>JAPQVY010000155.1:2846250-4269375 GCA_028535165.1 Quercus tomentella | reverse complement strand
ATTACTATTTTTAGATTAAAGTGTAGTTGGAAATATAGAACCTTTGGATCGCTTTGTAAGGTGCAAGGTGGAGCGTGGAAGTTGTAGGCGACTTCAGTATTACTTAAAGACTTATAGAACTTCAATTACCTTTATTTTGTAGTTCATGTTTTCTGTAGTGGAGATTATTTCCAATTTGTGGAGTTTAGCTTTATGTAAGAGTTTTTTTTTTTTTTTAAGGGTATTTTTTTTTGGAGTATTAATTTATTTTGGATTAATTATGTTTATGGAGTTATATAAGTTCAGCAGGTTAGTCATGCATCTAAATTCATGTTCCATGGATTTGGGTCGTGACATATATGACATCCGTAAAATTTGTTGAATGACGTAGTATTGGGGAAGAAGATATGTTGAGGGATTTTCCTCCCAATTTTCATCTGCTTTCATGCAATTTGTCGAGAAGATGGAGTGAAATGCAGTCTCAAAGATACAAATTTTTTATCTAATTTAATCATTTCACTTGAAAGTTCTAAGCTATTGCTGCTGTGACTTTGCACTGTTATTCAACGAAAAGTACAGAACATTCTATTTTTAATAGAGAAGTTTTTTACATTTCTACGTCCCAATGGGGGACAATATGATAGCAGACAGGTATATTGAGAATGACTAGTGCACACGGCTAAGTGTACACAGACACAGCTATAATTTACAAGAGGAATTAAATTACATTTCAAAGTGTGTAATAGACACTACTTTATGAAAATAAATTAGGCGGAAAGAGGAGCATGGATGTTGAAGCTAAAGTCTGATTATGTGATTTAATTTAAAAATAAAAATAAAAATAAATTTGATGTAATGTCACTCAAATTTTTCTTTGTTTTGCATTAATTCAAACTTATGTGATGAATTTTGTAGAAATTGTGATTGATTACTATCTACTTATCATCTCACATGTATCTCATGCTTTTACTAGTTGCACACACTACATAAGTTATTCTTTGATAAACTTAGTACATGATATTGTGTGTGAACTTGTTGTGGCCATCCAAGATTAAATGTTTCTTGATTTTAATGCAAAATATGTTTAATGTTTGAGATTTGAGGACAAATTGATTGAAAATTTTGTTTTTGGAAGATCTGGGTTGAATTCAAGTACTTTTGAAAAACTTTTCATCTCATACTCATGCATTTTATTCATAAAACATTGTGCTTTGAGGAGTTTCTGCATTAAAATGCTATGTTTTCAAAAATCTGTTTTTTCCAGATTTTCGATCGATCGAACTTGTTGCTCGACCGATCGAAAATGCGTTAAAAATTTTGGTTACAATCTACCTGGCTCGATCGGTGCTCGATTGGTGTTGGATCGATCGAAATTGATTTTCGATCAATCGAATCTAATTTTCGACCGATCGAAAATCGTTCAGAGAGTTTTTTAAAACAAGCTTTTCTCATGTGTTCTTCACTTTATTCAAACTTTTCAAAAAGCTTTTTGCTCTCTCTCTTCAATCGATCCAGTTCAAGTCAATTTTTGTCATTTTTTTCCTAATTTTTTCTCAAGGTTTCTGTCTTCAAGTGCCAGTAAGACCTTATTACCCTTTATTTTTCATTTTATTTACATTTTTCATGCATTTTAGGTGAAATTTTCAGACTTATAGGAATTTGGGGTTTTTGATTTTTGAGTTGGTTTCTTTCAAAATTGATCACCAGGTTTTTGTTCTTAGATGTTGTAAACATGTTTCCCATGCATTAATTTGATCAATTTGGTGATTTGAGAAAAATTTGAAATTCTAGGGCTTGAAACTACATGAAATTGGGGATTTTGTTCAATTGGGCTGTAATTGGTAAAATTGACTTGTGAAATTGATTGATTATGTCATTATATGATGATTTCTATCTAGTGTAATGATTAATTACTCAATTTGGTTAAATTTTTGAAAGTGGGTTTTTCAAAATTTGGGGTTTTTGTTTTAAAACTCTATGTTCAAGTCAATTCTTTGTTTTTAAAGTATAATTGAACGATTCTCAATACATTAGAGCATGCATCATTTGTTCATTCTGTTCATGCATCATATAGATTGATATTTTCTATTATTGTTTTCTCTCTAACCTTGTCTGATGCAGTCTGCCTTGGTTTTCTTTCTTTGGTTTCTGTTTTGGTCTTTCCTTTCCTTCCCTTAGCATCATGGTTAGGAAGACTAGAGCCAATAAGAAAACCACCTCCACCTCTACCCCAACCTTTGATAGTGAGCGGTTTCGGTTTGAGAAAAACCGAGAAGCCTATGAGAAGTTGAACATATTTAGGTTTGTGTGGGTTGAGAAGAAAGTTGTGTTAGATAAGTTAGATCCGGAAATTAGGAGGAACTTTAAGCGTAGGGGCTGGTTACCTTTGTTGGACATTTCTCATCCTCCTCTGGCTGCCTTGATTAGAGAGTTTTATTCGAACCTCTCTGTCCACTCCAATGATTCCAACAATCACTATGTAATGAGTTGGATAAGGGGTGAAGAGTATACCATTACTCTTTCAGTAGTGGCCTCTACTCTTGGGGTACCTTTGGTACGACAACCAGTCTACCCTTATGATGAGACCCCTCCTTTTGATGACATTATGTCATATCTCACTGGTTCTTCCATTCAATGGGGTACTGATCCTCGGATTACCTCACATGAGCTTACTGAGATTCATTATTTGTTTTTCCAGATTTCTTGTCATTCTATCTGGCCTATCTCTCACTTGCACACCATTCCTATTGAGAGATGTGCATTTTTGTATGCCCTTGTGATTGATGCTCCTATGAGTTTTCCTACTCTTTTTATTCGATCCTTGGTTGAAGTTCATAGGTGTAGTTCTACAGCACATGGTCTTTTCTTCCCTGTTTTTATACATAAGATTTTGTTACATCTAGGTTTAGAGGATTTTCCCGCGTTTGAGCCCGTACACATTATAGCTCTTATAGTTGCCACCTTCCTTAGGCAGAGAGTAGCTCAGATGAAAGCTAGCTCTAAACGCCCTAGAGTAGAGTCTTCCTCGGGTGCTGCACCTCCTCCTCCTCTTTCTTCAGGTGATCCCACAGCTGAGGAGTATGTTGATCCCACTGCTACAGTTGATCCTCCACCTTCTACTTTGGGTGATTCTAGCATTCGAAGTATGTTGGATACTGTTATGACCGTTTAGGCAGCTCATGGTCAGCTTTTGGTGGATGTACTCATGGAGCTTCAGGCCTCGCGTGTGGATTTGGCGAGCGTTCGGTGGTCTCCACCACCACCTCCTTTTGATGATGAGTCTTGATTGCCCTTTGGCAATTCGTCACAAAAAAGGGGGAGTACAAATGGATGGAGATAGGGGGAGTTTTTGGCTTTTTGGAGTTTTAGATTGTATCTAGGTGCTTCATCTTGTATTTATTTTTTTGGCTCATGATGTGTTTACCTTGATGTATTTATTTTTTATGGGATGTATATGTTAGGGGGAGACATTATGTTTTTATTTCTGTTTCCTGTTTCACATGTGCTACATTGGTTATTGATTTATAATATGAGGTTATTCATGATATATGTCTTTTATTTTCTGTTTTGTGAAATCAAGAATTTATTTTGTTTTTACTTGTATTTTCCACACGTGTGTTTATGTGTTTGTTGAGTGTTACAGGAATATACAGGTTGATTCAGTCGTGCTGTTGTCTACACTGGTAACTGATAAATAGTAGTTAGGTTGAATTATTTTTGGGTATTTTGTTGTAATGGGTTGTTTTGTAACTTTGAGCATTTTAATTTGTTTTGGTATGTGTTTTATCACGGATTGCCAAAGGGGGAGTTTGTTAAGTTCTAAGACTTTAGGATCTAAATGTATTAGAACTTCAATGTGTAATGTTTGCAAAACCATGATCAAAACATTTAGTCTAGATTTAGGCTGCTCAAAGTGTGTTTATGTGTAAAGTTGGAATCGAGGATTACAAAAAATTACTGTTCAAATTTCTGCAAGGTTCGATCGATCGAAGCTCGTGTAGATTGTTTTTCTGCAGAATTTTCCAACTCAGCCCAAGCCCATATGACGTGTAGGGTTTTGTGTTTTGTTTCAAGTATAAAAAGAAAAACCCTAACCACGTTTTAATGTTGTTGATATGTTGTGTGTGTGAATCTCTTGTGAGATCTAGAGGTGTTTGCCTTCATACATATTTAGGGTTATCAAAATCAAGATTAATGTCAAGAGCTTGGTGATCGCTTTAGTTGCTGCTTTAAGAGCTTAAAGAAAAACACAAGTAGGAGTACATGTGGTTGCTGTGGATCAAGGAAAGAAATAGTCCGTGGACTCGGAGCTGTCACATGGTCGTGGTAGTAAGTTTTCTATTCAAGGTAGCAATAGGATGTTAGTGGTCTAAGTCGCTATTGTAAAATTTCAATTCTTTCATAGTGGATCTGTTTTACCTTGAGGATTGCTAGCTTAAATCACCTGCAGGTTTTTTACCGGTTTGGTTTTCCTGAGTTATCATATCGTTTGTTATTTATTTTCCGCATTGTTTACATAATATGATTTACTTGTGTTAACCTAGATTTGAATAATTTATCTAAGTAATCACTTGGCTAAATAACTAGGTTAAACAACTTGTGTTTTAAGGGGTCTAAAAACGTACAGGGTAAAGCAGTGTTTATGGCCCATACGATGACATTTGACTTAGTGGCATCAGTTTGGATGAGATTGCCACTATTGAGAAGAGAGAGTTTTGAGTGCTTTCCATTAATTGGGTGGTCACGGTTTGCCATCCAAACTACGGTGCGTGAGTTTCTAAACCAAATGGCAAAGCAAAAGGCATTTTCACCCACGGAATAGAAGCAGGCCGAAAAGACGCCATTTGGGGGTGTTAGAATTTCTGGTTTCTCTACGTATAGGGAAAATCCCAAAGAGAGTAGAAGGAAGTGGAACAAGACTGGTGAACCCATGATTGAAAGCTCAAACTAGAGAGGTATTGGGCAAGGCAAGAAGATAAAGACGTGCTTTTTAAAGCTGAAAAAGACAATCCTACCGAACAAATTTGTTAAAAAAATTCTGATGTAGAGTGTAGACTGGGAGCACAATGGTCAAAGTTCAAAGTTACTACAACTTTATTGGGCTTTATTGCTCTTTTGTCCGGTGATATATTTTAACTTTTAACTTTGAATCTTTATTCATAGAGAAATGGAACGCGTTTTAGACATAAGAGAGGAATGACTTGCACATAATTTACATTAGCTACGATATCCATAAATTTCTTTTATGAGGTAGTACTAGGGAAGAAGATAAAGTTGAGAGATTTTCCTCCAAGTTTCATCTGCTTGGTCAAAAAGATGGAGCCCATGGCAGTGAGCATTAGCGTGGTCAGGGGACTGAAATGCAGTCACAAAGATACGAACCTTTTATCTAATTTAATCATTTCGCTTGTAGGTTCTAAGCTATTGCTGCTGTGACTTTGCACTGTTATTTTTAATTGAAACGAGTTTTACGTTTCTACGTCCCAAGGGGGACAATTTGACAGGAATATGGAAATAAATTAGATATAAAAGCGATATGGACGTTGAAGCTAGAGTCAGATTTTGTGATTTAATTTTTTAATATCAAATTTGATGCTATGTCACTCAAAGTTTGCCCCATCATACATTCGGTTAGTAAAGTAGACACTAAGTAAGCAAACTTCAGGGACTAATAATGGTTTTTGGCTACAAAGTTATTATAATAAGCTTAATAGATGTGATTATGCAACTCTTATCATTGGTAAGAATACTTTCAAATCAAGTTAATGAACCCTAAACAAGCATGTATAAGAGCTTATGGGAACGCTTAAGTGTTTGTTTGGGATGGGCTGAAAATTTCAGCTTATTTGCAATTTTAACTTATTTTTGTTACTATTCATGGGTCCCATTACATTTTTTGATACTATTCATGAGTTCTATTGTACTATTCATCTTATTTTTCAATTTTTTTTCTATACTTTCAGCAAAAAGTTTTCAATTTCAACTAAATAAGTTGTTTCCAAATAGACCCTAAGTAACATTAAATTAGTGGATTGCAAATAAAAATTTAAACAAGCTTAGTAATAATTTACATTGATGTTTTTTTTTGTAATTAATAAACCAAAAGAAACGATGTCTTTTTGTTGGCACTTAACGACCATATCAATCATAGAGATGAACATAATGCCACTCTTGAAAACAAAATCAAATTTGATAGACCAAAAAAGAAAATCTTAAAGTTAATGGTTCGTTTGGATTGAGGGGGAGTAGAGTAGAATAGAGTAGAATTAGCCCAACATTAATCTATTTTTAGCCAACTCTACTTTACTCCCTCTATTCTCCCCTCCCCCCCTCCCCCCCCCAAAAAAAAAAAATCCAAACAAGCCCTAAGGAACTAAGATGAAAAATAATCTTAAACGTTAAGGGTCAAAAATGCAATTTAGTCTTAACGCTCTCTCATATATGTTTGGTGCCAATTAATTCATTTTCTATTTTGTACATAAAAAATTTAACATGTACTTTTATATTATTAAAGTTATAAGAGGGTTGGCTCCACATTGTGTCCAGGGTTGTCATAGACCACCCTGACTTGGAAAAAAAATTATTATATATAAATTTTAAAAATATTATGATTTTTTTAATCACTAAAATAAAAATTTGTGTCCACCCTAAATTTTTTTAGGCCCAACATAATTAAATTTAGACAAATTTTGGAAACAAACTTGATTGTGGTCTGTAGAATAAGGTTATAACTTTACTCAATATTTTTTTATTGGATAAGATGAGAATTTTGACAAATCCACTATTGTATAACATTTTTTTCTTATATCCTCTATACTTGCAAATTTTCAAGAGGATTAAAGATCAATAACTATGTCATCAATTAAATGTTTAATTTTTAAGTTTTTGTCGTCTAAAATTATACATTAAAAAAAAAAATTCATGGATCGAATATAAATAACATTTGATTGACATGTATTTTAAGAATATATAGAACATGCATTTCAATGATTGATTTTAAAAATATGTAGCAATATATTTTAATTTGTTTAATGAGAGTTTTACCCTTAGGATTCAACTAAGTTTGTAGCCAAACATTGTCCTTAAATTTTGATCCCCTTAACAATATATTAGGTCTTTCCAAACAAAAGAAAAAAAAAAAAAAAAAAAAAAAAAAAAAAAAGGTCCTAGGAAAATTTTATGTAACTAAAATTTTGAAAGAGATATAACTTGTAGCATTGATAATGAGACTATTATGAAACTATTTCAAAATAAGAAAATTTATACAAGAAAATTGTACGACTTTATGTATTTGTGTGTTTTTTTTTTGTCAATATATTAAGTTCCCGTTTTATTAAATTTTATATAATTTAAGTTATTTTAATGACCAAGGTAGAAAAAATCTCTACAGCGGCCACTGAGTTATAACCTTACAGAATCCAATAATAAGAGAGATTATTTATTTAACTACTAAGCATTGGAAATTGGAAACAATAAATGCTAATAACAAATGTCAGGATTGTTTGGTTTTTTTTTTTTTTTTTTTTAAATTTTAATTTTTTAATATCTTTTACTTAGGTTAGCTTGTGGTATGAACTTTGATCTTAGTTGTATTACTGTGCTAGATATAAATAGTCCATGTAAGAGAATAACCATGCGAATTTAAGTTAACTAATTACGTGATGAAAGGTAAACAATGCTATCACATTTTGTTAGAAAAGAAAAATGCAGTTTTTGTATTTACTTTTATTGTATGATGATTTTGTCATTTTGATTGACTAAACATCATCATCAATCTCTGTCTCTTGCGCATTGTGCAGGTACATAACTGGTTTAAAGGGAAGATGCACACCAATGAAAAGGATATATATATATATATATATATATATATATATATATATTTATATATATATATATATAAAGCCAAATTCTTAATTGACTTCAAAGTGCAAGCTAAAGGCTAAATGCCATGGAGACGCTTCAGTTTGTTGGATAACAGGGTTCACAACACTATGCATGCCACTTCATGGCACTTATAACACCATCACTGACTCTTTTTATTGGCACTAGAGCATTAGCGCATCTCAACTATTTGGCTAATGATAATTTTTAGCATGGAAATTAAAATCCAGGTGCTTAGAATTTTAATTTGGAACACATTCATTAATCCACTTGTTTTCCATAAATCCAGGCCCATCATTTTGATGGTTATCTTCTTTATGAAGGGTGCGGCTGTGGACCTGTGGTTTATGATGAAATGTGATTATAAAAAAATAAAAATAAAAATAAAAAAAACCCAAGAAAT
Organism: Quercus tomentella; assembly: GCA_028535165.1. NCBI lineage: Eukaryota > Viridiplantae > Streptophyta > Magnoliopsida > Fagales > Fagaceae > Quercus > Quercus tomentella. The sequence goes on along the minus strand of JAPQVY010000155.1, from coordinate 4,261,112 downwards.
GGCTTCATAATTGTTGGGTCCACCGATCTTTTTGGTATCTGTTTGGTTAAGATTATGCAGAGCGTTTAGGAAAATATAAAGTGACAAATTTATAAGAGCAATAGGTGTTATAGGTGATGCTCCCCATAATTGATAATTGTGCTTCGCTTGGGTTCAAATTAGCTTGTGTTTATTTGGCTATAAATATGGCTAGAGGAGCTTCGAAATCCTTTGGGAATTCTCGTTCCACAGGGCAACATACATAAAAACTTAAAAACATGCTTTCATATTATTACAGTTATAAGTGATATTATTTACGCTTAAATATATTTTTGGTCTCCAAAATTAAGCATATTATAATGAATTTAGTCCTAAAGTTTAAAGCGATTGCATTTAATCTGTTAGATGTTATATATGGGCAAATAAGAAGTGGACTTATTATCATTCCATATGAACAAGTAATCACTTAGAGTATCTTAGGGACCAAGATTGACCATTTAAATTTTTTAGATACTTAAAGCAATCACTTCAAGTTTGTTAAGAACCAAAAGTGATCTCTTTAAATTTCAAGAACTAAAATCGCTAATATGCTAAAATTTAGAAATCAACAATATATTTTAACCAAAATTTTTTAACTTATTACTGAAGTTTTATTCTTTGGAAAGGATGGTGAATATTTATCTATAACAAACGAGAAATTGAATTTGCTTTCCCTGTGTATTAAACGAATAAGGGTAATTATATGTTTAAATTGTAATATCAATGTAAATCTTACATTGTAAACAAAATAAATATATACAATATTGTACACATTTATTTAGTATGCAATGTAAATCTTACATTACTAGTATAATATAAACTAAAAATTTTCCTAATAAATTAATTATAATAATTGTCCTCCTTTATTTTAACTAGTAAAGTTAAAATTAGCTACTATTTATCATAGTACATTTATATAAATGATACGCAACTCTTGCAAGCCAATGAAAATAATAAATAATTTAAAAAAAAAAAAACATACACACACTTATTTCACTTAAATGTGCATGCTAAATGCCAGCCCAATGTAAAGGATAGACTCCAATTTCTTGGCCTAATAGCATCTCAACTACTTGGTTCATGGTAGGTCTTTCATCTTTGTCTTCTTCTACACATTGTAAGGCAATCCCAACCAAAGTTTCCATCATGCCAATGTCATATTTGCCTTCCAATAGCGGATCCATAATCTCTTCAAGTGAGGAAGTATTTGCAGCCACTCTATTCATTATTTCCCTCACCCATGTAACCAGCCTTTAGTGCTCTACCTACCCCCCGTCATCTATAGCATGGACGCTCCTTGATGGACCCACTCCGGTTACCATTTTCGGCACGACAATTCCATAATTATAAACACCTACTTTGGAAGTGATAAGTAGATTAAAAACCCAGTTTGGAGTCATATAACCTCGAGTTCCTCTTATTTTTGAGAAGCTTGAATTCGTAATGATACCTTTGTTTTGTAGTTTTGATAGGCCAAAATCTGCCACATTTGGTTGATAATTCAAGTCCAAAAGTATATTCTGAGGCTTTACATTACAGTGCAAAATCCAGTCCAAGCAATCTTCATGTAAATAGGCTAGGCCTTTTGCAATACCCACAACAATTTTGAACCTTTTCTCCCAATCAAGTGCTTTGGATGAGAGGTTTTTTGCTAAAGAACCATGCTCCAAGTACTCATACACCAAAATCCTATGCTTTCCCTCTATGCAATACCCCCACATCTCTATTAGGTTCATGTGGTTAATCCTTCCAATGATGCTTACTTCGGCTAGAAATTCACCTTCTCCTTGGTTGGCTTCATGGAGACGTTTGATTGTAGCAACTCGATTGTCAGACAACACCCCTTTGTAGACAATTCCTCCTGCACCTCTTCCAATCGAGTCCAAATCTTCTGTCTTATTTTTCCTGCTCTACCCTATACACCACCAATAAAATCTTGCCACATGTTCACCTAATTAATTAATTAATACCATTAATTAATAATGGTAGTATTAATAAGACAATAATAGTAGTATTTAATTAATTAGGTGAATATATGATAAGTTTTTATTGGTGAAGCATAGAGTGGAGCAAGAAAAGTGAGACAGAAGATTTAGACTCCTTCCAATCTCCTCAGTAAAACTCTTTGTGGCCTTTTTTAGCTCAGTATATGTAAATTTCCTGAACCCAATGGCAGCCCGATCATAGGCTTGCTTATAAACACGTAAACTTTTCTGGGTTTTAATGAAGAGACACCACACCACAATGATAGAGAAAATTTCAATTCCACCCACTCCACTAGCAAACCAGAGCATAAATTTCATTGTCCCTTTTTTACCGCTTTGTAGTGTACGATCACTTGAGAAAATTAAACTGAATTCTTCTAGAGGATTGGCGTCAGACAAGATTTTGCTTTTGGGTAGTTTCAAATAGATATCTCCCCATAAATCTGGCGAACGAATTCCATTCAGCAATCGTGTCTTCCGATAACAATTTGAATCACCACGGTATTGGAACGCTTTGCAATCACATGCTGTCAAACATTTATCCGAACATTGATCAAAGGTGTAATTAGGGAAGATTGAAAAATCATACCTGAAAAAGTCAACATGGGATAACCGCACAAAGCCTAACTCACTTTTCGACATATACGTGCAAGAGATATAAACTTCGGGTTCACAGCCATCAGCCCAATTGCTACGATTTTTCATCTTGTATCCTGGTGGGCAGGAACATTTCCTGCCGGAACCAATAACATAGCTGCAAAAACTGTTGGCCCCACAACCACCAGAAATCCAGCAAGGAATCTGAATGGCTTGCCATGAAACAACCCAAGTCTGCCCCTCTTCTTCCCAACTGTACAATCGAATATTACCGTCGTAATCAAGTGTCAATCTTCACTGAAGCACAGCTCCATAGTCAGCTGACATAAAAGTAAAATTATCGGATGAGCTGAAGTTCCCTATGGCATTAAGGGCAGCAATTCTGCTATTATTATACAGAGGCCATGAGAAAGGTGACGGCACCCAGTAACAACTGGAATCAGGACTATTATAAAGAAGGCGAAGAAAGCCACTGTTGTTGAAGGAAAGCTCATATAAACCAGAGGAATAGTTGACCTGTCTTCTTGAGGAGACAAGCTTTGTGTTTCCAGTGAGAAGTTGTTCAGGAAGAAGGGTATCTGTAGGGAAGTCAAAGCTTTCCCACAAAACAATTTCCTTGTTACGTAGAACAAGATTACCGGTGTCGTAGAGAAATAATTGGACTGAGGAGAGTGAGACAGTGTTTGTGGCCCAAACGTCGACATTTAAGTTAGAGGCATCAGTTAAGATGAGATTGCCAGTTTCAAGGATAGAGAGCTTTGAGTGCTTCCCATTAATTGGCTTGTCACGGTTTGCCATCCAAACTACGGTGCGTGAGTTGCTAAACCTATTAGTTTTTAGACCCCTTAAACAATTGAATTAACCTAGGTAATTAGCCAAGTTGTTACTTAGTCCAATTAAACAAGTCTAGATTATCACAATCAAACAATCATATCATGCATAGCAGCGGAAAATAAATAACACAAGATATGATCACCCAGGAAAACCAAACCTGTAAAAAACCTGGAGAGGATTTAACCTAGCTATCCTCAAGATAAAAAGCAAATTCACTAGAAAGAATCGAAATTCATACAAAAGAACTTACAAGCACCCCAGCTCGACTTCCTAATGCTACAAACCAGTAGAACTTACTGACACGACCACGTGCAAGCTCCGAATCCACGGACTCCTTCTTTCTTTGGCCTTTGCAAAACACAAACACCCCCGTTTGTGACTTTGAGATCCAACTCAAAGGTTTAGCAACACAAACTCTCCTGTTTGTGACTCCAAGACCACCCTTGAAGGTTTAGATCATCAACACCTTTGATGATAAGAGAAGGCAGCAACTTCTACAATACCGGATCTTGAGATTCAACAAGGAATAGCACCGGTAGAAGACATAAGAGAGCTTTTGGGTAGAAAACCCTAGATCTATAAAAGAGGCACAAGATGCACTCTAATCTCTCTAAAAAACTCTCAAAACCCTACCTAGGGTTAGCTTATAATGTCCTTTAAATACTGGAAAAAACGGCTCGCGATTTGGGCTTCAAACGAATAAGTTATGGCCTTTTTACGTTTTGCAGATTTTGCTGATATGCGATTTTCGATCAATCGAAAATCCCTAGCAGCAATCGAACCAACCAGCGGGCAACTTATTTGTTTTTTTTCTGAACTTGAGTTTTTTGTCTTGGGCTTCAATGTAGACCATTCTAAACTAATGAGACTTAGTTTTTGTCATGTTTTGTCATGGTTTGCCAACATTACAAACTCAAAACCTAACAATCTCCCCCTTTGGCAATCCGTGACAAAACACACATACAACATAATGCCCATATACAATAAAATGCCCAAATACATCACAAATCCCAATCTAAGACTCCTAACCTAGAAGTTGCAAGAAGAGCTAGAAGGTCTTGATCAGAATGCACCTGTCTTTCCTGAAACACTCAACAAACACATCACCGCATGTGTGGAAAGAAAGACATATAAACAATAATATGAAACAAAATATAAAAAACAAAAGTAAATTCTAACTCTCCCCCTAAGTTAGATACATCAAAAAGTTTTTATATTCTCCTCCTAAACAAAACAAACAGGTCATCTATGTCTCCCCCTTTTTGTCACGTATTTACAAAGACTACCTAAGCAGAAGGTAGACAGAAAACATACGCAACAGAGTAAGAGAAAATAGAGACAACTCCCCCTATGAAGAACAACAACTCCCCTTAAGAACCACAAAGGTTAAAAAAAATTTCTCCCCCTATAAAAATAGGAAAAACAAAACAAGTTTTGGGAAAAACAGTTTTGGGGAAAAATAAAGGGGTTGGGGATAAATAAAGACACAAACCAAGTTTCTTTTTTTAAAACTTAGTTGAGAATACACATGAAGAAAAATATTCTCTCTTTCAATAAAATGCAAACATGGCACTATGTGACCCATAAACAGTTGCATGAGTAGAGAAAATATTTGTACATTGATTATCCATCATATCTCTTAAGAAAAATATTTCCTACAGTTCACACATACAAAAAAAAGCATATACTAGAAAGTACATAGCTCAAAAATTAATCAATCAATTTTTTGATCAAGTTGAGTACCCAATGTAGCAAAGTGTATGCATGTTATGTGTGAAAACAATGAGAGATATGACTGTAAAACTGCAAGATGGATACAAAAACAATGCAATGCATGTGAATCCTAAACACAAATGATGCATGGAAAAAAAATTTTGGTCAAAAACATAGAAACTGAAAATTTTTCAGTTTCGATCGATCGAACATCAATCGAGTCAGGCAGACTCAAACCAAAAATTTTAATCGCAATTTCGATTGATCGAAAAACAGGTTCGATCGATCGAAATTCTGGAAAAATCAGATTTTTGAAAAACAGAGCATTTTAATGCAGAAACTCCGCAAAGCACATTGTTTTATAAAAAAATGCATGAGTATGAGACGAAAAGTTTTTCAAAAACACTTGAATTCAATCCAGATCTTCCAAAATCAAGATTTTCAATCAATTTGTCCTCAAAGCGTAAACATTAAACACATTTTGCATTAAAATCAAGGAACTTTTAATCTTGGATGGCCACAACAAAATCACACACAATATAATGTACCAAGTTTAGCAAAGAGTAACTTGTGTAGTGTGTGCAACTAGCAAAAACTTGAAATACATGTGAGGTGATATGTGAATAGAAATTAATCACAATTTCTACAAAATTCATCACATAGAATTTGAAAGAGACTATCACCAAAAGAGTTACATCATATAACTCTCACATCTCCTAGAAAACAAGTTTGCAATCATGTGAGTTTCTTGATTTTATGCCTCATAATATACACACCAATTTTAATTATGTGATTTGGCATCAAGCCTAATAGTACACACAAATTTTAAGTATTAAGCAATTTTAAACCGAGGCTTCACCTTATGTTCTTTTTGTGCATGTGCTATACTTTCTCGAGCACAAAATCTTATGATATGCACTAAGGTGTTCATGATTGGCTAGTGAACAGTGGTGAGATGGTTATTTATGCTTTTCTCAAAAGGATCAAGTCCGACAGTCAAATAACATGTGACTTCAAGATTAAGACAAAGTGATAAACACCATAAACATCTTTCCCACACAACATGCACTACAAAGCTTCAACTAGTCAAGTGCAATAAATAAGCTCATCAAAACTAAACAAGGTACATAAACTTGTTATGTAAAGATAATATGGCCAATCCTTGATTATAAATCCAAGATATGAAATACAAAACACAAAAATCTTTTTGGTTTTAAAACTATATGACCAAAAACAAAAAAGCACATATTATGCTAAATGAACAATGCAAATGCAATGCATGACAGTGCTTAACTAAACTATAGAGGGTACACAAACAAGAAATATCAATTTCTTAATTAACCCTTGAGTACATGTACAAACTAGTACATACACAAAATCAGAAATAGCTTAGCATATACTATTCAAGTTTCTCCACAATGTCAAGCATGTTCTAAATCAAGAGAGATATCATAATTCATGTAATCCTCAAAAAAAATAAAACAAGACACAAAATAAAATATTTTTGTCTTTTTGAAAATTTTTCAATGTTTTTGGATTTTTTTTTTTTAATAAAAAAACAACCTAAAAAAAACAACCAAAAACAGAAACAAGACATGTCCACAATTAATTGAAAGAATTAAATCAAGGACAAGTCAGCAATACTCACCTTGGAGAATCTTTTCTCACCCATATAGCACGAGTCTTCGGCTTTGTAGGTGAAAATCCATATGAAGTAGAGTATATTTGAGGGATTACACCAATCTTCTGAGAAAGACTGAAATCCTGCAAATTCCTTTCACAAGCCAACAAGCTCAAATTTTTCAAAAGAATATGAAACAATTTATCACTACAAGAAATTTGGGTTTAGGTGACGTTTGTAAAACGTCACTAAAAACCCAAAAAACGTCGCTATAGACACAAATGGTCTACAGCGACGTTTTTCTTTGCGACGTTCAAAAACGTCGCAATAGAGCAGTCGCTATAGGTCTATTGCGACGTTTCGAAAAATGTCACTATATGTGACTCTTTAGTGGCGTTCAAAAACTTTTAGTGACGTTTTATAAAACGTCACTAAATAATATAACATTTTCGTATTTAATGTAGGAAAATACATTTAGAGACGTTTATAAAACGCCGCAAATAATCAAACCAATAGCGACGTTTTGAAAACGTCGCAAAAGCATTTTTCCTTTTACTTTTTAGTGACGTTTTTAAAACGTCACAAAACTTGCTCATTATTTTTCTTTTACAATATTAAAAATGCTATGTAAACCTACTTAGAATTCAACAATAACTAACATAAGCCTGCAATAAACTTGTAATAGATCAAATATATCTCTCATCAATATTCCACAATATCAAATATCCACACTAATACATTAACCATAGATTCAATACATGTATCATCTTGAATTGAACAAAACACTTGTCTATCTACCAAAAAAAAAAAAAAACCACCTAAACTATGACAATATTAAACAAAGTACAATACTTTCAAAATAAATGTGGTTGTAACAACACACTTGTCTACCTATACCAAAAAAAAAAAAAAAAACCCACCCAAACTATGACAATATTAAAAAAAATTACAATAGAAAAATTCAAAATCTACACTACAGAAAAATTGTAGAAAAAAAAATACAAGATTTACAAACTTGTACATAAACTTACAACGATTTAGCCTTTTGAGCTCAGGTCTTTTTGCTCAAAAATCCAAATTTGAATTAGAGTTTTCTGTACAAAAATCCAACCAAAACAAGCAAACAACAAAAATTAGCACAAAAGTTCCATATCCCATTAAAGAAAAACTAAATCAAAGCAAATCCATAAGCCAAAACACAAAAACTCCATGACCCATTAAAAAAAATCAAATCAAAGCAAACCTATAACTTAAAACATAAAAACTTACACTTTAAAGAAACTTAAATACCAAAAAAGAGGGAAAAGATATGGTGCTGGTAGTGCGTGGTGGCTGGAGAGGGAAGAGCTTGTTAATTGGTGGGTGGGCAGTGGCTAGAGTGAAGAAGTGATAAGGGTGTAGGGGGGGAGAAAATATAGAAGTGTTGTTTGAGAAAAAAAAAAGAAAGTTAAGAAAGAAAAAAGGAATGTAAAAACGTGTAGGAAAAGGAGACAAAAAAAAAAAGAAAAAGAAAAGAGGTGGGAACTTTCCCACTCAGCCAAATTTTGAGTGGGAAAAGGACGAAAAAGAGTCCACCCAAAAAAAAAAAAAAAAAGAAAAAGGTGGGAACTTTCCCGCTCAGCGAAATTTTGAGTGGGAAAAGGAGAAAAATTATCTGGAAATATATAGCGATGTTTTAAAAACGTCGCTATATGTTTCCAAAAACGTCACTATATGCTTTTAAAAAATTTTTTGGACTATATGCTGGGTTGTTCTTTACTAACTATAGCAACGTTTTTAGAAAACGTCGCTATAGACAAAAAATACGCCACTAAAACTGTACTTTTTGCGGCGTTTTAAGAAACGCTGCTATTGTTTTGGGTTACAACGACGTTTTTAATAAAACGTCGCGATAGCTCACTCTTTAGCGGCGTTTTTTAAAAACGTCACTATATGCTACTTATAGCGGCGAATTTAAAAACGTCGCTAAAAAAAACGCTGCCTAAACCCAGATTTTTTGTAGTGTATATGGACTTATGGCAGGAGAAATATCATCACATATCCTAGATTGAAACACAGAATGCTTAAATTTCAATTTATAACAATTAGGACGAATGTGACCGGAGACACCACAAAAGTGACAAACAGAAACAAATTTAGGAACATCAGTATTCCTAACAACAAATCTAGTCTCAGATTTTGATTTTTGCCTCAACAAAGAACAATTTGGTCTAATATGACCAACAACACCACAAAGGTGACAGGTAGGCACAAAAACAGATTTATTATGCTCTTTAACAGTAGATTTAGACATAGGTTTAGAAACTTCAGCGTTAACATCAGAACTTTTACCTTTGTCTAACCTAGCAAAATAAGCCTTTTCTTTATTATTTCTTTTAAAGGGAGGGATATAAACTTTTTCAGCTTAAGGCTTAAGAGAAACAGAAACACTTCTGTTATCATCAGCAGGCTTGGTATTAGTCAAATTTTCAATTTTAGCTTTAGATTCATCTAACTCTTATTCCAAGCTTTTCATTTTCTCATCTTGAGAGGAAATTTGATTTCTCAAAAATTCATTCTTTTTATTAGATTCATCTAATCTAACAATCAATTCCTCTTTTTCAAGATTAGCCAATTTTAACTCTTCCTTGAATTTCTTAGCAATTTTCATAGATTTCAATAATTCCTTATGAAGAGTTTCACAAGCATCAATAAAATCAGTAGAAGCATGAGTAGAAACATGATCAAAAAGACACTTCAAATTATCCATGACAACAGGGGTCAAGGATCAGCTCTTAGATCAAAAGATCTAAAACAGAAGAGCTACCCACTCTAATACCACTTGTTAGTTTTTAGACCCCTTAAACAATTGAATTAACCTAGGTAATTAGCCAAGTTGTTACTTAGTCCAATTAAACAAGTCTAGGTTATCACAATCAAACAATCATATCATGCATAGCAGCGGAAAATAAATAACACAAGATATGATCACCCAAGAAAACCAAATAGGTAAAAAACCTGGGGAGGATTTAACCTAGCTATCCTCAAGGTAAAAAGCAAATCCACTAGAAAGAATCGAAGTTCATACAAAAGGACTTACAAGCACCCCCGCTCGACTTCCTAATGCTACCAACCAGTAGAACTTACTGACACGACCACATGCAAACTCCAAATCCATGGACTCCTTCTTTCTTTGGCCTTTGCAAAACACAAACACCCCCGTTTGTGACTTTGAGATCCCACTCAAAGGTTTAGCAACACAAACTCTCCTGTTTGAGACTCCAAGACCACCCTTGAAGGTTTAGATCATCAACATCTTTGATGATAAGAGAAGGCAGCAACTTCTACAATACCGGATCTTGAGATTCAACAAGGAATAGCATCGGTAGAAGACATAAGAGAGCTTTTGGGTAGAAAACCCTAGATCTATAAAAGAGGCACAAGATGCACTCTAATCTCTCTAAAAAACTCTCAAAACCCTACCTAGGGTTAGCTTATAATGTCCTTTAAATACTGGAAAAAACGGCTCGCGATTTGGGCTTCAAACGAATAAGTTATGGCCTTTTTACATTTTGCAGATTTTGCTGATATGCGATTTTCGATCAATCGAAAATCCCTAGCAGCAATCGAACCAACCAGCGGGCAACTTATTTGTTTTTTTTCTGAACTTGAGTTTTTTGTCTTGGGCTTCAATGTAGACCATTCTAAACTAATGAGACTTAGTTTTTGTCATGTTTTGTCATGGTTTGCCAACATTACAAACTCAAAACCTAACAAAACCAAATGGCAAAGCAAAAGGCATTATCACCCACTGAATAAAAGCCAGCAGAGAAGTCGCCATTTGGTGATATTAAAATATCTGGATTCTCTACCGATAGGGATGTGCCATTACTGATAACGACTGCTGAAGATGAAAGTGGGAATGGAAATGACAAAGAGAGTAGAAGGAAGTGAAACAAGACTAGTGAAACCATGATTGAAAGCTCGAGCTAGAGAGGTACTGGGTAAGGTAAGACCGTATTGATTTTCTATTTAAAGTTGAAAGAGACCATCCCTACCAAAAAAAAATTGTTAAAAAACTCTGATGTAGAGTGTAGACTGGAGCACAAGTTAACAAACATAAAAAATTAAACGCGCTTTAATCTATACTACATCAAGAGTTTGAAGTGGTCTTCGCCCAATAGAAAAAAGAAGAAGACATTTCTATTTAAATATAGGGGAGATGCATATTATTTTACACTCTTAAGACAAGATATACGGCATCCATAATTTGTTGAATGAGATAGTACTGGGGAAAAAGATAAGTTGAGGGATTTTCCTCCCATGTTTCATCTGCTTTCATGTAATTGGTCGAGAAGATGAAGTGAAATGCAGTCACAAAGATACAAACATTTTTTTATCTAATTTAATCATTTCGCTTGAAAGTTCTAAGCTATTGCTGCTGCGACTTGGCACTGTTATTTAACGAAAAGAACAGAACATTCTATTTTTAATAGAGATGTGTTTTACGTTTCTACGTCCCAATGAGGGACAATATGACAGGTATATTGAGAATGACTAGTGCACACGGCTAAGTATTCACCGACACAGCTATTATTTACAAGAGAACCTGAGTTACAATTTCAAAGTGTGTAATAGACATTACTTTATGGAAATAAATTAGGCAGAAAGAGGGCCATGGATGTTGAAGTTAAAAGTCTGATTTTATGATTTAATTTTTTTCTAAAATTAAATTTGATGTCATGTCACTCAAATTTTGCCCCATCATATCCCTTGTTAAACACCTAGACACTAAGACTAATGGGTGTTCACAGAATGATTGATTGCACTAATTTTTTTAAAATTTGAGAAACTTTCACTAAGCAAGTTTCAAATCATGATAGTGTAGACCATAAAGTTATTGTGACGTTTAAGCTTGATGTATAAGTATGCGACTCTTATCATTGGTGAGAATAATTTCAAATCAAGTTAATGAACACTAACTACATGTATAAAACAGCTTATTGGAACAATTAAGTAACATTAAATTAGTGGATTGCAAATACTAATTTAAATAAGCCTAGAATTAATCTACTTTGATTTTTTTTTTTTTTTTTAATAATGAACAAACCGAAAAAAATGACATAATTTTGTTAAAATCTTAAACTTAAAGGACTAAAATGAAATACAATCAGGATAAAAAAAGTAATTTAGTCTTAATTCTCTCTTATATATGTTTGGTGCCAATTAATTCATTTTCTGTCACATACATACATACATATATATATATATATATATATATATATATATATATATATATATATATATACAACTTTATAGTCTCCAATAATAAGAGAGATTATTTATTTAACTCCTAACCTTTGGAACCAATAAATGCTAATAACAAATTTTAGGTGTTTTAGTTTGGGTTGCTTTTTTAAAGATATAAATAGTCTACGTAAGAGAACCAAGCGAATTTTAGTTATGTAATTCTGTGTTCTGTATGTATAATTTGTTGGGATTGTTAGGTCTCTTTAGTTTGTTTGGTCTTTTATTTCGTCATCATTCAGGTGATGAAAGGAAACAATACTATCATATTATATTTTTTTGCCAATTTTTGTATTTACTTTTTATTTTATGATGACTTTGTCATTTTAGATTACTAAACACCAGTAATCTTTGTCTCTACTCTTGCGCATTGCGCACTTACATCGCTAGTTTAAAGAAAAGATGCACGCTAATGAAATTTTTTTTTTTTTAATTTAAAAAAAGCTGAATTCTTAATAGACTTCAAAGTGCAAGCTAGAGCCCAAGGGACCCGCTTGGATTGAGGGGGGAGAGAGGTGAAGTGGAAAGGAGTAGAGTAGAGTTGGTTGAATATAGGCTAATTTCGGCTAATTCTACTCTACTTCTTCTCCCTCCCCTTGAGCCAAACGGACCACAAATGCCGTGGAGAGACTTCAATTTGTTGAATAACAGGGTTCACAAATCACAACCATATATGCTTGCTTTACGAAGAAATTAAAGCTATTAGACATATCATGTTTAGCCGGCCACGTGATTGGCACTCGCCATCGTTGAATCTTTTTCTTAGCATAAGATCATTTCAACTACTTGCTCATGGTATGTCTTGCATCTTTGAAAACTTATTGGTCAAGTATGATTATATATTATAGGTGGAAATACCATTTTTATCTTTACATTTTGACCCTATTCCTGTTTTGGTTCCTATTTTTTTATTTTACCATTTTTAGTTCCTAAATGAAAAAAAGCATTTCATTCTAATCCCTACTATTACTCATTTAGTAGAAATATCCTACGTGGTAAACAGAGTGCACTGTTGCACAATAAATGCTGACGTGTCCATTAAAATAATATTAAAAAAATTATTTGGCTTTTAAAAAATGTTACATCAGCTAGGGGTGTTCACCAAACCGCAAAAACCGCACAAACCGCAAAAACCGCACCAAAACCGCCCGCAAAATAGTATAACCGCACCGCACCGCAAGTAATAGTGCACCGCACCGCACCACACCGCATGGTGCAGTGCGGTTTGCGGTTTTACAATAAGAAAACCGCACAAACCGCACCGCACCGCACCCTCTCTATATATTAATATATTTATTTATTTTTAATATTAAATATATTATTAATAATTTAATAACCCTAGTTTTCAAAAAAAAAAAAAAAGTTTAATAACCCTAGTAAGTGTTGACTAGAAAAGCCAACCCAAAATTATAATAAAATAAAATAAAAAAACTAGCTCAATAATTTAAAATTTGGCCCAAAAAAAGGGAAAAATTAGTTTTGGACTGAGTAGGAAAAGCCTAAAATTTGAAAAATATACCGACTTCAAGCCGCATCTTATACTTAGTATCGCACATGTGACTGCAAAAATGAGGTGCGGTGCGGTTATGGTTTTAGCTAAACTCTAAACTGCACCACACCGCACCGCACCGCACATATAACCGCAAAAATAAGGTGCGGTGCAGTTATGGTTTTAGCTAAACCGCACCGCAAAGTGTGGTGCTAAAAATGGCCCAAAACCGCACCGCACCGCAACGCGAACACCCCTAACATCAGCAATTTAATTTTAAAAAAAGTCAAAAACTAAAAACTTCTAATTTCCTAGTTTTAATTTAAATTAAAAAAAATAAAACAATTTTTTTTCAATTTTAAAGACTAGGAAAAAACTGTTTGCATAACTTTTTCAATTTTTCTGAAACTTTCTTGGAACCAAACACAACATTAGAACTCAAGCTCATATTAACTTCAGTCAAACTTTGAACAAAATATCAAATACCCACGAATAATTTACTTGAATAGAGTCAAGCTTAAGAAGCAATTCCATAGCTTTTTGAGAAAGAGCATCAAAATTGAAGTGGGTCTCGCTGGAAATAAACCACTTGAGAGAGTTGAAAGTGGACTTGATGACAGCGAGGCCTTTGAGGTTTCTAAGGGTTATTGATCTACGAACAAGGAACACAGAAATGGGTTTGGATTATACACTTTAACAAATAGTCTATAGTATTAATTTGAAACACTCTTTGGTCTAATTCCAAAGGTGGAATCATCTATCAATCTTAGAAGGACGCCACCCCAATCCTCTTGTCCAAGCTTCTCAACCCAATTCGCTCCCTCAAATCGGAAGGAAGACAACAATGCTTTGTACTTTGAGTCACGATGAGGGAGGTTGATTTTTCTGGGTTCATGTTCATGGTTCACCAGATCTGGATTATGCATGGAGGCCAAAAATCTGGGTTTGGCTTTTGTGTTTTTGGGTTCGGTTTCAAAGCATAAGAAAATCTTATTGAATGTCTTTGCGTAAGTGTTGAATGTCTTTGTGTTTTGTAACTTTTTTAAGCATGTTTACTTATTTTGTAATTCTTAGTGATTTTATGGGTTTGGTTGCTAAGAAAATGCAAGAAAAGAAAAGAAAATCTAGAATATTTTATTTTCTGGGAAAGGTTAGTTGGGGAAGAAAATGAAGAACACATGTTCTGAGTTCTTCATGTTCTTCCCAAAAAAACAGAAAAAAAAATTAATTTTAACTATTTTCTTTTCTTTTTCTTTTTTTTAATAAGAAGGTTATAAATGATCTTATGCTTAAATGATCTTATAAATTAAGAAGGTTATCTAATGTGGCTTTTTAAAAAAAAAAAAATTTAATTGCTGATGTGGCATTTTGTTAAAGCTAAATAATTTTTTTTAATATTGTTTTAAGAGAGATGCTATATCCATAACATTTTTATAATATTTTCACAACAAATTATAGGTGATTAATTATTATTGGTTCAAATTTGAACCTAACACTACGATTATTTTTTTGCTCCAACAATAACAACCAGTAATAGCCACTTAGAATTTATTGTAAAAATGTTGTGAAAATATTGTGGATATATCATTTCTCTTATTTTAATGGACACATCAAAATTCACTGTGTCAACAATGCATCCGGTTTGCCACGTAGGATATTTCTGTAAGTGAGTAACGGTAAAGACCAAAATTGAATGCTTTTTTTCATTTAGGGACTAAAAGCGGTAAAATAAAAAAGTAGGGACCAAAACGGAAATAAGGGGTATGTTTGGATTGAACTTATTTTTGCTGAAACTGAAAACTGAAAACATTGTAACAAAATAATTTTTAAATGTGTGAATAATGCCGTGAAACCCATTTTTAATATTTTTAAATGCGTGAACAGTATTGTTACAGTGCGTGAACAGTGATTTTTGTCTCTACACAGTACATTCATGTGATTTTACTGTTCATTGCTAAAAAAAAAAAAATAAATAAAAAAAAAAAAAAAAACCCCAAAACGCTGAAACTGAAACGTGCAAAATGCGCAAACCAAACGGCCTCAAGGTCAAAATGTAAGGATAAAAAGAGCATTTTCTCCTATATTATAAAAATGTAAGGAAAAAATGTAAGGAAATGTAAGGAAAAAATGATGAAAAGAAACAAGAAAAAGAGAGTATAAGATTATGCGAAGCTTTTAGGAAAATAATTTACCTTAGAACAAATGAAATCTATTTAAAAAAGAAGCACCTAAATTTATCATTCAACGCCAAACTCATGCAAAATTTGAAGATAGGATGCACTCTAGTGAAAAACAGGAGGGGTACGTTCAAGTTCTAATTCACTTCTAAGTGCGTGCAAGCTAAATGCCATTGATCCCAATGCATTGAATTTTCACATCACATGGCAGTTGTTTTTCCTTTCGTTTGAGAGTACCTTCTGGGATCGAAACACTCAAATTTGTTGGATAATATTTAATAGATTCAAAATTATGCTTGCGTTAAGAAAAAAAAAATTATATATGTAACCACTAGGCATATCATATTTAACAGCATAACACCATACATTTTACAAACACTAAGAATTATTTTTTTGGGGCGTAAATGCTAAAGAATTGAGAGAATATTCTAGAGAATACTTCAATATATTGCATAAAATGACTGAATGAATTATAGAATAAGAGTCTGTTTTGATTATATACATATAGGTGAGAGAGAGAGAGAGAGATATTGGCTTAATAAAATAGAATAAGTTATAACTGAATTTGGGTGAGTTTGGTTCAGCTTTTTAAAGTTGGGTTTTTTGAAAAAATTGAGTTTTCAAAAAGTGCATAATGAAAAAGTGTTTTTTCAAAAAACCGAGTGTTTGGTAAAAGCTGTTGAAAAATGTTTTTTGAAAAAGCTAAGTGTTTGGCTAGAACTTATAAAAGTTGCGGTTTGAGTTGTAAATTACCAAAAAGGACAATGTATATATAAGAGCATCTCCAGCAAGTTAGGCAAATTTTTGTACTGTTTGGACAATCAACAATGACATTTACCTTTTACCTACCCACTTTTTTAATCTTTATTTTTTAATCAAATTTATTCTTTTTTAATCTTTATTTTTTCTTTTTCTATTCATTCTCAACAATTATATTTTTCAACAAAAAATATTACATTCACAATATTTTTTGCAATACTTTCACAAAAATCATAACAAAATCTTATATGAAAAGTTGTTACTAGTTCTAATTTAAACCCACCACTAAAATTATATTTTTACCCACCAATATTAGCTAATTATTTAAAATTTATTGTGAAAATATTGTGGTATTATTTTTAAATTGTGATTTCTTATTCTTTGCCTTTTCTTTCATCCATACGTTTCCTTCTTTTTTTTCTCTTGCATTTTGTCCACCACACACGTATACCCATCATTAGTACATCCTCTCCTTTTTTTTTTCTTTACTTCCACTTGATTCCAGAAGCTCCCTCACTCTTTCTTTCTCTTGCTCTCTCATTTTCTACTCTCTCTTTTTTTTTCTTTTTCTACTTGATTCCATAAATTCTCTAGCTCTCTCTATGATACGTCTCACATAATCTTGCTTGCCTTTTGGTGTCATTATCTTCAAACACACACAGACACGCATGGAGAGAAAGGAGAAATCACCTTTGCTCCACCACACCACCACCGCTGCTCCTCCTCCTCACTGCAGAGTGCATGCAACCAGGGGTCATATCGGCTTCTATTTTTTTTCCTTGTTCTTGATTAGTTGTTGTTTCTGATTTTAGATTTGTCAAATTGGCTTCTATTTTTTTTTTCTTGATCATTTATTGTTGTTCTAATTTTTTTTTTCTGTTCTTGATATGCTGTTGTTGTTGTTTTGATTTTAGATTTGTTGTTCAAATTATATCAATTTTATGAGAGCAAGAATTTTTTTGCTTTTATTATTGTGGTTTGATTAATTTTAAGATTATGTTTTTGAGTTTGTATTTTGATTATGCTTGAGATTATTGACGGGCAATTTCGTAATTGCCCTATCACCCCAACGGATATATCAAAACGCCCACAGACTTTTGGCAAAAATGGACCTTAGGTGCTCCATTTTGAACTTGCGCGTTCTCTTCACAATTATAAAACGCAACTTTTTCCAAAAAGTTGCGTTTTATACTCACCAAATAGACTTTTGGGCTAGCTGTTGTCAAAACGTGACTTTTTGGGCCCAAAAAGTTTAAACAAACTGGCACTTTAATAGCTAAACAGATGTGCCTAGTTTAGTGTCGTGGAACCCGTGAACAATGTTGAACAGTGCGTGAACAGTGCCTTTTGTCCCCTGCACAATGCTCACATGTGATGTTACTGTTCACGCGCTCGGCAGAAAACGCAAACGTGGGTTTGGAAACGCGGATCCAAACCCACACTAACTAACTGCCTAATAATCCAAACGCTGCGTTTCACATTCTCTTTAAGTGATACAGTGCGTTTTGTGGCTGATCTTAACTCTGAGGATTGGACTCAAACAGCACCTATCTTCCTTCATCAGTGATCAGTGGCAGCTACATCACCTGGCTACATCTCCTACTGCTCTACAAATGCATCTCAACAACTTGGCTCATAGTAGGTCTTGCATCTTTGTCTTCTTCTACACTTCGTAGAGCAAACTCAACCAAAGTTTCCATCATGCCTACGTCATATTTGCCTTCCACGTCACCAGTCTTTTGTGCTTTGTCTCTCCACCATCATCCATAGCATGAACACTCCTTGATGGGCTCTTTTCGGTCATAATTTCCAACAAAACAATTCCATAACTATAAACATCTACTTTTGAGGTAATTGGCAAATTGAAAACCCACTCTGGAGCTAGATAACCTCGGGCTCCTTTTATCGTTAAGAAGCTTGAATTCTTAAAAACACTTATGTTTTATAACTTTGACAGGCCAAAATCTGCCATCTTTGGTCGATAATTAGACTCTAGAAGTATGTTTTGAGACTTTATATTATAATGTAAAATCCAATCTAGATAGTCCTCATGTACATTAGCTAGGCCTTTAGCTGTACCTATAGGTACAACAATTTTGAACTTTTTTCTGATGTTGTAGAAGCCTAAAGAAAGCACACAGAATACTCTCTTGACGGAATAGAAACTAAACTATTAGTTTCTAGTAATAAATCTCGAATTCACGAAGGGTTTACCTAAATCCACAAGGAAATAAACTGGAATCCACCAGAGAAATAATTTGACAAAAGTCTGTATTTTTATTGATAATAATTTGATTTGTCTTTGACGGCTACAAAACATATAAATATTGAGAAAGTAAAATCCTAGGGCGATGAAGAAACGTCTGAAACCCTAATTTGCACTAATTATGAGATTAGGTGACAAAATACTAAATTTTACTAAAAATAGTAAAATTGAGTTAAATGCAAAATCATAAACTCTTAACCTTAAGGGTCCTCCCAAAATAAACAGAACCTTATTCTGACTTTTAAACTAAAAGTTATTAAGGAAAAAATATATTACTATAAATAGCAAAAACATTGTCGCCCCGATGACCTCTACTAGCACCCCCTTGATCTTGCGTTGTGATTTCTGGCGCCTCTGCTGCTCCAAGAAGGCATGCATTGTTTGTTTACATCATTTTCCCAGTCAAGTGAATTACCATAAAGGTTATCTGCTAAAGAACCATTCTCCATGTACTTGTACACCAGAAGTTTGTGCTTTCCCTCTATGCAGTACTCTCACATCTCTATCATGTTCTGTCCAATAATGCTTACGTCTGCTAGAAATTCACATTCTCCTTGGTTGGCTTCATTGAGACGCTTGATTGCTACAATTCGCTTATTAGACAACACACCTTTGTATACAATGCCCCCACACCTCTTCCAATCTCTTCAATAAAACCTGTTTTATTTTTTTTTTAATCTCTGCATTGGTAAATTTTCTAATTCCGTTGGCAGCAAGAACATAGCCATGATTGTCAACATCTGAATTTTCCTGGGTTCTAATTTCAAGTCCAGCTAGTCTTCAAATATATAATGATCTCAATTTACCATGTCAAAGTTTAGGGCCTGTTTGATAAAGGTGTTTAAGTATTGTTGTTAAAAACGATGTGAAAACTTTGGTTTAAAAAGTGTTGTGAAAACATGTATTTAAAGTTCTCGTAATGCGTGGGTTCCAGTTAGCTCAACTGGTAAAATTTTCAAATGGTTGAATAAGAGATTTGGAGTTCAATCCCTGCCTACACGAGAAACCAATTGATATCTTGGTTTGTTAATAAAGAGTTATCATTAGGAGCGAACACCATAAGTTGAAATTCTTTAAAAAAAATACTCATAATGCAAAAAATGTGTTTGACACTATATTTCTAATAAAGTTTTTTTAAAAGTGAAAAACATAATTGTGTATTTGATATGTGTGTGTGTGTGTGTGTGTGTGTTTTTTTCTTTTTTCTTTTTAAAGTGATGATGGGTCCGTTTGGATTAAACTTATTGTTGCTGAAACTGAAAACTGAAAACACTGTAGCAAAATAATTTTTAAATGTGTGAATAGTACCGTGGGACCCATTTTTAATATTTTTTTAGTGCGTGAACAGTGCTATGAACAGTGATGAACATTATGTGAACAGTGATTTTTGTCCCCTGCACAGTAAAATCATGTGATTTTACTGTTCATGCGCAGGAAAAAAAAAAAAAAACTGAAAATGCATAACGCGGACGCCACTTTCAGCTGAAACCAAACGGGTATGATATGTAGTCAAATTAGTGGGATCTACGGTTTCTAAAATATTTATAAAAGTGTCATTGAGCAACATTGTTTGAAAATTGAAAACTGGTAAAAAGAGTTTTCTAAATTCAGTGCTTAAACATTCTAAAATGAGCAACATAACCTAAACACTCCTAAAAAGAAGACTCTTACTAAACGCGTTGTATTTTGTAGAACACTGAAAATTGTTGTTTGGAATACCCTTAGCTTTTATAATTTAACAAAAGGTCCAGAGTCTAGACTCTAGACTGGAATAATCTTTTTAATGGACTGGGCTGCTTGAACAAATCGTTAATCTGGCTAGACATGGTTATGAAAATCTAAGGTAAAGCCTGCCTCCTCTGGGCTTGCAAAGGAAAGAGATAACTTCAAAATCTTGTACAGGCCTGGGCTGCTTAGACTATTCATATTGTAACAACTTTACCGCTCATATGGTCACTCCAGCGAGTTCAGATGATGAGAAACCTCCCTTCCGCACCTTGATGGACAAAAGGAACATTTTGGGGAACGGATTCAAATTTAATGGACCAATATAAAAAATCTCAAACTTAGGTTGTGTTTGGATAGTTTATTTTTTGCTAATTTATTTTACTATTCAGCTTATTTTTGATACCATTCATAGACCCTACTGCACTTTTTGGTACAATTTATAGGTTCCACTATATTATTTCAGCTAACTTTTACCTTTATCTACAGTACTTTCAGCAAAAAATTTTCAGTTCTAGCAAAATAAACGGATCCCAAACAGACTTTTAAAAAAAAAAAAAAAAAAAAAATCCTTAACAATGCAATTTAGCGTAAAGAGTAAAAACTCTCTTATTTATGTTTGGTGGTAACAATAATTTATTTTCTATCACATACATACAAACTTTAAAACATTATTTCATATTAAAGTTACAAACTTACAAATTAAGTAATATTATTTAGGCTTAAACATATTGTTGGTCTTCAAATTTTAGCATATTAGTGAATCTAGTCCCTAAAGTTTGTTAGTATACATTACTATATGGCCCAATGGGTTTAGGATCAACGTTTTATCACTTGTACTATACATTACTTGCCCTACACTCCTTTTACTTACACTATACACATATATGCTTATATAAAAATGTAGTCTCCTGTACAATTCTTAACAAAAATATGTTAACAAATTACTCTCTCTCTCTCTCTCTCTCTTTAACAGAGTTTAAAATGACAGCATTTAATCCTTTATATAATATGGTCAAATTAGAAGTTGACACATTATCATTCCCACAAAGACAACAAGCAATCACTTAGAGTTTGTTGGAGACCAAGATTGATCACTTTAAATTTTTTTAGGGACTAAAATCGACAATTTGAAGTTTGTTAAGGATTAAAAGTGATCACTTTAGATTTCAAGGACTAAAACTACCAATTTGTACAACTTTAGAGATCAAAAATATATTTTACCCAAAACTTTTATCATATTATTGAAATTTTAAACTTTGGAAAAGAATGCAAAAGAATATTATCTAACAAATTAACTAGGAACTTTATTTTTATTTATTTTTTTGAGAATTAAGTCAAAGATTTTATTGAATCATGTTGTTGCAAGGAAGATGCAAGCTATCGAAAAAGTTAAACAAATTAGGAAAAACACACACACACACTTTTTTCACATCAAATGCATGTTGAATGCTAGCCCAATTTATAGGAATATAGGAGAGACTCCAATTTATTGGGTAGCAACTTCACAACTATGCTTGCTTTATGAATGAAATTCGGTAGTCACTAGACATATCATATTAAGTAGGACATGCGACTGAATCTTTTTCTTGGCGTATGAGCATTTCAACTACTTGGCTCATGGTAGGTCTTGCATCTTTGTCTTCTTCTACACATTGTAGAGAAACCTGAACCAAAGCTTTCATCTTGACCATGTCATATTTACCTTCTAACATTGGATCAATGATCTCTTCAAGCGAGGAGGTATTTGCAGCCACTTTCTTCATTTTTTCCCTCACCCACGTAACCAACATTTTGTGCTCAGCTTCTCCACTATCATTTATGGCATGGACATTCCTTGATGGACCCTTTCCGGTCACCATTTCTAACACCACAATCCCATAACTATAAACATCCACTTTGGAGGTGATGGGCATATTGAAAACCCAGTCTGGAGCCATGTAACCTCGGGTTCCTCTCATCCTTAAGAAGCTTGAATTCTTAAGGGCGCTTCTATTTTGTAACTTTGACATGCCAAAATTTGCCACCTTTGGTTGATAAGTTGAGTCTAAAAGTATATTTTTAGGCTTTACATCACAATGTAAAATCCAGTCTAAACAATCCTCATGCAAATAAGCTAGACCTTTCGCAGTGCCCATGGCTATTTTGAACCTTTTCTCCCAATCAAGTGCCTTGGTTGAGAGGTTATTTGCTAAAGAACCATGCTCCATGTACTTATATACCAAAAGTATGTGTTTTCCCTCTACGCAATACCCCCACGTCTCTATTAAGTTCATGTAATTAATCCTTCCAATGAAGTGATGGGGGAGATAAACACCTTGGGGAGCTTCCTTAAGTAATTAATATAACATATAGAGACACACTTTAACCCAAAAGGCCTAAGCCCAATGGATATGTGCTCAATTATGTTATATTAACCACTCATTCTTCTCATCTTTATTCAATGTAGGACTTCACTCACACGTGTAACCCAACAATCTCCCCCTCACGTGTGAGTCTGCCTCTTTATGGGCTTCAAGACCTCTTTGTGGGCCATGAACAAGTTCTACTCACTCCCCCTTGCCTAATGGGCTTTTCACTTCATCAGCGCGTCATCCATGGGTCTCTCGTACGCCATCCATGGAAACCACGTGTCAACCCTGCACGCACATCTATGAGAATGCCGTCCGTCCATGTCCATGGGAACCTCGCATCACACCGTTATTTAGCACCATTAGCAATATTCCTTTGTTGGGTTTTTTTCTTCTCCAGGATCTTTGTATGTGGACCGTTTAGGCTTTCTCTGTCCCGGCTGAGTAAGGACCATGAGCACCTCACCACCTTTGCCGCACACCACCATGGGCTCTGATACCACTTGATGGGGAGATAAACACCTTGGGAAGCTTCTTTGAGTAATTAATATAACATATAGAGACATATTTTAACCCAAAAAGCCTAAGCCCAATGAGTATGTGCTCAATTATGTTATATTAATCACTCATTCTTCTCATCTTCATTCAATGTAGGACTTCACTCACACGTATAACCCAACATGATGCTTACTTTTGATGGAAATTCACCTTCTCCTTGGTTGACTTCATTTAGACACTTGATTGCTGCAACTCGCTTATCAAACAACACACCTTTGTATACAATTCCCCTCCGCACCTCTTCCAATCTCCTTAGTAAAACTCTTTATGGCCTTCTTTAGCTCAGTTTATGTAAATTTTCTAAATCCAATGGCAGCATGATCATTTCCTTGCTTGTCAACACCTAAACTTTTCTGGGTTTTGATGAAGAGACACCACACCACAAAGAAAGAGATGATTTCAGGTGCACCCACTCCACTAGCAAACCATAGCATAAATTTCACTGTTCTGTTTTTACCGCTTTGTAGTGTACTATCACTTGAGCAAATTAAACTGAACTCTTGTTGAGGATTGTCGCCGGACAAGATTTTGCTTTTTGGAAGTTTCAAATAGATATCTCCCCATAAATCTGGTGAACGATATCCATTCAGCAATCGTGTCTTCAGATAACAAGTGTTATTGTTGTATTGGAACGCTTTGCAATCACACGCTGCCAAACATTGATCCCTGCATTCATCTAAGGTGCAATTAGGGAAGATTGCAAAATCATACCCGTAAAAGTCAACATAGTTGAAACTCTATTAAAAAAATAAAAAATAAAAAGTCCTTTGGGAATTGTAGTTCCACACGGCAACATAGTTGAGAAAGCAAGGGAAGGATTGGGCCCGTGACTATCTTTGCTAATAAATCTTTTCTTTACTGAAATTCTTTATTTAAATCCATATTTTAATCTATTGAACAGGTCGTGTACTTTAAAAAAATGTAGATTTACAGGTACTTCTATTTTGTTGGTTAACACTTTAACACAGCTTGTTGATGGGTATGGCCTTTGCTTTTATAATTTAACAAAAGGTCCAGAATCTAGTCTCTAGACTAGAATAACCTATTTAATAGACTGGGCTGCTTGAACAAATCATTCATTGGGCTAGGCATGGTTTGAAAATCTAAGGTAAAGCCTGCCTCCTCTGGGCTTGCAAAGAAAAGAGATAAATTTAAATATCTTATACAGACCTGGGCTGCTTGAACAAATCATTCATTGGGCTAAGCATGGTTTGAAAATATAAGGGGTAAAGCCTGCCTCCTCTGGGCTTGCAATGGAAAGAGATAAATTTAATAATCTTATACAGGCCTGGGCTGCTTAGACAATTTAGGCTGCGTTTGTTTTAGTGTAAAATATTTTTCGGGTGTAAAATATTTTCAGGTGAAAATATTTTCTGGAAATGAAAATATTTTCAAGTGTTTGGTTGCATTCCAAAAAAATTTTTGAAAAATATTTACTAGTGTTTGGTTGTATTCTTGAAAATACCGTAGAAAACACATTTTCTACTTGTTGCTCACATTTTCTCATATTTTCTCAACTTCCAAACAAATATATAATATCATTCTTCATTACAGAAACACAAAAGAAACAAAACCCAGAAAAAAAAAATTCATCAAATCCGGTCAAATTGAGAGAAGAAGGAAGAGAGAGAGGCGACTGGGTTGAGGTGAGATCACGCGGCGGAGGTGAAGACGAGATCGCGCGGCGGAGGCGATTGGGTTCGATCTAGAGGTGAGATCGCAAGGTGGAGGCGAAGGCGAGCACGATCAAACCAGGTTCATCGGAGATGGGTTTAAGGCAGTAAAAAAGATTGGCGGAGCCGTGGGTCGGGAACTGGATCTGGGCTTCACCGGCGATAGCTCTCTCCGTCCTTCGGCTTGGGCTTGGCATGAGTGATGAGAGTGAGATCGCAAGGTGGAGGAGAAGGTGAGCACGATCAGATCGGGTTTATCGGAGATGGGTTTGAGGCGGCGCGATCAGATCGGCGATGGGTTTGAGTAGCGCGATCAAACCGGCGGAGCCGTGGGTCTGGGACTGGATCTGGGCTTCACCGGCGATAGCTCTCTCTGTCCTTCGGCTTAGGCTTGGAGTGAGTGATGAGAGTGAGTGAGGAGAGAAATTTTCTGGAAATGGTTTGAAGGTAAAATGAAAGTGTAAAATGATTTACGGGTGTGGGGTGGGTATTTTACGATCAACGGAAATGATTTTCTGTTTGACCATATTTTCCATGCGCAACAAAACACACGGCAGGGTGTAAATTGTTTTCCCAAATCCATTTTCAGCCGAACCAAACGCAGCCTTATATTGTAACAAGCTCACTGCTTATTATATGGTCACTCTAGTGAGTTCAGATGTGAGAAAACCCCCTTTCCGCACCTTGATGGAGAAAAGGAACATTTTGGAGAACGGATTCAAATTTGATGGACCAAAATAAAAAATCTTAAACTTTTTTTTTTGGAGAAAAAATAAAACCTAAACTTTAATGATTAACAATACAATTTAGCGTAAAAACCCTCTTATTTATGTTTGGTGGTACCAAATAATTTATTTTCTATCACATACAAACTTTAAAAAACATTCTTCCATATTGAAGTTACAAACTTACATTTACTTCAAGTGTGGCTGCTGAGTTGTGGGCTGTTAGGGATAGAATTAGTCTTTGCATTACTTAATTTTCTGGCAGAGGAAATTGAGCTAGATGCTAAGATTATTATTAGTCTTCTTAATGACCCTGATCTTGCTAACAATTCTAATGCCATTATTGTGGCTGATTACAGGGAAAGTCTTAAGGAAAATTCCTCAAGTTTGTATTTCCACTACTATAGGAAGGCTAACAAGTGTGTTGATGCACTTGCTTGGCAAGATGTCCACTAAACTCAGGATTTTGTTTTGCTTTATGAGCCTCCTTTTGATGATTGATGTGTCTTTGTTACTTAATTTGAACCATGTTGGTATAGTGTATGAATGTTGGGTTCCTTTTTAATGAGGGCTAGTTGCCCTCCTTAATAATATTATCCTTTTTACCCAAAAAAAAAAGAAAAAAAAATTACATAGCTAAGTAATACTATTTAGGATTAAATATATTGTTGGTCTTCAAAATTTAACAAATTAGTGAATCTAGCCCCTATAGGCTTAGGTTCAATGTTTTATTACTTGTACTATAAATTACTTGCCTACACTCCTTTTACTTGTGCTACACATATATGCTTCTATAAAAAGGTAGTTTCTTGCACAATTCTTGACACAAAAATATTATTCTCTCTCTACTTTATTTTATTAACAAAGTTTAAAATGATCACATTTAATCCCTAATATGACGTAATCAAATTAGAAGTTGACACATTATCAATCCACAATACAACAAGTAATTACTTAGAATTTGTTAGAGACCAAGATTGACCTCTTTAAATTTTTTAAGGACTAAAAGCGACTACTTTAAGTTTGTTAAGGATTAAAAGTGATCACTTTAATTTTTAAGGACTAAAACTACCAATATAATAAAATTTAGAGATCAATAGTATATTTTAACCAAAATTTTTATCTTACTATTGAAATTTTAATCTAAGAGAATTAAGTAATAAATTTTATTGAATCACGTTGTTGCAGGTACATGATTAGTTTAAAGGGCAGATGCAAGCTAATGAAAAGGTTAAATAAGTTAAAAAAAAACACACACACACACGCTTGTTTCACACGAAAGTGCATGCTAAACTATAGGAGAGAACAGGTACACAACTATGATTGCTCATCACCACACTCATCACTACACTCGTCAAATATAACAACATCACTGACTTTTTCTTGGCGTAAGAGCATCTCTACTACTTGGCTCATGGTAGGTCTTTCTTCTTTGTCTTCTTCTACGCATTGTAGGGCAACCTGAACCAAAGCTTCCATCTCGCCCATGTCATATTTACCTTCCAACATGGGATCAATAATCTCTTCAAGTAAGGAAGTATTTGCAGCCAGTTTCTTCATTTTCTCTCTCACCCATGTAACCAGCCTTTTGTGCTCAGCCTCCCCATTATCATCTATAGCATGGACACTCCTTAATGGACCCTTTCCGGTCACTATTTCCAGCATAACAATCCCATAGCTATAAACATCCACTTTGGAGGTAATAGGTAGATTGAAAATCCACTCTGGAGCCATATAACCTCGGGTTCCTCTTATCTTTGAGAAGCTTGAATTTTGAAGGACACCTCTGTTTTGTAATTTTAACAGGCCAAAATCTGCCACTTTCGGTTGATAGTTCG
The DNA here is from genome assembly GCA_028535165.1 of Quercus tomentella. Lineage (NCBI taxonomy): Eukaryota > Viridiplantae > Streptophyta > Magnoliopsida > Fagales > Fagaceae > Quercus > Quercus tomentella. Next base: position 4,233,497 of record JAPQVY010000155.1, on the reverse strand, counting down.
AGTCTAAAAGTATATTTTGAGGTTTTACATCGCAATGTAAAATCCAGTCCAAACAATCTTCATGCAAATAGGCTAGGCCTTTTGCAGCTCCCACAATAATTTGGAACCTTTCTCCCAATCAAGTGCATTTGCTGAGAGGTTATCTGCTAAAGAACCGTGCTCCATGTATTCATACACCAAAAGCCTGTGCTTTCCCTCTACGCAATACCCCCACATCTCTATTAAGTTCATATGGTTAATCCTTCCAATGATGCTTACTTCTGCAAGAAATTCACCTTCTCCTTGGTTGGCTTCATTGAGATGTTTGATTGCGGCAACTTGATTGTCAAACAACACCCCTTTGTAGACAATTCCTCCTGCACCTCTTCCAATTTCCTCAGTAAAATTCCTTGTGGCCTTTCTGAGTTCAGCATATGTAAATTTTCTGAATCGAATGGCGGCACGATCATAGCCTTGCTTGTCAACAACTAAACTTTTCTGGGTTTTGACGAAGAGACACCACACCACAAAGATAGAGATGATTTCAAGTCCACCCACTCCACTAGCAAACCAGAGCATGAATTTAACTGTTCTTTTTTCACCGTTTTGTAGTGTACCATAACTTGTACAATTTAAACTGAATTCTTCTAGAAGATTGGCGTGCGACAAGATTTTTCTTTTTGGCTGTTTCAAATAGATGTCTCCATTTAAATCTGGCGAACGATATCCATTCAACAATCGTGTCTTAGGATAACAAATTGAATAGCCATAATACTCCATAAAGTTGTATTGGAAAGCTTTGCAATCACATGCTATCAAACATTTGTCCCTACATTGATCGAAGGTGTAATTAGGGAAGATATCAAAATCATACCCGTAAAAGTCAACATGGGATAACAGCAGAAATTCTGGCTCATCTATGTTGCAAAGATCAACTTCGGGTTCACAGCCATAAGCCCAATCGCTACAATTTTTCATCTTATATCCTGGAAGGCAGGAACATTTCCGGCCGGAACCAATAACATAACTGCACAAACCGTTGGCCCCACAAGCACCAGGAATCTTGCAAGGTCTCTGCACGGCTTGCCATGAAACAACCCAAGTTTGCCCCTCCTCTTCCCGACTGTACAATCGAATATTACCATCATAATCAAGTGTCAATCTTCTATGAAGCACTGCTCCATAGTCGGCTGAGATAATAGTTAAATGATCGTATGAACTAAAATTCCCTAAGGAATTAAAGACAAGTGTGCTACTATTGTAATACCCAAGCCCTGAATAATACCCATAACTATTGGAAACATCAGGACTATTATAAAAAACGACAAGATAGCTATCGTTGTCGAAGGAAAGCTCATAGAAACCAGAGGAAATGTTGGTCTGGCTTCTTGAGGAGACAAGCTTTGCGTTTCTAGTGAGTCGTTGTTCAGGAAGAAGGGTATCTGTAGGGACGTCAAAGCTTTGCCACAAAACACGTTCCTTGTTACGTAGAACAAGATTACCGTTGTCGTTGAGAAACAATTGGACTGAGGAGAGTGAGACACTGTTTGTGGCCCAAACGGTGACATTTGACTTAGTGGCATCAGTTAGGATGAGATTGCCAGTATTGAGGAGGGAGAGCTTTGAGCGCTTTCCATTTACTGGCTGGTCACGGTTTGCCATCCAAACGACGGTGCGTGAGTTGCTAAACCATATGGCAAAGCAATAAGCGTTTTCACCCACGGAATGAAAGCCAGCGGAGAAGTCGCCATTTGGCGATTTTAGAATATCTGGTTTCTCTACCGATAAGGATGTGCCTTTACTGATGATAACTGCTGAAGATGAAAGTGGGAAAGAAAATGGCAAAGATAGTAGAAGGAACAAGACTGGTGAACCCATGATTGAAAGCTCAAAACTAGTGATGGACTTGGGCAACGCAAGACCATAGTTATTTTATAGTATTTAAAGCTGACGTAGACAATTCATACTGAAAAATTTTGTGAAAAAATTCTTATACAGAGTGTAGACTGGAATCTTTGCGGCTTGGGGTAATGACGCAGCTAAGGTTCTTACCGAGGCGCGTCTATTGCTGATTGAAAAAAAAAAAAAAATGTGTAGACTGTAGACAGTAGACTGGAGCACAGTGGTCAAAGTTCGTAGGGGACAACTTTTTTGCGGTATAAAAAGAAAAAGAAAAAGAAATTTTTTTTCTTTTTTTTTGTGATGAAAACGACAGTAAGAAATACCTTTATTCCTTTCTTCTTCTTTTTTCTTTTTTTTTGGATAATCACCCTTATTACTTTTTTGCCTAAAGATGTTTTAATTTTGAGATACGTTTGGATATTGTTTATTTTACTGAAAATTGAAAATTAAAAATATTGTAACAAAATAATTTTTAAATATATGAATAATGCCATGAAACTTATTTTTAATGAAAGTTTTGTTGAAAAAAGAAGTTTGTGGATCCTGTGAACAGTGCACAAGATCTACTTAAAACGTTGTTCATCGCTTATTTTGCTGGTTAAAGAAGTAGTGGGTCCTGTGCACTGTGCACAATACCCCCAGACAGACAACATCCTAGCGCTTCTCAATAAAATAAAAGAAAAAAAAGAAAAGAAAATGCAAATGCAGCACCAGAAACGCATATCCAAATGCATACTGAATCTAAATTCATAGAGAAATATAAGGCGCTTTAAACATATATAGGAGCATTCATATTTACTTGTACAAAATTTACTTACTATTTTAGTATATAAGAAGTTTTATTTTAGTTAATCACTTTTTAAAAACATGCATATTTGATTTTACTATTTTAAACCCTTTTTTTAGTTAATCACTTTTAAAAACAAGCATATTCAGCTTTCTATTATAAACTCTATTTCATTATGGATTGAACAATGTTCTTTTATGGTATTTAAGATCGTGCTCCCTTAAGCCAGTTTTTAGAGCGGTGGTTGGGACTCGAATTGTAATCTCTCCCAACAATCCCTCCTCCCCTCATAATGATGCTTTCGCAACCTGAACTCATGACTTTGACTCTAATATTATTTATTAAGTTGTGAGATATGCCACTCTATCCCAAACAATTGGTGATGTAGAAGACACATTCAAGTTTTTTTTATGACATTCAACATTATGTTTTAACCTATTTTAGAACAATCGTAGGAATCGAATTGTGGTCCCCCAAGAGTAAGAAATCATTGAAGCAAAATTGTATTTTAGGAGATGTGTAAGGAAACCAGTGTGTTCTTTTTTTTGGGAGAGAGGGGGGGGGGGGGGGGGGGGGGCTTGTTCAGAATCAGGACCTAAATTGTGCTTTTGTCCTATTATAGGGAAACAAATGGGATTTTGGGAATGCTTCCTTCGACTCATAAGGCGTTATTTGAATTCTAGAGAAAGAGAAACTCTTAAGAGAATTTTGATTAAAGAATAATCGTTTTCAGACCTGAGATCAATTAAAAAGTTTAATAAAACTTGAATCAGAAGTTAAAATACTCTAAAAGAGATTAATTACAGTACACCATACCATAACAAGACCCTAATTTATTTGAGACAATTTTAAAAACACCTAAAATGAAGAAACATAGTAAGCTACAAACTAAAATCCTAAAAATTACATAAAAGTTTTAAGTTAACAAATAACAAAAATTAAACACTATAATCTATCCTACATCAACAGAGTTTAAAGTGGTCTTCGCTCAATTCAATGTTGGCCAAAAGACATTCATATTTAAATACAGCAGAGATGCACATTTTATTTTACACACTAAGACGATATATAGGCATGGGTTGACTACAATGGCAACAATGACCATGTTCATAGCTTTACATTATTACTACGATCATTTATACATAAATTTTCAGAATGTGATAGTGGGTGTTAACTTATATTATGTTATGGGCTTTAGGCCCAGCTAGGTTACTTGTATAGCACACTTGTATTTGTACTACACTTTACTTGTACCGCACACGTATGCCTCCTATATAAAGGCACTGATGTATATTCTTTGATTTATGAAATACAATACAATCATTCTGTATTTCTAACATGGTATCAGAGCCACTGCTCTGACCTTTTCTTAGCAGTCTTGTCTTCATTAGTGTGACTTCCTTTTTAACAACGCTTCCGCCATCACAATTGCCGTCGCAGCCTCTCGTCGTTGAACCTCCGACATCATCCAGTCGTCGTCCTTGGGTTCCGGACCTGCAACCGCTGTCGTTAAGGAGTTTTCACACTGCACAGACCACTACTCTTTGCATCACCGCTACAAATCTTGCTCCGATTACGTTTTTGAAGGTACCACTGAGATCGTCCTGTCCCGATCTACACACTCGTGGAAGCCTCGATGCCATCGGAGACTGCACGCGCCTCCACGCGCCGTTCAAAGTTGCTGTTCTGTTGATCACGCGCCACACGCGCCGCAACTTCAGTTCACGGGCACTCACGCGCCTCCACGCGCCTTCACGTGCCTCACGCGCCTCAACAGTCTCGCTGACGTCAGCCCTAGTTGCGCCGTTGCTGACGTCACTTGCTTGCGTCAGCCACTAACGTCATCTTTTGACTCTTGGGATTTGACCGTTGACTTTGACCGAGCTGTTGACCGTTGACTTTTCTCCAGGGTTGACTTTTGCAGTCTGTTTTTGCATATTGTTTCTCTAAATGGATAAAAAGGATATTTTTGTTCCTCGCCCCATTAATACTGTATTGGAGGGGAATAAAAATTACTTATCTTGGTCTCAAGCTATGTGCAGTTTTCTTAAGGGTCGCATGCTCTGGCATTATTGTACTGGTGCAATCACTATTCCTGTCAAGGGAGCAAGTGAAGAAGATGATGCCTTTCTTGGTCACATGATTGAATGGGATAGTCATAACCACATGATCCTCACATGGATTCGGAACACTTCCATTCCCTCTATTTCCAATCTGTTGGGCAGCTTTGATGATGCAAAATCTGCATGGGATATGTTGGCTAAAAGGTACTCCACTACTCATGGATCCATGAAATATCAGTTAGTGGTTGAATTGCATCAAATTAGGCAAGAACCAGGGCAATCCATCAATGACTATTATGATCAGCTTCGCTTCATTTGGGACCAAATTGACCTTTCTGATCCAACTTGGGCATGCTCAAAGGATGCTCAGCAATATGCTTCCATTAGAGATGAATTTCGCCTCTATGAATTCTTGATGTCACTTCACAAGGACTTTGAGCCCATTCGAGGTCAGCTTCTAAATCGCAGTCCTGCTCCCTATCTTGATACTGCTGTGAACGAGTTGGTTAGAGAAGAAGCTCGTCTTGCAACCCTTCAAGCCCAAAATAAGCTCAATGTTTTGGCTATTACTCCATCTACTCCACTCATAGAGCAACCTCAGCAATCAGGTGATTCCTCTGGCTCTAGCAATCGTCGCAAGCAAACCAACAAAAAGGTTTGCAACTATTGCAAGCGTCCTGGCCACACCATTGAGACTTGTTACCGTCACAACAAATCTACTGCTGCTGTTACTAAGACTGAGCCTACTCCGCTAATGGCTTCCACCTCAGCTGAGTCCCAGTCTTTTGGATCCACTATCAACCTCTCCCCTACTGAACTACAGGAGATCATAGCTCGGCTGTTCGTATGGCTGGTAATGCATCTCTTTCCACTGCCCTATCTGTTCTACCCGGTAAGTCTCAAACTTGGCTTTTTGATTCTGCCTGCTGCAATCACATGACACCTCACTCGTCCTTATTCTCCAAACTTGACCCTGCACCACATCCTCTAAATATTCATATAGCTGATGGTTCCACCATGCATGGGAATAATCTAGGTTTTGTTTCAACCTCTAACCTTTCTGTTCCTGGAGTCTTCCATGTACCTGACCTATCCTATAATTTGTGCTCTGTGGGACAATTAGCTGAACTAGGTTATCGCCTTATTTTTGACTATTCTGGGTGTATTGTGCAGGATCCAAGGACGGGGCAGGAGCTTGGGACCGGTCCTAGAGTTGGGCGTATGTTTCCCGTGGACAATCTTCATCTTCCACTTGTTGCTCCTGTTTCTGTTGCTGCTGTAGTTTCTTCCTTACCTTCTCTCGCACTTTGGCATTCTCGTCTTGGTCATGCACCATCTTCTCTGGTACAACAGTTAGTGTCTAAGGGTCTGTTGGGTTCTGTGTCTAAAGACAATTTTGATTGTACTTCATGTCAGTTAGGAAAACAGCCAGTTTTGCCTTTTAATAATAGTGAATCCATTTCTAATAGTATTTTTGAGTTAATTCATTCTGATGTTTGGGGACCTTCTCCTGTTGCTAGTATTGGTGGATCTCGATATTTTGTTGTTTTTATTGATAATTATTCTCATTATAGTTGGATCTTTCCTATGAAATCTCGTTCTGAAATTTTACCAATATACAACAACTTTGCAAAAATGGTTGAAACACAATTCTCCAAACGTATCAAAACTTTTCGGTCTAATAATGCTCTTGAATATACTCAATATGCGTTTCAAGCTCTGTTACATTCCTATGGCACTGTACATCATTTAACTTGCCCAGGTACCTCTCTACAAAATGGTCGAGACGAAAGAAAACTCCGTCATATTCTTGACACTATTTGTGCTCTTCTTCTTTCTGCCAAAGTTCCTACCCCATTTTGGGGTGAAGCTGCTCTTCATGTTGTTCATGCGATTAATCGCACTCCAAGCACTGTCATCCATAATCAGACTCCGTATGAGCGTCTCTTTGGGTCACCCCCTGACTATCATCATCTTCGCTCCTTTGGATCTGCTTGTTTCATTCTTCTTCAGCCTCATGAGCACAACAAACTTGAGCCTCGATCTAGACTTTGTTGTTTCCTTGGTTATGGCGAAACTCAAAAGGGGTATAGGTGTTATGATCCTGTCTCTCATCGTCTTCGTGTTTCTCGTAATGTTGTCTTTTGGAAACACCGATTGTTTGTTGAACTCTCTCACTTTCGTTCTTCCTTGACTAACTCCTCTGTTTTAGAAATCTTTCCAAATGAGTCTCTTGTTCCTTCTACAAATACTTTTGATCCTCCTTTGGACTTCTCTCCAGATATTTTTGATGCTTCTCCTAGACAGGTTGAAGATAAACAGGTTGATGACGAGCTACCCCACCTTGAGCCTGGGTCCCCTGCTCTTGCTCTGCCTGAAGATCCTCCGCAAGACATTCCACCTCGCCACTCAATTCGGGTAAGATCCATTCCTACACATTTACTTGACTATCATTGTTACACTGCCCTTGCTACACTTCACAAGCCTCAAACCTATCGTGAGGCCTCTACTAACCCTTTATGGCAGATTGCAATGAAAGAGGAACTTGATGCATTAACAAAAATCCATACTTGGGATCTGGTTACTCTCTCTCCTGAACAGTCTGTGGTTGGTTGTAAGTGGATCTATAAGATCAAGACTCGCTCTGATGGGTCTGTTGAGCGCTACAAGGCTCGTCTTGTTGCCAAAGGTTTTACACAGGAGTATGAGATTGATTATGAAGAGACTTTTGCTCCAGTTGCTCGTATCTCATCTGTTCGTGCCCTCTTAGCTGTTGCTGCTGCTAGTAAATGGGATCTTTTTCAGATGGATGTTAAAAATGCTTTCCTTAATGGGGATCTGAGTGAAAAAGTCTATATGCAACCTCCTCCTGGTCTCTCTGTTGAATCAAACAAGGTTTGTCATCTTCGACGTGCACTTTATGGTCTTAAACAAGCCCCACGAGCTTGGTTTGCCAAGTTCAGCTCCACTATCTTTCGCTTGGGTTACGCTGCCAGTCCGTATGATTCTGCCTTATTTCTTCATCGTACTGATAAAAGCACCATTTTGCTTCTTCTATATGTGGATGATATGATCATAACTGGTGATGACCTCAGTGGCATTCAAGAACTCAATGATTTTCTCAGTCAGCAGTTTGAGATGAAAGATCTTGGACATCTCAGCTATTTCTTGGGTCTTGAAATTACTCATTCCACAAATGGTCTTTTTATTACTCAAGCCAAGTATGCTTCTGACCTATTGTCTCGAGCTGGACTCACTGACAGCAAGACTGTTGACACTCCAGTTGAACTTAATGCGCATCTGACACCCTCGGGGGGGAAACCATTGTCTAATCCTTCTCTTTACAGACGATTGGTTGACAGCCTAGTTTATCTCACAGTTACTCATCCAGACATCTCCTATGCTGTTCATCAGGTGAGCTAGTATCTGTTTGCTCCACGATCAACTCACTATGCTGCTGTTCTGCGCATTCTTCGATACCTGAAGGGCACTCTCTTTCATGGCCTTTTCTACTCAGCTCAGTCTCCTCTTGTACTCCGTGCATTCTCTGATGTTGATTGGGCAGGAGATCCTACTGATCGCAGGTCCACTACAGGTTATTGCTTTCTCCTTGGTTCTTTTTTGATTTCTTGGCGAAGTAAGAAACAAACCTTTGTGGCCCGTTCCAGTACTAAAACAGAATATCATGCCCTTGCTGATACCACATCTGAGCTCTTTTGGCTACGATGGCTTCTTAAGGATTTGGGTGTGTCCACCTCCTCTGCTACTCCCCTTTATTGTGACAACCAGAGTGCCATTCATATTGCTCACAATGATGTCTTTCATGAACGGACTAAACACATCGAGATTGATTGTCATTTTATCCGTTATCATCTTGTCCATGGTGCTCTTAAGCTTTTCTCCGTCTCCTCCAAAGATCAACTTGCAGATATCTTCACCAAGTCACTTCCTAAGGGACGCACTCGTGATTTGGTTGACAACCTCAAGTTGGTCTCACATCCACCTTGAGTTTGAGGGGGGCTGTTAACGTATATTATGTTATGGGCTTTAGGCCCAGCTAGGTTACTTGTATAGCACACTTGTACTTGTACTACACTTTACTTGTACCGCACACATATGCCTCCTATATAAAGGCACTGATGTATATTCTTTGATTTATGAAATACAATACAATCATTCTGTATTTCTAACAGTGGGGAAGAAAATAAGTTGAGAGATGTGTCCCATGTTTCATATGCAATTGGTTGAAACTCAAAAGGAAAGATGAAGCCTATGGCAGCAGGGTCGGCTCAACAATTTTAGAGGTCTTAAGCAAAAATTGTAAGTGAATTTTTTTTTATATTTAAGTAGTAATTAAATAATATTAATTAATTTTTTTAATTTTAAATCTATTTTTTAATTTTATTTATTACATAATTTAATAAATTAGTATTACTAAAATATAAATAAGTTGATATAATATACATTAAATTATTAATTAGTATAATAGTTAATAATAATAATAATAATAATAGATAAAGTAAAAATTTACATAAAAAAAATATTAATTTGAGTGGGTATACATTGGGTGTGGCCCGTGTGGGTGGATTAGGGAGTTTGTAGCTGTGTTGGTGGGGGCTAAATTTTTTTTTTTTTTGATGGGAGTGGGGCCTAAAATTGTTTTCCACTTTTTTAGATTATAAAGTATTATATACTTAACAACTGCACTGTGCCTTGGAATGCTAAGTCCTGTCATTTTATCAAGTATTAAGCTTTGTGCAGTGTGCTTTGTGCAAGTGTAAGAGCAAACTCAGCGTGTTGTCCTTGTCTTGTCATTCAAGTAGATTAAAAATATAATTTAAAATGAATGACTAAGCTTATAGAAGAAGATCACGAATCAAGGCTCAACGTGTTGTCCTTGTCCTATCAATTAAGCAGATTAAAAAATATAACTTAAAATAAATGACTGATAGAAAAAAATCAAGAATCAAGACTCAGCGTGATGTCCTTTTTCTGTCAATTAAGTAGATTAAAAAATATAACTTAAAATGAATGACTGACCTTATAGAAAAAAATCAAGAACCAACACAAAAAAAAGAAAGAAAAAAATATAGATAGAGAGGCAGAGAGATAGAGAGACGAAAGATTTTTTCTTTTGATTTAGAAATTTATAGTCTCTATTTTAGTATATTTTAATATAATTATGTTGTATTACTAGTAAATTTATCTAGTATTAATTTTAATTTTAACATATTTTAAGAATGAGTTAATGAATTTGTCTCTTAAAATTTAATTTTATTAGTTGAAGTTTGACTATTTTTATTTTTTCTTTATTTAATCTTTTACATTTTAAGATACAATAAAACTCTTTTAATGTATTTTATTGACCAATAAAGGACTAAAATATTTTTTTGTAATAAAAATATGTAGATAAATATTACACATATATATATTTTTTAAGTGAAAGCCTTAAATAATTGCATTAATTATATGTCTTGTTGAGCCGGCCTACGTGGCAGTGACCATTACCGTGGTCAGGGGACTGAAAGTCACAAAGTTACCACATTTTTTTTCTAATTTATCATTTCGCTTGAAAGTTCTAAGCTATTGTTTCTTTGACTTTGCACTGTTATCAACGAAAAGTACTGAATCGTGTTTTACGTTTGTTTTTGTTTTTGGTTTTTTTTTTTTTGGGGCCTCTCAAAAAACGTGTTTTACGTTTGTAGGTCCCAATAGACACAAATTGACAGTAATGAAAATAACTTTGGGACCTATCTAAGTTATTTTCTTTTTCCTTTTTTGGTACGGGACCTATCTAAGTTATTTTCTTTTTCTTTTTTTTGGTAAAAATCTAAGTTATTTTCATTACTGTCAATTTGTGTCTATTGGGACCTACAAACGTAAAACACGTTTTTTGAGCCCAAAAAAAAAAAAAAAAAAAGGCGTTAAACACGATTCAGTACTTTTCGTTGATTACAGTGCAAAGTCACAACAGCAATAGCTTAGAACTTTCAAGCGAAATGATTAAATTAGAAAAAAAAAATGCGATAACTTTGTTGGGTGGGGATGAGGTTCAAGTTTTATTTTAATTTAGAAAGGTGAAAGATTTTTTCTTTTGATTTAGAAATTTATAGTCTCTATTTTAGTATATTTTAAAATAATTATGTTGTATTATTAATAAATTTATCTAGTATTAATTTTAATTTTAACATATTTTAAGAATGAGTTAATGGATTTGTCTCTTAAAATTTAATTTTGTTAGTTGAAGTTTGGCTATTTTTGTTTTTTCTTTATTTAATCTTCTGCATTTTAAGATATAATGAGACTTTTTTTTTTTTGATAATCGAAAATAGGGGCCTTTATGGTTGTATTATACCACCCGAGTTAGTATAGACCATATGAGGGACATGACCCACAAGGACCACCGCGGTATCCGCCAAGGCTCGAACCTGTGTTCCCCTTAAATCCCTCCCACAGCAGCCCACCAACAAGAGCCTGCTGGCAGTGGGAATCGAACCTGAGCTAGTTAGGCAGAGCAAATGAACCTTACTAGCTAAGTCAAGCCCTTGTTAGCGATATAATAAGACTTTTTTAATGTATTTTATTGACCAATAAAGAACTAAATTTTTTTTTGTAATTAAAATATATAGATAAATATTACACATATATATATATTTTAAGTGGAAGTTTTCTTTTATTTGGAAACCTTAAATAATTGCATTAATTATATCTACTGTTGGGCCGGCCTACGTGGCAGTGACCATTACCGTGGTCAGGGGACTGAAAGTCACAAAGTTTTTTTTCTAATTTATCATTTCGCTTGAAAGTTCTAAGCTATTGCTGCTGTGACTTTGCACTGTTATCAACGAAAAGTACTGAATCGTGTTTTACGTTTGTTTTTGTTTTTGCTTTCGTTTTTTTTTTTTTTGGGGCTCTCAAAAAACGTGTTTTACGTTTGTAGGTCCCAATAGACACAAATTGACAGTAATGAAAATAACTTACATTTTTACCAAAAAAAGAAAAAGAAAATAACTTAGTTAGGTCCCAAAGTTATTCTCATTACTGTCAATTTGTGTCTATTGGGACCTACAAACGTAAAACACGTTTTTTGAGCCCAAAAAAAAGAAAAAGAAAAAAAAGAAAGAAGGCGTAAAACACGATCCAGTACTTTTCGTTTTTTTTTTTTGTTGAGAAATCAGACCCAGGGGCCTGCTAATATTAAAAGAAAAGAAAACTACAAAGCATCACAAGGTATAAAGGGAGCTATATCCTCAGGAACAGACTCAATTCAAACTTGTAGCTCAATACCAGACTTAGATTTTCTGGCAAGACAGTGGGCAACTAAATCCGTAGCTCAATCCAGTACTTTTCGTTGATAACAGTGCAAAGTCACAACAGCAATAGCTTAGAACTTTCAAGCGAAATGATTAAATTAGAAAAAAAGAAAAAGCGGTATCTTTGTTGGGTAAGAGATGAAGTTCAAGTTTTTAAGAGGGAATTGAGGTTCAAGTTTTTAAGAGGGAGTTTTATACATATATATACTTAGATTAGGTTAGAATAGAAATTCTATCCTGTATTAAAAAATAAATAAATAACTTAGACATAAAGAGGAATATGGATTGATGTTGATATTGGACCCGTGTGGCTTGAATTGCCAAGCCCAAATTTGGTCAATCCAAATTGTAAAAGGAATGCCTCTTTGTCGACTTGGTTAATAACACAGACTCTCTCTCTTTCTCTCTCACACATATGTATATGAACAAAATTTAGTTATAAAATTAGTTGCAGTTTTAGGCTACAAACTTATTTAATATCTTTTTATTGGAGGTGAATTTTGACAAATCCGCCATTGGATTACATCTTCTTCTTATATCCTCCATACTTGCAAAATTTCAAGAAAATTAAAGATCAATAGCTATGTCATCAATAAATTTTTTAAATTACAAGTTTTTATAATTTAAAATTATGCACAAAATATAAACTTATAGATCATATAGTAAATAATATCCGATTAACACAAAATTTAACATATGTATTAACAGCGTTAAGAACATATAATTCAACGGTTACATTTTCAAAATATATTTTAATATTTATTTTACGTTTGTTTGTTTGTTTGTTTTTTTTTTTTTTGGTTGGGGACTCAAAAAACGTGTTTTACGTTTGTAAGTACTGTCAATTTGTGTCTATTAGGTAAAACACGTTTTTTGAGCCCCAAAAACAAAAAGGGCATAAAACACGATTCAGTATTTTTCGTTGATAACAGTGCAAAGTCACAGCAGCACTAGCTTAGAACTTTCAAGCGAAAGGATTAAATTAGAAAAAGAAATGTGGTAACTTTGTTGGGTAAGGAATGAGGTTCAAGTTTTTAGGAGGGTGTTTCACACATATATACACTTAAATTATGTTAAAGTAAAAATTGTATCTTGTAAAAAAAAAAAAAAAAAAAAACCTTAGACATAGAGAGGGATATGGATCGATGTTGATATTGGACCCGTGTGGCTTGAATTGCCTAGCCCAAATTTGGTCAATCCAAATTGTAAAAGGAATGCTTCTTTGCCGACTTGGTTAATAACACACACACACACACACACACAAACACACACTCTCTCTCTCTCTCTCTCACACACACACACATATATATATGGACAAAATTTAGTTACAAAATTAGTTGCAGCCTTAGGCTACAAACTTACTTAATATCTTTTTATTGGAGATGAATTTTGACAAATCCACCGTTGGATTACATCTTCTTCTTATATCCTCCATGCTTGTAAAATTTCAAGAAAATTAAAGATCAATAGCTATGTCATTAATAAATTTTTTAAATTGCAAATAAACTTATAGATCATATAGTAAATAATATCCGATTGACACAAAATTTAACATGTGTATTAAGAGCGTTAAGAACATATAATTCAATAGTTAGATTTTCAAAATATGTTGTAATATTTATTTTATTGAGTGAGTTTGTAGCCTTAAGCTACAACCAATTTTGTAGCTAAACTTTGTCCTATATATATATATATATATATATATATATATATATATATATATATATTGTTATGTGCAGCACTAAAAAGTGAATTGAGAATTCCTAAAGCCTAGCAGCAACCACATAAGAAGAAGAGTAGAGCTTTCTTGTCTTGTCTCTCTCTCTCACACACACACACAATATATATATATATATATATATATATATATATATATATATATATATATATATATATATATTATGTGCGGCACTAAAAAGTGAATTGAGAATTCCTAAAACCTAGCAGCAGCCGCATAAGAAGAAGAGTAGAGCTTTCTTGTCTTGTGGGTGAGAGAGAGAGTTAGGGTGTAATTAGAATTTGGGTTTTTAGAGAATGTTATTATGCACTATTGTATCTCCCAATTTTTATAGTGAAAATTTTCCGTCGTCATCGTGGAGGTAAATAGTTTGTTAAACCACGTAAATTCTTATGTTCTTTGTGTGTGCTTGTTATTTAATTCCACTTATTTACGGTTATTGATTTGAGTCCTGAAGTGCTATTTACACAACAATTTTAGGCTAAAAAAACGTGTTTTACGTTTCTAGGTCCCAATGGAGACAAATTGACACTAATGATAATAACTTAGACATAAAGAGGGATATGGATCGATGTTAAGTAAAATTATTGTGTACTCCCAGAGTATCATAAATGCGTACTCACTCCTCTCACATAAATGGTGAATCCCACTAATTAAATTCATGGTGGGACTCACCATTCATGTAAGAGAGGGAAGTACGCATTTATGATATTTCGGGAGTACCTAATAATTTTCACGATGTTAGTATGTTACTCTAAATTATTTTCTCCTTACAATTAATTACTCTCCTCTAAATGATTTTCTCTTTCAAACTCAAGATCCATTTGTTGAAGAACCGGTTCACTGGATCCCATTTTCTCTCTCCTCTAATTTATTCTCTCACTATTTTTCTTCCATTTTTTTAATGTAGAAATTTATACTAAACTGCACTTTTGGAAAGTTGAGGATTTTTTTTGTGATATTTTTTATATTTCATAATTTTCATTTTGGCTCTTTATGTATGTTTTCATTTTCATATTGGTTCTGCCATCAATTTTTGATAATAATTTGACCATTAAGTGCCTTCATGTTTAACTATTTCACGAACTATTGACTCTAAAATGTTATGGAATGCAAGAATTTCATTGTTGTATGCTAAAAACCATACTATGGATAATTAGATTACTAGTGGAAATTGATGCAAGGCCAATATGAAAACAAAATTAAGCATGAAGGATCAATACAAAATTTTGAAATGTAATGGACTATAAATGAAAACAATCCTAAATTTTGAGGACCAAAAATATACTTTGAATCTAAATTCACAAATGACAGAACATAGTAGAATAGTTACAAGAAATAGAATTTGAGTTATTATAGGACCACAATTTTTACCACACACTTTCTCACAACTAACCTATGTGGCACGTTATGACTAGCTGTTTGTCACACTCACATGAATCTAACACATTTTTTTTTCACCACACATAATATACCACATCAAAGTTGTGGGCCTTGTGGCAAAGTTGTGGCACAAAGGGTTGTGGTCTCAAAATTTTCTCATAGAACTTATCAATTTAAAAACTAGTACTTTATGGCAAGTTTGGCTTAGTTTTTTGAAATTGTGTTTTTTTTGAAAAAGTAGTTTTTTGGTCATTGCTACTCATCTAGCACAATGCGAAAAAGAAGAAAAATTATATTATTGGACCCAAAAAGGACAATTTATAAATATTACCAAATCCATTATATCACATTTTGGAACCACAAACGTGGGTTTTTACCCAAAATATGGAAACCAAACGGGAACTTAATCGAATGCCTTATTTGAATTCACAAAAAGAACTACTCTAGAATCCCTTTGAAAATAAGCGAAATTCTTTAGAATGCTTCATAAAACTTTTACACAGAGAGAGAGAGAGAGAGAGAGAGAGAGAGAGAGAGAGAGAGAAGCTTCATAAACTTGATTGACAATTAAAATATTCCAAAAGAAACGACGTTTTTTATTTGGTACTTAACTATCATTCCACATAGATGAGTGGAATAACCCTTCTAATAACAAAATCAAACTTGATGGACTAAAATAAAAACAATCCTAAACTTTAAGAGTAAAAAATGTAATTTATTCATAAGACTCTCATATATATGTTTGGTGCCAATCAATTCATTTTCTATCACATACATACAGAATTTAAAAAACGTGCTTTTTATGAAGGTTTCAACCTTATAGGATCCAATAATAAGAGAGATTATTTTGATATCGTTAACTTAGGTTAGCTTGTGGTATGGAGTCTATGGACTTTGCTCTTTGTTGTATTACTCCATATCAAAGAACCAAGTGAATTTTGTCATTTTGATTGCCTAAACAGTAAAAACCCTTTAATCTCGGTCTCTCCCTCTTCGCACTATGCTGCTACATGGCTAGTTCAAAGGGAAGATGTACTAGTCAAATTCTTAGAAAAAGGAAAAAAGAAAAAAAGAAAAGAAATGCAAATTCTTAATTGACTTTAAAATGAAAGCTAAAGCTAAAATGCCATGGAGAGAGACATCAAATTGTTGCATAACAGGTTCACAACTATGCTTGCTTTAGGAAAGATATTAGGTAGCGACTTGACATATCATATTTAGTAGGCCACTTGACGGCACTCATTGTACGTAACATCATCATTGAATCTTTTTCATGGCTTAAGAGCATCTCAACTACTTCGCTCATTGTAGGTCTTTCATCTTTGTCTTCTTTTACGCATTGTAGAGAAACCCAAACCAAAGTTTCCATCTTGCCCATGTCATATTAACCTTCCAACATTGGATCAATGATCTCTTCAAGTGAGGAAGTATTTGCAGCCACTCTGTTCAATTTTTCCCTCACCCATGTAACCAACCTTTTGTGCTCTGCCTCCACACCATCATGTATAGCATGGATACTACTTGATGGGCCCTTTTCGGTTACCATTTCTAGTACAACAATTCCATAACTATAAATATCAACTTTCGAGGTGATGGGGAGATTCCAAACCCACTCTGGAGCCATATAACCTCGGGTTTCTCTTATCTTTGAGAAGCTTGAATTCTTAAGTGCACCTTTGTTTTGTAGCCTTGACAGGCCAAAATCTACCACCTTTGGTTGATAATTTGAGTCTAGAAGTACGTTTTGAGGCGTTACATCACAATGTAAAATCTAGTCCAAGCAATCCTCATGTAGGTAAGCTAGGCCTTGTGAGGGTCCTTTTTTCAACAAAGTCCAGGCCCAAATTGAAGCAAGGACCCTGGGCCTAGTTGTTGTGGTTTGAAGGGACTGAGCTTGGTTCACCGCAGCTAAATGACTGTTTACAAATCAAGTGATGCACAGAGCAATGATCCTATAAGAAATACATGCTAGCAAGTAAGAATATATCGAAACAGCAAGCAAAAGCAAAAAGAAAGCAACAAATGTAATAGTAGAGGACACGAATAAATGTTTGAGATCCTCAAGTCAATATTAAATATTTCGTTGTCTTTTCTCAATTACAAATTACAAAATGCTCACTAAGACATGTTACAAGGTCCAAATAAGCTCAAAAATTACAGACTTAGATAACTATTCAAGCCTCTAAGACTTGCAAAGTTTGAATCCCTTTGAATCCAAGTATGTTCTATAGTGGCTGTTTGGGATACCGAGAAATGTCTCTCTCTCCTTTTCTACTTTTCTGAGTTCTGATCGAGTTTTCTTCTATGATTCTGTTATCATCCCTTCTTCCTTTCGATGTTGGCTGCCTTCCCCTTTTTATAGTGTCATTCCAATGGTCCGGGGTCCTATTGATTCCACTCCTTTGCTCCCCTAGGTACCAGAGCCCGTTATGTGCCTATCACCCAGAAGACTGATTCTTTCCCTATTCTTCATAATTTCCTCCTTTTGGTGTTGTTTCTTTGAAAGCCCATGGCTGACTTTCCATTCCAGGGTGTGCTTAGGGAGTAGTTCTTGATTTCTCGTTTTTCCAAGCTTCTCACCCTTTCAGACTCAGCTTTTGGTCGTTCTCTCTCTTTGTCATTTTTCTCAAGTGGGCAGAATCCATTCCTGCTAGGTTGAAGGTTTTCCCTGCTGCCTCCCTTTATAGTTCCTCATTCTGGGTTCCCTAGGATATCGTCCCTTTGGTCATGAATGGCTATCCTAAGCTTTCAACTTTCTTGCTGCATCACTGGTTGTTTGAGAAGGACATATCTGCCCTTCGTTTCTTGTGCCTTTTTGGTACTTCCCTTGAGCTGTCTTAATCCCGTCTCATGCGTCCCAGGGATCCCAAACCTTTGACAGCCTCTGGGATCCTGCCTCAGTTCTTCCCACTGGGCTCTCTCCAATTCTCTGGTCTGAGTCGGCTAGGCCTTCTCTCTCTTTTTTCCCTTTATTTTATGAGTGCTAAGGCCTGTCTAATTCCCTTGTGGTAAGCTCAATCTTTTTTCAGATTCACTTTTTTTTCATGGCCCATTGTGTTATTTCTTTGGGCCTTTGTGATTTTTTGGACCTCAACAGGCTTTTTGCAATGCCCACCGCAATTTTGAACCTTTTCTCCCAATCAAGAGTAGTAGCTAAGATTGAGGGGTTATCTGCTAAAGAACCATGCTCCATGTACTCGAAGACCAAAAGCCTGTGGTTTCCTTTTGCACAATACCCCCACATCTCTATTAAGTTCATGTGGTTAATCCTTCCAATGATGCTTACTTCAGCTAGAAATTCATCTTCTCCTTGGTTGGCTTCATTGAGACGCTTGGTTGCAACAACTTGATTGTCATTTAATACCCCTTTGTAGACAATTCCCCCGACACCTCTTCCAATTTCCTTAGTAAAACTCTTAGTGGCCTTTTTTAGTTCAGCATAGGTACTTTCTTGCAGTCTTTAAATGAGAAAGTGTGGCAAGCTGTTGAGATAGGCAGGACCAAGCTGAAGGAAGCGCCGGCCGATTGGGATGATGCCAAGATCAAGGCGGCAAACTTCAACAGCAGAGCGTTGAATGCCTTATTCAGTGCGGTCACCAATGAGGAGTTCAAGAAGATATCCTCCACTGAAATTGCTAAGGAAGCATGGACCATCCTCCAGCCAACCTATGAGGGAAGTTAAGGATTCAAAGCTTCAGAGACTCACTACAAGCTTTAAAGAGATTAAGATAGAGGAGGATGAGTCATTTGATGAGTTCTATGCCAAGCTCAAGGACATAGTGAACTCAGCTTTTAATCTTAGGGAAACCATTCCTGAACCCAAGATTGTGAGAAAGGTGCTTAGATCTTTACCTGAGAGATTCCATGCTAAGATTATGGCAATCGAGGAATCAAAGGACATTGACAAGATGACATTGACAAGATTCCTTTGACAGAGTTGGTTGGAAATTTGCAGACCTACAAGCTAGGGTTGACTAGGATTGGCAAGACGGGTAAAGGCAAGAGCATGGCACTGAAGGCCAAGAGCAATGAGACAGATGAGTTTTCAGATGATGAAGATTCTAAGATGAAGTCGTACATTACCAGGCAGTTCAAAAAGTTTATGAAGAATGCTAATGGAAAGGGTTTCGACAAGGACCGTAGGCAATCTAGTTCTTTTCAGTTCAAGATCCAAGACAAAGGGAAGAAGGATGCAAGGGATGGCGGTCAGTATACTGTTCCCGTAGGACCTAAGTGCTTTGGGTGTCAAGGCTTCGGTCACATGAAACAGGAGTGTCCTACATATCTCAAGAGCATTGGGAAAAGCAAGGCACTTGCTGCTACCTTAAGCGACACCGACCCTGAGGATGATTCCGACAATGAGGATGACGAAATCTTGAATGCCTTCACTGCCACTATTAATCCTACTGATAGGATTGTTGAAGATGTGGTTGAAGAAGAGGAATTTGTGGAATCCAAGTTTAAAAAGATGGATGATCAATATGATATCCATACAGCCTATGAGAAATTATACAAGCTTTCTGAGAAACATGAGAAACTTTACAGGCTGACCACCAAGAAGCTCAGTGATGTGAAACTTGATTGTGAAGAGCTGTCCACAAAGTTTGATAAGGTTAATCAAACTATTGGAGCACTGAGGTACGGGAACAATTTCTTGGCAAAGAAGACCAAGAAGCTTGAAGCGGAGCTGTTTCAAGTCAGAGCTCAATTGGAGAGGACTTCAAGTGCAAAGCTTGATGAGATGCTCAGTCTTCAGAAATCTGCTTCTGATCGAACAGGTTTAGGGTATGGTTTCTCTTCCTCCAATACTTCTTCTACTAGTACTACTGTTTTTGTTCCTCCTAGCAATAATGTTGAAATTGAGAACAATAATGTTAAAACTGTTTTAACTAGTGAGAACTTAGACAAGAGAAAATCTATCTTAGGAGGCACCCCCTAAGCAAGATAAGAAGGAAGTTAAGAACCCTAGGACTAAGAAGGCGAACTTTCAAAAGCCTAAACAAAAGAAGCAGCATCTCTGTCATCATTGTGGAGTTGCCGGTCATACTCAATCAAATTGCTATAAGTGGCTTGCCACTCAACAGAGTAACGGCATGATAGCATCTGGAAGCCAGAATCAGCTTCAATCCTCTTTTACTCCCCTTGGAGATCTTCTCAAGGCCCTCATGTTCCTTTCGAACTTGAACGGTTTTAATTCTTCCCCCTCACCGCTGGTTCAAGGGTTTAATCAAAGGAAAGGTTCTTACAGGGTATGGAAGGAAAAGGGCTCCAAGTGATTCTATCACTTTCCTCTCTCTCTCTTCTTATTTTTGTGCGTGCATTACTTGTGTGTTTTGCTTTCAAGTTTTGAGTCAGTCTAGTTTTTATACTTTGCATTGTTTAACATGTTTTTGTTTGTTTTTAGTTTTGATTATTTTGTTTTTAATATAAATATAAAAAAAATTGAAAAATCAGAAAAATACAAAAACAGTATGTTATGTGTACATTGGTACTTGTGTACCTTGGATGGCCATTGAAACAAAATTTTCTAAATTTTATATCTCTTGTAACTTAGATGAGCAACTCTATGCACAACTAAGTAAATGAGCTTTGTGGCTCTTGTTTGTGATGAGTAAGATTAAGTTATCTCTTGTACTTAACACTCGTATCACTCTTTTTGACGGGAAGGACTAGAAAATCTTAAGAGAAAGGCATAAATAACCATCTCACCACTATTGCTTGACAATCATAATATGACACCTGTATGCTTCGGCATAGAAAAAGTGCAATGTCAATGACATTTGTATGCTTCGGCATAGCAAAATTAGAATGTCAAATGCTTACCATCATTGGGTATTTCTTTTCTCTCTCTTATATGCTCATGCATGATTTGCTTAAATAAAATATGCAAAGAAAATGAAAAGCAAAAAGATCAAAATGCTTTAAATAAGGTTGCAAGCGTGTATTTTAGGAGATGTGGGAGTTATAGGATGTACCTCGAAGGTGATAGTCCCCATCAAACAGTTATGATTGTGTGTGAGTTAAAGTGATTTTCTCATATCTCAAATCGTCATAAAATGTATACACTTATGCAATCTTGTGATGTTTTTCACACACAACACGCAACGTTCTTTGCTACTTTTGATACATGTGCAGGTACAATGTGATTTGGCCATCATAAGGTTTTACACGTGTTAATGTGTGCTCACTAAACTGTCTTAACTTATTTTTGAAATATAAATTTGGTTAAACTTGTTTAGTGTGTGTGTGTGTTTTTGGGATCATTGTGCTTAAAATTTTTTGTTGAGAGAAGATTTTGAGAGCTTAAAATGTTGCTTGGATTTTTGGTTGAGTTGCATGCTTGATTGCATTCATATCTGTGTTTTTCCTTTCTTGAAAAATGATTTTTAAGCAATCTCGACACCTCCTCGATACCTGGCTATCTGTCGAGCTCTTAAGGTCTTTTCTTATTGCAATCTCGACAGCTGGTGGATCGAACGAGAAAGTTCCTGGATCCTCGATAGCTTCTTGACAGCTGGTGGATCGATTGAGCCTTATCTCTTGTGTCTAATGTTTTTGTACCTCGACACTTGCTCGACACCTGTATCTGTCGATGGCAAAATCCTCGACACCTGGCTTGACACCTTGCTCGACACCTCTCGACACCTCTATCTGTCGAGAATTACTGAAGCTCTATATATTGGGTTGTCACATGGTATGTGTTCTTTTTCTTTCATTCTTAATGCATTTCATGCATTTAGACCTAGGTTTTGGGGTTTTTGAAATTTTTTGGGGTTTTTCAAAATTGATGAGTTATTGTTAAAATTTTGGGATGGGTTTTTGATTAAATGAGTTTAAAATCTCATACATTGCATCACATTAGCATAATAACAATATTATCATGCATTTTAGATGTGTGCAATTGATTGTGTGCTGGTAGGATTGGATTGGGCTGAGCCCATGATGCAATTTCTTTTACATATCATATGTTCATGCATTCCCCATGCATACGTACTCTCTTTTCAATATACTTGTTATATTTGAATTGCTTTGGAACTTTTTTGATTGTCTCTCTTTCTCTCCCTCTTTTTCTGTTTACGTTAGTCGTGTCTATGGCACCTAAGCGTAAGTTAGCTCCGTCCCAGAACCCTTTACGTTCTAGGGCATCGTCTTCTTCTGATCCTACTCCTTCTTATATTCGATTCCGTGATGAGGATGCCTAAAAAGACTTCTTGGAGAACTTTTCTCGACGAGGTGTTCATTCGGAACGCCGAGTCATTTTAGCGGACTTCGCCGACACTGACCTTCCCACTGTCATTCACAGTCGGGAATGGGAGTCATTGTGTGATGTCCCGGTCACTTGTCCGACCATGCTAATCCAGGAGTTTTACTCCAACATGCATGGTTTCGATTTTTCAGTACCTCTCTTTTCTACTCGCGTTCGAGGTACGCGCATTGTAGTCACACCACAACTTGTTGCGGATGTGCTTTATGTTCCGAGGGTAGAGCATTCTGATTACCTCGGTTGTGAGCGTCTGCGGACTATGTCCAAAGACGAGATGATTTCCGCTTTCTATGAGTGTCTCGCAGATTGGGGTGATCGTCAGTTCACACCATGTCAGCCTTTTGCTAAAGGTCCTAGATTCATGAACATGGTGATGACTTTTGTTTTGCACCCACTATCTCACTATAACTCTATCACAGAGTCTCGTGCTCGATTTCTTTATTAGAGCACCTCACTATAGATTTTCCTTCACATTTCATTCTTTCTATCATAGATGTGTATAGGGATACGGCTACTTGTGATAAGCTCATTTTCCCCTTGGCTATCACGCAGATTTTATGCCATTTTTCTATTCTTTTTCCCTATTCCGACCATTTTCTTGTCATGTGTGTCATAAACTACGCTATCGTTAAACGTAGCGAGGTGCAGTTTCGGTCTCGGTAGTCAGATTCAGCAGCTCCTTTCTCCCGTTCTGCTCCATCTCGTTCTATTCCATCCACATCCGCTCCCTCTTCTTCTTCGGGCGATGTGACTCTAAGAGACATCATGGCGTAGCTGTAGTGCATGGATGCTCGCCTTGATATACTCTCTACGGAGTTGTATCAGGTGAATGTTCGTGTCGGTCGTATTGCACGACGACAGGCGACCATGGGTGGTTTTGCTCTTGAGGCTTCTCCTCCACCACCTCCTCTAGTGGCTTCTAAGTCTGAGGATGATGATGATGATGATGATGGTGATGACGATGATGCTTCAGATGATGATGATGGAGATGTTAGCTCTACCGATGAGATGTGTACTTGACACTCTTATCCTTTGTCACTCGTGACAAAAAAGGGGAGTAGTTTTGGCTATGAGAGTAGTCATTCTTAGGGGGAGAGTTAGTATAGGACATTTTGTTAGGGGGAGTGTTGATATCGGAGGGATGTAGTGAGGATTACATGTATCTTTTTCTTTTCTCTATTTTAGATACATTTATTCTTGTACATGGGTCTTGTGACCATTTTGACATACATTGTACTTATCTTCTTTATATATGTTGATGTATGTTTCTTTCACCTACCCTTACATGTGTTGTTTCTTTTCTCTCTTTATGCACATGCTTCTTATTACGTGTATGCAATCTATTATTTCTGTTTCACATAAAGATGCCTTGATGAGTTTTGTTTAAAGTGTTTCAGAAATACAGGTTGTAAAGTCTACTTGCCATAAACTCTTTTCTTGCAAAGTTTTTCAAGAGTTTGTGTTAGGATTGATTTTATTGTATTCAACAAGTGAATATGAGTTGAGTGATTTATGACTTCTCTCATATTTTCATTTGTTTGTTGTGGTTTTGTCACATATTGCCAAAGGGGGAGATTGTTAGGACATATGTGATTCACTTGTTAGGAACATATGTCACTATTTTATGTAATTGGCTTATCCTTTCACAAAATGCACTTTACTTGTATTTGGGTAGATCTAGGATGTGTTTAATACTTCAAGAAACTGTGTTTCAAGATCAAGTGTTAAAGACATGCAAGTCTGTCCAAGATTCAAGTTGAAGAAATGCTGATCATTAAAGCTCGACAGCTAGCTATCCATCGAGCTTAAGAAGTTGTTCCAGCCCCGAGGCTAGACAGCTGCTTGACAGCACCTCGACAGATAGCTATCTGTCGAGCTTTATGAAAAATAGTATTCCAGTTCTATTTTAACTCTAATCCATGATTATGTGTTTAGGCCTTCTTTTCTTCTAATCCTAGACATATAAAAAAATTATTTTAAGGGCCGTCAAAGTGTACACAAGTTGCACAAGTGTTAAGCAAAGTTTGTTCAAGCAATTTGTAATCGAAAACAAAGTTTTGCCCTAATTCATCATTCTTGTGAAGAAGTTGCTATGTATGTGCACCGTAGGGTTTTGTGACCAAGCATCTTCTTGATCTTCATCGTTGAGATGAACTGAAGAACTTTGCAGCTAATAACCTTCTTTAGTTGGTGATTGAAGTCGCGTATTGGGATCCGCACATTGGTTAGTCACGTACTTGGGAGCTGTGCATCAAAAAGGGAAATTGTCACTATAGAACAAGTTCAATTGGGTATTGGGGTAAGGGTTCAACTGTAGGTTGGTATAAGGTATTGTGATTCCTTTACTTGTAACCGCTTGTTTTGATAATAGTGGAATTTTGGAAGTGGTGACCTAAAAATCACCCAGTGGGGTTTTTGCCGTTAGGTTTTTCCTATTCGTAAACAAATCACCGTGTTATTTATTTCCCACGGCATAATTAGTTTATTAGTGATTTGTTTATGCTACCACACGCTTTGCATGTTAATTTGATTAATTAATAAACTTGGATAATTAATCAATTAATTTATCATAAGGGGTCAATTCATTTTTGGCCTATCACAAACCAACCCCGGGCACCGAGCATTCCCAGACCAGAAGCAAACCATGATTATTACTCGACCATTGGAGGCAAACAGTCAACACATGTTGGAACAACATAATATTAAAGCATTCATAAACATGACAAAGGCAATTGTTGGGTAAGTAAACCATAAATAGTCAACACATGTAAATGAAATCAATGTCTTGTCACCATAATTCGGTGACCAAAAAAAAAAGTTAAACCCGGGAAAAATAATTGTCCTATCACCACAGCCCGATGGCATAAGTAAACTTGTAAAAAAAAAAGGGAGAAATCATTCAAGTAAAAGAAAAGTAAACAATAGTGCTCGGCAATCAATTCATTAGGTCGGCAGGCTGCACTTGGACAATCTCGGATGGCTACTAGAATGCGGGGCTGGGCTTGAGCTAAACACCGTCCTCGGGCTGATCATCAGCACAGAGGTTGCTGGTGGCTTCTAGGTCAATTGCCTCCACGTGGGAGTCAATTGCCTCTACTAACTCCCTTATGCTCTGGGTCTCCTCCTCCTCAATGGCACCGGGATGGTTCTGCGCAGCCGTAGGAGGGCCTCGAAAAGGGATTTGGCTGGAATTCCTAAGAGGAGAGTCCTCGGGGACCCCTAAAGCTTGCAGTGCTGCCAACCAACCATCTTTAAAGGCCAGCTTTCGGGATTCATTAATGATCGACTCTGCTGAGTTCTCCGCGTTAGCGAATCCCTCGTTATACCATTTGTTTTCATAGGCCTCCAAAGCAGCCTTTAAGTCAGCCAACTCCTCGGCTTGCGTAGTATTCAAGCTCACAGCCTCTGCCAGTTTCAGCTCGGTCTCGCCTAACCTAGCCTCTAGTTCCGAAGATCTCTTCTCCGCCAACACCTTGGCCTTCTCGGACGTAACGACCTTCTTTTCCGCAGTTGTGGCAGCCTTAGTCTTCTCCTTTGCGCTTGCCTCGGCCACGTCTTTCAGAGCCTTCTCTCGCTCGACATCTTCAGCAAATTCCTTCACCCGTCCATTGAGGATGTGGGTCAATTGGGCAGCCTAGCAAAATAGCAATGATAAGTATGACGACAAGAACAGTATGCGTGTAAAAGTGAGTATATAAAAAAAAAAATTAAAAAAAAAAGGGAACAAGGGATTACCGCAATGGTGTGCCACTATAGCTGCTTGCCCAGCAATTCGTCCATCCTGTCCTTGAACGTGTGCATGTCTTTAGGCAACACGACCCCCTTCACCCTTCTCCCACACTCGTACACTCACCGTTGCGGGAAGGGGCTTGCCATCCAATAGGAACGAAGGCTGCCATGCTGAAGTGGCTCGGGAGGTGGACGCCACATTCATCCCAGTCTGAGTTGTTGGTTCTCGGATGACAATATTTCTCGATGACTGGGGGGGAGTCCTTGTGGGCGTATCTTTCGAGCTGGTGGGGGTTTGCTCTGCCGTGCGTAGTCTCTTCCGAGTTCAGCTAGCGGGAGGAGGAGGAGGAGGAGGAGGAGGAGGGGGAGTTTGATCGTGGCCTTGGGGTGGTTGTTGCTGCGCGGTTGGTAGGGCACCGGGCATAAAACGGCTAATTGTCCTTGTCTTTCTTGTCACCATGTTATGACCTCGGTCAGATTCAGTTTCTAAAGAGCTGATTGATTCGGTGGCCGCTTCCTCGACTACCTGGACAGGAGTTTCAGGTTCAACAGGGGCCTCGGGTTCTACAAGGAACTCGGGCTGAACGGGGGCTTTAGGCTGAACCCTCACGTGAGCCTGTTCTCGGCGTCGTAAAGATACACGTTTAGCTGACTCATCCCATATTGGTGCAAGTTTGTCCGAGCGAATGTACTACGGGCCAAGATCCCAAACTTCGCCTACTGTAAGTTTTGAGGGGAGGAAATTCGCATGTCGTACATCAATATAGGAGAGAAAGGGATCATCAACTAGCAAAGCTTGGCCGAATGCTTGCTAAGTGGAGTACACGGGGTCAACGCCGAGGATTAAGTGGGACGCTTTGAGCTGTCCGTCCCAGTGAACGAAAATTTCTGACCTAAGCACAAAATTTAGGTCTCTCACATGCACCACTCTAAGGTTCGACTCGAACCATTTACTCTCTGCACGGAAACAACACAAAAACCAATTAACGGTCAGTCAGTCAAAATAGTCAAGTACAATTAAGAAAACGCAGATTTACAAATGAGTATATTCAGTACTGACCTACATCACGAGGCGAGAACAGACAGGGGAGCTCTTCGGCAAACCAGTTGCCGCTCACCCGTACAAACTCGCCTGCCGAGTTCCTATTCGAATCAGGTAGGCATGATATAAGCCGTACCCTCATGTCTCTTGTTTTTAAATAATAGTTTGAAGTAATTTTGCCACACAAACCGTACATAAAATTAATGTCGTGGTGATCCAATTGCAACCCGAACAACTAGTTCAACCTACTAACGCAACTCACCATTCAGTAAAAATTGGGGGGGGGGGGGAATTGGTCAGGGCAAAGACCATAAAACCTAAGGGTGCTAATGACGAGGGGGTCAACAGGGAACCTAACCCCACTCTTAAGGATGGCCATCAAAGGAAAGAATATAGTGTTTACGCCACGTCGCCTTTGAATGTCAATATCGCCCTTATGACAATAGGCGATATCAACATCCTCGGGGATGTTGTAAGCAGCCCTTAAAGTGGCCAAAGTGGCTTCTGAGGTAAGTAGATGGGAAAAGCCCATTTTCTAAGCTAGGATTCCTAGAACTACGATTATGATAGAATAGGAAGAAATAGAAGGAAAGAGAGAGGAAACTTACAGCAGGCTCTAAGGAGGAGGAGTTCTGGGCTGGGAGATGAACGCACAAGGAAATTATGCTCGGCAGAGTGAAAGTTTGGAGAATAAGGAATGCAAAAGTGAAGGAGGAACTCAGATATGACTATTTATAGGAGCCAAAAGGGGGGATAAATGACATTTAATAATTGGAGGGTGGGAAAACCAACGAATCCCTATTTATTGCCACATGTGCCGTTTCGGTTCATGAACCGTTAGATAATGATGGTGGCTGAGCGAATAGTCAGACGCGACGCGCCTTTTGAGGGCGCATTAATGGGTTCCTCAACCGTCCAGTATTTACCCATTGTATTTCTCAATTAGCCATTTGCCCCTTGGATTCTTTGATTCATACCCGTTGAACTTCTTAATTAGCCATTTGCCCTTTGGATTCCTTGATTCGTCCCCGAGAACCGAGCACGAATTAGGGGAGGGCTAATGTACGGCCCTGCCATATCTAGACCCATTTGGGCCTAGGGCTTCAACCCGATGATATGGCCCATACAGTCCCTAAGCCCAGGCCTCACATCAGCTTCAAGCCCATTGAACAAATGATCTTCATCAATTCATACCACGCTACGCCACCTGGGTCACATCCAGTGACCTGCCTCCCGAACAACAAGGTGATTGCTCAATTGTATTGACTCTTGGTTGCTCTGCAGTGCCTAGGGAATATCACTGCCGAGCATATCTACTGAAATGGGAACCATTTCCAAAGCCACTCCCACCTACCACCCATTTACGATTAACGACATTGGACCTCGCATTGCACTAACCATGAAAGTAATCATAGTATCTCCACTAATTTTGGACTATAAATACAGGAAGTTAAAGGGGGGAAAAGGTTGTTGAAAGGTTCACAAAGAAGTTGGGAAAGGAGAGAGAATAGAACAATCCAGTGAAAGAGGTAATTCCGTTAAGTCTCTATGCTGAGAATGACTCAAAGTAGGAGACTCAAGCCCACAATACAAATATATTGTGAGTCCGATTGAGGCCCAACCCAATAGCCTCGTTCCTGGCACGCACACCCTTATCTATATGTATAATAATAGGTGAAGTAGAGAGAAACTCAAATTAGAATTCCTAATTTGAGTTCTAATTTTATGCCATGTGTCTAGATTTATCTTTCTAATTGTTCAATTCAAATATGAAATTGGAGTCTAATTTCACCTCCCCTTCTAGAAATCTGCGTTTTACATTTAAATGTTGTGCTCTTTTTTTTTTTTTGGCTAAATAAAACCTTTTGCTCTTCTTTATATATCAGACACTCCTGTTTTACAGGTTCACCTCCCCTTCTGCCAAAGCCAACAACGACAACAACACCGATCTCTTCACCTCCTTGATCTCAGACATCAAATCCTACTCTGGCAATGACCCTCTTCTCCCATGGCTTCGGTATGCCTCTCTCTTTCTTTGTGGGTAGCTCTTTTAATGGTTTTAAAAAGTAAGATTGTTTGGCATTTTGTATATATAGAAGGATCAGAAAGATGAAGGATTCGCTGCCTTCGCAAGTACTGAACAAGAAGCTGCCACAGTTTTTGCAGAAGTGCGCACAGATCTTCGATTCCGATCACCGTTACAAAAACGACTTATGGTACCTCCGCGTTTGGTTACAGTTGGTATTTTACTAATCCATCGCTTTTTTTTTTTTTTTCCTTGATGATTTCGATTCTGGGTCGTTGGGTTTCTTAGAAGTTGTTTGGTTCCTATGGAAATGAAGGGGAAAGATGTGAAAATCAAATTTGGATGCTCTTTAGATTTTTTTGGTTATCTAAATGTTGAGAATTTATTCATTTATTTTAGTGTGTAGATGGGTTTTTGTGGATGGTCTGAGAGCGCTTTTTTTATTTTTTTTTTACATTTTCTTATTGTTGATTTTGATGCTGTGTTATTCGGTTTTTGTTCAATTTCATAGCCTTTGTTTGGTTCCTGAGAGAAAATGATGGAAAAGTTATGAACATCAAATTTGGAGTTTTTTCAAAAATTTTGGTTTAACCTCTCTAATGTGTTTGCTTGGTGAGTTTTTGTATGATGGTATTTGCTGAATTTATATGGGGATTTGTGAGGGAAAGAGATATGGGTTATGTAATATTTCTGTACTATTGTTTGAGTTTGAATTGTGCTCTTGGTATATGTGTTTGTGGATTTGAAGCTATGGGCAATCCCAAGTCCTAGAGGGTGGAGAAGGAGGTAGTGGTCTTTGTGTTACCACGCGGAAACTAAAAAAGACTGACGCCTTAACCTATCTCAAGGCGGTGAAGGACACGTTTCAAGACCAAAGAGAGAAATATTACAAATGCTGATCGTGATCTTAGTGTTGAACACCTTGAGTTAAACGAAGGCAAAAGAAAATCTGCTAGGAAAGTTGAAGGTTTTGGAGTGAATGCAAATTTGGCTTCTTATGATGACAAAGATACCTTAAAGAGTGAGTCAACAGTTGAATTTCTAGGTCCTCCACAAAATAAGGTTGAATTTCAAGAAGCTATCAGCTTTGTGAACAAGATAAAGGCGAAGATATTGTTTTGCTTTGTTGAATTTCAACTGCAAATGTTGGTTTCTTGCAGTTTAATGTTGAATATTTTTTTTTTTTTTGGGTACAGAAACGCTTTCAAAATGATGAACACGTTTATAAAGCATTCCAAGACATTATGAATGTGTGCTAGAAGGAGCACAAGGGCATAACAATTAAGGCCTACAATGAGGTTAGCGTGTCATGGCTCTTTTTTTTTTTTTTTTTTTATTCTAAAGTTTTCTTATTCATGTAACTTTCAGTAGTCTTAGTGGGCTGGATTTTAATATTCTTAGTGGTTTTTGTTTTACAATTTTCAGGTTGCAACTCTTTTTGATGATCATCCAGATTTGCTTGATGATTTTTCAAGATTTTGGGTTAATTTTTATTAATTTAGGTATTTGGGTTATTGGTTTTGATTAAGCTTGAATGACGAAGAAATAAAGGGCATGATCAAAGACTTTTGAAACCCATTTAGCTTAGGGTTGACAGCCATTGAAGGTATTGCCGAGAAACAAGGAATTTTCTTTGCTTAAACGTGGTTTGGTTGTCATCCTATGTGATGTTCTTTTCTTTTTCTTCTTCTTTGTAAGGTTGAATTTAATCAACCATCTAATTGGCTTTATTCCATGCCAAATTTGCTTGTATTTCAGCATTTAGTAACGCTGTATTTAGGTGGGTTTGTTGTAAGGGTAGTGAGTGAGATAGAGTGTAGATTGCTCAACAGTGTGCAAGAAAACAGAGACTCATGGCTTGATCTCGCGGGTGACTCGCGGCTGCAAGCCGCCAGATGCAGCACACGTGCCAAGCATGCCAGAAGGCGAACAATCATGCTAGCTAGAGCACTACAGGACAAAACAAGACAACTGGCCATACGGTTATCTCGCGACTGGATCTCGCGACTCAGTCAAGTCGCGAGGCCAAGCCGTGAGCCACCCCTATTTTGAAAAAACTGACGTTTCACATTCTCCTCTCACCCTAGTATAAATACCCCTTATACCCACAAATGAAAGAGAGCTTCCAGAGAGAATTTTGAGAGAGAAACCCTAGAGTAAAACAAGATTGATTCATCTACAATCTTTACATAAGAGACTCTTCAAATTCCTCAACTCTCTTCCTCTCCATTGTCAAACTCTTGAGAGGCATTTTACCAAAACCTTGTTCTCACCATATCCATTACTGTGAGAGGGCTGTTTGGTGTTTTGGGAAGCAGTTAGGAAGGAACCAATCTTCATTGGTTGATGCTATGGTCAAGTAGCGGAATCCGGGAAGCTAGAAAAGAAAAAGGTTCGGCGCAACCTCGTTGGAGCAAGAAGCTTGGAGGGCTTAGGTGCACTGGGTAGATTAGGCTTGGAGGGTCTATTGCTGTCCATGTATCCCAACTACATTTATTAGTGGATTGTTTACCGCTTGGAGGGCGGCGGAAAGGTTTTATGCCGAGGGCTTCGGTTTCCTCTTCGATAACACATCGCGTGTTGTCTTTGTGTTTGCATCTTCCTTCCCTTTTATCTTTGCCTTTTATTATCTGCAGTGGGTTGTGATTTTAATTTGGCTTAGATAGTTTTTCCAATTCCGGTTTATAGCTTTTGTTCATTTTCCGCACACTAGTTGTTTGATATAAAGCTTGAATTGGTTAATTTGTAAATTGGGGGTCTAAACATTCAAGGGTGTTTTTACACTATTTGAACTTTCAATTGGTATCAGAGCGGGTACACTTCTATTGGTTTCATTACCATTGTGTGATCCTTGACTCCCTATTGAGATGGATCGGTCTCAATCCCTAAATGCACCTCCATATTTTAATGGTAGTAATTATGTTTTTTGGAAGGTTCGCATGAGAGCATTTCTGTGCTCCATTGATGAATCTGTTTGGGATGCTGTTAAGATTGGTTGGACCAGGCCTGAGGTAGCCAAATCCACATGGGATAAGGCAGCACTTGCTGCATCTAATGCTAACAGTAAAACACTCAATGCTATTTTCTGTGGTGTGTCTCCAGATGAATTTCACAGGATCTCCCACATTACCGTTGCCAAAGAAGCATGGGAGATATTGGAAACCACCTACGAAGGCACGAAGAAAGTAAAAGACACCAAGCTGCAAATGCTGACCACTCGGTTTGAGGAGCTCAAAATGAGTGAGGATGAGTCCTTTGACTCTTTCTATAGGAAGCTGAATGAGGTGGTTGTCAACAAGTTCAATTTGGGAGAGAAAACGGAGGATTCTAAAATTGTAAGGAAGATCCTTCGATCATTGCCGGAAAGTTTTTGTGCTAAAGTGACAGCGATTGAAGAGAGCAAGGACCTTGATGACATCAAAGTCCAGGAGCTGGTTGGTTCTCTTCAGACTTATGAAATGTCACTGCCAAATCAACAGAGGAGCAAATCTCTTGCTCTAAAGACCATTAATGAGAAGGTAGAAGTCCATGACTCATCGGATGAAGATGTGGTTGATAAAGATGTTTCATACCTTGTAAAAAATTTCTGAAAATTCTTGAAATTCAAGAATAATGGAAAATTTGGTGATAAAGGAAAATTTCAAAGTTCAAAAAGGGAATTCAAAAAGAAAGATGGAAAAGAATCCCAATCTACACAAGGTGTCACTTGTTTTGAATGCAACGGGCATGGACACTTTAAGAAAAAATGTCCGAATTATTTGAAATCGAAAGGCAAGGTGTATGCCACGACATTAAGTGACTCAGATTCATCCGATTCAGATTCTGAGGAAAGCTGTGATGGAGAAGGGAATTATTCAGCTTTTATGACTATTGCCCATGTTGAGTCTTCAGACGAGTTGAATCTGCTTGTACGAGACCTTGGAGAACATAGTGATGAAGAATCATTGGGAGTTGTTGAAGAATCAGATGCTGAAGAAGTTGAAAGCACAACCAATCTTCAAGAGAATTATAACTCACTATTTGAAAAGTCGGGTGAGTACACAAGGGTGGCCAAGGTAGCTGTGAGAAAGATGAAGAAGGCAGAGGAGGACTATAAAAGTCTCCTAATTCGCTATAAGGAGGCCAAATGTGAGATAGAAATTTTGAATGGTGAGCTGTCAGAAGCCTACACAAAAGTGAGATTTCTTAAGCAAGAAGTTGTGCAAGCTAATGCCAAGATAGAGAGGGTCTCCACCAAGAAGCTAGATGATGTTATATCATCTCAAAAGAGCTTTTCAGACAAATTTGGATTGGGATATACCGGAGGAAGTAGCTCATCTGGAAATGTCACTAAAGAAGTGAAGTTTATAAAGGCCAAAGAATCAGCTGATGTTGGTTCTACTGCTGAGAAGCCTAAGATAGAGGAGAAGAGAAATGTGGGGAACGAACGGTTGTTGAATTCACGTAATCAATCTGTGGGCAGGTCTGAATCCCGAGCCAAGTCTCGTCCACGATCACAAAGAGGTCCTAGATCAAATTATGTGTGTCATCATTGCGGACTTCAAGGACATACTCGACCAAATTGTCAAAAGCTGAGAGCAATGAATGGTGCAACTCCTCAAAGGTCACGAGGACCTAGAAATGATAGGAGAAATTGGGCTGGTGAACCATCAAGAGCTCAAAATGGTGATCCCGGAATGATGGACGTGATGAAGATGATTGGTGCATTCACCAACTGCTTGGAAAGCTTCACATGAAGGTTTGAAAGCCCTAACTCTCGTACCCAATCCTATAAGGAAATCACCCCAAATGCAAGTGACGTGTGGGTGAAAAAGGGTACTCATGCATAAGCATTACAACATGTCCATGCATCAATTCTTTCTATGCCTTGTGACGGTGTTTTTTTGTTTGCTTATTGTTTATATTGATGGTTGTTTGTTTGTCTTTTTGTGCATATTTTTGGTCATTTTTGTTTTTAATCAATCTTTTTCTTCTTATGTGTCAAAAATCCAAAAATCACATAAAAATAGAAAATCAAAAAGTTTGATTGACATTGTTGAGTTTTGTCTCAAAACTTGTTTTGCCTTGTACCTTTGTGCTAATGGTTTTGTGCATTTTCGAGCATAGCTTGTTTCTTTGCACTCTTATCACTGTGGGAGAAATTTTGAAATCTATGTGATTGTTGTAAATAGATCTTCAAACTTGTCATGAATGATTAGTGAATGGTTATGCTGATATTGAGACATGCATAAACTTATGTCTATATATCTTCCCACTCTTTATTTTGTTTTTGCTAAAAAGAGCTCACCAAATGTAAATCTCCAAATGAAAAGAGATATTGAGCTGCAAAAGCCTGTCGCACATACTAGTATTTGACTAGGAAAAAGGGAAAGCGACCAAAAATTAAAGTGAATATTTATTTAAAAAGCCAAAGGCTATCTCTTCAAAGCGAAATATCAAATATCACTCTCACAATGAGAGGTGATTGTCTCAAAAGGATCAAAACGATCAATTGTTATGATTGAAAGTGGAGTCAAATGTAAAGCTCCAAGATATGTTATCAAGTTTTGTGGTAGGTCATATATACATATTTCTATAATTGAGATGGGTCACATAATCTAGTGCTAATTGTGTATGCCTTGGTTGAATTAATCATTGAAACTTCACATTAGACTATGGACTATCTCATTGTTGATATCCACACATAACACACAAGTTTATGTTCAATAAATGCCATATTCATTTGTGTGATTGTACTTGTTGAAATGTGTTTTCACATACTCAATCTTTGTTGAGTCAAGCATAAAAGATTTTTGAATGTTTTAAGTGCTTTTGGAAAGTATTTTGTTCTTAAAATCTGAAAAATTTCAAAAATTTTTTTTTGCCCTGTTTTGGCGACTCAGTCCCTGGTAAATCAAGTCGCGGGCCTCAGTCGCATGTTCGCGGGTCTATTTTGGCGACTTGTTCGCAAGTGGAAGGTCCAGTCGCGAGGGTTACTCAGAGATTTTCGCGGCTCAGCTCGTGACTCCCTCGCGGGTAGACCTTCCAGTCGCGAAAAACACTTAGAAAATTTTTTCAAAATTTTGTCTTTGAGTGTTTTGGCGGCTTGACCTGGCGACTTGTTGGCAATTCACTTCAGTCGCGAAAAACGTGTGTTTGGCAAAAATAGGGGCAGTTTTTAAAATCCTTTTCAGTTTTTCCCTCGAACTTTTTGTGACTGTTCATTTACTCTCTCAACTGTCTCCTTCCCAATCGCTCTGTGTAACCTTTTTCAAACTCCATTGTTGCTTCCTTTCAGCTCAAAATCTTCAAGTAACAGGTATGGGTTTTCTTTCTTGAACTCTATTTTAATTGATTTTGTGCTTTTTCCTCTTGATTATTCGCATTTGTTTATGTTTTTGAGATGGGTTTTTGTTTCGGCTGTTGCTCTTTGTCCATGCTCAGCTTGTGGAAGCTATTGATTTAGTTTGATCTTAATTAAGTTGTTGGTTTTGTTCTTCATCATGTGCTTAGCTAGGGTTTGTTATTTGTTGGTTACTCATCTTGTCTGATCTTATGTTGATGTGTTGATTCAAAATGTTCCTGTTTTGGCTGTGAGGTTTACTGTGCTGAATATGTGCCTGTCCATCTATTGTGTGCATCTATCTTTTGTTCTTTAAGTCAGGTCATACACATCAATTTTTATGTCTCATTGACATATATTTGTCTTTTGGATGTTTTCAATCTCTGTTGCTTTAATACTCCCCTGCATTATACCAGTTGTTCTTATGTATCCACTTTTAGACTTGTTCATCTGTGTGGTTGATTTAAGTAGCATGAGGTTTAGTTGTTTTAGTTCATCTGTGTGGTTGCATTTTTGTCCTTGTCACTAACAAAGTACTGATTTGTTCTACACATGTATTGTACTATGTTGTTGTGGCCTCTTCTGATTGTTCACAGATGGCTCCTTCATCCCCAAAGAAGAAAACACCTGCAAAGAAAGCAGATAAAAGAATGAAAATGGACCCTAACCTGTTCAGGTCTGTTTCCCACTTTGAGAGATACAAGGACTTCTTCTTAAAGGCAGGAATTATTCAAGAAAGGTATGTGGATTTGGAGGATTTGAGAGGCACTTTTATCCCCAGCTGTTTTGAAGGAAGAGGATGGGAAAAGCTTCTGTGTGATCTCCCAGTTGTGTGTGAACCCCTGATTAGGGAGTTTTATTCTAATGTTGTGATAAGGAAGGATGAACTAAGCTGCTGGGTTAGAGGTAAAGAGTTCACCTTGGATGCACATGACATTGATGATGTGCTAGGTCTTGAAGGATTAGAAGATCAAGAGTTTTTCAATTACAAAGATAGGATTCTGTCTATTGAAACTGTACAACAGAGGATAGGTGGACAGAGAGAAGGGAAATGTCTGAATACCACAACTTTTCTAGTGGACATGAGGTGCCTCACTATAATCATGATGTTTAACCTATATCCCATAAGGAAGTTGACTACAATCAATAGTGCAAGAGCAATTTTTCTGATGGACCTTAAAGAAAAGACTTTCATTGACATCAGTTCCCACATATATGACACTATTGTGGATGAGACTAGAACCACTTCTAGACCTAAACTGATCTTCCCTAGTTTGCTCATGAGGATCTTTAGAAAGAAGGGTGTTCCAATCCCTCGAGACATCAGTCCCATGTCCACACCTTCTGCAATTAACAAGCTAACCTTCAAAAGGATAAGTGTTCGGCTTCCAGGTGAAGAAGATGAAGGTGATGAAGGAGAGGGTGTCCCAATGGAGACTGAGGCAGAGGCAGCAGGGCATGCATCAACCTCAACACCTAGGAGGAGTGGCAAAAGGACTAGAGCATCAACCTCAATTGGTTAGTCACGTACTTTGGAGTTGTGCATCAGAAAGGGGAACTGTCAATACAGAACAAGTCCAATTGGGTATTGGGGTAAGGGTTCAACTGTAGGTTGGTAAGGTACTTGGGATTCCTTTACCTGTAACTGCTTGTTGTGATAATAGTGGAGTTTCGGGAGTGGTGACCTAAAAATCACTCGGTGGGGTTTTTGCCGTTAGGTTTTTCCCATTCGTAAACAAATCACTGTGTTATTTATTTTCCACTGCTTAATTAGTTTATTGGTGATTTGTTCGTGCTACCACGCGTTTGCATGATAAATTGATTAATTAATAACTTGGCTAATTAATTAATTAATTAATTTCTATCACAAGGGGTTATTCAGTTTATGGCCTATCAAGTGGTATCAGAGTAGACACACTCTGATTAGGGTTTAATCTTTGCTGTGTTGATCCATTGACTCCTGTTTGTCATGGATAGAGGACAGTCATTAATCATACCTCCTTTATTTGATGGCACTAACTATGCATACTGGAAAGTATGCATGAGAGCTTTCTTGCAATCTTTAGATGAAAAGGTGTGGCAAGCTGTCGAGATTGGCTAGACTAAGCCAAAGGAAGCGCCAGCCGATTGCGATGAAGCCAAGGTCAAGACGGCAACTTTCAACAGCAGGGCATTGAATGCTTTATTCAGCGCAGTCACCAATGAGGAGTTTAAGAAGATATCCTCTACTGAAACTGCTAAGGAAGCATGGACCATCCTCCAGACAACCTATTAGGGTACTAAGGTTGTCAAGGACTCAAAGTTTCAGAGGTTCACTACAAGCTTTGACGAGATAAAGATGGAGGAGGATGAGTCATTCGATGAGTTTTATGCCAAGCTAAAGGACATAGTAAACTCAGCCTTCAATCTTGGGGAAACCATTCCTGAACCCAAGATTGTGAGAAAAGTGCTCAGATCTCTACCCGAGAGATTCCATGCCAAGATTACGACAATAGAGGAATCGAAGGATATTGACAAGATTCCTCTGACTGAGCTGGTTGGAAACTTGCAGACCTACGAGCTAAGGTTGACAAGAATAGGCAAGTCGGGTAAAAGCAAGAGCATGGCTTTGAAGGTCAAGAGCAGTGAGACAGATGAGTCTTCAGATGATGAAGATTCCAAGATGAAGTCCTACATTACCAGGCAGTTCAAGAAGTTTATGAAGAACGCAAATGGAAAGGGCTACGACAAGGACTGCAGGCAATCCAGTTCTTTTTAGTTTAAAGGCCAAGACAAAGGGAAGAAGGATGCTAAGGAAGGTGGTCAGTACACTGTTCCCACAGGACCTAAGTGCTTTGGGTGTCAAGGCTTCGGTCATATGAAACATGAGTGTCCTACATATCTCAAGAGCATTGGGAAGAGCAAGGCATTTGCTGCTACCATGAGCGACACAGAGCCTAAGGATGATTCCGACAATGAGGATGACAGAATATTGAATGCATTCACTGCCACTGTTGATCCTACTGATGGGATTGTTTAAGATGTGGTTAAAGAGGAGGAATTGGTGGAATCTAAATTAGAGAAGATGGATGATCAAGATGACATCCATACAGCCTATGAGAAGCTGTACAAGCTTTCTGAGAAGCATGAGAAATTATATAGGCTAACCACCAAGAAGCTCAGTGATGTGGAACTTGACCGTGATGAGCTTTCCACAAAGTGTGATGAGGCTAATCAGACTATTGGAGCACTGAGGTTCGAGAAAAATTTCTTGGCTGAGAAGACTAAGAAGTTTGAAGCGGAGCTGTTTCAAGTCAGAGCTCAATTGGAGAGGGCTTCAAGTGCAAAGCTTGATGATATGCTCAGCATTCAGAAATCTGATTTGGATCGAACAGGTTTAGGGTATGGTCTTTCTTCCTCTAAAACTGCTTCTACTAGTACTACTGTTTTTGTTCCTCTTGCTAATAATGTTAAAATTGAGAACAATGAGATTAAAACTGAATTAGATAGTAAGAACATAGATAAGGGTAAATCTATCTTAGGAGCATCTCCTAAGCTTGAGAAGAAAGATGTTAAAAACCCTAAGGCTAAGAAGGCTAACTCTCAAAAGCCTAAACAAAAGAAACAGCATCTCTGTCATCATTATGGAGCTACCAGTCATACTCGACCAAATTGCTACAAGTGGCTTGCCACTCAACAGAGCAACGACATGATAGCATCTGGGAACCAAAATCAGCTTCAATCCTCTCTTGCTCCCCTTGGAGGTCTTCTTAAAGCCCTTATGTTCCTTTCGAACTTGAACGATTTTAATTCTTTCCCCTCACCACCGGTTCAAGGGTTTAATCAAAGGAAAGGTTCTTCCAGGGTGTGGAAGGAAAATGGCTCTAAGTGATTCTGTCACTTTTCTCTCTCTCTTCCTGTTTTTGTGTGTGCATTATTTATATGTTTTGCTTTCAAGTTTTGAGTCAGTCTAGTTTTTTTTTTTTTTTTTTTTTTTTAAGTTTTGCTTTGTTTTGTTTTTCATATAAAAAAAAAATTGAAAAATCAGAAAAAAAATACAAAAACAGTATGTGTTTTGTGTACATTGGTACTTGTGTACCTTGGATGGCCATTGAAACAAAGTCTTCTAAACTTTATATCATTTGTAGCTTAGATGAGCATCTTTATACACAACTAAGCAAGTGAGCTTTGTGGCTCTTGTTAGTGATGAGTAAGATTAAGTTATCTTTTGTACTTAACACTCGTATAACTCTTTTTGTCGGGAATGACTAAAAAATCCTAAGAGAAAGGCATTAATAATCATCTCACCACTGTTGCCGCCAATCATAATATGACACCTGTATGCTTCGGCATAGCAAAAGTGCAGTGTCAATGATATTTGTGTGCTTAGGCATAGCAAAATTGGAATGTCAAATATCATTGGGTATTTCTTTTCTCTCTCTAATATGTCCATGCATGATATGCTTAAAAGAAAAATATGCAAAGAAAAATCAAAAGCAAAAAGATCAAAATGCTTTAAAAATGATTACAAGCGTGTATTCTAGGAGATGTGGGAGTTATAGGATGTACCTTGAAGGTGATAGTCTCCATCAAGCAGTTATGATTGTGTGTGAGTTGAAGTGATTTTCTTATATCTCAAATCATCATAACATGTATACACATATGCAATCTTGCAATGTTTTTCACACACAACACGCAATATTCTTTGTTATGCTTGATACATGTGCAGGTACAATGTGATTTGGCCATCACAAGGTTTTACATGTGTTAATGTATGCTCACTAAACTGTCTTGACTTGTTTTTGAAATATAAAATTGGTTAGACTTGTTTTGTGTGTGTGTGTGTGTTTTTGAAGGTTTTTGAAGATCCATGTGCTTAAAATTTTTATTGAGAGATGATTTTAAGAGCTTAATATGTTGATTGGATCATTGGTTGTGTTGCATGTTGGATTGCATTCATGTCTGTGTTTTTCTCATCTCGAAAAACTGTTTTTAAAAGCTGTCTCGACACCTCCTCGATACCTTGCTGTCTATCGAGCTTCTTCAGCTTTTTCTTATCGCAATCTCAACAGCTTCTTGATACCTAGTGGATCGATCGAGAATGGGTCTGCATCCTCAATAGCTTCTCGACACCTAGTGGATCGATCGAGCTTCTATTCCTGTTTCTATTGGGTTGTTCCTCGATACCTCAACTGTCGATGACCATTTTCTCGACACCTTCCTCGACAGATGTCTCGACACCTGCATCTGTCGAGATTTACTGCTGGCACTATTTAAGCTCCCTGTGCGATCCGGAACTCATTTCACTCTATCTCTCTCTTGATACTTCTCTCTTTTCTCATCCAAACGTTCTTATCTCACTCCAATCTTTGTTCCTCAAGGATTCTTCAAGCTTTTTATAGAAATTATTCACTTGGTAAGCTTTTAATCCTCTCACATTCATGCATTTCATGTTTTGAAACCTAGGTTTTGGGGTTTTTGAAAAATTTTGGGGTTTTTCAAAATTGATGAGATATTATTGAAATTTTGGGATGGGTTTTCACTTAAATGAGTTTAAAATCTCATACATTGCATCACATTAGCATTATAATAGTATTGTCTTGCATTTAGATGTGCGCTTTCTGTTTGTGTGCTAATAGGTTTGCATTGGGCTGAGCCCATGATGCAATTTCTTTTGCATGTCACATATTCATGCATTTCCCATGCATACGTACTCTCTTTTCAATATACTTGTTATATTTCAAATTGCTTGGGACTTTTCTGATTGTCTTTCTTTCTCTCCCTCTCTTTCTGTTTACGTTAGTCGTGTCTATGGCACCTAAGCGTAAATCCACCCCAGCCTGGAACCCTCTTCGTTCCAGAGCTTCTTCGTCCTCTGATCCTACACTATCTCATATTCAGTTCCGTGATGATGATGCCTTTAAGGCATTCTCAGAGAACTTTTCTAGACGAGGCTTTACTGACATCGACCTTCCCTCTGTCATTCACAGTAGGGGATGGGAGTCACTGTGTGACGTCCCGGTCACCTGTCCTCTCATGCTTATCCAGGAGTTTTACTCCAACATGCACGAGATTTATCATTCAGTACCTCTTTTCTTCACTTGCGTTCGAGGTACGCGCATTCCTATCACATCGCAACTTGTTGCGGATGTGCTTCGGGTCCCTAGGATAGAGTTTCCTGACTATCCTAGTTGTAAACGTCTGAGGACTATGTCCAGGGATGAGCTCATGTTTGCTTTTTATGACCACCCTTTTGTTTGGGGTGAGCATCTGTTTACACCATGTCGACCTTTTGCTAAAGGTCCTAGATTCATGAACATGGTGATGACTTTTGTTTTGCATCCACTCTCTCACTATAACTCCATTACAGAGCCTTGTGCTCGATTTTTGTTATCTCTTCTTAAGCATCTTACTATAGATTTCCGTTCTCATTTCATTTTTTCTATTATAGATGTTCATCTAGATTTAGCGTCCCGTGATAAGCTCATCTTTCCTTCCGCTATCATGAGGATCTTACGCCATTTTTCCATTCCTTTTCCCTCTTCCGACCATTTCATCGTCATGTGTGCCACAGATTATGCTACCGTTAAACGTAGCGAGGCCCAGTTTCGATCGCGACAGTCGGATTCAGTAGCTCCTCCCTCCCGTTCAGCTTCATCCCGTTCTGCTCCATCCACGTCCGCTCCTCCTTCTTCTTCGGGCGATGTGACTTTAGGAGATATCATGACGCAGCTGCAGCGCATGGATGCTCGCCTAGATACATTCTCTATGGAGTTGTATTAGGTGAACGTTCGTATCGGTCATATTGCATGGCGATAGGCGTCCATGGGTGGTTTTGCTCCTGAGGCTACTCTTTCACCACCTTCTCCCGTGGCTTCTGATTCTGAGGATGAGGATGATGATGATGGTGATGATGATGATGCTTCGGATGATGCTGATGGAGATGCTAGCTCTATCGATGAGATGTCTACTTGACACTCTTACCCCTTGTCACTCGTGATAAAAAGGGAAAGTAGTTTTGGATATGAGAGTAGTTATTCTTATGGGTAGAGTTAGTATATGACCATTTTGTTAGGGGGAGTGTTGTTGTGTTGAGGGATGT
This sequence comes from Quercus tomentella, assembly GCA_028535165.1. Classification (NCBI taxonomy): domain Eukaryota; kingdom Viridiplantae; phylum Streptophyta; class Magnoliopsida; order Fagales; family Fagaceae; genus Quercus; species Quercus tomentella. The sequence continues at coordinate 4,190,868 of JAPQVY010000155.1, read as the reverse complement.
AGTGAGGATAGTTTGTATCTTTTTTTCTTTCTTTTTAGATACATTATTTTTGTACATGAGGTCTTGTGACCATTTATTAACATACATTGTACTTATCTCCTTATTTATATTGATGTATGTTTTTGTTTCACCTACCCTTTCATATGTTGTTTCTTTTCTCCCTTTATACACATGCTTCTTATTACTTATGCAATCTATTATTTCTGTTTCACACAAAGATGCCTTGATGAGTTTTGTTTAAAGTGTTTCAGAAATACAGGTTGTCAAAGCCTACTTGCCATAAACTCTTTTCTTGCAAAGTTTTTCAAGAGTTTGTGTTAGGATAGATTTTATTGTATTCAACAAGTGAATATGAGTTGAGTGATTTATGACTTTTCTCATATGTTCATTTGTTTGTTGTGGTTTTGTCACGGATTGCCAAAGAGGGAGATTGTTAGGACATATGTGTTTCACATGTTAAGAACATATGTCATAATTTTATGTAATTGACTTATCCTTTGACAAAACGCACTTTACTTGTATTTGGGTAGATTTAGGATGTGTTTAAATATTTCAAGAAACTATGTTTTAAGATCAAGTGTTGAAGCCTTCAAGTCTGTCCAAGAAAACAAGCTGATAGTGCAAATTCATTAAAGCTCGACAGCTGGCTCGACAGCTGCATCTATCGAGCTTAAGAAAGCTGTTCAAAGCCCGGTGTACTCAACACCTGCTCGACACCTCCTATCTGTTGAGGTTTAAAAATTTCAGAATTCTAATATGATTTTCTTGGGATCCGTGAATATGTCTTTGGGCTTTCTTTTCTCCTAACCCTAGACATATAAAAGGATTTTTTTTAAGGGCCGTCAAACAGTTCACAAGTTGCACAAGCTTTGAGCAAACTCTGTTCAAGCAAATTATGACCGAAGACGAAGTTCTTGCCCTAGTTCATCTCTTTCTCTTGAAGAAGTTTCTGTGTATGTGCACCGTAGGGTTTGGTGACCAAGCATCTTCTTGATCTTCATTGTGTGGATGAACTGAAGAACTTTACAGCCAACAACCTTCTTAGTTGGTGATTGAAGTCGCGTACTGGGATCCGCGCAATTGGTTAGTCACGTACTTTGGAGTCGTGCATCAGAAAGGGGAACTGTCACTACAGAACAAGTCCAATTAGGTATTGGGGTAAGGGTTCAACTATAGGTTGGTAAGGTACTTGGGATTCCTTTACTTGTAACCGCTTGTTGTGATAATAGTGGAGTTTCGGGGGTGGTGACCTAAAAATCACTCGGTGGGGTTTTTGCCGTTAGGTTTTCCCCATTCGTAAACAAATCACCGTTTTATTTATTTTTCGTTGCTTAATTAGTTTATTGGTGATTTGTTTGTACTACCACGCGTTTGCATGATAAATTGATTAATTAATAACTTGGCTAAATAATTAATTAATTTCTATCACAAGGGGTCATTTAGTTTGTGGCCTATCAATTTATTTCTAGGTTTGTAGGTGGAAAGGCCAAGCCTTTGAGGCAACCCAAAGTCCAAGAAGAATGGGTCCGGTTAGGTCTATTTTTCCCTTTATTGAAATCCCTTTCAATTTGTGTTTCAAAGTTTGTAGTTTTAATGGATTGGTACTTTGGGTATCTATCTACTGATTACAATAACTTCATTTCTTTTGCATATAAACTTTTCGGCTTTACTTAATATTTCAACTCTATCATGTTATGTATCAATTATTTACACTTTTACAGAATCCTCATATGTACGATTAATACTTTAATTTTTTTTTTCATTGTACTTTTTATTTTTGCATCTATATTCTACCATAATTGGTTCTCTCTTTTATGTAGAAAGATGTGGCGGGTGATGTTGAGGGCAAAGGCAAAGGAAATGAAGACCTAGACAATTCATTGCAAAATAGGTATGTTCCTAAATTCTTGGTAGACAATAATTCATAATATATTATAATGAAACTTGAGTTCTTTTAGCAAAAATAGTATCAACAGATTGGTAATTGACTTAAAAATTCGCATTCATGATTTATGTTAGAAAAGCATTAGATTTAATAGATGACTTGGTCAATTAGGAATCACACCAAAGCTCTAAGTGTTGCTACTCACACTAGGTGAATATTGAACATTATTCAAATTCTTTATTTATCTTTGTGTGTGTGTGTGTTACATTGGTGTTTCAACATTTGATAGCAGTACTATATGCTTACAACAAAGTTATTTTTTGTGTTTGATTTACTTAGAAGATATGTAACTATAAACCTCTATTTTTTTTTTTTTTTTGATGAACTATAAACCTCTATCATAAAAATTTAGTGGTTTGTCATGATAAATTTTAATTTAGGAATATTAGACTTTATTTTAATTAATTGAGAGGGGAATAAAATTATTTGGTTTTGTTGTGATAAAGTTTTGGTACCTCCCTGATATGGTTCTCTGGCTTATTTCCTGTTTGGATTATTCATATTATATGATTTTCTTGATATGGATGTGTTTCTGATGGATTTGTTGAAAAATTGGCTTTATGCAGAGAGTTTGGCTGCATAAAAGAATGGGTGGTGTTTGTTTGTCCATTGCTTCAAAAGGGTTAGCAATCACCAGGATAAGTGATTGAAGATATTGGAATCATATCCCAAATGAAGAATCTAGGTGAGATTCGTTCAATTTTTTAACCCTCTTTTTTTAGTTTTTATGTATTGATTTTTCAATGGAAATGGGAGAAAAATTGTATTTTTCTTCCCTTGTATGTTTTGGATGGACGATCGAAACTCCAGCCAACTGTGGAATTCCCTTGCTGGAATTTGTCTGAGTAGGTTTTTTTTTTTTTTTTTGGTGATCTTTTCTATCAATTATGATTGAAATTTTAAAATTTATTGTGTGATGCTATCATAATTGCAAGTGGCTTCATAAATCATAATAACTTTATTAGCAAGTTTTCTTAAATAATAAATACGGGTCATTTGAAGGATGTGGTCATTTCAAAGGATGTCCAATACCATTGAGTTTGTTTGGAAGTTCTTAATGTTTAAGGCAGTTCTTATTGGTAATAAAATGACCATCATATTATTGAACTTGAAGTTATGCTGTCTTTGAGTTGGACTAACACATTTGATCCTTTAAAAACTAATTGTTATGAGAAGAATCATTACAAGCTTGAAAATCATCCCTTCAAACTTTCCATTTTCCCTTTTCTTACATTGTTGCTGTGCTGATCCAAAAGTAGGCATTTGTAGTCTCTCAATTGCTATTAAAAGTGTAAGGAAAATTATTAAAATATAGCAAGATGCTAACTTTTGTTTTTTGCTTGACTTTGTGATTCATTAGATTGATTAGAAAAGCTTTGAGAATTTAAAAAGGTTTTGTTGGTTTTTGAAGTGGTGCTTCAATTTCTCAACAGTGGAGAACTGCAAAGCTTTTCATCTGTTCTGGTGCTCTTTTTGCAATTGTATTTGCTAGAATATGCTGCCTTATTTCTTGGAAAACTTTTCTGCCAAATTTGTTTGAAGGAATCTCTACCAACCAATTATATGACATAGCGATTTAGACGACTACCTACATCTATTAAATCGTACTATTCATTAAATCATCTACACAAGGCATGTGATTACTAAATATGTCATGATTAAATACATGTGAATAGTTGGTTTTTATCATTTCTTTTCATGTTTTAATAAATATGCCATTAAGTACATTTCTGTTGTGAATTTATGCGGACTTGCTGACCAGTTATGCATGGCATCATAATTCAGCTTCCAAATCGGTTTGTAACAAAATTGCAATAGAACTTATAATACCTAGAGCAATTTTCATGTGAATTGGAATTACAGGAGAGGACACATTATATGAGTTTGTAATAATACTATTAATACTGAATAGAGATGAGTCGAAAGGGACTATTCTTTATAAAGGTTGCCTTTTAATATATTTTCTTGATGGTTTATATATTATCTAAATTACAAACCCATTATCTTGCCATTATGTAATCATTGTGTTCTTTTTTTGTGTTAGGTTTCATCAAACTCTTGACAAATTCGGTGCTATAACTATTTTTTACAGTGATATTTTGGATTCGCTTAATTTTCAGGTGGCTTATTAGAAATAGGCCCTCAAAGATTAAGAACAAATGTCCCATCATAATATTATTTACAACAAACCCTTGATGAATATCCTCCTCAATGTACTGACTTGACTTTGAAGATTAGTCCCAAATGTTTAGACAATGATGTTATACGAACTCATTTGGATATATTTGCACTATTTTCTAAACGATTACCACTGAAATAAATTGTTATTATTTGTTTACCCTTATTTCTAAGTTATGATGTCAAAGTAAGTCAAGTTTTAATTGCTTTGAAGATATTGCATTTTTGCATGCACAATAGAGAAGCATTCTAGAAAATTCCCTACATTCAAACTCATTTGAACGCAATGGAAGTAATAAAAGTGGTGGTTGCTCATTTCATATGTTCCTCCAAATGGTCTATTGGAGAATAGAAGTACATACGTGATGTGAAAACTGAATTAAGGTACAAGCCATATCATATAAGGTTTGCTGGCCTGCTCGACTAAAATTATGCTTAATTATCATCTCCTCTTCCCCTCCTCATTTCATTTGCTCTATTTTACTGCACCACTCATTCTCATCTACAACTTCCATCTGCACATAAATATCATTTTCAAACCACAAAAATGGAACAAATAATATATATATATATATATATATATATATATTTATTTATTTATTTATATAAACTACTAAGTTTTGTTAATGAAATTTTTTGGTTGATAATATAAATTTAGACTTAACTGAGCCTTTTAAACATGAATAAACTCATGATTAATAATATATACATTCCCGTGCGGTAGCACGAGTTACATACTAGTTTATATAAAATCTGCCGCCTCACACTCCTAGGAACATATGGATTCCTAAATCAGCTTATATAAAAGACTTCTCATAGAAATAGAATTCTATTTTATCCAACAAGCTCATTACATGGGCTATTATGTGGGCTGGATTTAATTGGTGCCGAGCACCTAACAATAAATTGAGCTTTACCTAATATTTAGAGGACCAAATTAACAATTTAGGAATCCTTACTGATTTCGAAGGTTGCATTATGGAAACGGTTAAATAAATTGAAGGAAATATAAATTAAATAGATGCGGAAGCAAAGAGAGAGAGAACAAAAACACAACAGTTACGTCGTTCAACGTTAACAGCTTATATTAATGATATAAAGCAATGATGGCTACATTTTTGCTATATGATGGTCCATAGAATACAGATTACAATGCATTAATAGGGTTTATAAGGATTAAGTGTAGAGGTGACAGGAAGATTAACAGAGACATAGAAACAGAGTATGAGACAAGATATATATATATATATATATATATATTTTTTTTTTCAAAATTCTAAATTATTTCTTAATAATGGGATACATCTGGTCCATAAATCCAATCTCATCATTATAATTACTAGTCGTAGATCCTACGCATTGCACGTGATAATATTGTTAGGGTGGTCTTATTAAATTTATTTTTTGCAGTATAGACTAATTTAATAAATAATAATGTATTTCATAATCATATTTTTATTTGTTATAGGGACAATCACAAATGTAATACATGTAATTTTTTTCACACCAAAATGAAAATAATACAATTTTTCTCAGGAATTCGAAAGGTAGAAAACATATATTAATTTTTTTAATAAAAATTATTTATAACATTTTGTGTATCATTAAAAATTATATAAAATTTGGAAATTATTTTTTTAGTTTTCAACAAACTTTTTCAAACCCAATTTTTTCTACCTTACAATAAAAAACAGTGAGAAACATATCAAAAAATTAATAAAATTCAACAAAACTACAATTAAAATAAAAAAGAAAGGGAAAAATAAAACTCACTCAAAGTCAAACTCATTCTCCTGAATGTGAAAAACATTTCAAACATGATGTGATAAAGCCAAATATCCAATACATAATCAAATTCAAAATTTTTAATAAGGTTTTGAAGTAACGTAATAGAAATATGTCACTATTCCAAGGAAAAAAGTGTTGGTTATTGCTTTATACATAATGATTCTAAATCATTTTTCATAATTAAAAAAAAAAAAAAAAACCATGAGTACAAAAGGGGAAAAGAGTAGAGAAATTTTTTTTAAAAAAAAATAAGTATTGTCTTGTCATAATCTAATCTAACATCTAATCCAACGTGTGAAAAATGAATAGATAAATAAATACTTTTAAACTCAAAATTGAATTTGTTTTCTTAAAAATCTCAAAGAATACACTAATGAGATTAGGAAGATGAGCAATACAAAATATTAGTAAATGCTTAAAAACAATTACTCAAGCACGTAAATACATCATATAATAAAGACATAACAATTTGGTGTTAATTTGTTAAACAAAATATTTACAAACAGCGAAAGGAAACTGCATAAAGATCATCTTCTTCAACCGCACTAATTGTTCTTCATCGTATTGTCCAAACTATCGTGATGTTTTCCAAATAAATTAAAACCTGACAACAATACAAAATATGGACATATTATAATATGATTTTTTCCCAAATTTGGTCAACAACATTAAAAGTATTTAGTGTTATAAATAAAATGAAAAACAGATGCTTGCATCAAGGAAGGAACACATATAGGTTAGTCAATAATAAGACAATGGGAGTACAAACTTCATAAAAAATACAATAAAAAATGAAAAAAAAAAATTGAGAGAGAGAGAGAGAGAGAGAGAGAGAGAGAGAGAGAGAGAGAGAGAGAGAGAGAGATAATCTTTTTTGTGTGGGAAAATAAAATATGTATAAAATGGGAGAGACTGACAAATTTATAGTAAGAGAATGAAAATAAGAAGAGACAAAATAAAGGAAGATAAATGGGCAAAGTTATATGTAAAGTTAAAACCGTCTAAGAGGAAATATGTATAGATAATACTTTGTTATAACATTAAAATAAAAATAGATGAATATGTAAAGCTAAAACTGCCTAAGATGAATTTGTAAAGCCAATATATTTATATATTTAATATTTTCAAAAAAATTAAAGGTAAAAAATAAATATGAAAAAATTAATGATGTGGCAATGACGTGGAGGATGGGGTGGCTTAATAGGAGCATAGCAACAATAAATGCTATACTTAAGCATTTAGATATATATATATAGATTTAGATGGGTTAAACTTGAGAATCACAATTTCAATTGTTCTTTTGGGTGTGTGTTACATGTATAAAACAACTAGTGTGCAATAAACACTTCTCATTAATTATTATATTCTTTGTTGTGGATACGAGTATGAGTTGTTGACATATTTTTGTGGTTATTACTACTTATAATTTTTTTTTAATGCTATGTGGGTGTGACTATGAGTCTATGACTCTATGAGTTACCAATAAATGGCATCTTATGAGTTTTAATTTGCTTAAATGGTAAAGTCTCTAATGGTTAAATAAGAGATCTGTGGTTCAATTTCCGTCTATACCAAAAACCGATTGGTATCTTAGTTTGATGATAAAGAACACAATCATCAAAAGCAAAGCGGAAACCATAGGTTAAACTCGCTAAATAAAAAATAAATGGCATCTTGAGTTTTTGGTGCCACTAATTGTTCTCGTGTATGCTTTGGCCAAGTAAGATTATGCGGAGCATTTAGGAAAATATTTAACAACTGAATGTCAATTTAAGGTTGTTCAAGCAACAACCAGCACCGACCGGCACCAACCTTGTCTCACTGAACCAAGCTGAGTTCAGCGGCAAACGTGGTTTTCGACAAAATCTTACGAGATTGATTCATTGGTCAAGAGAAAGGCTTTGAACTCAATTCTAGCAAATTCATAAGAATCATAGTTGTTATAGGCACATCAAATGAAGGTGCAAATAGCTATTTAATTTACTTGCTACAATCTGGCGGTGGAGTTTTTATTATTATTATTTTTTTAATTTTAATTTTTATAAAATAGTTTGGAAATTCTTATAGCACACGGTCATACTGCCGTAGAAAGCAAAAAAGATTTGGACAGGTTACATGGCCTTTCCTTTTGAATTTTCTCATCACATGGCAGTTGTTTTTTTTTATCCTATTGAAAATATGAAACACAATCAGATCAATATCTATTATTTGTTTGCCTTTTGTTTGGAAGTACCATCCAAAGATCGACACGCTCCAATTTATTGGGTAATATTTAATAGATTCACAACTATCTATGCTTGCGTTAAGAATAAATTATAGAGCCACTAGACATATTATATTTTGCAGGCCAGGCACTGGTCATTCATTAATTATACCATACAATGCATTCACTGAGAATCATTTTGTTGGCGTAAAAGCATCTCAACCACGTGGTTCATAGTAGGTCTTGCATCTTTGTCTTCTTCTACACATTGTAGAGCAACCTCAACCAAAGTTTCCATCATGCCCATGTCATATTTGCCTTCCAACAATGGGTCAATGATCTCTTCAAGCAAGGAAGTCTTTGTAATTGCTCTATTCTTTTTTTCCCTCCCCCATGTAACCAATCTTTTGGGCTCTGTCTCTTTGCCATAATCTATATTATGAAAACTCCTTGAAGGACTCTTTCCAGTCATAATTTCCAATAAAACAATCTCATAACTATAAACATCCACTTTAGAGGTGATAGGAAGATTAAAAACCCACTCTGGAGCTAGATAACCTCAAGTTCCTCTTATTTTTGAGAAGCTAGAATTATTAAAGACAATTCTATTTTGTAACTTTGATAGGCCAAAATCTGCCACTTTTGGTCGATAATTAGACTCTAGTAGTATGTTCTGGGGCTTTACATCACAATGTAAAATCCAATTTAGGCAGTCCTCATGTAGATAAGCTAGGCCTTTTGCAGTACCCACAGCAATTTCAAACCTTTTTTCCCAATCAAGTGAATTGGCTGAGAAGTTATCTGCTAAAGAACCATGCTCCATGTACTCGTACACCAAAAGCATGTGCTTTCCCTCAGCGCAATAACCCCACATCTCTATTAAGTTCATATGATTAATCTTTCCAATGATGCTTACTTCTGCTAGAAATTCACCTTCTCCTTGGTTGGCTTCGTTAAGATGCTTGATTGCTGCAACTCACTTATCAGATAGCACACCTTTGTATACAATGCCCCCTGCACCTCTTCCAATCTCTTCTTTAAAACCCTTTGTAGCCCTTTTTAGCGCTGCATAGGTAAATTGTCTAAATCTGGTGGCAGCAAGAACATAGCCATGCTTGTCAACATCTGAATTTTTCTGGGTTCTGCTTAAGAGACACCACACCACAAAGATACAAATGATTTCAAGTCCAGCTAGTCCACTAGCAAACCCGAGCATGAATTTCATTCTCCAGTTTTCACTACTTTTTACATAAGTTCTATCCAGTTGTATTGTACCTTCACTTGAGCAATCCAAATCAAATTCCTCTATGCGTATTCTGTTAGAGATGTTGTTGCCTATTGGTAGCCTCAAATAGATGTCATCACCGAAATCTGAAGAACGATATCCATTGAGCAATAGTGTCTTAGGGTAACGATCTGAAAAACCAAGATCCACTCGAAAGCCGTACAGGAATGCCTTGCAGTTGCATAATTGCAAGCATAAATCTCTACATTGATCAAAGGTGTAATTGGGGTAGAACCCATAATCATACCCATAAAATTCAACATGAGATAGCAGCAGAAAGGTAGACTTATTTTTGTTGCAAGAGAAATCAAAGTCAGGTTCACACCCATAACCCCAATCAGTAAGATTTTTCATCTTGTATCCTGGAAGAGTAGGGCCGGCTCTATGGTGGAGCAAAAAATGCAACCGCCTAAGGCCCCAAGTAAAAAAAAGGCCCCTAAATTTTAACCAATAGGATTATTTATAATCAATAAATAAAATAATTTTTTTTATTAGATGAAAAACAAATAAAAAAATAGAGAAAAATGCAACGTCGTCCACAATATTTTTTACAACACTTTTACAACTAATGCTAAGTAGCAAGTTATTACAGCCTATTGTTGATGGCAAAAAAATAATTATAGTGATATTTTCAAATAAAAAACAAAAAGCAGTTTAAAATCTAGGATTTGTTGTAAAAAATATTGTGAATGTTGCACTTCTAAAAAAAAAAGAATAATAATAAGAGTTTAATTAGCAAACTTTTACTAGTTTTCATCTAAATCTACCACTAACACCACTGTTTTACTTACCACTATCAATCTACCACATCAACAAGTATGAAAAATTTTGTCAAATTTTTTTTGTCTTAAAAATTCAAAAAAAAAAAATTCTATGTAGTTCATGTTAATTAGTAGTAATTTTGCATCTAAATAAGATGATCAATTTTCGCCTTAGGCCCCCAAATGCATCAAGCCGCCCCTGTGGAAGACGAGAACATTTTCTACCAGAACCAATAATATAGCTACACATACTGTTGGCCCCACAAACACCATGAATCTTGCAAGGTGTCTGTATGGCTTGCCATGAGACAACCCATTTCTGACCCTCATCTTCCCAACTGTGCAATCTAATATTACCACCGTAATCAAGTGTTAGTCTTCTATGAAGCACTGACCCATAGTCAGCTGACATAAAAGTAAAATCATCGGATGAACTAAAGTTGCCTAAAGAATTAAGAACTGCAATTCTACTATTGTTATACGTGGACCTATTAGCATCCCAACTCACTAGCCATGGGTCAAACCAGTATATACTGGAAACCCCAGGACCATTATAAAGAAGGCGGAGAAGGTTATCATTGTCAAAAAGAAGCTCATAGAAACCAGTGGAAAAGTTACTCTGGCTTCTTGAAGAGACAAGCTTTGTGTTTCTAGTGAGTAGTTGTTGAGGAAGAAGGGTATCTGTAGGGAAGTCAAAGCTTTGCCACAAAATAACATCTTCCAAATGACGTAAAACAAGATTACCAGTGTTGGAGAGAGATAATTGTACTGAGGAGAGTGAGATAGTGTTTGTGGTCCAAATAGTGAACTTACCGGCATCGGTTAAGATCAGATTGCCAGTTTTAAGGAGTGAGAGCTGTGAGCGCTTTCCATTGACTGGCTGGTCACGATTTGCCATCCATACTATGGTGCGTGAGTTGCTGAACCATATGGCGAAACAAAAAGCATTATCACCCACGGAGTAAAAGCCAACAGAGAAAACACCATTCTGTGATATCAGAACATCTTCTGGTTTCTCCGCGTTGAATGATGTGCCTTCACTTATAGGCTAATAGCATCTAATGTTGAAGATGAAAGTGGGAAACGAAATGCCAAAGAGAGTAGAAGGAACAAAGCTGGCCAATCCATGATGTTCATGGAGCAAGAGATTGGACTTGGGCAACCAGTGTGTTACTAAATTAACTAGTCTCGACTGAATAATTGAGATTAAAAAAAAAAATAAAGGGCTATTGTTTGGAGGCATGGAGCACATGAGATGATTGTGATTTGTCAACCCTCTTCCTTGGATGATACCTATTTGGCTATGACTTCGATTCTAAGTTCACAGAATTGGATGCCATCTTCCGCCAATAAGATTAATTCAAGATATTTATTCAGGTTTGGCCTCTTATAAAAACAAAAAATAAAATTTTGGTTTGATTCAATGATTCGAAACGAGATACAGACCTGAGATTATGACAACCGCGCCAATGACCCAGTTCATCATGTTACGTTAGCTATCATATTTCATACATAAATCTTGAAAGAACTTGACAGATACTTTACGGGGTTCATTATCTTCTTAATTGGTCAGAAAGATGGAGACCATTGCAGTGACCTATGCAATATAATTATTATATAAGAATATAATGTAAAATTTTTAGGTTAAATTTGTAAACAACCTACAAAAAGAATCAATTTAAGGCCTAATTAGTCAAAAGTGGACTGAATGGAGTGAAGTGGACTGATTAGGCCAAATTAAATTGAAGTAGATTGAAATGGACCAAACATGACTGAATAGGACCGAATAGACCAAATTGGACCGAAATAAACCTAAAGAGACCGAATTGGACTGAAGTAGACCGGATATGATCAAATTGGACTGAACATGACCGAATAGACCATATTGGAGGAAAGTAGACCAAATTGGACCTATTGGGATTGAAGTGAACCTAATGAGATTGAAGTGGACTGAATTGGACCTAATGGGAACAAAGTAGACCGAATTAGACTAAATAAACCGTTGTGGACCAAATTGGACCTAATGAGACTAAAGTTAACCGAAATGTTACACTAATATAGTTTAATAGGAGTGCAGTAACAATAAAAATGCTTAAACTTTTAAATATAATAGATTGCATGGAAATTCATATAATGCCCATCCTCTGAAAAGAACCTTTGTTTTAATTTTATTTTATACGAAACCTTTGCTTTAATTTAATTAAAAAAAGTTATATATATGCTTTAAATTATTTAATTTCTTCTATATTGAGTTAAAAGCTCCCACTAAACTAATTTGGATACGTAAAAGTGTCAAATCAAAACAAATGTTTTCAAGCCATTTTACAATTTTAATGAAACTTACACAATCAAGAAAACATAATAAAATTTATTAGATAACATAATAAAATTTATTACATAACATAATAAAATACAAAAAAGAGGGCTAAAAATATTGTTTTTTTGATACAGTTTTCATAAAATTTATATTTGATCCAGAATATTTTTTTTTTTTCAAAAATGGAAAAAATAATTATAAAAAACATTACACTTTATATTCTTATTTTTTAGTACTAAAGAATCTGACATAGACCATTACAGTTTTTTATTTTATTTATTTATTTTATTATTATTATTAATTTTTTTTTTTAAGATGACACACAAAGTGGGATATATAGCAAGAAACTATTTGTTGCAAGCAGGGCTAGGAAGAAAACAAATATCATTGTGCATCTTTGATGTGATAGTCACTCCACAAGTATAAATTTTTTATGAGTGAGTGGGTAAAGGTCAGGGTTTAAGTCTTTAGAAGGAAGTTTTATACATATATATACTTTGATTAGGTTAGAGTTTTATAATAATAATAGAAAGGCCCAAATCATCTAAAGCAAAAACCCCAAATTGACCCCCAAAAAAAATCCCAATCACGAGTAATTGGGACTCATGGAAAATCCCAAAATTGATTCCCCAAAGCAATTCCTACCTTCTCACCTTGCAAGCGAAAATTCCGAGCTGACAAAAATAAAAAATGAAAATAAAAACGTCTGAAAACCAATGATTCTCGTATCCACGTAGAGGAAGTCGCGAGCATTGCTTTGATTTTGGGGAGATACGTTGAGTAAAACCAGGAAATTTAAATTATTTTTGTTGCCTTTATCGTGTCTGGTTTATTGGAGTTGTTGTAACACTGAAGGTGTATTGGGTTTATAGTTGTTATTATATTTATAAGAGTCCCCTGTGTTTCTGAATTGTGAAGACAAAAACAGACACTGAGGACCACACTTTGCATAATGTTTGTATTTTAATCACCATAAATAAAAGTTGTCGGCTTGCTGGAATCATAAATTATTGCAATTCTTAGAAGGTGGTCCTTAGGTTTTATATGACTTCAATTTGTCCATAATATTCATTCTCAAAAAAAAAAAAAAAAAAAAATTTGTCCATAATATTTTATATATATATATATATATATATATATATATTTATATATGATTTTGAGCACTTTTTGTGCACACTTTCTATGAATGTTAGCACTTGGTTAATGTATTAGCGTGACTTTACTATGAACATTTTATTGTACTTAGTCACGGTGATTGTATCTGTTAGTTGTTGATTTCATCTGTACATGTGTTATGGATTTCAAAATTTTCAGTTTTGGCGTTCATGATTGTATTATAGAGAGTGCTAATTATTAAAAAGTTTTCATGATTGTATTATAGAGTGCTAATTATTATGAATTATTAATGGAATGTAACATATGTAGGCCTATATTAACTAGCATGAAGATATAACCCTGTGTTTAGACTATCTGCAGAAAGATCGTTTGTACCATTTTTTTTTTCTTTTCCCTTTCAGAAAAATTAAATAGAGAGGAATTCTGTGCTTTTTTTTTTTTTTTTTTGTTTTTGTTTTTTCCTTACCTAGCTTTTGTACATATTTGAATACGTGGTGTCTACGGAGTATACAAAAAATCAATAAAGGTGTCACTATTGAAGACATATTAGGCCATTACCATTAAGAGCATCCACAGCAGTAGAGCTAAAAATTTAGCTTTTTAGCTCCACCAAAAGTTACTTTATCTATTTTACCTACACACATGCTGCAGCAGTGGATCTATTTTAGCTTTCAATACAATAAAATAATATAAACATCACAATAAAATAATATAACTATTACAATAAAATAATTCATCTCACTACAATAAAATAATATATTCACTACACACAATTATCACAGCCACACACTCCACCAGCAACAACCTTCATGTGACAACCATAGCCCACGGCAACAACCTTCATGTGACCACCACCAACACAGCCACAACCATAACCCAACACAGCCCACGGCAAGAAAAAAAAAAAAAAAAAATCAAACCACCACCAACACAACCCACGGCAACCACAACCACAGCTACCAAACCACCACCAACACAGCCACCAAACCGCCATTTCAACCACAATCCACAATCACAACCAAACCCAACAAAAAAAAAAAAATCAAACACCCAAAAACCCACAAACCCAGAATTCCCGCCGTCGCCGATCATGGCGTTGTTTTACTGCCGCCTTGACCAAGCATAGAGCTTCGATGGGTCCGTGGCGCGCTTGAGTTCGATGAAGGCGAGATGGGTCAGCGGCGTGGGACGGCAACTGGGTGACGACGATGAAGATCGATGATGAAGATCGGCGATGATGAAGATCCAAAATGATGAAGATCGGCGATGGCGAAGCAGAGAGTAGACGAGGGAGAGAAAAAAAAATGAGAACGAAAGAGGAAGAAAGAAGAGAAGCCGGAGAGAGAGAGAGAAAAGAAAGAAAAAGGAAAAAAATATTTTTTTAATAGAAGAGGAGAGAGAAATTTAATAAAATAATATTTTTTTCTTTTAGATGTTATGAACAGTGCACATCTATTTATAGATGTGCACTGTAGCAATGGAGCTAAATTTTTTAGATTTAGCTCCACTGCTGCAGCAAGGTTTTTGTGTTTGTGGAGCTAAATTTTGCATTATAGCATTATAGCTACACTGCTGTAAATGCTCTAACAAATTAAAATCAATGAAGGTGTCACTATCAACTGAGCACTTCATAAGGTGGGTTAGGTTTGTGAGATGTTAGCATATAATATATATATACAACTTACACAAATAAAATATTGTCCTAAAAACATGACAACTTTAATGGTACCAATTATGCTATTTTAAAAATAGTTTAGTAACTGGATGGTATTGTATATCTTTATAAGAAAAACCAAGTTTCTAATCCACCCCTCTCTAAATGTAATCAAAGAAGTCAATTTCATATTGAAAACCATTTTAGTTTGACAAGGAGAACAAATATTTTAATACTAGTTAATACTTATGTATTATTTCGAAGTTACCACTATTTATATATTTTTAAATATGTGTATTTATTTTGAATATATGTATTTTTTTTTAATGTTTATCAACATATAATTTAAAAACTTCATATTTTATAGGTCTACATATTAGCCCAAGTATATTAACTTAAATAACATGGTTTTTTTTTTTTAATTCTCTCAAAAAAAAAAAAAACATGTTTTAAAAATGCTTTTTATTGTACAGGCAAAACACAAAAAAAATCTATGATGATTCAACCCAGAATTTATTTAGTATATTTTAGAGGAGTACCAATTTAATATTTGGTATGGTATATATTGCCGATACGGTTAATACATTACGATATTGACTTCCTTAAATGTAACAATTGAATTATTAAAAAAGAAAAATAACTTCCAACGGCTCTCTTTTATGATTATTGGATGAATCTGGCCAAAAAAGAAGTAAAAACGCAAACTTTTTCCAATTTAGGAGGAACGAAAGAAAAAAATTGCTACATAGAACTCTTAACACTTTAAATAAGGGTAAACATTCAGTCAGGCTGTGGTGTAAAACCAGTGTTTTACGCCAGCCAATAGGAGGCTGCCACATCATCACATGTCTCTCTTGTCTTCTCCGTCTCACAGGTCTCTCTCTTCTCTTTCTTTTTTTCTTTCTTTCTCACTTCCACACACCTCACAAAAACCACCCAAAATATTAAAAAAAAAAAAAAAAAAAAAACCCAGCAACCCCACAGTCCCCACCACCGATACACACACCACTACCACCTCTAACACCCACCCACCACCCCACCACCACACACACACACCCCCTAGCAACCACACAAAAAAAAAAAAAAAAAAAAAAAAAAACCAGCAACCCCAGTCCCCACCATCGATACACACACCACCACCACCACCTCTAACACCCACCCACCACTACAAACACCCCCCGGCGACCACCAAAAATTAAAAAAAAACCCTAGCAACCCAATCCCCACCACCACCTCTAACACACAAAAACCCACGGTTACTGATCTACCCAAAGCATACTCAGCCACCGATCAACACAAAGCAAGGTTAGACCTCCACCACGCCGATTTACCACGCCCTCCACCACGCCGACCCACACCCTCCACTCCGCTGATCCAGAAACTCAGGCCTCCACCACGCCGATCCACAAACCCAGACTTCCACCACGCTGATCCACAAACCCACGCCCTCCACCTCACCCCCATAACCACAGCAAAAACCCACCTCACCACCACAGCAACACCCCACCACCACGGCAACACCATATGCACAGAAAACCACAAAAAAAAAAAAAAAAAAAAAATCAAAGAAAATCCACACAAAACCCACAAGCACCGAGCAAGTGAAGAGTTGAGAAAGGAGAGTTTCAAAGAGAAGAGAGTTTCAGAGAGTTGAGAAGGGGAGGGGCGGATGGCCTTGAAGCTTTTAATTGGATTTGATTTTAGATGGAGAAGAAAGGTATGGGTGAGAGGGCTGGAGAGAGGAAGAGAACAAGTGAGAAGAAAGAAAAAAAGAGAGAGAAGAGAGAGACCTGTGAAACGGAGAAGACGAGAGAGAGTAAAGAGAGAAAGATAAAAGATATTTTAATTAATGACGTGGCAGTCTCCTATTAGCTGGCGTAAAATACTGATTTTACCTGACCGAATGTTTACTCTTTAAATAACCCCCTTTATTCCCACCCACCCCCCCCCCCCCCCCCACCCCCCCAAACCAAAAAAAAAAAAAAAAAAAAAAAAACCCTCTCTTAATAAAAAAAAAAAGGAGAAAAAAAACAGAAAGAAAGAAAACTTCTAGAAACAAATTAGAGGACCAAACTAGTGAGAAAATCAGAACTACGCTGAAAATGAGAGAACCAAGTAAGCCATGCCATGATTACTAGTGATCATTTTCATAGTGAAGAAGCATATCAACAACTTGGCTCATGGTGGGTCTTGCATCTTTATCTTCCTCTACACATTGCAAAGCCATTTCAACCAAGATCTCCATCTTACCCATATCATATATCCCTTCCATTGTGGGGTCTATGATATCTTCAATCCATGAGGTGGTTGCAACCTCTCCATTCTTTTTCTCCCTAACCCATGTAACCAACCTTTCGTACTCTATCTCCACACCTTCAGTTATGTCATGGAAACTCTTTGTTGGACCCTTTCCAGTCACCATCTCCAACACAACAATTCCATAGCTATAAACATCCACTTTGGAGATGATAGGAAGATTAAAAATCCACTCTGAAACCATGTAACCTCGAGTTCCTCTTATTTTTGAGAATGTTGAATTAGAAAGGACACCTCTATTTTGTAGCTTAGACAAACCAAAACCTACCACCTTTGGATTATAATTAGAATCTAGAAGTATGTTTTGAGGTTTTACATTGCAGTGTAAAACCCACTCCAAGCAATCCTCATGTAAATAAGCTAAGCCTTTTGCAGTGCCTTGAGCAATTTCAAACCTTTTCTCCCAATCAAGTGTACCGGCTGAGAGGTTTTCTGCTAAAGAATCATGCTCCATGTACTCATACACCAGAATCCTATGCTTTCCATCCGCACAATAACCCCACATCTCTATTAAGTTCATGTGGTTAATCCTTCCAATGATGCTTACTTTGGCTAAAAATTCACCTTCTCCTTGGTTGGTTTCATTGAGACGCTTGATTGCTGCAACTCGCTTATCAGACAATACTCCTTTGTATACAGCTCCCCACGCACCTCTTCCAATCTCTTCAGTAAAAACCTTTGTAGCCCTTTTTAGCTCAGTATAGGTAAATTTTTTGAATCCTGTGGCAGCAATAACATAGCCTTGCTTGTCTGCAGACACTGCACCTGAACTTTTCCGGGTTCTGATCGAAGAATAGGAATATAAGCTTTTCAACTCTCTAAGC
The DNA here is from genome assembly GCA_028535165.1 of Quercus tomentella. NCBI lineage: Eukaryota > Viridiplantae > Streptophyta > Magnoliopsida > Fagales > Fagaceae > Quercus > Quercus tomentella. The sequence continues at coordinate 4,172,481 of JAPQVY010000155.1, read as the reverse complement.
CCAGAAAAATTGGACCAACTTTTATCCAGTTATACGGTGTGTTATGAAAGAAAACTAAAAGTAGTATTGTAATTCAATAGTACCCTATTTGTTTTCTTTTATGAAAAGAACTATCCAAAAAAAAAAAATCTTGACTTATACCAATTTCATGAGGTTCTCCAATAATCAGTGCTTTGATTTGGTATCCAATAATATGGAATTTAAATATTTTCCAACAACCCCATTATAATCTTGCTCATAACCATGGTACGGTTTTTTTTTATTTTTTTATTTTTTTATTTTTTTAATTTTTAATTTAATTTAGCTTCATTTAATTTTCATGTACATATTTGAATTTCATTTTTTAGTTTGTTTTCCCCTACTTTTACTGCTAATCAGGCTTGAAAGCTCCTATTAAGTATTCAATTAGTTGGGGTCCTAGTCTTAGGCTCTTAGCCTCTTAGGTAGTTAGGTGGTTTGTTATTCAAGCTTGAGAGTTATCAAATCACGGTCTATTTTGTTTTCTTAGTTTTGACTTTTGAGTTATTTTACATCAAGTTGGCCTTTGAGCCGTGATGAAAAATATTTTCTTTTGGGCAAAACCTTTGCTTCTCCAATTAAAAGTTGACATAACAGGACCAAAAACTAGTACTATTTACCTTCCTGTTATTTTACTTTAACGGTTTCTTTCAAGAACCAGTAATATTACTATAAAATGTGTGCAATTGTGTGCTTGTGCATGGACCTTCTGTATGCACATTACAATTGCATCAGCAGAATAGATGTTCCCCTGAAAAGAAAAATCTAAAAAATGTCAATTGCATTGAGACTAAAGGATCACACTTTCTAGAGAAGACAAGCTACACTAGAAAACTAAGTATATAAAGGTTTGCTTGAGTCAGAAGTTGTGCGATACCTTTCTTTTTCCTTTAATTTGGTCACCAATCGTTTCCGAAAATGACCAAAAAGTCTCACAAAATGAAGAAGATGCATTTGTATTCTTTTAGTTAGATTGCATGTTACATCGCTTACATAACATAAAATAAAACATAGGAAAACCGTCGGCATCCTCTTCATAATGAAGACTCTCACACCTCTTTTCTACTTTTAAAATGTCTTTGATGGTTTTGCTTTGGTTTTATTATAAGTAATTCAGATACCATTCATTCAAATTATTAAAAAAAAGTTGTATGCAGATACCCTCTAATAAACAAAATAGGTGCCTTGAGGAGCAGGGACACTTTTTTCTGCGTAATTTACAAGGTCAACTTTGAATTTTTGTTTATGTTGTAGCACATTATTTGAATATAGATATATATATATATATAAATATATATATATATATATTTATATATATATATATATATATATAAATCAATATACGAAAAATATAATATCTGTGTCTCAAACAGCCTTGACTTTGCCAGTCTATCCTCTATGTGCTGAAATTTGGACTCTTAGGATTTCCTCAAGGGGTCCTCAACATAACTTGACCAGTAAACCTGTTCTTTCATTAGGTAAGCAAAGATTTGAGGTCGTACAATATATTGCTCCATAATTTTCAATAGTTGTACCTAATCGGCTAATCCTTTCCTCCAATATCATTTGTCTACCATTTTAGTTTAGTTCTCTTAAAATATTGTCTTTCTTTTTTTTAGTCATTCTACATACACAATAAATATTCACAACATTTTTAAATTAGCCTACCCCCCATAAATGGACCATTAAAAAATTTTAATTACAAATTGTGGTGAGCACATAAGTGATGTGATACTTTGCCTTTTTTTTTTATGTGATAAGTTAATTTGGGAATGTTGTGAATTTTTATTGTATCCTAACTTTATTATTATTTTTTTAATTTTTTTAATTTTTTTATTTATTTATAATTCACTAATTGCAATAATGAGAGAGGGAGAGATATAAGAAATAGCAATTTAAAGTTATCTATACTACTTGTAGGGACGAGAGTCCAAAATAGTATATTGGGCCTTGGACTTTATCCGAGGACATTGATAAGTCCGAGGAGGAGCAAATTGTTGTTAATTGTTCTCAATTAAAGTCTCAAAGGTGGGGAACAAGTGAAAGGTTGTCCGAGGAGGAACTCCTCCTCAGATATGATGAATATAGTTCACAATATGTACTCCATCAGTTAGCGTAATCCTCTAAGAAACTCCAATGATAGAGATATGCTTCATGAACATACAAGAAGGAAAGAAACCTAAAAATATCTAAGAGAAAGCTGCCACCACCGCATTAAATACACTGCAGCTACTTTTCTAACCGCATTTATGTGGAAAAGACCTCTAAACAGTATTACCTTGGTTACCACAACTTACAGAAAACCAGAAGGGGTGTCTGATGGGACAGGTACTCAAGTAAGGGCTCGAATGATTAACAGGTGTATGGTGAAGATGGTTTAAAGAAGGATATATAAGGGTGAAAGACTCTTCATGGAGGAGGATCAGAAAAAGAGAAAAAGAACATTGTAGCAATCAAAATTGTTTTTATATCCAACTGTGATCAATATATATATAATTGTGACCTCCTCGGATTGGAAGTCCATTGATATCAATACCTCTTATTCGTGCTTGATTATCATTTAATTCAATACTAGTCATTGTTCGACTCATTAGGGCCTATTTCTTTGACCCACTCTCTACAAATTTATTGTATTTGGCTTATTGAGCCGAGATCCCATATACTTTGGGTTTGGGCTACAAATCGGGACCCTACACTACTATTTAAGGGGCTTCCCCTATTTGGACCAGATTTTTTTGTTCTAAAATACCCCCTACATCCTTATATTTAAATAGAAACAAAACTAAAGGACAATCTGGTAAAAATATAACCCTAACTCCTAATAAAATATTGCCTAAAAAATAGAGCCACTCTCCTACTAAAACATTGCCTAAAAAATAGGGTCACGCTTCTATTGATTTTCAAATTTTTTTATTCACTTATGAATTAGATTCTCAATATAAAAATTATATATGTAAAATTATAAAAACACTTTTTTTTTTTTTTTTGGCTACGACCACTAAAAAAAAAAGCCTTATTGCACGCGCGAAGCGCATGTGATGAGGCTAGTTCTATAGTTACTAATTTATTTACTGAGTAATGCTACAGTCGCAAACTATTTTACAACATTTTTACAAACTATTGTTGTGGCCTACTTCTTATTGGTTTTCATCTACGCCCACCTCTAATATCATTTTTTCATTTACCAATAAACACTTACCATATCAGCAATTTGTAAGAATTTTTGTAAAATAGTTTGTATTTTTAGCGTTACTCTTATTTGCTTCATTTAGATACTTAATACTCCTATTTCATTTACTCAGCTTTAATTTAAATTAATATAAATAATTTTAAAATTAGTAATTTATTGCAAAATTCATATGCAACAATCTCATATCCTCTTAAAAAGTTGAGTCATTTTTTTTTTTTTTTTTTTTTGACAAGCAATTGAATAAATTTAAACTTTGAACATTGTTGGAGTGGAAAGCAGTAAAACGCAATATCAAGACTCAAAATCAAAACACCTACGCTAGCCAAGAATCCCCATCCCTTAGTAAGGGGGGCAATTTAATCTTGTTGTGGGCATTCAATCTTACCCAATCCAAATGGGTCCGATGGAGGGCGTGTAAGTCATATTTCTCCCCCCAAAGCGAGGGAGGGGGGTGTTGAGTTCAGTGCACTTGCCTCAAAGGCACCCTTAATTATGTTCAAAATTTAGTTACAAAATTGGTTATAGCCTTAGGTTACAACCTTACTTAATATATTTTTATTAGAGGTGAATTTTGACAAATTCATCATTGGATTATTACATCTTCTCCTTATATCCTCTATATTTTCAAAAATTCTAAAAAATGAAAGATCATCAATAAATTGTTTAAATTGCAAGTTTTTGTTGTTCAAAATTATGTGTAGAATATAAGCTTATAGATCATATAATAAATAATATTTTATTGACACAAAATTTGACATGTAAATTAAAAGCATAAAAAACATGCAATTCGAGTGTTAGATTTTCAAAATATATAGTAATATTTATTTTATTAAATAAAGTTATAACCTCAGGTTACAACTAATTTTGTAACTAAATTTTATTCAAATAAAAATGTATTGACCCCTCACCCTTCAATCTCTCTCATAATCTCTTTTTCATCTAAACTCAAACTAGTTCACTAAAGACTCTAGTCTCGTCTCTAAAAGTCTTCATAGAATCTTAGTAACAAGGAATATTTCTCTGTCGAACAATCTCACAACCAACAATTGCATTCATGCTCGATATTGTTTTACTCTTATCACAACCTCATCAATGACTCAAATCCCCAATATAAGGGCAACACAAGAGACGTGGAAACTCAAACCATAAAATTTATAATTCTGAACAATTTTGCGGATTCAAATTGTAAACCATAGCTTGTAAGCAAACTCTTTCTTCTTTTGATTTCCTGTTGGGTTTATGAAAATTTTCATTATTCCATTTTTTTTTTTTGCCCTTTTTTGGGAGGTTTTTATGAATCTATATAAAGAACATAGGCTTTGGATCTTTCTAACTTTCTTTGATGGGCAAAGCTTCCATCCTATGCTCTAGTACTCCTATGGACCTAAACCAAACTCATGTTTGATATGATGATATCTACTCATTCGGCAGCATGTGTGTATCAGGGAAAAAAAATGCTCATAAATAGTCAACCGTTGCAAGGGGTCTTTATTATAGAATATCTCAAAATTCTGCCTAACCCATAGACTGAGTTCCTTTCTTTCTTTCTTTATTTTTTTATTTTTTTTTAATTTTTTTTTTATTTTTTCTATAAAGGGTTTGTATAGTGCCAATAGAAACAAATAAAAGTGGGCATCCCCAGCATATCAAAAGAGCAAAACTCTAATGAGTATAAGAACATTAAAAAAAGTTTTGAAATTTAAAAAAAGAGCTACCACTTGCATATGATTCAACTCCCACCAAATCCACCATTTTAAGCTTTCCTACTTCTTTTCCTTTATCTAAACAAAGTCTTCAACCGAGCAAAATAAAATAATAAAAAAAGAGAAAAGAAAAACCAAGGAATCCTATTTTGTATAAGAAACTAGCATATACCCATTATCCACTAAATCTTCTTCTACACAATTACACAAAGCCAAAGTCTTAACGTTGACAATCTCTAGACTTTATCCACTACTCTTTGTTTTGAGCTTGTTGGACGAGTGGACTAGGATGATTCGAGGACAAGAGCTGTGTTTGCTTCTGTGATAGTGTGGGAGTGATTGTGATCACCCTCATAGGTGACAATCAGCATCGTTGGATCATCCAAAGCTCACTCAACATCATAAATGGCCAAAAGAAGGTCTAAGATCCCACACACCATGTGGTACAGGGCTGAAAAACGCGACCCTACACCCTTAATTATTATTTTTTTAAACACTAACAACTTTTTTTTTTATTCAAACGATAATACCCTACCAACTTTGTTAGAAATATAAAAAAGTATCCCTTACACTACAAAGTTCTTAAAAAGTATAACAATGATGTTTGAATTTAATGGAGTAATAGATACTTATTACAAATTTTCATTGTTTTTCTTTTATATGAGATGGGTTTTAATTTTTTTTTTAAAAAAAAATCATAACTAATTTATCACAAACTAGAGACTAAGGTTTATTTGGATTGTCATCTAAATTTTAAATCAATAACAAATTGATCATTTAAATTGGGCTTGGGTTGGGACCGTTGGGTCACTCTTGCAGTGATCAACGGATAGATCGCGTGCAAAAAATGGACTACTCATGTTAAGAGCATGAGGGCGCCCATTTTGTATCATAATTCTCTGGCAATTATATTCGCCTCGGACTAATTAAACTAATCCAAACAATAAATAAACATTAATCATACTGTTCCACCTTTTGGCCAACAATTTTCCGTGTAATCCTTAAAATGTGCTACACCTGTTATCCGCTAAATCTGTTTTTTATAAGCTACCTCTCTACGTGGGATTACAACTGCAAATTACAAGTTACAACCCTCATCATTTTCACCAAAAAAAAAAATCCCTCATCATTGTTATTATCAAATCTCAATCATGGAAAGGATCAGAAGAAATCCAAGGTCTATCTATATATATATATATATATATATATATCTTCTAAATTCTGAAAATTTTGTTTCCAAAATTTATCTTCAGATTTTTGTAATCAATTTTTGTTTTGTTCATAATTTTGTAATCAATTGTGAATTTCAATTAACCAAAAAAAAAAAAAAAAGTAATATTACGGTTATAAACTTTTATTTTATGGATTATTAACTAAGTTCGTCGTTATTTTTTTTTTTTTCATTTACTAATAAATATTTACCGTATTAACAATTTGAAAAAAAAAAAATATTGTAACTCTAACATTTTCTAAAAAATATCTATACCTCGATGTCTTTTTTTTTTTTTTGAAAAGGAAACTTTCATTCAATTATAATAACGAAATATCATGAAACAAAGCTGCCAAAGCGGGTGGAGGAGAATCCTCAATCCAAACTAAATCCTCATCTAAATTTCTAGCAAATTGGGCAAGAACATGTGCCACTGTATTCCCTCCCCTCCTAATCTGATTAGTCCTAGCCCAATATAACCCATGTATCAAGTGGCGAATATCATCCACCACACATCCAAGATAAGAATTGTTAGGGAGAGACGAAGAAATGGCTTGAATGGCATTAGCATTATCACCCTCAATTATCAAACTTAAAAACCCAGCATCAATGGCAAACTCCAACGATCTTCTACAGGCCATCAACTCAACTTCTTCACTGTTTTCTGCACTTGGTCCAATAGCAGACATTGCAGCCATAACCTCCCCCTTATCATTTCGAATAATGGTACCTATACTTGTTCTGTTCAGCCCCGAAAACACAGCAGCATCAAAGTTTAGCTTGTAAACATCCGGCGGTGGAGGTTGCCACTGATCAGAAATATTTTGCACAGTCCGAGCCACTGTCAACTGCACCTGAGCTTGCTGAAATTCCAGAATATAGTCCTTTGCTCTCTTGTTAAGGCATTTAGGATCCTTTAATTTACCTCCATGCACAACACAGTTTCGCTGGTTCCAAATAATCCAGGCCTGCACCCAGAACAGCTCCAGCTCTTCAACCGTTAACCTGTCCACTAGAAACTCCATTAGTTGAAGTGTATCACGAAAAACAGAGGGACCTTTCTGCAACTTGGAAATGCTACCAGCCCATACATCTTGCACCACAGCACATTCCCACAAAGCATGAGCTGTTGTCTCCACCTCTCCGGTACACAATTGACCATTTATGATTCTCCGGCGTGACAAATTGTAGGATGTTGGTAAAATATCATGGCAAGCTCTCCATCCACAATACCGGCCAAATTATTCTCCCAGCACAGCCACTTGAAGTCTCGGCCCTGTCTCCATGGAGTTGAAGCTGTCTAGCAAGCTTGTATGCAGACTTAACAGAAAAATTACCGCTCTTATTGTGCAGCCAATAAATTGAGTCTGGAACATTTCTTTGACTGAGGGGGATTCTACAAATAGCCTTAGCATCTTCTCTATGAAACATTCCCATAATCATGTCTCTCCTCCATATATGTAATTCTGGATCAATCAAATCGGATACTGCTAAATCTCCAATCAGCTCATGTCTTGGGTACAGAATTTTATTAGTGGGATGGTTAGGAAGCCACCTATCCCCTACAACACTTATAGAAGACCCATTACCAACTCTCCAACAAGAACCCGATCTAAGAATAGGCAAGGCAGCCAATATACTTCTCCACACATAGGAACACCCAGGCGATTCTTTGGCCTCTAGAAACGAAGTCCGAGGGAAATATCTTGCTTTGAAACACCTGTATAGCAAAGAGTCATTCCCTTGGATCAAACGCCAACCCTGTTTAGCCAACATGGCTAAATTAAAATCTCTCAAGTCCTGAAAACCCATACCACCCTCCTTCTTTGGAATTGACAGCTTATCCCACCTCTTCCAGTGGATTTTTCTTTCATCACCCACTTGACCCCACCAGAATCTGGCACACATGCTATTCAATTCATCACAGAGCTTCCTAGGAAGCTGGAACACACTCATTGTGTAAGTAGGAATAGATTGGGCCACCGCCTTTATCAAAATTTCCTTACCGGCTCTTGATAACACTAAACCTTTCCAACCTTGTAGCTTCTTCCAGATTCGATCTTTTAAATAAGAAAAGGTATGATGTTTAGCTCCTCCAATCAAAGTTGGCAGCCCTAGATAAGATTCAAATCTCTCCACCTCCCTCACCCCCAGAATCTGCAGCATCTGTTGCCTTTGACTTCCTGTGGTATTACTGCTGAAATAAACTGAAGATTTCTCCAAATTCACACATTGCCCTGAAGCCTGTGCATATATTTGAAGAATTTCCATTACAGCTCGCCCCTCATTCTGTACAGCTTGACAAAACAATAGAGAATCATCAGCAAATAATAAGTTAGTAATACTGGGTGCCCCTCTACATATGGAAACCTCTTTTATCTTCCCTTCAATTTCTGCTTTTGCCAACAGAGCCGTAAAGCCTTCTGCACATAAGAGAAACAGATATGGTGATAATAGATCACCCTGTCATATTCCTCTTGATGGATGTATCATACCATAAGGTTTACCATTCACTAGGATAGAGAATGTTGGAGCAATGACACAACTCATCACCCTTTCTATCCACAATGCTGGGAAACCCATCCTTTCCATAACCCCTTTAAGAAACTGCCACTCTACACGATCATAGGCTTTGCTAACATCCAATTTCAATGCCAAATACCCTTTCTTCCCCTTCTTCCTAGCATGCATTGTGTGTAGTGTTTCATATGCCACCAAGACATTATCTGTAATCAATCTCCTCGGAACAAAGGCACTCTGGGTGGGCGAGACTATAAATGGAAGCACCTGTTTCAATCTGTTTGCCAAAACTTTTGACATAATCTTATAAATCACATTACATAAACTTATAGGTCTAAAATCAGACATTTTTTCAGGATTTTTCACTTTCGGAATAAGAACTATGTTTGTGTGATTTATCTCGGGTAACATGTGACCATTATTTAAGAAGTCCAAAACAGCCATAACAACATCATCACCCACTATATGCCAAAATTTTTGAAAGAAAAGGGCATTCATACCATCAGGTCCAGGAGCTTTTGTAGGTCCCATTTGAAATAAGGCCGCCCTCACTTCGTCTGCAGTAAACTCCCCAGACAAAGTCTCCTGCATTTCTTCAGTCACCATCTGTGGAACAGCATCCAAACACTCCTCCATCTGGCCACTTGCTCCTGCCTGAAATAGGTTTTCAAAATAATCAGAGGCTACTGCCACCACCTCCTCTAGGTCTTCTACCCATTGCCCTTGGCTATTTTCAATACCCCGAATATGATTCTTTCTCCTCCTTTGTGAAGCCTTGGAATGAAAGAATTTAGTATTTTTATCACCATGCCGCAACCATGAAATTCTAGATCTTTGGGCCCAATAAATTTCCTGTTTTTGGAGAAGCTCGTCCATTTTTTTGTTCAACTCTAAATATTCAGCCTTGCTATCAGGGGTCATCTCCTCTTCATTTAACCTATCCAGCCTCTTCTGAATCTCTTTGATTGCCTCTTCATCCGGAGTTGTTCTGACCGAGCCCCACTTCATTAATTCTGAACCACAAAATTGTATCTTCTTCAAAGTTGAAGCCAATCCCTGCTCTACAACCAACTCACTATCCCAGGCCTCCTTTACCGTAGCCTCACAGTCCTCCATGAGTAGCCAAGACTCCTCAAATTTAAATCCTCTCTCCCTTCTTTGTGGTACAAAAGATTGAACCTGCAAAAGAATTGGTAAATGATCTGAGGTATGAGTGGAAAGGTGCAGTACTTTGCTCATTTGAAATTTCCCAATCCAGTCTTTATTGGCCACTGCTCTATCCAATCTGATTTTAGTATTTGCCTCACCCGGTCTCCTATTATTCCATGTAAAAGGATATCCTTTATAGCCCAAATCCTGCAGCTGACAAGACTCTAAAGCAGCCCTAAATGCATCAACCTGTGAATATTGTGGTGGTCTTCTACTTTTCTTCTCAGAGGCATGTAAAAAAGCGTTAAAATCCCCTACAACCAGCCAAGGTCCTTCCACAAATGTCTTCAAATATTCCAACAATCTCCAAGACTTTTCCTTCTGTTGAGCCTCCGGCCATCCATAGAAGCAAGTCAAAAACCATCTAAAGCCATCTTCCTCTGTAACTACGGCCAAAACATGGTTCACAGTGTAGTTAATGACCTCCAATGTGATAGAAATTTTCCACAAAAATGCCAATCCTCCGCCCGAATCAGGATGCTTGACAATAACTTTATTTTGATACGGCAAATTTCCATATAAACTTTCAAAACCATCTCTATCCAGTCTAGTTTCCATCAGAAAACAGACTGTGGGAGCTTGTTCCCTCACAATCTTGCGAAGGCTACGACCTGTCCAAGGGTTCCCAAGCCCTTGGCAGTTCTAGCTTAACAGCCTCATTGCTTCCGGCAAGGGTGACTGACCACCCCCGCCGATAAATCTTCTGAAACTCCACCTGCATTGACTACCTTCCCTCTCTTGTGTACATTCCCATCAACCTACTCACCAACATCATCTCTTATGTCTCTCTTCCCAAGTGTTGGGAGTGTGATTGCACGGGCTAAACCACTAAGCCCAAACTCCATTCTATTAAACCGGGTCCATGTAGATTTGGCCTTGAAAGTAGGCAGCCCAGCTTCATCCAAATATAGCTGATTGGTGTGTGGCACATGCTCAACATATTCCACTGACTTGGACATTACTTGCTCCTCATTCACACTAGCACTTTTAACTTCATTCTCAGTCCACGTATTTAAATTAGGCATGCTATTATATGTTAGCTGAATATCCGGGTTTAAAATTACTGCCCCAAACTTATGTTCCTCCACGTCAGCACGTTTTGCATCCAATACGGTATCAGCTTGCATGGAATCCGTAACTAGTCCTGATTTCTCGGCGTCCACTTCATCTACTTCCTTAGGGTTTTCAGCCGCCGTCTGCATGGAAGCAGCCACCGGAATTTGTACCTGATGATGGACTGCCTCTTCGCTGTTTCCAGTGACTACAGCCGGACTGACTTGCCAAGACCTTTCCTTTCGCCGGTCCACCTCCACTCTAACCTCTTCCCTGTCGTTTGTCCTACGAGAAGGAGATCTAGTCCGATTTCCCATGGCCTTAAGCCAGTCCCTATATTGACAAAAAACCTCCTCATCGTTCTTGGTTGCTGCGAAATAGAGAGCACAATGCCTTAAGTCATGGCCGAGCAAACCACAAAAGTGACAAAACAAAGGGAGGCGCTCATATTTGAACGTGACCCAGTGACTCTTGCCATCAGAACCAGCCAAGAAAGCCCCTCGCCGGATTGGTTTTGCTATTGGAATAGCAACCTTGACTCTCATAAAGTAACTCTGTCCCTCAACCCTCTGTTTTTTCTCAAGTCCCGAAAACCCATACCTCGATGTCTTTTGAATAGATATTATGTCGCACTCACATCTCTTCGATGTTATCAATGGTAAATACATTATCATTCCATCCATTCTTTGAGCTTCTTATCTTGACCCCTTTTTTTTTTTCGTTGGTTCCATAAGTGAATGAGTGATGAGGACAATTCCAATTTCCTCTTGCAATTGTTGTCCACTATAATTAAATATTTATGAGATAGATTATGGCATTAGGCAACCATGATGTGACTTTAGTTATTTAAATTTAAATAGAAATATATTTTTATTTATTGATTGATAAAAGAAAGATAATAGTCAATTAAATGAAAGTTTTTTTTTTTTTTTTTTTTTTAATTATTTTTATGAGATGCAACTATAATTCGTACTTATTTGGTACTAAATAGACAAGAGACCAGTTATTTCCCCCCTTTGGAGTATTGTATTGTATAGATTCATGATTATCTTATATCTAATCAGGTTGGTTTAATGACGTGAATAAGGTACTTCATAGAAAATTAAATATTTCAGATTTTCTCAAAATCTCATTTTCTGTTTTGTTTTGTTTGCTTAAAATGCATGTGCACCTATTAAGATCTTATATAATAATACTTTATACTAAGATTAATAAAATTTTATGTGATTTTTAGTTATCTCAACCGTTAAAATCTATTGTTGTCAAATAAGGTATTTGGAATCGAAACTCATTTATATAAAAAATAAAGTTACTTTGTTTTAGACAGATGATAAAAACATAACCATTGAGAAAACTATATAAATTTGAATCCTATTGCGTGTGTATGTGCATACATGTATGCATTAAAACATATTATAATAATAAAATGAGGTTCAAGCGATAGTTTTGTGATTCTGACATCCTTTATAGTGTTTCATATTTATGGTTTAAAGTTTAAACTTACATTCCCTTCATTCTATACCATCTAATATATTTTCAATGGGGACGTTCGATATTCAAAAATCCCCCTTGTTAATTTTCAAAAAAAAAAAAAAAAAAAAAAAAAACCCTTGTTATTGTTGTAACTAAAAAAACAAAAACAAACTATAATAAGGAAATAAATATTAGTTGATTTGAACCTTCCATAATCCATCCCATTTATGATTTACCCAACACCATGGCCTAACCCTCCATCCCCACCCAATCTCTTTATACTTTCACCAAAGTTTTATAAATATTAGTTGATTCCATCTATGAACTACTGATGGGGAGAAGTACTAAACATTGTTCCATTTTAATGGCATTACTAAAAAGATATCATTTTCTCAATTAATCCTCCTATCTAAATCAACATTGAGAGCTCAGCATCATCCTAAGTATGGGTCTTTTATGATCTTATCTTTTCCTATAAAAAATCTAAACCAATCTGAAGCACCCACCATGGTATAAGTGGAAACCAAAGTCTCTGTCTCCCACCACAAGTCACAACTAACCATTCATTCACAAGGCTTCAAAATTGTTATCATTTTCTTAATTTATAATCGAAATATTGCTTGCACTTCTATATGCTTTTTCATAATCTTGTGATTAAAATAAAATATCATTTTTTTTATTTATTAATTTTCCATACTAAGCAAGATTTTTTTTTTTTTTTTTTTTTTTTTTTTTTTTTTTTTTTTGTGTACAAAAAATCACGAGAACCTCGTTGGAGATTTCATAAGAAACTTTTGTCACTCTACCCATGAAACACGTTATACAACTCATTGCAACGCCATGCGTTATTTTATGCATAAATAAAAAATAAAAAAAGGAGATAATTTATTTTGTGATTGGAAATAAATAATATCAAAGGGTGATTTCGTGAAAGTAATGATAGCTGATTATAAGATTCATTTCTATGCCATGGCAGCTCTAGAAATTTTTCTAAGGGGTTAATAGTGTCAGAGTTAGGAATAGTTTAGAGAGAAGGTTTATTTATTTATTCTGTGTAACGAAAAAACAATTTTAACAGTAATGCTATTGACACAACACTTTCATAATAAAATATAGGTGGCAAATTGTTAAAAGTATATAAAAAAGTTATGTCAATATAAAAACTAATTACAACATGCAACTTAACCTTTATTATAAAATTATTTTGAAAATACTCTGAAAGTAGCACTAAGATAATTTAGTGCTACTTTCATTTGGGTTTAAACAAAATTTAGATTTAGGGTTGTGTTCAAATTTTTTATTTAGGGTCAAAAAAAAAAAAAAAAAAAAAAAATATATATATATATATATATATATATATATATATATATAGATTTAGCTGTAGCGCTGCCCATGTTTCTATGGAGAAATTATAAGATTCACATAGTGGATAAGTGATGTGGTCCACCATTCCACTAAAAAACTTCCACCTATTTAAAATTGCTGAGTTAGAAAAAAATTTTGAACAGAAATTAATTACTAACTCGACAATTTTAAACAAGTGGAAATCTTTTAATAGAATGGTGGACAAATGACGTGGTCTACCAGAGCACTCTATAATTTCTTGTTTCTATGAGTGTGTTAGATACAATCTAACAAGATAATAATGACTATTTATTTACCAAAAAAAAATTATAATAATAACTATCTTCATTAAATGGTATATTTCGAATCAGAAACATTGACATGTCATGTACGGTAGGAATTCAATTTGGTACATATCTTGCCCTGGGTGAAGTTTGAATTGATTATACAATGAATGTAGAATATTGTAGGTTCTAGTTAGCTCAATTAATAAAGTCTCTGATAGTTGAATAAGAGATTTAAGGTTTAATATCTGTCTATACCAAAAACTGATTAGTGTCTTGATCTAATGATAAAGAGCACAATCATCAGAAACGGATGTCATAGGTTAAAATTTAAAAAAAATAAAAAATTGTAGAATATTAATTGACTATATAATTAAGAATTCCAAACCCTTCTCCATGTAATAAGGCCAAATTTGCAGTCATGGCACGGTAGAATTCCCTAGTTTTTTAAATCTTTTTTAACCCTCAACCATTTGCTTGACAATATAGACTGGCTTATGGTCTTTCTAGTTGCTCCATACACAGAAGAAAAATGAATGTAGAATACTAATTGACTGTATAATTAAGAATTACAAACCCTTCTCCATGTAAGGCCAAATTTGCAGTCATTGCACGATAGAGTTCCCTAGAGATATATATATATATATATATATATATATATATATATATTTATATATTTATATATATTTATTTATTTATTTTTATATATAACTTTTTTAACTCTCAACTATTTGATTAAAAAAAAAGGACCAAATTCATGATATTCACGCTACTATATGCTAGCAAATAGAGATACTATAAATTGTTGGGAAGACAAACACCTTAGAGAGCTTTTTTAATAATTAATATAATATATAAAAACACACTTTAACTCAAAATGCCTAAAACCAATAGGTATGTGCTCATATGTTATATTAACCGTTTATTTTTGTGGGTTCCAGTTAGTTCAACTGATAAAGTCTCTAATTCATGGTTTTAATGTGATTGGTGCTTCGTGCTTAATGAACTTCCTCTTTTATTATGCTTGAATCTCCTATCAATCACTTGGCAGAGAGAGAGAGAGAGAGAGAGAGAGAGAGAGATTTTAGTTATATTTCATTTTCTCAAATATAAAGGTATTATTACTATCGCGATTCTTATATTGACGATAATGACAACTAGTATGTTTGATTATCAAATAATTAAATTGTGAAAATCTATTGTTAACGTAAATAAATTTGATCATGGAATCATGCTTTTTTTATTAAAAAAAAAAAAATTTATTGTACGGCACCTAACATCCAAGTCCATTTGGGCCATGGGCCATGAATTAATAATATGGGCCAAGGGTCCAACCTCCGCACCGCTAAGGATCCCGTCCCAAGCCCACAATAACTACGAGTCTAAGCTGGGTGCTGTCCGAATACTTGAAAAGTGGATTGCGGGTGCCCCGCTCACATACTGCTCGAAAAATCATCCCCGAACGATATACACATGCTCGGTCGTATCGCCATTTGAGTGTTCGGCAGAACCTTAGGAAACTCCGCTGCCGAACACACTTGCTGCAGTGGGAACCATTTCCAAAGCCACTCATACCTAAACATCCACTTAAATTTATCAACATTGGACCTCTCTTTGCACTAGTTAAAAAGATAATGATGATCCCACCATTAACAATGGGCTTTAAATAGGAGAAACTAATGAATGGAATAGGAGGCAATTTTGTAAGGGAAAAAGAGAGAGAAAGAGAGGGTTTGAGAGGAAGAAAACGTAGGAAAAGAGAGAAAAGTGATCTCATTGAGTCTCTAAACCTAGAACAATCCAAAGTAGGATACCCAGACCCACCATACAAATAAGTTGTGAGCCCAAGTAACGGTTTGGCCCAGCAAACCCGTCTTTGGTGCGTACAATTGGCGCCCACTGTGGGGCTCTCCTACAACACTATGGTTCTAGAGGGACTTGAGCTTGGGAAAAATGTCTGAAAGGCATTCGGGGGGTCACGCGGAAAGTGGATCTGTAGGGTTTTCTCGGGGGTCTAACTAGCGAGAACGCAGACAGAAGGAAC
The DNA here is from genome assembly GCA_028535165.1 of Quercus tomentella. NCBI lineage: Eukaryota > Viridiplantae > Streptophyta > Magnoliopsida > Fagales > Fagaceae > Quercus > Quercus tomentella. Next base: position 4,156,433 of record JAPQVY010000155.1, on the reverse strand, counting down.
GAGAAGATAGGGAGCTCGACTAATGAGAAGAAATGTCCGGCATGGGAGAAGGATCGTACCAAACCCAACGAACAGTCTTTGGTGCTATGGGACGTAGGCAGAGGTAGGAACGAGATGAAGAGCTTGAACGGCTGCGTAGGCTAGTCAGGGGTTTGGAGCTAGAGGTAAGGGGTAGGCGTTGGAGAAAAGACAGAGATGACCAACAACAAGAGGCCGGCATTGGGGGAAATAGATATGGGGAGGGATCTAATCAGTCTGGATCTCTTCTATGGCAAAGTCGTTCACATTCCTGAGAATCTCATCAGTACCGAGACCGTTCACATTCGCGGGGATCTCGACGATATAGGAACCGGTCTCCCTCCCGGGAGTCGGGGCAACACCGAGACCGCTCACGTTCTCGGGAAAATCAAGTTAGGAACTCAGTCTCCTCGGAGGAAAGACGGCCTCGAAATGCTGCCATGGATGCTATGAGTCGTGCTTTGCGAAAAGCAGCTCGGTCCTCGTTTTCGAACGAAATCGAGCAGGCCGAAATGCTAGACAGGTTTACCTGCCCATCGTTCAATTGCTACGAATGGAAAACTGATCCGGTAGAGCAAGTCAGTCATTATATTCAGATGATGTCTTTGCATACTCATAACGATGCGTTGATGTGCAAGGTATTTCCTTCGAGTCTGGGACCAACTGCTTTAAGGTGGTTTAACGGGTTATGGAAAGGATCCATACGTAGTTTTTTCGAGCTAATTCAGGAGTTCAGTGTTCGGTTTGTGACCTGCAGCCGGGTACCTCAGCCAGTAGATGCGCTTCTGTCAATGAAAATGAGGGCGAGAGAGACCTTCCGTAGTTACGCCAACTGGTATTGGGAGCTATACAATGAGATAGGAGGGGATAACGAAAGGGTCGCAGTAAGAACTTTTAGAATGGGGTTGCTCGAAGATTTTGGGCTATGAGAGTCGTTAACCAAGAAGCCTCTCGAAGGCATGCGGCAGCTTATGAGACGCATTGAGGAATATAAACGATTAGAGGATGACCGGCTGCAGAGCAAAGGTAAAGCAACAATGATGAATCGTCCCCGGTAAACTGGTTTTCCTTTCAGATCTCGGGGGGGTCTGACGATTCAAGAGCCAACCGCACAGATGGGAGAAGTGAATGTGACGTTTAAGGAACCGGTACACAGGATTCTTGACCGATTCAAATACGAACCGTATTTTCGATGGCCGAACAAGATGGGAGGGGACCTATCCAGGAGGAATCAGAATCTATACTGCACTTATCACCGGGACAAAGGTCACACTACTAAACAGTGCCGGGTGTTGAAGGATCATCTCTGGCAATTAGTCAAGGCTAGGCATTTAAAGGATTATGTGCTAGACTCAAGGGACAAAATCGCAGGGCAAGATACTCGACAAAGGGGAAACCCTCTCCCGCCCCCTATAGGGGTGATTAAAGTTATCCATGTTGCCTCAGAAAAGTTTATTGCAGGAAGAAGGAAAGGAGTGTTGACAGTAGTACCAGTAGATGGTAACTCGGACCTACAGTCGTCGGGTAAGAAGATGAAGTTTGCACGGGAACCTATCTCATTTGACGATGACGATTTGGAGGGGACGATCCAACCACATGATGACGCATTAGTGGTCACGGCCCGGATAAATGGCTTCTTAGTAAAAAGGGTAATGGTAGACCAAGGAAGCGGGGTTGACGTAATGTAACCGGATTTGTTTAGGAGACTCGGACTGAGGAAAGAGGACCTAATGAAGCACACTTCGCCCTTGGTTGGGTTTGACGGTAAAGTAGTGATTCCTGAAGGGCAAATTTCACTTCCCGTGATTATGAGAGCTAAGGAGGTGGTAGTGACATTTACAATAGTAAGTTCATTTTCCCTGTATACGGCCATCTTGGGGAGACCGTGGATCCATTCAATGAGGGTTGTCCTGTCTACACTACATGTAAAGATCAAGTTCCCAACCGAGCAGGGTGTCTCCGTGATAAGAAGAGACCAGAAAGCGGCCAGACAGTGTCTTATTGCCGTAGTTAATTGGAAGCAGGAGAATCAAGTCAATCAAGGAGAAACAGCTGGACAACAAGTAAGAGACGAGGGGGTTAGGCGGTCTGAACAGGAGCAGGTTAAGCGGGAAGATGCATCCCGGAAGGTCCCTTTATAGCAATCACAGGGGCCTCGAGAAAGAATGGGGGCTGGCTACGCCGAGGAGCTAGTAAAGGTAAAGATATTACTGGACACTAATAAATATTTTCAAGTTGGAGCGAGCATGAATAATGAGGAAAGGGTCCAAGAATTGATGTTTCTGACTCAAAACATAGATGTCTTCACTTAGAACCCGTATGAAGTTCCCGGGGTTGATCCCGGGTTTATTGTCCACAAGCTTAATGTAGACCCCTCGTATCCCCCGAAGAAGCAGAAGCCGAGAAGATCAGCCAAAGACCATGTTGAGGCGGTAAGGTAGGAGGTAAAGAAGCTGAAGAAGGCTGGAGCAATAAAGGAGACCTTTTTCCCGGAGTGGTTGGCAAATACTGTGGTCGTCAGGAAGAAGAACGACAAATGGAGGGTCTGTGTGGATTTCACGGACTTGAACCGAGCCTGCCCAAAGGACCCATTTCCCATGCCAAAAATTGACCAATTGGTGGACGCCACTTACGAGCACCCGAGGATGAGTTTCCTGGACGCCTTTCAAGGATACCATCAGATTGCCCTGGCCGCCGAAGACCAGGAGAAAATGGCATTCATATCCCCTGATGCTAATTATCATTACACCGTGATGCCCTTTGGACTAAAGAATGCCAGGGCAACATACCAGCAGATGATGACGAGGATGTTTTGGGATAAAATTGGGCATTCGGTTGAAGTGTATATTGACGACATGGTGGTGAAGAGCAAGCAAGAGGCATGGCATGTAGAGGATCTTTAGGGGGTGTTTGAGATATTGCGGAAACATAGATTGCGCCTTAACGTGGAAAAATGTGCCTTTGGAGTGGGGGCTGGCAAATTTTTGGGGTACTTGATCACCAGCTGTGGGATAGAAGTTAATCCCGACCAGATAGAGGTCGTGAGGTGTCTCAGGTCACCGAGCAATCCAAAAGAGGTACAGGTGTTGATTGGAATGTTGGCCGCTCTTAATCGGTTCATCCTAAAATTCTCAGATCGCTGCTGTCCATTTTATCAGCTTTTAAAGAAGTGGAAAGGCTGATGAATGTGAAAAGGCTTTCCAGGATCTCAAGGAATACTTAACGCTGGCGCCAATGTTGATTGCACCAGAGCCCGGAGAAGGGTTGTTTATGTACCTCTCGGTATCCAACCATGCTATAAGTGTCGTGCTTTTAAGAGACCGAGGAGTACAACAACCCATGTATTATATTAGCAAGACCCTAGTAGACGCAGAGACCAAATATTTGCCTTTAGAGAAATTGGTGTTGGCCCTAGTACATGCCACCAGGAAGTTGCCTCAGTACTTTCAGGCTCATACCGTGTATGTGTTGACCAAATACCCCCTACAGTCATTATTGAAAAGATCTGATTTCACGAGGTGAATAGCTAAAAATGGGGGACACAGCTCGGGGCATTCAACGTAAGGTATAAGCCGAGAAGTTCAGTAAAAGGGTAGGTATTAGCTGATTTTGTGGCGGAATTCTCTCCTAAAGGGGAAATGGTATGTTAGTTGGAACATCGCCCGTGGAAGGTGCATGTGGACGATGCTTCCAGCGCCAAAGGGGCCGGAGTCGGGATCGTCATAATTACCCCGGAGGGTATTCTCTTGGAGCATTCGTTCAGATTGGGGTTTAACGCCTCCAACAACGAGGTAGAGTATGAAGCTTTGCTTGCCAGATTAAGGGCAGTCTCAAGGTTAGAAGTCCGGGATGTGGAAATTTATTCGGATTCACGGCTCGTAGTCAACCAGGTACAGGGAAGTTTTAAGGCTTGAGATCCTCGGATGAAAGCGTACTTAGAATTGGTAAAGCAGACCATAAGTAACTTTTGTACGGTGAAGGTGATCCAAGTGGCCCGAGCACAGAACAAACATGCCGACTCCCTCGCCACACTGGCATCGTCAATTGCCGAGGAGATTCCCCGACTAATTAGAGTGGAACTTGTCCCTAAGCCTAGCATTAAGGTGGCGGGAGATGAGGGGGCTGCAAGGGTTGAAGTCACAACAGTCATAACACTTGGACCGAGTTGGATGAATCCCATTATTAACTTCTTAGCCGACGATCGAATCCCAGACGATGAGAAGGAAGCCAACAAGATCCGCAGGGTAGCTGCCCGATATTGGTTGTCCAAAGACCAGAAGCTGTATCACAAGTCATTCGGGGGATCGTATCTTTTGTGCTTACACCCAGAGAAAGTAGGCCAACTCTTGGCCGAGCTGCATGAAGGGGTATGCGGCAGCCATGTAGGAGGACAATCATTGGCACATCGGGCAATGACTCAGGGATTCTGGTGGCCCCAAATGCAAAAGGACGCCGCGAAATACGTTCGAAAATGTGAGCAATGTCAGAAGCATGCCTTTCTGATACACCAGTCTGTCATCCATTTGAACTCGATTAGTAGTCCTTGGCCCTTCACATAATGGGGGTTGGATATACTCAGACCATTTCCCCAAGCAACGGGCAATCGAAGATTCGGTTTGGGTAGCCGTCGATTACTTCACCAAATGGGCAGAGGCGGAAGCTCTGGCTAATATCCAGGATGTGGATGTGAAGAAACTTGTATGGAAGAATATAATCACCGAGTTTGGGGTTCCGGACTCCCTTATATCGGATAATGGATTGCAGTTTGACAGCCGAGCTTTCCTCGAATTTTGCAGCAACCTCGGTATCAGGAACAAATATTCCTTTCCAGCGTACCCCCAAGGTAATGGCCAGGCTGAGGCCATGAACAAGGTAATCGTGAATGGCTTGAAGAGAAGATTGGAAGGTGCAAAGGGTAACTAGGCCGAGGAACTGCCCAATGTTTTGTGGGCATATCAGACAACTCCTCAGAGGTCTACGGGGGAGACCCCATTCTCTTTCACGTACGGGGCGGAGGTCGTGATGCTAGCCAAGGTCAATTTGTGTAGCGCACGAGTTTCAGAATTCAACACGTCCCAGAATGACGGTCAGCTGATGGAGCGTCTCGATTTGCTTGAAGAATACTGGGACACAACGGCTATACGACTAGCTGAGTATCAGCAAAAGCTTGCCCGACGTTATAACCAAGATGTAAGGGTGAGGGAATTCAATGCCGGAGACCTGGTATTGAGGAAAGCAGTAGGAAGCATGCGAGATACAAACGCCGGGAAGTATGCAAGTCTTGTACATGGAACAACTAGAGATAAGAAATAAGGAATATGGTCCATTTTGATCGGCCTTAGCTTGATTTGTCTAGACATCAATTTTCTCTCTTGCCAAAAGTCCTACTTATTTTAGGCGGAAGTTTCCTTGATTATTACTTGTATACAAAATTCCAGGATCATTAAATTGGAATAGGTCCTTTACTAACCTAACCAATTGGAATGGTATGAAATTTCTTCCCATCCACACTAAACGTTGTGTACACTCCAAATTTTTTCTGCATCTCATAATGATACGTTGTTGATAGGTGTCATCCTAGTCCAACATGATTGAGAGTTGTGATTGAGACTATGGCCCAGAAGCTTTACTATTCAATACTTTGCAAGAAAAATTAAACATTGATTTGATGTAACAGGAGACAATGGAATTTGACATTGTATACACTAGGGTTTTTTCTTGATGTTGTGAAATTGCTATAGGTACTAAAAACTCTAGTTTAATTAGTTGGCAAGTCATGTTCTTCAATTGTGAAAAGTCTACAATGGAAAACTTTTATATTCCTACAATAAATGTTTTGGAGAGAAAATTGTTAGCCCCCTCATCCCATGGACCCCCTATTTATACAAAGAAAAAAGGGTCCAATATTCCTAAGTGTGACTTAGTTACATGGAATTTTTGTGCAATTCTGGTTAGATTTCTTTTAAAAATTTAATTATAATTTTAAACTCTAATTTGGTGATTTTTATATGATTTTTGTGGTTTGATTTTGATTTAGTAAAGATATATTAGCCAAAAGAAACGAAGGTAGAGCTATTAAAGAAATTTGTACTTTCAAATTAGCAATTACAGATGGCTAATGCTACATTGTCATTTGTGGTTGTGGTATGAATAAGCGGTATGTTGTTTGGGCGACTGATTGAGGCAAAGCAATTAACTATATTAAAAGGGATTAGCAACTTTTTCTTTCTCCTTTACCATTTGTGGTATGTATATGCCTTTTTCACATATGCTCAAGTGAAGTACCCATTAGGATTTCCCTTAATTATGATAAACATATTAATTTTTGGTTTACTGATTTTGCTATCTATAAGTTTGATTCTTCTTTACCTAATAAAGTTTGGAATTTTCTGTAAGTACATTTTTTCTTCAAGAAAATGAATAGAAATCTCCCTTCACGTTCATGCTCAAGTTAATGTTCATATTTGTATCTTTTGCAATACTCAATAAGTTGTTTACTCATTTTGTGAATTATCAATTGTAGTTAAGAAAAAAAAGTATAAACACAATACTATTCAATTAAACTAACGTGAAAAATTAAATCTATTAGATTAAAAAAATGGACGTGAAAATGAAAATTGCATAAAAAATTTCTTAAATAGAATTAAAATAATTTTTACTCAATATTGTTTATCAAACAATCATGTACTAACCAACAACATTCCAAACATTATGTGCATAACAGGGTGATGAGATGGTTGTTCAGTTTATTTAAGAAATGTGATCTAGCTAATAGAAATTAGAAAAATACAATAACTTTCATGCATAGTCAAGAATTATACCTTTACATATATCTTATGCATTTTATGAGTTTTATTTTATATAAATGTATTTCATAAAATTAACAAAATTTATCATAAAACACTTCATTGTATTTTTTAAAATCACTACATAAAATTGAAAGAAGTTTTTTTTCCCAAAAAAATATTCTCCAGTCATAATATTTACCAAAAAAGATCATACCAAAAAAAATCGTGCAACGCACAGGCCAATAACCAGTTTATATATATAATTAAAGCCAAAACTGAGTGAAAATCCAATTAGATTCTAAATTGGATTTCAATTGTTGTCTAATTTTGCGCCACGTGTCCAATTTAAGGATTTTTTTTTTTTTTTTTTTTTAACATTGATTTCCAAATACCGATGGACTCACCATTCCAAATACATTGCAATATACTAATTTTTATTTTTTTTATGAGATAGTTTTTGTGATGAGATAGTGGCTCCTAAAAAAGGGTCATATATGGGATTGTGATTTCATGAAAAACATGTAATTTTAAATAGAGTGATGGTAGGTAGCTATACATACATACATACATACATATATATATATATATATAGCCAAAACTGAGAGAAAATTTAATTAAATTTTAAATTGGAGTCTAATTCTGCGCCACGTGTCTTGTCTAATTTTTAAATTTGTGTGTCAAGTGAATAATTAGATGCAAAAATCAAAGAGTCTAAAATCAATTAGATTCTAAATTGAATTTTAATTGGAGTTCAATTTTGTGCCATTTGTCCCATCTAATATTTTAATTTTTGTAGCAAGTGAATTATTTGATACAAAAACTGAAGAGTCTAGATCTAATTAGATTCTAAATCATATATATATATATATATACACACATACATAATTGTGATTGTTTTTAAATGTACATGTGCATATGCTCGGGGTTACACATTACTTTTACTAAATGAATGTATCAATTTTTAAACACAAAATAGAAAAATAATTGGGAAATTGATTTATTACCTTATTAAAATGACACTAATTATATTCATTACCATGTTAGTTTACAAGATTTTTATAATATAATTGATAATAACTTTAACTTCTTAAAAAAAAGATAATGTAAAAAATTGACATTTGGCTTCTTTTATTTATTTATTTTTTTAATAAAAAAAATTAGGAAAATAGTATGTTTTTTAGATGATGTTCATGAGCACTTTAACTAAAAATTCAAGAATTAAACCCCATTCGGTTGCCAAGAAAGTAGAAGAAAAGAAAAGAAAAGAAATTTTCAATTTCTACTAATAAAATGACATCACATTTACTTTTGGAGATGCAATTAATATATTTTCAAATATTTTAATTTATTTTCTAATTAAGGACACGTAATAATTCAAAGGATAGCTTAGATGGCATAAAAATATTATTTTGATATTAATGTTGATAGGCCAAAAATGTATTGACCTCTTGTAATAAATAAATAAATTAATTAACCAAGTTAATTGATTAATTCAACTAACACGCAATACGCATGCCAACACAAACAAATCACCAACTAAGTCAATATGCAGCGAAAAATAAAGTTGACACGGTGATTTGTTTACGAATGGCGAAAACCTCCAGGGCAAAACCCCACCGGGTGAATTTAAGGTCACCACTCCCGAGAATCCACTATTATCACAACAAGCAATTACAAGTAAAGGAATCCCAGTACCTTATACCAACCTACAGTTGAACCTTTACCCCAATACACAATTGGACTTGTTCTGTAGTGACAATCTCTCATTTTCAATGCATAGCTCCCAATACGTGACTAATCAATCAATGTATGGATCCAAGTACGTGACTAACCACCAACTTGAGAATGATGTTGGCTGCAAAGTTCTTCAGTTCATCAACACGATGAAGATCATGAAACTCCTTAGTTACAAAATCCTACGACATACAAATGCAACAGCTTCTTCAAGAGAAAGATGAACCAGGGCATATGTCTCTGATCACACTATGCTTGTGAAAAACCTTTGCATCAAGTTTCACTCACTTGTATATTCTGTGACGGCCCTTAAAATAATCCTTATATATGTTTAGGGTTGTAAGAAAAGAAAGCCTAAACAAGTATACACGGATATACGTGAAATCAGATTTGAAAAACTGATTTTTGTAAATCTCGATAGATAGGTTATCTATTAAACAGCTATCAAGCATCCGGCTAAACATGTCTTTTAAACTTCAATAGATGCTATCTGTCGAGCTAGCTGTCAAGCTTTAAAATACAGCACTTCTTCATTTGATTCTTGGACAAGTTTGCATGGTTTTAACACTTGGACTTGAACTCTTGTTCGTTGAAGTATTAAACACATCCTAGATCTACCCAATTACAAGTAAAGTGCGTTTTGTCAAAAGATTAGCCAATTCTAAATGACATATATTCCTAATATGATTCACATATGTCCTAACAATCTCCCCCTTTGGCAATCCGTGACAAAACCACAACAAACAAATGAAATATGAGAGAAGTCATAAATCACTTAACTCATACTTATTGAATACAATAAAATCTAATCCTAACACAAACTCTTGAAAAACTTTGTAAGAAGAGAGTTCATGGCAAGAAAGACTTTGACAACCTGTATTTCTGAAACACTTTAAACAAAACTCATCACGGCATCTTAGTGTGAAATAGAAATATAAAGGATTGCATAGAATAAATAAGAAGCAGGTGCATAAAGAGAGAAAATAAACAACACATAAAGAGATAGGTGAAAGAATGTAATAACGACCTCAATATATATATATATATATATATATATATATATCAAAAAGAATACAAGGTTTGCTATCACAATGTATCTAAAATGTAAAGAAAAGAAAAGATACAAAAAAGTCCTCACTACATCCCTCAACAAGAAAACAAACACTCCCCCTAACAAAAGTATCTCCTATACTAACTCTCCCCTTAAGTACATGACTACTCTTATACCCAAAACTACTCTCCATTTTTGTCACGAATGACAAAGGGTAAGTCACTGAGAAGCAGTCATCTCCTCGTCACCGGAAGAGCTAACACCATCATCCTCATTAGCATCATCAGTACCAGAGCCATCATCATCCTCATCCTTTGAAGCTTGTGGAGATGGAGAGGAAGAAGCAGTGAAACCACCCATGACAGCCTGTAGTCATGCGATATGACCAACATGGGTGTTCACCTGTTACAACTCATCACTGAGAGTGTCAAGGTAAGCATCCATGTGCACAAGTTGTGCCATGATGGCCTCAAGAGTCACTCCACCCACAGAAGAAGAAGGAGCAGAGGTGGATGGAGCTGAAGAAGTTGGAGGAGTCGCCATCTCAGTTCATGGCCGCTTCGGTCGAAGCTGGACCTCACTCCATTGAATGGTCGCTACGTCTATGACACAAATGATAGAGAAGTGTGTAGACTTAGGATAGGAGACAAACGCATGGCGAAGAATCCGCATGATAGCCAAAGAAAAAAATGAGCTTATCACGGGTTGCCATATCCTTATAGACAATATATAAAGGAAAGTATGAAATGAAAGGGAAAGTCTATGGTAAGCCTCTCAAGGAGGGACAACAAAAAGCGAGCACGAGGCTCAATAATAGAGTTATAGTGAGATAAGGGATAAAGAAAAAATGTCATCACTATGTTAAGGAACCTCGGACATTTTGCAAAGTCCAAGAAAGAGGTGTTTTGACGGTCACCCCAAGATGAAGGTGTCTCACAGAAGAGAGATGAGAGTTCGTCTTTGGACACAGTCCGAAGACGATCATAGCTGGGGTAGTTAGGATGCGCTACCCTTGGTACGTGTAGCACCTCGGATATAAGATCTGAAGTGACTACAATGCTTGTACCTTGAACACAAGTGATAAAATGAGGTACAAAATAATCAAATTTGTGTATTTTAGAGTAGAACTCCTGTATGATCATGGAGGGACAAGTGACCGGGATGCCACAAAGTGACTCCCAACCTCTACTATAGATGACAGTGGGAAGGTCAGTATCAGAAAAGTCCGATAGGACGACTTGGCATTCCGAATGAATGTTGAGTCGTGAAAAGTTCTTCGAGAAGTCCATACAGGCCTTCTCATCATGGAACTGAACATGAGAGGGGGTAGAATCAGAAGTAGATGCTCCGAAACGAAGAGGGTTCTGGGATGGAGTAGACTTACGTTTAGGTGCCATAAAGCAATTTACCGAAAGAAAGAGAGAGAGGGAGAGACAAACAGAAAAGTACCAACACAGATCAAAATCAATAAGATAACAAAAAAAAAAAATGGTATGTATGCATGAAAAATGCATGAGCATGTAACATGCAATAATAAAAACATCATGGACTCAACTCAATCCAATCCTATTAGTACACATCATTTCAACATAGTAAACACACATCTAAAATGCATAAATTATTGTTAAAATGCAAATGTGATGCAATGCATGAACATTTAAGATCATTCAAACAAAACCCATCCCAAAAATTTCACAAAAACTTCATCAATTTTGGAAATCCCCAAAAGTTAGGTCAGAATGCACAAAATGTATGATAAAAAGATAGAAAAGAGATCATACCAGAGTAAAAATGCAAGGATTAGACCAAAGAATGAGTGGGGAAGATGAAGAGTGTGAAAGAGAAGTGTTTGGGAGAGGGAGAGACATTTTTTGTCGAGAGAAATCGGAGAAAATGAGAGACAAATATCGCGCTGAGATATATATATATATATATATATAGAGAGAGAGAGAAAACATAAAGCTTGATGGATTGAGAGGTGTCGAGTTTTATTTTTTGACAGATGGAGCTATTGAGGATCTATCGAGAGGTGTCCATAGCAAAGTGACCTCGATGGATTGAGAAGTTATCGAGCATCTATCGGTAACAGAAACTCTCTCGATGGATCGAGAAGCTATCGAGGCAAATTCTCAAAAACTTTGATGGATCGAAAATGCGATAACAACTATCGAGAAAGGAAGATCAAGAGGCTCGATAGATAGCCTAGCTGTCGAGAGGTATAGAGAAGCTATCGAGATTGCTCAAAAACAGTTTTTCAAAGAAGAGAAAAATACAGACATGAATGCAATCAAACATGCTACTTAACCAAAGATCCAAAAAACATTTTAAGCTTTCAAAATCATCTCTCAACAAGAAAAGTGTTAAGCATATGGATCCCAAACACACACACACACACACACACACACACACACTAAACAAGTCTAACCAATTTTATATTTCAAAAACAAGCCAAGACAGTTTAGTGAGCATACATTAACACATGTATTCCTTGTGATGACCAAATCACATTATCCTGCACATGTATCAAAAGTAGCAAAGAATATTGTGTGTTGTGTGTTAGGACATATGTGGTTCACATATTAACAACATATGTCATGATTTTATGTAATTGGCTTATCCTTTGACAAAACGCACTTTACTTGTATTTGGGTAGATTTAGGATGTGTTTAAATACTTCAAGAAACCATGTTTCAAGATCAAGTATTGAAGCCTTCAAGTTTGTCCAAGAAAACAAGCTGATAGTGCAAATTCATTAAAGCTCGACAGCTGTATCTATCGAGCTTAAGAAAGCTGTTCAAAGTTCGGTGTGCTCGACACCTTCTCGACAGCTACTCGACACCTTCTATTTGTCGAGGTTTAAGATTTTCAAAATTCAAATCTGATTTTCTTAGGATCCGTGAATATGTCTTTAGGCTTTCTTTTCTCCTAACCCTAGACATATAAAAGGATTGTTTTAAGGGCCGTTAAACAGTTCACAAGTTGTACAAGCTTTGATCAAATTCTGTTCAAGAAAATTGTGACTGGAGATGAAGTTCTTGCCCTAATTCATCTCTTTCTTGAAGAAGTTGCTGTGTATGTGTACCGTAGGGTTTTGTGACCAAGCATCTTCTTGATCTTCATCGTGTGGATGAACTGAAGAACTTTGCAGCCAACAACCTCTTAGTTGGTGATTGAAGTCGCGTACTGAGATCCGCGCAATTGGTTAGTCACGTACTTGGGAGTCGTGCATCTGAAATGGGAACTGTCACTACAGAACAAGTCCAATTGGGTATTGGGGTAAGGGTTCAACTGTAGGTTGGTAAGGTACTTGGGATTCCTTTACTTGTAACCGCTTGTTATGATAATAGTGGAGTTTTGGGAGTGGTGGCCTGAAAATCACTCGGTGGGGTTTTTGTCGTTAGGTTTTCCCCACTCGTAAAGAATCACCATGTTATTTATTTTCCGCTGCATAATTAGTTTATTGGTGATTTGTTTGTGCTACCACGCGTTTGCATGATAAATTGATTAATTAATAACTTGGCTAATTAATTAATTAATTTCTATCACAAGGGGTCATTCAGTTTGTGGCCTATCAAGTGGTATCAGAGCAGGCACACTCTGATTAGGGTTTAATCTTTGCTATGTTGATCCATTGAGCCCTGTTTGTCATGGATAGAGGACAGTCATTAATCATACCTCCTTTATTTGATGGCACTAACTATGCATACTGGAAAGTACGCATGAGAGCTTTCTTGCAGTCTTTAGATGAAAAAGTGTGGCAAGCTGTCGAGATTGGCTGGACTAAGCCAAAGGAAGCGCTGACCGATTGGGATGAAGCCAAGATCAAGGTGGCAAACTTCAACAGCAAAGCATTGAATGCTTTATTCAGTGTAGTCACCAATGAGGAGTTCAAGAAGATATCCTCTACTGAAACTGTTAAGGAAGCATGGACCATCCTCTAGACAACCTATGAGGGTACTAAGGCTATTAAGGACTCAAAGCTTCAGAGGCTCATTACAAGCTTTGAAGAGATAAAGATGGAGGAGGATGAGTCATTCGATGAGTTCTATGCCAAGCTAAAGGACATAGTGAACTCAGCTTTCAATCTTGAGGAAACCATTTCTGAACCCAAGATTGTGAGAAAAGTGCTCAGATCTCTACTCGAGAGATTCCATGCCAAGATTACAGCAATAGAGGAATCAAAGGATATTGATAAGATTCCTTTGACTGAGTTGGTTGGAAACTTGCAGACCTACGAGCTAGGGTTGATAAGGATTGACAAGACGGGTAAAGGTAAGAGCATGGCACTAAAGGCCAAGAGCAGTGAGACAGATGAGTCTTTAGACGATGAAGATTCCAAGATGAAGTCTTACATCACCAGGCAGTTCAAGAAGTTTATGAAGAACGCCAATGGAAAGGGTTTCGACAAGGACCATAGGCAATCCAGTTCTTCTCAGTTTAAAGTCCAAGACAAAGGGAAGAAGGATGCTAAGGAAGGTGGTCAGTACATTGTTCCCGCAGGACCTAAGTGCTTTGGGTGTCAAGGCTTCGGTCACATGAAGCATGAGTGTCCTACATACCTCAAGAGCATTGGGAAGAGCAAGGCACTTGCTGTTACCTTGAGTGACATCGAGCCTGAGGATGATTCCGACAATGAGGATGACGGAATCTTAAATGTCTTCACAGCCACTGTTGATCCTACTGATGGAATCGTTGAAGATGTGGTTGAAGAAGAGGAATTGGTGGAATTAAAATTTGAGAAGATGGATGATCAAGATGACATCCATACAACCTATGAGAAATTGTACAAGCTTTCTGAGAAGCATGAGAAACTGTATAGGCTAACCACCAAGAAACTAAGTGATGTGGAACTTGACCGTGAAGAGCTTTCCACGAAGTTTGATGAGGCTAATCGGACTATTGGAGTACTGAGGTTTGAGAACAATTTCTTGGCTGATAAGACTAAGAAGCTTGAAGTAGAGCTGTGTCAAGTCAGAGCTCAACTGGAAAGGACTTCAAGCACAAAGCTGGATGAGATGCTAAGCATTCAGAAATCCGCTTCAGATCGAACTGGTTTAGGGTATGGTCTCTCTTCTTCTAATACTGCTTCTACTAGTACTACTGTTTTTGTTCCTTCTGCTAATAATGTTAAAATTGAGAACAATGAGATTAAAACTGAATTAACTAGTGAGAACATAGATAAGGGTAAATCTATCTTAGGATCACCCCCTAAACTTGAGAAGAAAGATGTTAAAAAACCTAGGGCTAAGAAGGTTAACTCTCAAAAGCCTAAACAAAAGAAGCAACATCTCTGTCATCATTGTGGAGCTGCCGGTCATACTTGACCAAATTGCTACAAGTGGCTTGCCACTCAACAGAGTAATGGCATAATAGCATTTGGGAACCAGAATCAGCTTCAATCCTCTCTTGCTCCCCTTGGAGATCTTCTTAAAACCCTCATGTTCCTTTCGAACTTGAACGGTTTTTCCCCCTCACCGCCGGTTCAAGGGTTTAATCAAAAGAAAGGTTCTTCCAATGTGTGGAAGGAAAAGGGCTCCAAGTGATTCTGTCACTCCTCTCTCTTCTTGTTTTTGTGTGTGCATTACTTATTTGTTTGCTTTCATGTTTTAAGTCAGTCTAGTTTTTATGCTTTAGTTGTTTAACATGTTTTTGTTTGGTTAATTTTTAGTTTTGCTTTGTTTTGTTTTTCATATAAAAATAAAAAATAATAATTGAAAAATCAGAAAATTACAAAAACAGTGTGTGTTATGTGTACATTGGTACTTGTGTACCTTGGATGGCCATTGAAACAAAGTCTTCTAAACTTTGTATCTTTTGTAACTTAAATCAGCATCTCTATGCACAACTAAGCAAGTGAGCTTTGTGGCTCTTGTTTGTGATGAGTAAGATTAAGTTGTGTATTGTATTTAATACTCGTATCACTCTTTTTGACGGGAAGGACTAAAAAATCCTAAGAGAAAGGCATTAATAACCATCTCACCACTGTTGCTCGCCAATCATAAAATGACACCTGTATGTTTCGGCATAGCAAAAGTGCAGTGTCAATGACATTTGTGTGCTTAGGCGTAGCAAAATTGGAATGTCAAATATCATTGGGTATTTATTTTCTCTCTCTAATATGCCCATGCATGATATGCTTAAAAGAAAATTATGAAAAGAAAAATCAAAAGCAAAAAGATAAAAAATGCTTTAAAAATGATTGCAAGCGTGTATTCTAGGAGATGTGGGAGTTATATGATGTATCTTGAAGGTGATAGTCCCCATCAAGCAGTTATGATTGTGTGTGAGTTAAAGTGATTTTCTCATATCTCAAATCGTCATAACATGTATATACTTATGCAATCTTGCGATGTTTTTCATACACAACACGCACTATTCTTTGCTATTCTTGATACATGTGCAGGTACAATGTGATTTGGCCATCACAAGGTTTTACATGTGTTAATGTATGCTCACTAAACTGTCGTGACTTGTTTTTGAAATATAAAATTGGTTAGACTTGTTTAGTGTGTGTGTGTGTGTTTCTTTTTGGAGATCCATGTGCTTTAAATTATTATTAAGAGATGATTTTGAGAGCTTAATATGTTGAGTGGATCATTGGTTGAGTTGCATGTTAGATTGCATTCATGTTTGTGTTTTTCTCATCTTGAAAAACTGTTTTAAAAAATTGGCTCGACACCTCCTCGATACCTTGTTGTTTGTCGAGCTTCTTCAGCTTTTTCTAATCGCAATCCCAACAGCTTCTCGATACCTGGTGGATCGATCGAGAATGGTTCTGCATCCTCGATAGCTTCTCGACACTTGGAGGATCGATTGAGCTTCTGTTCTTGGTTTTGTTGGGTTGTTCCTCGACACCTCAATTGTCGACGAGCATTTCCTCGACACCTTCCTCGACAGATGTCTCGATAACTCTCGACACCTGCATCTGTCGAGATTTACTGCTGGTACTATTTAAACATCCTGTGCGATCCGTCTCTCATTTCACTCAATCTCTCTCTCGATACTTCTTTGATTTCTCTCCCAAATTCTCTTATCTCACTCCCTTAACTGTTCCTCAAGGTTTCTTCAAGTTTTTTTCAAGTAATTCTTCACTTGGTAAGCTTCTAATCCTTTCACATTCATGCATTTCATGTTTTGAAACCTAGGTTTTGGGGTTTTTGAAAAATTTTGGGGTTTTTCAAAATTGATGAGTTTTTATTGAAATTTTGGGATGGGTTTTCACTTAAATGAGTTTAAAACCTCATATATTGCATCACATTAGCATTATAATGGTATTGTTATGCATTTAGATGTGTGCTATCTGTTTGTGTGTTGATAGGTTTGGATTAGGCTGAGCCCATGATGCAATTTCTTTTGCATGTCACATGTTCATGCATTTCCCATGCATACGTACTCTTTTTCAATATACTTGTTATATTTGAAATTGCTTGGGACTTTTCTGATTGTCTTTCTGTTTACGTTAGTGGTGTCCATGGCACCTAAGTTTAAATCCACTCCAACCCGGAACCCTCTTCGTTCCGGAGCTTCTTCATCATCTGATCTTACACTATCTCATATCCGATTCCATGATGATGATGCCTTTAAGGCATTCTCAAAGAACTTTTCTAGATGAGGCATTCATTCAGAATGTCAAGTCATTCTGTCGGACTTTGCCGACACCGACCTTTCCTCTGTCATTCACAGTAGGGGATGGGAGTCACTGTGTGACATCCCGGTCACCTGTCCTCTCATGCTTATCTAGGAGTTTTACTCCAACATGCACGGGATTGATCGTTCAATACCTCTTTTCTTCACTCACGTTCGAGGTACGGGCATTCCTATCACACCGCAACTTGTTGTGGATGTGCTTCGAGTCCCTAGGATAGAGTTTCCTGACTATCCTAGTTGTGAGCGTTTGAGGACTGTGTCCAGGGATGAGCTCATGTATGCTTTTTGTGAGCGTCCTTCTGCTTGGGGTGAGCGTCTGTTTACACCATGTCAACCTTTTGCTAAAGGTCCTAGATTCATGAACATGGTGATGACCTTTGTTTTGCATCCACTCTCTCACTATAACTCTATCACAGAGCTTCGTGCTCAATTTTTGCTATCTCTTCTTGAGCATCTTACTATAGATTTTCCTTCTCATTTTATTCTTTCTATTATAGATGTTCATCTAGATTCGGCGTCTTGTGATAAGCTCATCTAAGCTTATCACGAGGATCTTACGCCATTTTTCAGTTCCTTTTCCCTCTTTCGACCATTTCACCGTCATGTGTGCCATAGATTACGCTACCGTTAAACGTAGCGAGGCCCAGCTTCGGTCACAGCAATCAGATTTAGCAGCTCCTCCCTCCCATTCAGCTCCATCCCGCTCTGCTCCATCCACATCCACTCCTTCCTCTTCTTCGGGCGATGTGACTTTAGGAGACGTCATGACGCAGCTGCAGCGCATGGATGCTCGCCTAGATACACTCTCTACAGACTTGTATCAGGTGAACGTCCGTGTCGATCGTATTGCACGGCGACAGGCGTCCATGGGTAGTTTTGCTCTTGAGGCTACTCCTTCACCTCCTTCTTCCGTGGCTTTTGATTTTGAGGATGAGGATGATGATGATGGTGATGACGATGATGCTTCGGATGATGCTGATGGAGATGCTAGCTCTACCGATGAGATGTCTACTTGACACTCTTCCCTTTGTCACTCGTGACAAAAAGGGAAAGTAGTTTTGATATGAGAGTAGTCTATCTTAGGGGGAGAGTTAGTATATGACCATTTTTGTTAGGGGAAGTGTTGATACATTTTTTAGGGATGTAGTGAGAATAGTATGTATCTTTTCTTCTCCTTCTTTTTAGATACATTACTCTTGTACATGAGGTCTTGTGACCATTTATAGACATACATTGTACTTATCTCTTTCTTTATATTGATGTATGTTTTTCTTTCACCTGCCCCTACATGTGTTGTTTCTTTTCTCTCTTAATACACATGTTTCTTATACTTGTATGCAATCTATTATTTCTGTTTCACACAAAGATACCTTGATGAGTTTTGTTTAAAGTGTTTCAGAAATACAGGTTGTCAAAGTCTACTTGTCATAAACTCTCTTCTTGCAAAGTTTTTCAAGAGTTTGTGTTAGGATAGATTTTATTGTATTCAACAAGTGAATATGAGTTGAGTGATTTATGACTTCTCTCATATGTTCATTTGTTTATTGTGGTTTTGTCACGGATTGCCAAAGGGGGAGATTGTTAGGACATATGTGGTTCACATGTTAAGAACATATGTCATGATTTTATGTAATTGGCTTATCTTTTGACAAAACGCACTTTACTTGTATTTGGGTAGATTTAGGATGTGTTTAAATACTTCAAGAAACCATGTTTCAAGATCAAGTGTTGAAGCTTTCAAGTCTGTCCAAGAAAACAAGCTGATAGTGTAGATGTCATTTCATGATTAGCGAGCAACAGTGGTGAGATGGTTATTTATGCTTTTCTCTTAGGATTTTCTAGTCCTTCCCATCAAAAAGAGTGATACAAGTGTTAAATATAAGAGATTACTTAATCTTACTCATCACAAACACGAGCCACAAAGCTCACTTGCTTAGTTATGTATAAAGATACTCATCTAAGCTACAAAAGATACAAAGTTTAGAAAACATTGTTTCAATAGCCATCCAAGGTACACAAGTACCAATGTACACATAACACACACTGTTTTGGTATTTTTCTGATTTTTCAAGATTTTTTTATTTTATGAAAAAAAAAAAAAAGCAAAACTGAAAACAAACAAACAAAAACATGTTAAACAAAGCAAAACATAAAAGTAGACTAACTCAAAACTATAAAGCAAAACACACAAGTAATGCAATCAAAAAATATAGAGGGGGAGAGAGAGAAAAGTAACAAAATCACTTCAAGCCTTTTTCCTTCCACACCTTGGAAGAATCTTTCCTTTTAGCAAACCCTTGATCTAGCGATGAGGGGGAAGAATTGAAACCATTCAAGTTCAAAAGGAACATAAGAGCTTTGAGTAGATCTCCAAGAGGAGCAAAAGAGGATGGAAACTGATTCTGGTTTCCCGATGAGATCATACGGTTACTCTATTGAGTGACTAGCCACTTATAGCAATTAGGTCGAGTATGTCTGGTTGCTCCACAATGATGGCAGAGATGCTGCTTCTTCTGTTTAGACTTTTGAGTATTGCCCTTCTTAGCCCTAGGGTTTTTAGCTTCTTTCTTATCAAGCTTAGGGGGTGCTCCTAAGATAGATTTATCCTTATCTATGTTCTCACTAGCTAAAGCAGTTTTGACATCATTGTTCTCATATTCAACATTATTAGCGGGTGAAACAAAAACAATACTAGAGGAAGCAATATTAGGAGAAGAGAAATCATATCCTAAACCGGTTCGATCAGAAGCAGATTTCTAAAAGCTGGGCATCTCATCAAGCTTTGCACTTGAAGTTCTCTCCAGCTGAGCTCTGATTTGAAACAGCTCCGCTTTAAACTTCTTAGTCTTCTCAGTCAAGAAATTATTCTCAAATATTAGTGCTCTAATGGTCTGATTGGCTTCATCAAACTTCGTGGAGATTTCTTCTCGTTCAAGCTCCACATCACTAAACTTCTTGGTGGCCAACCTATACAACTTCTCATGCTTCACCGAGACTTTGTATAATCTTGCATAAGCTGTGTGGATGTCATCTTGCTCATCCATCTTTTCAAACTTAGACTCTACCAAGCCCTCTTCTTCATCCACATCTTCAACAAGATTTACAGTGGCAGTGAAGGCATTTAGGATTCTATCATCCTTATTTTCCGAATCATCCTCAAGTTCGGTGTCGCTCAAGATAGTAGCAAGTGCCTTACTTTTCCCAATGGTCTTAAGATATGTAGGGCACTCTTGTTTCCTATGTCCAAAGCCTTGACATCCGAAACACTTAGGTCTTAAGGGAACAGTGTACTAACCACCATTCCTAGCATCCTTCTTCCCTTTCTCATGGCTCTTGAACTAAGACGATCTGGACTGCTTGCGGTCTTTGTCAAATCCTTTAGCATTGGCATTTTTAATAAATTTTTTGAACCACCTTGTAATGTAGGATTTCATTTTAGAATCTTCATCATTAGAAGATTCATCAGTCTCACTGCTCTTGGCCTTTAGTACCATGCTCTTTCTCTTACTCGATTTCTCGATTCTTGTCAAACCCAACTCATAGGTCTACAGATTGCCAACCAGCTCTATCAAAGGAATTTTGTCAATATCCTTTGATTCCTCAATTGCAATGATCTTGGCATGAAATCTCTCGAGTAGAGATTTGAGCACATTTCTAACAATCTTGGGTTCGGGAATAGTTTCCCCAAGATTAAAGGCTAAGTTCACTATGTCCTTGAGTTTGGCATAGAACTCATTAATCGACTCATCCTCCTCCATCTTGATCTCTTCAAAACTTGTAGTAAGCCTCTAAAGTTTCGAATCCTTGACAGCCTTAGTTCCTTCATAGGTTGTCTGGAGAATGGTCCAGGATTCCTTGGCAGTTTTGGTAGAGGGTATCTTCTTAAACTACTCATTCGTGACCGCACTGAATAAAGCATTCAATGCCCTACTGTTGAAGTTAGCAGCCTTGATCTTAGCATCATCCCAATTGGCCGGTGCTTCCTTTGGCTTGGTTTAGCCTATCTCCACAGCTTGCCACACTTTTTCATCTAATGATTGCAAGAAAGCTTTCATGCGTACTTTCCAGTATGCATAGTTAGTGTCATCAAATAAAGGAGGTATAATTAACGATTGTCCTCTATCCATGACAACAAGGGTCAATGGATCACACAGAGAAAATTAACCCTAATCAGAGTGTGCCTGCTCTGATACCACTTGATAGGCCAATAATGTATTGACCCCTTGTGATAAATTAACTAATTAATTAGTCAAGTTAATTAATTAATTCAATCAACATGCAATACGCATGGCAGCACAAACAAATTACCAACTAAGTTAATATGCAGTGAAAAATAAAGTTGACATGGTTATTTGTTTATGAATTGGGAAAACCTCCAAGGTAAAACCCCACTGGGTGAATTTAAGGTCACCACTCTTGAGAATTCATTATTATCACAACAAGCAGTTACAAGTAAAGGAATTCCAGTACCTTATACCAACCTACAGTTTAACCCTTACCCCAATACACAATTGGACTTGTTCTGTAGTGACAATCTCTCATTTTCAATGCACGGCTCTCAGTACGTGACTAACCAATTAAGGTACGGATCTAAGTACGTGACTAACCACCAACTTGAGAAGGATGTTGGCTGCAAAGTTCTTTAATTCATCAACACAATGAAGATCACAAAACTCCTTAGTTACAAAACTCTACGGTGTACAAACGTAATAGCTTTTTCAAGAGAAAGATGAACTAGGGCATATGTCTCCGGTCACACTATGCTTGTGAAAAACCTATGCATCAAGTTTCACTCACTTATATATTCTGTGACGGCCCTTAAAATAATCCTTATATATGTTTAGGTTTGTGAGAAAAGAAAGCTTAAGCATGTATTTATGGATATGTGTGAAATCAGATCTGAAAAACCGATTTTCGTAAATCTTGATAAATAGGTTATCTATCGAGCAGCTATTGAGCATCAAGCTAAACATGCCTTTTAAACCTTGATAGATACTATCTGTCGAGTTAGCTGTCGAGCTTTAAAATACAGCACTTCTTCACTTGATTCTTGGACAGATTTGCATAGCTTTAACACTTGAACTTGAACTCTTGTTTCTTGAAGTATTAAACACATCCTAAATCTACCCAATTACAAGTAAAATGTGTTTTGTTAAAAGATTAGCCAATTCTAAATGACATATGTTCCTAACATGATTCACATATGTCCTAATAAATGTTAGATACATAAATTCTTTTCATGTATTGCTTAATAATAAGGATTACTTTGACACAATACCAAAAGTTTAAAAACAAAACTGACACGTTTAAGATGTTAAAAACCATTTTGATACATAGTACAATTGTACAAGTGTTAAAGACTAAAACGGTAATTAAACATGTTTTTTTACATATTTTTATTAAAGATTAAATTCTATATGGATATGACTTAAAACCCAAGTTTTACACCCTCCAAGCCCAACATGCCATATCATCTTATCACGTATTAAAGAATATGAACAACCACACTCAATCAATTATAATACTCATCTGAAAATTCAACCAAATTGAGAGTTTATTAAGATGTTATTAATTGTGGTATAATGTACTGAGTTTTAAGTAAAAAACTGATGTGACATCTCTTATTGGATAGTGTAAAACATGAATTTTACACCCCATTTTTTACCAAATTCAAACTTTTTATTAATATCCTCAAAACACTTTTTTTTATTAGCTGAATTTGGAAACTAATATCATGTTGGTTGTAAGGGAGATGAAAAGGAAATAAGGGAGGAAAAAGTAAGGGAAGGGAAAGGGAAGAAGAGAGAGTTGTACATAGAAGGATTGCATTAAACAATTTCTTCAAAAGAAAGGTCTTCTTTGAAAAAATAATGGGACTGTCTGAAGGATTAAGAAAATTTGTATGACACAAAAATTTCTCAATATTATGGGTTGTGAGAAAAGTATGAAACTTCATCAAAAAAGAAAAAAAAAAGTATAAAATATTGGCAAATAGGTCAAATTGTATATTCTCACTTTTTAATAGAAAACTGAAAAGTGAAAACATTTGGGACCATCACAGCACATATTAATATAGAAAAACTTAATGAAAGAGGTAAAAAAAAGGCTAAATGTAAAGATAGAGCGCCACTTAGCAAGACCTCATACACTCCCGTATGAGGTCTTTGTTTATATATATATATATTATTGATTATTGATATTAGAGAAATTATGATTCAAAATGGCCAAATTTATTGTAGGCCTTTGTAACAAGTAATGTAATCCAAAAATAATCCTGAGCTTAATTGTAGTGAAGTGCTACAATTCTACGTATGTTTAGTCTAGGATTAACCTAGAGATAATTACTATATATTTCCTACATTTGGTAAATTATTACACACAATCATGGAGATGCAGTCGCTCAAGACTTTCTGGTTCTGCTGTAGACGACCACTAGACTTAATCACAATTACTCCTTACTTTGTCTTTGTCTATCTTTTCTCCCTATCACTTTCAATCTCCCACCAATAATAGATATTGATGGCTCTTGTTTGTGGTCTTTGAAGACTAAGAAAAAAACCACTTGTCAATTTAGGAGGGAATATGCAATTAATAAAAGATATGTGGAAAAAAAAAAATCGTTACATAGTGTGACTTATGGGTTGGGTTATGGCATTAAAACACAAGAAAATATATATTACAAGACAGAAGAGTTGCATAATACTTAAGCTTTCACAAAAGATATATGATGCAATACAGAAGTTAACTCCATGAAAATGAAACAGAGAAAAAGATTCTCTTTATTTGAAATAGTTCAATTTCATAGTTAAGATTAAATTTTACAAAATTAAAGAAATACAAACTACCATGTTATTTAAAAAGTTTAAATGATGTGGTAGTCTCTATATATTATTAAATCCATAAAATAAAATTTAAAACACTTGAAATTGAGAGGATATTGTTCAATAAACTGAGATGTCCAGGACCAAATAGGTAGGAGAACATACAAATGAGAAAATCAAACTAGGCATAATATAAAAAGACCACATCGGTCATGCCATGTTAGTGATGATCATTTTCATGGTGAAGAAGCATCTCAACCACTTGGCTCATGGTGGGTCTTGCATCTTTGTCTTCCTCTACGCACTGCAGAGCCATTTCAACCAAAATTTCCAACCTACCCATATCACATCTGCCTACCATTGTGGGGTCTATGATATCTTCAATCCAGTTTGCAACCTCTTCATTCTTTTTCTCCTTGACCCATGTAACCAGTCTTTCATGTTCTATCTCCACACCTTCATTTATATCATGAACACTTCTAGTTGGACCCTTTCTGGTCACCATCTCCAACACAACAATTCCATAACTATAAACATCCACTTTGGAGGTAATAGGAAGGTTAAAAATCCACTCTGGAGCCATGTAACCTCGAGTTCCTCTTATCTTTGAGAAGGTTGAATTAGGAAGGACACCTCTATTTTGTAGCTTAGACAAACCAAAATCTGCCACCTTTGGATGATAATTAGAATCTAGAAGTATGTTTTGAGGTTTTACATCGCAGTGTAAAACCCACTCCAGGCAATCTTCATGCAAATAAGCTAAGCCTTTTGCAGTACCTTGAGCAATTTCAAACATTTTCTCCCAATCAAGTGTGCCAGCCAAGAGGTTTTCTGCTAAAGAACCATGCTCCATGTACTCGTACACCAGAAGCCTATGCTTTCTGTCGGCACAATAACCCCACATCTCTATTAAGTTCATGTGGTTAATCCTTCCAACGATGCTTACTTCGGCTAAAAATTCACCTTCTCCTTGGTTAGCTTCATTGAGATGCTTGATTGCTGCAACTCGCTTATCAGACAATACTCCTTTGTATACAGCTCCGCACGCACCTCTTCCAATCTCTTCAGTAAAACCCTTTGTGGCCCTTTTTAGCTCAGCATAGGTAAATTTTTTGAATCCTGTGGCAGCAATAATATAGCCTTGCTTGTTTGCACCTGAACTTTTCCGGGTTCTGATCAAAAGACAGCACACCACAATGATACATAAGACTTCAAGTCCTCCCACTCCACAAGCAAACCAGAGCATGAATTTCACTGTCCCATTTACACGGTTTTTTACATATATTCTAGCCAACTTTATCGTACCTTCATTTGAGCAAACTAAACTGAATTCTTCTGCATGATTGACGTATGAATTGTATTTGCTTTTTGGCAGTTTCAAATAGAGGTCTCCTTTGAAATCTGAAGAAAGATATCCATTCTGCAATAATGTTTTAGGGTAACAACTCCAAGAGCCATCGCTGCGAAATTTGTATTGGAATGCTTTGCAATCGCATGCTTGCAAGCATAGATTCGTGCATTGATCAAACGTGTAATTGGGAAAGAACCCAATATCATACCCATAGAATTCAACGTGGGATAGCAGCAAAAAGTCAGACTCATTTTTGTTGCAAGAGAGATGAAATTCAGGTTCACACCCATAAGCCCAGTCGGTACGATTTTTCATCTTGAACCCCGGAAGACAAGAACATTTCCTGTTAGAACCATTAACATAATTGCACAAACTATTGGCCCCACAAGCACCATGAATCGTGCAAGGATTTTGAATGGCTTGCCATGAAACAACCCAAGTCCGCTTCTCCTCTTCCCAACTGTACAACCGAATATTACCATCGTAACCAAGTGTCAATCTTCTATGAAGCACTGCTCCATAGTCGGCTGACTTAAAAGTTAAATTATCGGATGAACTAAAGTTCCCCATGGAATTAAAGACAGCAATTCTACTACTGTTATAGGAGGTCCTTCCAGCATCCCAGCTTACAAGCCCTGGATCAGGCCAGTAAGTACTTGAAACATCAGGACCATTAAAAAGAAGGCGAAGAAGGTTATCCATGTCGAAGAAAAGTTCATAAAAACCAGAGGAATAGTTGGTCTGGCTTCTTGAGGAGACAAGTTTTGTGTTTCTAGTGAGTAGTTGGTGAGGAAGAAGAGTATCTGTGGGGAAATCAAAGCTTTCCCACAAAATAACACCTTCCGTATTACGTAGAACAAGATTTCCAGTGTTGAAGAGAAATAATTGTACAAAGGACAGTGAGAAAGTGGTTGTGGCCCAAACGGTGAACTTACCAGCATCAGTTAAGATTAGATTGCCATTTTTGAGGAGGGAGAGCTTTGAGCGCTTTCCATTAACTGGCTGGTCACGGTTTGCCATCCAAACTATGGTGTTGGTGTGTGAATCAACATGGGACGGTAGTTTGCTGAACCATATGGCAAAGCAAAAGGCATTATCACCGACAGAGTAAAAGCCAGCAGAGAAAACACCATTTGGTGATATCAAAACTTCTGGATTCTCAACGGAAAGAGATGCTCCTTTACTCATAGCTTCCGCTGTTAAAGATGAGAATGGAGCAAATAATGCAAAAGAGAGGAGGAACAAAATGGTAGTAGCCATGAACTTTATGAAAGCGAAAACAAGGGATGGGTTTGGGAAACTAGGATGTGCTTCTCTATTTCACAACTTTCTTTAAAAACAACTTTGACACGAGAGAGTGTAAATTGTGAAAAATAAAAATAGTGACATTATCCATAACTGTGATTGGCTTTAAAGATCAAAACGAGTGGACTTAAAAGCAAGACTCTTATGTTTATCCCAAAAATAAATAAATAAAAGGACTCATTTCTTTGATTTTTTTTTTTTTAAATTTATTTACGTACGGTATGACGAGGAGGGGAGATTCTGGCATTTTACCCTTAATTTAAAAAAAAAAATTGCAATATGTCCCTGTTTGCAAATTATATAGAGGCATGCCCCTGTTTCGATACTCGATTACACTAAAATCGAGTTCAATTAAATACTCGATTAGTAAAAAATTGAGTTATGCCCAATCAAACTTAAAAAAAAAAAAAAAAAAAAAAAAAAAAAAAAAAAAATTGCATGGAACTCGACTTTCAGGAAATCGAGTTCTATGCAAAAAAAATTTTATAAGTGTGATCGCTCCATATTCAGGGAGCCTTATATATTATACCTGTGAGATATACACAAAAGATATCATGATATTATAATTGATTTGAGAATAGTGAAATTGATTCAGAGTTTAACCCTTAGTTTTTTCCTTCAAGGAGAAAAGGTTTTTCCTGTAAATATTTATGGTCTTGTATGATTGCTATCTGGGATTGATAATATTGGTGGTAATATTATTGGGGACATTCAATATTTGGGTTCTCAGCAAAAAATAATAATAATAATAATAATAATAAAGTTTGGGTAAGTGTTACATTCGAATTTTAACAATTAGGCATTGGGCCGGGCTTGCCCTAAACAGGGTAGCTCAATACGTGTGAGATTTGCATGTTGAGGACACACTGCATATAGCCTAGCTAACAGATTATTTCTAAGGATTAGTGTATTTCTATCCGAATGGTCCGATCAATGTAAACACCATAGCTTTCACTGTTTGGAGTGGGGAGAAAACTACTCTACACACTATTTGCTGATTATGGAGGCAGGTTATTGGCGACATAAAACAACAATTTTACCAGGTCCAGCAATTAGCAATAGTATAACCTTAAGGTTTTTAACCCTTTATTCATTTGTCCTAGCATGCATATATCTCACCATAGAATATGTGATTGATATCCAATTTCCTTGCTTTATTTGACGTATAATCGAGGGAGAACTGCTAGCCTTGATTGAATGGCACCGACTTCAGTCAATGCACAGGTACTTCCTTCACAATTTCTTAAGGTCATTTGTCCTAGCATGCATATATCTCACCATATTTATGATTTATTATTACTTCAACCACATAGAATATGTGATTGATATCCAATTTCCTTGCTTTATTTGACGTATAATCGAGGGAGAACTGCTAGCCTTGATTGAATGGCACCGACTTCAGTCAATGCACAGGTACTTCTTTTACAATTTCTTAAGGTCATTTGTCCTAGCATGCATATATCTCACCATATTTATGATTTATTATTACTTCAACCACATAGAAAAATGTAATTGATATCCAATCTCCTTGCTTTATTTGACGTATAATCGAGGGAGAGCTGCTAGCCTTGATTGAATGGCATCGACTTCAGTCAATGCACAGGTACTTCCTTCACAATTTCTTAAGGTCATTTGTACTAGCATGCATATATCTCACCATAGTTATGATTTATTATTACTTCAACCACATAGAAAAATGTAATTGATATCCAATTTCCTTGCTTTATTTGACGTGTAATCGAGGGAGAACTGCTAGCCTTGATTGAATGGCACCGACTTCAGTCAATGCACAGGTACTTCTTTTACAATTTCTTAAGGTCATTTGTCCTAGCATGCATATATCTCACCATATCTATGATTTATTATTACTTCAACCACATAGAAAAATGTAATTGATATCCAATTTCCTTGCTTTATTTGACGTATAATCGAGGGAGAACTGCTAGCCTTGATTGAATGGCACCGACTTCAGTCAATGCACAGGTACTTCTTTTACAATTTCTTAAGGTCATTTGTCCTAGCATGCATATATCTCACCATATCTATGATTTATTATTACTTCAACCACATAGAAAAATGTAATTAATATCCAATTTCCTTGCTTTATTTGACGTATAATCGACGGAGAACTGCTAGCCTTGATTGAATGGCACCGACTTCAGTCAATGCACAGGTCTTCTTTTACAATTTCTTAAGGTCATGAATGAATAGCACTGTTTCTCTAGAGTAACATCACATTTTCTTTTGAAAGCATGGTCTGACCAGTTTCTTTCCAATAGTCCACTGGTGGGGGAAGCTAGAGCAGCTTGGAGTGCCATTAGGCTTGCTGCGAGTGAAGGTTATGAGAATATCATTCTAGAGGGTGATGCTTTGAATGTTATTGAAACAATTTGTAATGCAGATGTTGATCCCCATTGGAGCATTAAATCTTTATGTGATGATATTTTGTATTTTGTAAGGTACTTTAACTATGTAAAATTTTCTTTTGTTTGTAGAGAGGGCAATGTATCTGCCCATCTTTTGGCCCAATGGGCAGCTCTTGTAAGTTGGACTGGGCCGGTTTCCATCTCTTATCTGCCTTCTTTGATTTTGCGAGCTTGGGATAGAAATGGAATTTGGCCCAGTTCTTTTGTTTCTCCCCTTGTTCGGGTTGAGCAATAAAGTTCTTATTCAGCAAAAAAATTTATAATCTTTTGATAATAAAATTTGTAGTTGTTTTTACTTTCTCTTTTTTTTTTCTTTTTTTTTTTTTTGATATTATGCCTCGATCAAATTTTGAGTTTTGTTTTTTGGTTACTGGCTTCTTACAATTTTGATTGATAAATTAATATAGAGATGGTCATGTTAGGTTCTAAGCCTTTAGGAACTAATGTATTAGAACTTTAATATGTATTATGTTGGCAAACCATGATCAAAACATAGAATCTAGATTTAAGCTTGCTCAAAGTGTGGTTTTATGTAAAATTGGAATCGAATGATTGCAGGAGTTATTGGTCAAAATCTGCAAGGCTCAATTAATCGAAAATTAGACTCGATTGATCGAAACTCATGCAAATTTAATTTTCTACAGAAATTCCAATTCAGCCTAAGTCCATATGACGTATAGGGTTAAGTATTTTACTTCAAGTATAAAAGGAAAAATCTTAACTACGTTTTAGAAGTCTTTGAAGAGTTGTGTGTTGAATCTTCTATGAAATCTAGAGGTGTTTACCTTCATACACACACTTAGAGCTATCAAGATCAAGATTTGTATCTAGAACTAGATGGTTGCTTCAGTTGCTACATAAAGAACTTTAAAAAAGATCTAAAACCTTTGAGTGGAGTCTCAAAGGCACAAGTAGGAGAACTTGTGGTTGCTACAGATCAAAGAAAGAAGTAGTTCGTGAACTCGAAACTATCACGTGATCGTGGTAGTAAGTTTTCTAATTGAGGTAACAATAAGATGTTAGTGGTCTAAGTTCTATTGTAAAAACTTCAATTTTTCATATTGGATCTATTTTTACCTTAAGGATAACTATGTTAAATCCTCCCCAAGTTTTTTACCGGTTAGGTTTTCCTGGGTCATCATATCGTGGTGTTCTTTTATTTTTCCACATTACTTGCATGATATGATATTATTGTGTTAACCTAAATCTGAATAATTTATCTAAGTAATCACTTGGCTAAATAACTAAGTTAAACAACTTGTGATAAGAGGTCTAAGAACGAACATGTGGTATCAGAGCGGGTTAGCTCGAGTGTTTTAGATCTTTTGATCTAAGAGTTGATCCTTGACCCCTGTTGTCATGGAACATAATCACTCTCTTGTGATCCCTCCTCACTTTGATAGGAACAACTATGCTTATTGGAAAGTAAGGATGAAAGTCTTCTTGAAATCTATTGATGAGAGAGTTTGGAATTCCGTTGAATACGGATGGGAGAAACTGAATACTCCTATTAGTGAGTGGTCAACATCTCAAAAAGAGGCAACTGCTTTTAATAGTAAAGCCATGAATGCTATTTTTAATGTTGTTTATATGGAAGAATTCAAGAGGATCTCAAATGTTGAGGTTGCTTATACTACATGAAATATTCTCCAAACTGTGCATGAATGCACAAAGGCAGTTAAGATTAATAAGTTGCTGCAGTTAACAACTAGATTTGAAAGTATTAAAATATCTGATGATTAGTGTTTTGATGAATTTTATGCTAAGCTTAATGATATTGTTAATTCTGCTTATAATTTGGGTGAAATTTATGATTAACCTAAGATTGATAGGAAGATTCTTAAATCCTTGATTGAAGACTTTAGACCCAAACTAACTGTCATTACTGAAAGCAAGGATATGGACTCCATCCCTGTTGATAAGCTTGTAGGATCTCTCCAGTCTTATGAGCTAGACCTACCCAAAATAAACAAATCCAAATCAATGACTCTTAAGTCAGTTGACGATGTTGATGGGAATGGATTTGATGATGAACTCTCTTCTACAAAGATTGCTTATCTTGCCAAGAACTTTAGAAACTTTCTTAGGAACAGCAACAGAAGGGCAAGAGGTAAAAATAATGCTGAATCTAGGAATTTTAAGAAAAATGAACCAACTAAATTTAATAATGCTGATAAATCAAAAGAAAAAGTTGGTCAAACATCTAGTAATTCTCTAGGTTAACAATGTTTTGGTTGTCAAGGGTATGGTCATGTGAAATCTGAATATCCTACATTCTTGAGGTCAAAGGGTAAAACTATTGCTGTAACCCTTAGTGATGATGAAGTTTCTGATCACGAGTCTGCTAGTGATGAAGATGGAAACTTATTTGCTTTCACAGCTACTGCTGAAGTTGATGAAAGTGTTGTGATTGAAGAGAACCCTTCTGATGGGGAACTCTCTGAGTGTGCTAATTTGCAAGAAGCTTTTAATAAGCTGTGCAAGATTGCTGCAAAAGATGCAATGAGTGTAGACTTAGATCTAAAGAAGATTGCTACTCTTGAACTTAAAAAGAAAAACTTGTTCCTGAATTTGCTTGATGCTAATGAATTGGTTAATAAGGTGAATATTGAAAACATGATGTTGCTTGATAAGATTAAGAACCTAGAACTAGAATTATTTGTTGCTAGAGAACAAACAAATAGGTCTACTGATAGGCCACAAACTAAATGACCCCTTGTGATAGAAATTAATTAATTAATTAGCCAAGTTATTAATTAATCAATTTATCATGCAAACGCGTTGTAGCACAAACAAATCACCAATAAACTAATAATGCAGCGGAAATTAAATAACACGATGATTTGTTTACGAATGGGGAAAACCTAACGGCAAAAACCTCACCGGGTGATTTTCAGGTCACCACTCCCGAAACTCCACTATTATCACAACAAGCGGTTACAAGAAAGGAATCCAAGAACCTTACCAACCTACAGTTGAACCCTTGCCCCAATACCCAATTGGAATTGTTCTGTAGTGACAGTTCCCCTTTCGATGCACGACTCCCAAGTACGTGACTAACCAATTGCGCGGATCCCAGTACACGACTTCAATCACCAACTATGAAGGTTGTTGGTTGCAAAGTTCTTCAATTCATCCACACGATGAAGATCAAGAAGATGCTTGGTCACAAAACTCTAAGGTGCACATACACAGCAACTTCTCCAAGAGAAAGAGATGAACTAGGGCAAGAACTTTGTCTCCGGTCACAATTTGCTTGAACAAAGTTTGCTCAAAACTTGTACAACTTGTGAACTTTGACGGCCCTTAAACTGATCCTTTTATATGTCTAGGGTTAAGAGAAAAGAAAACCCAAAGACAAATTCACGAATCCCAAGAAAATCATATTGGAATTCTGAAAATCTTAAATCTCGACAGATAGCAGGTGTCGAGCACACCAAATGAAGAACAGCTTCCTTAAGCTTGATAGATGCAGCTATCGAGATAGCTGTCGAGCTTTAATAATTTTGCACTCTGAACTTGTTTTCTTAAACAGACTTGAAGGCTTCAATACTTGATCTTGAAACAAGGTTTCTTGAAGTATTTAAAGACATCCTAAATCTACCCAAATACAAGTAAAATGCATTTTGTCAAAGGATAAGCCAATTACATAAAAGAATGACATATGTTACTAACAAGTGAAACACATATGTCCTAACAATCTCCCCCTTTGGCAATCCGTGACAAAACCATAACAAACAAATGAACATATGAGAGAAGTCATAAATCACTCACCTCATATTCACTTGTTGATTACAATAAAATCTATCCTAACACAAACTCTTGAATTACTTTGCAAGAAGAGATTTTATGACAAGTAGACTTTGACAACCTGTATTTCTGAAACACTTTAAACAAAACTCATCAAGACATCTTTATGTGAAACAGAAATAATAGATTGCATACAAGTAATAAGAAACATGTGTATAAAGGGAGAAAAGAAACAATACATGAAGGGGTAGGTGAAAGAAAAAACATACATCAATATAAAGAAATAGATAAGTACAATGTATGTCTATAAATGGTCACAAGACCTCATGTACAAGAGTAATGTATCTAAAAGGAAGAAAAGAAAAGATACATACTATCCTCACTACATCCCTCAAAATGTATCAACACTCCCCTTAACAAAAATGGTCCTTTACTAACTCTCCTCCTAAGATAGACTACTCTCATATCCAAAACTACTCCCCCTTTTTGTCACGAGTGACAAAGGGCAAGAGTGTTAAGTAGACATCTCATCGGTAGAGCTAGCATCTCCATCAGCATCATCTGAAGCATCATTGTCATCACCATCATCATCATCCGCATCCTCAGAACTAGAAGCCACGGGAGAAGGTGGTGAAGGAGTAGCCTCAGAAGCAAAACCACCCATGGACGCCTGTCACCGTGCAATACGACCGACACGAATGTTCACCTTATACAACTCCATAGAGAGTGTATCTAGGCGAGCATCCATGCGCTGCAACTGCGCCATGATGTCTCCTAAAGTCACATCGCTCGAAGAAGAAGGAGGAGCGGATGTGGATGGAGCAGAACGAGATGGAGCTGAACGCGAGGAAGGAGCCGCTAAATCCGACTGCCGTAATCGAAGTTGGGCCTTGCTACATTTAATGGTAGCGTAATCTATGGCACACATGACGGTAAAGTGGTCGGAAGAGGGAAACGAAATGAAAAAATGTCGTAAGATCCTCGTGATAGCCGAAGGAAAGATGAGCTTATCACAGGACGCCGAATCTAGATGAACATCTATAATAGACAGAATGAAATGAGAAGGAAAGTCTATGGTAAGATGCTCAAGAAGAGACAACAAAAATTGAGCATGAGGCTCTGTAATAGAGTTATAGTGAGAGAGTGGATGCAAAACAAAAGTCATCACCATGTTCATGAATCTAGGACCTTTAGCAAAAGGTCGACATGGTGTAAACAGACGCTCACCCCAAGCAGAAGGGCGCTCACAGAAAGCAGACATGAGCTCATCCCTGGACACATTCCTCAAATGCTCACAACTAGGATAATCAGGAAACTCTATCCTAGGGACCCGAAGCACATCCGCAACAAGTTGCGGTGTGATAGGAATGCGCGTACCTCGAACGCGAGTGAAGAAAAGAGGTACTGAACGATCAATCCCGTGCATGTTGGAGTAAAACTCCTGGATCAGCACAAGAGGACAGGTGACCGGGGCATCACACAGTGACTCCCATCTCCTACTGTGAATGACAGAGGGAAGGTCAGTGTCGGCAAAGTCCAACAGAATGACTCGGCGTTCCGAATGAATGCCTCGTCTAGAAAAGTTCTCTGAAAATGCCTTAAAGGCATCATCATCACGAAACCGGATATGAGTAAGTGTCTGATCAGAAGACGAAGAAGCACCAAAATGAAGAGGGTTCCGGGCTGGAGTGGATTTACGTTTAGGTGCCATAGACACGACTAATGTAAACTAACAGAGATCGAGAGAAATAATGACAATCAGAAAAGTCCCAAACAGTTTCAAATATATCAAGTATATTGAAAAAGAGTACGTATGCATGGGAAATGCATGAACATGTGACATGCAAAAGTAATTGCATCATGGGCTCAGCCCAATCCAAATTTATTAGCACACAAACATATAACACACATCTAAATGCATGACAATGTCATTATAATGCTAATGTGATGCAATGTATGAGGTTTTAAACTTATTTAAGTGAAAACCCATCCTAAAATTTCAATGAAAACTCATCAATTTTGAAAAAACCCAAAATTTTTCAAAAACCCCAAAACCTAGGTTTTAAAACATGAAATGCATGAATGTGAAAGGATTAGAAGCTTACCAAGTAAAGAAAAACTTGAAAAACCTTGAAGAATCCTTGAGAACCAAGATTGGAGTGAGATTTGAGTGTTTTTGGGAGAGAAACAGAGAAGTATCGAGAGGGAGATCGATGGAAATGAGAACCGGATCGCGCAGAGGCCTTATATAGAGAAGCCAGTAAATCTCAACAGATGAGGGTATCGACAGGTATCGAGATATCTGTCGAGGAGGTGTCGAGAAAAAGTTCGTCAACGGCTGAGGTGTCGAGGAGGTATCGAGGAACAGCTCATCAACATCAAGAACAGAAGCTCGATCGATCCACCAGGTATCAAGGTGCTGTCGAGGATACAGAACAAATCTCGATCGATCCACTAGGTATCGAGAAGCTATCGAGGATGCAGACTCAATCTCGATCGATCCACCAGGTGTCGAGGTGCTGGCGAGATTGCGATAAGAAAAAGCTTAGAAAGCTCGACAAATAGCTAAATATCGAGGATCTATCGAGGAGGTGTAGAGCCAGCTTTTAAAAACAGTTTTTCGAGATGTGAAAAACATAGACATGAATGCAATCCACATGCAACTCAACCAATGATCCAATCAACATATTAAGCTCTCAAAAATCATCTCTCAATAGAAATTTTAAGCACATGGATCTTCAAAAACACACACACACACTAAACAAGTCTAACCAATTTTATATTTCAAAATAAGTCAGGACAGTTTATTGAGCATACATTAATACATGTATAACCTCGTGATGGCCAAATCGCATTGTACCTACACATGTATCAAGAATAGCAAAGAATATTGCGTGTTGTGTGTGAAAAACATTGCAAGATTGCATAAGTGTATACATGTTATGATGATTTGAGATTGTGAGAAACCGCGCCTCCGGCCTGTTTTTATGGGATGTTGGGCCAAACCCACGTGAATGGGTGGAGTCGTGTTATTACCTCTCAAAATGGAGGTTCGACTAGTTATAATTTTCCCTTTAGATTAAGGGTTTAACAATGGAGTCGCCACTTATTTAATTGTTGGAAAAATAAGAAAACCATAATTGAAAAATTCCTTATTTTATTAATTTGAAATTGAATTTACATTGATCATAGGAAAATTACATGGCTTTGATCCTAGATACAATCTAAGATAAAGTACATGGCTATGTTTCCTAGTTACAATCTAAAAATCAAAAATTACATGGATAAGCATTTGATCTACTAACCCTTGATCTAAGCTCGGAGGCTATGTTACAAGGTGGGGAAGGTGTTAGGCACCCGCCTTGCCCAGTGAAACCGGTCTTCTAGACTATGGTGGCCAACATTCATATCACATCATCCAATATGTCAATCAATTTGTATGTTGAATTTAATGTGTGTGCATGTGATAAACCCTAATTCAATTTATTAAGCATGACATTTGGATTGAAAAATAAACTCTAGTGAATGTGTGTGGATGGTGATAACCTAGATTCAAGGATTTGAAAGAATTACTAAACAAACATGTTTTTCATATTTTTGATGTGGATTTAAGATTAAAACTAGTGTTTATGTATGAACATGTGATGAACAACCAAGAACATGTGATGAACAACCAAGAATATGTGAAGAACACATAAGAACATTTAAGAACATTCAAATATATTCAAGAGAATTATCATGCTTTAATCTTAAATTCTCATCATGGCAACATAAACAAACAGTTAGGGAAGGGGATTATACCTTCATGCATGATCCATATGGTGGAGGAGGGGACTCTTGATGGAGGTTCTAAGGGTGGAGGAAAAGAAGAGTTAGGAGAGGGAGAGTGAGTCTCACTCAATATCTTGAGTCTCAGGAAGACCAAGATATGACAAGACTACTCAACTTCACTAAAACTCAAGAGAAGAGAAGAGAGGGGGATTTTTTTATCTTGGAATGAAGGAGAGGGGGAGTTTATATAGTAGTGGTGGAGGAAATATGAATGGAAGGCCATTTAATGAAGGTTGACAAGGAATCATGAACCTAGACCTCATTTTAGCCTTTGGGGAAATCTGGTGCATTAAATGTGGAGATTGATAAGAGTGAAGAGCAAGCAAAGTTCGGTTTTCCCGTAACTGCTGTAACAACTTGTAAAGGCAACTTTGAAAAATCATATCTGCCTCAATTCTGATCGGAATTGACTCATTCTTGTGCTCAAATTGAAACCCCGGATGTCTAGTTTCTGGAAAAATTAACCTCATTCATAGATTCAAAATATCCTGAGAGATATCGATGAAATGGTGAGCAGAGGTCATTTGTTAGAAAATGGTTTCAGCACAATTAACATTAATAGGTCCCCAAATTAGCTCCCAATTAACATTAAATGGCTCCAATCACTTCCATTTCAGACTTAATTGGTTCTAAATTTACTCTAATTAAAAGATAATTGCACAAATTACTCATTGAATAATTAGTGTTTAACTATCTAGTTAATTAGGTGTGTGCAACCCTACCATAAAATGTAGTCCTAACCAATCAAATTATGACACATCATCGATCTCAAATTGATTATACTTATATAACCAATTGAAATCGATTGTTCATAATCACATATAATCGGACTCAATTTGTGATAGTGTATCTCAGCCATTAAAACTTGATTTGATGATAACTTTCAATCTGATGGTCCGATTAGGGCTCATGACCAGTCGATTTGATCGTTACAATATCAAGATCATTTTGGTGAAATGAGATTAAGGATCTAATGACCATAATCAAGATGCATATTTCCAAGGTGAAATTATCCTTTTACCCTCCATGTGTGGTTAAATGCGGGTTGCAAAATAGGGTGTCAACAGAATGCCCCTCATTGGCAGAGCTTGAAAAGCGAATGTCAATGTATAAAAGAGACACCTAACTTTGCAATCAGTATTTAACCGTGGTGAATGTATGATGCATATAGATAAAAATACAGACAGTCATGTTCTGGATCAAAATGTGGACCAAATCTCGAGGGAGATTGCCTACGTACCTCTTAGTGGGAGGATCAGGTCTAAACGTAGTTCATGCATGCAGCCCCCCCATTTTTTTCCTTTTTTTTTTTTTTTTTTTTTTTTTTTTTTTTGTTTGGAAGAAAAAAAAATGAGTACAAGACATGCTTACCAGTGGTCTGATGGATTTGAAGTTTTGGACGTGCTTTCTAGAGGTCCGATGGATTTGAAATTTGGACGTGCTTTCCAAAGGTCCGATGGTTTGAAGTTTGGACGTGCTTCCCAAAGGTCCGATGGTTTGATTTTGGACGTGCTTCCCAGAGGTCCGTGGATTTGAAATTTGGACGTGCTTCCCAGAGGTCCAATGGATTAAATTTGGACATGCTTCCCAGAGGTCCATTGAAATTGAATTTGGACGTGCTTCCCAGAGGTCCAATGGTTTGAAGTTTAGACGTGCTTCCCAGAGGTCCGATGGTTTGATTTTGGACGTGCTTCCCAGAAGTCCATTGAAATTGAATTTTGGACATACTTTCCAGAGGTCCGATGGAATTGGAAGGTATTATTCATATCAATGTGTGTGGGCCTTTTACCCTAATACCTGCAAAATAAATACTTTCAATTAGTAACAGAGTTATTCATTGAAAAGTCTTTGGCATACCTAGCGAATGCCCCTAGTTTGGGACATATTCCATGCTTCGATGAATGCTGAGGGTGGACAATTGACTTGATGTTGCACCACTGGAGACTATGGAAGAGGATCGCCATCTGCCATTTGTTTTGGAGATCTTTCATTTGAAGCTATGCTTAAGAGATTTATCCTTTGAAGCTTTGACTCTGGAGATTTTTCCATTGAAGTTTTCAAAATTTTTAATGAAGATTTGTTCATTGGAGATTTTTCCTATGAAGATTTATTCATTGGAGATCTTTCCTTGAAAAATTGAGATTTTTTTTTTTTTTTTTGAAGAGTTATCTTGAAGATTTATCCTTTAAACATTTGAATTTTTTTTTTTAAAAAAAAAAGATTTATTAATGGAGATTTTTCCTTTGAAATATGGAGATTTTTCCTTGAAGATTCATTCTGGAGATTTTTCCATTGCAATTTTGAAAAACTTTAATGAAGATTTGTTCATAGGAGATTTTTCCTTGAAAAATAGTTTTGGAGATTTTTCCTTTGATGATTTGAAAATTTGTAATGAAGATTTATTCATTGGAGATTTTTCCTTTTGAAGATTTGTTCATGGAGATTTTTCCTTGAAGATTTATTCTGGAGATTCTTCCATTGGATTTTTGAAAATTTTTTTAAGAAGATTTGTTCATGGAGATTTTTCCTTTGGAATATGGTTTTGGAGATTTTTCCTTTTGAAAATTTGTTTGTGGAGATTTTTCCTTTGGAATATTGTTTTGGAGATTTTTCCTTTGAAAAATGGAGATTTTTCCTTTTGAAGATTTATTCTGGAGATTGAACTTTTGAAAAAATTTTAATGAAGATTTTTTCATGGAGATTTTTCCTTTTGAAAATGGTTTTGGAGATTTTTCCTTTGAAAAATGGAGATTTTTCCTTGAAGATTTATTCTGGAGATTGAACTTTTGAAACAATTATAATGAAGATTTGTTCATGGAGATTTTTCCTTTTGAAAATGGAGATTTTTTTTATGATCACAAAGTGAAGAAGATGAAGATGGACTAGAAATGATGAAGATTTATTCATGATGATTTTTTTTTTTTTTGAAAAACCTATCCTTTGAATGAGAACAACTTTGGCTAGAAGCTGATGTGGATTGCTGGATAAGTCCTTACTTAATTCCTGCAAAAAGATAATTTTAATTAGCAATGGATTTATTCATTAAAATGAATTGGAAGTACTTATCTAATGCCCCTAGTTTGGGGCATATTCCATGCTTAGATTGAAGCTGAATTCATTTGGTGTTGTGACCATTAGGGAACATGAAAGAAGATCATGGTTTGCCATCCTTGGTTCCTGCAAAAAGGCTTTCTTTCTCTAGCTTGTTAGAAACCAATTATCGTGAAAACATTTTTTTGCCAATGTCCTTAGTGTGGACATGCTTGCAAACAAATGGATTAATGCCTCAAATGAAAACATACTTCCCTACAAGAAGAACATATTTGCACACGATATAAATAGGCCAATGCTCCAAGTTTAAATACGCTTAATGCAAACAAATGGGCTTAACCTAACATGCACCCAAACAATTTTGTCACATTGTTTTGACTTTGTTCTCCAAGGTTGTTTGGGTGATTGGGACCGGGCCTTTGAAAGGCTGCCTACGTACCTCTTTCATAGAGGATCAGGTCAAGACGTAGTTCAAGAGAACTGAATTTTGGAAAAGAATGATTTTTTTTTTAAATGAGATTTCTCTTTCTTTCTTCTTCTTCTTCTTCCTTTTTTTTTTTTTTTTTTTTTTAATTATGAACAAGAGGTGATCCTTTGAACAACCATTTTGGCAAATCAAAGTGTTTAAGAGTCAAACAAATCTCTTTAATTAGGAAGGATCAAGATCATTACACTCATGTAATCAAATTTGCCTCTTCCTCTTGAACATCGTCAGATTAAGTCTCCAAAGGCAATCAAGAAATGAAATGTGATAATATTTATGAATCACATTGTTGGGTGCAAACAAGGAGAGTGCTCCAAGTTTGGAAGTTCTTTTAAGTCATTTTGAGGATTTGAGAATTAGAGAAATTTTTTTCTCAGACATGTCATCCTGTGGGGTTTGACAATTTTAAGCATTTTTCCTTTTTAATTCAAGAGAAAATATTATTAGAGTTTAAGATGCGCCTACAACTAGCAAGACTTCAAGGAGGTCTTTACTCATGGGTTGTAATGTAGGCTGGGTTTGGGTTATGAAATGAAAGATATAAAAGGCTCAAAATTCCCTATGATGTTTCCCCCAAGTATGCATTACTCAAAAATCAAGTATTGGAGGAGTTATCACATTTCTTCTTTGTCATCTTCTCACTAGTCTTCATTGGTCACTTGTATCAACATCTGTTTTTATGCTCATTCATCTTGAATCATACCTCTAGACTTTCATCTTGTAAAATCCTTTTCTTTTTAGATTACATCTTCAAGTTTCCAATTTGCTAGGATTTTATCCTTTTTTTTTTTTTTTCTTTGGCCCTAACTTTTGCCTAGGCCGCCCTTTTGGGTTTTCAGCCTAGTGGGCTTTCTTTTCTTTTCTTTCCTTTTTGGCCCTAACTTTTGCCTAGACCGCCCTTTTGGGTTTTCAGCCTAGCAGGCTTCTTTTCTTTTTCTTTTTCTTTTTTTTTTTTTTTTTTTTTGGTCTTTTATCTCTTGATTGAATGAACTTTTTGGGACCTTTTGCCCTCCTTGTATTTCTCAGTTTAATGATTTTTGGTCATTTTGATGCACTCTCTAGACTTCTTTCTTGCCTCAATGCACTTGCACCTTTCCGTGCTTGATGAATCTTTTCCTTTTTTGATGAACTTTCTTTTGGATGAACCTTCTACTCTTCTTGGCATGATGAATTTTAGGTTCTTCAAACTTGATGCACATTTTGTTTTTTCTCACATTGATGGAATTTCATTTCTCTTTCCTTGATTGAGTGAAAACTCCTTTTACTTTGATGATCTCTTATCTTTAGCTTAATGAATTCTCTACTTGTCTTTCATGTCTTCTAGGAGAGGTTTATCAATTAGCTTCAAAGTTACAAGGTCAACCCCTCCTCAACATGAGATTTAAGCATGTATACTTTGAATTTTTCCCACCCCAAGTTTAGATTTTAGTGGGTTCATGCAAAAAAAAGGCTAAATGTTTGAAGGCTCAAATGGGCTAGCAATGGATGATGAACATTCTAGGTAATAGGAAATAATTTGGTTTAACCAAAGATGGCCTCCTATCCCTAGTAATGCTTGCTTATAGGCACAATGATTTAAGCTCTTTTAATAAATTCATCTTAAAAGAAAAAGTATGAATGCTCTAATGATGTGAAACAAAAGACTTTTGAAAATTGGATCAAGTGCATGGATTCTTGGGATTTTACGATGGATGGATTCTTTTTGATTGCCTTTTAAGACCATTTCTTCTTATATTCTAAGTCAAGTAGCAAAAGTCTTTACATGGATCAAATTAAATTAATCATTCCTTGGTACAAGTTGATTGCTCAAGCCTTTAAACATCAAGATTTAAAAAATGTTTTGTCTAAGGGATCCTCATGTACCATTTTGAAAAGGAGACTTCTTCCTTTTTTCTTTTCTTTTTTTTTTTTTTTTTTTTTTAATCTTGAAAGAAAGAAAAAAATTGGGTCTTTTTTTAAAAAGTCACTAGGAAGTTCAATGCCCCTAGTTCAAGGAAATTTTTTTTAAAATGACTTAAGGGCTCAAT
This sequence comes from Quercus tomentella, assembly GCA_028535165.1. Taxonomy (NCBI): domain Eukaryota; kingdom Viridiplantae; phylum Streptophyta; class Magnoliopsida; order Fagales; family Fagaceae; genus Quercus; species Quercus tomentella. The sequence continues at coordinate 4,114,149 of JAPQVY010000155.1, read as the reverse complement.
GCCCCTAGTTCAAAGGCTTTTTTCATTTGAAAATTTTTCTCTTTTTTTTTGGGAAAGATTTGGAAATCTTGAATTTTTTTTTTGTTTTTTTATTATTATATATATATACACAAACAAAGCTCATTAAATGCTACATGAAAAATTTGAATTCAAAGAAACATAGAAATATGGAATAAACAATCAAACTTTAAGCTTAACCATGATGTTGCAAACCAAATGTGGAGTGTGGCAAAGTTGGGCCACTTGCTTCTTCTTGGTCCTTTTAGGATGCTTGAGGCTTGGTGTGCTTGAACCTTGATTATGATGAAATGGCTTGGGCTTGCACTTGGAAGGCTTGAACCATATGATCATTTGGTATTTGCTTGAAATGGCTTGACCTTACACTTGGAAGGCAGGTATCTTGTGAACTTTTGGCCCTTGATGTTGATCATGCGAATACACCTTTGATGGGCTCAAGTATTGGGCTTAGAATGATTCAAGAAACAATTTTTGGTTTCCATACCAAGTAGAGTTCAATCACAGGCCTTTAGGCTTGAGTTCATTCATAACATACAAGGTTCAAACAATCATGATGGGCTCAAGTGTTGGACTTGAGTCATCATGGTTCAAACAACAGCCAAACAAATGCATAATGAAATGCAATTTACATGGACCGACCTAAAGGTAGGTTCTATGGGCCATTACAACATGGGTAGAAGGTAGGTTAAAGGTCCCCACAAGCTAGGACGTCGTACCTCTCAACTTGTGACGCCAGGAGCACCGCGTTGGTTCGAACGGTACAGTTTGTCCTTATGAACCATCATGGCATAACCATGATGATCCTTGTCGCAGTGGGTGGTAGGTTCACCGCTGGGTATGTGAGTCTCAGGAAGACCACAATCCACGGCTAATACTACCGGGCTTCCGGGCTAGCACACAAATAAAATAAATTTCATTCAAGCAAATGATGCATGACATGCAAAATAATGACATATTAGACATATTATATACAAAAAGCAATAAACAAACAATGACATGGTTGGCCACCATAACCTAATTGAAGCTTAGCCCTTAATATCCCCAGTGGAGTCGCCACTGTGAGAAACTGCGCCCCCGGCCCGTTTTTATGGGAAGTTGGGCCAAACCCACGTGAATGGATGGAGTCGTGTTATTGCCTCTCAAAATGGAGGTTCGACTAGTTATAATTTTCCCTTTAGATTAAGGGTTTTACAATGGAGTCGCCACTTATTTAATTGTTGGAAAAATAAGAAAACCATAATTGAAAAATTCCTTATTTTATTAATTTGAAATTGAATTTACATTGATCATAGGAAAATTACATGGCTTTGGTCCTAGATACAATCTAAGATAAAGTACATGGCTATGTTTCCTAGTTACAATCTAAAAATCAAAAATTACATGGATAAGCATTTGATCTACTAACCCTTGATCTAAGCTCGGAGGCTATGTTACAAGGTGGGAAGGTGTTAGGCACCCGCCTTGCCCGGTGAAACCGGTCTTCTAGACTATGGTGGCCAACATTCATATCACATCATCCAATATGTCAATCAATTTGTATGTTGAATTTAATGTGTGTGCATGTGATAAACCCTAATTCAATTTATTAAGCATGACATTTGGATTGAAAAATAAACTCTAGTGAATGTGTGTGGATGGTGATAACCTAGATTCAAGGATTTGAAAGAATTACTAAACAAACATGTTTTTCATATTTTTGATGTGGATTTAAGATTAAAACTAGTGTTTATGTATGAACATGTGATGAACAACCAAGAACATGTGAAGAACAACTAAGAACATGTGAAGAACACATAAGAACATTTAAGAACATTCAAATATATTCAAGAGAATTATCATGCTTTAATCTTAAATTCTCATCATGGCAACATAAACAAACAGCTAGGGAAGGGAATTATACCTTCATGCATGATCCATATGGTGGAGGAGGGGACTCTTGATGGAGGTTCTAAGGGTGGAGGAAAAGAAGAGTTAGGAAAGGGAGAGTGAGTCTCACTCAATACCTTGAGTCTCAGGAAGACCAAGATATGACAAGACTACTCAACTTCACTAAAACTCAAGAGAAGAAAAGAGAGGGGGATTTTTTTGTCTTGGAATGAAGGAGATAGGGAGTTTATATAGTAGTGGGGGAGGAAATATGAATGGAAGACCATTTAATGAGGGTTGACAAGGAATCATGAACCTAGACCTCATTTTAGTCTTTGGGGAAATCTGGTGCATTAAATGTGGAGATTGATGAGAGTGAAGAGCAAGCAAAGTTCAGTTTTCCCGTAATTGCTGTAACAGCTTGTAAAGCCAACTTTAAAAAATCATATCTGCCTCAATTCTGATTGGAATTGACTCATTCTTGTGCTCAAATTGAAGCCCCAGATGTCTAGTTTCTGGAAAAATTAACCTCATTTATAGATTCAAAATATTCTGAGAGATATCGATGAAATGGTGAGCAGAGGTCATTTGTTAGAAAATGGTTTTAGCACAATTAACATTAATAGGTCCCCAAATTAGCTCCCAATTAACATTAAATGGCTCCAATCACTTCCATTTCAGACTTAATTGGTTCTAAATTTACTCTAATTAAAAGATAATTGCACAAATTACTCATTGAATAATTAGTGTTTAACTATCTAGTTAATTAGGTGTGTGCAACCCTACCATAAAATGTAGTCCTAACCAATCAAATTATGACACATCATCGATCTCAAATTGATTATACTTATATAACCAATTGAAATCAATTGTTCATAATCACATATAATCGGACTCAATTTGTGATAGTGCATCTCAGCCATTAAAACTTGATTTTATGATAACTTTCAATCTGATGGTCCGATTAGGGCTCATGACCAGTCGATTTGATCGTTACAATATCAAGATCATTTTGGTGAAATGAGATTAAGGATCTAATGACCATAATCAAGATGCATATTTCCAAGGTGAAATTACCCTTTTACCCTCCATGTGTGGTTAAATGCGGGTTGCAAAATAGGGTGTCAACAGAGATATGAGAAAATCACTTTAACTCACACACAATCATAACTGCTTGATGGGAACTATCACCTTCGAGGTACATCTTATAACTCCCACATCTCCTAAAATACATACTTACAATCATTTTTTAAAGCATTTTTTATCTTTTTGCTTTTGATTTTCTTTGCATATTTTTCTTTTAAGCATATCATGCATGGGCATATTAGAGAGAGAAAAGAAATACCCAATGATATTTGACATTCCAATTTTGCTATGCCTAAGCACACAAATGTCATTGACACTGCACTTTTGCTATGCCGAAGCATACAGGTGTCATATTATGATTGGCGGGCAACAGTGGTGAAATGGTTATTAATGCCTTTCTCTCAGGATTTTTTAGTCCTTCCCGTCAAAAAGAGTGATATGAGTGTTAAGTATAAGAGACAATTTAATCTTACTCATCACAAACAAGAGCCACGAAGCTCACTTGCTTAGTTGTGCATAGAGATGCTTATCTAAGTTACAAAAGATACAAAGTTCAGAAGACTTTGTTTCAATGGCCATCCAAGGTACACAAGTACCAATGTACACAAAACACACACTGTTTTTGTATTTTTCTGATTTTTCAATTTTTTTTTATTTTTTATTTATATCAAAAACAAAATAAACAAAACTGAAAACAAACAAACAAAAACATATTAAACAAACAACATGAAAGCATGAAAGAAATATGCATATGCATGAAGGCATGATAGAAGGGTGCAGATGCATGAAAACATGATAAGAAATCAAGCAAATAGAGTCCTATTTTAGATAGAAAGAATTAAAGTAGAGGACAAACAGAAAAAACAATTAAGTCTTAGGATCCTTTATCACCGATACAGCACGAGTCTTTGGCCGTGAAGATGAAAAGGCACGTGTCCTAGTATGACTACTATAGGACATAGAGAAATTAGAATTCCCTTGAAATTGAGTTAAAGAGTTCAAAGCTTTTAATAACTCACCAAGAATAGGTACAGAGCCTTTAGACAAAGGATGAGACCTATTTGACACTCGCTTATGAGAAAACAACTTGAAACAATTAAGACGAGTGTGACCGGAAGCACCACAATGGTGACAAACATGAGTAGTTTTCAAACTACTATGCTTCCTAGAAGGAGGTCTAACCTTAGAGGTTGACAAATTAGGACAATTTGGCCTAATATGACCAATAATATGACAATGATGACGAGTGGGGACAAATTCAAAATTTTCATTCTTCCTAGGAGGAGTTTTAGACATAGGTTTAGAAACTTCAGCGTTAACATCAGAATTTTTACTTTTGTCTATCCTAGCAATATTAGCCTTCAACTCTTCATTATTCCTTTTAAATGGAGGAATATAAAATCCTTTTCTTTTGAGTTAGGCTCAACAAGTTTGGCACTAGTTAACTTTTCAACTTCAGTTTTAGATTCAACTAGTTGCTCTTCCAAACTTTTAATTTTGTCCACCTGAGATGAAATTTGATTTTTAAAATTCTCATTCAAATTATTGGCTTCATCCAATTTTGCAATCAAATCATCTTTTTTAAGCATGACCTTTTTAAATTTAATTTTTAATTTTGCAGAATATTCAAGAGATTTCATACAAAAATTATAAAACTTACAATAGGCATCTTGAATATCATCATCATCATTCAACATAAGATCATGCAAATCAAAACAATCAAGAGTTTCCATGACAACAGGGGTCAATGGATCACACAGCAAAGATTAAAACCTAATCAGAGTGTGTCTGCTCTGATACCACTTGATAGGCCACAAACTGAATGACTCTTTGTGATAGAAATTAATTAATTAATTAGACAAGTTATTAATTAATTAATTTATCATGCAAACGCGTGGTAACACAAACAAATCACTAATAAACTAATAATGTAGCGGAAATTAAATAACACGGTGATTTGTTTACGAATGGGGAAAACCTAACGGCAAAAACCCCATTGGGTGATTTTCAGGTCACCATTCCCGAAACTCCACTATTATCACAACAAGCGGTTACAAGAAAGGAATCCAAGTACCTTACCAACCTACAGTTAAACCCTTACCCCAATACCCAATTGGACTTGTTCTGTAGTGATAGTTCCCCTTTCGATGCATAACTCCCAAGTACGTAACTAACCAATTGCGCGGATCCCAGTACGCGACTTCAATCACCAACTATGAAGGTTGTTGGTTGCAAAATTCTTCAATTCATTCACACGATGAAGATCAGGAAGATGCTTGGTCACAAAACCCTACGGTGTACATACACAGTAACTTCTTCAAGAGAAAGTGATGAACTAGGGCAAGAACTTTGTCTCCGGTCACAATTTGCTTGAACAAAGTTTGCTCAAAGCTTGTGCAACTTGTGTACACTTTGACGGCCCTTAAACTGATCCTTTTATATGTCTAGGGTTAGGAGAAAAGAAAACCCAAAGACAAATTCACGGATCCCAAGAATATCATATTGGAATTCTAAAAATCTTAAATCTCGACAGATAACAGGTGTCGAGCAGCTGTCGACCAGGTGTCGAGCACACCAAATGAAGAATAGCTTCCTTAAACTCGATAGATGCAGCTATCGAGACAACTGTCGAGCTTTGATGATTTTGCACTCTGAACTTGTTTTCTTGAACAGACTTGAAGGCTTCAATACTTGATCTTGAAACAAGGTTTCTTGAAGTATTTAAAGACATCCTAAATCTACCCAAATACAAGTAAAGTGCGTTTTGTCAAAAGATAAGCCAATTACATAAAAGAATGACATATGTTCCTAACAAGTGAAACACATATGTCCTAACATCTACTAGTTCTAAATTTGATCACATGCTGAGTGTTCAGAAGTCTCCTTTAGACAAAATGGGTTTAGGTTTTATTGATAGCATCTTTGTGTCTGAAGCTCATTTCAAAAATTTTGTTCCTTCTTTTGAGCCACCAAAGATTAAGGTTGTCAAACCAATAGAAGTTACTCTTGCTCCTAGGAAGATTAGGGTTGACCTTAAAGAGTCTAAGCCTACGAATCCTAACCTCCCTAAGGACAAGAAGCATGATAGACTTTTGTGGGTTTTTCATTTTTGTGGAAAGGTTAGGCATACTCACCTAAACTGCTTCAAGTTGCAAGCTGCAAAGCAAGCAAATAAGCCAAAAGTACATGTGCCTCAAGCAAAATATCCTCTGGTACTTATTGGTAAATTGGTAAAGGCTTTAAACCTTTATACCAATCCTGGAGTTACTCATCATTCTAATATGAATAATAACTCCAAAAGCAGAGTTGCATCTAAGAAGTTTTGGATGCAAAAGGCTCAATCTAATTGAGTCTTTCTGACATAGTCCTTGTGCTTCATCTCAAAATCCTTTGTGACCACTTCTCTTGAAGTTTTATTTCTTTTTTGCTTTTAGGATTTGCATTGCATTACATTCATACATTTCATACTAGGTTGTTTTTGTTTGTTTCTTTTAAATTTAAAAAAAAAAAAAAATGTAAAGAGGAATGTGAAAGGGTATGTTTTGTATTACATATCTTGGATGTATAGTTAAGGTTGGCCATATTATCTTTACATAACATACCTGTGTACCTTGTTTAGCTTGGATGAGCTTATTTTTCTGCACTTTACTAGTTTTAGCTATGTAGTGCATGTTGTGTGGGACTTGTTTATAGTTTTTTATCATATGATCTTGATTTTGAAGTCACATGCTTTTGATTGTAAGGACTAAAAAATTCTAAGAGAAAGACATAAATAACTATCTCACCACTGTTTACTAGCCAGTCATGAATACCTTAGTGCATATCATAAGATTTTGTGCCCAAGAAAGTGTAGCACATACACAAAAAGAAAATAAGGTGTAGTCTTGGAATAAAAAATTAATTAAAAAAAAAAAAGGCATTGGAATAAAATGGCATGTACATTATAAGGCTAAAATAAAAAAATTACATGATTGCAAGCTTGTTTTCTAGGAGATGTGGGAGTTATAGGATGTAACTCTTTAGGTGATAGTCACTTCCAAACTTATGTGATGAATAATGTAGAAATTGTGATTGATTACTATCTTTATATCACCTCACATGTATCTCATGCTGTTACTAGTTGCACACACTATACAAGTTATTCTTTGTTAAACTTAGTACATGAAATTGTGTGTGATTTTGGTTTGGCCATCCAAGACTATATGTTCCTTGATTTTGATACAAAATATATTCATTGATTGATTTTTGGGGACAAAAAGTGTCATAATCTTGTTTTGGAAGATCTAAGTTGAAATCAAGTGTTTTTGGAAAATCTTTTAAACTTATACTCATGCATTTCATTCATGAAATAAGTTGGTTTGAGTATTTTCTACATAAAACTCCTACTAGTTTTCAAAAATTCAATTTTTCAAGATTTTCGATCAATCGAGTGTGTTCTTCAACCGATCGAAAATGCCTTAATTTTTTAAGTTTGGTTCTGCCTTGTTTGATTGATGCTCGATTGGTGCTCAATCAATTGAATATGTTTTTCGATTGATTGAAAACAATTTTTGACTGATCTAAATTTTTAAAATTTTTAAAGGAAATCTTTTGCCTGGCTCGACGAATCAAATTTCAAAAGAAAAGAACAAAAAGTTCCTTTTCAGCACGTGTTCTTCACTTTTCAAAGACTTTTTCTATCTTTTTCTTTCCTTATTTTCCTTGACCAATCTAATCCAAGCTTGTTTGTCATTTGTTTCCTCAAATTTTTCAAGGGTTTTTGTCCTCAATCTTTGGTAAGACCTTTATACCCTTTCTTTTTCAATGTATTTACATGTTTCAGGCATTTTCATGCATTTTTCTTTGAAAATTTGGAACATAGGAAATTTGTATTTTGTGATTTTTCAGTTGTTAACCATATTTTTTCATTGGGTTTTGTTCTTAGATGTCATAAATAGGATTCCCATACATTAATTTGATCAATTTGGTGTTTTGAGAACAATTGGAAATTCTAGGGTTTGGTATTTTGTGAAATTGGGGATTTGTTCAATTGAGTTTAATTTGATGAAATTGGCTTGTGTAATTGATAAATTATATCGTTATATGATGTTTTCTAACTAGTGTAATGATTAATTGATCAATTTGAATTGGTTTTGAAATTGGGTTTTTCAAATTTTGGGGTTTTTGAACCAAAACTCTTTGTTCAAGTCAATTGTTGTTAAATGTTGAGAAATTGAACAAATTTTTATGCATTAGAGCATGCATCATATGTGCATTCATTACATGCATCATATAGATTGTTATTTGTTGATAAATTTTGTGCTCTAACCCTCTCTAATGCAGTCCGCCCTTGGTTTTTGCTTTGTTTTTGTTTTCCTTTTATTCTATACTCTTAGAATCATGGTTAGGAAGACTAGAGCTAAGAAAACCTCTACCGCATCCTCTTTTGATTTCTAGAGTGATAGATTTAGGTTTTCAAAAAACTAAGAAGCTTATGAAAGGCTTAATGTGTTTAGACCGATATGGGCTGAGCGTAGGGTTATCCTAAATGAGGTAGATCCCTAGATTCGTAGGAATTTTGAGCGTAGAGGTTGGTTACCACTTTTAGAGGTTGAGCATCCCCCTCCGGTTGCTTTGATTAAAGAGTTCTATTCGAACCTCTCTATCCACTCCGATGATTCCAACGTTTAGTTTATGAAGAGTTGGATAAGGGTTGAAGAGTATGTCATTACTCCTGCGGTAGTGGCATCTGCTCTTGGTGTACCTTTGGTACAGCAACCTATGTACCCTTACATAGAGTCTCCTCTTCTTGATGACATCATGTCACTCATTACCAGTACTTCCATTAGTTGAGGTACTGATCCTCAAGTCACCTCTCATGAGCTTACTAAGCTCAATTATTTGTTTTTTAGGATTTTATGTCATAGTATTTGGCCCATTTGTCATGTCCATACTATTCCTATTGAGAGATGTGTGTTTTGTACGCTCTCATCACTGATGCTCCTATGAGTTTTCCCACTCTTTTCATTCGCTCTCTTGTTGAGGTTCATAAGAGTAATGCCAAATCACATGGTTTGTTCTTTCTTGTTTTTATTCATAGGATTCTTGTAGACTTAGGTTTAGATGACTTCCCCGCACCCGAGCCCGTACATATCATAGCTCCTATAGGTGCCACCTTCCTTAGGCAATGGGTTGCTTAGTTGAAAGCAAGCTCTAAGTGCCCTCGTGTTGAGTCTTCTACAGATGATGCATCTCGAGATCCTCCTTCAGGTGATCCTTCTACTAAGGCTTATGTGGACCTCACAGCTACCATGGATTCTCCACCGTCTACATTAAGTGCCTCTTCTATGCGTACTGTGTTGGATACGGTTCTACGTCAAACGCCTCTTCTATGCGTACCGTGTTGGATACGGTTGTGACAATTCAGGCAGCACATGGACAGCTTTTGTTAGATTTGCTTAATGAGGTTTCGGCCTTACAGGTAGATTTAGCGAATGCTAGAGGTTCTACTCCACCGGCTCCACCTCCTGATGAGTCATGATTGCCCTTTGGCAATACGTCACAAAAAGGGGGAGTACATAGAGATAAGGGGAGAGATTGAAGAGATTTTTTTTTTTTTGGTAGATTGTATCTAGGATACACATGGTATTTATTTTTTGGTTTTGATGTATTTATATTCTTATGGATTGTATATGTTAGGGGGAGACATTATGTGTTTTTGTTTTATTTATGTTTCTTGTTTCACATATGGTACATTAATTTTGATTTATATTATGAGGTTATTCATGGTATATGTCTTTTTTATTTTATGTTTTGTGAAATCAAGAAGTTTATTTTGGTTTATTTGTATTTTCCACACATGCGTTTATGTTTTTGTTTAGTGTTTCATGAATTTACAGTTAATTAAGTCGTGGCTGCTGTCTACTTTTGCAACTGATAGATAGTGGTTAGGTTGAATTGTAATTAGGGCTTCAATTTGTAATTGGGCTATTTTTACTTTGAGCATTTTGCATTTTTGTAATATGTTTTGTCATAGATTGCCAAAGGTGGAGATTGTTAGGTTCTAAGCCTGTAGGAACTAATGTATTAGAACTTCAATATGTATTATGTTGGCAAACCATGATCAAAACATAGAGTCTAGATTTAGGCTTGCTCAAAGTGTGGTTTTATGTAAAATTGGAATCGAGTGATTGCAAGATTTATTGGTCAAAATTTGCAAGGCTCAATCGATCGAAAATTAGACTTGATCAATCGAAACTCGTGTAGATTTAATTTTTTGCAGAAATTCCAATTCAGCCCAAGCCCATATGATGTGTAGGGTTAAGTATTTTACTTCAAGAATAAAAGGAAAACCCTAGTTGAATTTTAGAAGTTTTTGAAGAGTTGTGTGTTGAATCTTCTATGAGATCTAGATGTCCTTCATACACACACTTAGAGCTATCAAGATCAAGATTTGCATCAAGAACTTGATGGTTGCTTCAGTTGCTGCATAAAGAACTTTAAAGAAGATTTGAAACCTCTGAGTGGAGTCTCAAAGTCACAAGTATGAGAACTTGTGGTTGCTGCAGATCAAAGAAAGAAGTAGTTCGTGGACTCAGGGCTGTCATGTGGTCGTGGTAGTAAGTTTTCTACTTGAGGTAGTAATAAGATGTTAGTGGTCTAAGTTCTATTGTAAAAATTTCAATTCTTTCATATTAGATCTATTTTTACCTTGAGGATAGCTAGGTTAAAACCTCCACAGGTTTTTTACTGGTTAGGTTTTCCTGGGTCATCATATCGTGGTGTTCTTTTATTTTTCCGCATTACTTGCATGATATGATATTATTGTGTTAACCTAGATCTTAATAATTTATCTAAGTAATCACTTGGCTAAATAACTAGGTTAAACAACTTGTGTTAAGGGGTCTAAAAACGAACAGGTCAAGTCATGGTTGACTAGAATTATCGAAACGAATAGGAATCTAGTCTCTAACCATTAATTCTCAACCACGTAATAATTCTCTAAGCATAACATCTTTTGCTGAACAAATTCCAGGAGAGGTTTAATGATTACTCATAACATTCCATGTGAAAAATCAGTCGAACACTTCATCCGACCACTTCGTTAAGTTGTAACAAATGAAATGGTAGTATGGAAGATATGAAGATTTAATTTAGCAGTAAAATATTCGTACTTTTTGAGATAAAGTAGTTTAGAGAGAAATCCTTTGAACTCCAAACTAGTTAAGATCTATACCTAAGTCAAATTGAAACAATGCTCTTTTAAGCACCAAAAATCGTTTTTTCTTGCAAAGGTGAAATAGTGTTAACATAGTTCCAACAATAAAAAGAATTCTGCAAAGCAAAACTTAAATCACATGCAACTTCCTAATACACACTTTAGTCAGGTAGTCTCATTTTCATTCACCAAATTTCCACTATGTACAATTGTTCATACTGTTGCTATCCAGGGCTGTTAGATAATGACATATATCTGGGGTACACTAAAGACCTTTACAGGGCTATGTGTCTGTCTGGCATGTTTCTCCCGTATACATTGCCCCACAATGTACCCTCGTTTACAAAGACACTTCAAAACTAATGACATGAAACACAGACATCTGGTTTCTCAAATTTTGGAATCCAGGAAAATATCAAATCTAAAAGATGATTATACATCAACCTAAAGCTCTAGTTCTGTAGTATTTTGTGCAGAATTTGTTGCCAATACATCTTACTTGTTGGTGCTGGTTTCAATACATCGTAAGTTGAGAGGAAAAATGCACTCCGATGCTTCTGTAAGAACCTGAATCACAAGATGAATATAATGATGATGATGATGGAATGTCATTCTTGAAAATTTCCTTAAAATGACATGTTTGAGGCAAGTTATCTAAAATTTTCTCCCCTAAACAAAGACCTAGAAGTTTAAATAATGTAACGCGCTTCACTCTAAAGACGCTTTAGATACATTTAAATGAACACTTTTTAGCGCTCCAGACAGCCAAATCATCACAAACTTCCAAGAAAAAATGTAAGCAACATTAAACGTGCAAGTTGTTTCATAAATGTCACCATTCATCACAGTTTTTTTTTTTTTTTTTTTTTTTAAGTAGCATAAATCATCATATGCAATTATAAAGATTGTATTCTTCTTATACTCTCAATTGTGCTTTTCTCACAGACACATGTTAGAATGGTGATAAGAAGTTATACTTGAGAAACTCGACTAATTCTTGCTGCAGCTCTATCAATGTCTCCTCTTCGATTTTGGCATAGTACAATAACTCAGGCAACTTAACTGCGAATACCAAAAGAATGACATTACAAACACGAAGTAAAGATGGCTAGCAGGTTTTATAACACCAAAAGGAAATGCATAAACCAAAAGATGCTACATCAAGCAGTTCTAGTCTAGGAATATTCACAATTAAAAACAATAGCACATGTCCTGCCACAGTAGCAATCCACATTTACAGTCATCAATTACTCTGCAAATCCAACAAGCACCACAATATTTGTTAGGCAATATAATAAATATTCAAAATGTCTTAGTTGTCCAAAATCAATATATAACATACACAGGTATATCTTGAAGATCAGTCATCAGCCAATATTTCTTTTTCCATTTTTAACTAATTTTGAGAAAGAAAAAATCAATTTGATATCATATGAGTAGACATCTTTTATGTCTCGAGCTACACATTTAAAATCAGCAATAGAAAAGCTTTTGTACTTAGTAATAGACAAGTCTAAAACTAAATATCCTAGATTAGCTGGCACCATATCTTCTTCTTTTTGATAAGTAAGAAAAAATTTATCAAACAAGGCTACTTCCTCACATTACAAAATTAAACTAGTTATAAATATTAATTTAAGAATATGTAGTTAACAATAATTTCCATTGTAACATGTAAGAATATTTAAAAACTTGCATAGAAACATTGATCAGCTAGGACTTCGATCATATAAGATCTTGTAACATAACAAATGATGCAATTCACTACACAAACACATAATTAAGCTAATAAGGGTAAATCTACCGAACATTTCACGCGTCCTCTTTGTTTTAGCATTAGATACAAAAATAGTTTTAAACTGAGATCAGAAACAAATCTACACATAAACCACTCAAAACTAAATGAATTAGAAAATTTTGATAAAAATCAGTCACAAAAGGGCAAAAGGAAGGATTTTTTGGACTGTGCTACCATAGACTACCAGAAAATGTACTAGCATAGATTAACATATGTAGACAGTCATTTCCATTTTCCATAACTCATGGTCTCCTAGCATTTTTTTTTTTTTTTGATCAGTAGTCTCCTAGCATATTTTATGATGCAGGGAGCACAAAAACAAATTTATTTCAATGTAGTTTCATTTATTTTTACTATTGGTCCATTGGATTTTATTTTAGGTCATATTAGTTTATTAAGTTATTGGCATTTTACTTAATTTCCTAGAGTAAAGGTTATGTATGAATTCAATAATTGGGCTTTGGCCCAAGTCAGTTAAGAATTACGGTTGAATCCCAGTAGTCTATATAAGCAGCTATTGTACTCCAATGGAAACAAGCTTGATTTAAAATTTCTATTGCAATTTTCCAATGGTATAGTGGCAGTGCTGATTCCTAAGTTCATTTTCCAATGGGTGTTGTCGGCACTGGTAATATCATCAAATTTCATTAAATTAGCAAAAATGCCTCATAAAGCAAACCACAAGGAAGGTAAGTGATAAAGCAAACCACAAGGAAGGTGAGTGTTACAAAATAAACCATAGAATAGTTTCATTTTTTTTTTTTTTTTTTGATAGGTAAAAATAATATAGTTTTATGTTTTAAGGGTATACCACAGGGGTGGTGTGTGTATTTTATCCTTATTTTTATTTTTCTATTCATTTGTTTACTCTCAGTTCCCTTTAAGAATTTTGTGCTGCATCATTTTATTTATACAGAACCCCTGATATATATAAAGTTTAGCTTTAGTAGAAGATATACAGACCCGACAGTTGTCTAAAAAACTTATCCTGGTAGAAGTAGAACTCTGCCAGCCAGTCAATTTTGATAGGGGCATGGCAGGAAGAATTACTCATTTAGCCAGCCCTATTGCCCTCAACATGTTTGATAAATGTCGAAACTTCCACATTCTACATAATTATGATATGGCTGGTTATGAAAACAATAAGCATTAATATATTTAAGGTAAAAAACTAGAATCATCCTCCAAATCAAAACTTCACAAAAGATACGCAACATATGTTGATTAATTTATTTAAAATATAATAAATCATGCTTATTGCTATTTAAAACACAGAAAACGTAAAAAAAAAATTCCTAAGCAAATAATGGACTCCCAGCATAAAAGGATAAACATACCAAAGAGGCTCAATAGATGTTCAGCACCATATACAGTTGAAGGAGAGACATCATCTGAAATTGTTTCTTTTATTGCCGACGCTCATTTTTATATAGAAGTGTTGCTGGCAATGCTTTGTCGAAGTAACAACGTAATCCTTTCAGAATTTCTCCCACTGAATTAGCTATCATATATCCATTTAATTACGTTACAGAGAAAGAACAATGACAACACACAAAAACATGAACACCAAAACACTAACAATAGGTAATTACCAAGACACGAATGCATCAATTCCAAAAACATGATACTAAGAACTTCACACACAACAAAAATTGCATAGGAAAGCAATGTCTAAATACAGAAGTTGCAAGATGCATCAATAGTAAGTTTAACACTTGAGGGCATTTACACCAAGGTGCTCTTTTTCACATTTCTCTGGCCTTCATAACTAGATACAGTAATGCAGACTATATCAATGTACAATCTCTCTTTAAACACTCTAATCCAAATGATTACTAAATGAACCTTTATTGTATTTTATTTTAAAATTTTCTTATAAGATTAAATTGGTTAGAAGACTGATCCATTTCAATATCTTGGTTCAATAATTTATAAGGATGGGATGATTGAGGAGGATGTGGCTCATTGAATAAAAACAGTGTTAGGACATATGTGTAACACATGTTATGAACATATGTCATGATTTTATGTAATTGGCTTATCCTTTGACAAAACGCATTTTACTTGTATTTGGGTAGATTTAGGATGTGTTTAAATACTTCAAGAAACCATGTTTCAAGATCAAGTGTTGAAACCTTCAAGTCTGTCCAAGAAAACAAGTTGATAGTGCAAAATCATTAAAGCTCGACAGTTGGCTCAACAGCTGTATCTATCGAGCTTAAGAAAGCTGTTCTAAGTTCCGTGTGTTCGACACTTGCTCAACAGCTTCTCGACACCTTCTATCTGTCGAGGTTTAAGACTTTCAGAATTCAAATCTGATTTTCTTGGGATGCGTGAATTTGTATTTGGATTTTCTTTTCTCCTAACCCTAGACATATAAAGGATTGTTTTAAGGGCCGTCAAAGAGTTCACAAGTTGCACAAACTTTGAGCAAACTTTGTTCAAGCAAATTGTGACCGGAGACGAAGTTCTTGCCCTAGTTCATCTCTTTCTCTTGAAGAAGTTGTTGTGTATGTGCACCGTAGGGTTTTGTGACCAAGCATTTTCTTGATCTTCATCGTATGGATGAACTGAAGAACTTTGCAACCAACAACCTTCTTAGTTGGTGATTGAAGTCGCGTACTGGGATCCGCGCAATTGGTTAGTCACGTACTTGGGAGTCGTGCATCAGAAAGGGGAACTGTCACTATAGAACAAGTCCAATTGGGTATTGGGGTAAGGGTTCAACTGTAGGTTGGTAAGGTATTTGGGATTCCTTTACTTGTAACCGCTTGTTGTGATAATAGTGGAGTTTTGGGAGTGGTGACTTGAAAATCACCCGGTGGGGTTTTTGCCGTTGGTTTTCCCCATTCGTAAACAAATCACCGTGTTATTTATTTTCCGCTGCTTATTGAGTTATTGGTGATTTGTTTGTGCTACCACGTGTTTGCATGATAAATTGATTAATTAATAACTTGGCTAATTAATTAATTAATTTATATCACAAGGGGTCATTCAGTTTGTGACCTATCAAACAGGGTGAATGAGAGAGAAGTATATCGGGAATACTGTATCAACTAAAGGGCTATAAGATTGCTATAAAACTCACTAAGGTCTATGCTACAAATTGTTGGACGGTTAAAAAGCAACATATTCATACATAAGTATAGTTGAAATTAGAATGCTAAGATGGATAAGGAAAAATACTAGGAAATATAAGATAAAGAATGATGCTATACATTCAAATGTAAAGCTGACTAATATGCAAAATAGTAGATAACAACAGTTTGGCCATGTGCATGAGATTGATTAATGCAGATGTTAAAAAGAATGTTTTAATTCATTTTGATGGAGTGAAAATTAAGTAGAGGGAGGATAAAATAGCACGGGTATAAATAGTGAAAAAATACTATTAAACAGGGAGGTGACAGAGAATCCACAGTATGGCAGAAAACAATACATGTGATCAACACCCCGATTAGTTGAAGAGGTTCATGGCCAACCTCAATTTGATTTCAATTAAGGCTTAGTTGGGTTGAGTTTTCAAAAGCTAGTTCTATCAAAAGAAGACATACAAAAATAAAAAACCACTTATTTTAAAGAATAATTCAGTTGATGATGCATTTTGTGGAAAACTAGCAAAAAAAAATCTAGTGTAGTATATTACAGGTAAAGAAATAGGTGCCAGGTAAAATAGTGAAGAAATGCTATTAAACAGGGAGGTGAAAAAGAATCCACAGTATAGCAAAAAAACAATACATGTGGTCAACACCCTGATTAGTTGAAGAGGTTCATAGCCAACCCCAATTTGATTCAAATTAAGGCTTGGTTGGGTTGAGTCTTCAAAGGCTAGTTCTATAAAAAGAAGCCATACAAAAATCAAAAACCACTTATTTTGAAGAATAATTCAGTTGATGATGCATTTTGTGGAAAACCAGCAAAAAAAAAAAAAAACTAGGGGCCAAATTTATGGTCCACTATACAAGAAAAACTTTAAATTTAGCAAGCCAAAAAGTAAAAGACTGAGAAGTGGCCAAAAAAAAGGGAATGAACTCACGAGTCATCCTTCTTCATCCTGTAACCAAGATACTTCTTCAATATATCATCTTGGGGCACGTGGAAGTTTAACAAGCTGCAAGAGAGAACATAAACCAAAATCTTTTACAGGTGATAAATACATTAAAAACAAAAAACAAAAACCAAAATATACAAAAATAAACTAGAAATTAAAATAATGATTAACTGGTAATGCTTAGTTAGTCATTTGCAACATATTTAGTTGCTTAATTAATTATTGATATTAGAAACTCATTGCATACATATGGTATTTCATATTATAAAATGTTCTTCCATACTTATCAGAAAAATGAAATGTTCATCCATAAATCCTTAGTCATGAAACCAAACAACAAACTTGTAACACAATTAAGAATATATGAAATGCGCTTGATAATGCAAAATATGCTCAAACCATGTCATAAAGTTTTCTTCCATAAATCCCCTAGTTAGAATTCCAATAGTTGTCTCATTCTAACAGGTAGTTGGTTATCAATGATAAAAAAGGGAACAACTATGTACTTGAGGTTCTTTAACATTCAAAGTAAGAATTAACAAACGCACTGAATGCATGCTGAGGCATGTTCGTAGCTGTAAATAAAAATCCTACAAAATTAGGTCAGTGGTTATTTTATACAAATTATTTCTTTTTAACTAATGCAAGTCCTCTTTTATCAAAATTACTGTCTAAAAAATACTTGCAATTATCCGTTAGAGAAGCACTCCACAATAGAAAAATCATTTAAGTTGTAGCTATTATTACGCATGCAGCAAGTGCTTTGATAATATTAATGGACCTCACCCCCACACAAAGTGAGGAAGCAATAGTACTAGTAAAATTTTCTTTTATCTCAAAAAAAAAAAAAAATCTAAAAAATAATTGTAAAATTTTCATTAAAAGAAAAAGAAAAAAAAAAGGGAAGCATTAGTAAAATAACATAGAATGGCGTCTAAGATATGAGACCTCAGGTGCTACTCGACCAAGTTAAACACTTCGTGCTAGTTAGGCTCGGCCAGTTGATTCGAATTTTAAAAGTGAGGAAATGGCTGGGCTTAGCCCAAACTGGGCCCTTAGTGGGCCCAACCCAACAAGCTAAAATGTTCCGTTTGACCTGGCGCTTAAGTTTGCAGTTAGGACAAACTAAATTCCGACTACATTCATCGATCGTGGGATTATCCACACGCTGAAGACACGTTGCACGCTACACATCTCTCCACTAGTAACTTTAACTTTTTTTAACTCTTTTTTAATATATTTTATTTAATGACTGAGATTGAAAGTTGTTTTTTCAACTTTCAATCTCAACCAGGTGCAATAGCCTAGGTAGGTATTGCACCTGATGTGAATCTTGTGGCTCACTCTGAAGTCTGAATGGTCTTATCCTTACGGTAAACATTGTGCAATTTTTAATTTATGTCACCTGCGAATATTGTGAGATCCACTATTTTGTGTGAGAGATTTAATATATCATTACGATATTAAATACTTTCTCAAACTTCATACTTGTGTTTTGGGAGGGGAGAGTAGCCTACTTTACGTTATACTCATATGTAGCTGATCATTGAACAAGATAAAAATCAACTATAATTCTTTAGATACTAGAGCTTACGTTTTCTAATTAAATTCAAATATTTAGTTGTATAAACCAATGTAGCATAAATATTGTTATTTTTTTAAGGACAATTAAATTCAATATAGTGATAAGTTTGATTTGTCAATTTTAAAACTTTGGGGTTTAATTTGTTTAACCCCTAAATTCTAGAATTTAAATGTAGGTTTCCTCTTTTCTGTGTTAAAATTTTTTGTCTTTCGTCTGTTGAAGGTTTTTTGGATCATTCCTAGTCAATCAAAAGAAATAAAAAAGTTTTAAGTAAAATTGTTTTAGGCATTTGAACTTTGAATAACTTAACTTTTATTCTAATAATTTCCATATTTTTCCAAACTATCTCTGAATTTTCTAAGACTAAGATACTAAAGTATCTCCCAGCCTTGTTTGAGGTGAATAAAACCAAAAGAGTAGGTTATGTGCTGGTTTGGATTCGGCGTCTGCGTTTTCATTTCAGCGTTTTCCTCTTTTTTTTTTCTTTTTTAATTCACGCGTTTTAGGGAGACAAAATTTACTGTTCACAATTGTGGCAGCACTGTTCATGCACATACACTGTAGCATTACTGTTCACGCACTGTTCATGAGACCCACAGCCACTTTATTCAGAAAAAAAATATTAAAAATGGGTCTCACGGTACTATTCACACATTTAAAAATTATTTTGCTACAGTGTTTTCAGTTTTCAGTTTCAGCAAAAATAAGTTCAATCCAAACGGATCCTATAACTTATAAGGCTTGGATAAGTGTAAGAATTTTCTAAGCTATCTTTGCATTATCAAAAAATATCTCCGAGTCTTGTTTGTGGTTAATAAAGTCAAAAGAGTAAATTATAAAGTTTGGGTAAATGTTAGATTCGAATTTTAACTATTAGGGATTGGGCTGGGCGCGGCCCTAAATGGGGAGCCCATAGTGGCATGAGTCCAACCCAAAATGGTAATATGGATGTTTAATTGGACAAAGCATCATGGGTTTTACACACGCATAAAGCAACTGAAAACAGTGAATTGAAGTCACCATTTTCTAAGAGTTTTTTTTTTTTTTTTTTTTTTTTGCGAATTTATTATGGGAAAGATGCAATTAATTAATAAAAAAGTAACAAACAGTTATATATTTGGAATTTTATTTCAAACACACAGAAAACCGGGGAACAAACTGATGAGAAAATCAAAACAAAGCAAAATATAAGAGCCATCATGCCATGTTGGTGGTATACTGGTATTAGGATCCTCTTTACTTTAAGTAGATCCATTTTCACAACGAACAAGCATCTTGACTACTTGGCTCATGGTGGGTCTTGCATCTTTGTCTTCTTCTACACACTGCAGAGCCACTTCAACCAAGATTTTTACCTTACCCATATCCCATATGCCTTCCATTGTGGGGTCTATGATATCTTCAATCCAGGAAGTAGTAGTAGTTGTAGTTGTCTCTCTGTTCTTTACCTCCCTAACCCAAGTAACCAACCTTGTATGTTCAGCTTCAACTCCAGCACCTATAGTGTGGACACCCATTATTGTGCTCTTTCCAGTCACCATCTCTAACATAACAACTCCATAGCTATAAACATCTACTTTGGAAGTGATGGGTAGATTGAACACCCATTCTGGAGCCATGTAACCACGAGTTCCTCTCATTCTTGAGAAACTTGGATTGTTGAGATCATCTCTGTTCTGTAATTTGGATAAACCAAAATCTGCTACCTTTGGATGATAATTAGAGTCAAGAAGTATGTTTTGGGGTTTCACGTCGCAATGTAAAACCCACTCCAAGCACTCTTCATGGAGATACGCCAGACCTTTTGCAGTACCCAAAGCAATTTCAAACATTTTCCTCCAATCAAGTACGTTAGAAGAGAGGTTTTTAGCCAAAGAACCGTGCTCCATGTACTCATACACCAAAAGTCTGTGCTTTCCTTCAACACAATAACCCCACATGTCTATCAAGTTCATGTGGTTAAGCCTCCCAATGATGCTTACTTCTGCTAGGAATACGTCTTCTCCTTGGTTGGCTTCATTGAGACGCTTGATTGCTGCAACTCTATTGTCAGACAATACGCCTTTATAGACAACACCCCATGCACCTATTCCGATCTCTTCAGTAAAACCCTTTGTGGCCTTTTTTAGCTCAGCATAGGTAAATTTTCTAAATCCAGTGGCAGCAAGAGCATACCCTTGATTGTCTGCACCTGAACTTTTTCGGGTTTTGATCAAAAGACACCACACCACAAAAATACATATGACTTCAAGTCCTCCCACACCACAGGCAAACCAAAGCATGAATTTCACAATCCCATTTACACGGCTTTTTACATACGTTCTTTCCAATTGTATTGTACCATCCCTCGAGCAATCTAAACTGAATTCTTCTACAGAACTATTGTACGAAAAGCTATAGTTTTTTGGGAGTCTCAAATAGATATCTTTTTGGAAATCTGGGGAATGATATCCATTCAACAACAGTGACTTAAGGAAACAATCACCTTTTTCAAAGGCGTATTGGACTGCTTTGCAATTGTGCAATTGCAAGCATGAATTTGTACAGTCATCTAAGGTGTAATTGGTGAAGTAACCAACATCATACCCGTAGAGTTCAACATTAGATAGTAGGAGAAAGACAGACTCGTGTTTGTTGTGAGGGAGATCAAATTCGGGTTCACACCCATAGGACCAATCAGAACCATTTTTCATTTTGTATCCTGGAAGGCAAGAGCATTTCCTCCCAAAACCAACAACATACTTGCACAGACTGTTGGCCCCACAAACACCATTAATCCTGCAAGGTTTCTGAATGGCTTGCCATGAAACAACCCAAGTTTGCCTCTCTTTTTCCCAACTATACAATCGAATATTACCATCATAATCAAGTGTCAATCTTCTATGAAGCACTGCTCCATAGTCATTTGACAAAAAAGAAAAATCATCGGATGAACTAAAGTTTCCTAAGGAATTCAGCACTGCAATTCTACTATTGTTATACGTGGACCTTCCAGCCTCCCAGCTTACAAGCCACGGTTCAGGCCAGTAAATACTGGAAACCTCAGGACCATTAAAAAGAAGGCTGAGAAGGTTATTATTGTCGAAGAAAAGCTCATAGAAACCAGAGGAATGGTTTGTTTGGCTTCTGGAGGAGACAAGTTTTGTGTTTCTAGTGAGTAGTTGTTGAGGAAGAAGTGTATTTGTAGGGAGCTCAAAGCTTTGCCACAAAATAACACTTTCCCTATTATGTAGAACAAGATTACCAGTGTTGTAGAGAGATAATTGTACTACTGAGGAGAGTGAGAAAGTGTTTGTGGCCCAAACAGTGAACTTACCAGCATCAGTTAAGATCAAATTGCCATTTTTGAGAAGTGAGAGCTTTGAGCGCTTTCCATTAACTGGCTGGTCACGGTTTGCCACCCAAACTACGGTGCTTGAGTTGCTAAACCATATAGCAAAGCAAAAAGAATTTTCACCAACGGAGTAAAAGCCTGCAGAGAAAACGTTATTTGGTGAAGTTAATACATAAGTTGGTCTCTCACTGACGAGAGATGAACCTTTGCTAAATGTTGAGGATGAGAATGGAGCAAAGAATGTCAAAGAGAGAAGCAACAAGATTATAGTAGTCATGAACAAAAGGTGGGCTTGGGACGAGTTGGGAAACAAAGACGTGCTTCCCTTTATTTAAGGGTGAAAGATACGTGTGGACGTACGCAAAAGCAAGATTCTATTTGAAACTTCAGTCAATGCTGTGGACAGGTAGTCAAAGTTTTTATCATGCATCAATTTTATATATATATATATATATATATATATATATATTTTTTTTTTTTTTTTTTTTTTTTTTTGAAGGCTTCTTGTAAACTTTCATAAATCGATATAGAGAAGGCCACATCATTCTTTACTGGAATGAAAGAATTTGTTCATAAGAAAAGGAATTAAGTGATAAAGCCATAGATGAATGATAGAATTTGATATTGAATTTTGTTGGTTACATTATTCTCCAAATTAAAGTCAAGCAGAACCTAGATTTTTTTTTTGTCTCTCTCTCCAAGGATTGGCATTGACTGAGTCAACGAAAAAGCATAGGAAAAAGACAAGGAAAATGAAAGAAAAAGAATTCATTTTTCGAGTGGTAGGTTGTTATTTCTCTATCATCTTACTCATTTTTAACACATCCTAGCACACAGTTTTACAATAAGTCAAAATAGTCAAAATGCACAACCGATTTTATAATTTTATTACAATGAAGTGATAAGTTGTAATTAATATATAATAAAAATAATATATGCTAACGACGGTCCTACATAAAAGTGATGTTGTGCACTAATCACAATCTATCACTTCTAATGTTATGAAAAAAAAAATATATAAAATTTGTTGTTTATAGCATTATTGGAATGTCATTGGAGGGGAGAGAGTGAGTTGCAATTATATATAAAGTTGAGAAGTCCATGCATGGTGTTTGAGATTTTGTATAGGTTAAGAGTTTAATTTATTACCATTGGAAATTTCAGGATTTAACTTGTTACTTTTTGAGACTATAATTTTATTTTATATATATCTTTTATTTATGAAGTTTAATTTTTTAGTTTTTGAAACTCCTGTGTTTAATTTGTTAGCCTATTCAAAGTTTTTTATTTTTTAATCATTCTTAGCTTTGAGGACTTTTATTGTTTCCTTTCATTCTTTTTTATTCGCTTCTAGCCAACATTAATGAATTGCAAATGCACTTGAATATTGTTGGTGGATACAAACCGACCATTATAACTAATACTATTATATTTGTTAGAGCATCCACATTAGTGGAGTCATAAATTTAGCAATACTCCATAAAAAGTTACTTTATCTATTTTACCTTCTTACTTTACAATACACCCAACATTAATGATTTATATTTTTAGCTATTTGATTAAAATAATATAAAAAATTCATTAAAAAGTGGTATGAACACAACCAAAAGAGATTTTTTTAATTAAAAAGTACTATGGACACAATTATTATTTTTATTATTTTTTTTTTTTTTTTACATATGCTCTCTAATGCACAACCAAAAGTAGTTGTGCATTGTAGCTGTGGAGCCAAAAAATATGGCTTTAGCTCCACCAATGTAGCCACATTTTGGTATTTGGTGGTGCTAAAAATAGCAATATAGTTTTTTAACACCACCAATACTAGTGCTCTATGAGAGTTATATGAATACATCTAAATAGGAGGGGGAGAAAAATGGAAAATTCTTAGATAGTCCCAGAATATAGTGAAATGGTGCTCCTTCCTTTACATTCATGGTAGATTCTACCATGAATTTAATGAGCAGACTTCATCATAAATATAAGAGGAGAGAGCACCATTCTCCATGTTTCGGAAATACCTAAGAATTAGTCGAGAAAAAGATGCAATTTTTTTTTAATTATGATCAGAGAGGGAGATAATGTTATTAAAATCATGGAAATGTTAAGCAAAAAAAATCATGATTCATAAATCTACCCGCCATGATATAAAATGATAAACTAACTTATCTAAAAATTTATTCTCAATATCCTAATGATTTTCAAAACATAGGAAGCAATCATGAAGGGTTTGAGAATGCCAAAGCCTACATTAACAAAGAACAAAGACAAACCAAATTTATTTTTCGTATTAGAATGTGACCATTAAGTTTTCTTTCATTCACAAATATCAAAGCGTAAAATCAAACGACTTTTCGAATAAAAGGACAATAAATATGCCTACTGACTTTGTCAACAAAAATATAAATCGATATAGCATAAATACTTGTAATAAATATGGTTTTTGAATTTGAAAGAAAAAGAAAAAACTCTCATTTTTTGTTCATGAAGTTCTGCTTCATGATAATTTGGCCAATTTTGACAGTTAAATAGATAGAAATTAATAAATGACTAAAACTATAAGCTTCAAAGTCAATTTTGGATATTTTCAGCTTTGTAATTTAGACTCACTATCATTGCTGTGTCTAGTTGCAGAGGATGCTTAAGAAATGCTTCACTATTGTGAGATGGGTGAAGTTTAAAGAAAAGAAAAAAGAAAAAAAAAAGAAAGAGAAAAAGAAAAAATGAGTTTAATGAAGTTGGACAAGTGAACGTCAAACTGAGTGAAATGCGACTGTGATGAGAATGAGGGCTAATTGTCTAAAGACTCTAAGATACCTTAGAGGTTAGCGTAGTCCAATCTAGGTAGATATAATCAGAAAGAGTATGTTTAGATTAGAGGATCGAAAAGTTAAAATTATTTTAATTTTTTCACCGTGAATATTTAGGCTGCGTTTGGCATTTGTTGAAAAAATCAGTTTTTATGGGTCCCTTCGACTTTTAGATATTATTCATGAGTCTCACTGTACTATTTCAACTAAATAAGTTGTTCCTAAAATGGACATTTAGTATAAAGAATAGAAAAGTAAAATGATATAAATATATATATATATATAAATAAATAAATATATATATATATATATATATATATATATATATGCACTTGTAATACACTCTATATATCAAGGCTAACTGTCAGGTTCCATGTAACACAAGGGTTCCATGGGTCTTAATGTTGAGGGTGAGGACCTTCATGACATGAGGGTCATCAAGTGCAACTGTGAAGTTGGGGAAGCAGTCAAAATGAACTGGTCCACAACTAAGGCTAGATTCAATGGTTCCTAAGAGGCTGTCATTAAATCTGACATGACGGGTATCTCTAAAGGCCATTAGGATTGAGTTGTTCAACCCTTCTCTGATCAAAGGTTTGACTCCGACCTGGACTAAACCTATGTGCAAGAATTTGTGTCCTTCTTTCTTGTGAGCTTTCAAAGCTGCAGAAGATAACAAGTAGCATGTCTCATACTCCTTGTTGATGCTGTAAACTTGTTCTATAGTCCTAACATGGTAATCTGTCTTGAAAACCTTTTTCAAGGACCATGAAGATGACTTATAGATCTGGTTGGTGGGTACCTTGGGTATGTTCCAATCTCCTAATTTTAGATCTAAATCTGATAACTGGTAGGATTCTGAATTGAGAATTCCATCATCTTCTTGAGGGATCTCAGGGAGGGATGTCTAGGAAGATCTAAAGCTGGTAGAACAGCTGCTTCTAAACATCCTATTCATCATTCTGAACTAAAAGCTTAAGATAAACAATTATAACCTAATTACCTTTATCTTCAAACTTCTGGATCTAACCTTAGATCTGAAACAGGGTATACAAATGGGACGAACGCCTTCTCACGTGTTAACTACAACCTCTTACTGCCTTTAATCCTTTCTCTCACAGTGGGGACCACCCTAAACGCCTCACTCCGGCTAACACAAGCTGACCAAACACTAACAGAGTAGGATACCGGGTCTTGCTGGGCTGCAAAACAACACAAATCTGGACTTACGTGTCTTAACAGTACACATCTGCAACAAACTTTCGGGCTAAAAACAGAAACAAGAAAAGCAGGTAACTGGGAAACAACTGATTAGCTTGAACAGATAATCACAGAATAATAAACAGAATTTTAGAACGGGAGGCTCACCCTACCACCAAAAGAAATTGCAGTAGACAAAGATGGAGAAGATATAGTAGATGAAGAAAGTAATGAATGGTAATGGAAGAGTTATCAGAAAATAGATGTAAAACAAAATATAACTTGTAGGAGATAACATAATCAAAATAATGAATAATGCACAAAATAATTGATAACTATGGCTGGTAATACCGCCAACTTGATTGAAAATATAATTACAGTAGCTTACAACTTCGATCGGCCAAACCTACTTGGCTCTGATACCAAAAGGGGGTAAGTTACAAACAAAGGGGGAGAGGGCCGACTAAGGCCATCTGATTCCCAGTTTCTAGCAATTTTGCAAGCCTCCCCTCATGATTCCCAGTTCCCAGTTTCCAGATTCCAAGCCTCCCCTCATGATTCCCAGTTTCCAACAATTTTGCATATGACGATCATGTACAAAATCCACTAGATTAATATGTGGAATTACCAGATTAATAATAATCTTTTGGATAGAGAGTTCTCTGTAAAATGGTGGGATAGTTTCAGGTTTAATGACATTATCGCCCAGATTCACAGAAATTTTCCTCCTCCAGTTCAGAGAGCCATTGCTCACAACAGAAGATCCCAGTCAAGCCTAGACTTCGTCCAGATCGCCGGAAAATCTAGCAAGGAACTAAAAGATCTTGCTCAGCAGTTGCTCCTCCAATCAAAAAAGTTAGAGTCAGAAGAAAAGAACTCTCCTGCCTCTTCAGAAGCTTCAGTCAATCGCGGTCCAATAGATCCCTTCCAGGATTCTCAAGATCCTTATGACGGATACAAATTGGACAGTGATTAGGAGTCATAGGCAAGCAGCTTGATAGGATAGAAGATCGGATAGACAACAAGGTTATCCTTCAGACAGGAAACCCTAGCAAACCTATCTAGGCCTTAGAAAAGCCTTTAGTCAAGCTCCCCACAACCAGACAAGCCAGTCTTAGATCTAAGGATAAGACAGCCATAGAAGTAGTTGCCCAAAAGCTTGAGGAACTTGTGAAGAAGGAACCAATCACCTCTTCACCAGATCACACCTCAACCAATAGAGACAACCGGCTTATCACCTTAGAAGCCCACACAGCCTCTAGCAGTTCTAGCAGAACCTCCTCAGACAATGACAAGGAGATAGGACAACGAGACAACCAGTTTCGAGGTTTACCTTCAGCCATCCCCAAGAGGAAATCCAAGTACAAAGGGAAAGAACCCTCTGAGAAGTTCCATAGAAAAAGAACAGCCTCCAAGTATTATAGAAAACAGAAGTTTAAGACTAATGATTTCTATAAGAAAAGTAAATCCAAATCCACAGGGAAGTTCATACCCAAAACATCAGGAAAATGTTTTAAATGTGGAAAAAGAGGTCATTACCAAAAAGAGTGTCAAGCTAAGGCCAAATCCCTTACCAATACCCTTATTAGTAACAAAATCTTCAAGCTCTTAGAACTTGACCACCCAGAAAGTGAGTCTCCCAGTAGTTCTATTGACCGAGAAATCCGTCAAATATACCAATCATCTTCTTCCCCTAGAATATCATCTAGCACCTCTAGTGGCCCAGATGAACCCATGCCATGTATAGATAGTTTTTGTAGGAACAAAACTATCAATGTCCTTACTAAGCAAGAAGAGCTCCTCTTAGATCTCATAGAACAGATCAAAAACCCAGCTATCAAAGTTCAAAGACTTATTGATTTCCATAAAACCTTAGTTCGAAAAGCCAGCAAATCCGAACCTAAGTTTCAGGAACCCAAAGTTGATTTGGAGAAAATCTACAACAGGTTTACCAAATCCAAGAAGGAAGTTACAATCCAGGATCTCCAGAAAGAGATTAGGGATACCAAGTCCGATGTGAGAACCCTTAAGTAAGAATTAACCATCCTTAGGGTAGATCACAGCCTCCTTGACTAGAGAGTCAAACATTTGAAAAATACTTCTCATCAATGCAATGAGGAAGGA
This sequence comes from Quercus tomentella, assembly GCA_028535165.1. NCBI lineage: Eukaryota > Viridiplantae > Streptophyta > Magnoliopsida > Fagales > Fagaceae > Quercus > Quercus tomentella. The sequence goes on along the minus strand of JAPQVY010000155.1, from coordinate 4,086,083 downwards.
ACCTCATTACAGAACCCTTCAGATGAAGAAGTTGATGAAACAGTTAACCCTACAGCTGACATGGTACAGGAACCATCCAGTGAGACGTTCTTGCAAACCATCAGTAAGATTAACTTCCAGAAATGGCATTCCAAAGTTAGGATTGTCATTAGCAAAGATTTTGAATTTGAGGTCGTTGCCTTAATAGATTCAGGTGCTGATCTCAACTGCATTCAAGAAGGAATCATTCCCTCTAAGTATTTCAGAAAAACCAAAGAAAGGTTAACTTCTGCAAACGGAAGAAAGATGCAGATTGAATTCAAAATCCCAAAAGCTCATGTTTGCCAAGACAATACGTGTTTTAAAACCACATTTGTCCTTGTCAAGAACATGACAGATAGGGTCATCTTAGGAAACCCTTTCATGTGTCTGTTATACCCTTTCATCATGGATAGTGAAGGAATCACTACCCATCCCTTTGGTCAACCAGTTAGGTTTAAGTTTCTTAGAAGATCGGAACCTAGAGATATTAGCAGCCTCCAGGAGGTTTCCGTCTCCAAGACCCTTAACCTCATTAGTGCTAAAACTCAACATCTTAAGTACCTTAAAGATGAGATAAGTTACAAAAGAGTTGAGGAAGAATTAGCTTGTAAAATTTTGCAAAAAGAGATCAAACAGTTTGAAGACAAACTCAAGCAGGAAGTTTGCTCTGATCTTCCCACAGCCTTTTGGCATAGAAAGAGACACGAGGTAGCTCTCCCATATGTCAAAGATTTCCTAGAAAAGGATATCCCTACCAAAGCTTGACCAATCCAAATGAGTCAGGAACTCATGGAAACTTATAGAGCCGAAATAGAGGATCTTCTTAAGAAAGGAATCATCAGAAATTCTAGGTCACCATGGTCTTGTCCAGCCTTTTATGTTCAGAAAAATGCTGAGATTGAGAGAGGTGTCCCTAGACTTGTCATCAATTATAAGCCCCTTAAATTGCGGAAATATAGAATACAGGTTACAAGTGTGAAAACCATCAATATGGTGTTACAAGTGTAAACTGGAAATTGAACTGTGGTTGCCATCTGATTACAAGTATTGGGTTGTAATGAGAAGGGAGGTATTTCTGAGCTAGTCCTAAACTGGAGCTGAAATTGGAACCTGCTGAAGAATGGAGCTGAGGGTTCCTTTTATAGCTGGAGGAAGCCTTGGATCCTTCAGGAGATTGCTAGAAATCCAGAAGAGTAAATTGCTTTTACTGGGATGAATTTCTTTTCCATCGAAAGAAAATAGTACTCTAAATGATTCTGTCGGGGCACTATTTGATGAACAGTAACTGTCACTGTTTATGAATAGTGACTTGTCCCCTTACTTTTCTGAAATATTGTTCATTGCACAGTGACTAGTGCTGTGCTTGAATAGTGTTCTGTCTGGGAATCTGTTGGGTGCGGGTACTGTAGCTGAATAGTAACCGGACTGCAGAACTGTTCTAAATATATAAATAAATATATATATATATATATATATATATATATATATATAAAAGTTGAGAATGAAAATAAGCAAAGGCGGAGCTAGGGGGGCCATGGCCCCCTAGCTTTTCTAATTTTCCATTAAGAGAGGTAATATTATCCTAGTTTATGAAATAAAATTATGTATGTTTTTCGACCCCTTAAAACATAATTGGATTAACCTAGTTGATTAACCAAGTTATTACTTAGTCCAAATTCTAGATCTAGGTTATCACAATCAAACAATCATATCATGCATAGCAGCGGAAATATAAATAACACAATGATATGATGACCCAGGAAACCAAACCGGTAAAAACCTAGGGAGGATTTAATCTAGCTATCCTCAAGGTAAACTTAAATCCACTACGAAAGAATTGAAGTTTTACAATAGGACTTAGACCACTAATATCCTATTGCTACCCACCAGTAGAAACTTACTGACACGACCACGTGCAAGCTCCGAAACCACGGACTCCTTCTTTCTTGGATTCTCCAGCAAGTACAAGCACACCCGCTTGTGTTTCTTTAAACTTTTTAGTGCAGCAACTAAATGATCATCAAGCTCTCAATAAAATCTCCTTCTTGATAATCCTAAGCATGTGTGAAGGAAAGCTCCTTTCAGATCTCACAAGAGATTCACATAAACAGCAATATGAGCAATAGAAAAACATGGCTAGGGTTTGCCTTTTATATTTAGGGCAAAACATAAAACCCTAAACGTTTTAATGAGCTAAGGCTGAGTTGGAATTCTGCAGAAAAACGCATTCTGCCCTAGATTCGATCGATCGAGCCTGTTCTTCAATCGATCGAGCCAGGCCGAAATGCACTTATACTTCTACAACAGCTCGATTCCAACTTTACATAAAAGGCACAACTTTGAGCAAGTCTAAACAAGACTAAAACAACCTGTTTTGATTATGGTTTGCAAACAATACACATTAGATTTCTAAATACATTAGTTCCTAAGTCTTTAGAACCTAACAAACTCCCCCTTTAGCAATCTGTGACAAAACACAACTAAAGTTTACAAAGAAAAGCCCTTTACAAAAAAAATGCTCATTATAACAAATCCAATCTTAACTACTATCCATCAGTTGCAAGTGTAAACAGCAGCTCAATTGAATCAACCTGTATATTTCCTGAAACACTAAACAAGACGCATAACCGCATTGTGTGGAAAATACAAGTAAACAAAATAAATTCTTGATTTCACTTAACACAAAATAAATTCTTGATTTCACTTAACACAAAATAAAGACATATATCAATGAATAACTCATAAATATAAATCAATAAGCAGTGAAACAAGAAACATATAAAACAATAAATGTAACTCCCCCTAACATGAATAGCCCAACAAAAATACATCAAGAGCTAAAAAAGTAAATACAAAGTGAAGCACCTAGATACAATCTAATCTCCTCAAGCTCCAACAAACAAAAAACACTCCCCCTGAGAACAAAAACCTCTACAAGTGTCCTAAATGTACTCCCCCTTTTTGTGATGGAATGCCAAAGGGTAACCAAAATCCATCATCAAAAGAAGGTGGCGGTGAGGATCGTCGAAACTGTGCCAACTCTGCTTGCAAGGCACAGATCTCATTAAGCACGTCCACCAAAATCTGTCCATGAGCCGCCTGAATGGTCAAGACATGATCCAATGTACGTTGAATGTCTGAATCATTTGAAGTAGTTGGTGGAGGAACATCAGCATCAGTAGCAGCAGCACCAGATGCCTCAGCCGTAGCAGTACCTGTAGAAGAGAGAGGAAGGGGTATAGCACCAGATGACTCACCTCTAGGAGGCGTAGAGCCAACTCTTAAGTGAGCAGCCCTCTGCCTAAGGAAGGTGGCACCTGTGGGAGCTATAACATGTGCGGGCTCACCAGCAGGGAAGTCAACTAAATTGAGAAACGACAAAATCCTATGAATGAAAATAGGATGAATAAGAGCATGAATGACGGCTGAACTCCTATGAACTTCGTTTAAAGAACGAAGAAACAGATGAGGAAAATTAATAGACGCACCAGAAATAAAGGCGTACAAAAAAACACATCGCTCAAGAGGGATGGTGTGGAGATGAGAAATAGGCCACAAAGAATGACACACTATCCTAAAGAAAAGATAGGTAGTCTCAGTAAGCTTAACGGACGTGATCCGAGGATCAGAACCCCACTGGATAGAAGACCCAATGATATATGACATAACGTCATCAAGGGGTGGAGACTCCTCATAAGGATAGACAGGCTGCCTAACGACCAGAACCCCAAGAGCTTCAGCCACTATCCTAGGGGTAATGGTGAACTCAACACCTCGTATCCAACTCCTAACAAGGGTGTTGGAATCATAGATGTGGCAAGAGAGGTTCGAGAAGAACTTTTTAATCAGGGTGGTCGGGGGTGGATGATTTACCTCCAACAAAGACAACCAGCCTCTCTGCTTTTGTCATTCCGAAACAACTCACTCCTAGAGGGAGACTCAGAGGAAGTGAAGGGTATCCTATGGGCGCTAGTCTTCCTAGGCATGGTGCTAGGATAAGGACAAAGACACAAAGCAGAATAAAAGAAAAACTAAGGGCAGACTGCAAGTTAGCACAAAAAAAATATAGAACAAAAATCTATATGATGCATGACCAGTTAAATGTCATGATGCATGCTCTAATGCAGTGAAATTAAGTTCAAATTAAGATCAAATTCACAAAATTGACTTGAGCATAGAGTTTCTAAAAAAAACCCCAAAAATTTTAGAGAACCACTTGTTCAATTTGAAAAAAATTGATCAATTGATCATCACACAAGATAGAATACAGTTTATAATGATCAAATACATCAATCCAACAAGCCAATTTTATCAATTTGGACCTAATTGAACAAAATCCCCAATTCGGATACATACAAGCCCTAGAAATTTCAATTTCTCAACATTCATCAAATTGATCAAATTAAACCATCAAGATCAAGTTTATAACATCCTAGAACAAAAACCCATTGATCAATTTCAGAAAATGTGGCTTGAATTATCAAAAACCCCAAATTTGAATAGGTCCAAAAATCCCAACAAAATGCATGAATTTATGCATGAAAACATGAAAATAAATGCAAAAGAAAGGGTAAAATGGACTTAACGGCTTAGAGAGAGGAAAACCTTGCAAAAAGACTGGAGGAAAATGACAAAAAATTGACGATAAGCCTTGTCTAATTCGGCGAGAGAGAGAAAAGTTTGAAAACTTTTGAAAAGTGAGTTTGAACAAGTCAAACTTAGTTTTTAAAAAACCTGATTCACGATTTTCGATTAATCGAAAATCAGTTTCGATTGATCGAAAATCAGTTTCGATTGATCGAAACAGACAGAGGCAATCGAAACAGACAGAGGCTTCCTTAAAATTTTTAAAACAATTTCGATTGATCGAAAAACAGACTCGGTCAATCGAAATAGACAAAGGCTCACAAAATTTTGAGAAAAACACAGTTTTGAAAAAAAAAACAAAACACATTTTAGGAACACCTCAAAGCATTGAAATTGATGAACAAAATACATGAGTATGTGATGAAATGTTTTTCAAAAACAACAGTTTTAAACCCAGTTTCCCAAAATTAAGATTTTCAAACGTTCTCCATAAATTCTCAAGCATCAAATCTGTTTTGCATAAAAACTCAAAGCATTTGCAAACTCGGTTGGTCAGACCAAAAACACACACAATAACATGTACAATGTTTAGCAAAGAGTAACTTGTGTAGTGTGTGCAACTAGCAAAAACTTAAGATACATGTGAGGTGATATGTAAATAGAAATTAATCACGATTTCTACAAAATTCATCACATAGAATTTGAAAGAGACTATTACCAAAAGAGTTACATCATATCATATAACTCCCACATCTCCTAGATCATAGCAATCATATAAGTTTCTTGATTTTGCCTCATATTGTACACACAAATTTTAATTGTTCAGAAACTTATTAAAATAGTCAGGATAATGTACACACCAATTTTAGCATTTATTTGATTTAGCTTTAAGTCCAATAATGTACACACCAATTTTAGCATTTAAACTGAGGCTACATCTTATGATCTTTTTGTGCATGTGCTACACTTTCTCGAGCACAAAATCTTACGATATGCACTAAGGTGTTCATGATTGGCTAGTGAACAGTGGTGAGATGGTTATTTATGCCTTTCTCAAAAGGTTCAAGTCCGACAGTCAAAGACATGTGACTTTAAGATTAAGATAAGGTGATCAAAACCATAAACATCTTTCCCACACAACATGCACTACAAAGCTTCAACTAGTAAAGTGCAATAAGTAAGCTCATCAAAGCTAAACAAGTACAAAAGACATGTTATGTGAAAATAAATTGACCAATCTTGTTTTCAAAACCAAGAAAATAGTGCAAAACACAACTTGCTTCCTTTTTCTTCCTTTTTTTTTTTTTCTTTTTTTTTTATTAAAAAATAAATAAAAACAACCTAGAATGAAATGCATGAATATTATGCAATGCAAATCCTAGAAACAAAGAAAACAAAAAACCAAAGAACAAATGTCACAAAGAATATAGCAATGAAGCACAAGGACCATGTCAGAAGGACTCAATTAGATTGAGCTTTTTGCATCCAAAACTTTTTAGATGCACCACGAGCATTGGAGTTCTTATTCATATGGGAATGACTTCCAACTCCAGGATTGGAGTAAAGGTTTAGAGCCTTTACCAATTCACCAATGAGTACTATAGGATCTTGTGCTTGAGGCACAGGTACTTTTGGTTTGTTTGCTTTCTTAGCAGCTTGCAGCTTGTAACAGTTTGGACGAATGTGTCCAGACTTTCCACAAAAATAACAAACCCATGCAGGCTTATTATGTGACTTGTCCTTAGAAAGGGTAGGCTGCTTAGGTTTAGACTCTTTCAGTTCAACCCTAATCTTCCTAGGAGGTGTAACTTCTAAGGGTTTGACAACCTCACTCACAACCTCACTCACAGGGGGTTCAGAAGAAGATGAAGGAACAAAGATAGTGGAATTGGGTGCAGACACATTGATGCTTTCTACAAAACCTAACCCAGTTTTGTTAGAAGGAGACTTTTGAACACTAAGCATATGATCAAGTTTGGAACTAGCAGACCTATTAGATTGTTCTCTAACAACAGAAAGCTCATGTTCCAAATTCTTAACTTTATCAAGGAAAAACATGTTCTCAGTCTTCACATTATTCAAAAGTTCAGTAGCATCAAACAATTTAACAAGCAAATTTTTTTTATCAAGCTCAAGAGATGCAATTTTCTTCAAGCCTAATTCAACGTTCATAGCATCCTTTGCAGCAACTTTGCAAAGTTTATTGTAGGCTTCTTGAAGATCTACATCCTCATAGAGTTCCCCATCAGAAGGGTTCTCTTCAGCAGATACACTTTCATTTACTACAACAGTAGCAGTGAAAGTAATGAAGTTTCCATCCTCGTCACAACCAGACTCATCATCAGAAACTTCACCATCACTAAAGGTTACAGCCATAGCCTTACCCTTAGACTTCAAGTAAGTGGGACATTCAGATTTCATGTGACCGTACCCTTGACATCCAAAACACTGAGGACCCATAGAATTATTAGAAGATTGACCTACTTTTTCTCTAGGTTTATCAGTGTTGCTAATCTTAGTGGGATCATTCTTCCTAAAGTTTCTAGGTTCAGCAGTGTTCTTATCTCTTGCCATTCTGTTGTTGTTTCTAAGGAAATTCCTAAAGTTCTTGGCTAAGCAATCTCTGTAGCAGAGAGCTCATCATCAAATCCACCAACATCAACATCATTAACTGACTTAAGAGCCATTGATTTGGATTTGCTAGTCTTAGGTAGGTCCAACTCATAGGATTGAAGAGATCCTACAAGTTCATCAACTAGGATGGAGTCCACATCCTTGCTCTCAGTGATGGCAGTCATTTTGGGTCAAAAATCTTCAGTCAAAGATCTAAGAATCTTCCTAACAATTTTAGGTTGATCATAGATTTCACCCAAATTATATGCAAAATTAACAATATCATTAAGTTTAGCATAAAATTCATCAAAAGATTCATCATCAGACATCTTAATGCTTTCAAATTTAGAAGTTAATTGCTGCAATTTATTGATTTTGACAGCCTTTGTGCCTTCATGCACAGTCTGGAGGATATTCCAAGCAGTATGAGCAACCTCAACATTAGAGATTCTCTTAAATTCCTCCATAGAAACAGCGTTAAAGATAGCATTCATAACTTTGCTATTGAACGCGGCTGCTTCTTTTTGAGAAGTTTGCCACTCACTAACAGGGGTAGTGGGCTTCTCCCATCCGTATTCAACAGAATTCCAGACTCTCTCATCAATTGATTTCAGGAATGCTTTCATCATTACTTTCCAATAAGCATAATTATTCCCATCAAAGTGAGGAGGAATAACAAGAGAATGTCCGTGTTCCATGACAACAGGGGTCAAGGATCAGCTCAGAGATAAAAAGATCAACAACAAGAAAGCTACCTGCTCTGATACCACTTGTACGTTTTTAGATCCCTTAAAACACAATTGGATTAACCTAGTTGATTAGCCAAGTTATTACTTAGTCCAAATTCCAGATCTAGGTTATCACAATTAAACAATCATATCATGCATAACAGCGGAAATATAAATAACACAATGATATGATGACCTAAGAAACCAAACCGGTAAAAACCTGGGGAGGATTTAACCTAGCTATCCTCAAGGTAAACATAAATCCACTATAAAGAATCGAAGTTTTACAATAGGACTTAGACCACTAACATCTTATTGCTACCCATCAGTAGAAACTTACTGACACGACCACGTGCAAGCTCCGAGACCACGGACTCATTCTTTCTTGGATTCTCCAACAAGTACAAGCACACCTGCTTGTATTTCTTTAAGCTTTTTAGTGCAGCAATTGAATGATCATCAAGCTCTCAATAAGATCTCCTCCTTGATAATCCTAAGCATGTGTGAAGGAAAGCTCCTCTCAGATCTCACAAGAGATTCACACAAACAGCAATATGAGCAATAGAAAAAGGTGGCTGGGGTTTGCCTTTTATACCTAGGGCAAAACATAAAACCCTAAACGTTTTATTGAGCTAGGGCTGAGTTGGAATTCTGCAGAAAAATGCATTCTGCCCAAGATTCGATCGATCAAGCCTGTTCTTCGATTGATCGAGCCAGGCCGAAATGCACTAATACTTCTGCAACAGCTCGATTCCAACTTTACATAAAAGACACAACTTTGAGTAAGTCTAAACAAGACTAAAACAACCTGTTTTGATCATGATTTGCCAACAATACACATTAGAGTTCTAAATACATTAGTTCCTCAGTCTTTAGAACCTAACAAATTACTTAATGGCCTCCCCTGAAATTCAGAATTCACCCCATCAAAATTTAAATTTTGGACCTTCAAAATAATCTTTCAAATTTTTGTAGTCCAATAAAAACCCAAATAATAATTACTACTAATTGGTACAAAAAAGACCCAACAAAAAATAGACTCAGATCTTCTAAATTTTCTAGAGTATTCTACTAATAGATTTCCTTAAATTCTAACCACTCTATTATTATTTAAGGGTTTAGATTCTGGCATGTCAGCATTCCACTAACAATACTCTTAAAATAATAAAATAATGTTGCAAACAAAATAATTAAGATTATTGTTAACGGAATGCTGACATAGCAAAATCTTAACTATTAAATTATTAAAGAATAATTAAGATTTAAGAAAATTTATTTATTAGAGTACCCTAGTAAATTTAGAGGATCTAAATCTGTAAAAGAAAATCAAATGGCCCAATCCTAAGCCTATGACCCTCCAATCCTAAAAGGAAACCTAAGAGAGTGTTTAATACATGCACTTAAAAATATGTAAAAATATATGTAATATTGTTTAAAAATTAAAAACATGTGTTTGAGTTACCATTCTAAAAGAGTACCTAAACTTTTCTTTAATACTTTTCAAATCACCAAAGATCCCAACTCGAATCTCAAAATAATAAAATAAAAATAAAAATAAGTTACACACGCCGCAGTGTGCACCTGTCCCATCAGGCTGCCTCCCTCAACTTTATTCTGTGGTTGTCCGGCGGCTCGAAATTCCGTCTCCTGCAATACCAACTGGTATCTGTCTCTATCACTCTTTGTATTTAGTGTGTGAATGGGATTCACATCCAGTGCAATAGCTAGGGTATTGCACGGGGTGCAATACCTCAATTCTCAGCCATAGATTTAATCTAATGGCTTAATATTTTGACACCTCACCAATCCACTCTGGCAATCCGTGTGCTCACTTTTCTTTTCATATTAGCTTCCCAAATTTCAATTTCAGTAAAACACTCTCTCCTCTCTCTCTCTCCCACTTCAACCGGTGTCTCTCTCGCCTCCACCACTCTCTCAACACCTCCACGCTTCCCTCAACCTCCTCGTCACCGCTGCCAGCATACTCAACTCAGACCCATCAGCAAATTCGAAGAATGAACTCACTATTTGAAGCCAAATCCCCACGCCTCGGAGAGCGCTTTTTAGACCCAGATCAGAGAGCAAGGTTGGGGTTTGGAGAGAATCGGGTGTAGAGAAGTTGATGAAGCTCTCTCTTCACGGCACAGCCACTAGTCCGGATCTCCATTTCAGACGATACTAGCCTTTTTCTCATCGGAAATCCCTCAAATCACCGCTTCCTACATCGGAAATCCCTAAGCTTCTCTCTCTCCTCATCATCTCTCTTCTCTCTTGTTCCTTTATACTAGCTCCTCACCTCTTCTTCAACTCTGTTTCCACTTTCTCTCTACTCCGTCTCATGGGTTCCCTTATTTTCCTTTGGTCTGTTCTTGTTTTCTCTGTTTTATTTGAGTCTTGACGTGTATTTGTGGCTTTTGTAGATTCATTTGGAGACCCCTTTGCTGATATGGGTGCAAATACTCCCGTGTTCTTCAGTCTTTAATGGTTAGTACTACTATCTTTCTGGTTTTTTTTTTTTTTTTTTTTTTTTAAATTTCCCAATCTGGAATTAAGTTTATCCAACAGTATTGATGTACTGGAAAGGAGTTGACCATGTGATTATAAAACCCTCATAATATCTCCTTTTGGTTGGTGAGAACAATTAATTTTAATCTTAAATGGCTGTATGTTGGCTGTGTGTTTAACTGTATAAGGTTTGGTGAATTTAATTTGGGATTTGGGACCCCCGCATACCCCACCTCTTTAGCTCTCTGCAACAGAGCAGGGGCTGATTTTTTTTTCTTTTGGATTGAGTTTGATCCAACAATATAATCATGAACTGTTATTAAAGTTTAGAGAGATACTAATTTTATTGTTCCTGTTCTGAAATACATGTATGGGTTTTAATTAGTGAATTTTCTTTTTGTTATTATGTATATGCAGGAACAATATTCTGTGATAGGAGCAATATTCGTTTTGATATTTGTGTTATGAAAGGGGATGTTAGAACACACTATGCTTCCTCTCCAATCTTCCTTTACACCTCAAGAGACGAATAATTATGGTGATGAAGAGGGAGATGAGGTAATCCAGCATGAAAAGATCAGACCATATACATGAAAATGGGAAAAGGGTACTATGGACACCATTGATGAATCAGACCTTATTGCAAAGAAAGAGCATTTTGGTGTAAATCATCGTTTTGATGTCCGGCATGATGTTCCGGCTGTGTTCCTATGCATGTGATGTGTGGCCTAGTTATAAACTTATAATTATATTTGTAATGTACAGTCAAGAAGCAAGAGGCACACCAAGTAGAACTTAATGAGTAGGTCATGCTATCTAAGGTTGTCGAAGAATTTGATCTTGAAGCATACAATTTGTGGGAATTATGTATTATGAATTTATGATGATGGGAAGAGTTGTTTCTTGTTAACAAAGTGTATATTTCAACAAAACTATTGTTATATGGCCTTGTGGTCAAAGTGTGCATTCTAATAAAACTATGTTCATTTTTAGATCAAATTCGTTTCGTCTACTCTCTTGAATTAAATGTTGATTGTAAAATAGGCCAAGCATCCTTTGAAGTCTCTTGATATGTATTCCTTGTTTTCAAAAGAATGAGTCATGTAAACCTTATATAAAAAAAAAGAATATAAGAGTAATGTAAACACTTTGATATGATTTGTGTTTTTGAGTCATTGTCAATATGAGTACTTGCTTCAAGCAAATTCATACATAAAAAACAATTCCATTTATTCTAGATAGAAATTCAAAATGCATTAAGAAAGCTTATAACAGAAACAAAATTGTATACATTACATATATTCATCAACACAAAATCAGCTACAACTTGAATGCAACAACTTGCTCAGCTATTCAATTTCGTAGCAACAACAGAAGGCTAAAACACAACACCATGTGTTTTGTTTCCATGGAACAAGTCCATTTCATACTTTTTTTTCCCCTCTACACAAGATTTATGGTGATAAATACAAGATGTCCTCATTATTGTTGACAAAGCCGTCAGTTGATTCTTGGATTCCCCATAGCCAAAATTGGAAATGGAATTGGCCAATTGAAAGTGATAGTCTTCTTGGTGCAAGAAGTGAAAAGAATCAACCTTTTAACTCTGTTCTTCACCTTAGCTAGAGCCTAGATCCTTCTCTTGTCAGCAGGAAGTGAAAAGAATCAGCCTATTAGGGGAGCATCCCGGTGCATTTCACAATCTAATGACCTCCCTCAAGACTACACAACATGCATATAAAATAGCTTAGCTTAACTTCAAAGTTTCAAATAGATTTTTTGACAAACATTTTCCATGCATTTCCAAATCAACTTTAAAATAAAATAAACACAATAGTAACAAAATCAAGACAATGACAGAAAATGAAAGAAAATCATATTCAAAGTCCAAATTTAAATATAGCATTCTGCCAGACCATTATTCAGCTAAGAAAATCGTATGCAACGACAGTATTAACTGTATTGGTTTTAGTTGGTCCAACACCAGCCCCTGCATGAGTATTTTTTGAACTCTATCGAGATGACAAATTTTGGCTCACTTACTGGACAGGGGAAACACAACAAATTTAAATAGGCAGACCATTTTAATGAAGTGGTGGCAGCATACGTATTATGTACATGACATATATATAGGCAGCCTTGGCCTTAAAAAAATGAGAATATAGCACAAAGGGACACCTATTTAATATATATATATATATAAAACACATTCCTGGAACTCTAAACGAGTTCCAAAACTTAAAAGGTCAGGCTTATTGGTCACTCATATAGAGCTACTGGCAGACCAGTATACCAGCCATCATATTGAGAGAGAGTGATATACTTATCATTCTAGCAATGCAACTAAAGCAGTACGTTTCTGTTGCACATCGAGTGTTGTTATGATTGTCAAAGGGGGTCATACTAAAAGACACAATTGGTGATCTAATATAGAACGAAATTCCAAATGCTAGAGCAAGCTACAGCTATGGAGCCCCCATGGAGCACTAGCTAGAAAGTTTGGAATAATGCAATAACATGAGACTAGTTGACCTAACTATCAAAAAAAATGAGACTAGTTGATTTAAACTAAAGCCAAGGATACAATGAAAGTACAATCATCAGATCCAGCGTGCAACAGAGGGTAACCAAATGCTCATACAGCAGAAATATCAAAAGTTCCATTGCTACTAAATCATGTATAGCACTTTGAATAAAATGAGTACTTATCTCTCTTGCTTTGTCTATATTCCTCTTGGATGTTTAATTCTAACTGTGGAGAGTTTATTTTCATATATATATATATAAAAGAGAAACGAAAATAAAGCCTTTCACCTAGGAGAAAGTATATCTATATAAACAAGGTTCATTTGAACTGTCCCCATATTTGCTTCTTCAGTTTGAAACAATGGAGATGCTCTGGTCCTGAAGCATTTTCAAGTTTGGAGCCAACAACCAGGTGGACCGGTCCAAATATAGAAGCTGCTTCATGAGAAGTGCAAATTCACAAGGAAGTCTCAATCCATAAGATTTACTAACACAAACCAGTGGAGCAGTAGAAAACATTTGAAACAGTAATAAATGAGAATATCAGTAGTTGTGCATCTCTGCATCATGTTCTAGTTCTGTCCTAGACTATAGAGTTGTAGATTAAAATTCAACTTTGAATACGATTTGCTTGGAGTTCTAGTATCAATGTGAAATTGGAATTTCTAAACTTACACATGGGAATTTCAATAATAAATCAAAGTCTCAGTCATAGATAAAAAATAAAAATAAAAAGCATACATACAACAACAAATATATTTCTCAATAGTAACAAATTCCAATTTCAGAAATTATTATTATGCTAAGAAGCATAGTAATGTTTCAATGAAAGAAACTAAGAAAGTCATAATCTTTAGTGCCTATAAATGAAAGAAAATGATGATCTTTGGTAAAAAAAATCAAGGGAAGAAAAATAAAATTCATAAATCTAATATCAAAATGTTTAAATGGCAAAGCCAAGAGACCCATACATACAGCAACCTACAAGCATGTCACTTTTCACGTAATCGTAGTACATTCTGCCATGCCCCCAAAAAACCCAACCCAAGCAAAATCACCAGAATTTACACGCATCAAGAAAACCCAATATCAAACTAATCAAAACTAAAACAAAATGGTAACCATGGGTTTCGATCATCGAAGCAACAGTAATGGCAAAGAGAGAGGCTTGGCCTTGTGTGGACTGGTATCGGGCTGCTGTGACAGTGGATTGAAGAAGAGGCAGAGAATGGGCTGAAGGAGACGCAGCTGCGCAAGGGAGAGAGAGAGAGAAAAAATTTGAGTTTGTGAAAAGTTAGGGCTGAAACTGAAACAGTGGGCGGGTGAAATTTTTTAAGGGCAAAATAGTCTTTTTGTTATTTGGTGAGGTGTCAAAGGCTTAAGCCATTAGATTAAATCTATGGCTGAGAATTGAGGTATTGCACCCCGTGCAGTATTTTACTGATAAAGATGTGTAATTTTAGTTTACTATATTGTTGTTTTTGTTTTAAAATAGTGTTGTACAGCTGTAAGGCAATTCTAAACTTGCTGAGATTCAATTTGTGGCTGTCTATGACTGCAATATTTATTAAGGGAAAAAAAAAAAAAAAAACTGTGGCTGTCAAATTTTGTTACAATTTTGAACTTACTATGTTGTTTTTTATTTTCTATTTTGGTAAACAAAGGCTTGTTTGTTATAGTTGTTCAAACTACAGTTTTCAGTATTTAAACAACAGTTTTTAGTGTTTAAACAATATTACACGTATTTTTATACACTTTTTCATCCACACATATTTCCAAAAAATACAAATAACGTTACTAAAAATCTCTTACCAAACAAGCCAAACTTACTATGTTGGTGTGTTGTTGAGTGATGCATGATGATTAACGATGGTGGTATTAAAACTTGAAAGTGAATATTATATTATATAATAGTGTTGTTTATCGTAAGTTGATATGTTTATATTTGGTTTAGAGATTTGCTTTATATATTGTTTGGGTTTATCTTTACTCTATTAATAGTTTATACTTGAATGTTGATATATATATATATATATATATTTATTAATCAGTTAGAAAAAGCATTCATGAAAAGCATTTTTTTTTTAATCATAATTTATTTACTTCAATTTTTTATCATATTTAGCTTGGTCCCTTTAGAAAATTTTTTGACTTCGCTACTGAAAATAAGAGAATAGAAAGTTTGTATTAATTTGCAATTATCTCACTATAACACGGGTAATCTTCTTTTGTTTTCCTTTTTTTTTGTTTTTTTTTGTTTTTTTCATTTTTCATTTATTTTTTATGTTGGTACCATACAAAAATTTCCCACCTGCATAGAAATTAGAGTTTCTAGAATTACATCAATGTGAAATGTCACTTTCATCCATTTGGTCATTCGTTGTCCCACATAATTGTATCATACCAATACTTCAATTCTGAATTTTATATATTGAAGGAGTTTGTAGTGATCTTCCGCTTGTAAGATTGGTGCAAAAATGTCTATTCAATTTTGGAAAACAAAAGAGGCATGATATTCTAGTCAATAACTCGAGAGATGCACATTGAAAGAAAAAAGAAATGGGTCTGTTACTAGGGTTGTTCAAGAATCCGCCAACCCAATCATTAAAAATTAATCCCACATCGACTTTTCGATTTTCTATTTTAGTCAAAAAGTTATGTTAACATGTGCTTTTAGAGCAATTATTAATAAACTATTTTTTAAAAAAAAAAAAATTTAACATCACTTTTATGAAAAATATAAAAAGTTGTCAAAAAAATTAATGATTTTTACTTTTATCATAAAAAAGTCTCTAAAAATATATTATAAACCAATACCTTTAAGACATACGTTCACTTTATCATTAGTCAAAACATAAAATTATTTAGAGCAAATTACAACTTACCTATATGTGGTTTAGTCAAAATTTAAGTAACTTACTAGTGATTTGAAATTTGACACTTGCATCATGGGACTTCAAATCATAAGTAGACAACTTAAATTTGAGTCAAACCTCAGATAAGTAAAGTGTACGAGAATGTCTATTTCATTTACTGACCATAGTTTTATGGTGTTATTTTCATGTGGACCACCTAAACACCACCCTAGGACGTCTATAAGTGCTAAACTTATATAGAATGTGATGCTACTCCACGTATATATTAGAATCTATTGGCAACCCAAGGAAATCATGTACTGGTTATTAGAAATTTAATCTAATATATCTAAACCATTGTTAGACCAAAGGTCTTTAAATCCAACGGTTAACCAATACAATACTACCCTCAGTACATGGTAAACATGTACATAGAAACCCAAGAAAAATTCAATGTACTATACAATTGAATTAAATCTATGGGACGTGGACCCATTATGATATTCCCTAACAATCATCCACCTTAGCTGACTAAGTATATTATCTATCTATATTATTATTAACATGCTATAATAGACTGAATGATCAACTTTAACGAACAAAGGATTACCTCTACGGTTTCCTCCTCGTGAAGCTTAGCAATTAAGGAATAGCAAGTCGCGCTCTCAAGATAAATAGAAGAAAATTTCCTTTCACGTGGCTGATTTAAAAAGATCTAGTAATTATATATAAATATATATATATATATATATATATATATATATATATATATATATATATATATATAGGGTTGGGTTCAAGTTACACCTGGTGTAACTCTAAGCAATATTACACCACCCAATAACTTGTTATTGAATTCATATTTTGAAAATCTTATCGTTGGATTACATATTCTATATGTTTTTAATATGCATGCCAATTTTATACCAATCTGTACATTTTTAGACCCCTTAAAACACAACCAGATTAATCTAGTCAATTAGCCAAGTGATTACTTAGTCAACTTATTCAAATCTAGGTTAACACAAATATATCATATCATTGTAAAGAATGGAAAATAAATAATACAACGATATGATAATCCAGGAAAACCAAACCAGTAAAAAACCTGAGGATGATTTAACCTAACTATCCTCAAGGTAAAACAGATCCACTATAGAGAATTGAAGTTTACACAATAGCGACTTAGACCACTAACATCCTATTGCTACCTCAAGTAGGAAACTTACTACCACGACCATGGACCACTTCTCTCTTGGATTCACAGCAAGCACAAGTACTCCCACTTGTGTATCTTTAAGCTCTTTATGCAACAATCGAACTGATCATCAAGTTCTTGACATAATCTTGATTCTTGATAACCCTAAGTATATGTGAAGGCAAACACCTCTAGATCTCATAAGAGATTCACATACACAGCATAAACAACCAACCTAAAACGTGGCTAGGGTTTTTCTTTTATACTTAAGGTAAAACATAAAACCCTACATGTTAAACGGGCTTAGGCTGAGTTGGAAATTTTTGCAGAAAAACAATCTGCACGAGCTTCGATCGATCGAGTCTAATTCTCGATCGATTGAGCCAGGCAGATTTACACAGTAAATCCTGCAGTATACTCGATTCCAACTTTACACATAAAAATACTTTGAGCAAGTCTAAAACAAGACTAAACGTTTTGATCATGGTTTGCCAACATTACAAAATGAAATTCTAATACATTTAAACCTAAAGTCTTAGAACCCAACACAATCAGATGTTATTTACTATTCGATCCATAAACTCATATTTTATGCAATACTATAAACTACGAAAACTTGAATTTAAATAATTGATTGATGACATAACTGTTGATCTTTGATTATTTTGAAACTTTGCAAACATGGAGAATATACAAAGATAATGTAATCCAACAGTTGATTTGTTAAAATTAACATTCAATTAAAAAATATTGAGTGGTGTAACACTGTTTAGAATTACACCTAGTGTAACTTGAACCTAACTCATATAAATATATATATATATATATATATATATATTTTTTTTTTTTTATATATGTAACGGCAGGGATATGCTAGGGTTTAACTACAATTACTAAACAACCTTAGCTAAGCTTCTCAAATGTCTAATTTGTCCTTCAAATAACACTCCAATTCAATCTAGGAAGACCAATTTCATTCCAATTAGTACTCTTAAATAAAATCAGCTTTGCACATTAAATACATTTCCTACTTGGGCTGGAATTTAAAATCCACTAAAACTTATATTTTTAGTCTCCAAGAAGCCCATAAAACTTAAATATGCTTCCAAGACTTTAATTCCCAATTAACCTCAAATTAAGGTTTATCTATTTGAAAAGGTTGGAACTCTAACACTTAAAACTTCTAATCTTTACTCAAAAAAAAAAAAAAAAAAAAAAAAAAAAAACTTCTAATCCAAATAGGTTTTCAACTCTTATCATTTTCTTTAACTGATAAGAAGTAAAAGCTTAATATGAATAATTCACAAAATAACTCTCCACATTACATTTTTTTAAATTTATTTTCTTTGTAGATATTATAATATAACTACAAAAAAAGCTGCCTATATTGGCTTTTTTTAGTGGCATTAGCAAAAAACGCTGCTATAGGCATATCTATAGCCACGTTTGGGTCACTATAGCGGAGATTTAAAACATTGGACCTATAGCAGCTTTTCCAAGGGCCTATAGCAACGTTTTAAAAATGCCACTATAGGTCTTTTTTTAAATTTTTTTTTAATTTTTATAACTGAATATTCTATAGGAATATGCAACTATTTTAAAAAATTCGGCTAGGATTTTTTTTTTTTTGAAGGAGCTACAGTGACGTTTTATGAACGCCAATATAGATCCGTTTTTAATATGTTTTTATTTTTATAACATAATATTCTAACAATATGCCACTATTTAAAAAAGAATAGGAAAAACAAAGGAACATTTTTATTTATATAAAATAGTTACATATAATGAGTTATGAGTCTTCTTTTTTTTTTCTTTTTTTTTTTTTTTATTTTAAGTTTTTGATAATTTGATAATTATAATGAGGGAAAAGGTTTGAATTTTAAACATATTAGCTTGTAACCCCATGCATATGCATGGATACACTTAAAAATATACAATAAGATGCATAATATAATTCCTATTTATATTTTGTTAACTCTTTAAAAAAAATTTGTAAGAATATTATTAGGTATAAAATGTAAATTGTTCAATTTTGTTTATTATTATTGTGAAGCATTTTTTTTTTTTTTTTACGATTCATTGATTCTAAACTCTTTGGTTTTTGTACTTAATAACTCACTTGAATGAATATTTATAATATGGTCTCACATTTGATTCAAAAATTAAGAAATAAAACTGTTTAAGAATAAATAATTTAGGACACATGGCACAAAATTGAAACTCTAATTTGAAATTCTAATTTGAGTTTCTCTCAGTTTTACCTATTATTATTGTAGGGGCTGGGTTCGAGCACTTCTTTCGTGAGAGAAGTGGATTCAAGCCCAACTAGCCCAATACAATAAATTTGTAGAGAGTAGGTTCAAGAACTAGGTTTTAGTGAGGATTGCAACGACTGGACACAGTCATGAATGGATTGAATAACGGATATACAGGCTAAAGTTAGAAACTCTGTCCTCGGGCCTTTCGTCCGAGGAGCTTAATGTTCTTATTATTTCTTTAATGCTAGGTTACAATGGTCTTAGAGATGATACGTACTGCTACTGACTTCTCTCTCTTTTTCCCGATCTCCCTTTCATGGAGGATTTCTTACATTATATAGCCCCTCAAAATCCTGCTGTCCGGTTCCTCGGATGGAGAGGAGGGTTTTGATGACATCAGGCCTCTGTCATGGCTTGTCAAGTCTTGTCATCTATCAATACCAAAGCCTCTTCGTCTGCCCGAGACACGTTCCTGGCGCCTTGGTATATGAAGCGTGTCTTCATTAAATGCGGGCGGCTTTGTGCTCCCCACATTCAACGGTGTGATGGTGATCTAACGGTGGAGATTTTCTTACCTTTATGGGCGGGAAAATCTGCACAGTTACTTTTAATGGAAGGTATAAATAGTTTTTTGAACTGATTTGTCTCTTTACTTCCGCACTTAAGAATTTTTGCACACATATCTTGAGTTCAGTTAAACTTCCAGCCAAACTCAAGTCTTTTTCAGTATAAAAAGCCTGCCCGAGGAGCTTTTCCACATTTCTGTAAGTTTCTCTTTTCTGTCTAACTTGCGCTTTCTTCCTTCTAAGATTCTTTTCTTCTTACTTCTCTCATTCTTTCGCCCTTCCCTAATTTTAACCGTTCCTAAGGATGGGTAAATTAAAAAAGTTGGTTGAGTCCGAGGAGGCGATGGAGAAGTTCATCGCCGATTATAGGATACCCCCTAATGTAGGTTTGAGGTACTGTAAGGAAGGGGAGTGGCATTTTAGGAGGGAAGAGGGTGAAATAGTGATCCCCATTATCGCCTTCATAGAAGGTGGTATGAGAATCCCTATGGGGCCAGTGATGAGGGGCTACCTTAGGCATTTCCGATTAGCTCCCACCCAGTGCGGTGCCAACGTGTTTAGGATCTTGGGTTGTGTGGACGCTCTAAATGAGAAAATGGGGTTGAGGTTAATTCACCACGATGTGAACTGGTGTTACAACCTTCAACACCTGAGGGGTAAGTCTTTCTATATGAAGACGAGGGACGATAAGGTTCGGCTTATTCAGTGCCTCCCCGAGTCCAACAAAGGGCTAAACAAAGACTTTCTCATTGTGTCTGGGGAGTGGCACGACAGCCTTCATTGCCCGACAGAGGAAGGGGAACCAGGTGGGGTGTTGAGAGTGGGAGAGGGTTAATCTTTTATGCCATTATAATTTGTATCGTTTGGTTACTAATGTGAATGTGTCTTCTTTTTGCAGATCCACACACCTTTGATCGGCACTTCCACCTCGTCAACCGGGGAGATTTAGAAACTGTCCTCAAGGCGGCGGTTTTTGTAAATGAAGCTGACAACCAAGTCAGGGCCACTCACAAGATCTTAGGTTACGATCCTATCCAGAAGTCATTCGCCGCCCCGAAGCACGTGATTAGAGCTAACGATCCTCGGCTTCAGAAAATCACTGTAGTAGAGCATGGATTCTTGATCCCCGAAGGATCTCCTGTCCCAGAGAGCATCCCGTTGGTAGGCTTTTCTTCGTCCCACCAAGCAGCGGAGGCCGAGGGTGACTTGGGTTTATCCGAAGTAGGATTCGGAGTGCTTGACCAAGCTAGTCCATCCGAGGATCCTCCCGGTGAATTGGGTGATCCCAACTTGTCCGAGGTGGATCTCTTGTCAGTGGGAACATCATCTCGAGCGGAGATGGGTTTTAAGAGGAAGCCCCCGGCCAACTTGTTCGACTTGATCGAGGGCCAACCGGGGAAGGATGCACCGGGAAAGTCGCAATCCAGCCTTCCACCTCCCCCACCACGGCCCCAGCTTGTCCAGACCAGGTCTTCTCCCTCCCGATCGGAGTCACAATCTCCCCAATCCAAACTTCCTGCCCCTCCCCAATCAATTCTGCCTCTTCGGCCTGAGCCTGCCGACCCAAAGAGGAAGAGGGGTTCCAAGGATAAGGAGCCAATGGATGGGGGGAAGTCTCGCTCCTCTCAAGAGGAGGGTGAAGCCCTGCGAGCTCTAAAACAATTGAAGATTGGGCATCAAGGCCAGGGGAAAGAGGTCGGTGCCCAATCCGTGCCCCATGCTTGGCTTTCTGCCCCAATGCTCCACAGGGAGCCACTAATGGAAGATGCATCCCTGAGGAACTTCTGAGACGGCGAAGGCGCTTATGTGGCCGACGCGTTGGAGAGGACTCTGCTGCTTCCCACTGACATAAACGAGTTGAAGAATATGAGGATGCAGGAGGTCTTCCTTAGCATGAAGAGGTACTTGGGTATGGTAAGGCTTCTAATACTTGTGACTCCGTCAACATTTGCTCCTAAATTTCCCATTCATAGTGTGTTTATTCCAATTGGCAGGCCGTCCAGGCCACTTATAGGCTTGAGAATGAGGCTAAAGAGCAGAGCAAGTCCGTGGAACTTGAGCATAATAAGCGCGTGGAGGCTGCGCGAACCCTTAAAAACTCCGAGGTTGACCTCACGAAGGCCAAGGAGGAGTTAAAGGAGATGACCAAGGCCAGGGATAGTGCTGAAGCAGGCCTGGCTGGTGCCCAAAGACAGCCGAGGACCAGACGAGGCGCTTGCTTGCTGCCGAGGAGCAATTGAAGATTGCCAAGGAGCAGATCGACGATTTAAAGAAGAAGCTGACCGAGGCAGAGGGGGCTAAGGGCGTCGCAGAATGGGCCAGGGACGAAGCCTTGAGGGCCAAGACGGAGGCTGAGTTTGCCAGGACGGAGGCCGAGACCTCCAAGGACAAAGCCGAGGAGGAGGCTTATGACGCGGGGGTGGCTGATACCCAGGCCATTCTCAAAGCTCAAATCCTTGGAGTATGCAGGCTCTACTGCTCCCAGGTCTGGAATGAAGCCCTCAAACGAGCTGGGGTGGAGGTTTCGTCCAATTTGTGGAAGGTGGAGAAGGTGTACTATCCTCCGGCCATTCGTGAGACTGCCTCTGCCAGCTCCGCGGTTGTGAGTGCTCCAGTAGAGGTTGAGGCTGCTCGGCCAGAGGTTGCCCTGGTCATTCCCACTCCTGACAAGCCAGCCAAGGGGGGCGAGCTTCCTGGGGTGACAGAAACACCGGGAGGTCTGAATCCAGAAGCGCCCCAAGAGGCTGCCAAGTTCCCAGTCAATGCTTAGGTCTCTCATGCCGAAGAGTCGGCCCTCTTGGTTCAGCCCCTTCAGACTATTTCCCTGGCTGATGTTCCCCAGGGTTCCAAGGCTAATCCTGCCCAGCTTCCCAAGGAAGGGGATGTCTCCCATGGTTCCGAGGCCAATCCTGCCCAACTCCCTAAGGATGGGGCCAAGATAAAGTTGAAGGAGTAGGGGTCCCAGCCAGCTTTTGTATTGGTTTTAGTTTGGTTTTTAGTTTGTTCTCTTTTATTTTAAAGACCTTGGAATGGTTTTGTAATTAAGTTCTTTTGACTACACGTATGGAATTCCTTTCTTCCTTTTTCTTTTGAATTATGCGTTTGTTGCCATCACCGATATTACTATTGCTGTGAATCTCATGGTTTGTGAATTAGTTATCCTAACGTGTATGAATGGTTGTGCATATGATATATTTGAAATTAAATCCCTAAATTCTAACTTACCAGCACCCAGGGGGCGCTTGGTTTGCGTCTACACATATTTCTAGGGGGCTAAGTGCATAATCCGAGGTGCTAAGCGTGTTCTTAGGCCATGTCTAATACTTAGATTTTCTTGGAGTATCTAGTTTCCCCATAGGTTTGAGTCTGAGGACCATGCAAGATCTTGGTTCTGTCTAGTACTTAGATTTTCTTGGAGTGTCTAGTTTCCCCATAAGTTTGAGTCCGAGGACCATACAAGACCTTGGTTCTGTCTAGTACTTAGATTTCCTTGGAGTATCTAGTTTCCCCATAGGTTTGAGTCCGAAAACCATGCAAGACCTTGGTTCTGTCTAGTACTTAGATTGTTGCCAAGATACAAGACATATAATCATAATAGACTTAAAACTTTGAATTAGAGAAGTACTTCTATTAATAATACCTTCTCAAGTTATTTACATTCCACGGATGGGGTACAACTTTTTCATCTAAGTCTTCTAGGTAGAAAGCTCCTATTCCTGCAACTGAAGTAATTCGGTATAGCCCTTCCCAATTGGGTCCAAGCTTTCCCCAGGACGGGTTCTTCGCAGCACCCACAACTTTCCTCAGCACCAAGTCCCTTGGTGCTAGCGGTTTGAGCTTCATATTGGCATCATAACCCTGTTTGAGCTTCTAGTGGTAATAGGCTAAATGGATCATTGCCTTTTCTCTTTATTCGTCGATCAGGTCTAGGTTCTTCCTCAGTAGTTCATCGTTACTGTCTGGGGTGAAGGAGCCTGTCCTCAGCGTTGGGAAGTTTACCTCTAAGGGGATAACAGCCTCGGCCTCATAGGTCAGGGCAAAAGGTGTCTCCCCTGTTGACCATCGTGGTGTAGTCCGGTAAGTCCATAAGACGTGCGGCAGCTCTTCTACCCATCTTCCCTTGGCGTCGTCCAGTCTCTTCTTAAGCCCATTAACTATGACCATGTTGACAGCCTCGGCTTATCCATTCCCTTGAGGATAAGCTGGAGTTGAGTACCTGTTAGTGATCCCCAGCTCGCAACAGTATCTTCTGAAGGCCTTGCTGTCAAACTAGAGTCCATTATCTGAAATGAGGGTGCGAAGGACCCCGAATCGTGTAACGATGTTTCTCCAGATGAATTTCTTAGCATCTACATCCCTGATGTTGGCCAGGGGCTCGACTTCGACCCATTTGGTGAAGTAATCCATGCCGACCAGTAGATACCTCTTATTCCCTGCTGCCTTCGGGAAAGGTCCTACAATATCCAGGCCCTACTGGGCGAACTGACATGGGATGGACAGAGGGTTGAGGATCCCGCCTGGCTGATGAATATTTGGGGCGAACCTTTGGCATTGGTCACACTTCTTAACGTACTCTAGGGCTTCCTTCTGCATCCCCGGCCACCAATATCCCTGGGTAATGGCTCGGTGGGACAGAGATCTTCCTCCTGTGTGACTCTCGCAGATCCCTTCGTGCATCTCTTCAAGCAGTAGCTCTGATGCCTCTGAGTGGACACACAGTAAATATGGCCCGGAGTATGAGCGTTTGTACAGTTTGTGGTCCTCGGACAACCAAAACCGAGGAGCTTTTCTTTGTATTTTCTCCGCCTCCGACTTTTCCTCGGGCAAGATGTCATCTTTGAGGAACCTCACCATAGGGTCCATCCAGCTAGGGCCCACTCTAACCTCATGAACAGGGACCGTGCCTTTCGCTACGTCATTCGTTCTATCCAGATGCTCAACAAGAATAATTCGAGGTAGATCCCCTGCCGAGGATGTGGCAAGCGTGGCCAGTGAATTTGCATGAGTGTTTCCACTTCTGGAGACGTGTGATAGGCTGAAGAGATCGAAGCCCGACTGCAGGCATTTGACCTGGCTTAGGTACTCTTGCATCCTTGCATCTTTGGCTTCTAATTCCCCCTTTACCTGGCCTACTACCAGTCTCGAGTCCAAGAACATCTCCACTGCTTTTCCCCCCATTTTCTATATCATGGTAATTCTTTGTAGCAAGGCCTCGTACTTGGCTTTGTTGTTCGTGGCTGGGAACCCAAGTCTAAAGGACTTCTCTATGATGGCTTTTTCGGGAGATATTAGGACTAGCCCTACTCCGGAGCCCCTTTGATTTGCTGTGCCATCAACGTACACCTTCCAACATGGGGGTCCTGGTGTAGAGATTACTCCAACTGATTTTCCATCCATGTTCTGCTCCTTTGCTACTATTTCTACTGGTGGTTCAGCAAATTCGGCCACTAAGTCAATTAGGACTTGGCCCTTTATAGAGGTTCGAGGCATGTATTTGATGTCAAAAGCCCCCAGAATCGTGCTCCATATGGCGATCCTTCCAGTGTAATTAGCGGTTCGAAGTACAGACTTCAAGGGTAGTTGGGTTAGAACAACCACTGTGTGGGCTTGGAAATAATGGGGAAGCTTCCGCGTGGCGTGGACCACAACCAATATGGCCTTCTCCAGGGGTAGGTATTTGACCTCAGCTTCATGCAGTGACTTACTCACGTAATAGACTGGCTTTTGGATGCCATTGTCATCTTGTATTAGCACCAAGCTCACAGCATGAGGGGCCACAACAATATATGCGTACAGGACTTCATCGGCCTCGGGTTGGACATGATAGGTGGCCGGGATAGGTACTCCTTGAGTTGCTGGAAGGCCACAACACAGTCCTCGGACCACTCAAAACCCTTCCACTTGTTGATCAAGAGATAGAACGATCTACATCTGTCCGCCGACCTGGAAATGAATCGATTGAGGGCTGCGATCATCCCAGTAAGCTTTTGGACCTCTTTTGCATTTTGTGGTGGTTTCAGGTCGTTTATAGCCTTGATCTGGTCAGGGTTAACCTCGATTCCCCTATGAGTAACCATGTAGCCCAAAAACTTGCCTGATCCCACGCCAAACGAGCATTTAGAAGCGTTTAGGCGCAGTTTGTGCCCCCTCAGGACATCAAAGGTACTGCCGAGGTCTCCTAAATGCTCGGATACCACTTTACTCTTCACCACCATATCATCAACATAGATTTCGATGCTCTTGCCCAACTGTGACTCGAACATTCTCGTCATCATCCTCTGATAAGTGGATCCCGCGTTCTTCAGACCAAATGGCATTACCTTATAATGGTAGTTCCCTGTAGGCGTCACGAAGGCTGTCTTCTCCTAGTCCTCCAGGGCTAGTGGTATTTGATGATAGCCTTGAAAGTCATCTAAGAAACTCATTCGAGGATGGCCTGCTGTCACATCCACTAGCTGGTCTATCCAAGGCATTGGGAACGGGTCCTTAGGGCACGCCTTATTTAGGTCTGTGAAGTCCACACAAACTCGCCATTTCCCACTTTTCTTCTTGACCACCACAGTGTTGGCCAACCATTCGGGGTAAAAGACTTCTTTGATAGCCCTTGCACGCTTAAGCTTTGCCACCTCGTCTCTAAGCGCATCGGCGTGCTCTCTCGACGGGCGACGTGGTGGCTGCTTCTTGGGAATGATGGATGGGTTGACATTGAGATGGTGACAGATGAAGGCCAGATCGATCTCTGGAGCATCGCAGGCATCCCAGGCAAATACGTCGATATTTCTTTTGAGGAACTCAATCAACTCCTCCTTCTCCTGAAGAGGCAGCTGAGCCCCTACCCGAAAGAATTTATCCGGGTCGCCGCCAATAACCACCTCTTCCAAGCCTTCGTATTTCGCCTTGTCGGCGGTTGTGTCAGGAGGCGAAGTCAGGGCCTTTGATTGCTATAAGCTCTTTTCAGCAGAGGCCGAGGACTCCGCATCGAGCCGATGGGAGACGGCAGCCACCACACAATGCCTTGCCATGGACTGGCTCCCACGGATTTTGTGGACTTGGTCTCCTGATGGGAATTTCAACTTCTGATGCAAGGAAGAGGCGACAGCCCCCAATGTATGGAGCCAGGGTCTGCCGACGATGGCCATATATGGAGAGTAGGTGTCCACCACGATAAAGTTTACTTCCACTATCTTTGGGCAGGTCTGGATGGGTAGCCTAATCATGCCCTTCGGGATAACAAGCTTCCCATTGAAGGTCATCAAAAGGGAGCTATAGGGCGTCAGATCCTCCGATTTTAACCCCAGCCCTTTGTAGAGATCGGGGTACATGACCTCAGCAGCATTGCCACCATCCACCATCACCCTTTTCACATCGTAGCCCCCGATTTTGAGAGTGATCAATAGCGCATCGTTATGACCTCGGCAGCACTCCCACTACTTTTGAAGGTGCTGATGGCGACTTCGTCAAAATTGCCTTTTATTTCGTTAAACATCTCCCAATAACGGTCCGAGTAGGCCTTTAGAGTTTCTCCATCATGCATGGACAACGATAATAACGCACTCAAGGGCCGAAGAGCTCTGCTGTTCATAACGAAACGGGAGCCAAAGGCTTAGGTTAGCTGCCTATACGAATCTATGGAATTCGTCTTTAGGCCATTGAACCATCTCATCGCCACAGGTCCCAAGCTGGATGGGAAAACCTTGCACATTAACGCCTCGTCTCTAGAATGGACAGCCATCCTCTGGTTAAACTGGTTCACGTGCTCCACGGGGTCTGTTTTGCCGTTATAAAGTGTGAAGGTTGGCTGTTGGAATCGGTAGCCCCTTCTATGCGGCGCGTGAAGGGTGATTTGGAGAGCTGGTCCAGTGCCCTGCTCATGGCATCGTTTCCCAAGCCTCTGGGAGATAGGCTTTTACATTCGCGCCTCCGGAAATGCTCTTCTTCATGGGAGAAGGTCTCACTTGGGGGAGTCCTCGATCTTTGCCTATAATCGTCATCACTTTCGTCATCGAAGGGCACGTCATGCCTGGAATGAGATTGCCTTCGTTGTGCATGGTGCAACTTTATCTTCAAGTCGTCTATCTCTCGCCGCATGGCCCGCTTATCATTCTGTCTCTGGGATGCGTGACTCTTAGCTTCTTCTGGTTGCGTGGCCCGGTTTTTGTTTTGTTTTTGGAGCACGTGGTTACCCACACGAGAATGGCTTTTACTGGTTTGAGATGTGTTCACACTTCCCTTCCGGAACCTTCCATTTTCTTCATTTCGAGTACGCTCAAGGTTGGGGAAGTTACCCTGTTGTTGGGATCTGGCCGGTTCGGGCTGATGGGACCCTGCCTGATGAGGGCCTGATCCTACTATGCCTGATTGTTGTCCTCACTAACGCACAAGCTCTTCCCACAGACGGCGCCAATTGTAGGGGCTGGGTTCGAGCACTTCTTTCATGAGAGAAGTGGATTCAAGCCCAACTAGCCCAATACAATAAATTTGTAGAGAGTAGGTTCAAGAACTAGGTTTTAGTGAGGATTGTAACGACTGGACACAGTCATGAATGGATTGAATAACGGATATACAGGCTAAAGCTAGAAACTCCGTCCTCGGGCCTTTCGTCCGAGGAGCTTAATGTTCTTATTATTTCTTTAATGCTAGGTTACAATGGTCCTAGAGATGATATGTACTGCTATTGACTTCTCTCTCTTTTTCCCGATCTCCCTTTCATGGAGGATTTCTTACATTATATAGCCTCTCTCAGTAGATCTTGACCTTCCATCTGTTGATCATGCAGGTCACTACTCGAGTGTTTGTCCCATCAGCCACCTTCCCCCACCTTCTGTTAGTTGCGGCAACCAAAGCCGCACTGTTTAGGGGTCCTTTCCTCATTAATGCGGCCAGAACGTTAGTTGGACGCATTCAATGTGGAGGTGACAGATTCTCCTTGAACTGCTCCTACACTATACCTCCGTGCGTGTCCTACTGTACTCACCCTTTCTTTTGGGAGCGCTCTAAGGGGCTGCCTTTGATGGCGTGCCGTTCTTGCCTTCTGGGTTCTGGAATGCCAAGGACAGGATCGTCCTCGGCTACATCTCTAGGCCATTTGGACTTTCATTGTACGTCTTCAGCAACATCTCTCCTCGGCGCGGGCCTTGGGCCCTAGTGTAAAGTGGGCCGGGGTCACAAATTCTTTGGCCCCATAATTATATATATATAGATTAATTGAAATCACCAAAAAAAAAATGAGTTAAATTATAAAACTCTTGGCTATATATTATGAGTTATTCCAGTGAAACTATATATTTTTTGGTCTTATCCCAAAAAATATATGGTACACTATGGCACTATAAACTCCTTTAGGCTTTAGAAGATTGTTATCTTTTTTTTCTTTTTTCTTTTTCATTTTTCAACTGAAAAGTTATTATTTTGACTCGATATAGTGATTTTTTTTTTTTTGGAGAAACGATATAGTGAGTTTGATTCAAGGGTTTGATATTATCCCAACTTTTTTTTTTGGCTAAAAGTAAGATAACTTTAACCAAGACACAATGATATACGGATAATTGAATGTCATTAAACATAATTAAACTAACTCAGACAAGGTACAACTTTATGTAAAAGTAAATTAAACAAAAATTAAAGTATAGAAACTAAACGTAGTTTCATGAAATGAAATTATGCTATATATATGCAGGGCTAAATTCTGACTGAACAGGAGATTATAAACTATAAAGGATAAAAACAAAGATCCATTTTAGTGTGATCACTTCATTAGGTTGTTATTTCCTTGATGCAACAAATCCCTAGAAGACTAAAACTATATTGATAATCATTTACTAAGAACACCCATTGATAATTGAAGCCAGGGTTGAATTGCATGCAACAATATTCATTACTCTTATCTGGAAGCAAACTCTAGTTGTCAATTTTGATAAAAGGTAAGTGGAGTAGATTTGACCAAAAATTAAATTAATTTTCAGCCAACTTTATTAGTCAACTAAGTAAAATTGACTTCTTGTTGATTAGGCAAGCTCGTTAACCGGTTTACAACAAAGGGCTCACGAATTATAAAACCCACTTGTATACTTTTACAAGGTTTGACAAGTATTTGTTGTTTTGGATTTTAACCCTAATGCAATGGCTGGGCTTGGCCCAAACGAGAGCCCATAGTGGGCCCAACCCAACAAGGTAATATGCCCCATTTGACCCGGTATTTAAATTTGGAAACGTTGTTAACACTCGATTTGCTTAGTTTCCTAAATAGTTTGGAAACATTGTTAACTAACGAAATATTTGAAAATAAGGGTTATTTTGAAAAAAAAAAAAAAAAAAAAAAAAAACCCCTTTGTTAGGCTTGGATTTTTTTGGGGGAGTTCAATCCGAAACTCAATATTGGGCCGCATGGACCAATGGCTTCCGTTGCATTTTTAAGCCTACATAATAGATAAAGCCCAAAGTCTAAGAATCATGATGATGGTTAAAATAAATAAATAATATGTTTAATTGAATAGTTTTGATTAAATGTCATATGTCCAATAGTGTTGAACATTATTATTATGTGTGTTAAGTGATATCCAATATTAGAGAATAATTAATTAAATGTCATATGTCCAATAATGGGATGAGTCCAAAATAGTTCATATCTAGTTGTGGTTCATGGTCTATGTTCAACATGATATGGTATGTCCAGCAATGGTCTATGTCCAAATAATGTATGTCCAACAGCGAGATGGATTCAATTTGTCAATATTTTTATATTCATTAGTGAAATATTAGTGAATTCATGTTTGTTAAATATTAGTGAAAAATTTGTCATGCTTGTTTAGACCCCCAATTTTAAAATTACAGTTTAATTGCTTTTACTCTAACTTATCTAAGTACAGAACAAGAGTAAATGAAGCGCAATAAACGGGAACTACTCTAGTGCATGAATATGAACAATAAACAATGAATGTAAAACACAAAGAGTAAGGGAAGAGAGATGCAAACACAAGATAACACCAAGATGTGTTATTGAAGAGGGAACTGAAAAACTCGGTGAAAAACCTCTCCACGACCCTCCAAGTCGAAATCAATCCACTAGTGAATAAGTTGGAGTACACGAATAACAAAAGACCCTCCAAACCTAGTCTACCCAATGTACTTGAGCCCTCCAAGCTCCTATAACCAACGGACTTCTCGGAATCTTGTCTTCATTAGCTTTCTGGATTTCGCAATACTGCTTGATTGCTTCTGCCAAGCCTCACCAGCTTCTTTTGGCAAATCCCTAAAACTTCCCAAATTTCAAAACACTCTCTACACTCTGAATAGGCATGAGTTGTGTTTGGGTACAAATCTCCTCTCAAGGTATAACAATGGGAGAAGGAAGGAGAAGAGACTACAATAATTTCTCACTAAAGGATAAGTAGCTCTCTCTCTAAAAGGTGGATGTGTTATGTTGTAGAAACCTATCTAGGGTTTTCTCTCTAAATAGCCTCGTTTACTTTTGTGGGTAATGAGGGTATATATAGTATGGGTACTTAAATTCCTCTAGGTAAAGAGTTTTGTAGGTAACTCACGAGATGGCCTTTCTCGCGAAGTACTTGCGAAATGCAACTTGGCACTTGACTCTTCAGCTTCCAGCATGTGCTTCTCATATGGTCTTTTCGCGGGAACCTTTACTCGTGAGCTTCTTACGAGTTAGTCACAAAACTGCACTGATCTTCATTGCATGCTTGATTCTTCACCAACTTAATACTAAACCTAATACAATAAAATCTCACAAAATACAAAGAACAAAAATAATGCAATTACAATACCCTTTGTCATGAAATAAAGCCAACATAAAACCTAGTTGTAAATCACAACTTTACAATCTCCCCCTTTGGCTATTCCGTGACAAAAATACTCTATAACAGACTCTAGACTTAAATGTGAGTTTAGGAATAATGACAAAACTCACTCACACCTAAATCTAAAACCTGTGATGAACTTGGAACACAATACCTGTATCCTGAAACACTTGCACAAAACACATTAGACCCTCAAGGTAAAGCAAGTAATAAAAGGACAAGTATAATATTAACAAGTAATAAATGATCAAGTAAACAAGTTGTGAACCATATGAGCAACTTAATCAAACAAAAAATAGTCAAACAGAAATGACAACAATGATCATATAGCAAAGCAAATGATCATCCGAACATGCAACCAATAAAGCACAATAGCATAAGGATGTATGCATGTCCAACACATAAAACACAATGCAACGAGAACAACAAAGCATAGATACTAAACATAACTCAAAGCACCATAAAGCAAACAAGAAAACAAACATAATATAAAACAAACAAAACAAAGTTTTCTCATGAAAAAAATGTCTTCTTCCCCTTGGTATATGCATCTCCCCTATGGAATTTCTCCCCCTACGAATGTGCACGAGATAGAATTTCTCCCCCTGAGAATGTGCATATGAGTCATATAAAAATGACGATACATTCCGGTATACTCTCTAGTATACTCTCCCCCTTTTTGTCACGAATAGACAAATGAATTAAAAAGAAGGAGGGAAAGAAAAGAAGATATGAACAAGAGTAATGATGCATGAGGGGTGCAAGATGAATGAGAAAATGAAGCTCAAATAAAAGACAAAACACCTTAAAAACAAAATGCTACAAAGTATAAAGTAAACATGATATGCTAGGATGAGGAAACAAGAGATAGACTAAGGTATGACAAGGATAGCAAAGATGTGTGCAAGAGGTGGCTATGTGCAATGCATGAACAAAGCATGAGAAATGCACATGTGGGGCAAGGTGTCTAAAATACACAACTAATAAACCAAACATGTTCCTGATGAGGAAACATGAAAATCCCCAAAGTTTGGTACTCATTGGAGTCCAAAAGAGTGGAAAAATACCATAGAGACATTTTATCAAACACCTAGCGTGCACACTATGAACAACTAAGTGTTGCAATGCATGAACATGTGAAAATCTACAGTTAATATAAGTTATTTTTGCTACAAGAGGCCAACATCCAAAGCAAATAGACATTTAAAACAAAACCCAATCCAAAATATTGACAAAAATTAAGTTTTCCAACCCCCATTTGAGAAAATCTCAACTATGAACATAAAACCCCCAAAAATATAATCTAAGGATTAAAATCAAAGAAAAGTGTTAAAGATTACCTTAGAGATGTTTATGGAATGTAAAACACTTGAAATTAGTTGGGTTTTGATGTAGAAGTTTAGAAAAAAGAGGGTTTGGAGAAGATGGAGTCATAAGAGAGTCATATGAGAAGTTTTGGACCAAAAACTCACAAAAAAAACCCATAAAATAGCTGATCCGGGAATTTTGCGAGATAGCCTACTTGTGAGCTATTTGCGAAACTCACTACCTAATGACTAAAAATGCATTTTTCAGCTTCGCGACTCGCAGCCAAGTCGCGAACAGGTCTCGAACGACTCGTGAAAGACTCTGATTCCCTGTTTTTCAACACAAAAACAAGCTTGAAACATTGAAAAACAAAGTAAGTACAAAACTTAAAAACAAAGAGTGATGAAAAACACTTCCAAATACAAATAAAATGATCAAAAATCTTTTTGGTTTGATCCACATATGGTTGAGCACACATACATCACATTTAAACATGTACAATCACACAAATGAAATAGACATTCATTGAACATTAGACTTGTATGTTGTGTATGTGAATCAAGTGATAGGCCAAAAACGAATTGACCCCTTGTGATAAATTAACCAATTAATTTAGCCAAGTGAATTAATTAAGTTAATTAACATGCAAACGCGTGGTAGTACAAAAAAATCACCAAATAACTAAATATGCAGCGGAAAATAAATGACACGGTGATTTGTTTACGAATGGGGAAAACCTAACGTCAAAAACCCCACCGGGTGATTTTCAGGTCACCACTCCCGAAATTCCACTATTATTACAACAAGCGGTTACAAGTAAAGGAATCCCAGTACCTTATACCAACCTACAGTTGAACCCTTACCCCAATACCCAATTGGACTTGTTTTGCAGTGACAATTTCCCTTTTCGATGCACGGCTCCCAAGTACACGACTAACCAATGCGTAGATCCCAGTACGCGACTTCAATCACCAACTAGAGAAGGTTGTTGGCTGCAAAGTTCTTCACTTCATCCCAACGATGAAGATCAAGAAGATGCTTAGTTACAAAACCCTACGGTGCATATACACTGCAACTTCTTCACAAGAATGATGAACTAGGGCAAAACTTTGTCTCCGATTACAAATTGCTTGAACAAACTTTGCTCAACACTTGTGCAACTTGCATACACCTTGATGGCCTTTAAAATAATCTTTTTATATGTCTAGGGTTAGAAGAAAAGAAGGCCTAAACACATAATCACGGATTAGAGTCAAAATAGAACTGAAATTCTGTTTTTCATAAAACTCGACAGATAGCTGTCTGTCGAGGTGTTGTCGAGCAGCTGTCAAGCCACTGGGCTGGAACAGCTTCTTAAGCTTGATGGATAGCTAGTTGTCGAGCTAGCTGTCGAGCTTTAATGAACAGTACTTCTTCAGCTTGAATCTTGGATAGACTTGCATGTCTTCAACACTTGATCTTGAAACACAGTTTCTTAAAGTATTAAACACATCCTAGATCTACCTAAATACAAGTAAAGTGCATTTTGTCAAAGGATAAGCCAATTACATAAAATAGTGACATATGTTCCTAACAAGTGAATCACATATGTCCTAACATCAAGTATGAATAAGTCTATAGTCTAGTATGAAGCTTCAATGATTAATTCAATCAAGTCATATACATCTAGCACAAAGTCAAGTGACATATCTCACTAGTAGAAATGAACATATATGACCCCCCCACCAAAGTATTTATAATAGATTGAAAGTTTTTCATTTGGCTTTCATTTTTTATACTTTTTGATCAATACAACTCAATTTTTGAGCAGCGATGCCATGAAATTTTTTATATTTCTTTGAGGAATAAGTCTTTGGTTTTGGCATCATACAATTTGAATATATTTTGCTCCACATTTTCCTAGTCAAACTAGTTTTGGAAGCAATGCTTTTTCAGCTCTTTTTCTTTTTAGAGATTGACGTTTGTAGAGCTTTATGACATAAAAATAAATGTGAGGAGATATATAGGCACAAGTCTACGTATGTATCAAGATCAAACAAGATTATTGACTAATCATTCATGACAAGCTTGAAGATCTATTTACAACAATCAAACGTAGATTTCTAGATTTTGCTCACACTTAAGAAATGTGCGTACATAACAAGTTAAGCTCGTAAATGCACTACGCCATTAGTATGGAGGTACTAGGCCAAACTCACATGTGATATGTACTCAAACATATACGATCAAACTTTTTGAATTTTTCACTTTTTATGTGTTTTTGGATTTTTACACATACAAAAACAAAAGCATAAAAGTAAGATAAATAAAAAAATGCATATAAAGAGATGCATGATGCACAAAAGCATGATAATGAAGCATCTAATGCATGAAGAGTCCTACAAAGATCGAACGAATTAAATCAAGGACCAAAAGAGTGAAAGCTCAACCATAGGAACCCTTCCTCATCCAAACGGAACGATTGTTTGGAATAAGTGTCTCATGAGAAGTGAGACAAGGGTTGAAAGAATGAGAACCAGAGATGCACATAGACAAAGAGGTAAGAGCATTAACCACATACTTCAACAACTTACCACTTTCAATCAAATCCAATTTAGCTTGCAAAGCACAACTTCCAAGAAGCTCAAGTTTCTCATTTCTTTTGATTTTTTTAAGAGCTTGAAACTTAGAGCAGTGAGGTCTTAGATGACCAAAGGCACCACAATGGTGACAAACAATGGGTTTAGGTCCATTAGGCTTTTTAGGAAGGGATCTAGCAACATGGTTTTGTTTTCTCTTCAACATGGAATATTGAAGTCTTATGTGACCGATCACACCGTAATGGTGGCAAGTAGGAACAAACCTAGATCCACTCAAATTGCTAGGATGAGACCTAAACGAAGGCTTAGGCTTAAGAGCTTTTCTCTCCACTTTTTGGTTTCTTTTGTGTGGAGGAATGTACATAGATTTGTCTTTAGCGGTAGAACTAACAATAGGCACAAAATCAGGTAACACAACATGATTGTAATAAAAAAATTTTCTTTCTTTTTAGCAATAGGTTCAGCAATCAAACACTTGGCTTGCATTTTAAGAGATTCATTTTCACATTTAAAATCATCAACAAGTTTGTTAGACAAAACAAGTTTAGCATCCAAATCCACATTCAAACATTCAAACTCTTCCATCTTTTTAAAGGAATTTTTAGCAAGTTTTTTATATTTTTCAACCAATTTATTGGATTCATTGAGTTTAGCAATCAAATCATCCTTTTCACTAGTGAACTTGCTTAAATTCTCATTAAACTTCTTAAACTTTTTCTTCAAGAGTTTGACCTTTTGAATTTTAACAACACCCAAAGAGTCATGTAACATGTCATCACAAGCATGAGGATAAACATTCATAGAGGCATTTTCACAAACATATGGCATGTTACAATCCACATCATCCAAAACATCCATAGAAGCACATAAAGCACTATCCATTACAATAAACACAAGGGGTCAAGGATCACATTTAAGTAATTAAACTAATACAAGTGTACCCACTCTGATACCAAATGAAAGCTTAAATTAATGTGAAACACTAATGCTTGTTTAGAACCCCCAATTTTAAAATTATGGCTTAATTTCTTTTACTCTAACTTATCTAAGTGAGGAACAAGAGTAAATGATGCATAATAAACCAAAACTACTTTAGTGCATGAATATGAACAATAAACAATAAAAGTAAAGCACAAAGAGTAAGGGAAGAGAGATGCAAACACAAGATAACACCAATGCATGTTATTGAAGAGGAAACCGAAGAATTCAGCAAAAAACCTCTCCGCAACCCTCCAAATCGAAATCGATCCACTAGTGAATAAATTGGAGTACATAAATAACAAAAGACCCTCCAAGCCTAGTCTACCAAATGTACTTGATCCTTCCAAGCTCCTGCTACCAATGCACTTCTCAAAGTCTTGTCTTCACTAGCTTTCTGGATCCCGCAATACCGCTCGATTGCATCTGCCAAGCCTTACCAGCTTCGTTTGGCAAATCCCCAAAACTTTCCAGCTCCAAAATACTCTCTACACTCTGAATAAGTGTGATTTTATGTTTGGGTACAAATCCCTTCTCAAGGTATAACAATGAGAGAGGGAAGGAGAAGAGACTACAATGATTTCTCACTAAAGGATGAGTAGCTCTCTCTCTCTCTAAAAGGTAGGTGTGTTGTGTTATAGAAATCTATCTAGGGTTTTCTGTCTGAATAGCCTCGTTTGCTTTTGTGGGTAATGAGGGTATTATAATATGGGTGAAGGGAAAGAAAGTCACACTTAAAATCCTCCAGGCAGAGAGTTTTGTGAATACCTCGCGAGATGGCCTTTCTCGCAAAGTACTTGCGAAATGCAGCTTGGCACTTGACTCTTTAACTTCCAGCATGTGCTTCTCATGTAACCTTATCGCCGAAACCTTTACTCGCGATCTTCTTGTGAGCTAGTCACGAAACTGCACTAATCTTCATTGCATGCTTGATTCTTCACCAACTTAATACTAAACCCAATACAATAAAATCCCACAAAATACAAGGAACAAAAATAATGCAATTACAACACCTTTTGTCATGAAATAAATCCAACATAAAATATAGTTATAAATCATAAATTTACAGTCTATTCAATCTAGGCAAAGAAAAAAGGCAAGATATTCTAGTCAATAACACGAGCGGTGCACATTGAAAACAATAAATGGGTCTGTTACTAGGGTTGTTCAAGAATCCACTCCATCCAATCAATAAAATTGTCTATTCCACACTGACTTTTTAGTTTTCTACTTTAGTCTAAGGGTGTTGTCAATGAGCAATTGTTAATAAACCATTTTTAAAAAGTTTTAACATCATTTGTATGAAAAAAATCTCTAAAAATATATCTTAAATATATCCTAAATCAATACCCTTAGATATCCGTTAACTTTATCATTAGTCAAAACATAAAATTAAGCACTTTTTTTAATGAAACTTTTATTAAATTTCTCTTCTATTTGCTGAAGGTTTTTGGATCATTCCTAGCCAATCAAATGAAATTAAAAAAAAAAAAAAAAAAAAAAAAAAAGCAAAATTGTCTTAGGCATTTGAACTTTGAAGCACTTCACTTAATTCTAATATTTTCCATATTATCTCATACCAACAACCATCACTATGTTCTTTTGTTACTTTATACCCTACACAAAGCAGTGGCAAGCTCGCATCGAGTGAAGTTTGCTGCAGCGGCTGTGGTCAAAGGAATCCCATTACGTAATTGATACAAAGCCATGTTTTTCTGTATATACTCAGTGAATTGAAATCTGCAGATAAACAAAAACCCAACAACTCAAAAAACAATCAAAACCTAAAACCCAAAAAATCCAAAATTCAATAAAGAAAGAAAAAAAACCTCTCACTGAACTCGCCACTAGCAACGTGGAGAGTTAGAGAGAACTTGAAAGGAAGCTGCTCGGCAGCGGGAAGATCAAGGGATGACGGCGGGGCCTTCAGAGTGGGTTGCTTGGCGGCATGGATCGGCACTCGGCGGCAACAACAATTGGCGCCGTGGCGAGTGAGAGAGCTTGAGACTTGAGAGTGAGAGAGGTTGAAAGTGAGGGTTTGAGCAAGGGTGACTCGATCTGATCTTTGAGCTAGGGTTTTTTTTTTTTTTTTTTTTTTTTTTTTAAAAATTCCCAGCCTATAGTGGCGGTTCAAAACGGCCACTATAGGCCTAACTCATTTAAGGACCCTACAGCGGCAGTTGAGAGGCGCCGCTATTGGTCCTCAATATATATATATATATATATATATATATATATATATTTTTTTTTTTTTAAACTTTCCTAATTGACCTATAGTCACATTTCAAAAACGTGGCTATAGATAGTCTCTTTTTTTATTTTTTTATTTTTTATTTAATTTCCAAATGATCCTATAGCCGCGCTTCTAAACGCTTAGAAACGCGGCTATAGGTTAGCTATAGCCATGTTTATTAAATGTGGGTATAGGTCCTAAAAAAAAAAAAAAAAAAAAAAAAATTATTTGGCTGGACTTATAGTTATGCTTTTTGAATGCGGCAATAGACCCTATCCAAGGAAACGCAGCTATAAACACTTAGAAACGTGGCTATAGACTTAACCTATAGCCACGTTTAAAAAATGCAGCTAAAGGTCAGTAGTTTAAGCCACTTTTTAAGAAACATGGCTATAGATTAGCTATAGCAATGTTTTTTGTAAACGAAGTTAAAAAAAATGCGGCTATAGCCCGCATTTTTTGTAGTGTATATATGTAAGACTTTTCCAAACTATCTTTGAATTATCTAAACCTAAGATACCGATGTATCTCTAAAACCTTGTTTGAGGTGAACAAAATCAAAAGAGTAGGTTATGACTTACAAGGTTTGGATAAGTGTAAAGAATTTTCTAATCTATCTTTGAATTATCAAAAATGAAGATACTAGTATATCTCTGGTAAACTTTCATAATGTAAGCGTCACTCTCACATTGTGTGGGTCCCACAGGTGAGTGGGACCCACACAATGTAAGTCTACTTTTCTTCCCATCTAGGGGAGAGATTTTTTGTGGGCTGTGGAGAATACACGGCACCCACTTTTCTTTTTCCCATGTCAACAAACAATAGAAAATGATATTCTTTCTCCAATTTTCAAACAAACAAACATAACCTGAAGGTTTTTAACCCTTTGTTCATTTGTCCTAGCATGCATATATCTCACCATATTTATGATTTATTATTACTTCAACCACACAGAAAAATGTAATTGATATCCAATTTCCTTGCTTTATTTGACGTATAATCGAGGGAGAACTGCTAGCCTTGATTGAATGGCACCGACTTCAGTCAATGCACAGATACTTCTTTTACAATTTCTTAAGGTCTTGAATGAATAACACTGTTTCTCTGGAGTAACATCATATTTTTTTATTATTAATAGATCGAACAGATTAAGATTAATGTGTCTTCAATTACAATAAACTAGAATTAGCTGAACACAATTCATATGAATAGCAAAAAAATAACTTTTGTTATTTTTTATTGTGGACATAGATTATTAGCTGAACCATGTTAATTCTCATATACTTTCTTTTCTCTTGGTTTTGCTTTTGTCTCTCTACACCCTCTATTTTATTCTTTTTATTTCAACACATGTTAAGCGAATAAAAATAAAATAAAAATCTAGTTCATGTGTGTTAATATAATTAGGTTAACCTACTAAAATTAGTCATTTTGCACAGAAACTTATTATAGACAGTAGGATAGAGACTTGTAATTGACTAGAGGTGAAGACAGTCATAGACTCATATTCATAGTCCATATCTCATTTGACGAATTCTGAGTCTTTGAATGTTTCAGCGGTGTGTGGTTTGTTATTTTGTCTGTTTATAGTATTAATATTCAGATGATGGTGTCAACTTTGTCATCTAATATAACTATAATCCAAGGTTTAATGAAACCTTATCTACATTTGTCAAGGAAAGTTTTGAATTAATCCAATATAACTATAATCCAAAATTGGATGAGATGAGGATCTGGAAATGATTCCAGCTGTTCATGAAGAGAGATTGAGTCCTACCCCTTACGGCAAGAGTCTTCTCTAACTCTAACTAAGGACTTGGAAAAGTATGCTTCAGAGTAGTGGGAAAATTCAAACACATAATTCCTTCTCTCTACCTTGGTGTCAGTCACTGCAAAAACACGAGGTACTGAAAATAATTCTGAGAGTGACACTGAAGTGAAGCTCATCACAAGAGACAAGCTACCAGTAAAGAACAGAAGCATTCAACACGTCCTGACCTCCCTTTCACAATATGAAAAATTCTTAGCCTCAATTCGGAATGGAATTTGCCCACCACATGTGGCATGAATTCATGAGTATATTAATTTGAGAATCAATTCAACTGGCTTCAAATTTTTTTTAATGAGTTAAAACTTATATAGTATCCATGGTGTAGCACATTAGGTATCCTAATTAAATTCAAAACCTTTGCTAGATTAACTAATAAGATACAAATATTTTTTTTCTTTTCCAAGAATAATTAAATTCAAAACTCCAATTAAAAAAATAAAATAAAAGAAATTTAAATTCAAAACAACTTTTTTTGAATTTTCATGTCAGAACAATTGCCTTATAATCATCATTTTCATGATATCAAGGTGATATGTAACTACTCTCCTTAGTCTTTTTATTTATTTGTAAAGTTTTAAATTATGACATTTGCTTCTAATGATTGCGTTCTTTATCATTAGATTAAGACACTAATTGATTTTTGCTGTAGACGAGAATTGAACTTCAAATCTCCTATTCAACTATAAAAACTTTACCAATTGAGCTAATTAGAACCCACTACTCTCATTAGTCTTTCATACAAATAAATTACTAATTTATTCAATTTGTATTTGGTCAACTTTTAGTTCTCTCACTACAAAAACGTTTTTCTTTGTAGTTCAAGTTGAATAATAATGGGTTGATAGCAAATCTGAACCGATTCGGCCCACACACATCCATGTGAAGCAGACTTTGTCAAAACTTAAAAGTAAAAAAAAAAAAGTTAAAACCTCCAACACGGTCTAAGAGACTTTCCATCAAGGTTGTCAAAATCGGGATCCTACGTAAGATCATGGGAGGTTGATAGGATCGTTAATCGTAAGATTTTACATTATTTGAAAAAAAAAAAAATACACATTAATATGTTAAATAATCACATAAATTATATATTCATTGATATAATTACCATACATCACTACATCCATTTGTAAGCATCATTTAAAGAGGCCAAAAATCTCAAAACATGACACTCTATTGGGATATTTTTTATTTGGGTCTAACTGACGCTCTCTCTACATTAGAGTGGAAAAACTTGGTCTATTGGGATTTTATTTTTCACTTGGGTTCAACTAAGTCTTCTATCAAGTTAAAGAAGATTACAAGAAATCAAGATCGTTTGAGATTGTCAAAATCGTATGATTCAACCGATCATGAATGATCGCAAAGATTCTTGAAAGATTCGGATCGTTTTGGGCAGGTGAGATCGTAAACTCGTAGGATCATAGGATCCAGATCGGGTTTTGACAACCATGCTTCCCATCGTTATAAAAATTGAATGGAAAACCAAAATATGACTGATGATTGAACCAATAACATCATAATTACTATAATGAAAATATTTAAAAATCACAGTGCAACCTTGGCACAATAGTCACTCCACAAGTAAGATTCTTAGACCCAAATCGGACCGACTGGTCGGACCGAGTTAATCGTGAACCGATCACAAATTGGGAGCTGTGGAGTGTAGAACTTGAGACTTATGCCTCTACTAAGAACCAAGTCCAGGATCATAATGAATGCACCACTTAGGTTGCTTGTGAACAACTATGAAATGTGCATTTGGGATTCCTTAAAAAGCCATTTTTTTTTACTATTCAGCTTATTTTTACTACTATTCATGAGTTCCATTGCACTTTTTGGTACTATTCATAAGTCTCATTGTACTATTTCAGCTACCTTTTAGTTTTATTTACGGTATTTTCAACAAAAAAATTTCAGTTTCAACTAAATAAGATGTTCCCAAACAAACACGAAGTATATTATATTTATTATAGATTTATGTGATTTATAATTTTTCAACTTATTCTATCACATCTCTCTCAATTTATACTAACTTGTAACCCTATGCATATGCATGGATACACTTAAAGATATACAATAAGATGTATAATATAATTCCTATATATATAATTTAAATACTATTGATAGTCATTTTTATATTTTGTTAACTCTTTAAAAAATTTTGTAAGGATATTATTAGGTATAAAATGTAAGTGTCCTCTTTTTTTTTTTTTTTTTTTTTTTTTTTTTTTTTTTTATATTGTGAAACACTTCTTTTTTTTTTTTTTTTTTTTACGATATTCATTTATTCTAAACTCTTTGGTTTTTGTACTTAATAACTCACTTGGATGAATCTTTATGATGTGGTCACACGTTTAATTCTAAAATTAAGAAATAAAACTCTTTAAAAGAATAAATAACTTAAGACACATGGCGCAAAATTAGAACTCTAATTTGAAATTTTAATTTAAGTTTCTCTCAGCTTCACCTATTATTATATACTAGCTTGTAAACCCATGCATATACATGGATAAACTTAAAGATATACAATATGCATAATATAATTCCTATATATATATATATATATATATATATATATATATATATATATCTATATAATTGATATACTATTGATAGTCATTTTTATATTTTGTTAATTCTTTAAAAAAATTTGTAAAGATATTATTAGGTATAAAATGTAAATTGTCCATATTATTATTATTATTATTATTATTATTGTGAAGTACTATTTTTTTTACGATTCATTTATTCTAGACTCTTTGGTTTTTGTATTTAATAACTCATTTGAATGAATATTTATGATGTGGTCTCACATTTGATTCAAATATTAAGAAATAAAACTATTTGAGAATAAATAATTTAGGATACATGGCACCAAATTTGAACTTTAATTTTGAATTCTAATTTGAGTTTCTCTCAGCTTCACCTATTATTATTATTATTATATATATATATATATATATATAGATATAGATAATAT
Organism: Quercus tomentella; assembly: GCA_028535165.1. NCBI lineage: Eukaryota > Viridiplantae > Streptophyta > Magnoliopsida > Fagales > Fagaceae > Quercus > Quercus tomentella. The sequence goes on along the minus strand of JAPQVY010000155.1, from coordinate 4,042,504 downwards.
AAATATGTATATATTATCTTATTAAATAATACCAATTATATTTATTGTCAGACCAATTTATAATCTTTTAATAATAAAATTTGTAGTTGTTTTTACTTTCTCTTTCTTTTTCTTTTTCTTTTTCTTTTTTTTTTCTTTTTTGATATTATGCCTCGATCAAATTTTGAGTTTTTTTTGTTATTGGCTCCTTACAACTTCAATGGCGACGCCACGTTCATGTCAGGGTGTTTCCAAGAACACCCTGACCTGAAAAAAAAAATTATATATAATAATTAATTTTTTTTTATTTGTTTACCTTCTAAAAAATTAGGAACACCCTAAATCAAAATTAGGAACACCTTCAAATAAATAAAAAAATTATTTGTTCTACTTTCAAGCAAAAAAAAAAAAAAAGTCCAAAAAAAAATTTGTAACAGGCAAGCCCACAAGGATAAAAAGCCCAATATACTGAAAACAGAAACCCACGGATTCTCCAAAAAAAAAAAAAAAACTGATCGGTACAAGACTGATCAGTGCAAGCCCAGCAAAGAGCAAACCCACGGATTCTCAACAAATATAATAATAATACCCAATCATATTTTAAACTAAAACAATTCCTAACCTAATAAGAACCTCACGTCTTCACTTGAGTCACTTCTTAGCAACAACAACGACTCAGCAAGGCAGCGATTCTCAAAAAAAAAAAAAAAAAAAAAGACTCAACAAGGTAGCAACAGCAACATTGAACACCTAGAGCAGCTCTGCGACGGCGAGATCAGAGATTGACTCGGCCCAAATCGGAGATTGCGAGATCGGCGACGACAAAAGCGAGGCGGCACCGCCCCTGACCTCAAGCAACATCAAGATATTTCAATTCTCCTTTTCCCTCTCTCTCTCTCTCTCTCTCTCTCTCTCTCTCTCTCATACTCAATACTCATAGTCTGACTTGTGTTGTGAGTCTTGTGACTTAGACTTATCTTTTGACAATATAAATTGCTTAAAAATATATAATTGTGTTGAAATTGCTGATCGGCTCTTGTCTCTTAGTGTGGGGTAGATGGGGCCGTGGAATTGAATTGGGGTAGTGGTCTGTGGTCCCTTAAAAGTAAGTGAATACACATTATAAAAGACAATAAAAAATAAAAAACACAATGTTAAGCAGTTTTGCATTGGGTTGATATACATATATACACTCTTATTGTACTATTTTTGGTTGTTGTTTTTCATTATTTAATTACATATTTATGTTTTAATATTCTAAAACAGTAATTGTTATGTAATAACTAAATGATTTGAGTGTCAAAAAAGAAAAACTAAATGATTTGTTTTATTTGAGGTTTACTTATTTGGATCAATAATTTTATGTTGTATAAGAAAATATAAATATATATTATTTTTAATTTTTTTTAGAAACCCCAAAACACCCTGAAACGGTATGTCAAAATAGATTGGTACCGAAATATTCCGTTTCACTAAACAAACCGAAACAGGGTTCAAAACGGTATTCATAACATTGCTTTCAAGCAAAAAGAAAAAGCTAAAAAAAAAAAAAAAGTTGAACTAAAATCTAAAAAAAAAAAAATTGCAACAGAGAATCTGAAGAAAAAAAAAATTGTAACAGAGCAAGCCCACCTAGAAGCACCCTGAGAAAAATTCTTGATGCCGCCACTCTACAACTTTGATAAATTGATATAGAGATGGTCAAGTCATGGATGACTAGAATGATCAAAATTGGTATTGGAATTTTGTTAGTTATAATATTTTCCAAAGTAAAGCCAAGCAGATTCTAGATACTTTTTTTTTTTTACCAAGGATGGATCACAAATTCATTGACAGATCAAAACGAATAGGAATCTAGTCTCTAACCATTAATTCTCAACCACGTAATCATTCTCTAAGCATAACATCTTTTGCTGAACAAATTCCGGGAGAAGTTTAATGATTACTCATAACATTCCGTGGGAAAGATCAGTCGAAAACTTCATCCAACCACTTTGTTAAGTTGTAACAAATGAAATGGTAGTATGGCAGATATGCAGATTTAATTTAGCAGTAACATATCCGTACTTTTTGAGATAAAGTAGTTTAGAGGGAAATTCTTCAAACTCCAAACTAGATAAAATCCATACCTAAGTTAACTTGAAAACATGCTCTTTTAAGCACCAAAAATCGTTTTTTCTTGCAAAGGTGAAATAGTGTTAACAAACCCAGGGGATTGGCCGAGTTGGTTGGGCTCTCGGTCTCAAGGTGCTTGTATTGGACTCAACTTGGTGTGCTCCCCAGTTTGAGTCTTGCTACTTGCACTTTGAAAAGAATTTCCTAGGCCAACGCTTTACTCCTTCGTGAACCCACCCGGCGCGAACAGTGATTAGCCTCTGGTTGAAAGCCTTGAGGATATACTATGCGAGAGCAAAAAAAAAAAAAAAAAAAAAATAGTGTTAACATAGTTCCAATAATAAAAAAGCATTTTGTAAGCAAAACTTAAATCCTAATACACACTTCTGCAGGTAGTCTCATTTCCATTCACCAAATTTCCATTATGTACGATTGTTCATACCGTTGCTATCCAGGGCTGTTAGATAATGACATATATCTGGGGTACGCTACAGACCTTTACAGGGCAATGTGTCTCTGGCATGTTTCTCCCATATACATTGACCGCAATGTACCCTCGTTTACAAAGACATTTCAAAACTAATGACATGAAATAGAGACATCTGGTTTCTCAAATTTTGGAATCCAGGAAAATATCAAATCTAAAAGATGATTATACATCAACCTAAAGCTCTAGTTCTGTAGTATTTTGTACACAATTTGTTGCCAATACATCTTACTTGTTGGTGATGGTTTCAATATCTTCTGGTACATGGTAAATTGAGAGGAAAAATGCACTCCGTTGCTTCTGTAAGAACCTGAATCACAAGATGAATATAATGACGATGATGATGATGGCATGTCATTCTTGAAAATTTCCTTAAAATGACATGTTTGAGGCAAGTTATCTAAAATTTTCTCCCCTAAACAAAGACCTAGAAGTTTGAATAATGTAACGCACTTCACTCTAAAGACACTTAGATACATTTAAATGAACACTTTTTAGTGCTCCAGAGAGCCAAATCATCACAAACTTCCAAGAAAAAATGTAAGCAACATTAAGCGTGCAAGTTGTTTGATAAATGTCACCATTCATCACAGTTTTTTTTTTTTTAAGTAGCATAAATCATCATACGCAATTTTAAAGATTGTATTCTTGTACTCTCAATTGTGCTTTTCACACAGACACACGTTAGAATGGTGGTAGAAGTTATACTTGAGAAACTCGACTAATTCTTGCTGCAGCTCCATCAATGTCTCCTCTTCGATGTTGGCAAAGTACAATAACTCAGGCAACTTAACTGCAAATACCAAAAGAATGACATTGCAAACACGAAGTAAAGATGGCTAGCAGATTTTATAACACCAAAAGGAAATACATAAGCCAAAAGATGCTGCATCTAGCAGTTCTAGTCTAGGAATATTCACACTTGAAAACAATAGCACATGTCCAGCACCAGTAGCAAACCACATTTACAGTCATCAATTACTCTGCAAATCCAACAGTTAGGCAATATAATAAATATTCAAAATGTCTTAGTTGTCCAAAATCAATATATAACGTACACAGGAATATCTTGAAGATCAGCCATCAGCCAATATTTCTTTTTCCATTTTTAACTAATTTTTGAGAAAGAAAAAATCAATTTGATATCATATGAGTTGACATCTTTTATGTCTTGTGCTACACATTTAAAATCAGCAATAGAGTTGTTGTACTTCGAAATAGACAAGTCCAAAACTACATATCCTAAATTAGCTGGCACCATATCTTCTTCTTTTTGATAAGTAAGAAAAAATTTATTAAACAAGGCTACTTCCTCAAATTACAAAATTAAACTAGTTATAAATATTAATTTAAAAATATGTAGTTAACAATAATTTCCATTGTAACATGTAAGAATATTTAAAAACTTGCATAGAAACATTGATCAGCTAGGACTTCGGTCATATAAGATCTTGTAACATAACAAATGATGCAATTCACTACACAAACACATAATTAAGCTAATAAGGGTAAATCTACCAAACATTTCACGCGTCTTCTTTGTTTTAGCGTTAGATACAAAAATAGTTTTAAACTGAGAACAGAAACAAATCTACACATAAACCACTCAAAACTAAATGCATTAGAAAATTTTGATAAAAATCAGTCACAAAAGGGCAAGACGAAGGATTTTTAGGACTGTTTCAAGATCAGCTCAATGCAATTGATGATTATTGGACAAGTGCTACCATAGACTACCAGAAAATGTACTAGCATAGATTAACATATGTAAACAGTCATTTCCATTTTCCATAACTCATGGTCTCCTAGCATATTTTATGATGTAGGGAGCACAAAAACAATTTTATTTTAATGTAGTTTTATTTATTTTTAGAAGTCAATCTTATTTTTACTATTGGTCCATTGGATTTTATTTTAGGTCATATTAGTTTATTAAGTTATTGGCATTTTACTTAATTTCCTAGAGTAAAGGTTATTTATGAATTCAATAATTGGGCTTTGGCCCAAGTCAGTTTAGAATTAAAGTTGAATCTCAGTAGCCCATATATATATATATATATATATATATATATATATATATATATATATATTTTTGAGAAACAGTAGCCCATATAATTAGCTATTATACTCCAATGGAAACAGCTTGATTTAAAATTTCTATTGCAATTTTCCAATGGCGTAGTGCTGATTCCTAAGTTCATTTTCCAATGGGTGTTGTTGGCACCGGTAATATCATCAAATTTCATTAAATTAGCAAAAATGCCTCATAAAGCAAACCACAAGGAAGGTAAGTGTTACAAAATAAACCATAGAATAGTTTCATGTTTTTTTTTTTTTTTTTGATAGGTAAAAATAATATAGTTTCATGTTTTAGGGGTATACCACAGGGGTGGTGTGTTTATTTTATCCTTATTTTTATTTTTCTATTCATTTGTTTATTCTCAGTTCCCTTTAAGAATTTTGTGCTGCATCATTTTATTTATACAGAGCCCCTGATATATATAAAGTTTAGCTTTAGTAGAAGATATACAGACCCGACAGCTGTCTAAAAAACTTATCCTGGTAGAAGTAGAACTCTGCCAGCCAGTAAATTTTGATAGGGGCATGGCAGGAAGAATCACTCATTTAGCCAGACCTATTGACCTCAACATGTTTGATAAATGTCTTAACTTCCACATTCTACATAATTATGATGTGGCTGGTTATGAAAACAATAAGCATTAATATATTTAAGGTAAAAAAACTAGAATCATCCTACAAATAAAACTTCACAAAAGAGGCGCAACATCTGTTGATTAATTTATTTAAAATATAATAAATCAAGATTATTGCTATTTAAAACACAGAAAACGTAACAAATTTTCCCAAGAAAATAATTGACTTCTAGCATAAAAGGATAAACATACCAAAGAGGCGCAATAGATGTTCATCACCATATACAGTTGAAGGAGAGACATCAACTGAAATTGCTTCTTTATATTGCCGACGCTCACTTTTATATAGAAGTATTGCTGCCATTTGCTGGCAATGCTTTGTCGAAGTAACAACGTAATCCTTTCAGAATTTCTCCCACTGAATCAGCTATCCTATATCCATTTAATTACGTTACAGAGAAAGAACAATGACAACACACAAAAACATGAACACCAGAACACTAACAATAGGTAATTACCAAGACACGAATGCATCAATTCCAAAAACATGATTTAAAAGAACTTCACACACAACAAAAATTGCATAGGAAAGTAATGTCTAAATACAGAAGTTGCAAGATGCATCAATAGTAAGTTTAACACTTGAGGGCTGTTAGGTTCTAAGTACTTAGGAACTAATGTATTAGAACTCTAATTTGTATTGTTGGCAAACCATGATCAAAACAAGTTTTTAGTCTTGTTTTAGTCTTACTCAAAGTATGTGTTTTATGTAAAGTTGGAATCGAGCTGCTGCAGAATTCATTGTGCAATTTGGTCTGGCTCGATCGATCGAGAATTAGACTAGACCGATCGAAAGTTGGGCAGAATGTTTTTTCTGCAGAATTTCCAACTCAGCTCTAAGCCTATATGACGTGTAGGGTTTTATGTTTTGCCCTAGGTATAAAAGGGAAACCCTAGCCACGTTTTTTTGTTGCTCTATTTGCTGTGTGTGTGAATCTTTTGTGAGATCTGAGAGGTGGTTGCCTTCACACATGCTTAGGATTATTAAGAAGGAGATTTCATTGAGAGCTTGATGATCATTCAGTTGCTGCAATAAAAGCTTTAAAATACATAAGCAGGAGTGCTTGTATTTGCTGGAGAATCCAAAAAAGAAGGAGTCCTTGGTCTCGGAGCTGTCACGTGGTCGTGTCAGTAAGTTTTCTACTGGTGGGTAGTAATAGGATGTTAGTGGTTTAAGTCGCTATTGTAAAACTTCGATTCTTTCATAGTGGATTCAAGTTTACCTTGAGGATAGCTAGGTTAAATCCTTCCTAGGTTTTTATCGGTGTGGTTTCCTGGGTCATCATATCTTTGTGTTCTTTATATTCCGCGCTTTACATTGATATGATTATATGATTGTATTAACCTAGATCTGAAATTTAGACTAAGTAATCACTTGGCTAATTAACTAGGTTAATCCAATTGTGTTTTAAGGGGTCTAAAAACGTACAAAAGCATTTACACCAAGGTGCTCTTTTTCACATTTCTCTGGCCTTCAGAACTAGATACAGTAATGCAGACCATATCAATGTACAACCTCTCTTTAAACGCTCTAATCTAAATGATTACTAAATGAACCGTTATTGTATTTTATTTTAAAATTTTCTTATAAGATTAAATTGGTTAGAGGACTAACCATTTCAATATCTTGGTTCAATAATTTGTAAGGATGGGATGACTGAGGAGGATATGGGTCATTGAATAAGAATGGGGTGAAGGAGAGAGAAGTATGTTTGTTTTTAGATCCCTTAAACAATTGATTAAACCTAGGTAATTAGCCAAGTTGTTACTTAGTCCAATTAAATAAGTCTAGGTTATTACAATATAAAATATCAAATCATGCAAAGCAGCGGAAAATAAATAACACACGATATGATCACCCAGGAAACCAAACCGGTAAAAACCTGGGGAGGATTTGACCTAGCTATCCTCAAGGTAAACTTGAATCCACTATCTTGAAAGAATCGAAGTTCATACAATAAGGCTTACAAGCCCCCACGCTCGACTTCTTATTGCTACCAACCAGTAGAACTTACTGACATGACCACGTGCAAGCTCCGAATCCACGGACTCCTTCTTTCTTGGATTTACCACCAGATATAAGCACACCCGCTTGTGTTTTCTTTAAGCTTCAATGGCAGCAACTGAATTGATCATCAAGGCGTAGATAAATCTTCTCCTTGAAAACCCTAAGTTTGTGTAAAGGAAAGCTCCTCTAGATCTCACAAGAGATTTACACAAACCGCAAATATGAGCAACACTAAAACGTGGCTTGGGTTTGCCTTTTATACTTAGGACAAATAAGAAACCCTAAAAATGTTTTAAAACAAATAGGGCTGAGTTGGACGAATCTGCAGAAAAGCATTCTGCCCGAGCTTCGATCGGTCGAGCCTGTCGTTCGATCGATCGAGCCAGGCCAGAAGGCACAATGCTTCCTTGCTTTAACTCGATTCCAACTTTACATTGACACACAACTTTGAGCTAGCTTTAAACACTTCTAAACACATTGTTTTGATCATGGTTTGCCAACAATACACATTAGAGTTCTAAATACATAAAATCCTAAACTTTAGAACCTAACAAACTCCCCCCTTGGCAATCCGTGACAAAACACAACTTAGAAGCTCAAAGTTTACAAAATAAAAAGCCCTTTACAAAATAATGCTCATAAAACAAATTCAATCCTAACTACTATCCATCAGTTGCAAGTGTAGACAGCAGCTCAATTGAATCAACCTGTATATTTCCTAAAACACTAAACAAAATGCATAACCGCATGTGTGGAAATAATACAAGTAAACAAAATAACTTCTTGATTTCAAACAACACACAAATAAAGACATATATCAATGAATAACTCATAAACTCCCCCTGAAAACAAAAACCCTACAAAGTACTCCCCCTTTTTGTGACGGAATGCCAAAGGGCAAACAAACCATCCATCATCAAAAGGGAGGTGGTCTAAACTGCGCCAACTCCACACGCAAGGCACGGATCTCATCAAGCACGTCCACCAAAATCTGTCCTTGAGCCGCCTAAACGGTCAAGACATGATCCAACGTGCGACGAATGTCTGAATCATCCGAAGCAATCAGTGGAGGAACATCAGCATCAGCAGCAGCACCTGAAGTCTCAGCAGCAGCAGTACCTGCAAAAGAGGGAGGAGGGGGAACACCACTAGATGACGCACCTCTAGGATGAGAAGGAGCAACTCTCAACTGAGCAGCCCTCTGACGAAGAAAGGTGGCACCTATGGGAGCAATCACATGAACAGGCTCACTAGACAGAAAACCATCTAGACCTAAGTAGAGCAAAATCCTATGAACGAAAATAGGACGAATTAGTGCATGCCCTACGGCAGAACTCCTATGAACCTCGTTCAAAGAACGAAAGAACAAGTGAGGAAAACTGATAGACGCTCCAGAAACAAAGGCGTACAAAAACACACATCACTCTAAAGGGATGGTGTGGACGTGAGAGATAGGCCATAAGGAATGACACGCAATCTGAAAGAAGAGATAGGCAGTCTCGGTAAGCTCAGCGGACGTGATTCGAGGATCAGAACTCCACTAGATAGATGACCTAGTGATGTAAGACATGACAACGTCAAATGAGGGTGACTCATCATAGGGATAGTCAGCATCCCGAACAACCGGCACCCCAAGAGCCTCAGCCACTACCCGAGGGGTAATGGTGAACTCTACACCTCGTATCCAACTCCTAACTAGGGTGTTGGAATCATAGATGTGGCAAGAGAGATTCGAGTAGAACTCTCTAATCAGGGCGGTCGGGGGTGGATGATCTATCTCTAAGAGAGGCAACCAACCTCTAGATTCAAAATTGGCCCTAATGGCCGGATCAAGCGCATCTAACACAACAGCTCGCTCAGACCAGATCTTACGCTTACAGTTCAAAGTGTCATAGGCTTCTCTATACTTATCATTCTTAAACAGCTCGACTCTAGTGGGAGACTCAGAGGAAGTGGTCCTATGAGCTCTAGTTTTCCTAAGCATGGTGCTAAGATAAGGATCAAAACACAGAGTGAAAGAACAAAAACACAAAACCAAAATCAAGGGCAGACTGTAAGTTAGCACAAAAAACAAAATATAGAATAAAAATCTATATGCTGCATGAACAAGTTTAAATGTCATGATGCATGTTCTAATGCAGCGAATTAAGTCCAAAAGGTTCAAATTACAAAATTGGCTTGAACATTAAGAGTTTTAACACAAAAAACCAAAATTTGGAAAACCACTTGATCAATTTGAAAAATATTGACGAATTGAGCATTACACATGATATAGTAACAAAAATAATGACCAAATACATCAATTTGATAAGTCAATTCCATCAATTTAAGCCAATTTGACAAAATCCCCAATTCAGATTAAATTCAAAACCCTAGAATTTTCAATTTTTCAAAAACTACAAAATTGATCAAATTAAACTATAGGGAACATCATTATAGCATCATAGCACAAAAACCCATTGATCAATTTCACAAGAATAGGTTCGAATCATCAAAAACCCCAATATGATGAAAGTTCCGAAAATACCCATGATAATGCATGAAAAATGCATGAAATCAAGAAATAAACTTGAAAAAGAAGGGCAAAAGGGACTTACCGGCCTCCAAGGACAAAAACCTTGCAAAAATCTTGAAGGATAATGACAAAAATTGGATGGTGGAGCCTGGAGCCTAGAGCCAACGCGGAGAGAGAGAAAAGAAAAGAACTATTTGAAAAATAACTTTGAAAAAGTCCAAGTCTGTCTTTAAAAAAACACTGATTCATGAGTTTCGATCGGTCGAAAATCAGCCTCGATTGGTCGAAACAGACAGAGACTTCCTCTCTCAAATTTTAAAAATTTCGATCGGTCGAAAAACAGAATGGACCGATCGATTTAGGCAGAGGCTTACCATATTTTTGAGGAAAAACACAATTTTTGAAAAACAAAATGATTTAACTCAAAGCATTGAAATTTAAGAACTAAAATGCATGAGTATGAGATGATATGATTTTCAAATCAAGGATATTAAGCCCAAAAATCCCAAAAACTAAATTTCTTGCAGTCTCCTCAAATTTTCAAGCAACAAATTAAGTTTGCACATAATTCAAAGTATTTGCAGTAACTTGGTTGGTCAGACCATAAACACACACAATAACATGTACAATGTTTAGCAAAGAGTAACTCGTGTAGTGTGTGCAACTAGCAAAAACTTGAGATACATGTGAGGTGATATGTGAATAGCAATCAATCACAAAGTCTACAAAATTCATCACAACGAATTTAAAAGAGACTATCACCTAAAGAGTTACATCATATAACTCCCACGTCTCCTAGATCATAAGCTTGCAATCATCTAAGTTTCTTGTATTTATGCCTCATAATGTACATTCCAATTTTAAGTTATGTGAGGTTGGCATCAAGCCTAATAGTACATACTAATTTTGATTTTAAGAATTAAGCACTTTAACCGAGGCTTTACCTTATGTTCTTTTTGTGCATGTGCTACACTTTCTCGAGCACAAAATCTTATGATATGCACTAAGGTGTTCATGATTGGCTAGTGAACAGTGGTGAGATGGTTATTTATGCCTTTCTCTAAAAGTTCAAGTCCAACATTTAAAAACATGTGACTTCAAGATTAAGATATAGTAATCAAAAACCATAAACATCTTTCCCACACAACATGCACTACAAATCTTCAACTAGTAGAGTGCAATAAAATAGCTCATCAAAGCTAAACAAGGTACAAAAGACATGTTATGTGAAAATAAATTGACCAGCCTTGTTCTCAAAAACCAAGAAGAATAGTGCAAAACAAAATGTGTTTCCTTTTTCTTCCCTTTTTTTTTATTTTTTATTTTTAAAAAAACACCTAGAATGAAATGCATGAATGTTATGCTATGCAAATCCTAGAAACAAAAAAAAACAAAACCAAAGAACAATGGTCACAAAGGGTAGAACAATGAAGCACAAGGACCATGTCAGAAAGACTCAGTTAGGTCGAGTCTTTTGCATTCAAAACCTTTTAGATGCACCACGAGCATTGGAGTTCTTATTCACTTGAGAATGATTACCAACTCCAGAATTGGAATAAAGGTTTAAAGTCTTTACCAAATCACCAATAAGTACTATAGGATCAAGTGCTTGAGACACAGGTACTTTTGGTTTGTTTGCTTTCTTAGTAGCTTGCAGCTTGTAGCAATTTGGACGGATGTGTCCAGTCTTTCCACAAAAGTGACAAACCCATGCAGGCTTATCATGTGTCTTTTCCTTAGATAGGGTAGACTTCTTAGGCTTAGATTCTTTCAGATCAACCCTAATCTTCCTAGATGATGAACCTTCTAAGGGTTTAGCAACCTCACTCACAGAGGGTTTGACAATTTCACTCACTATCTCACTCACCGAAGGTTCAGAAGAAGAAGATGAAGGAACAAATTTAGTGGAATGGGGAGCAGACACAGAGATGCTATCAACATAACCTAATCCAGTTTTGTCAGAAGACGACTTTTGAACACTCAGCATTTGATCAAGTTTAGAACTAGCAGATCTAGCAACAGATAAATCAAGTTCCAAAGATTTAACTTTATCAAGTAAAAGCATATTTTCAGTTTTCACATTGTTCAAAAGATCATTAGCATCAAACAATTTAACAAGCAAATTTTTCTTTTCAAGCTCAAGAGATTCAATTTTCTTCAGGCCAAGTTCAACATTCATAGCATCCTTTGCAGCAACTTTGCAAAGTTTGTTATAGGCCTCTTGAAGATCTGCATCTTCAGAGAGTTCCCCATCAGAAGGGTTCTCTTCAACAGATATGCTCTCATCAACTACAGCAGTAGCAGTGAAAGCAATAAAGTTTCCATCCTCATCACAATCAGACTCATGCTTAGAAACTTCACCATCATTAAGGGTTACAGCCATAGCCTTACCCTTAGACTTCAAATAGGTTGGACATTCAGATTTCATGTGTCCATACCCTTGACATCCAAAACACTGAGAGTCCAAGAAATTGTTGGAAGATTGACCTACTCTTTCTCTAGGCTTATCATTGTTGTTAACCTTAGTGGGATCATGCTTCCTAAAATTTCTAGGTTCAACAGTGTTTGTGCCTCTTGCCTTTCTATTGCTATTCCTGAGAAAATTTCTAAAGTTCTTGGCAAGATAGGCAATCTCTGTAGCAGAGAGCTCATCATCAAATCCACCACCTTCGACATCATCAACTGACTTAAGAGCCATTGATTTGGATTTGGTAGTTTTGGGTAGATCCAACTCATAGGATTGAAGAGATCCTACAAGTTCATCAACAGGGATGGAGTCCACATCCTTGATTTCAGTAATGGCAGTCACCTTGGGTCTAAAGTCTTCAGTCAAAGATCTAAGAATCTTTCTAACAATTTTAGGTTGATCATAGATTTCACCCGAGTTAAAAGCAGAATTAACAATATTATTCAATTTAGCATAGAATTCATCAAAAAATTCATCATCAGACATCCTAATGCTTTCGAATTTAGAAGTCAATTGCTGCAATTTATTTATTTTGACAGCCTTTGTGCCTTCATGCATAGTCTGGAGGATATTTCAAGCAGTATGAGCGATCTCAACATTCGAGATTCTCTTAAATTCCTCCATAGAAACAGCGTTAAAAATCGCATTCATAGCCTTGCTATTAAACGAAGCTGCTTCTTTTTGAGAAGTTTCCCACTCACTAACAAGAGTAGTGGGCTTCTCCCATCCGTATTCAACGGAGTTCCACACCCTCTCATCAATGGATTTCAGGAATTCTTTCATCTTTACTTTCCAGTAAGCATAATTATTCCCATCAAAGTGAGGAGGAATCTCTAGAGAATGTCCATGTTCCATGACAACAGAGGTCAAGGATCAGTTCAGTGATCAAAGGATCAAGAACAAAAGAGCTACCCGCTCTGATACCACTTGTTTGTTTTTAGACCCCTTAAACAATTTATTAAACCTAGATAATTAGCCAAGTTGTTACTTAGTCCAATTAAATAAGTCTAGGTTATCACAATATAAAAGATCAAATCATGCAAAGCAGCGGAAAATAAATAACACACGATATGATCACCCAGGAAACCAAACCAGTAAAAACCTGGGGAGGATTTGACCTAGCTATCCTCAAGGTAAACTTGAATCCACTATCTTGAAAGAATCGAAGTTCATACAATAAGACTTACAAGCCCCCACGCTCGACTTCTTATTGCTACCAACCAGTAGAACTTACTGACACGACCACGTGCAAGCTCCGAATCCACGAACTCCTTCTTTCTTGGATTCACCACCAGATACAAGCACACCCGCTTTTGTTTTCTTTAAGCTTCAATGGCAGCAACTGAATTGATCATCAAGGCGTAGATAAATCTTCTCCTTGAAAACCCTAAATTTATGTAAATGAAAGCTCCTCTAGATCTCACAAGAGATTTACACAAACCGCAAATATGAGCAACACTAAAACGTGGCTAGGGTTTGCCTTTTATACTTAGGACAAATAAGAAACCCTAAAAACGTTTTAAAACAAATAGGGCTGAGTTGGACGAATCTGCAGAAAAGCATTTTGCCCGAGCTTCGATCGGTCGAGCCTGTCGTTCGATCGATCGAGCCAAGCCAAAAGGCACAATGCTTCCTTGCTTTAACTCGATTCCAACTTTACATTGACACACAACTTTGAGCTAGCTTTAAACACTTCTAAACACATTGTTTTGATCATGGTTTGCCAACAATACACATTAGAGTTCTAAATACATAAAATTCTAAACTTTAGAACCTAACAAAGTATATCGGGAATACTGTATCAGCTGAAGGGCTATAAGATTGCTGTAAACTCACTATGGTCTATGCTACAAATTGTTGGACAGTTAAAAACCAACATATTCATACATGAGCGTAGTTGAAATTAGAAAGCTAAAATGGATAAGCAAAAATACTAGGAAATATAAGATAAAGAATGATGCCATCCATTCAAATGTAAAGATGACTAATATGCAAAATAGTAGATAACAATGGCTTGGCCATATGCATGTGCACGAGACTGATTAATGCACACGTTAAAAAGAATGTTTGATTCATTTTGATGGAGTGAAAATTAAGTAGAGGGAGGAAACACTATTAAACCGAGAGGTGACAAAATCTATAGTATGGCAGAAAACAATACATGTGGTCAACACCCCGATTAGTTGAAAAGGTTCATAGCCAACCCCAATTTGATTTAAATTAAGGCTTAGTTGGATTAAGTCTTCAAAAGCTAATTCTATAAAAAGAAGCCATACAAAAATCAAAAACCACTTATTTTAAAGAATAAGTCAGTTGATGATGCATTTTGTGAAAAACCAGCAAAAAAAAAAAAACTAGTGTAGTATATTACAGGTAAAGAAATAGGTGCCAGGTGACATTACGACAAAATAAATTTTGTAAATTATGGTCCACTATACAAGATAGACTTGAAATTTAGCAAGCCAAAAAGTAAAAGACAGAGAAGTGGCCAAAAAAACAGGGAATGAACTTACGTGTTATCCTTCTTCATCCTGTAACCAAGATACTTCTTCAATATTTCATCAACATTTGGGGCATGTGGAAGTTTAACTAGCTACAAGAGAGAACATAAACCAAAATCTTTTACAAGTGATAAATACATTTAAAAAAATAAAAATAAACCAAAATATACAAAAATAAACTAGAAATTAAAATAATGATTAACTGGTAATGCTTAGTTTGTCATTTGCAATATATTTAGTTGCATAATTAATGATTGATATTAGAAACTCATTGCATACATATGGTATTTCATATTATAAAATGTTCTTCCATACTTATCAAAAAAATAGAATGTTCATCCATAAATCCTTAGTCATGAAACCACACAACAAACATCTAACACAATTAAGAATATATGAAATGCGCTTGATAGTGCAAAATATGCTCAAATCATGTAATAAAGTTTTCTTCCATAAATCCGCTATAGCAGTGATGTAACCATGTAAGAACCAAGAAAGATTATTAAGAAAAAACTTTGGTTGATAAAGCAGAGTATGGCTAGAACAATGACAATGAAAATCAGTCCTGTAACTCATTTATATCCTAGTTAGAATTCCAATAGTTCTCTCATTCTAACAGGTAGTTACATTAGGTACCAGCTAGTCGGTTATCAATGATAAAAAAGGGAACAACTATGTACTTGAGTTTCTTTAATATTCAAAGTAAGAATTAATAAATGCACTGAATTCATGCTGAGGCATTTTCCTAGCTGTAAATAAAAATCCTACAAAATTAGGTCAGTGGTTATTTTATACAAATTATTTCTTTTTAACTAATGCAAGTCCTCTTTTATCAAAATTATTGTCTAAGAAATACTTGCAATTATCCGTTAGAGAAGCACACCACAATAGAAAAATCATTTAAGTAGCAGCTATTACGCAGCAAGTGCTTTGATAATATTAATGGACCTCACCCCACACAAAGTGAGGAAGCAATAGTACTAGAAAATTTTCTTTTATCTCAAAAAAAAAATCTAAAAAATAATAGTAAAATTTTCATTAAAAGAAAAAAGAAAAGAAAAAGGAAGCAATAATAAAATAATATAGCATGATAGCTTGATGAGATGCTCAGTCTTCAGAAATCTGCTTCTGATCGAACAGGCTTAGGGTATGATTTCTCTTTTTCTAATACTACTTCTACTAGTACTACTGTCTTTGTTCCTCCTAGTAATAATGTTGAAATTGAGAACAATGATGCTAAAACTGATTTAGCTAGTGAGAACATAGACAAAGGTAAATCTATCTTAGGAGCACCCCCTAAGCAAGATAAGAAAGAAGCTAAAAACCCTAGGGCTAAGAAGGCTAACTCTCTGTTAAGGTGCTTTTTTTTCACCTAATTTTATTTAAGTACCACCTATTTACTTTCAAATACACACATCCTATTCTATTTAAAGCCCAAGAATACTTATGCTTGGCAATATTTGAAAGTTCCATGATTTAAGTCCATGGCAAAACAATTTTATCAATGGAATTCAAATCCATAATCAAAGCCCATAATTTAAACCCATGGCAATTTATCTATCCAAAAGCCCAATTCTCATTGGCAAAATCAAAACCCAATTCACATTGGCAATATCAAAAGCCCAATTCTCATTGGCAACATCAAAGCTCAATTCTCATTGGCAACATCAAAGCCCAATTCTCATTGGCAATATCAAAGCCCAATTTTCATTGGCGCTATTTTGTCAAAAAAAAGCCCAAGATTATCAATACTTGGTAAAGAAAAAATATCATGGTAAAATATTACCATGGCAAAAACCATGGCAATTGTCTTACAAAAAAACTCATTGGGAGTTATCTTGAAAATTATGTTCTCATATTATAAACCCATGAAATACATGGACATCATTTGCATTGCGACATCCATAATATATGCTTTCGACACTCATGGTAAACATTCAAACCCACAAGATCATCATTTAAGTTATGATGCGATTATTAAAAACCATGAACATTATTGCAACATGGAATTCATCAAAGTAAATATTATTTACAAAAGTATTTTGAAACTTGTCCTATTGTTTCAAACATTACAACTAATTGCCCAAAGGCCCATTGCAAGTATTTATGAAAAACTCAAAAATATTTACTAATAAAAGTCCATGAGGAATGAAAATGCATGGCAACATGTGCACACAACCCAGCCCATGTGAGCAAGCCCAAGCAAAAAGCACCAGCAGGAGGCAAAGGAGAGTGGGCAACCAGCCCTTGTTCATCCCTAAACAAAGAAACAACTAGAGCCCCCTATAAAAGGACCAAGCCTTTAAGGATGAACTAGGGGCTGTCCCATCAGTTTTCTACCACCCTCTACCTGACGTTGTACAGTACCCAAGGGCTATCATATCAGCTGAAGTCAAAAGGATGAAGCGACTCCATCATCTTCCTCAAGACTGCACCTCCAACGGAAGGGGAGCTGAAACCAAATTATCCAAACTTCAACAAATTAATGCTATAAATGTTAAAAACGTTCAAGACGTGATTCATGTGTACAGCCCATGAATCCTAAAGGGGAAAATTTGGGAACGTGTGGTTTGGAGGGCATAAAGGGATCTCCAGCGAAACCCTCTGAAGTGGGCTTAAACTTTGACACCTGGCTTGGGGTGTTGAGTCCTACTTCTTAGGGTCCAAATCTCAGTTGCAGTAATAGGATTCGTTCTTGATACTTGCCTTAATCCCATTGGCTGAACACAATCTCAGCAATCTTAGTATTTAATGCAAGATTACCCTAAACACTCCAAAATCCCACCATTACCCAAAGAAGCAAGGCAGCCCCAAAAGCAAATCTCCCATTTTTATGCCAAATCCAGGTTATTAATGCAACTGTCTGGCTCCCCTGAATCAGGCCTACATTTTTTTGGATTCTTGTTAATTATTGCTTCTCTAAAACTCCATTATAAAAGCAAAAGCATCTCAGCCTACATGGACGGACTCCCTTTGAAATTCCTGATCTATTTGCCATTTTATGGGTGGTTTAGCTCTCTTTAAGCTCACTACTCATCCTCTATAGCCCACTACTCACAAAAAGCCTTAACCTCAGAGTTAATCTCATCCCACTCACCCAAAACAGTCCATATTGTCTCATTCATGCCTTATGAACACACACTCACCAAAATCTTAGTTTAATACTTGCTGCACTGAGCTGGGATCCCTCTCTCCCTTCATTCCATCCTATTTTTCCTCTTTTATTTGTAACAATGAAGCCTTTAATCCTTTTTTAGTATTATTATGATAAAGGCCATAATGTTTTAGAAACTATCTCTTCCCATAGAACCTTTAATTTTTACTTTTATGGTTGAAGGATATAATGTATATGTAATAATTGAACTTTTCCGCACATCGATGTAATGATGGCTAAAAGTACAATGAACCCCCCCTAACCGAGACATGCAAGGACCCCCAAGAGTTAACACATTCCTAAACTTATTTAATCATTAACCATTGGACTGTTTAAATCTGTTTTTTCTGGACTAAGTGTAATTTTACCCTTATCGTTGGAGGACTGATTTGAACTATGATGTTGTAAAAGGACTAATAATATAACAAACTAACAACAGTAACGTGTTTATTGTGCTTTGTTGTTGTCTTCTTGTCAGGGTGCAGCCTCCATCTCTTACTTAGGCAGGTTTACACGACACCGAAAGCCTTTGGGCTTTAGTTCAAGAGCCCATCGTCGAGTTTCGGCTTGGCTACCCCATATTCTGTTTAGGAACATCAAAATTTTCCCCTCAACACTCTCAAAAGCCTAAACAAAAGAAGCAGCATCTCTGTCATCATTGTGGAGTTGCCGGTCATACTCGACCAAATTGCTATAAGTGGTTAGCCACTCAACAGAGCAACCGCATGATAGCATCTGGAAGCTAGAATCAGATTCAATCCTCTCTTGCTCCCCTCGGAGATCTTCTCAAAACCTTCATGTTCTTTTCGAACTTGAATGGTTTCAATTCTTCCCCCTCACCGCCGATTCAAGGGTTTAATCAAAGGAAATGTTCTTCCAAGGTGTGGAAGGAAAAGGGCTTCAAGTGATTCTATCACTTTCTTCTCTCTCTTTGTGTTTTTATTTTTGCATAACTTGTGTGTTTTGCTTTTATTTTGAGTTAGTCTAGTTTTTATGCTTTGCTTTGTTTAACATGTTTTTGTTTGTTTTCATTTTTTGTTTATTTTGTTTTTGATATAAAAATATAAAAAATCTTTTTTTGAAAAATCAGAAAAATACAAAAACAGTGTGTTTTGTGTACATTGGTACTTGTGTACCTTGGATGGCCATTGAAACAAAGTTTTCTAAACTTTGTATCTTTTGTAGCTTAGATGAGCATTTCTATGCACAACTAAGCAAGTGAGCTTTGTGGCTTTTTTTTGTAATGAGTACGATTAAGTAATCTCTTGTACTTAACACTCGTATCACTCTTTTTTACGGGAAGGACTAGAAAATTCTAAGAGAAAGGCATAAATAACCATCTCACCACTGTTGCCCGCCAATCATGAAATGACATCTGTATGCTTCGACATAGCAAAAGTACAATGTCAATGACATTTGTGTGCTTTGGCATAGCAAAATTGGAATGTCAAATGCTTAACATCATTGGGTATTTCTTTTCTCTCTCTTATATGCCCATATATGATTTGCTTAAAAAGAAAAATATGCAAAGAAAAATAAAAAGCAAAAAGATCAAAATGCTTTAAATATGATTGCAAGCGTGTATTCTAGGAGATGTGGGAGTTATAGGATGTACCTCGAAGGTGATAATCCTCATCAAACAGTTATGATTGTGTGTGAGTTAAAGTGATTTTCTCATATCTCAAATCATCATAACATGTATTCACTTATGCAATCTTGCGATGTTTTTCACACACAACACGCAATATTCTTTGCTACTCCTGATATATGTGTAGGTACAATGTGATTTGGCCATCACAAGGTTTACATGTGTTAATGTATGCTCACTAAACTGTCTTAACTTGTTTTTGAAATATAAAATTGGTTAGACTTGTTTAGTGTGTGTGTGTGTGTTTTTGGGATCTATGTGCTTAAAATTATTGTTGAGAGATGATTTTGAGAACTTAAAATGTTGTTTGGATCTTTGGTTGAGTTGCATGCTTGATTGCATTCATTTCTGTGTTTTTCCCTTCTTGAAAAACTGTTTTTAAGCAATCTCGACAGCTTCTCAACACCTCCTCAACACCTGGCTATCTATCGAGCTTTTCACCTTCCTCTTATCGCAATCTCGATAGCTTCTCGACAGCTAGGTGGATCGATCGAGATTTCTTCTGGATCCTCGATAGCTTCTCGACAGCTGGTGGATTGATCGAGCTTCCTTTAGCCCTTTGTTGATTTGTCCCTCGACAGATCCTCGATAGCTGCATCTGTCGACGTTTTGTTTTCTCGACACCTCTATCTGTCGAGATTTACTGAACCTCTATATATAGATTTTGTGCGATCCGGTTTTTATTTCTCTCGATCTCTCTCTCAATAGCTTTGTCTCCTCACCTCCCAAATCACTCTCTCTCACTCCAAACCTCTTTCCCAAGTGATTTTCAAGCTTTTTCAAGTTTTTCTCTTCACTTGGTAAGTTTCTTTTCTCTCACTTACATGCATTTCATGTTTTGAAACCTAGGTTTTGGGGTTTTTGAAAATTTTTGGGGTTTTTCAAAATTGATGAGTTTTTGTTGAAATTTTGGGATGGGTTTTTGCTTAAATGAGTTTAAAATCTCATACATTGTATCACATAAGCATTATAACAGTATTATCATGCATTTAGATGTGTGCAAATTGATTTTGTGCTAGTAGGATTGGATTGGGTTGAGCCTATGATACCTTTTATATTGCATGTCACATGTTCATGCATTTCCCATGCATATGTACTTTCTTTTCAATATATTTTGATATATTTGAACTGCTTGGGACTTTTCTGATTGTCTCTCTCTCTCTCCCTCTCTTTTCGTTTACGTTAGTCGTGTCTATGGCACCTAAACGTAAGTCTACTCTGTCCTAGAACCCTCTTCGTTCTGGGGCATCCACTTCCTCTGATCCTACACCTTCACATATTCGGTTCCGTGATGAGGATGTCCATAAGGCCTTTTCAGAGAACTTTTCTCGATAAGGCATTCATTCTGAATGCCGAGTAATTCTGGCAAACTTCGCCGACACTGACCTGCCCGATATCATTCACAGTCGGGGTTGGGAGTCACTGTGTGACATCCCAGTCACATGTCCATCTATGCTGATCCAGGAGTTTTACTCCAACATGCATGGATTTGATTTTTCAGTACCTCTCCTTCATACTCGCGTTCGAGGTATGCGCATTGCTGTCACACTGCAGCTTGTTGCGGATGTGCTTCCCTAGGGTAGAGTTTCCTGACTACCCTGGTTGTGAGCGTCTGAGGACTGTGTCCAAAGATGAGCTCAAATTTGCTTTTTGTGAGCGCCCTTCTGACTGGGGTGAGTGTCAGTTCACTTACTATTCGAACTTTGCAAAAGGTCCTCAATTTTTTAACATGGTTATGACATTCATTCTTCACCCTCATTCTCACTATAACTCTATCACAGAGCCTTGTGCCGATTTTTGTTGTCCCTCCTTGAGCATCTTACCATAGATTTTTCTTCTCACTTTATTCTGTCTATTCTAGATGTCTATAAGGATTCAGCGTCCCGTAATAAGCTCATCTTTCCTTTGGCTATCACAAGGATCTTACGCCATTTTTCTGTTCCCTTTCCAGCGTCCAACCATTTCACTTTCATGTGTGCCATAAACTACGCTACCGTTAAACGTAGCGAGGCATAGTTTAGGTCAAGGCAGTTTGGATCAGCAACTCCTCCCTCCCGTTCGACTCCATCTCGATTTGCTCTATCTACATCCTCTCCCTCCTCTTCTACGAGCGATGTGTCACTCAGAGACGTCATAGCGCAACTTCAGCGCATAGATGCTCGCCTTGATACACTCTCTACAGAGCTGTATCAGGTGAACGGTCGTGTTGGCCGTATTGCACGGCGGCAGGCGGCAGGCGGCAGGCGGTCATGGGTGGCTTTGCTCCTGAGGCTTCTCTTCCACCTCCTCCAGTGGTTTCTGATTTTGAGGATGAGGATGATGATGATGGTGATAACGATGATGCTTCTGATGATGATGATGATGGAGATGCTAGCTCTACTGATGAGATGTCTACTTGACACTCTTACCCTTTGTCACTCGTGACAAAAAGGGGGAGTAGTTTTGGATATGAGAATAATCATTCTTAGGGGGAGAGTTAGTATAGGACATTTTTGTTAGGGGGAGTGTTGATATCTGAGGGATGTAGTGAGGATTACATGTATCTTTTTCTTTTCTCTATTTTTAGATACATTTATTCTTGTACATGGGTCTTGTGACCATTATTAACATACATTGTACTTATCTTCTTTATATATGTTGATGTATGTTTCTTTCACCTATCCTTACATGTATTGTTTCTCTTCTCTCTTTATGCACATGCTTCTTGTTACTTGTATGCAATCTATTATTTTTGTTTCACACAAAGATGCCTTGATGAGTTTAGTTTAAAGTGTTTTAAAAATATAGGTTGTTAAAGTCTACTTGCCATAAACTCTCTTCTTGTAAAATTTTTCAAGAGTTTGTGTTAAGATAGATTTTATTGTATTCAACAAGTGAATATGAGTTGAGTGATTTATGACTTCTCTCATATGTTCATTTGTTTGTTGTGGTTTTGTCACGGATTGCCAAAAGGGGAGATTGTTAGGATATATGTGATTCACTTGTTAAGAACATATGTCACTATTTTATGTAATTGGTTAATCTTTTGACAAAACGCACTTTACTTGTATTTAGGTAGATTTAGGATGTGTTTAATACTTCAAGAAACTGTATTTCAAGATCAAGTATTGAAGTCATGCAAGTCTATCCAAGATTCAAGTCTGAAAAGTGCCTGTCATTAAAGCTCAACAGCTAGCTCGACAACAAGCCATCTATCGAGCTTGAAGAGATGTTCTAGCCCGTGGCTCAACAGCAACTCGACAAATAGGGTATCTGTCGAGGTTTATGAAAAACAGAATTTCAGTTCTGTTTTGACTCTAATCCGTGATTATGTGTTTGAGCTTTCTTTTCTCACAACCCTAGACATATAAAAGGATTATTTTAAGGACCGTCAAAGCGGACACAAGTTGCACAAGTGCTGAGCAAAGTTTGTTCAAGAAAATTGTGACCGGAGACAGAGTTTTGCCCTAGTTCATCATTCTTGTGAAGAAGTTGCTGTGTTTGTGCATCGTAGGGTTTTGTGACCAAGTATCTTCTTGATCTTCATCTTTGGGATGAACAGAAAAACTTTGCAGCCAACAACCTTCTCTAGTTGGTGATTGAAGTCGCGTACTGGGATCCGTGCAATTAGTTAGTCATGTATTGGGAGCCGTGCATCAAAAGGAGAAATTGTCACTACAAAATAAGTCCAATTAGGTATTGGGGTAAGGGTTCAACTGTAGGTTGGTATAAGGTACTGAGATTCCTCTACTTATAACCGCTTGTTGTGATAATAGTGGAATTTTGGGAGTGGTGACCTTAAAATCATCCGGTGTAGTTTTTGCCGTGTTGGTTTTCCTCATTCGTAAACAAATCACCGTGTCAATTTAATTTCCGTTGCACTTAGTTTAATTGGTGATTTGTTTGTGCTACCACGCGTTTGCGTGTTAATTTGATTAATAAATAAACTTGGCTAATTAATCAATTAATTCATCGCAAGGGGTCAATTCGTTTTTGGCCTATCATTAATGATCTATATTTTTAGCTATTTGATTAAAATAATATAAAAAATTCATTAAAAAGCAGTGTGAACACAACTAAAAGAGATTTTTTTTTTTTAATTAAAAAGTAGTGTGAACACCTTTTTTTTTTTTTTTTTTTTTTTTTTTTTACATATGAGCTATAGTGCACATTTTGGTATTTTGTGGTGCTAAAAATAGCAATATAGCTTTTTAACACCACCAATACTAGTGCTCTATGAGAGCTATATGAATACATCTAAATAGGAGGGGGAGAAAAAGGGAAAATTCTTAGATAGTCCCAGAGTATAGTGAAATGGTGCTCCCTCCTTTTACATTCGTGGTAGATCCTACCATGAATTTAATGAGCGGACTTTATCATAAATGTGAGAGGAGGGAGCACCATTCTCCATACTTCGGAAATACCTAAGAATTAGTCGAGAAAAAGATGCATTTTTTTTTTTAATTATGATCAGAGAGGGAGATAATGTTATTAAAATCATGGAAATGTTAAGCAAAAAAAATCATGATTCATAAATCTACCCGCCATGATATAAAATGATAAACTAACTTATCTAAAAATTTATTCTCAATATCCTAATGATTTTCAAAACATAGGAAGCAATCATGAAGGGTTTGAGAATGCCAAAGCCTACATTAACAAAGAACAAAGACAAACCGAATTTATTTTTCATATTAGAATGTGACCATCAAATTTTCTTTCATTCACAAATAACAAAGCGTAAAATCAAACTAGACTTTTCGAATAAAGGGACAATAAATATGCCTACTGACTTTGTCAACAAAAATATAAATCGATATAGCATAAATACTTGTAATAAATATGGTTTTTGAATTTGAAAGCAAAAGAAAAGACTCTCATTTTTTGTTCATGAAGTTCTGCTTCATGATATTTTGGCCAATTTTGACGAGAAAGTATACCATGTTTTGGTAATACCAACTCAGCATCTGTTTTGGTATTTCCTACCTAATAAATGAGTGACACTTGTTTCGAAAAACCACATCAGATTACTCTAATAAATTAATCGTAATCTTTTATACTATCAAGAAGATAAATTAATCATTTATTGGAGTAGTCTGATATGGTTTTTTGAAATAGTTGTCACTCATTTATTGGGTAAGAAATATTAAAACAGCTTCTAAGTTGGTATTACCGAAATATGGTATACTTTCTCAATTTTGACAGTTAAATAGATAGAAATTAATAAATGACTAAAACTATAAGCTTCAAAGTCAATTTTGGATATTTTCAGCTTTGTAATTTAGACTCACTATCATTGCTGTGTCTAGTTGCAGAGGATGCTTAAGATATGCTTCACTATTGTGAGATGGGTGAAGTTTAAAGAAAAGAAAAAAGAAAAAAAGAAAAAGAAAAAGAAAAAATGAGTTTAATGAAGTTGGACAAGTGAACGTCAAACTGAGTGAAATGCGACTGTAATGAGAATGAGGACTAATTGTCTAAAGACTCTAAGATACCTTAGAGGTTAGCGTAGTCCAATCTAGGTAGATATAATCAGAAAGAGTCTGTTTAGATTAGAGGATCGAAAAGTTAAAATTATTTTAATTTTTTCACCCTGAATATTTAGGTTGCATTTGACATTTGCTGAAAAAACCATCTTTTATGGGTCCTATTCGACTTTTTAATATTATTCATGAGTCTCACTGTACTATTTCAACTAGCTTTTAGCTTTATTTATAATATTTTCAACAAAAAATTTTCAATTTCAACTAAATAAGTTGTTCCTAAAATGGACACCTAGTATAAAGAAAAGAAAAGTAAGATCATATATATATATATATATATATATATATATATATATATATATATATATATATATATATAAGTTGAGAATGAAAATAAGCAAAAGCGGAGCTAGGGGGGCCATGGCGCCCTAGCTTTTCTAATTCTCCATTAAGAGAGGTAATATTATCATAGTTTATGAAATAAAATTACTTAATGGCCTCCCTTGAAATTCAAAATTCACCCCCTCAAAATCTAAAATTTGGACCTTCAAAATAATTTTTCAAATTTTTGTAGTCCAATAAAAACCCAAATAATAATTACTACTAATTGGTACAAAAAAGACCCAACAAAAAAAGGATTCAAATCTTCTAAATTTTCTAAGATATTCTACCAATAGATTTCCTTAAATTCTAATAACTCTTTTATTATTTAAGGGTTTAGATTCTGTCATGTTAGCATTTTACTAACAATACTCTTCAAATAATAAAATAATGTTACAAACAAAATAATTAAAATTATTGTTAGCGGAATGCTGACATAGCAAAATCTTGATTATTAAATTATTAAAGAATAATTAAGATTTAAGGAAATTTATTTATTAGAGTACCCTAGTAAATTTAGATGATCTAAATCTGTAAAAGAAAATCAAATGGCCCAATCCTAGGCCTATGACCCTCCAATGCTAAAAGGAAAACCTAAGAAGGTGTTTGGTACATGCACTTAAAAACATTTATTTTGTTATTTAAAAATATAAATGAAAATATGTGTAATGTCATTTAAAAATTGAAAAAGTGCGTTTGAGTTGCCATATTAAAACGTACCTAAACTTTTCTTTAATACTTTTCAAATCACTAAAGATCCCAACTCGAATCTCAAAAATAAATAAAAGTTACACACGCCGCAATGTGCACCTGTTCCATCAGGCTGCCTCCCTCAACTTTATTCTGTGGTTGTCCGGCGGCTCCAAATTCCGTCTCCTGCAATACCAACTGGTATCTGTCTCTATCTCTCTTTGTATTTAGTGTGTGAATGCTACTGCTAGTAAAGTATTTTACTAATAAAGATGTGTAATTTTAGTTTACTTTGATGAGGATAAAATAAATTGATAAGGTGACGGGACACATTTTGCCGTCAGCCTTTCTATGAGAGCTGACGGCCGACGGCGACTTGACGAAAAGGAACTCCTTGGATAGGGTACCACAGAGATAAACATCCTGAAGTTGACGGTGCTTGATCTGACGGCACTATATCGGACGGAATAACATAGGCTTTTAGCGTCAGTCCTTAATACTTGATCACCACGTTTGCGTGTATAAGTAAATAACTTGCTCCCCACGCTTCCTGAAGCCTAAGAACTCCTATATGGAAAGAATCCCGCAAAATACGCCCAAGGAGACTCCTATAAGGAAAAGACTTCTACACCAAGAAAGAGAGGTCAGCCTTTCTTCTACTATAAAAGCCCCAATACCCTCACAAACGGAGGTACGCATAATTTACCCTCTCTAGCAGTCTAGAGTTGTGAGAATAATTCTAACTTAACCTTCGGAGGGTATTTGGCCGGTACCACACCGGTACTCTCTGCTAGGTTCTTCCTTGTTGTGCAGGTGCTGTTTGTAGCGCGCGAGAACCGTGTGACTTACTGGTGGTATTTTCGGCATCATCATACTTATTGTTGTTTTTGTTTTAAAATAGTGTTGTACAGCTGTAAGGAAATTATAAACTTGCTGAGATTCAATTTGTGTCTGTCTGTGACTGCAATATTTATTAAGGAAAAAATAAAATAAAATAAAACTGTGGCTGTCAAATTTTGTTACAATTTTGAACTTACTATGTTGTTTTTTAATTTCTATTTTTGGCAAACAAAGGCTTGTTTGTTATAGTTGTTTAAACAACAGTTTTCAGTATTTAAATAATATTTTTTGTGTTTAAATAATATTATACGTATTTTCACACATTTTTTCACCCACACATATTTTCAAAAAATACAAACAACGTTACTAGAAATCTCTTACCAAACGGACCAAACTTACCGTATTAGTGTGTTGTTGAGTGATGCATGACGATTAACGATAGTGGTATTAAAACTTGAAAGTGCATATTATATTATATAATAGTGTTTTTTGTCGTAATTTGATATGTTTATATTTGGTTTTGAGATTTGCTTTATATATTGTTTGGGTTTATCTTTACTCTATTAGTAGTTTATACTTGAATGTTGATATATATATATATATATATATATATATATATATATATATTAATTAGCTAGAAAAAGCATTCATGAAAAGAATTTTTTTTAATCATAATTTATTCACTTTAAATTTTTATCATATTTAGCTTGGTCCCTTTAGAAAAATTTTTGACTTCACTACTGAAAATAAGAGAATAGAAAGTTTGTATTAATTTGCAATTATCACTCTATAACACTGGTAATCTTCTTTTTTTTTTTTTCTTTTTTTTTTTCATTTTTCATTTCTTTTTTATGTTGGTACCATACAAAAATTTCCCAACTGCTTAGAATTTAGAGTTTCTAGGATTACATCAATGTGAAATGTCACTTTCATCCATTAGGTCATTCGTTGTCCCACATAATTGTATCATACCAATACTTCAATTCTGAATTTTATATATTGAAGGAGTTTGTAGTGATCTTCCGCTTGTAAGATTGGTGCAAAAAAGTCTATTCAATTTTAGAAAAGAAAAGAGGCATGATATTCTAGTCAATAACTCGAGAGATGCACATTGAAAGAAAAAAGAAATGGGTCTGTTACTAGGGTTGTTCAAGAATCCGCCAACCCAATCATTAAACATTAATCCCACACTGACTTTTCGGTTTTCTATTTTAGTCAAAAAGTCATTTTAATATGTGCTTTTAGAGCAATTATTAATAAACTATTTTTTAAAAAAAAATTAACTTCACTTTTATGAAAAATATAAAAAGCTGTAAAAAAAATTAATGATTTTTACTTTTATCAAAAAAAGTCTCTAAAAATATGTCATAAACCAATACCTTTAAGACATACGTTAACTTTATCATTAGTCAAAACATAAAATTATTTAGAACAAATTACAACTTACCCATATGTGGTTTAGTCGAAATTTAAGTAACTTACTAGTGATTTGAAATTTGACACTTGCATTATGGGATTTCAAATTATAAATAGGCAACTTAAATTTCAGTCAAACCTCAGATAGGTAAAGTGTACGAGAATGTCTATTTTCATTTACTGATAGAATGTGATGCTACTCCACGTATATATTAGAATCTGTTGGCAACCCAAGGAAATCATGTACTGGTTATTATAAATTTAATCTAATATATCTAAACCATTGTTAGACCAAAGGTCTTCAAATCCAACGGGTAACCAATACAATACTACCCTCAATACATGTTAAACATGTACATAGAAACCCAAGAAAAGTTCAATGTACTATTCAATTGAATTAAATCTATGGGATGTGGACCCATTATGATATTCCCTAACAATCATCCACCTTAGCCAATTAAGTATATTATTTATCTATATTATTATTAACATGCTATAATAGACTGAATGATCAATTTTAACGAACAAAGGATTACCTCTACGGTTTCCTCCTCATGAAGCTTAGCAATTAAGGAATAGCGAGTCGCCACTACAACAAAATATATTTTCAGTGACGAAAAAATTCGTCACTAAAAGTCCAATTTTTCGTCACTAAGGACCTTTAGTGATGAAATCGGACTTTTAGCGACGAAACTCATTTCGTCGCTGAAACCCCATCAGTAAAAGTCCTGGTGATGAAAAATTTCATTACTAAAAGTCTGATTTGATTTATAAAAATAAAATAAAAACTTTTAGCGACGAAAACGTTTCGTCACTAAATGTTTTCCTCGCTAAAAACACCATTCAGTGACGAAAATATTTCGTCACTAAAAACACTTTAGTTTATTAAATCATATTCAGTGACAAATAATTTCGTCACTAAAACTATTTTTAAGAAAATCCAAGCACATATTGTGACGAAAATTTTCGTCACTAAAACCATTTCTTACAAAATTTTGCTACATTTAGCGACAAAATATTTCGTCACTAAAACTTTTTTTCTGTTTTTATTTTTTTCATGGCTTTGATATTAACCTATAACTTGTTATTACATTATTAAAACCTCACATTTGAATAATACATTTATTTCAACAACACATTTATAAAAAAAAAAGATCCATACAATCCACAAGTAAAAAATAAAACAAGTATCCAATTCAAACTCCTTCCATACAATAATTGTTTGCAACATATACAATAACTCAAGATGTTTTATAATAATACAAAAAGTGTAGTATAATATAATTAGAACTAACGGAAAATGTCCTCGTATGTCTTCAAGTAATGCCAAAAGTAAATCTCATAAAAGCCACCAATAAGAAATCTACACAAATATAAAAACAATACTACATTAAAATCGTAAAGTAAAAACATTAACTATGTTATAAGAAACATTTCTAACAATGCATTAAGAGTAGTCACACCATGTAATGTGGGTCAATTGCTAAAATAAAGTACTAACCAAAAAGTGTTTTAACTTGAAGTTGAACCACCCCCATAGGTAAGAGCGTCATCATAACCCTTGCTCCTCAAAAAGTTAAGAATATTCTTTTGAACCTCTTCTTGCTTAGCTCGTACCTCTTGGTCCCTAGCTTGCTCCTCTTGGTCCTTAGCTTGCTCCTCTTGGTCCCTAGCTCTTGCCTCTTTGAGCTCAATTATCTCATTTTCTAGCCGTTGAATATACTCCACCGCGGAATTAGATGAGGCGGTGGTTACTAGAGAAGAGGAAGGTCTCATGCCAAGTCCTTTTACAATATCGGATTTCTTCTTAAAAACCAAGTTTGAGATCTCCTCTTGTGTAAGGGGAATTGCATTAGCATCTTGACAATGATCCTCTTGTACTTTGAGAATATTTTCCTATCATTTGAAGGAGAGAAAGAAACAAACAATCACAACATTAATACTACATATGTTATAGCTTTACAAACATGATAGGGATGAAATGATAGGGATGGAATGATACACATACATATGTCGCTTGATCCTCATGGTGTATCTACATATTTGTATTTGGATTGAAATGAACATCTTTGAAGATTTTTGCCAATTCAAGAACTTGACCGCCATTATTATTTGTCTAATTAATTAACATTCAAGTGTTAGATAGATATACTTAAATAATCACAACATGGAATATACTAAGGTTTAAGAAAATGAAAAAACATGCACCTCCTCATTAACCCTAACAGCAAGTGCCTTTGTCCCGCATCTATGTTTGCTTGAAGTTTTCTTCCTATTTTCAGAGTTCTTTCTTGATTTTTTTCTAATAAAAAACATTCAAGATATTTATTAGATCATGAATAAAACAGTATACATTTACTTCATCTAAGTATTAATCTAATCAGTTTACAACATAATATGGTAAACATTGGATAACAATAATATACGCATAAATAAGGACAACTCATGCATAATATATTCTAACATCTAAGTCTATAAGCTACTTAGATAAAGTTCTATCCCATTCATGAATTCACATGTCTATATTAATACTTAAACAAATATACATTGCACACACAAATATACACTCCCAATATGAATTTAAAGCACCTTATAATACCATGCAAGCCACCCGCTTGCTCCAACACAACAACCCACCAAAAACCAATCACATCTAATCAAACATAGTCATTCACATTTGCAAGAAATGAAAAACACTCCCAATATTAGTTTAAACCACCTTATAACACCATGCAAGCCACCCGCTTGCTCCAATACAACATACCACCACAAATCCAATTTCCAACATCACAAGTATAGAGTTTTACAAGTGTTTAAATCAAATAAAATACTATTCATCACATCTAATCAACAATACTCATTCACATTTTGCAAGAAATGAAAAACACTCTCAATATTAGTTTAAACCACCTTATAACACCATGCAAGTCACCCGCTTGCTCTAACACAACAACCCACCACAAAACCAATCACAAACATCACAATTATAATGCTTACAAGTATTGAAAACAAATAAAATACTATTCATCACATCTAATCAACAATACTCATTCACATTTGTAAGAAATGAAAAACACTCCCGATATTAGTTTAAACCATCTTATAACACCATGCAAGCCACCCGCTTGCTCCAATACAACCTACCACCACAAATCCAATCACAAACATCACACCTATAATGCTTACAAGTATTGAAATCAAATAAACTACTATTCATCACATTTAATCAACAATACTCATTCACATTTGTAAGAAATGAAAAACACTCTCAATATTAGTTTAAACCACCTTATAACACCATGTAAGCCACCCGCTTGCTCCAACACAACAACCCACCACAAAACCAATCACAAATATCACAACTATAGTGCTTACAAGTATTGAAATCAAATAAAATACTTTTCATCACATCTAATCAACAATACTCATTCACATTTGCAAGAAATGAAAAACACTCCCAATATTAGTTTAAATCACCTTATAACACCATGCAAACTACCCGCTTGCTCCAATACAACAAACCACCACAAATCCAATTTCCAACACACAAGTATAGAGTTTTATAAGTTTTTAACTAGAATTTACTTACTTTGCTCAAGCTAAGTTTACAACTTTCAGAAAAAGTCCAAAGTTAACTTGTGTTCTTCACCTTGTTCCTGATAATTTCTTGAGCCACAAAAGAGAAAGAGAGTTGAAGATAAAAGAAAGATAACTTTTAGTTAGCTTTAGCCCGCATAAAATTTAAAAAAAAAAAAAAAAAAAAAAAAAAAAGAAATTAGTTTGCTAAGAAATGGATAACCCACCAAAAAAAAAAAAAATCCCAACCAAAATTAGCTCAGTACTTAAGCTTAAGCACAAACAAAACCAATAACAAACACATAACAACCAAAGGGAGAACAAAAAAGCAAAACATAAAAAGACCCATGAATAATCTTACCTTTATGATTATATATGACCAATGTCCACTGTCTAGTTCATGTTCACAACAACATTTGAGATCACTTCACTTGTGTCTTTATTAAATCCACATTATAACTTTAAGATAAACCTTATATAGCAAACAATAATTCCAAGAACACAACAATAGATAGTAACTTAAAAAGACTCTAGAAAGTAACAGATATGTTGCATATGAACTTGTACTCCCACAAATGATGGAAACAAAAATTAAATAAAAAATCTAAAACAAAACAAAATTAGAAGAGTGCAAGAAATTGCATAAGAAATGAACAATGTTACTATTCTGAACAAGATGCACGGATCAGACAAGTAAAACTCATGGAATGACATTTAAGATCAATAATTATCAATTCAAAAAAAAAAAAGAGAGAGAGAAATGTCTGATGAGAAATGACACGTACGGTTGCCGGAGCAAAGGAGAGGCGAAGCGTCGCCGGCGCAGAGGAAGGCAAACCGTCGCCGGCGCGGATGAAGGCAAAGCGTCGCTGATGCGAAGGAAGGCGAAGCGTCATCGATGCGAAGAAATCGAAGCGTCGCCAATGCTCAAATCGTTGCGAATCGTTCGTATTGGCGACGGTTCAAGTGGGTTATTGGCGACGGTTCAGGTTTTATCAGCGACGGAAACTTTAATTCCCCATTAACCTCAAATTAAGGTTTATCTGTTTAAATAGGCTGGAACTCTAACACTTAAACTTCAAATCTTTACTCAAAAAAAAAAAAAAAAAAAAAAAAAAAAAAAACTCTAATCCAAATAGGTTTTCAACTCTTATCATTTTCTTTAACTGATAAGAAGTAAAAGTTTAATATGAATAATTCACAAAATAACTGTAAGAACACAATTCCTTTGGCGGCCCAATAATGATGTTGGGCTCGCATATGAAAGATCTCTCACAATATGATTTGTAGAGAGTGGGCTTGAAAGGCTAGCCGTTGGTCACGGGGCGATGCCCGGTCTTGGTTTTAGAGGAATCTATGTAGAAAAAAGGAGTTGGGCTTGAACATTTAAGCCCTAAGGTGTCGCACCCTATGGGATGGGACTCCTCGGAGTTGATCCGAGGACCATTGAGGTCTTACCCCGGTTACCCAATGATGGACTTTTTCAGTGAAGTCCGGTGTTGTTGAGAGGTTCTGCCCCATGTAGTCTTTCTCTTTTTTAGGTGGGATGTCCCCTCCTCTTTAGATTTACTTACTTTCTTCTTTTATACTTGTCTGCGTTAACTGTCCTTCGTCCACATGTAGGGTCAATCTTTACAAAACTGATATTTGTCCCATCAGTCTAATCCCAGAATTGTTGGGGATGGTTGATAAGGCTGCAGAGTACGGCTCTGTCAGGTGCAGAGTCTTATCTGGAAGGGTAGTAAGGATAACTTCCCCCAAGATATTTTAGATCTCCTTACAAATTTGTTCCTATACCAGTTTTACCCCTTTATTCCGATGGGATTTTGGATCTGCCGAGGACTGAACCGTCCTCGGCTGTATTCCAAAAACAGTCTTGTGCTCTATGTTATCGGGCTTGGGCCATAGCTCTCCTCGGCCTGGGCCTTCGGACTCTCCACGAGCAAATGGGCCTGGCCCATAGATTATTGGGCCCCACAATAGCCCCTCAAAACCCGGCTGTCCAACCTCCCGGTTGGAAAGGGGGGTTTTGGCAATGCTGAACCTTTATTACTGCTCCTTTAATTTAGCCCTCCATTAATGCTGACGGTTTCTCCACCTGCCCAGAAGATATATCGGCTTACAAGGCGCTCCCTTTAATTTGCTCGTGCCCCGCTCCTGCCGTTTGGCTGTCCAAGATGCGCCTTTAATGACTTCCCTTTACGAGACTTATTTATGTCCGACGGTTCATCTGATGAGGTGGGGAAGTGGAACGGACGCACCTTTTGTTTTTCAGATTCTTTTGGAAACCAGAACGAATTTAATACCTTCCATTTTGCCCTCCCTATAAGAAGGCAAGTAGGAGGCCATCACTCTCGTACAGAGACCCTTTTGCCTCTTCTAGATCCGAGATCCTCAGCCCCTCCCCCTTAGCGTTTACTTAACCCAATTGTTATACACCCAATCGGAATACGTTTACCCTAACGAGTGATGAAGGAGTCATACCCCTCCTCAAAGCACCGTGTTCTAATAAAGCTCGAAATGGCTCGGTCAGGGCAAGGGTGGCAGAGACTTAAGATTCATCTCACCTTCCCTTCAGCCAAAATCCGAAGCAGGGATTCATCACGTCCAACTTTCGGCGTGACTGAGTCGAGAATTCCCATCATCATAACCAACCGCTCTCTTATGAGCTCACCTAATATGGCCCCAGCGTGTTAGGAGTCAGGACCGAGGCAGGGACTAAGTGTCTCTGCTTCTTCCTCTCTTCGTTCACTGGTGGCCCTCTCCGCCTCCCTCTCTTAGTCTTCCCAGCACCAGATCCATTCTGGTGCTTTCTCTTCTCCCTCTTTTGCTCCTTTTCTTTCTTTTCATCTCTTCTCTCTTCTTCTCCTCCTTCTTTACTCATGTCCTCCATCTTCCTCATTCATCTCCTCCATCTTCTTCATTGATTTCTTCCTTACTATTTCCTTCTCCTTCATCTCTTTCCAAAGAAGGTTCTTATCGTAATATGAGCAGTATTGAGGCAGGGATTGGAGAGACGTTGAAGACGAGTTTAAAAGACGCCTGACTGTTTACATATCTGTATTGTGGATGTTATCGTTGCTTAGGCAGTTCACATTTTGTATAGGCTTGTTTGAGCCCCTCTTTGTACGTTGTAATAACTTTTCGTATTAATAAAAATTGTTGTTACTTTATTTCGCATGTTCTGTCTTTATGCTTTTTTTTTATTTGCAAACGCTGCTCGGCACAATAATACAGCATTTGAATCAATGATAACTAAAGCCAAAATACTGGCTAATAAAAAGATGTCACCATAACTTTAATAGAATTGTTTGACATAACAATGCGTACCTGTAAATAGCGATACTTGCCCGAAACAAAGCCGAGATTAGAACTGGATGTTCTCCGTGGTGTAGGAGGTAATTATTCGAAGGCATATCATCCGCAAAAATGAACAGCCCCCGTAGGCTGCCGAGTAGCGGAGCGTCCCGCCATCATCCTAACACTCTTATTGGCCTTAACATTTTACAGTATCTGGGCCGAGGACTTTCCCTATCCGAGCAGTTGGTTTCCCCATAGGCTTGAGTCCGAGGACCATGCAAGGCCTTGGTTCTGCCCAAAACTTGTAAGGTTTATTTTTTGTACTTGGTTTCCCCATAGGTTTGAGTCCGAGGACCATGCAAGGCCTTGGTTCTGTTCTTGGGCCCCTATGCTGAACGGGCCTGGGCCGCGAATTTACTGGGCCTATAAATTAGGGGGTATTTCCGTAGTCTTAGGTCACGCGGTACTTTTTGGTGTCCCAGTGTTCGAGGTGCGCCTTCACGAGGCTCCTTTAATCTCAGGGTTGCAGACGGCATTGGAAATCGAGCCGGAGACATTTTGTCTGTAGCGTTCCTTGGGACGCTGCGTGAATTAAATGCCATCACCTTGTCTTTTAAATAAATAGGAGAGAAAGTTGCTTTACCTTCACACAAATCCTTCAGTCTCCTCTCCTAGTACATCATGTTTGAGGCGTGGGTTGGGGCAAAGGAACTCTCTCCGCCACAAAGGTGCCGTGTCCTCCTGAGACTCCAGATAGTGAGGTACGGGCAAAGGCGGCATAAATTCAAGAGAATATTCCAGTTCGACAGAGGGGAAAGGGTGTTTCTCCCTCTTTTAGTCAAAATCCGAAGCAGGTTCTGTTCACGCCAGGATTTTGGTGTGTCAGAAGAAAGATTCTCCGCCATCAGCGCCTCTGCCTTGTTGCAGACAAATTTTTGGTGTAGGCTCCTCAACTTCCGGCTCCCTGCACCTTTCCTTCCGCGGTGCAGGCCCCAAGCTAGGTTCTTTTGCTGCCTGAGTTATGGGCATGCAAAAGCATTGAGGAAGAACAAAGTCCTGAAGGAGTAGCCACCCTCTCATCTGTGCTTCTTCTTCGGCTTTACCTTCATTCCCTTGTATTTTTCTTTTCACTCATGTAGTTAGCTTCAGCATAAGCTTCTCTCAGCTTTTCATTGTACACTGTACTATTTCTTTGTCTTAGTAAAAGATGAGTTTGTTTCTTTCTAAATATTTTTCTTTTCTGCAACAACTACTTAGTGCATGGACATTAAATATACGCTCGTCTCTAATAATACTTGGAGCAGAACAATGCCTTAAAATCAATTCCTACTAGTTTAAACTTATCGATGTTATCAAGTATCACAATGGCAATTCTCAATAAATTAAACTCTTGAAACTAACCGGAGTAATGGCTGAGCACTGAGCGATGCATGCAAAATAAATGTCCGAGAGCGATGATCTCTGAATAATTCGTCCGAGAGGGAAGCCGAGTAGAGAGGGATTTCGATTGTGTTTTTGGGTAATATATTGCACTATATTACATCAATCCCTTTGGTATCGGGGATCCGAGGGTAGACTGGGAAATCCGTGCAGTTTAGGGATTAACCCAACTGTTAACGGGGAGTTCTCCTCGGATGGATTTTAAGGTTCATGCAATCAGTTTTCCTTTTAAGTAGTTGGTTTCCCCATAGGCTTGAGTCCGAGGACCATGTAAGGCCTTGGTTCTGTCCAAAACTTGTAGGATTTCCGTTTTGTACTTGGTTTCCCCATAGGCTTGAGTCTGAGGACCATGCAAGGCCTTGGTTCTGTCCAAAACTTGTAGGATTTCCGTTTTGTACTTGGTTTCCCCATAGGCTTGAGTCCGAGGACCATGCAAGGCCTTGGTTCTGTCCAAAACTTGTAGGATTTCCCTTTTGTACTTGGTTTCCCCATAGGCTTGAGTCCGAGGACCATGCAAGGCCTTGGTTCTGTCCAAAACTTGTAGGATTTCCGTTTTGTACTTGGTTTCCCCATAGGCTTGAGTCCGAGGACCATGCAAGGCCTTGGTTCTGTCCAAAACTTGTTGGATTTCCCTTTTGTACTTGGTTTCCCCATAGGCTTGAGTCCGAGGACCATGCAAGGCCTTGGTTCTGTCCAAAACTTGTAGGATTTCCCTTTTGTACTTGGTTTCCCCATAGGCTTGAGTCCGAGGACCATGCAAGGCCTTGGTTCTGTCCAAAACTTGTAGGATTTCCCTTTTGTACTTGGTTTCCCCATAGGCTTGAGTCCGAGGACCATGCAAGGCCTTGGTTCTGTCCAAAACTTGTAGGATTTCCCTTTTGTACTTGGTTTCCCCATAGGCTTGAGTCCGAGGACCATGCAAGGCCTTGGTGCTGTCCAAAACTTGTAGGATTTCCCTTTTGTACTTGGTTTCCCCATAGGCTTGAGTCCGAGGACCATGCAAGGCCTTGGTTCTGTCCAAAACTTGTAGGATTTCCCTTTTGTACTTGGTTTCCCCATAGGCTTGAGTCCGAGGACCATGCAAGGCCTTGGTTCTGTCCAAAACTTGTAGGATTTCCCTTTTGTACTTGGTTTCCCCATAGGCTTGAGTCCGAGGACCATGCAAGGCCTTGGTTCTGTCCAAAACTTGTAGGATTTCCCTTTTGTACTTGGTTTCCCCATAGGCTTGAGTCCGAGGACCATGCAAGGCCTTGGTTCTGTCCAAAACTTGTAGGATTTTTTTTATTTGGTTTATTTTTCGACCATAAGCCCCAATACCAGGGCGGGGAAAGTTGACTTGAGGCCGGAAGCCCCTAGAGATTCCCACGCCCTTGGCACCGCAAGGCGTAGCCCCTAGCAGAAGTTTATGCTGGAGCAGCAACTGTATGTCGCCGGAAACGGAGGAGCTTTCGCAGATTCCCATTTGACAGAGGCTTGACTCTGCCATCCCCTGTGCCAACGCGCGAGCCTTTCCCACAGACGGCGCCAATTGTAAGGACACAATTCCTTTGGCGGCCCAATAATGATGTTGGGCTCGCATATGAAAGATCTCTCACAATATGATTTGTAGAGAGTGAGCTTGAAAGGCTAGCCGTTGGTCACGGGGCGATGCCCGGTCTTGGTTTTAGAGGAATTTATGTAGAAAAAAGGAGTTGGGCTTGAACATTTAAGCCCTAAGGTGTCGCACCCTATGGGATGGGACTCCTCGGAGTTGATCCGAGGACCATTGAGGTCTTACCCCGGTTACCCAATGATGGACTTTTTCAGTGAAGTCCGGTGTTGTTGAGAGGTTCTGCCCCATGTAGTCTTTCTCTTTTTTAGGTGGGATGTCCCCTCCTCTTTAGATTTACTTACTTTCTTCTTTTATACTTGTCTGCGTTAACTGTCCTTCGTCCACGTGTAGGGTCAATCTTTACAAAACTGATATTTGTCCCATCAGTCTAATCCCAGAATTGTTGGGGATGGTTGATAAGGCTGCAGAGTACGGCTCTGTCAGGTGCAGAGTCTTATCTGGAAGGGTAGTAAGGATAACTTCCCCCAAGATATTTTAGATCTCCTTACAAATTTGTTCCTATACCAGTTTTACCCCTTTATTCCGATGGGATTTTGGATCTGCCGAGGACTGAACCGTCCTCGGCTGTATTCTAAAAACAGTCTTGTGCTCTATGTTATCGGGCTTGGGCCATAGCTCTCCTCGGCCTGGGCCTTCGGACTCTCCACGAGCAAATGGGCCTGGCCCATAGATTATTGGGCCCCACAATAACTCTGCACATTACATCTTTTTTTATTTATTTTCTTTGTAGATATTATAATATAACTACAAAAAAAGCTGCCTATAGTGGCATTAGCAAAAAACGCCACTATAGGCATATCTATAGCCGCGTTTAGGGGGCTCTATAATGGAGTTTTAAAACACTGGACCTATAGCAGCATTTTAAAAATGCCACTATAGATCCTTTTTAAAATTTTTTAATTTTTATAACTGAATATTCTATAGGAATATGCAACTATTTTAAAAAATTTGGTTGGGATTTTTTTTTGAAGGAGCTATAGTGGCGTTTGATGAACGCCACTATAGATCCGTTTTTAATATGTTTTTATTTTTATAACATAATATTCTAACAATATGCCACTATTTAAAAAAAATTGGTTGAGGTTTTTTTTTTTTTTAAAAGGAACTATAGTGGCGTTCTGTGAATGCCACTATAGCTCCTTTTTTAACTTTTTTTAAATGAGCTATAGTGGCGTTTGTACAAAGGCCACTATAGGCCCTTGTAAGATAGATGGCCCATAATGGCGTTTCATAAACGCCACTATAGGTCCTGCAAAATTCAAAATTCAAAATCCACTTTCCCACCACACCAAACTTTCCCACCTGCCCCCATTAATTATCTCCACTCAAATTAAAAAAACCGACTTCCTTATCTCCCTTATCACCACGCCTACCTTCAAACTTCCTTTCCCCTTCTTATCTTCTTCTTTTTTTTTTCTTTTTTTTCTCCCTTATCTCCACTCTTCCATGTTTCTTCTTTTCTTTCTTGCACTCTTCTTTCACTTAACACCTGGATTTATTCTTTTTTCTTCCTCTCCATTTTGATTTTATTTCCCCTATTCTATTTGTGGTGGTGTTAATGTTTGTGAGTTTTGGATTTGCAGATGGTGTTGCAACTAGTTGATTTTGTTCATATTTGTAGATGGTGCAATTGCTATGGGATTTGTGATTGAAGAAGGAGTGCTATTGCGTTAGAAGCCATTGGTTGTATAGTTGCAAGTAAGCATTTTTTTTTTAATTAATAATTTTTTCGTTTATTCCTTGTTTGAGATTTCTGCATGTAAGCATGTTTTGTTTATTTTGAATTTTTTTTTGGGTGGGTTTGTGTTTCATTTTAAATTTGCTGGGCTAGCTACAGTGTTTGTATTTTCTTTGATTTTAATCTTTTAATTTAATTAAAATTATAAATATAATTTAATTAAAATTGTAATTCAATTTTTAAAAATAAAAAACTTTTGATTGCCAAAAATTAATTTCTGGAATCAATTTTTTTTTTTTTTTTTTTTTTTTTTTGGGGTGGTTTTGGCTATAGTGGCGTTAAACGCCACTATAGGGCAAACCTATACTGACGGTACAAGCGTTTGTAAACACCACTATAGCAAATGCTGCTATAGCCCAAATGGACCTATAGTGGCGTATAAAATAATATCACCTTCAAAATAAATTAAATAATTCATCAATTCCACTCAAGAAAGAATTAAATTAAATTTAAATGAGGCGGGTGTTACATGTGTGACGTATTGTAAAAGTGATTATATAAAGCAAATATAGTAACTTTTTGGTAGTTTAAAATAGAGAACTTTTAGAAAATTGGATGTAAATGCTCTAAGTCACTAAGTGTTTTTTAGTTTTAAAAAGAAAAGGAAAAACAAAGGAACATTTTTATTTATATAAAATAGTTACATATAATGAGTTATGAGTCTTTTTTTTTTTTTTAAAGTTTTTGATAATTTGATAATTACAATGAGGGAAAGGGTTTGAATTTTAAACATACTAGCTTGTAACCCCATGCATATGCATGGATACACTTAAAGATATACAATAAGATGCATAATATAATTCCTATATATATAATTGAAATACTATTGATAGTCATTTTTATATTTTGTTAACTCTTTAAAAAAAATTGTAAAAATATTATTAGGTATAAAATGTAAATTGTCCAAATTTTTTTATTATTGTGAAGCACTTTTCTTTTTCTTTTTTTATGATTAATTTATTCTAGACTGTTTGGTTTTTGTACTTAATAACTCACTTGAATAAATATTTATAATGTGGTCTCACATTTGATTCAAAAATTAAGAAATAAAACTCTTTGAGAATAAATAATTTAGGATACATGGCGTAAAATTGAAACTCTAATTTGGAATTCTAATTTGAGTTTCTCTCAGTTTCACCTATTATATATATAGATTAATTGAAATCACCAAAAAAAAAAAATCAGTTAAATTATAAAACTCTTGGCTATATATTAAGAATTATTCCTATGAAACTATATATTTTTTGGTCTTATCCCAAAAAATATATGGTACACTATGGCACTATAAACTCTGTTAGGCTTTAAAAGGTTGTTATCATTTTTTTCTTTTTTCTTTTTCAACTGAAAAGTTATTATTTTGACTCGATATAGTGAGTTTGATTCAAGGGTTTGATATTATCTCAACATTTTATTTTTTATTTTTTGTGGCTCAAAGTAAGATAACTTTAACCAAGACATAATGATGTACGGATAATTGAACGTGATTAAACATAATTAAACTAACTCAGACAAGGTACGACTTTATGTAAAAGTAAATTAAACAAAAATTAAAGTATAGACACTAAATGTAGTTGCATTCATGAAATGAAATTATGCTATATATATATATATATATATATATATGTAGGGCTAAATTCTGACTGAACAGGAGATTATAAACTATAAAGGATAAAAACAAAGATCCATTTTAGTGTGATCACTTCATTAGGTTGTTATTTCCTTGATGCAACAAATCTCCAGAAGACTAAAACTATATTGATAATCATGTATTAAGAACACCCATTGATAATTGAAGCCAGGGTTGAATTGCATGCAACAATATTCATTACTCTTATTTAGGAGAAAATGGGCTTTTGCCCTTTTAAAAAAAAAAAAAAAAAAAAAATCCAGCATTTTGCCCCATTTTTCAAACTAATTAGGGAAATGCCCTTCTTTTGAAACTCGATTTTCTCAAAATCGAGTTTCAAAAAAAATAAAAATTCTGGAGCCCTATAGTGGCGTTTCAAGGAGCCTATAGTGACGTTTTAAGGACCTATAGTGGCGTTTTGGAACTCGAGCTCCATGAACTCGAGTTCCATGCAAGTTTTTTTTTTCTTTTCTTTTTACCTATAACTCGAGTTTCAAAACGCCACCATAGGCTCCTCAAAACGTCATTATAGGCTCCTTAAAACGTCACTATAGGGCTTAACTCGATTTTGAGAAAATCGAGTTTCAAAAGAGGGGCATTTCCCTAATTAGTTTGGAAAATATGGCAAAATGCTAGATTGTTTGATAGAAAGGGGTAAAGGCCAATTTTGTCCCTCTTATCTGGAAGCAAACTCTAGTTGTCAATTTTGATAATAGGTGAGTGGAGTAGATTTTACCAAAAATTAAATTAATTTTCAGCCAACTATATCAGTCAACTGAGTCAAATTGACTTCGCACTACAAAAAAAGGGTCTATAGCCGCGTTTAAAAAACGCGGCTATAGGGTAGAGCCGCGTTTCCTATAGCCGCGTTTGTAAACGCGGCCTAAACAGTGCAGCAATAGGCCTATAGCCGCGTTTTTATAACCGCGGCTATAGGCTGAGACTTATAGCCGTGTTTTTAAAAAACGCGGCTACAAACCAGCTTTAAGCCGTGTTAGGTTTTTAAAAAAACAAAAAAAAAAAAAAATTCTGGGTTTTTTTTTCCCCCAGAAAATTCAAAATTCAAATATAAAAAATTCAAAATTAAACACAAATCCAAAAAATTCAAAATCAAACACAAACCCAGAAAATTCAAAATCAAATACAACATACTCACGATACAAACACACCCAGAAAATTCTAAATCAAACACAACATACTCACAATACAAACACATCCAGAAAATTAAAAATCAAATACAAACCCAAAAAATTCAAAATCAAACACAAACCCAGAAAATTAAAAATCAAACACAACATACTCACAATACAAACACACCCAGAAAATTCAAAATCAAACACAACGTGCTCCAAAATATAAGAACACAAACCCATTAATCTCCTTTCATTCAACAAAACCAACCCAAATCTAACACTAATTCCATTCAAGGAAAACAAAAGCACAAGCTTAGAAACACAAAAGAACACAAACCCATTTAAACATAAGCACAATATCAGCAACACAGTAGCACAACTTCAAGCACAAATCCAAAAAATTCAAAATTCAAAATCAAAACTCAAATCCAAATCAAGACATAGACACAACTATTGCTAGAATATCCACTTCATTCAAAATTTTCAGCATCACCTCCATTTTCTTACTAACTAAACATTAAAAAAAATAAATAAATAAAAAAAAAAACTAGATCTATATACAAATTAGTACGTGCTTGAGATGAAGAAAAAAGGAAAGAAAGAAATAAAGAAGAAGTAGCTGCAAAGAAACAAGAAAGAAAGAAAAAAAAAAAAAAAAAGAGTTACCCAGATGTGAAGAAGGAAGAAAGAAAAAGGAAAAAAAAAAAAAAAAGTTACCCAGATGTGAAGAAGGAAGAAAAAAAAAAAAAAAAAAAAAAGAGTTACCCAAGGGTGAAGAAGGAAGAAAAAAAAAAAAAGAAAAAAAAGAAAGAAGAACCTGATGAAGAGTTACGGTGGAGTATTGAGTGAGGAATGAAGAAAGAAAGAAAAGATATGTTAAAGTGTGGGTAGGTGAAAGTGGGGATGTAGGTGTGAAATGGAATGTATGTGAGAAAATGAAGAAAAAAATTTTTTTTTTTTTTTTTTTGGGCGTTACCTATAGCCGCGTTTTTGAAAAGCGCGGCTATAGCTCACCTGTAGCTACGTTTTTTGCATTTTAAAACGAAGGTAAAGGTTACCTATAGTCGCGTTTTTCAAAAACGCAGCAATAGGTCATCCTTAAAAAATTTAATTCGACTGGACCTATAGCCGCGTTTTAAAAACGCGGCTATAGGTCCCCCTTACAAATTTTTACGGGTGGACCTATAGCCGCGATTTCAAAAAAACACGGCTATAGGAAACCTTTAGCTACGTTTTAAGGTTAACTATAGCTGCGTTTTTTAAAATCGCGGCTATAGGCCACCCTTAAAAAAATTTATTCTACTAGACCTATAGCCACGCTTTAAAAATGCAGTTATAGCCTAATCAACACGACACTACAAAAAAGCGGGCTATGGCCACGTTTTTTTTAGCCACGTTTCTTAAAAACGCGGCTATAGCTTTAGGCTTTAGCCGCGTTTCTTAGAAACGCAGGCTACAGCCACGTTTTTTTAAGCCACGTTTCTTAAAAACGCGGCTATAGCTTTAGGCTTTAGCCGCGTTTTTTGTAGTGTCGTGCTGATT
This sequence comes from Quercus tomentella, assembly GCA_028535165.1. NCBI lineage: Eukaryota > Viridiplantae > Streptophyta > Magnoliopsida > Fagales > Fagaceae > Quercus > Quercus tomentella. The sequence goes on along the minus strand of JAPQVY010000155.1, from coordinate 3,998,159 downwards.
AGGCGAGCCCGTTAACCGGTTTACAACAAAGGGCTCACGAATTATAAAACCCACTTGTATACTTTTACAAGGTTTGGCGAGTATTTGTTGTTTTGGAATTTTAACCGTAAGGCAATGGTTGGGCTTGGCCCAAACGAAAGCCCATAGTAGGCCCAACCCAACAAGTTAATATGCCCCATTTGACCCGGCATTTAAATTTGGATAACCAACTTCCAAGCTACATTTATCATGGGATTATCCAAGATGAAGACACATTGCACACTACACATCTCTCCACTAAAACTCTACTATAGTTCTTTAGATACTATATCTTATGTTTGCTATAATTTGATCGATATTAGAGAAATTATGATTCAAATCGGCCAAATTTATTGTAGGCCTTTGTAACAAGTAATGTAATCCAAAAATAATCCTGAGCTTAATTGTAATGAAGTGCTACAATTCTATGTATGTTTAGTCTAGGATTAACCTAGAGATAATTACTATATATTTCCTATATTTGGTAAATTATTACACAAAATCATAGAGATGCAGTCGCTCAAGACTTTCTGGTTCTGCTGTAGACGACCACTAGACTTAATCACAATTACTCCTTACTTTGTCTTTGTCTATCTTTTCCCCCTATCACTCTCAATCTCCCACCAATAATAGATATTGATGGCTCTTGTTTGTGGTTTTTGAAGACTAAGAAATAAACCACTTTTCAATTTAGGAGGGAATATGCAATTAATAAAAGATATGTGGAAAAAAAAAAAATCGTTACATAGTGTGACTTATGGGTTATGGCATTAAAACACAAGAAAATATATATTACAAGACAGAAGAGTTGCATAATACTTAAGCTTTCACAGAAGATACATGATGCAATACATAAGTCAACTCCATGAAAATGAAATAGAGAAAAAGATTCTCTTCATTTGAAATAGATCAATTTCATGGTTAAGATTAAATTTTACAAAATTAAAGAAATACAAACTACCATGTTATTTAAAAAGTTTAATGATGTGGTAGTCTCTATATATTGTTAAATCTATAAAATAAAATTTAAACACTTGAAATGGAGAGGATATTGTTCAATGAACTGAGATGTCCAACACTAAATAGGTAGGAGAACATACAAACGAGAAAATCATACTAAGCATAATATGTAAAGACCACGCCGGTCATGCCATGTTAGTGATGATCATTTTCATGGTAAAGAAGCATCTCAACCACTTTGCTCATGGTGGGTCTTGTATCTTTGTCTTCCTCTACACACTGCAGAGCCATTTCAACCAAAATTTCCATCTTGCCCATATCACATCTGCCTTCCATTGTGGGGTCTATGATATCTTCAATCCAGTTTGCAACCTCTCCATTCTTTTTATCCCTAACCCATGTAACCAGCCTTTCGTGTTCTATCTCCACACCTTCATTTATATCATGAACACTTCTAGTTGGACCCTTTCCGGTCACCATCTCCAACACAACAATTCCATAACTATAAACATCTGCTTTGGATGTAATAGGAAGATTAAAAATCCACTCTGGAGCCATATAGCCTCGAGTTCCTCTTATCTTTGAGAATGTTGAATTAGGAATGACACCTCTATTTTGTAACTTAGACAAGCCAAAATCTGCCACTTTTGGATGATAATTGAAATCTAGAAGTATGTTTTGAGGTTTTACATCGCAATGTAAAACCCATTCCAAGCACTCTTCATGCAAATAAGCTAGGCCTTTTGCAATACCTTGAGCAATTTCAAATCTTTTCTTCCAATCAAGTGTGCCGATTGAGAGGTTTTCGGCTAAAGAACCATGCTCCATGTACTCATACACCAGAAGCCTATGCTTTCCGTTAGCACAATAGCCCCACATCTCTATTAAGTTCATGTGGTTAATCCTTCCAATGATACTTACTTCAGCTAAAAATTCACCTTCTCCTTGGTTGGCTTCATTGAGACGCTTGATTGCTGCAACTCGCTTATCAGACAATACTCCTTTGTATACAGTTCCCCACGCACCTCTTCCAATCTCTTCAGTAAAACCCTTTGTGGCCCTTTTTAGCTCAGCATAGGTAAAATTTTTGAATCCTGTGCAAGCAATAACATAGCCTTGCTTGTCTGCACCTAGACTTTTTTGGGTTCTAATCAAAAGACACCACACCACAAAGATACATATAACTTCAAGTCCTCCTACTCCACAGGCAAACCAGAGCATGAATTTCACTGTCCCATTTTCACGGTTTTTTACGTACGTTCTAGCCAACTCTATCGTACCTTCATTTGAGCAAACTAAACTGAATTTTCGGCATGATTGACGTATGAATCGTATTTGCTTTTTGGCAGTTTCAAATAGATGTCTCCTATGAAATATGAAGAATGATATCCATTCAACAATAATGTTTTAGGGTAACAATTCCAAGAGCCAGTATCATAGCGAAAGGTGTATTGGAATGCTCTGCAATTGCATGCTTGCAAGCATAGATTCGTACATTGATCAAACGTGTAATTGGGAAATAACCCAAAATCATACCCATAGAATTCAACATGGGATAGCAGCAAAAAGTCAGACTCATTTTTGTTGCAAGAGAGATCAAATTCTGGTTCACACCCATAACTCCAATCAGTACTATTTTTCATCTTGTATCCCGGAAGACAAGAACATTTCCTACTAGAACCAGTAACATAACTACACAAACCGTTTACCCCACAAGCACCATGAATTGTGCAAGGTCTTTGAATCGCTTGCCATGAAACAACCCAAGTTTGCCTCTCCTCTTCCCAACTATACAATTGAATATTGCCGTCGTAACCAAGTGTCAATCTTCTATGAAGCATTGCCCCATAGTCATTTGACATAAAATTAAAATCATCGGACGAACTAAAGTTCCCTAAGGAAGTTAGGACAGCAATTCTACTATTGTTATACAAGGTTCTTCCTGTCTCCCAACTTACAAGCCATGGGTCAGGCCAGTAAATACTGGAAACATCAGGACCATTGAAAAGAAGGCGAAGAAGGTTATCGTTATCATAGAAAAGCTCATAGAAACCAGAGGAATAGTTGGTGTGGCTTTTTGAGGAGACAAGCTTCGTGTTTCTAGTGAGTTGTTGTTGAGGAAGAAGGGTATCTGTAGGGGAGTCAAAACTTTCCCACAAAATAACACCTTCTAAATTACGTAAAACAAGATTACCAGTGTTGTAGAGAGACAATTCTACTGAGGAGAGTGAGACAGTGTTTGTGGCCCAAACAGTGAACTTTCCGGCATCAGTTAAGAGTATATTGCCATTTTTTTGGAGGGATAGCTTTGAGCGCTTTCCATTTACTGGCTGGTCACGGTTTGCCATCCAAACTACGGTGCGTGAGTTGCTAAACCAAATGGCAAAGAAAAAAGCATTATCACCCACAGAGTAAAAGCCAGCAGAGAAAATACCATTTGGTGATATCAAAACTTCAGGTTTCTCTATGGAAAGGGATGTGCCTTTACTCATAGCATCTAGTGTTGAAGATGAAAGTGGGAAAGAAAAGGCTAAAGATAGTATAAGATACAAAACAGGCGAAGCCATGGACTTCATGAATGCTACAACAAGATATGGACTCGGGCAACCAGTATATCATATACATAAACAAGTGTGGAAAGTATAAAAAACTAATCTGGGTAGGGCCGCTACGTACACATGGTGTTCACAATGACCAGCCTAAATTTTTTTAGGTCAACATAATTACCCTTCGACAAAATTTGACAATAAATTTGAATGTAGACTAATGCTACAAGCCTTCAACTCCACTCAATTGAAATGAGATTGAATTAATCCGGTGAACGGCGTGAATAAATGTGAATATAAATGAGGAAAAAAAGAGAGAATAAATTTCAACATAGAAAGCTGGAGCACACGAAGATACATTATTTTCCACTAGAATATCGTTTTCAAAAAATTCTACCAGACAACAATGGTCAAAGTTTCATATAGTTCATTTTTTTTCTTCTTTATTTGCCTTTTTTTCTTCATCCATCGGTCATTCGTTAAGTTGTCCCACATAATTGTTTCGTACCTAAACTTCAATTCTGCTTTTTATATTGGAGTTTGTAGTGATCTACCACTTGTAACTTGTAAGATTGGTCCAAGAAAGTCTATTCAGTTTTGGCAAAGAAAAAAGGCAAGATGTTCTAGTCAATAACAAGAGAGATGCGCATTATTTTACATTGAAAACAAGAAATGTGTCTGTTATGATGACTAGGGTTGATCAAGAATCGGCTCCACCCAATCAATAAAAATCATCCATCCCACACTGAGTTTTCAGTTTTCTACTTTAGCCAAAACTTTAGATTATTTAAAAGATAATAATGAAACTTTTATTAAATTTTAGGAATTTGAAAAGGATTAAAAAAAAAAAACCATAGTAAATAGTAGTGAAAGAATAATGTCTAGCATTTGTTGAGGAATATGTTAAAGATACACGTGTGAGTGAAATCCCACTTAAAATTAATAATGATAAAAGTGAGTAGTTAATAAAACATAGTTGAACATTTGACTTTAACTTTAGGATTAAATTATGGCTCAATATGTTATATTAATTCGTCAATTGGAGCCTTCTCAATCTATTATCTCCCTAATTGAACAAACTTAATTAGGACTTAGGTCATGCTTCATTAGTATGCAATAGTACAGAATACAACTCCATGAAACAGAGAAAAAGATTCTCTTTATTTATTTGAAATAGATCATTTTCATGGTTAAGATTATATTTTACAAAATTAAAGATGTTTACTATGTTATTTCAAAAGTTTAAGTGATTCGGTAGTCTCAGAACATTGTTATACCCAAAAAATAAAATTTTAAAAGACTTGAAATGGAGAGGAAAGTGTTCAATGAAATGAGATGTCCAACACTAGAAAATAAGGATCATAATTTTTACTTTACCATTCACAACTCGTAATGTGTGCAAACTGTGATAGTTGTACTCCTAACATTTCTCTTCAAGGTTATAAATGAATAGCATTGTTTCTCTTAGTAGAGTAACATTACTCTTTTTTAATAGAGTGACGCTAAAAAATTATAGATTTTATTATACAAATCATGCAAACTAATATGTCCAAAACACAAAATTAATTTAAACATTCATCTATTATAAGTACCAATTAAATTTATTACCGCATCAATTTATAAGTTTTTTGTAATAAATTTGTTGTAGCTTTATACCCCTTTTTTCAAAAATATTATGTAGTCTATCAAATTTTGAGTTTTTTTTCTTTTCTTATTTTGGTGACTTGTTACTGTAAGGTTGAATTTATCCAACCATCTAATTGGCTTTATTCCGTGCCAAATTTGCTTGTATTTCAGCATTTAGTAACCCTGTATTTAGGTGGGCTTGTTGTAAGGGTAATGAGTGAGATAGAGTGAAGATTGCTCAAGAGTGTGCAAGAAAACAGAGACTCACGGCTGGATCTCGCGGGTGACTCACGGCTGCAAGCCGCCAAACGCAGCACACGTGCCAAGCATGCCGGAAGGTGAACAGTCATGCTAGCTGGAGCACTACAGGACAAAACAGGACAACTGGCCATACGGTTATCTCGCGACTAGATCTCGCGACTCAGTCAAGTCGCGAGGCCAAGCCGCGAGCCAACCCTGTTTTGAAAAACCTGACGTTTCACATTCTCCTCTCACCTCAGTATAAATACCCCTTATACCCACAAATGATAGAGAGCTTCCAGAGAGAATTTTGAGAGACAAACCCTAGAGCAAAATAAGATTGAACCATCTACAATCTTTACATTAATGTCTCTTCAAATTCCTCAACTCTCTTCCTCTCCATTGCCAAATCCTTGAGAGGCCTTTTTACCAAAACCTTGTTCTCACCATATCCATTACTGTGAGAGGGTTGTTTGGTATTCTAGGAAGCAGTTAGGAAGGAACCAATCTTCATTGGTTGATGCTATGGTCTAGTAGCGGAATTCGGGAAGCTAGAAAAGAAAAAGGCGCAACCTCGTTGAAGCAAGAAGCTTGGAGGGCTTAGGTGCACTGGGTAGATTAGGCTTGGAGGGTCTATTGCTGTCCATGTATCCCAACTACATTTTCTAGTGGATTGTTTACCGCTTGGAGGGCGGCGGAGAGGTTTTATGCCGAGGGCTTCGGTTTCCTCTTCGATAACACATCGCATGTTGTCTTTGTGTTTGCATCTTCCTTCCCTTTATCTTTGCCTTTTATTTTCTGCTGTGGTTGTGATTTTAATTTGGCTTAGATAGTTTTGTCCAATTCTACATTATAGCTTATGTTCATTTTCCGCACACTATTTGTTTGACATAAAGCTTGAATTGGTTAATTTGTTAATTGGGGGTCTAAACGTTCAACGGTATTTTTACACTATTTGAACTTTTAATTGGTATCAGAGCGGGTACACTTCTATTTGTTTCAATACCATTGTGTGATCCTTGACTCCCTTTTGAGATGGATCGGTCTCAATCCCTAAATGCACCTCCATATTTTGATAGTAGTAATTATGCTTTTTGGAAGGTTCGCATGAGAGCATTTCTGTGCTCCATTGATGAATCTGTTTGGGATGCTGTTGAGAGTGGTTGGACCAGACCTGAGGCAGCCAAATCCACATGGGATAAGGCAGCACTCGCTGCATCTAATGCTAACAGTAAAGCCTTAAATGCTATTTTCTGTGGTGTGTCTCCAGAAGAATTTCACAGGATCTCCCACATCACCGTTGCCAAAGAAGCATGGAAGATATTGGAAACCACCTACGAAGGCACGAAGAAAGTGAAAGACACCAAGTTGCAAATGCTGACCACTCGGTTTGAGGAGCTCAAAATGAGTGAGGATGAGTCCTTTGACTCTTTCTATGGGAAGCTGAATGAGGTGGTAGTCAGCAAGTTCAATTTGGGGGAAAAAATGGAAGATTCTAAAATCGTAAGGAAGATCCTTCGATCATTGCCGGAAAGTTTTCATGCTAAAGTGACAGCGATTGAAGAGAGCAAGGACCTCGATGACATCAAAGTCCAGGAGCTGGTTGGTTCTCTTCAGACTTATGAGATGTCGCTGCCCAATCAACGGAAGAGTAAATCTCTTGCTTTTAAGACCATTAATGAGAAGGTAGAAGTCCATGACTCATCGGAAGACGATGTGGTTGATAAAGATGTTGCATACCTTGTAAAAAATTTCCGAAAATTCTTGAAATTCAAGAATAATGGAAAATTTGGTGATAAAGGAAAATTCCAAAGTTCAGGAAGGGAGAAAAGGGAATTTAAAAGGAAAGATGGAAAAGAATCCCAATCTACACAAGGTGTGACTTGTTTTGAGTGCAACGGGCATGGACACTTTAAGAAAGAATGTCCGAATTATTTGAAATCGAAAGGCAAGGTGTATGCCACGACATTAAGTGACTCGGATTCATCCGACTCAGAATCAAAAGAAAGCTATGATGGAGAGGGGAACTATTCAGCTTTTATGACTATTGCCCATGTTGAGTCTTCAGACGAGTTGAATCTGCTTGTACGAGACCTTGGAGAACATAGTGATGAAGAATCATTGGGAGTTGTCGAGGAATCAGATGTTGAAGAAGATGTAAGCACAGCCAATCTTCAAAAGAATTATAACTCACTCCTTGAAAAGTCGGGTGAGTACACAAGGGTGGCCAAGGCTGCTGTGAAAAAAATGAAGAAGGCAGAGGAGGACTATAAAAGTCTCCTAATCCGATATAGGGAGGCCAAATGTGAGATAGAGACACTGAATGGTGAGCTGTCAGAAGCTTATACAAAAGTGAGATTTCTTGAGCAAGAGGTTGTGCAAACAAATGCTAAAATAGAGAGGGTCACCACCAAGAAGCTAGATGATGTTATCTCATCTCAAAAGAGCTTTTCAGACAAATCCGGGTTGGGATATATCGGAGGAAGTAGCTCATCTGGAAATGTCACTAAAGAAGTGAAGTTTGTAAAGGCTAAAGAGCCAGTTGAAGTTGACCCTACTACTGAGAAGCCCAAGATAGAGGAGAAGAAGAATGTGGAGAACCAACAGTTGTTGAATCCCCGCAATCAGTATGTGGGCAGATCTGAATCTCGTGCCAAGTCTCGTCCACGACCACAAAAAGGTCCTAAATCAAATTATGTGTGTCATCATTGTGGACTTCAAGGGCATACTCAACCAAATTGTCAAAAGTTGAGAGCAATGAATAGTGCAACTCCTCAAAGGTCACGAGGACCTAGAAATGATAGAAGAAATTGGGCAGCTGAACAATCTAGAGATCAAAATGGTGATCCCGAAATGATGAACGTGATGAAGATGATTGGTGCATTCACCAACTGCTTGGAAAGCTTCTCACGAAGGTTTGAAAGCCCTAACTCCCGTACCCAATCCTATAAGGAAATCACTCCAAACGCAAGTGACGTGTGGGTGAAAAAGGGTACTCATGCATAAGCATTACAACATGTCCATGCATTAATACTTCCTATGCTTTGCGACGATGTTTGTTTGTTTGCTTATTGTTTTTGCTGCTGGTTGTTTGCTTGTCTACTTGTGCATACTTTTGATTTTGTTTTGTTTTTTATCAATCTTTTTCTTCTTATGTGTCAAAAATCCAAAAATCACATAAAAAATTAGAAAATCAAAAGTTTGATTGACATTGTTGAGCTTTTGTCTCAAAACATGTTTTGCCTTGTACCTTTGTGCTAATGGTTTTATGCATTTTCGAGCATTACTTGTTTCTTTGCACTCATATCACTGTGGGAGAAATCTTGAAATCTATGTGATTGTTGTAAATAGATCTTCAAACTTGTCATGAATGATTAGTGAATGGTTATGTTGATCTTGAGACATGCATAGACTTGTGTTTATATATCTTCCCACTCTTTATTTTTGTTTTTGCTAAAAAGAGCTCACCAAATGTAAATCTCCAAATGAAAAGAGATATTGAGCTGCAAAAGCCTGTCGCACATACTAGTATTCGACTAGGAAAAAGGGAAAGCGACCAAAAATTAAAAGTGAATGTTTATTCAAAAGGCCAAAGGCTTGTTCTTTAAAGTGAATTGTCAAATATCACTCTCACAATGAGAGGTAATTGTCTCAAAAAGATCAAAAAGATCAAGTGTTATGATTGAAAGTGGAGTCAAATGTAAAGCTCCAAGTTATGTTATCAAGTTTTGTGGGAGGTCATATATACATATTTCTATAATTGAGATAGATCACATGATCTAGTGCTAATTGTGTATGCCTTGGTTGAATTGATCATTGAAGCTTCATATTAGACTAAGGACTATCTCATTGTTGGTATCCACACACAACACACAAGTTTATGTTCAATGAATGCCATATTCATTTGTGTGATTGTACTTGATGAAATGTGTTTTCACATGCTCAATCTTTGTTGATTCAAGTACAAAAAGATTTTTGAGTATTTTAGGTGTTTTTGGAAAGTATTTTGTTCTTAAAAAGGAAAATTACAAAAATTTGTTATTTACCCTGTTTTGGCGACTCAGTTGCGGGTATGTCAAGTCGCGAGCCTCAGTCGCGTGTTCGCGGGTCTATTTTGGCGACTTGTTCGCGAGTGAAAGGTCCAGTCGCGAGGTTACTCAGAGTTTTTCGCGGCTCAGCTCGCGACTCCCTCGCGGGTAGACCTTCCAGTCGTGAAAAACACTTAGAAATTTTTTTTCAAAATTTGGTCTTTAAGTGTTTTGGCAGCTCAACCTGGCGACTTGTTGGCGACTCACTTAAGTCGCGAAAAACGCGTGTTTGGCAAAAATAGGGACAGTTTTTAAAAGTGTTTTTTAGTTTTTCCCTCGAACTTTTGTGACTGTTCATTGTCTTTCTAAAACTGCTCTTACCCATACACTATGCCTCCATTTTCGAACATCATTTTTGCTCCATTTCTTCTCAAAATCATCAAGTAAAGGTATGGCTTTTCTATTCCTCACTACATATTTATGTTTTGAGTTCCTTTTTCTTACTTTGTTTATGAGTTGCTATTGTTGTTGGAATCTTAATGTGCTCAATTGATTTTCCCTGAATGTACTGAGTTTGGTGGGTTGTGTTTGATTATGATTTACTCTATTGTTGGTTACATTGTACTTTGTCGTTTGTTGGGTCCTCTCACTCATTTGGGAAATGGGTTTGATAATTTTTTTCTGGGTTTTTACTTCATTTGTGAGTTCGTATGGCTTAGATCTGTCTTTTGCTCTATTGTAGTTGTATGTGTTTTTCTGTGTGCATTTCATAGTCATGGTAGACTGTCTCATTGACAGTTATCTTTGAATCTGTGTTTATCTATGCTCTATTGCACTATCACCATTTTGCTACACCTGTCGTATTGTGTACATTAGTATTGATGGTAGTTTATTTGGGTCTGACCTGTCTTAAGTCTGTAGTTATTTGCATCAAATCATGTTGATATTTATCTTGTGTGGTGCTGTTTTGGTTCTTTGCTGTGGGCCTATTCTCTTGCAAATGTCTCGTCGATCTTCTAAGGGTAAAGACATTGTGGCTGACAATCCAGCAACCCCTGTTGCTAAAAGGACTCGACTCTCATCACAGGCATCTCAAGACTCCAATGAGGAGAGGTTTAGAACCCCGCTTACTTCACACATCTACTCCAACATATTTGACAAATCAACTGCTATAATGGAACGGGTAGTGGAGTTTAACACCTTAGGGACCACTTTTATCCCTCGAATCTTTAAGCCACGAGATTGGGCAAACTTGTTTGGGAACTTTGTCGATCCAATGGATGAACTTGTTAAGGAATGCTACTCCAATGCAAGTGATCTTGGAGTTGAACTTATTTTCTGGGTCAGAGAAAAGGAATTTGGCGTTTCCCCAAACTCCATCGCCGATGTTCTCTGCATCACTAGACCTCAGAATGTGGATCTAACTCCGTACGATAATCGAACTCCAGAGATTCAAGACATTCTTCAAATCCTAGGTTCTGATCATGAAGTATCCAGTGCAGGCACATCCATCAGCACCGCAAAGTTTGCACCAGAGCTGACCACACTGAAGTTGATCATGTTCACTAATCTGTACCCACTATCCAACACTACATTCATAAATCTTGGGAGAGCTCAATTCCTTTGTGATCTTATCACCGGAGCCCCCATTGATATCTGTGCTCACATCTTTTACACCATGAGAAAGACAGCGGTTCGAACAGCAACTCGAGGAATTATTCCATTTTGCAGTCTCATCATGAAGCTCATTCTTCGTGAAGGCATTGTTCCTCCTACAGATGGAAAAATGTTGACCCGTCAGCGTCCTATTTCCATGTACTCTCTTCAACCTAGCAGAAGTCACTCCTCTAACACTCCGAAGAGTGCACACATCTCTCCAGTTACTCCATCTGCCCCTGAGTCAGAGACACCTGCACATACCACATCTACTTCGCATGCTATTCCTGAAGTTCCACAAGCTAGCATTCCGCAAGCACAGACTGATCCTCATACTGATAGAATGGGGAGTTTACTTGAACATATTCAGAAACGCATTAATGAGATTGTGGCACTTCTCTACTCCACAAACAACCAGGTTTAAATGCATCTCGAGACTATGGAGAATCAGCTAGACGATATTCAACGAAAGTTGGACGACAACCTTTAGCTATTCGTGCCAAAAAGGGGGAGAGCATTCAGTAAGGGGGAGAAAGTTCAAAAAGGGGGAGAAAGTTCAAAGGGAAGTGTGCATAGTGATAGGGGGAGTACACACATACTTTCGACATACTTTCGTTATATGTCTTATCCTCTAAACTTATAGGTTTAGTGTTTATATGGGTTTGATACACTGTGATTTTGGTGTACTTTTGTTTCTAACTCATAACTTATAATCTTGGTGTTATCTTATATATATATTGCTGATGTGATTCAGTTTATTTTGAGACTTGTACCCATGTTGCTTTTATAAGCTTTTAGGGTTATGTTTTATGCATAGTTTGTAGGCTTTATGATTTGTACCATGCTTTATGCAGCCTTTTATACTTTGTTTAAATCAGTACTTCTATAAATGTATTGCATTTTCTTTAAGTACTGTCACTCTTGTGCCCTTGTAGGATTGTTCCTAGATGCATATACGTAGTGTATTATGTATTGGTTGAGTGTTTGGGATGCAAGTGACTTGCATTGAGCTTGTTAGCTTGTATGTCCTAGTGTTCATTCCAAGTGTGAATGAGCATTGTGGTCACTACCTTGTAGTGATTACTTGGTTGATCAAGCCATGGTTTGTGTCTTAACTCCATCTTTACTTGATCACATATTGCCTGTTTCATATGCATTTCACGATTTTCTGCTTACAATGATCATGGTGTATTGTTGTGTTTCAGGAGTCTTTTGTTCATATGATTCAAGTGCTTCACAGCTTCTAGAGTTAGGTGTGGGTGAGTTTTGATCAACTATTCCCAACTCACATGTTAAGTCTAGAGTCTGTTTTAGGGTTTTGTCACGGAATAACCAAAGGGGGAGATTGTAAGGTTGAATTTATCCAACCATCTAATTGGCTTTATTCCGTGCCAAATTTGTTTGTATTTCAGCATTTAGTAACCCTGTATTTAGGTGGGCTTGTTGTAAGGGTAATGAGTGAGATAGAGTGAAGATTGCTCAAGAGTGTGCAAGAAAACAGAGACTCACGCCTGGATCTCGCGGGTGACTCGCGGCTGCAAGCCGCCAGACGCAGCACACGTGCCAAGCATGCCGGAAGGTGAACAGTCATGCTAGCTGGAGCACTACAGGACAACTGGCCATACGGTTATCTCGCGACTGGATCTCGCGACTCAGTCAAGTCGCGAGGCCAAGCCGCGAGCCAGCCCTGTTTTGAAAAACCTGATGTTTCACATTCTCCTCTCACCTCAGTATAAATACCCCTTATACCCACAAATGATAGAGAGCTTCCAGAGAGAATTTTGAGAGAGAAACCCTAGAGCAAAACAAGATTGAACCATCTACAATCTTTACATTAGTGTCCTTCAAATTCCTCAACTCTCTTCCTCTCCATTGCCAAATCCTTGAGAGGCCTTTTTACCAAAACATTGTTCTCACCATATCCATTACTGTGAGAGGGTTGTTTGGTGTTCTGGGAAGCAGTTAGGAAGGAACCAATCTTCATTGGTTGATGCTATGGTCTAGTAGCGGAATCCGGGAAGCTAGAAAAGAAAAAAAGTTCGGCGCAACCTCGTTGGAGCAAGAAGCTTGGAGGGCTTAGGTGCACTGGGTAGATTAGGCTTGGAGGGTCTATTGCTGTCCATATATCCCAACTACATTTTCTAGTGGATTGTTTACCGCTTGGAGGGTGGCGGAGAGGTTTTACGCCGAGGGCTTCGGTTTCCTCTTCGATAACACATCGCGTGTTGTCTTTGTGTTTGCATCTTCCTTCCCTTTATCTTTGCCTTTTATTTTCTGCTGTGGTTGTGATTTTAATTTGGCTTAGATAGTTTTGTCCAATTCTACATTATAGCTTATGTTCATTTTCTGCACACTATTTGTTTGACATAAAGCTTGAATTGGTTAATTTGTTAATTGGGGGTCTAAACGTTCAATGGTGTTTTTACACTATTTGAACTTTCAGTTACAAACTTTGATAAGTCATGGTTGGATAGAATGATCGAAATTGGTATTGGAATTTGTTGGTTTTAATATTTTCCAAAGTAAATTCAAGCAGATTCTAGATACTTTTTTTGACCAAGCAAAGCCCTAATTTTTAAACAACATTACACACTTTTCACACATTTTTTTCTTTCAGACGTATTTTAAAAAACTACAAACAACACTACTCAAACTCCTTTACCAAACGCGACCACTTCATCTGACCACTTCGTTAAGTTGTAAAAAATGAAACGGTAATAAATAATTAATATTCAAGGGTATTTTTTCTAGATAAGTCTGAGTTTGTAGTATATAATTTTGTACTTCCAATGATATTTTCATTAATTTCATTTGGCCAGTACTAGGTCTTGAAAGTTGAAATGTCTGATATTTTTCTAGAAGATTAATTTGCAGATTTAACAGTCAAATATTCGTATTTTTTGGTGTCCAAAGAATTTTATTTGGTGAGGGATTATTCTTCTTAAGCCCAGTCCACCATATACTGTGGTTTGCTTTTAAAAATAAAAATATAATTAAAAAAAAAAAAAAAAAAAAAAAAAAAAAAAAACCAAAACCAAAACTTTTTTAATTTGACAAGTGCAATGCATTCTCAACTCTTATGAAAAGTCCGCTCAATTTAAACTTCGATTTGTTCTTGTAACTTTCAGAGCCTTTTGAATAGAAGCAATCAATTTACTTGTAATACCTGTAACTAATTATTATAATTTGTTTTTTTTTTTTCAAAAGAAAAATTATAATAATCTGATTAAATAGAACCATACAAGAATAAAATTCATTTTTTCTTGCAAAGGTGTAATACTAGTGTTGAACACAATTTGAACAATAAAAAGCAAATTGTAAGCAAAACTTATATCTAATACACACTTCTGTCAGGTAGTCTCATTTCCATTCACCAAATTTCCATTATGTACAATATTTCCATTTTGAACCCCTTTGACTTGAGAATCACAAAAATTTAGGTTGAACAAAAATAAGAGTAATTTTACTTTCAAAATATTTTGAAAGTTCAAATAGTGTAAAAGCACCCTTGAACGTTTAGACCCCCAATTAACAAATTAACCAATTCAAGCTTTATGTCAAACAACTAGTGTGCGGAAAATGAACATAAGCTATAATGTAGAATTGGAAAAATTATCTAAGCCAAATTAAAATCACAACCCACAGTAGATAATAAAAGACAAAGATAAAAGGGAAGGAAGATGCAAACACAAAGACAACACGCGATGTGTTATCGAAGAGGAAACCGAAGCCCTCGGCGTAAAACCTCTCCGCCGCCCTCTAAGCAGTAAACAATCCACTAGAAAATGTAGTTGGGATACATGGACAGCAATAGACCCTCCAAGCCTAATCTACCCAGTGCACCTAAGCCCTCCAAGCTTCTTGCTCCAACGAGGTTACGCCGAACCTTTTTCTTTTCTAGCTTCCCGAATTCCACTACTAGACCATAGCATCAACCAATGAAGATTGGTTCCTTCCTAACTGCTTCCCAGAACACCAAATAACCCTCTCACAGTAATGGATATGGTGAGAACAAGGTTTTGGTAAAAAGCCTCTCAAGGGTTTGGCAATGGAGAGGAAGAGAGTTGAGGAATTTGAAGAGACACTTATGTAAAGATTGTAGATGAATCAATCTTGTTTTACTATAGGGTTTCTCTCTCAAAATTCTCTCTGGAAGCTCTCTCTCATTTGTGGGTATAAGGGGTATTTATACTGAGGTGAGAGGAGAATGTGAAATGTCAGGTTTTTCAAAACAGGGCTGGCTCGCGGCTTGGCCTCGCGACTTGACTGAGTCATGAGATCCAGTCGCGAGATAACCGTATGGCCAGTTGTCCTGTTTTGTCCTGTAGTGCTCCAGCTAGCATGACTGTTCACCTTCTGGCATGCTTGGCACATGTGCTACGTCTGGCGGCTTGCAGCCGCGAGTCACCCGCGAGATCCAGCTGCGAGTCTCTGTTTTCTTGCACACTCTTGAGCAATCTTCACTCTATCTCATTCACTACCCTTACAACAAGCCCACCTAAATACAGGGTTACTAAATGCTGAAATACAAGCAAATTTGGCACGGAATAAAGCCAATTAGATGGTTGAATAAATTCAACCTTACAATCTCCCCCTTTGTCTATTCCGTGACAAAACCCTAAAACAGACTCTAGACTTAACATGTGAGTTGGGAACAGTTGAGCAAAACTCACTCACACCTAACTCTAGAAGCTGTGAAGCACTTGAATCATATGAACATAATACTCCTGAAACACAACAATACACCATGATCATTGTAAGCAGAAAATCGTGAAATGCATATGAAACAGGCAATATGTGATCAAGCAAAGATGGAGTTAAGAAACAAACCATGGCTTGATCAACCAAGTAATCACTACAAGGTAGTGACCACAATGCTCATTCACACTTGGAATGAACACTAGGACATACAAGCTAACAAGCTCAATGCAAGTCACTTGCATGCCAAACACTCAACCAATGCATAATACACTAAGCATATGCATCTAGGAACAATCCTACAAGGGCACAAAAGTGACAGTACTTAAAGAAAATGCAATACATTTAAATAGAAGTACTGATTTAAACAAAGCATAAAAGGCTGCATAAAGCATGGTACAAACCATAAAACCTACAAACTATGCATAAAACATAACCCTAAAAGCTTACAAAAGCAACATGGGTACAAGACACAATATAAACTGAAAAGCATTAACAATATATATAAAAAAATAAACCAAGTTTATAAGATAAGAGTTAGAAACAAAAGTACACAAAAGCCACAATGTATAAAACCCATAAAGACAGCAAGCAAGATAAACTATGCTCCCCCTCAACATAATGCTCCCCCTCAAGGTCTGTTTCTCAAAAATTTCTCCCCATTTTTGACCGGAATGGCCAAAGGGTCAGTGCCCATGATAAGTGGCGAAGCTATCGAATTTGGCGGAGAGAATATCCAGCTGGTCCTGCATGGCTATCATCCTCTCAGACTGCTCTATCTGGACCCCCCTGAGTCCATCAAGTCTATCCAGAATTACTTGAAATGCGTCTTGAGGTACAGTTGAAGAAGTTGATGTTCTAGTCCTCTTGCCACTCCTTCTGGGTGTTGAAGTTGATGCCTGGCCTGCTGCCTCTGTCTTAGTCTCCATTGGAGCTCCTTTATCTTGTTCAGCCCCTTCTTCATCTACATCACCCGAAAGCCGTACTTGTATCCTTATGATGGTTTGCTTGTTGATTGCTGAGGGTATTGGCATTAGGCTGAGGTCTTGAGGAATTGGAATTCCTTTTGCCCTGAAAATCCGCATGAGAAGGCTAGGAAAAATCAGCTTAGCACGGGAAGTTGTTCTGGTCTCTTCCATGATTGTATCAAATATATGAGAGCTGATGTCAATGAATGTTTTCTCCTTTAGCTCCATAAGAAAAATGGCTCTGGCATTGTTGATTGTAGTGAGTTTCGTCACAGGATACAAGTTGTGCATCATGATGATGGTGAGGCACCTCATGTCAACTGGAAAAGCTGTGATATTGAGACACTTTCCTTCTCTTTGTCCTCCAATGCGGTTTTGAACAGTTTCTAAAGACAACATTCTGTCTTTGTAGTTGGTAAACTCATGCTCCTCTAAACCCTCAAGACCAAGGACCCTATCAATATCATGGGCATCTAGAGTGAATTCATGCCCTCTTATCCAACAATCTAGCTCATCTTCCTTAATCTTCACATTAGAGTAAAATTCTCTTATCAGTGGCTCACACACACCCGGTAATCCACTTAACAACTTTTCCCAGCCTCTGCCCTCAAAACATGTGGGAATAAATGTATCTTTTAGGTCCACTAAATCCACAAATCTTTCTTGACTTATGGTCCCCTTCATGAAAGAATCTTTGTATCTCTCAAAGTGTTGAACCGACCTAAACAGATTAGAATCCATTTTCAATCGTTTGTCAGCCTTCTTTGTAGGAGTTTTCTTCTTCGGGGGTGAGGGAGTCATCTGTGAACAATCAGAAGAGGCCACAACAACATAGTACAATACATGTGTAGAGCAAATCAATACTTTGTTAGTGACAAGGACAAAAATGCCATCACTCAGATGAACTAAAACAATTAGACTCCATGCTACTTAATTCAAGCACACAGATGAACAAGCTTAAAAGAGGATACACAAGAACAACTGGGATAATGCATGGGAGAGATGTTGAAGACATCCGAAAGACAAATATATGTCAATGAGGCATACAGATTAATGAGTATGACCAGACACAAAGAACAAACGACAGATGCACACAATAGATGGACAGGCACAATTTTAGCACAGTAAACTTCACAGCCAAAATAGGAACATTTTGAACCAACATATTAACATAAGATCAGACAAGAAGAGAAACCAACAATAAGCAAACCCTAGCTAAGCACACGAGGAAGAACCAACCAACAACTTAGTTAAAATCAAACTAAATCAATAGCTTCCACAAGCTAAGTAAGGATAAAGAGCAACAGCCGAAACACAAACCCATATTAAAAAAAATATACAAATGCGAGTAATCAAGAGGAAAATGCACAGAATCAAGTGAAATAGGGTTCAAGAAAGAAAACCCATACCTGTTACTTGAAGATTTCGAGCTGAAAGGAAGCAACAATGGTGTTCGAAAATGGAGGCACAGTGTATGGATATGAGCAGTTTTAGAAAGACAATGAACAGTCACAAAAAGTTCGAGGGAAAAACTGAAAAAGCTTTTAAAAACTGTCCCTATTTTTGCCAAACACGCGTTTTTCGCGACTGAAGTGAGTCGCCAACAAGTCGCCAGGTTGAGCCGCCAAAACACTCAAAGACAAAATTTTGAAAAATTTTTCTAAGTGTTTTTCACGACTGGAAGGTCTACCCACGAGGGAGTCGCGAGCTGAGCCGTGAAAATCTCTGAGTAACCCTCGCGACTGGACCTTTCACTCGCGAACAAGTCGCCAAACAAGACCCGCGAACACGCGACTGAGGCCCGCGACTTGACTTACCCGCGACTGAGTCGCCAAAACAGGGCAAAAGTAAATTTTTGAAATTTTCAGTTTTTTTTTTTAAAAACAAGATACTTTCCAAAAACACCTAAAATGCTCAAAAATCTTTTTGTGCTTGAATCAACAAAGATTGAGTATGTGAAAACACATTTCAACAAGTACAATCACACAAATGAATATGGCATTTAATGAACATAAACTTGTGTGTTGTGTGTGGATATCAACAATGAGATAGTCCGTAGTCTAAAGTGAAGCTTCAATGATCAATTCAACCAAGGCATACACAATTAGCACTAGATTATGTGATCTATCTCAATTATAGAAATATGTATATATGACCTCCCACAAAACTTGATAACATATCTTGGAGCTTTACATTTGACTCCACTTTCAATCATAACATTTGATCTTTTTGATCTTTTTGAGACAATTACCTCTCATTGTGAGAGTGATATTTGACAATTCACTTTAAAGAACAAGCCTTTGGCCTTTTGAATAAACATTCACTTTAATTTTTGGTCGCTTTCCCTTTTTCCTAGTCGAATACTAGTATGTGCAACAGGTTTTTGCAGCTCAATATCTCTTTTCATTTGGAGATTTACATTTGGTGAGCTCTTTTTGACAAAAACAAAAAATAAAGAGTGGGAAGATATATAAACACAAGTCTATGCATGTCTCAAGATCAACATAACCATTCACTAATCATTCATGACAAGTTTGAAGATCTATTTACAACAATCACATAGATTTCAAGATATCTCCCACAGTGATATGAGTGCAAAGAAACAAGTAATGCTCGAAAATGCACAAAGCTATTAGCACAAAAGTACAAGGCAAAACATGATTTGAGACAAAAGCTCAACAATGTCAATCAAACTTTTGATTTTCTAATTTTTTTATGTGATTTTTGGATTTTTGACACTAGAAGAAAAAGATTGACCAAAAACAAAAACAAAATCAAAAGAATGTACAAGTAGACAAGCAAACAACCATCAGCAAAAACAATGAGCAAACAAACAAACATCGTCGCAAAGCATAGGAAGTATTAATGCATGGACATGTTGTAATGCTTATGCATGAGTACCCTTCTTCACCCACACGTCACTTGCGTTTGGGGTGATTTCCTTATAGGATTGGGTACGGGAGTTAGGGCTTTCAAATCTTCGTGAGAAGCTTTCCAAGCAGTTGGTGAATGCACCAATCATCTTCATCACGTTCATCATTCCGGGATCACCATTTTGATCTCTAGATTGTTCACCTGCCCAATTTCTTCTATCATTTCTAGGTCCTCGTGACCTTTGAGGAGTTGCACTATTCATTGCTCTCAGCTTTTGGCAATTTGGTCGAGTATGCCCTTGAAGTCCACAATGATGACACACATAATTTGATCTAGGACCTCTTTGTGGTCATGAACGAGACTTGGCTCGAGATTCTAACCTGCCCATAGATTGATTACGGGAATTCAACAACCGTTCGTTTCCCACATTTCTCTTCTACTCTATCTTGAGCTTTTCAGCAGTAGGACCAACTTCAACTGGATCTTTAGCCTTAACAAACTTCACTTCTTTAGTGACAGTTCCAGATGAGCCACTTCCTCCGGTATATCCCAATCCGGATTTATCTGAAAAGCTCTTTTGAGATGAAATAACATCATCTAGCTTCTTGGTGGAGACCCTCTCTATCTTGGCATTAGCTTGCACAACCTCTTGCTCAAGAAATCTCACTTTTAAGTAAGCTTCTGACAGCTCACCATTCAAAGTTTCTATCTCACATTTGGCCTCCTTATAGCGAATTATGAGACTTTTATAGTCCTTCTCTGCCTTCTTCATCTTTCTCACAGCTGCCTTGGCCACCCTTGTGTACTCACCTGACTTTTCCAAAAGTGAGTTATAATTCTCTTGAAGATTGGCCGTGCTTTCATCTTCTTCAACATCTGATTCCTCGACAACTCCCAATGATTCTTCATCACTATGTTCTCCAAGGTCTCGTACAAGTAGATTCAATTCGTCTGAAGACGCAACATGTACAATAGTCATAAAAGCTGAATAGTTCCCCTCTCCATCACAACTTTCTTCTGATTCTGAGTCGGATGAATCCGAGTCACTTAATATCGTGGCATACACCTTGCCTTTCGATTTCAAATAATTCGGACATTCTTTCTTAAAGTGTCCATGCCCGTTGCACTCAAAACAAGTGACACCTTGTGTAGATTGAGATTCTTTTCCATCTTTCCTTTTAAATTCCCTTTTCTCCCTTCCTGAACTTTGGAATTTTCCTTTATCACCAAATTTTCCATTATTCTTGAATTTCAAGAATCTTCGAAAAATTTTTACAAGGTATGCAACATCTTTATCAACCACATCGTCTTCCGATGAGTCATGGACTTCTACCTTCTCATTAATGGTCTTAAGAGCAAGAGATTTACTCTTCTGTTGATTGGGCAACGACATCTCATAAGTCTGAAGAGAACCAACCAGCTCCTGGACTTTGATGTCATCGAGGTCTTTACTCTCTTCAATCGCTATCACTTTAGCACGAAAACTTTCCGGCAATGATCGAAGGATCTTCCTTACGATTTTAGAATCCTCCGTTTTCTCCCCCAAATTGAACTTACTGACAACCATCTCATTCAACTTCCCATAGAAAGAGTCAAAGGACTCATCCTCACTCATTTTGAGCTCCTCAAACCGAGTGGTCAGCATTTGCAACTTGGTGTCTTTCACTTTCTTCGTGCCTTCGTAGGTGGTTTCCAATATCTCCCATGCTTCTTTGGCAACAGTGATGTGGGAGATCCTGTGAAACTCATCTGGAGACACACCACAGAAAATAGCATTTAAAGCTTTACTGTTAGCATTAGATGCAGCGAGTGCTACCTTATCCCATGTGGATTTGGCTGCCTCAGGTCTGGTCCAACCATTCTCAACAGCATTCCAAACAGATTCATCAATGGAGCACAGAAATGCTCTCATGCGAACCTTCCAAAAAGCATAATTACTACCATCAAAATATGGAGGTGCATTTAGGAATTGAGACCGATCCATCTCAATAGGGAGTCAAGGATCATACAATGGTATTGAAACCAATAGAAGTGTACCCGCTCTGATACCAAATGAAAGTTCAAATAGTGTAAAAACACCCTTGAACGTTTAGACCCCCAATTAACAAATTAATCAATTCAAGCTTTATGTCAAACAACTAGTGTGCGGAAAATGAACATAAGTTATAATGTAGAATTGGAAAAACTATCTAAGCCAAATTAAAATCACAACCCACAGCAGATAATAAAAGGCAAAGATAAAAGGGAAGGAAGATGCAAACACAAAGACAACACGCGATGTGTTATTGAAGAGGAAACCGAAGCACTCGGCGTAAAACCTCTCTGCCGCCCTCCAAGCGGTAAACAATCCACTAGAAAATGTAATTGGGATACATGGACAGCAATAGACCCTCCAAGCCTAATCTACCCAGTGCACCTAAGCAATCCAAGCTTCTTGCTCCAACGAGGTTGCGCCGAACCTTTTTCTTTTCTAGTTTCCCGGATTCCGCTACTAGACCATAGCATCAACCAATGAAGATTGGTTCCTTCCTAACTGCTTCCCAGAACACCAAATAACCCTCTCACAGTAATGGATATGGTGAGAACAAGGTTTTGGTAAAAAGCCTCTCAAGGGTTTGGCAATGGAGAGGAAGAGAGTTGAGGAATTTGAAGAGACACTTATGTAAAGATTGTAGATGAATCAATCTTGTTTTACTCTAGGGTTTCTCTCTCAAAATTCTCTCTGGAAGCTCTCACTCATTTGTGGGTATAAGGGGTATTTATACTGAGGTGAGAGGAGAATGTAAAACGTCAGGTTTTTCAAAACAGGGCTGGCTCGCGGCTTGGCCTCGCGACTTGACTGAGTCGCGAGATCCAGTCACGAGATAACCGTATGGCCAGTTGTCCTGTTTTATCCTGTAGTGCTCCAGCTAGCATGACTGTTCACCTTCTGGCATGCTTGGCACGTGTGCTGCGTCTGGCGGCTTGCAGCCGCGAGTCACCCGCGAGATCTAGCCGCGAGTCTCTGTTTTCTTGCACACTCTTGAGCAATCTTCACTCTATCTCACTCACAACCCTTACAACAAGCCCACCTAAATACAGGGTTACTAAATGCTGAAATACAAGCAAATTTGGCACGGAATAAAGCCAATTAGATGGTTGAATAAATTCAACCTTACATATTTTTACAATAATTTCATAATAAATTCAATGTAGTAAGTTGTTACTAATTCTAATTTGACCCAAATATCGATATTATTTTTTTACCCACCAATAACAGTTTTTTGCATAAAATTTATTGTAAAAATGTTGTGGACGTAGCATTACTCCAAAATTAATTCCCCCCCCCCCCCAAACATAATTCTTAATCCCTTTATAAATTTTAAAAAATATTAAATAAAAACAATAAATATTAGCCCAAATAACAACAAATTAAACATAAACTAAAAAAAAAAAAAAATAAGACAAGACCAAACAACAACAAATGAACAAATTGTTCAACAAAAAGTCTATTATAAAACAAAAAGATAAAAATCGTTAATCATTTAAATTTGTAGATCATTCAACCTATTTAATAAAATAATCTCTAATTTCATTTTTTCTTAAGAAATAGTACTAAGAAAAATATTGTGGTTATGAGTTCCCTTTGATGGTGACGATAATTATATTCTTTTTGGCTTTGCAATCGCAACAATTTTGCTCTCCTTAGTGACTTGACTCGCATTTGTAGCAAAAAGCCTATTATAAAATAAAAGTATAAAAATCGCTAATCATTTAAATTTTTAGATCATTCAACCTATTCAATAAAATAATCTCTAATTTCATTTTCTCTTAAGAAATAGTACTAAGAAAAATATTGTGGTTGTGAGTTCTTTTTAATGGTGATGGTAGTTATATTCTTTTTGGCTTTGCAATCGCAACAATTTTATTCTCCTTAGTGACTTGACTCGCAATTGTAGCAAATATTCAAATTATCGTTTTATTAGATTTTGTATAATTTAAATTTCTTAGTAACTACCCTAAAAAAAATTCCTAGAGCTGCCACTACTTGTTGGTGCTGGTTTCAATATCATTTGGAACATGGTAAGTTGAGAGGAAAAATGCACTTCGATGCTTCTGTAAGAACCTGAATCACAAGATGTACAATCTCTCAAGATGAGTATAATGATGATAGAATGTCATTCAAGAAAATTACAATAAAACGACATGTTTGAGGCAAGTTATCTAAACTTTTTTCCCCTAAACAAAGACCTAGAAGTATAAATAAAGTAATGTACTTATCTAAATAATTAATTAATATCGCAGAAGTCTAAAGAAAACACACACGATGCTTCATTTGATGGAACATAAACTAAATTGTTAGTTTTTAGTAATAAATCTTGAATCTATGAAGGGTTCTTTGAATCCATAAGGTGATAGGTCTGGAATCCACCAAAGAAAATAATAGACAAAGTCTGTATTTTAGTTCTGAAAATCGAATTGTCTTGGAGGCTACAATCATTTTAATAGTAAAAAGAAACTTATGGTGGTTTTCTTTTAAATATTAAAAAGAAAACCTAAGATATAAAACCCTAATTTGACTAAACAACATTAAAAGCACCTAAAAAAAAAAAAACCCTAAACCTAAAATAACAAAAATTACATAAAAATACTAAAATTAATAAATTACAAAAGTTAAATGGTAGATTTTGTCCTACATCATTAATATTCTAATGATTTAAAAAACATTTGAGGCAATCATAAAGGAACTGAGAATGCTAATGCCTACGTTAACAAAGACCAAAGGCAAAACAAATTTATCATATTAGAACGTGACCATCAAAATTTTCTTGCATTCACAAATACAAGCATAAAACCAAACTTGACGTTTCGAATAAAAGGACAATAAATATGCCTATTCATTTTGTCAACAAAAGAAAACTAATAGAAATCAAAATATCATAAATACTAGCTATAAAAACAATAATTAGAAGGTTTTTGAAATTAAAAGTAAAATAAAAAAATCTCACTTTTTGTTCATGAAGTTAAGCTTCATACTAATTTGGACAGCTAAAAATAGCTAGAAATTAATATATGAGTACTGAAAAGGCATCCTTCAATGTCAATTTTGGAAATTTTTAGCTTGGTATTAGACTCACTAGCATTGTTGTGTCTCTACTCTCTAGCTAGTTGCAGAAGAAGCTGACAAGGCTATGGTCTACGAGATATTCTTCACTATTGTGAGATGAATGGTTTAAATAATTTGAACTTCGTTTACTTCCTTGGGGCCCCGGGGGTTGAGGGAGAAAAAAAACGAAAGAAAAACATCTCCGCCACACTATACATATTTTTCCTATAGTAATGCTCCTAACATAACTTTTTTTCACAATAAATTTATAGTTATTAAAGTGATTTATTGTGAGTGGTGGACACGCAACTAACACTCATGAGACTTAACATGTTTTCTTGACCATTCACAATAGACTACTTCAGCAATTGTGAAATGTATTTTGAAAAATAGTTGAGTCCGTTGCATTATAACCATTGCAAAGGAATGCATGTGATTATAAGGAGGATGTGGTCGATGGCCGATGCAAGGCATCAATCAGTAATTTGGAATCCTTCAAATATCACAAAGTTTAGCTACCTTGTGTTTCATAGCCATAGTCACTACTAGACGAGATGCATGGGCTTCTCCAAGTATAGGATCAAGTGAAAGACGGAATGAAAAATTATTTCACTTGTATCATCTCTACAAACTGCAACTGCGCTAAGTTTTGTTTCGATCTTATGGCAACATAAAAATTCACTTTGTACTAGCCAACTTGGGGTGGCACCCAATTTGGGGATTCTATAGAGTGTAAGCTTCCCAAGAAGACATGATCTTGATAGTTTGTATGAATTTCAGTTGCAAATGAAGTGAATTTAGATCCATATTTTTTACTAAGATTGAAAGATTTTGTGGGAAAAATCACTTGCTTTTTTGGGGAGAAAATGGGTATTTATCCCTTTCGCCAAAACTTTTCAACAAAATGTCACATATCTAAAACTAATTAAAGAAATGATCCTGTTTTGAAACTCGATTTTCTAAAAATCGACTTTCAATTTAAAACTCGATTTTTGAACAATCAAGTTATAGCAAACTGAAAAATTTATTAAAAAAAAAAAGTAAATAAATAATTTCTAGAACTCGAGTTTCATGTAAAGTACTCGAGTTCAATGAACTCGAGTACCATGTGAACTACTCAAGTTCCTTGAAAAAATTCAAGTGGAACTCGAGTTCCATGAACTCAATTACTTCACATGGTTCTCGAGTTCCCAAAAAAAAAAAAAAAAAATTCCTTAGTCCACATTCGCTATAACTCGATATTCCAAAAATTGAGTTTTATATTTGGAACTCAATTTTTAGAAAATCAAGTTTTAAAATAGAGTCATTTCTCTAATTAGTTTCAGACATAGGACATTTTGCAGGAAAATTTGTGAGAAAGGGGTAAAAGCCCATTTTGGCCCTTTTTTGGTTACAAAGTGAACATTAAACATGGCTACAAATTTGTGGCCACATTTAGAATAATTTTTGTGCGAATAATATCCCAGGTTATTTTCTAGAGAAATTAATAATAAAATAATGAAAACTTTTAGTTTACACTATATTAGCAATGTAAATTTTATATTATAGACTAAACATTGTGATATTGTACACTTGCAAAAAATGTGACAATATTACAATGTAAATCTTGTGTTGCAAATACAATGTAAACCTATAATTACCCAATAAAATAAATAAATGCATTATACATGTTGGTGGTAATGGCATTCAAACAAAATTAAGGAAATATCTATTATAACATAGAAGAGTTGCATAAAACTTAGGGTTCCACAAAAGCTACATGGTGAAATAAAGAAGACAGCCCCACGAAACATACTATGTAGGCACTAAATAAGAGAACAAACTAACGAGAGAATCAGAAAAAGGCTAAACATGAGGAGACCCGCCATGCCATGTTAGAGAAGATCATTTTCAAGGTGAAGAAAGCTTCTCAACTACTTGTTTCATGGTGGGTCTTAAATCTCTGTCTTCCTCTAAGCACTGCAAAGCCATTTCAACTAAGATCTCCATCTCACCCTTGTCATATATGCCTTCCATTTTGGGGTCCATGATATCATCAATCCAAGAAGTGGTTGCAACTTCTCCGTTCTTTATCCCCTTAACCCAAGTGGCCAGCCTTTTGTTTTTAGCTTCAACTCCAACATCTGTAGTGTCAACACCCATTATTGTGCTCTTTCCAGTCACCATCTCCAGCATAACAATTCCATAGCTATAAACATCAACTTTGGAGGTTATAGGCAGGTTGAAAACCCACTCTGGAGCCATATAACCACGGGTTCCTCTCATCCTTGAGAAGTTTGGATTGTTAAGGGAACCTCTATTTTGCAATTTAGATAGACCAAAATCTGCCACTTTTGGTTCATAATTCGAGTCTAGAAGTATATTCTGAGGCTTTACATCACAATGTAAAACCCACTCTAAGCACTCTTCATGCAAATAAGCTAAACCTTTTGCAGTACCAAGAGCAATTTCAAACCTTTGCTTCCAGTCAAGTGCATTAGAAGAGAGATTTTTTGCCAAAGAACCATGCATCATATACTCGTACACCAAAAGCCTATGCTTCCCTACAGCACAATAACCCCACATGTCTATCAAGTTCATGTGGTTAAGCCTCCCAATGATGCTTACTTCTGCTAGGAATACGTCTTCGCCTTGGTTGGCTTCATTGAGACGCTTAATTGCTGCAACTCTATTGTCAGACAATATCCCTTTGTATACAGCTCCCCATGCACCTCTTCCTATCTCTTCAGTAAAACCATTTGTGGCCTTTTTTAGCTCAGCATAGGTAAATTTTCTAAATCTAGTGGCAGCAAGACCATACCCTTGGTTGTCTGCATCTGAGATTTTCCTCGTTTTGATCAGAAGACAATACACCACAAAGATACAAGTGAGTTCAAGTCCTCCCACTCCACATGCAAACCAAAGCAGGAATTTCACTATCCCCTTTTCACGATTTTTAACGTATGTTCTGTCCAATTGTATTGTACCCTCCCTTGAGCAATCTAAACTAAATTCTTTTACAAGATTTTTGTTGGACTTAAAGCTTTTTGGGAGTCTCAAATAGGTATTTTTTCCAAAATCTGGGGAATGATATCCATTCAGCAATAGTGACTTAAGGAAACATTCACCTGTTTCAAAGGCGTACTGGACTGCATTGCAATTGTGTAATTGCAAGCATGAATTTGTACAGTCATCTAAGTTGTAATTGAGGAAGTAACCAACATCGTACCCGTAGAATTCAACATTGGATAGTAGGAGAAAGACAGACTCGTGTTTGTTGTGATGAGGGAGATCAAATTCGGGTTCACACCCATACGACCAGTCAATACTATTTTTCATCTTGTATCCTGGAAGGCAAGAGCATTTCCTCCCAGAACCAACAACATACTTGCACAGACTGTTGGCCCCACAAACACCATTAATCCTGCAAGGTCTCTGATTGGCTTGCCATGAAACAACCCAAGTTTGCCTCTCCTTTTCCCAACTATACAATCGAATATTACCATCATAATCAAGTGTCAATCTTCTATGAAGCACTGCTCCATAGTCATTTGACAAAAAAGTAAAATCATCGGATGAACTAAAGTTTCCTAAGGAATTCAGCACTGCAATTCTACTATTGTTATACGTGGACCTTCTAGCCTCCCAGCTTACAAGCCACGGTTCAGGCCAGTAAATACTAGAAAACTCAGGACCATTAAAAAGAAGGCTGAGAGCGTTATTATTATCGAAGAAAAGTTCATAGAAACTAGAGGAATGGTTTGTCTGGCTTCTGGAGGAGACAAGTTTTGTGTTTCTAGTGAGTAACTGTTGAGGAAGAAGTGTATTTGTAGGGAAGTCAAAGCTTTGCCACAAAATAACACTTTCTGTATTTTGTAGAACAAGATTACCAGTGTTGTAGAGAGATAATTGTACTACTGAGGAGAGTGAGAATGTATTTGTGGCCCAAACAGTGAACTTACCCGCATCAGTTAAGATCAGATTGCCATTTTTGAGGAGTGAGAGCTTTGAGCGCTTTCCATTAACTGGCTGGTCGCGGTTTGCCACCCAAACTATGGTGCTTGAGTTGCTAAACCATATGGCAAAGCAAAAAGCATTTTCACCAGCGGAGTAAAAGCCAGCAGAGAAAATGTTATCTGGTGAAGTTAAAACATATTGTGGTCTCTCACTGAAGAGAGATGAACCTTTGTTAAATGTTGAAGATGAGAATGGAGTAAATAATGTCAGAGAGAGAAGCAAGAAGATTATAGTGGTCATGAATAAGAGATGGGCTTGGGAAACAAAGATGCGTCTATTTATTTAAGGACCAAAGATACGTGTGAACGTACGTAAAAGCAAGACTAGTTCCTTGCTCTAATTGATTTGACGAGTAACAGTAATACTAAAAGCAAGACTCTAGTTCCTGGCTTCTTTTACAAGACTCTAATTGATTCTGTGATTGTCCGGCGGCTCCAAATTCCGTTGCCTACGATACCAACTGGTATCTCTCTCAATCTCTCTCTGTATTTAAAATAGTGTTGTCTAGCTGTAAGGCAATTCTAAACTTGCCGAGATTCAATTTGTGGCTGTCTGTGACTGCCATATTCATTAAGAAAAAAAAAATTGTAGCTGTCAAATTTTGTTACAATTTGAACTTACTATGTTGTTTTTTATTTTTTAATTTTGGCAAACAAACCTACTGTGTTAGTGTGTTGTTGAGTGATGTATGACTATTAAAGATAGTGTTATTAAAACTTGAAAGTGAATATTATATAATAGTGTTGTTTATCGTAAGTTGATATGTTAATATAAAGCAAAATTAGCTAGAAAAAGCATTCATGAAAAGCATTTTTTTTAAATCATAATTTATTTACTAAAAATTTTATCATATTTAACTTAGTCCCCTAGAAAAAATCCCTGACTCCACTACTGAAAATAAGAGAATAGAAAAATTAGTTTGTCTTAATTTACAATTATCTCTCTATAACACTAGTAATTTTGTTTTTGTTATTTTTTTCATTTTTCATTTATTTGTTATGTTGGTACCATACAAAAATTTCCCACCAGCTTAGAATTTAGAGTTTCTAGAATTACACCAATATGAAATGTCACTTTCATCCATTAGGTCATTCGTTGTCCCACATAATTGTATCATACCATACTTCAATTCTGAAATTTATATTGAAGGAGTTCGTAGGGATCTTCCGCTTGTAAGATTGGTCCAAAAAAGTCTATTCAATTTTGGCAAAGAAAAGAGGCATGATATTCTAGTCAATAACTCGCGAGAGATGCACGTTGAAAAAAAAGAAATGGGTCTGTTACTAGGGTTGTTAAAGAATCCGCCCCAACCAATCAATAAAAATTATCTATCCCAAACCGACTTTTCAGTTTTTCATTTTAGTCAAAAAGTCATGTTAACAGGTGTTCTTAGAGTTAGAACAATTGTTAATAAACTATTTTAAGAAAATTTTGACATTACTTTTATGAAAAATATAAAAAGCCGTTAAAAAAAATTAATGACTTTTTACTTTTATCATATAAAAGTCCCTAAAAATATATCATAAACCAATACCTTTAAGACATACGTTAACTTACCACCACGTACCCTTAGTGCAATAATCACTCCACAAATGTAAGTACTTGTGGCGTGTGGGGAGTAATACTCGAAACACACTTAAAACCTCATCGATCAACCATATTTGATCAAGTCAAATGGTCCTAGAACCAACTCTAAAGTTTGACCAAAGATTGACCAAGTTTGATTGACTTGATGAAATTTCGCAAGATTTGACTGCTATATTCTCACATTATGACCATCTGATTGTCACTGTACTCCACAAACACAAATATTTAACCACATTCTGCCAATCCAACAGTCATATTTTGGATCTCAGTCTATTGCATGATGGTCACATGTCGTTATACCCACCCACTAAGAAACTTTGGTTAACCCTATTCACACAATCCAACCATTTAATTAAGCTCAAATTTGCCAAAACTAATATATTACCCCACTCTTTCAATATAATGGTCAAACTTTGAATATGAGTTTGGCGCATGATGGACGCATGTCATTGTCTCATATATCGACAAAAACTACCAAATTAATAACCAATAATAACTATTAAAAAAAAATTGTGTATTTTATTTGGCAAAACCACCCCATTTGAAGGGGAGAAAAAAAAACTCCCCTTGACATCCCATTAACATTTTCTTGGTGTGTTGGTCACGTTCTCCTAATCCAACTGTTTGATCAAGCTCAAAATTCATCAAAACCAATATTTTATCCTACTCTTTCAATCCAATGGTCAAATAATTTGATCCTATTGAGTGGTCATAGACCCAATTTCAATAGTTGATCATGGTTGACCAAATATTGATCAAGTTTTGCAAACTTTGACTACTCATTTTTCACAATATGACCCTCTAATTGATGTTATACTTTACCAACACCAATATCTCACCACAATCTTCCAATTCAATGGTTGATCATGTTTGACCAAATATTGATCAAGTTTTGCAAGCTTTGACTACTCATTTTTCACAATCTGACCATCTAATTGATGTTATACTTTGCCAACATCAATATCTCACCACATTCTTCCAATCTAACGGTTGGATTTTAGATTTGAGTCTAGAACATTATGGACGTGTTGTTGTAGCAACACACCAAGAAATTTTAATTGGTCACATTCTCCTAATTTAACCGTTTGATTGAGCCTAAAATTCATCAAAGCCAATATTTTATCCTACTTTTTCAATCCAATGGTCAAATTTTAAATTTGACTATGGCACAAGATGGATGCGTGTCATATTTGCCTATAATGAAACTCCAATCACTAAAAATATCCAATACTCTACTAATTAAGAGAGTTATACACTATATAAGTATTACTAAGAATTGAGAATATGATCTGCAAATTACAATCAAGAACCTATAAAATGACCTCGAATGGATTTGCATATGACTTTTGACTTTGTCATTTTAAAACTTGAAACTGAAAAAACTTGAAAAACCAAGAAAACCTTAAAACACTTATCAATACCCAAAACCCACTTAAAACCTCCTTGAACAACCTAATTTGATCAAATCCAGTGGTCTTAGAACCAACTTTGAATTTTGACCAAAAATTGACCAAGTTTAATAGACTTTGACGAAGTTTCAGAGGATTTGACTACTCTGTTCTCACAATCTAACCGTCTAATTATCACTATAATTTACATACACAAATATTTCACCACATTCTACCAATCCAATGGTCATATTTTGGATCTCCATCTGATTTCATGATGGACACATGTTGTTATACCCAACCACTGGGAAACTTTAATTAACCCATTGACATAATCCAACCATTTTAAATGGCTGAAATACGCCATCAAAGCTAAGAAATGACCGAAACACCCATAAACTTCTAAAGTGATGAAAGTGCCCCTAAAAGCTTCAAAATGATCAAAATACGTTTTACTTTTGAAATGACCAAAAAAGTCCTCATGTACTTGCTAGGTCTTTTTAGATGTTTTTTTGCGGTTTTCAAAATTAAGACAAAATTGAGGAAAATTTACCATTCAAAGTAAATAATCATTTTTACAGCCATATGTATGTTGGAAATCACTTTTATTGTGATAGATTTACCTTACCGTCGTTAATACCTTTTGTTCTTATGAAAATTTTAATTATTAATGACAACTACAACGTTCATTGCAAATAACAATGCAATATATAGTAATGGAAAAAACCATCAAACACATGAAAAACAAGGGCATGATCTCCCCCTTTTTAAAAAAATTACCAATGTTGATGGCATAGGTCCATCGCAAATATTATTTTCTAGGAGGGATCCAATTCCATTACTAATACATTCTTTCTTTTAAAGCAAATTAACTTTTTACGATGGTCAACATGTTCATTGTAAATACAAACTCATTAGAAAAAAAAAATTAATTGCGATGGATAAATATCATCACAAATGTGAAAAGTAAGGGGAGAATTTTACCATTTTCGATGGCTTCATGTCTGTCGCTAATACCCTTTTTTTTTTCTTTTTCTTTTTTTTATACGATGGAATAATGTTTGTCGCAAATAATAACACCATAAAAAATATATATTTTGTATTTTTGATGCACAAAGGCCGTCACAAGTGTTAATAGAGCTGATGGTGTTTCTTCTATCGTCGTAAATAATACCCTCTTTTATCTTTACGATGGAAGATTGTTTGTTGCAAATACTAACACCATAATATATATATATATATATATATATATATATATATATATATATATATATTCCTATACTTTTTCTTCAGTCGTCGTAAATAATATTTTACTAGTGACGAACATTTTTATGCCGTCGTAAAAAGTAAGGCGGAAACGCTTCCCTCGAAAAAAAATCACATAAATGTTTCATCCATAGTTCATTCGTTGTCCCACATAAATGTTTCATACCTAAACTTCAATTCTGATTTTTATATTGGAGTTTGTCGTGATCTTCCGCTTGAAAGATTGGTCCAAGAAAGTCTATCAATTTTGGCAAAGAAAAAAGGCAAGATGTTCTAGTCAATAATACGAGAGATGCGCATTATTTTACATTGAAAACAAGAAATGGGCCTGTTATGATGACTAGGGTTGATCAAGAATCGGCTTCACCCAATCAATAAAAGTCATCCATCCCACACTGAGTTTTCAGTTTTCTACTTCAATCAAAACTTCAGATTATTTAAAAGATAATAATGAAAATTTTATTAGATTGAAGGAATTTGGAAAGGATAAAAAATAAAATAAAAACCATTGTAAATAGTAGTGTTTGTTGAGGACCATGTTGGATATACATGTGTGAGTGAAGTCCCACTTAAAATAATAATAATAAGAGGGAATGGTTAATAAAGCATAGTTGAACCTTAGACTTTAACTTTAGGATTAAATGATGTCTTTATATGTTATATTAACTAGTTTGTAACCTCATGCATATGCATGAATACACTTAAAGACATACAATAAGATGTATAATATAATTCCTACATATATAATTTAAATACTATTGATAATCTTCTTTATATTTTGTTAACTCTTTAAAATTTATAAGAATATTATTAGGTATAAAATGTAAATTTTCCATGTTATTTTTTTTTAATTATTGAGAAGCACTTTTTTTTTTTTTTTTTACGATTCATTTATTCTAGACTCTTTGGTTTTTGTAGTCTTAATAACTCACTTTGATGAATATTTATGATGTAGTCCCACATTTGATTTTAAAATTAAAAAATAAAACTCTTTTAAGAATAAATAACTTAAGACACATGGCACAAAATTGAAACTTTAATTTTGATTCTAATTTAAGTTTCTTTCAGTTACACCTATTATTATATATATCGATTCGTCAATTGGAGTCTTCTCAATGTATTATCTCCCAAATTGAACAAACTTAGGTGTCCCATAAGTTCCCCAAGCCCTTTCTTGGATTCTAACATCATCAGCAACATAATATTTTGTTCATGTTCATACAGAGATTGAGATTATAACCCTTGATTAGGGACTAGTGAGCAAGACCAGGGCAGCCATGGAAAAAAAATGGGGCCTTCACTTTGATTCTTGTCCTAAACACATTCTTTGAGTAATTACTCATGAACAGTAACAAAATTATCCACTTCACTTTAACTTTTCCCTATAAATAATTTATTTATTGACTCACCAAGTTAACAGAGTTATTTATTAACACAAAGTAAGATACGAGAAACCCATCGTACTTTCCGAAATTGTTATTCACAATCCAGGATCTGAATTTTTGGGAGATTTTTATCTTGCCCTCCACTAGCCTTCTTCATTCACTTGCTCTATCTTCTTTACGGAGTCATCAATCATGAATTCCATTCCATGATCGTAATATAAGTATATAACTACTCCCACCTTATTGCATATATAATTAGATAAGTATAAATTCCATCAAAGAAAATAAAATAAAAAGAAGAAGAAGAAAGCAATTTTAAAAGATAGTAGACGAAAGTGTACGAGAATGTCTATTTCATTCACCGAACTTACTTTTATCTTGTCTTAATTAAGACATGATTATCTCTTAAAGTCTCTTCTCCCAAGTCGTTTGCCATCGATTATATTGATGACCCCGCCTCCTCCAAATTTGGCTTCTTTGACACTCTTTCTTGTGGTAGTGACAAGAACAACAAACTAAATAATGAGATTTAATCAAGTAAAATAGATGTGGGACACGCACTAAGTCTCTTAAAGTCTCTTCTCCCAAATCGTTTGCCATCGATTATATTGATGACCCCGCTTCCTCCAAATTTGGCGTCTTTGACACTCTTTCTTGTGGTAGTGACAAGCACAACAAACTAAATAATGAGATTTAATCAAGTAAATTAGATGTGGGACACGCAATAAGAGCATTCTCATTGTAAAAAACACCTAAACAGGGAAAATAGAGAGCACCGTTCATCAAAGTTATACAATGGCACCTCATATATCCGGTTTTTTATTTATTTATTACTGTTCAAAATTTACAAAATGCTTCAGTTTTCTTCCAAAATTAACAATAGAATTGGAGCACTTCTATTTCGAGTTAAGCTTATATCAAATGCATTAGTGCACTGGACATGTTAAGATTCAAATGCATATCCAATTTTGGACACATGTCTAAATCCCAACATGTCCAATGTGTTACTGATGTTGTGGTTAGCAAAGTTCCATCATCATGGTGTCGTGGTGGCAGATTGACTTGATTTGAGAGTGGATTTAATTGGTGTTGTGTGGTTGTTGAATTCGATTTAAGCACAAGGTTTTCAGACCTAGACCGTTCATTGAACCGTAAAAAGGAGAGGTTCAAGGTTTTTGAAGTCGAACCGAAGTCGAACCGGGGTCGAACCGTGATGACATCATAATTAATTTAATAATTAATTAAAGCCTAAATATAGATATTAAATTTATAAAACTAGCAAAATTGACAATATATCTATATATGTGAGGGAAATTTAATGATTTTCAAGCAAATATTTTATAATTAAATAAGAAAGTTAATAAAATAAAATAATAACTATGAAAACATTAAAATTTATGATTAATTTTTGAAATTGAATATCTTTGAAGGATTTTAATTATAATTTTTTTTATTCCTTGTAAGAGATGGATAATTTAATTAAGTAAAATAAAATTGTGTTAAGTTTTTTTTTTTTTTTTTTTTTTTTTTTTTTTTTTTTAAATTGCTAAGGGGTTGGACCGCATGGTTCTCACCGATTCGTGCAATCCAACCCCGGTTTTAGGGGTTCACGGAATTAACAAAAAATCTGGTTCTTTAGGCTTAAAAAACCGATTTTCATCTCAATTCTTGGTTTTCACGGTCCGACCCTCCGATCCAGTCCGGTTCTAAAAACCTTGTTTAAGCATGGATCACATTACTAGGTTCAAGTTGTAGGCTGGGGTTATCGATGATGGCAGATTGGGGATGGGTTGTCATTTGTCAATGGTAGTGGGTCATGCTTGGAAGTTGGATGGTAGATATTGGTGGGTTGGGGTTGTTGGGCTGAATTCAATTCGAGTGTTTGGGCTAAGTTCAAGTCAGTTTAGCTACTAATTTGTTTACAAAAAACTTTATCAATTGAATTAATTAAAATCATAATAAAAAATGATTTAAATAATCTTTTTTTCTGAATATTTAAATAATATTATGCAGAGCAAGTGATTTGATAACCTCACCTACACAGAAAGAGGAAGCAATAGTAAAATTAAAAAAATGGCGTATAAGATACCTCAGGTGCTAGTCAATCGAGTCAAAATGACTTCGTGCTGGTTAGCCGAGCCCGTTAAACGGTTTAGAACAAAGGGTCCACGAATTATAAAACCCACTTGTATACTTACAAGATTTGATAAGTATTTGTTGTTTCGAATTTTGACAACAAGGCAATGGTTGGGCTTGGCCCAAAAGAGATCCCATAGTGGGCCCAACTAACAAGGTATTATGCACGTTCAACCTAGCCTTTAAGTTTGGACAACCAACTTCCAAGCTACATTTATCGTAGGATTATCCACGATGAAGACACATCGCACACTACACATCTTTCCACTAAAACTCAATTATAGTTCTTTATATTTTATAATTAATTTAAAACATTTTATTGTATTGATGTAGCATAAACATGGTTATTTTTTATGGACAGTTAAATTCAGTGCATTTATATATTTGAATTGTATCTAAATTCTGTCTGCAAAAATATAATTGTATCCTTTAGAGAGAGAGAGAGAGAGTTCTTATTACTTAGCTATAGAAAATATAATTGATATGCATTTGGCAATTTACACTTCATCATCAAAATTGATGTGGAGAAGAAAAAGCTTGAAAGAGATAGAGTATGCGTTTGGGTAGAAATGATTCTACCCTGTGTCTGTGTTTCTGGCGTGAACTTAGTAGATAGTAGGAGAAGGGAAATGTCAAATTCAAACCATAGCTATGGGGCACTACAAAGAATTTAATTACCGCTAAGCTATCACTTGAATACCAAATATTGAACAATAAGTATTACAAGAATTGAATTTCTTAAAGGATGAAGGGAAAGCTTACCGGAAGCTTAATCACATAGTTATTTGAGAGTGCTCGTTTACCATCAACAAATGGTGTCTAAGAGGTAGACTGTAATTCAATCAGAACCACCGTTTGTCAAGCATTTGGATTGAATCTTCTATGTAAAACTTAGACAAACAGACATTTGTCTTATGAACATGGCAGCGCTTGTAGGAGTAATAATTGCAACAACAACCAAAAAAAAAAATCCCCCTTTTTTTAGAAGTAAATTTATAGAGAAGACATATCTCTATCCCCTTTAGCATTGCTTATCACTTGGACCAAGACCAACTATGAAGTAATATCAAACTAAGAAATTGGATATATTCTAGTATATTTGGAGGGAGGTGGAGGAGAGGGAAGGAGATTCATGATGTTTAATTAACCTTATGTAGATGTGTTTTAAAAGGAAGGGAAAGAGATTTGAATGAATTTGATGTGATAGACTGATAGTTACAATATAGAAATTGAGAATTTATAACCTAAAACTCTCAATAAAGGAGAAAAAAAAATATCACTAAACTATAAAATTCTTAGCTCCAAATCCTTCATTTTTAAGTCTCCCAAGTTTAGGAGATTTGGAAGTAGAGAAGAGGGAGGGCTTCCACTTATATTTTAAAAAAATATTATATTATCAATATTGGCATTATGATTTTAATTTATATTTAATTCTTTAAATTGAATAAAAGAGGGATATCATTGCTAATTTATATAATTTTCAATGTTATTAATTCCGTTTCGGATCTCGTTTCAATTTGTCTAATGAAACAGAATATTTCAATACTGACCTATTTCGACGTACCATTTCAAGATGTTTCGGGGTTCCTAAATATATATATGAACACACACGTATACAACATAAAAGTTTCAATTTAAATAAGTGTTACTATTATATAAAAAAAAAATGAATTTAATTAATTTTTTTAAATTAAATAAAGTAAAATTAAAAAAATATTTATTTATAATTGTCTACAAATAAAATTCACATTTTGGATAATCCTAAAAAATACAATAAATGTGAAAGTCAAAGCACAAAATTTCTTAACATTTTAACTAGTATATGAATCTTAAAACTATAATAATAAAATAAGTTCTACGTTCACAATATTTTCATAACAAATCATAAGTGTCTAATTGCTATTAGTTTTAATTTAAACCTAGAATTAAAATTACTTCTTTGTTTACCAATAATAGCTAATATCAACCTATTACTTACAGTTTATTATGAAAGTATTGTGAAAATGTTATCAATATAACATTTTTCTAATAATAATATTTTTTTTAAAAATAAATTAATATTAATATAAAGTTATAAACCATTGTACACAATGAGGAAAATAAAAATAATACCTCTGACTGACATTTGCTTTTGGATTTTTTTTTTAACTTTTTTTGTCATTTCCAAAGTTACTCACGTGATGGGCTTAGAAAAGTTGAAATTTGAAATCAATAAAAGAGGATAGAATAGAACTAGACTCTAGAAGACACCAGGACACTTAAGAGTCAAGACAATAGAAAATAAAAGAACAAAAGACTAGTCCCACTAACCAGTGGATACAAAATGGAGAAGAAGATAAAGAAGAAAGAAGAAGATGAAGAAGTGGGCTGGAACGCTGAGTTCATTTAGGCAAACGGCGGGCTGACGTCGTTTGGACCTTTACTCTATTTTTTTTTAATAACAGGCCAAATCCTGTACTAGCCGGAATTTACATCTCAACCGAAATTGTCCGGAATGGCCTAAAACGGCCCAAAATCTGACCCGAGGTGGAATGTGAGGTATTCTGGTACCAGTTTGCATACTGGTACAAAAAATTCCGACCATTCCAGCCGGAATGGAACGGTATCAATAACAATGATAATTTTAAATAATTTCTCCTCTTTCCCATTTTAATTTTGAAACATTTAAATAAGTGGGAAGGATATCATAGTACCAATTACGCTATAATATGAGAAAATCAAAACTAAGCATAATATGAGAAGGTCAAGCCATGTTAGCTAGTGATGATCATTTTCAGAGTAAAGAAGCATCTCAACTACTTGGCTCATGTTGGGTCTTGCATCTTTGTCTTCCTCTACACACTACAAAGCCATTTCAACCAAAATTTTCATCTTAACCATGTCATATCTGTCTTCCACTGTGGGGTCTATGATATCTTCAATCCAGTTTGCAACCTCTCCATTCTTTTTCTCCCTAACCCATGTAACCAACCTTTCGTGCTCTATATCCACACCTTCATTTATATCATGGAAACTCCTTGTTGGACCAAATTCACTCTAGAGCCATATAACCTCGAGTTCCTCTTATCTTTGAGAATGTTGAATTAGGAAGGACACATCTATTTTGTAGCTTAGACAAACCAAAATCTACTACCTTTGGATGATAATTAGAATCTAGAAGTATGTTTTGAGGTTTTACATCACAGTGTAAAACCCACTCCAAGCAATCCTCATGCAAATAAGCTAAGCCTTTTGCAGTGCCTTGAGCAATTTCAAACCTTTTCTCCCAGTCAAGTGTGCCGGCCAAGACAAACATCTTCTTCAGTTCTAATACTCACCAGGATATCCAAGTCAGAATTCAACATCTGTTGGTTGTTCCAACTATCAGGCAATATGAGAGATATCTGGGGTTACCTGCGTTTATGGGGAGAGCGAAGAAACAAGGGTTTGCCTACATCAAGGAGAGGATTTGGAAGAAGATCCAAGGTTGGAAGGAGAAACTTCTATCTCAAGCAGGTAGGGAGGTGCTCATCAAATCTGTAATCCAAGCCATTCCAACCTACTCCATGAGTTGCTTCAAACTTCCCAAGGGACTAATTCAGAAAATTGAGGTTATGATTTGCAAATTTTGGTGGGGTTGCAATGGTGACAGCAAGAAAGTGCATTGGGTAAAATGGGAAAGACTTTGCCAAGCTAAAGAGTGTGGAGGCATGGGGTTTAAGGAGATTGAGAAGTTTAATGATGCATTGTTGGCCAAGCAAGTTTGGCGTATGTTGAAAAATCCGGATTCACTTTGTCATAGAGTTTTTAAAGCTCGATTTTTCCCGGATTGCTCCATTCTTGAAGCTAACCCCTCGGCTAATGGGTCGTATGCATGGAAGAGCATTTTAAGTGCAAGGGATGTGGTGCAGAAAGGTATGGTTTGGCGGATAGGTGATGGTAAAACAGTGAGTTTGAAGGAGGATAAGTGGCTCCCGAACCAAGTGTACCGTTCGGTTAGTTCCCCTCTCCCTTCTATTCCCCCCGATGCAAAGGTTAGTTTGTTTATTGATGAGGAGAATGGAACATGGAAGGAAGCTGAAATTAAACAAAATTTTCTGCCACATGAAGTAAAGAAAATCATGAGCATCCCTCTTAGTACCAGGCTGCCTCAAGAGAGCCCTATATGGTCAAAAACGCCTTCGGGTATTTTCTCAACTCGAAGTACCTACAAGCTGTTGGTTCATGATGGTTCGATTAGCAGCCCAAGTAGCTCAAATGCTCACCCCCAGAAACATCTTTGGAGAGGTGTTTAGATGCTACGAACCCCAAACAAGGTGAAGCACTTTACTTTTAGAGCTTGCAATAACTCAGTTCCAACAATGGACAACTTGCATCGTCGCCACATAACTCCTTCTGCCTGCTGCAACACTTGCCAGACCCAAATTGAAGATATCTTACACGTGGTTTGGGGCTGCCCTGAGGTGGCAAATCTGTGGAGTACACTCAGCTAGGTGCAACACTCAATCCCTCACTCTCCGGGGATTTCTCTAACCTTTTCTTAAGTTTTTTGCAGGTCCGGGACGATTATAGGGTGGAGATCTTTGCCATTTCAGCTTGGCTGCTCTGGAGTAGACGAAATTCCATTCATTTTCACCATCCGACTCGACCACTGAACCGGGTGTTCTTGGAGGCTGCCAGAATATTACAAGATTTCCTTGAAGCTCAGGACGACGCACCAGCCATAGTTCGGAATCCAATTCAGCAGATATGGTCTGCCCCTGCACACCCACAGTACAAAGCCAACTTCGAGGGAGCTATTTTCAAAAGCAACGACTCAGCCGACTTGGGTGTGATAATTCAAGACTCCAACGGTGCGGTCATAGGCGCTCTGTTAACCCGAGTCCCACTACCCCAGTCCGTGGCAATGGTTGAAGCTCTAGCTTGTCGGAGAGCAGTCCAATTCGCTGTTGAAATTGGTCTACATGATGTGGTTTTTGAAGGTGATGCAGCAGTGATCATCAACACTATTGCTCAGGGATCAGCCAACCAGTCCGTGTATGGTCACATAGTTGATGATATTTTAGCCCAAGCTTCTCTTTTATCTTCCTCTGTTTTTTGTTTTGTTCCTCGGTTATGTAATACAGTAGCAGATGCCTTGGCCAAACGTGCTAAAGTAGGACCTGACTTACAAGTTTGGTTAGAGGATTGTCCTAAAGACATTGCCCCCCTGGTTTTGGGTGATGTTCCTTAATGTGTTTTTCATTGTTTCAATAAAAGCCCAGATCCCTTTTGGGGTCTGGTTTCTCAAAAAAAAAAAAAAAAAGTGTGCCGGCCAAGAGGTTTTCTACTAAAGAACCATGCTACATGTACTCGTACACCAGAAGCCGATGCTTTCCGTCAACCCAATAACCTCACATCTCTATTAAGTTCATGTGGTTAATCCTTCCAATGATGTTTACTTCGGCTAAAAATTCACCTTCTCCTTGGTTGGCTTCATTGAGACACTTGATTGCTACAACTCGCTTATCAGACAATACCCCTTTGTATACAGCTCCGCAC
The DNA here is from genome assembly GCA_028535165.1 of Quercus tomentella. Classification (NCBI taxonomy): domain Eukaryota; kingdom Viridiplantae; phylum Streptophyta; class Magnoliopsida; order Fagales; family Fagaceae; genus Quercus; species Quercus tomentella. The sequence continues at coordinate 3,956,181 of JAPQVY010000155.1, read as the reverse complement.
GCACCTCTTCCAATCTCTTCAGTAAAACCCCTTTGTGGCCCTTTTTAGCTCAACATAGGTAAATATTTTGAATCCCTGTGGCAGCAATAATATAGCCTTGCTTGTCCGCACCTGAACTTTTCTGGGTTCTGATCGAAAGACAGCACACCACAAAGATACATAAGACTTCAAGTCCTCCCACTCCACGGGCAAACCAGAGCATGAATTTCACTGTCCCATTTACACGGCTTTTTACATATATTTTAGCCAACTTTATCGTACCTTCATTTGAGCAAACTAAATTGAATTCTTCTGCATGATTCATGTATGAATTGTATTTGTTCTTTGGTAGTTTCAAATAGATGTCTCCTTTGAAATCTGAAGAACAATATCCATTCAGCAATAATGTCTTAGGGTAACAATTCGAAGAACCAGCATCCTCGTGATAGGTGTATTGGAATGCTTTGCAATTGAACGCTTCCAAACATAAATTCGTACATTGACCAAAGGTGTAATTGGGGAAGAACCCAAAATCATACCCATAGAATTCAACAGTGGATAGCAACTGAAAAATAGACTCATTTTTGTTGCAAGAGAGATTAAATTCAGGTTCACACCCATAACCCCAGTCGGTACGATTTTTCATCTTGTACCCCGGAAGGCAAGAACATTTCCTGTTAGAACCAATAACATAATTGCACAAACTATTGGCCCCACAAGCACCATGAATCATGCAAGGCTTTTGAATGGCTTGCCATGAAACAACCCAAGTCCGCTTCTCCTCTTCCCAATTCTACAACCAAATATTACCATCGTAACCAAGTGTCAATTTTCTATGAAGCACCACTCCATAGTCATCTGACTTAAAAGTTAAATCATCGGATGAACTAAAGTTCCCCATGGAATTAAAGACAGCAATTCTACTATTGTTATAGGAGGTCCTTCCAGCCTCCCAACTTACAAGCCATGGATCAGGCCAGTAAGTACTTGAAACATCAGGATCATTAAAAAGAAGGCGCAGAAGGTTATCATTGTCGAAGAAAAGTTCATAAAAACCATGGGAATAGTTGGTCTGGCTTCTTGAGGAGACAAGTTTTGTGTTTCTAGTGAGTGAACTTAAAATCAAGCGGAGAATGAGTGAACTTAAAAGTTAAAAGCAAGACTCTTAAGTTCAAAAATAAATAAATTAAAGGACTCATTTCTTTGATTTTTTTTTACGTACAGTATGGCGAGGACAGAAACTACTTGCCAGTCTTGACTGAAATAGCACTGACTTTAAGTCAATTCTATATGGAAGTTCCGTGACTTCCTTACAACACAGTTTTTATAGGGTGACTTTAAATTACGTTTTTAGTTATAAATCATAATATTGTATAAAATACATCATGTAAAATAGTATCTTATTGCCAAAATGAATAGCAGCATCACATCTTTATAAACTAAGAATTTTCTAAAGATATATATAATCATTTGTCTAAACTCTAAACGAAAGCTTTGTCTTTCTCTTTGGAAAAATTTTGTCAACTATATTATTTACCAAAAAAACATTTCTCTTTCTCTTTGCCAAAATTTTGTTTTCTTCTTCTCATTTTCCTTTTTTTTTTTTTGTGGAGAAATTCTCATTTTCCTAATTAAAGCCAAAGATTCTAGACTTTTTTGGTCCAGGATGGATATATATTGACTGAGCGAACGAAAACGAATAATAAAAAGGAACTAGAGCTCGTTTTTCTAGTCTACCCCTAATTAACTATGACGTACTCATTTCCTACGCAGTCACGAACATCTTCCGCAGCACAAAATCCTGGAGAGGTTTTATTAACTAAAAAGATCAAGCCTTTTTTTTTTTTTTTTGAAAGCAAGCCAAAAGTTAATAAAAGAACAATATTAGAATTAAAACACAAATATTCACTATCTTTTCAGTACTTGAACAATAATAAATTATGAATGTAGTAATATAAGTTTTTCTCATTAATATCTGTTATAAGATACAACCAAAAAAAGAATTCACTGAAATTGAAAAAAAAAAAAAATCATTCGTATCACTTTTATTATAAATCAATAAAAATAAATCAAGTGTAGACACTTTTTTTATTTTTTAAAAATCGTGTTTTATACTTGTTAAAAAAAAAAAAAAAAAGAGAGAGAGAATCAAGATTATGTCTAAAGAATAATTGAAAAATAGATAAATAAAAGTTGTTGGAGAGAGCAAAGTTGTAATTATAAAGTAGAAACATAAACGTATTGTATTTTGGATTCAAAATCAATATACGTTAAGTATTTAATCTATTACTTTTTTGAGACTTTAAATTTAACCTATTTTTCAATTTTTGAAACTTCAAGACTTAATTTATTACCTTTGAAATTATACAGTTTAATTTTTTTTTCTTATTAAAACTTCAATTTTTAATTTGTTAATTTTTAAAACTATAAGGTTTAATTTATTGCATTCTTGTATTATAGATTTTAAATGTAATCTTCCTTTTTTTGTGATAAATTTTTCTCTTGTGTCTATTTAGAGTTTTCGGATTATTCCTAGCTTTGAAGACTTCATTGTTTTCATTTTATTTATTGGCAAGGCTTTGGCTCAATAAATTTAGGGGCCTAAATGAAAATTTTAAGCTTGGCTATTTTTTATATTTAAATATTAATAAATAATATGTAGTTAACTTTTGATACAATTTCTTTAAAAAGAATTTATTCTTCTTACTATTTGAGATGTAAAATTTCTAATTAAGTGTATTCAAGCTCACCTAACACAATTTATAAGAGAAAATATTTATGAATAAATGAAACACGATTTATAATAGAAAATTACAATTTAACTAAAATAAAACTAAAAGTATAGAACAAAAGAACTTGGATTTTATGTACAGCAAGATTGCAATTTTACTAAATGCTATAATCACTTTATACCTGAATTCACTAATTTGGCCAATTTTGACAGCTAAATAGCTAGAAATCAATAAATGACTAAAAAAAAATTATGCTTTAATGTCAATTTTGGATATATTTAGCTTGGTATTAGACTCAAATCCATTGTTGTGTCCAGCTTGATAACAAGGCAATGGGCTACGAGATATGCTTGAATGCTTCACTATTGTGAGATGGTTGAAAATTAAAGCAAGACTTCGTTTATCGTTTAGGGTCAATGTTTTTAGTGTTGGTAAATTCCATGACTTTGTAACTGTCAAATTAAGTCGGTAATGAGTCTATGAAGATCAGACCATATCCAAAACAGACTATGCAGGAAACAACTCAAAGAAGTAAAGTCTAAAAATATTCGACTGCCCTTCAATTGAGACTCAATAGGTCAAAGTTCGACAGCCATTCGATCGAGGCTCAATCGATCTAAATTGTGGCCAACGTGTTTTAAATTTTCAGAAGGTCGTCTATGCTTAGAATTCCTAGCACTAGTTACTTCCAGTATATGAGGAATTACTTAATTTGCATGATTTTCTGAGAGGTTGTCGTACCCTAGAGATAGAATCTATACAAGCCTTATTTTGTTCATTCCGTGAGATCAAGATTAAAAGAAAACTCATTGAGTAGTAAATCTAAAACACATAGGACACAGTGCTGTTGCTGTGAAGCAAATCTCCATGAGATTATTTAGAATTATCAAATTTTAAGATTTAATAATTTAAGGAAAATGTTAATGTATGTTTTAAGGACATTTGCTAGTGAACCATTTTAAGAATTTTTTTATGAAAAAAGAAAAACAATTAATATTTTGGCAACTTTTTCTATTTTCCATAAAAATTGGGTCAAAACTTTCCTTAAATAGTATGTTAACAATTAGCCTAAGGATATCCGTTAACCAGACCCATAATTTAATAATATCTCTAAGCCTTGTTCGAGATGATTAAAATCAAACAAGTAGATTATACGGATTGGGTAAGTGTTTGATTCAAATTTTAACTCTTGAGCATTGGGCCAAGCTTGGTCCAAATGTGAGCCCATAGTGTTCTAAACCCAAGATGGTAATATACATGTTTCACCTGGCACTCTGCTTTTTAAAAAAATACAACTTCATACCGCACTTTTTAAAACCGTCACTTTTTCTAAAAGCATAGTTTGAAAAAGCTGAACCAAACTTATCCTTTAGTCTCATATTATTTCTATGTTAGGCTTTCAAATTCAAACTATCGATTAATTAGATCAGTTTCTCTCTAAATCATCTTATTCTTATAGTGAACACACTACAATCATATATAGTTGATAAATAAAACTTGTTACACACAGTCATTTTTTGAGTTGAAGACAGAATTTCAGATTGAAATCATGTCTTCAACTCACAATTTTAGTTCAAAAAATTGATGTGTGTAATAGTGTGAAACAAATACTACCATATAGCTGATTATGGAGGTAGGACATTGGTGACAGAAAACAACAATTTTACCAGGTCCAGCAAAAGTATAACCGTAAGCTTTTTTTTTTTTTTTTTTTTTTTTTGGCTGAATAAACTTCTTTTGTTGCGCACACACACACACACACACACACACACACACACACACACACACAAAAAAAAAAAAAAAAAAAAAAAAAAAACACATAAGCTACAACAAGGAGGAAGACCTAAGCCCTTATCTATCTCTTTCCAAAATCGAGAAACCATAAGCTCTTTAACCCTTTATTCATCTCTCCCAATATGCATATATCTCATTATATGTATGATTTCTTATTACTTGCTTTTCATTGTGAATATAGACTAGCAGGCCTTATCTCCATTTTTTTTTTCTCTTCTCCATCTTGTTGGAGAGATAAACATCTTGGAGAGCTTCTTTGAACAATTAATATAATATATAGAGACACATTTTAACCCAAAAAGCCTAAGCCAAATGGGTATGTGCTCGATTATGTTATATTAGTCAAGCATTCTTCTCATCTTCATTCAATGTGGGACTTCACTCACACGTGTAACCCAACAACCTCCCCCTCACGTGTAAGTCTCTACCTCTCTGTGAACTTCAAGATTTCTTTGTGGGCCATAAACAAGTCCTACTCACTCCACCTTACCTGATGGGCCTTTCCCTTCACTAGTGCATCATCCATGGGCTTCCACATGTCAACCACGCACGTATTTTATCCTCCATGGAAACCTCACACTTCATCGTTGTCTAGCATCATTGGTAATAATACTTCTTTATTGGGCCTTTTCCAAGATCGTTTGTGTGGAGCTTTATGGGCTTCTTTGGTGCAATATACCATCCCCACTCCAATTGCAAAAGGGACCTGACCTGCTCCATTTGAGAAAAGACTTCAAGTACACACACCTCGTTCCCGTTCCAACTGCGAAAGGAACCTCGTTAACCTTGCCTCCTTTGCCCCACACCACCATGGGCTTTGATACCACTTGTTGGGGAGATAAACATCTTGGGGAGCTTCCTTGAGTAATTAATATAACATATAGAGACACACTTTAACCCAAAAGGCCTAAGCCCAATGGGTATGTGATCAATTATGTTATATTAATCACTCATTCTTCTCATCATTATTTAATGTGGGACTTCACTCACACATATAACCAAACACATCTTCCAATAACAATCGAGATAAATAGCTCTTGTATTTCTTGGTCATAATGGATAATATCATTAGACACAAGCATGTCTAGTACACGTAAGCTCGGTTTTATCAAAAGCTAGTAATTCTTCCACCACAGGTGGTGGTTCAACAAAAACAACAAAATTATAGGAAAGATGTACTTCATGGCAAGTGCATCAACGCATTTGTTGGCTTCCCTATAGACATGGCTAACCAACACACGCTTGGGAGGGTTGCCAATAAGTTCTTGCAATCTTAAGTAACTGCTCCATTAAGAGATTAGTTGAGTTATTTTGCATGACCTATACAATACTAGATGCATCCCTCTCGACTATGATCAGTAATTCCTAAGCCATTTGCTAATTAAAGACCATCTTTGAGGGCCCATAACTTAGCCATATTACTTTATATATATATATATATATGAAAGATAGAAATTCTACTCTAACTTAATCTAAAGATATATGTGTGTGAAGCTCCCTCCTGCAGACTTAAACTCCGGCTCTTGTCCCCCACACCCCACTAGCACTTATACTTGTAGAGTAACTAAGGGTGTGCGGTGATAGCTCAGCTATATTACTAGATGTGTGTCCTATGGGATATATATTAATAGCTCTTGTTTGTGGTTGTTGGATGACTAAAAAATTTAATTAAGAGGGAAGATGCAATTAATTAATATAAAAAAATACCAAACCGTTACATATTAAAAATTGTATTTCATACACGCACGAAATTAGAGAAAAAACTAATGAGAAAAACAAAACAAAGCAAAATATAAGAAGACCACCATGCCATGTTAGTGTTGTCGGGGGCGGTTTTTGCGCGTAGCCACGTGTCTTTCATTGGAGGTGTGACTTTGCTAGGCCCGGATTTGTTTTAGGGAGTTCAGCCCAGAACTCGACATTGGGCCACATAGACCAATGGCTTCTAGTGTATTTTTAAGCCTACAAAATAGATGAAACCCAAAATCTTAGAATCATGATAATGGTTGAAATAAATAAATAATATGCTTAGCATGATAGCTTTGATTAAATGGTGAGTTGATATGTTATTATTATGTATATTAAGTGATGTCCAATATTAGAAAATAATTAATTAGGTGTCAAATGTCCAACAATGGGATAAGTCCAATAGTCCATGTCTAGTTGTGGTTCATAGTTCATATTCAACATAATAAGGTATGTCTAGCAATGGTCCATGTCCAAATAATATATGTCCAATGGTAATTCATTTCCAAAAAATATGTGTCCAAGGATGGTTCATGTCCAAATAATATATGTGCAACAGTGGTAGATCGATTTATTAATATGTATGTTCATTAATGAAGTATTAGTGAGATCATGTTCATTAAATAGTTAGATAATATTAAAATAACTTGCATCCAACAGTACAATAATAATGAATTAACATGTACTTAATAATGTAATCTTGAAAATAGAGAAATTTTGACTTATCTTGATAGTTTGCAGCTCCAGCCATAGGACAGCAATGGACTTATGACGTTTCAGCAGTGCAATAAAACAAGTCCAGCGATACAATGTGATATTATGAGTCCTTCCGTGGTGACTTCATAATTGAAGGGAAAAAATGGGTGTAACTGGAGGGAGAGGGAGCATGTCCAGCCGTGTGCATAGGTTGGTTAAGTTTATCCCCTTTCATCATGCACTTAAATGACTTTTCCCATGTAATACTCTTTTAGTTTTTTAGTCAAATGTGAGTGATGTTGCCTTCCATGAGAATGACTTTTAGTATTACAAGTTTTTGCCTTTCATAGGAAGGGCTTTTAACATTATAAATACTAGCTTTTAACCAGCACTATGTGCGGGAACCTTTTTATTTACATTTATTAGAAATAAATTTTTTTTTTTTTAATAATATGTAAATACACTTTTGCCACATACTATACACCCAACACATATCTTCTTTACAAATCTAATTACAAACACCATAGGCAGATACCCAAAACTAATTTAGCCCAATTATTTAAAACAAAACCAAATCTAATACAAATACCCAATATAGAATTTATTTTAAACCCAATACCATAATTAAAACCAAATCTAACTCAAATATCTAAATCTAAAACAATCTGACCAAGTGCACTTGAAGATGTTGATTCAACATCAGCTAATCTTTTTTTCTTTTGAATTCCCATGTGTCTCTGCATTGCTTTTTGTGTAGTTATGTGCTCATTTCATATCTCAGTTGTTCTTTTAAGGTAGATGAAAAAATATCCCCCTTTTGAGACAAAGTGAGAGACAAAGAGAAGATTTGTTCCTGCTACCTTCCAATCGGCCAAATTTTTTTCCCCTTCTTATTTTTTGCCTATCATGTCCCTTTCATTTTTTTTGAGAAGTAATCATGTCCCTTTCATGAGGAATGAATATAGACCTTTGTAGATTTCGTTCAACCCCAACGTTTATATACTGCACAAAGTAAATGTATCTTAGAAGCTTGATAAGAAACTATAAAAAAAAAATTTTTTTAAAAAATCATAAATGCATATAGACCACAAAGTTTGATAAGAAACTATGTTTTGTTTAAGCTACCTTAGGACACATATTTTCTCAACCTCATTAATTTAAGACACATATTCTCCATACTCTATCCATTCAATAGATGGTTAATTCAATTTCACAACTCCTACTAAACCATACTAACTATAAAAAAAAAAAAAAAATCCTATTGAAGTCTAAACATATATGCATTTTTTTAACACATGACATACGCACCAACCAAAAAACTACACAAAACATATTGTTTATAAACCAAATTATTAGTTGTATGTTAAAGGACAAAGAAAATGCTAATTTTGAGATTTTGCTGAGATATTATATATGAGCACTTTTAGTTTCTATTCAAATGCATGTTCAATTAAAAAAATGATTTCTTAATTCTTTACTATAAGTGGCTAAAGTAAGATTCTACCAAAACTAAGCTCAGATGTTGAAGAAAGAATCTTGTGCTCAATCTGAGTTCCAAATCACAGTGGTTTCCCCCTTTAAGCCATAGTGGTTCATACTTCTCTTTACACAGTTCCCAGAGTTGCTTACCATGGGAGCAATCAACAACTTCATATGAAGTCCCCTAAAAAAGGATATAAAAGAGTCAGACTACAAAAAAATTAATTTATACCGGCATGTGGAAGCATTTTCACTTATTTCAGAAAACTCTGTTGGTGGGAAGCAAACAATCTACTTGTGATTATAAATGCTTACTTATAAATGAATGCCCTAAGAGAGGAAAGACCATGGCTCATTAACCTCAAAAGATTTTACAGAAGAAAAAGCTATTAATATTGATTAGAAATATATATTTTTTGATATGTTTGGCATGACCAACATGAAGATTTATTGAGTTTTTTTTATGCGTCTTAGAAGTGTTAAATATCCACTCTTAATATCAGTGCTTCTCCACCAAAAGTCTACACATAGGCATATCCTAATAAATTCCTTAATGTATACCTGTACCAACTTGCCCAAGTTTAAAATTCACAGAAATATAGAGGACAAAACAGGGGTATGTTAAAGTTGTTGGTGATGGATAATGTCTATATTCTCATGTATTTTTTTAAAAAGTTCCTTTGACACTTAAATGTGAAGAGAAAACAATTGAAGAGCAGCAATTGTCATTGAACATTCCACTTGACAAAAGACAATTAATCCTATCCATGAAGAATAGATGATCATTGTACAAATACATATTATTGTTTCTTAAAAGTATGAATTTTGGATGGCTGTAGGTAATATTGAAAGTTCAAATAGTGTAAAAACACCCTTGAACGTTTAGACCCTTAATTTATAAATTAACCAATTCAAGCTTTATGTCAAACAACTAGTGTGCGGAAAATGAACATAAGCTATAATGTAGAATTGGAAAAACTATCTAAGCCAAATTAAAATCACAACCCACAGCAGATAATAAAAGGCAAAGATAAAAGGGAAGGAAGATGCAAACACAAAGACAACACGCGATATGTTATCGAAGAGGAAACCAAAGCCCTCGGCATAAAACCTCTCTGCCGCCCTCCAAGCGGTAAACAATTCACTGGAAAATGTGGTTGGGATACATGGACAGCAATAGACCCTCCAAGCCTAATCTACCCAGTGCACCTAAGCCCTCCAAGCTTCTTGCTCCAACGAGGTTGCGCCGAACCTTTTTCTTTTCTAGCTTCCCGGATTCCGCTACTAGACCATAGCATCAACCAATGAAGATTGGTTCCTTCCTAACTGCTTCCCAGAACACCAAACAATCCTCTCACAGTAATGGATATGGTGAGAACAAGGTTTTGGTAAAAAGCCTCTCAAGGGTTTGGCAATGGAGAGGAAGAGAATTGAGGAATTTGAAGAGACACTTATGTAAAGATTGTAGATGAATCAATCTTGTTTTACTCTAGGGTTTTTCTCTCAAAATTCTCTCTGGAAGCTCTCACTCATTTGTGGGTATAAGGGGTATTTATACTGAGGTGAGAGGAGAATGTGAAACGTCAGGTTTTTCAAAACAGGGCTGGCTCGCGACTTGGCCTCGCGACTTGACTGAGTCGCGAGATCCAGTCGCAAGATAACCGTATGGCCAGTTGTCCTGTTTTGTCCTGTAGTGCTCCAGCTAGTATGACTGTTCACCTTCTGGCATGCTTGGCACGTGTGCTGCGTCTGGCGGCTTGCAGCCGCGAGTCACCCGCGAGATCAAGCCTCGAGTCTCTGTTTTCTTGCACACTCTTGAGCAATCTTCACTCTATCTCACTCACTACCCTTACAACAAGCCCACCTAAATACAGGGTTACTAAATGCTGAAATACAAGCAAATTTGGCACGGAATAAAGCCAATTAGATGGTTGAATAAATTCAACCTTACAAATATGTTGAATTTCAGTGATAAAAAAAAAATGTGAATTTCTCAAAAACTCTTCTCATAAAATAAAAAGGAAAAAGATACTTTCCCAACAACAATGAAAACCCAACAGGAACTCAATATGCCACCAAAAAAAAGAAAAAAAAAAAGAAAAGAATCTTTATAGCTATCAATGATGAAACAAAATAATAACAGAGCAAAACCACAATAGCATTAAGGCTGCGTTTGGTTCGATGTAAATCGAATTCTGAGTGTAAAATGAATGCAGGGGAAAATGAATTCCCGTAAGGAAATTAAAATCCAGATGTTTGGGTGTGCAATGGAAAATAGTTCGAAAAACGATTTCTAGTATTTGGTAACATTCTGAAAATGCTATTTTCCTACAAATTTTTCACATTTTCTCAGCTTCCAAACAAATTTATAATAGAAAATTGCAAGATATAAACTTTTTAAAGAAACAAAAATCAAAATAAAACCATTAAACTTTCAAACTCGGTCAAACAAAGAGGGGGAGGAAGAAAGAGTGAGAGATTAAGGGAAAGAGAGTGGTAGATCGAGAGAGGTTGAAATCGGGTCAAGGCTTCGATCTGTGTTTGGCGTTGACAACGAGCTTCAGCAGCGACGAGAATGAGATGACAAGGCTCTGATTTGTGTTTGGTGGTGACTTTTCAATCCATAAAACTTGATTTGAAGGTATGGGTTGGTTCGAACGAGGGATGGGTCGATGGAGGTGGGTCGGTGAGGACGAGGATGAGGGATGGGTCGGTGAGGATGAGGGATGGGTCGACGGAGGATGAGAACAAGGGATGGGTCAGGGGAGTGGCTTGCATGCGACGGCGGGGCCATGTGTCGAGGGGTGGCTCTGGGCATCACCGGCGAGGATGGGTTTGAACAAGAACGGCGATCTGACCGGCGAGGATGTGCTTGGGTTCTTTAGGTGGAGTGTGCTTGAGCTCTCTCTCTCTTCGGGTGTGTATTTTTCGGAGTGTGGGTCGGCAAACTGTGGGTCGTCAGATTGGAGCTCGATCTGTGGAAACTTACCGTTTGGTGTGTCTTGCTCTGTGGAGCTCGGTCACAACTGAGCTTGGAGAGTGTCTGTGAGGAGTGCGTGTGAGAAGCTTGAGAGAGTGTGTGAGGAGTGTAATTGATTTGAAGGTAAAATAAAACCTGAAATGGTTTTACGGGCCAAGTGGGTTATTTTACGGTCAACGCAGAAATTGATTTCCGTTTGACTGAATTTTTTGTGTTTACCAAAAACACAGAAGGGTGTGAAATGGTTTCTTGAAACCCTTTTCAGCCAAAACAAACGCACCCTAAAACATTTTGTATTGCTTCCCTAATACATTAGGCATTCAGAATAGTCAGCTTCATTTGCATCCTTCCTGGTATGCAGAAGTAGGCAAATATGGGGGCAAATATATTTTAAACGATGTGTAGCATTGCCAAACAACATAATTTATCGCTTTTTAACTAATAAGTGGCAGAATTTTAAGGGGTCATTTTTCAATTCCATTACATGTTTTTGAAAATAGAGTAAATATTGATAAGCCACAAACTGAATGACCCCTTGTGATAGAAATTAATTAATTAATTAGTCAGATTATTGATTAATCAATTTATCATGCAAACGCGTGGTAGCACAAATAAATCACCAATAAACTAATTATGCAGCGGAAAATAAAAGACACGGTGATTTGTTTACGAATGGAGAAAACCTAACGGCAAAAACCCCACCGAGTGATTTTTAGATCACCACTCCCGAAACTCCACTATTATCACAACAAACGATTACAAGTAAAGAAATCCCAAGTACCTTACCAACCTACAGTTGAACCCTTACCCCAATACCCAATTAGACTTGTTCTGTAGTGACAGTTCCCCTTTTTGATGCACGGCTCCCAAGTACGTGACTAACCAATCTGAAGCACGAATCCTAGTATGTGGCTTACTCCTTTGCACGAATCCAAGTACGTGACTAACTCCACAGCAACCCTTTGATTGTTGTAGATGATTTGCAGCAACTTCACATAGAAACACCAATAAGATCTTCAATGTTGGTGTAAGAGACTTTGCTTGGTTACAGAACCCAAAGGCGTACAAGAAACGCAGCAAAAACTCTTTCTTCTGTAGGAGGAGGCTAGGGTTTCAAAAAGAAAACCTTATGAAGCTCTCTAAGGTTAGGTTTTTCTTTTTCCACCTCCTTTAAATAGGAGCTTAATGGGCTCTCCTATTCCAAATAGGTTTATACAAACCCACAAATCTTGAGTTTTCCTAGTCCTATAAGGATTATACAAAACCCATAAACAAATAGCCTTTTAGAATAAAAACATTGCTGGCTATAATCTAAACCCTGTAAGCTCGATCAATCGAGACATCTGTCGAGATTTAATGAATCTCGACAGATCGAGCTTCTATCGAGGAGATATCGCGACCTGCAGATTGCACTTTTCTTGAGCAGTTCTTGAGTAATCTTCATGTCTTCAATTTAACCACTTGTAATGATCATCTTGAACCTACTTAGATTTACCTAAATACAAGTAAAGTGAGTTTTGTCAAAGGATATGCCAATTACATAAAAATATGTCCCTAACAAATATAATTTGTTAAGGTTAATATACAAAAGAATATGAACCTAATGATCATATTTTTGGTAACATTGGCTCCTACTTCATTGATTATTGCCTTATACATGATTAAGAATTTAAGATAAGTAAAAAGCTAATCTGCTTATTTTTAATATCCTCTAGGGAAAAATATATATAACTGAAGTTACAACAAATTTTGATAAAATCAGTCATTTTTAAAAATAAATTTATTCAACTATTAAGTTTTTGTTGACATTTTTCCTTACGAATAACTTTTCTTTGATAAAGAGGTTGCAAACATTATCAATGTCGAAAATCCAAATGAAAAAATGCACTCCAAAAATTAATATAAAAAACTGAAAGCATACCTTGCTCGGAAACTTCAAACATCAAAGAGTCTCAAGTATATAGAGTCCCTAAAACAATAGGGGTAAAAAACTATTATTGAGAGCATAATATATTCTTAGTTCCTTTCATAAATTAAAATAATGACCAAAATAACATAAAAATCACAATAACAAACTACAAAATTTGGACTAAAATTATAAACTTTGACACTTTCAATAACATTAATAATAAATTACAAACTTACTATACATGGCTTGTAAATCTATGGACATCAAAGGGACATGAAAAGTCACAATCCTCCGATTCATCCCAAAAACTACCCTGAATCATCTTTTCTGTCTCTTCTCTTTTAACCTATGAAACGCATAATAATTGGTCTAAATTAATATTAAATTTCAAGAGTGGGATGTACAAATACTGTCTAGAATCATGATTGGAACAAACAACCTAGAAACACTCCTACAAATACTAATGTAGGTTTAATGATTGCGTTGGTCAAGGAGGTTTATGTGCGAGAAAGCTGAGCCGCTGTAAAGGAAGAAGCAAATTAAAAAATAATAAAAAAGGAGGAACAATCCAAATGGGGATAGATATAGTCAAGAAACCATGCAATAATTTATTAGTTGTGACATTAAGCAAACTTGGCTTAAAATTCCAATCTACATAAAGCAATAATTTTTTCCAAAAAGATCATCACCACGTATGTTAAGCAATAATTTACTATGGAGTGGTGTTTATGGGTTTCCTACCTTTCCTTGTGTTTACTGTTAATGCAATGTGTATTTGCTGGGTAAAAAAATAAAATCAAAAAATACCTCTCAAATTAACCCTACATCCTCAACACAACCAAACCTATGAAATTTATTCTATAATTTGACATCTAATTCTCTTTTAATAGCATCCAGTGATTCATTGTATATTAATAATTGAGGAAATTTTTTAAATAATAATAATTTATATCAATACATGTAAGCTCCTTCAGCAAAATCACCAAGCAAGCCCAATTGCTTCCACTAACAGTACTGAATAGAGCCTACAAAACTGTATGAAACACATAAGAGAACTGAATAGAATTTATAAGCCAACAAATAACCAAAAAAAAAAAAAAAAAAAACAGAAAATAACTATCTCTACCTTTCAACAACAACCATCATATAAGGATTGAAGAAAAAAGAATTAAAAGTAAACTACAATAGTAGGTAGTCAGTTGAATGAATTAAAACCTAAAAAAAGGTGTGTACACAACATGTATTCCTCCTACTCCTCATTCATAAATGGATTTCTTTTATGTCCACGTCCAATTAATTACATGACCCAACCAGCAGCTGGAATTATTTCTAGTAGTACTGAATAGACAATCACTTTTAAGTTGCATTAACACCACTCACAATTTTACATGAAATTTATATCAATACCTATAAGCTCACCGAGCAAGTCCAATTGCTTCCACTAACAGTACTGAATAAAGCGTACAAAACTGTATAGAAACACATAAAAGAACTTAATACAATTTATAAACCAACAAATAACCGAAAATAAAAATAAAAATAAGGGTTTCTAAACCTAAGTAAATTAGGATTTCTAAGCGTAATGTGTTGCACCCAAAAATACAAATTGAAATTGTATTCAATTTTAAATGAATTTGTCATAGTTGTATTTAAGCTATAGCCCAAGCAATAAGAGGCAGCAAATATTACTCCATAAAAAACTATTCTCTTCTTGTCTAATAATTTTTAGGAGGGTTGTCGCCTTGAATTCAACTAAATTCACTGAATTCCATCGGTCACAGCACAAACCATGTGGGCATGAAAAGAACCAAAAAATAATCCAAACAACAATAAAAGACTTTCACAGAACAGACATTAATTTTTTACCAAGCCTATGATCTTCATTGATTTTAATTTCATTAATTTAAACTAAAGTTAAACCAAAAGGCACTGATAATTAATTTAAAAATAGCATCACCCTCTCTGCAAAATGTTATTATTCTCATTTGCTAAAACCTAAAATGCAAAAAACATTCATAAAACCCCAAAAATTGCTTAAGATTAGAGATATGGTTAGGCAGTTTCTTTGTTATTAAATAGGGGATGGCAGAAATATTTTCTTATGGCAGAATAGATGCATCCAGAAGGGGACTTGATCCAAGTTTATGAGAGTAGAGTGTTAATTTGATCTCCATTAAAAAAAAAAAAAAAAAAAAAAGTTGAAAACCCAAAGAATGATGAGACCCTTAGCTACAGTATTACCCAAAAGCTGCACCAAACTTTTAGGTGCAAGCAAACAAAAAGGCAGACAAAAAGAAAAGCTGTTGAGTGAGTTAAGCTAGCAATAAGAAACCCCAAAAAAGACCACGGCCACCCACTATATACTTTCCATTTCTTCCCACCACTTCTCTTTCTCTTTCTCTCTTCGAAGATCTTTCTTATTTAATTATTTATATCATCTTTTATTTTTCTCTCACAACCATACAATACTGGACAAAAACTACCAAACAATCAACGCCTTTTTTCTTCTCAAATTCCTGGTGGGGTTGTTGAGGAAAAATGCAGGCTTCTTAGGGTTTGCTAAAGACAACAATCACGAATCCAAAGACAAAGACGACGGCATAGAAAATTTACAGAGTTATACCTCTCCAGTATGAGCGAAGCAGCTGTGGAGGTAATTCTCTTTCACGGAGTGTATGGACTGAACATTTTTCTCTCTACTTCTGATTGCTTCCTTCTTTCTCACCAGCCTATCGCTGGAACTTTCTCTCACACTTGAATTATCCTAATCAAATACCTTGTCTGCATATTGAAAAAAAAAAAAAAAAAAGGAGAGAAGAGATTAAAGCCCTCTAATACGTGATTAGTTTCAGCCTTTGTGTGTTTTAGAGTTTGAGAGAGGAGCAGAGGAGATATAGATGAGAGAAAAATTTTCCAAGTTTCTAAGTCCATGAAATAGAGAAACTATCCTCATCAATTACCTTGCATATTGAATTGCTGGGTTGAAACCTAATGAAACAATCTATGCTTGATCTGCAAAAAAAAAAAAAAAATAGTGGAGCAGTGAAGCGTGACTGGAGATATAGATGAGAGAAGCAGATGATAGATGGGTGAGGAAATACCATTTGATGTGAATGTCATAGGCAACAGAGAAGATTATAATTTTTATATGTGTGAAAAAAAAAAAAAAAAAAAAAAAAAAAAAAAAAAGAAGAAGTAAACTTTCTTTAATTGCTAAGATTCGCGTTCTTTTTTTTTTCCTTTTTTTTTTTTTTGATGAGAACATTCCTAAGATAAGTATTTTAATTATAAAAAAATAAAAAATAAAAAAAGGTCGCATCAAATACCAAGCATAAAATTTTAAATAAGAACAATAGTAAAAGCCCTAATATTGTTCACATTTATTTCTTTTCCAGTACAATTCCAACAACAAATGAAGCATCAAATTAATAACCTTTCACACATTTTTTTACTGTTTAGTTTCTAACAAAACCAAAAACTCAAACTTTGCTCATACAATCAGTCCCCAATTGAACCACAAACAAATTCCAATTTCCCTCATCATTCCCTCACTTAATCCTCCATTTTCTCAACAACCAATCAAAAACCTCATTGTTTCTAATTACGCAAACTGAATAATCCCTTGAGTTATACTCTTCAAAGAAAAATAACAAATAACAAAGCATATATAATCACAACTTTCTTGGGAAAGAAACAGAGATGGAAAGCAAGAGAGAAAAAGTGAGTTAGGGCAAGAAGGAAAGAACCAAACAAACAACATCAAAATCTGAAATCCTTGGATTGCTTCCAAGGATTTGCCTATCCACCTACAAACCCAGAAAAAGAAAAGTTAAAGAAAAACCCTTTAATTTTTTATTACATAGATTTGAAATTGAAATCAATCATTTACAAATGAAATCTACAATTGAATCCAAGAGAGAGTTAAATAAATCCAAAGCAACACATATACCCTACCCATAAACCAAATTTAATCCTATAACCTTGAACAAAACTAAATCTAACCCAAATACCTAAATCGAAACACTCAAATATAAATCATAGTTATCATGTAATTTTAAAAAGAGTAAAGAAAACCTTCACCGGTAACGGTTCCGATTGCATGACGGTGGTGGCTATCCTGAAATTTATCTCTTTGTCGATCTCTGTTATTCATTTGTTTTAATGGGTTCATTATTTCGACTGAAGGCACTTTCGATCTCTCTTTCAATCTCTATTCTTCTACAGTTTAAGAAATCTCTCTTTGTCTCTCTCTGTTCTTTTGTGTTTTTCCTCCTTCAGCAAACCGTGTCTGTAACTTTAAAACCCTGTCGGTGTGAGAAATGGATGGCTTTTATTATGTTTGTTTTCGCTAAACAGGTGTAACATGCAGGCCAATTAGTGGCTTTTATTATGATTGTTTCGGGTTGAACAGATGTAACTTACGGGACACAACGTTCGATTTTCTAAAGAAAAAATTGTAAACGTGGCATCATTTTAAGGGGTCATTTTTCCTAACGTGGCAACACCTCTTTAAAGGCTTCTACTATTATATATAGTATTAGATATGTCTTCCATAAGAAAGGGCTTTTAGTAATAAGTTCTTGAAAAAGTGTTTGATATGTTTTAAGATGTGTGGGGATGGTAAGAAATATATATATTCATGAGATATGGTGTTTGTAATATGTATAGGAATTATATGTAGATACTTTGTTGGACATGGATCTTATATATGTACACTTTGTGAGACATGGAGTTGAAAGATATATGAGAAGTAAGTATGGGTATTTTGTGAGGAATGTGTTTGTAAAATATATGAAAGTATGAGATAAAATAATATAAAGGTTTAATGTAGTAAAAGCTACTACTGGAGTTTTTTTTTTTTTTGTGTTATGACATTGGCTATGTTGCTTTCTAAGAAGGGGGATTTTGCATGAGAAATAGAGAAAGAGATGGAGATGTGTTTATGAGCAGCAAAGTAATGATATTTCAGAATAATGGAGTGTGGGAAAGATGGGTAATGGATAATGGTGTTGTAATATGTGTGTTGTGTTGTTATATATGAAGAGGGATTTTGTAAGAGAGATGGAGAAGTATGAAAATGTGTATGTGGCAACCAAATGAATGAAGTTTCAGAATGAGTCAGAGAAGGCTGGATCAGTCTATCTTTTAGTGTGTAGCTTGGTCCTCTTTATATAGAGCCAAGCTATGTAATTAGATCAGAACTTAGTTGAAGGGAAAATTAGCAAATAAGGAAAAGTCCTTAACAGGGTAAGTGGTTTCATTAGAGGGATTTTGTTTTTTAGCTAAAAGAAGAAAGCTAGAGACTTTAAGGATGATGTTATAGCTGTAACAGCTGTCAATCACAGTTGTCATAGCTGAATGATATCATCCAAATGACATCTTGCTTGGAGGAAAAAATATTTGGCATTAAATTCATTGTTTGGCTAAAGATGGTAAGATAATCTTTAAGGGATCCTTCTATTTCTGGTACTACAACTGGAGCTATTGCAGAATGTGGTGGAGCTGTGCAGCTTCTACAGAAGCTGTTCCTACTTCTGCTAGAGTTGTTTCTACAAAACAGCTTCTACTAGAGCTATATGCAACTTCTGCTAGAGCAACTGTTAGTGTTTTGGCTAAGTTTCTTCTTTTGGAAAATTATGTGTTTAGTCCATATATAATTTTGGTAAGTAATAGACTAGTTGGTTGATATTTGATGAAGTTTTAGAGATGTAATTATGGTCTTTTTGTATTTTAACCAAATCTTGGAGAGTAAGGAGAGCATTTAATGCTAGATATGAGATATTAGTATATATTTAGCCATGTGCTTGGAATTGATTTAGATAATATATTTTATATGAAATACTATAATTACATTTTTAAACTTATATTAAATGATGAACATTAATTTTTATGTAAAGAGCATTGAGAGTTTTATCATTTTAAGTGTTATGTAATATGAGAGGCTTACCAAATATTACCTATTGCACACTGACCTATCAAAGTTCAGGGAATTGGGGAAGACATACCAAGTAACATGTTTTCCTTTATCAACTTTGAACCACTGGAGTTTTACTGAACATACTTCTTGGCCCTCCAAACCACGACTTCCAAAATTTCCCTGATGAGACTCATGAGCTTGAACCATGGGCTTTGATGAGATTATATCGCCATGAGTTTTGGACCACGGGCTTTGGCGTCATTTTGTGAATATGGACTCTTTTGGGCTTTAAAATAGATTTTCCCAAAATCCATGATAGTGTTGACGTGGTGCAGGTCACCAATGAAATGAAGCCATATGGTGTGAAAAATTTGTCCTCAACAAGTGTTATGCCTTTTCTATGTATGTTTAGTCTAGGATTAACCTAGGGATTACTATTATATGTTTCCTATATTTAGTATTATTACACACAATTAGGGGTGTGCAACCAACCTACCAACCGGTTAAAATCGACTCATTCCAACCTAACTCGCCGGGTTGGATTGGTGTTTAGGAGTTGGTGGGTTGGGTTGGATTATGGAATTTTTTTTAATAGTGGGTCGGGTTGGGTTTGGGTCATAACAATCACAAACCCACCTAACCCGACCTGACTCACCTATATATTTAAAATTTAAATTATATATTTAAAAATATATTATGTAATTAATAAATTTTTTATTTAAATTTTTTCCCTATTTAGCTCTTCCAATATAAAACTCAATTACCTCACAAACCCTAACAATCTTATTTCTTTCTTTGCTGCCTCCCACTCCCACTCCTCTCCTATTTATTTATAATTGAGTTGGGATACTAGTTTATGTATATTTTATTTATCAACTCAGTTGGATATATTTTGTTTATAACTGAGTTGAAATACTAGTTTATGTTTTTTTTTTTTTTTTTATCAACTTAGGTGGCAAGTCAATTTAATAATAATAGTAATAAATAAATATCCAACCCATGGGTTCAACCCAACCTAACCCAATCCATGTGGGTTGGGTTGGGTTAGGTTTAATTGAACCATTGTGATGGGTTGGGTTCAGTGGCGGCTCTAGGAATTTTTTTTAGGGTGGTCACTAAAAAACTTAAATTATACAAAATTTAATAAAGAGACAATTTGAATATATCAACGTCACCAAAAAAAAAACACGCAAATACATGAAATACTACAATTTGTTTTTTACTATAAAAATTTAAAAAAAAAAAAAAAAAAAAAAAAAAAAAAAAACTAATAAAAGATAAAGTGCAAATTGAAAATGCTAATATAAAGATAATAAAGTGACCACAACAATTTCATAACAAATTTTATGCAACAAGTTGTTAACCTGTTATTGGTTTATTGGTGGGTAAAACATGTCAATATTGAACTCAAATTAGAATTAGTAACAGCTTATCTCATAAGATTTATTGTGAAATTATTGTGAAAATGTTGTGGATGAAGCATTACCATTATATTTATTGAACTCAAATTCTTATAATTCTCAGGTAAAGATGTTTATGAGGATAAGTAGGCCGAGTAAGTGAGTTGGGCCGTGGGCCGTGCCCGAGGACACATAGAAACCCGAGGATGGTCTCAAGGTCTATTAAGTTTTGGGATCAATGAGCCGAGGATAAGGAAAGAAAATAACGAACTGATGGTAGGTCCCGAGGAG
The DNA here is from genome assembly GCA_028535165.1 of Quercus tomentella. Lineage (NCBI taxonomy): Eukaryota > Viridiplantae > Streptophyta > Magnoliopsida > Fagales > Fagaceae > Quercus > Quercus tomentella. The sequence goes on along the minus strand of JAPQVY010000155.1, from coordinate 3,935,258 downwards.
CCGAGCTTCCTTGGGAAAGCATTGTGGAAGGTTGGAACCCAGCCACCTCGGGAATGTTGTACAAAAGGTAATTAGTCTTTTGAGAAAAAGCTTCAAGGAAGGTAGCTAACAACAAAGGAAGAAATATCTGGGAAGAAGGCTGCTACCACCACATTAAATGTTCTGCACCTAACCAATTGGCCGCATTTATGTGGAAATGACACCTGAACAGTGATATCTTAGTTTACAGGTATTCATAAAGCTTCCAGGAGGTTTTAGATGGGACAAGCATCCAAGAGATCATCTATAAGGTCAACAAGTAGAAGGTTGGGATGAAGGATGGAAGGACTATATAAGGGAAAGGCTCCCATAAAAAAGGGGCATGGAATCTGAGAAAAAAAAAGAAGAAAAAAAAAAAAACACCTTGTACTTAGATAAACTTGAGTGAATATAAGAACACTTCATCCTCGGACTTGACTGAGGAGTGTTATTCCTTTCCAATTGTGTTTTCTTATCTTTCTGGCACGAATCCAATCTATTGTAGCCCATACTTGATTTGTTAAGTCTTTTACCTGTAAAATCCACTCTCTAACAAATATATTGTTTTCGGCTTGTTGGGCCATCATCCATTTTTAGTGGGTTGAGGGTCTAATTCGAGTCCTTACAGTGTTCAACATTTTTATTAGGGTGGTCAAAATAGGTTAATTTAGTATATAATATATTTTTTAAAAGCATATATATACATTTTTTTCAAGTTAGGGTGGTCACATAACATATTAGTTTAAAATAATTTTTTTTTTGCATGTATAAATTTTTTTTTTTTTTTTTTTTGACAAGTGGGGGTGGTCCTAGGACCACCCCCACATACAAGTAGAGCTGCCAGTGGTTGAGTTGGATTGGATTTTTTTAACCTACCATAGTGGGTTGAGTCAAAAAATCCCCTCAACTCGACCTATGCAGCACCCCTCACTCAGGACTTTTTGACTATATTGTAGACATAGACCACTAGACTTAATCACGATATTACCTTACTTTGACTTTGTCTCTCCTTTATCCTCATCACTCTCAATCTCCCAACAATAATAGATATTGATGGCTATTGTTTATGGTTTTGGAAGACTAAGAAAAAAACCTCGTCAATTTAGGAGGGAATATGCAATTAATAAAAGAAAAGGCGAAAAGAACAATCTATTACATAGTGTGACTTATGGGTTATGGCATTAAAACACAAGGAAATATATATTACAAGACCGAAGACTTGCATAATACTTAAGTTTTCACAAAATATACATGATGCAATTGTTCAGAAGACAACTCCATCAAACAGAGAAAAAGATTCTCTTTATTTGAAATAGATCATTTTCATGGTTAAGATTATATTTTACAAAACTAAAGATGTTTACTATGTTATTTCAAAAGTTTAAGTGATTCGGTAGTCTCTAAACATTGTTATACCCAAAAAATAAAATTTTAAAAGACTTGAAATATGGAGACGAAAGTGTTCAATGAAATGAGATGTCCAACACTAGAAAATAAGAATTATTATTTTTACTTTATCACTCACAACTCGTAATGTGTGCAAATTGTGATAGTTGTACTCCTAACATTTTTCTTAAGGTTATAAATGAATAACACTGTTTTTTTTAGCAGAGTAACATTACTTTTTTTTAATAGAGTGATGCTAAAAAATTATAAATTTTATTATACAGATCATGCAAATTAATATGTCCAAATCACAAAAGTAATTTAAACATTCATCTATTATTAGTACTAATTAAATTTATTACTGCATTAATTTATAAGTTTTTTGTAATAAATTTGTAGTAGCTTACCCCTTTTTTCAAAAATATTATGCATCTATCAAATTTTGAGTTTTTTTCTTTTCTTTTTTTGGTGACTTGTTACAAACTTTGATAAGTCATGGTTGGCTAGAATGATCGAAATTGGTATTGGAATTTTGTTGGTTATAATGTTTTCCAAATTAAGTAAATCCAAGCAGATTCTAGATATTTTTTTTTTTTTTTTGAGAAGGTAGATACTTTTTTGGACCAAGCAAAGCGCTGATTTTTCTAGTCTCTAACTATTAATTCTCAACCACGTGATCATTCTCTACGCATAACATCTTCTGCGGTGCAAAATCCGGGAGAGGTTTAACATTCCAGGTGAAAGATCAGTCGACCACTTCATCTGACCACTCCGTTAAGATGTAAAAAATGAAACGGTAATAAATAATTAATATTCAAGGGTAATTTTTTCTAGATAATTCTGAGTTTGTTGTATATAATTTTGAGCTTCCAATGTGATTTTCATTTCATTTGGCTAGTACTGTCTTGAAAGTTGAAATGTCTGATATTTTTCTAGAAGATATGCAGATCTAACAGTCAAATATTCGTACTTTTTTGGTGTCCAAAGAATTTTATTTGGTGAGGGATTATTCTTCTTAACCCCAGTCCACCATATAATGGGGTTTACTTATAAATAAATAAATAAATAAAACCTTTTTTAATTTGACGAGTACGATACATTCTCAACTCTTATGAAAAGTCCGCTCAATTTAAATTTAAACTTCGATTTGTTCTTGGAACTTTCAGGGCCTTCTGAATAGAAGCAATCAATTTACTTATAATACCTGTAACTAATTATTATAATTTGATTTTTTTTTTTTTTCAAAAGAAAAATTATAATAATCTGATTAAGAATATGTTTGGATACAACGTTTTGTATCAAGGTTTGTGTCTGGTTGAAGAATGCGTCTGTCAGTGGGTCCCGTGCACTGTTCAAGGGACCCACAAACCTCTTTTTTCAGCAAAATTTTCATTAAAAATGGGTCACATGACACTATTCACACATTTAAAAATTATTTTGCTACAATATTTTCAGTTTTCAGTTTTCAGCTATAAGCGGTATCCAAACAGACCCTAAATAGAACTATATACAAGAATAAAAATCATTTTTTTCTTGCAAAGGTGTAATAGTGTTGAACTTATATCTAATACACACTTCTGTCAGGTAGCCTCATTTCCATTCGCCAAATTTCCATTATGTACAATATATCTAGGATACAGACTACAGAGACGTGTACAAGGCAACATATGTCTGCCATATTTCTCCCATATACGTTGCCCGCAATGTATCCTTGTTTATAAAGAGAATTAAAAACTAATAACATGTGTTAGTTTTTAGACCCCTTAAAACACAACTGAATTAACCTAGTATGTTAGGTTCTAAAGTTTAGGACTTTATGTATTTAGAACTCTAATTTGTATTGTTGGTAAACCATAATCAAAACAATGTGTTTAGAAGTGTTTAAAGCTAGGTCAAAGTTGTATGTCAATGTAAAGTTGGAATCGAGTTTAATGCAGGAAGCACTGTGGCTTTCGGCCTGGGTCGATCGATCGAAGCTTAGGCTCGACCGATCGAAGCTCGGGCAGATCGCTTTTCTACAGAATTTCCAACTCAGCCCTAAGCCCATATGATGTGTAGGGTTAAGTGTTTTACTCCTAGTATATATAGGAAACCCTAAGCACGTTTTTATTAGGTTTTTAGAGAGAGAAGAGTGTGCCTCTTATATATTAGGGTTTTGTACCCAAAAGCTCTCTAGAGACTTGGTTGCTCATATTGCGGTTTGTGTAAATCTCTTGTGAGATCTAGAGGAGCTTTCCTTTACACAAACTTGGGGTTTTCAAGGAGAAGATATTTTATACACCTTGATAATCAATTCAGTTGCTGCCATTAAAGCTTAAAGAATACACAAGCGGGGGTGCTTGTAGCTGGTGGGAATCCAAGAAAGAAGGAGTCCGTGGATTCGGAGCTTGCACGTGGTCGTATCAGTAAGTTCCACTGTCTGGTAGCAATAAGAAGTCGAGCGTGGGGGGTTGTAAGTCTTATTGTAAAACTTCGATTCTTTCTAGTGGATTTGCCTTTTACCTTGAGGATAGCTAGGTCAAATCCTCCCCAGGTTTTTACCGGTTTGGTTTCCTGGGTGATCATATCGTGTGTTATTTATTTTCCGCTGCTTTGCATGATTTGATCTTTTATATTGTGATAACCTAGACTTGTTTAATTGGACTAAGTAACAACTTGGCTAATTATCTAGGTTTAATCAATTGTTTTAAGGGGTCTAAAAACCTATCAAGTGGTATCAGAGCGGGTAGCTCTTTTGTTTTAGATCTTTTGATCTAAGAGCTGATCCTTGACCCCTGTTGTCATGGATAATTTGAAGTGTTTTTTTGATCATGTTTCTACTCATGCTTCTACTGATTTTATTGATGCCTGTGAAACTCTTCGTAAGGAATTATTGAAATCTATGAAAATTGCTAAGAAATTCAAGGAAGAGTTAAAATTGGCTAATCTTGAGAAAGAGGAATTGATTGTTAGATTAGATGAATCTAATAAAAAGAATGAATTTTTGAGAAATCAAATTTCCTCTCAAGATGAGAAGATGAAAAGCTTGGAACAAGAGTTAGTTGAATCTAAAGCTCAAATTGAAAATTTGACTAGTACCAAGCCTGCTGCTGATAACAGAAGTGTTTCTGTTTCTCTTAAGCCTAAAACTGAAAAAGTTTATATCCCTCCTTTTAAGAGGAATAATAAAGAAAAGGCTTATTTTGCTAGGTTAGAAAAAGGTAAAAGTTTTGATGTTAATGCTAAAGTTTCTAAACCTATGTCTAAATCTATTGTTAGAGAGCATAATAAATCTGTTTTTGTGCCTACCTGTCACCTTTGTGATGTTGTTGGTCATATTAGACCAAATTGTTCTTTATTGAGGCAAAAATCAAAATCTGAGACTAGACTTGTTGTTAGGAATACTGATGTTCCTAAATTTGTTCCTGTTTGTCACTTTTGTGGTGTCCGTGGTCACATTCGTCCTAATTGTCATAAACTGAAATTTAAGCATTCTGTGTTTCAGTCTAGGATATGTGATGATATTTCTCCTGTCATAAGTCCATATAAATTGTTTCATATTATTTTGAAAAATTTAAGCTTGTTGGCTTGTGAAAGAAATTTGCAGGATTTTAGTCTTTCTCAGAAGATTGGTGTAATCCCTCAAATACACTCTGCTTCACATGGATTTTCACCTACAAAGCTGAAGACTCGTGCTAGATGGGTGAGAAAAGATTCTCCAAGGTGAGTGTTGTTGACTTGTCCCTGATTTAATTTTTTCAATTGTTTGTGGACATGTCTTGTTTCTGTTTTTGGTTGTTTTGTTTTTTTAAGAATGTTTTTTTTATTTATTTAAAAAAAAATCCAAAAACATTGAAAAATTTTCAAAAAGACAAAAATATTTTATTTTGTGTCTTGTTTTATTTTTCTTGAGGATTACATGAATTATGATATCTCTCTCTTGATTTAGAACATGCTTGACATTGTGGAGAAACTTAAATAGTATGTGTTATATAAGTGCTAAGCTATTTCTGATTTTGTGTGAGTATGTACTAGTTTGTATATGTACTCATGGGTTAATTAAGAAATTGATATTTCTTGTTTGTGTACCCTCTATAGCTGAGTTAAGCACTGTCATGCATTGCATTTGCATTGTTCATTTAGCATAATATGTGCTTTTTTTGTTTTTGGTCATATAGTTTTTAAAACCAAATAGTTTTTAAAACCAAAAAGTTTTTTGTGTTTTGTATTTCACATCTTGGATTTATAATCAAGGATTGACCATATTATCTTTACATAACAGGTTTATGTACCTTGTTTAACTTTGATGAGCTTATTTATTGCACTTGACTAGTTAAAGCTTTGTAGTGCATGTTGTGTGGGAAAGATGTTTATGGTGTTTATCACTTTGTCTTAATCTTGAAGTCACATGTTATTTGACTGTCGGACTCGATCCTTTTGAGAAAGGCATAAATAATCATCTCACCACTGTTCACTAGCCAATCATGAACACCTTAGTGCATATCATAAGATTTTGTGCTCGAGAAAGTGTAGCACATGCACAAAAAGAACATAAGGTGAAGCCTCGATTAAAGTGCTTAATTCTTAAAATCAAAATTGGTGTGTACTATTAGACTTGATGCCAAACTCACATAACTTAAAATTGGAATGTATATTATGAGGCATAAATACAAGAAACTTACATGATTGCAAGCTTATGATCTAGGAGATGTGGGAGTTATATGATGTAACTTTTTAGGTGATAGCCTCTTTTAAATTCTATGTGATGAATTTTGTAGACTTTGTGATTGATTGTTATTCACATATCACCTCACATGTATCTCAAGTTTTTGCTAGTTGCACACACTACACAAGTTACTCTTTGCTAAACTTGGTACATTATATTGTGTGTGATCTTGTTGTGGCCATCCAAGATTAAAGTTCCATGATTTTGATGCAAATTGTCTTTAATGTTTGAGTTTTGGAGACAAATTGGTTAAAAAACTTGTTTTTGGAAGATCTGGGTTAAACTCTAGTGTTTTTGAAAAACTTTTAATCTCATACTCATGCATTTTATTCATGAAATATTGTGCTTTGAGGAGTTTCTGCATTAAATTACTCTGTTTTTCAAAAATTTGATTTTTCCATGCATCATTTATGTTTAGGATTCACATGTATTGCATTGATTTTTTTGTATCCATCGTGCAATTTTGCAGTCATATCTCTCATTGTTTTCACACATAACATGCATACACTTTGCTAAATTGGGTACTAAACTTGATTTAAAAATTGATTGATTAAGTTTTTGAGTTATGTACTTTTTAGTATATGTTTTTTTTATGTGTGAACTGTAGAAAATTTTTTTCTTAAGAGATATGATGGATAATCAATGTACAAATATTTTCTCTACTCATGCAACTGTTTATGGGTCACATAGTGCCATGTTTGCATTTTATTGAAAGAGAGAATATTTTTTCTTCATGTGTATCCTCAACTTAGTTTTTTTTTAAACTTGGTTTGTGTCTTTTTATTTATCCCCACCCCCTTTATTTTTCCCCAAAACTTTTTTCCCAAAACTTGTTTTGTTTTTCTTATTTTTATAGGGGGAGAAATTTTTTTTAAACCTTTGTGGTTCTTAGGGGGAGTTGTCTCTTTTTTATATAGAGTTGAATTATTCTGTATTCCCTTAATTCTCTATTTTCTCTTGACTTTGTTGCGTATGTTGTCTGTATACTCTTTGTATGAGTAATCTTTGTCAATACGTGACAAAAAGGGGGAGATTTATTTGAAATTGTTTTTGAGAACAAGTGTGGAAAATACAAGAATGTTCTATTTAGGGGGAGTTAACATTGTTTTTTATGTATCTAACTTAGGGGGAGAGTTAGTTTGCATATTTTTTGTTTTATTGTTTTTCTGTCACACATGCGGTTATGCATTTTGTTTAGTGTTTCAGGAAATATACAGGTTGATTCAATTGAGCTGCTGTCTACACTTGCAACTGATGGATAGTAGTTAGGATTGAATTTGTTTTATGAGCATTATTTTGTAAAGGGCTTTTTATTTTGTAAACTTTGAGCTTCTAGTTGTGTTTTGTCACAGATTGCCAAAGGGGGAGTTTGTTAGGTTCTAAAGTTTAGGACTTTATGTATTTAGAACTCTAATTTGTATTGTTGGCAAACCATAATCAAAACAATGTGTTTAGAAGTGTTTAAAGCTAGCTCAAAGTTGTATGTCAATGTAAAGTTGGAATCGAGTTTAATGCAAGAAGCACTGTGGCTTTCGGCCTGGCTCGATCGATCGAAACTTAGGCTCGATCGATCGAAGCTCGGGCAGATCGCTTTTCTGCAGAATTTTCAACTCAGCCCTAAGCCCATATGATGTGTAGGGTTAAGTGTTTTACTCCTAGTATATATAGGAAACCCTAAGCACGTTTTTATTAGGTTTTTAGAGAGAGAAGAGTGTGCCTCTTATATATTAGGGTTTTGTACCCAAAAGCTCTCTAGAGACTTGGTTGCTCATATTGCGGTTTGTGTAAATCTCTTGTGAGATCTAGAAGAGCTTTCCTTTACACAAACTTAGGGTTTTCAAGGAGAAGATATTTTCTACACCTTGATGATCAATTCAGTTGCTGCCATTAAAGCTTAAAGAATACACAAGCGGGGGTACTTGTAGCTGGTGGGAATCCAAGAAAGAAGGAGTCTGTGGATTCGGAGCTTGCACGTGGTCGTGTGAGTAAGTTCTACTGGTTGGTAGCAATAAGAAGTCGAGCGTGGAGGCTTGTAAGTCTTATTGTAAAACTTCGATTCTTTCTAGTAGATTTGCCTTTTACCTTGAGGATAGTTAGGTCAAATCCTCCCTAGGTTTTTACCGGTTTGGTTTCCTGGGTGATCATATCGTGTGTTATTTATTTTCCGCTGCTTTGCATGATTTGATCTTTTATATTGTGATAACCTAGACTTGTTTAATTGGACTAAGTAACAACTTGGCTAATTACCTAGGTTTAATCAATTGTTTTAAGGGGTCTAAAAACCTATCATAGTAAATTAGCCAAGTGATTACTTACTCCAAATTTCAAATCTAGGTTAACATAAATATATCATATCAATGTATAGCAGCGGAAAATAAAAAACATAACGATATGATAACCTAGGAAAACCAAACCGGGAAAAAACCTGGGGAGGATTTAACCTAGCTATTCTCAAGGTAAAAAGCAAATCCACTAGAAAGTTAGGTTATGATTCATGTATAAGTTTAAATACTTAGGAAGAATTTGTCAGTAATAATTTTTGGTCTTTCATTTAGGTGATGAGAACGAGAACGTGAACACTTGAGCTCCTCTTATACAAATCTCTCATGTCTTTTGTTTTCAGGTAAAGGATATGTGACATGTGCGTTTGATAAGTATAAGGATTGTTTAAAAATTTTATTATGCATCAAAACCTTTTAATTAGACCTATGACATATAAGCATGATTTAAGTAAAGCTATATGTTCATGAATTGTTGAATCCTATATGTATGATAATTTTAGCATATTGATGCCATTACTTATATCACAAACGTAATATTTAAATAATGAAGTGGATATGCTACTGTTATGAAATATTTATGTAAAAGCATAATTATCAAAAAAATATAATTTTTGGGTTATTCCATTGTTATGATTTGAACTTACCCAGTAGGAGTTATAATACTGGCATTTCCATGGAAATTTTGATTAGCCATTATAAGTGATGAGGACTTTGCTGTAGCTGCCCTCGTTGGGAACGGCCAACTTATGGAGGATGCCAACCGACCCCCATGGTTGATGATATGATCACACCGAAAGGGGTGTGATACTTTCTGATATGATCCTGGGTTTTCCTAGCATTGTGGGGAATGCTAAATGCCTAGCACTATGTGCTGGAAGCCTCACAAAGTTGTGACAAACTTATAATTGGACTGACTAATATGTGTCATGAATGAGCATTTTTATGTAAAAGGCTTTTCTTTGTAAACTTTGAGTTTTTAGTTGTGTTTTGTCGCGGATTGCCAAATGGGGAGTTTGTTAGGTTCTAAAGACTTAGGATTTTATGTATTTAGAACTCTAATGTGTATTGTTGGCAAACCATGATCAAAACAAGATGTCCATGATCAAAACAATATGTTTAGTCGTGTTTAGTCTTGCTCAAAGTTGATTCATTTATGTAAAGTTGGAATGAAGTTGATGCAGGATTAATAATGCATTTCAGCCTGGTTCGATCGATCGAAGCTTAGGCTCGATCAACCGAAAATCGGGTCAGATGCGTTTTCTGCAGAATTCCAACTCAGCCCTAGTTTTAAAACGTTTAGGGTTTTGTAATTTGCCCTAGGTATATAAGGCAAACCATAGCCACGTTTTAGTGTTGTTCATATTGCTGTTTGTGTAAATCTCTTGTGAGATCTTGAGGAGCTTTCCTTTACACAAGCTTAGGATTATCAAGAAGGAGATTCGTTCAAGAACTTGATGATCATTCAGTTGCTGCCATAAGAACTTAAAGAAACACAAGCGGGTGTGCTTGTACTTGCTGGAGAATCCAAGAAAGAAGGAGTCCGTGGTTTCGGAGTTTGCACGTGGTCGTGTCAGTAAGTTTCTACTGATGGGTAGCAATAGGATGTTAGCGGTCTAAGTCCTGTTGAACAACTTCGATTCTTTCATAGTGGATTCAGGTTTACTTTGAGAATAGCTAGGTTAAATCCTCCCCAGGTTTTTACCGGTTTGGTTTCCTGGGTGATCATATCATTGTGTTATTTATCTTTCCGCTGCTTTGCATGATATGATTGTTTGATTGTGATAACCTAGATTTGGAATTTGGACTAAGTAACAACTTGGCTAATTACCTAAGTTAATCCAATTGTGTTTTAAGGGGTCTAATAGCACAACTATGAATGTTATCTTTAACGTTGTTTCTATGGAGGAATTTAAGAGAATCTCAAATGTTAAGGTTGCTCATACTGCTTGGAATATCCTCCAGACTGTGCATGAAGGCACAAAGGCTGTCAAAATCAACAAATTGCAGCAGTTAACTTCTAAATTTGAAAGCATTAGGATGTCTGATGATGAATCTTTTGATGAATTCTATGCTAAACTTAATAATATTGTTAATTCTGCATATAACTTGGGTGAAATCTATGATCAACCTAAAATTGTTAGGAAGATTCTTAGATCTTTGACTGAAGATTTTAGACCTAAGGTGACTGCCATCACTGAGAGCAAGGATATGGACTCCATCTCTGTTGATGAACTTGTAGGATCTCTTCAATCCTATGAGTTGGACCTACCTAAGACTACCTAAGACTAGCAAATCCAAATCAATGGCTCTTAAGTCTGTTGATGATGTTGATGTTGGTGGATTTGATGATAAGCTCTCTGCTACAGAGATTGCTTACCTTGCCAAGAACTTTAGGAATTTCCTTAGAAACAACAACAGAAGGGCAAGAGATAAGAACACTGCTGAACCTAGAAACTTTAGGAAGAATGATCCCACTAAGGTTAACAACACTGATAAACCTAGAGAAAAAGTAGGTCAATCTTCAAATAATTCTATGGGTCCTCAGTGTTTTGGATGTCAAGGGTATGGTCACATGAAATCTGAATGTCCTACTTACTTGAAGTCTAAGGGTAAGGCTATGGCCATAACCCTTAGTGATGGTGAAGTTTTTGATGATGAGTCTGGTTGTGACGAGGATGAAAACTTCATTACTTTCACTACTACTGCTGTAGTCAATGAAAGTGTATCTGCTGAAGGGAACCTTTCTGATGGGGAACTCTCTAAGGACGCAGATCTTCAAGAAACCTACAATAAACTTTGCAAAGTTGCTGCAAAGGATGCTATGAATGTTGAATTAGGCTTGAAGAAAATTGCATCTCTTGAGCTTGATAAGAAAAATTTGTTTGTTTAACTGTTTGATGCTACTGAACTTTTGAATAATGTGAAGACTAAGAACATGCTTTTACTTGATAAAGTTAAGAATTTGGAACATGAGCTTTCTATTGCTAGAGAACAATCTAATAGGACTGCTAGTTCCAAACTTGATCATATGCTGAGTGTTCAAAAGTCTCTTTCTGACAAAACTGGGTTAGGTTTTGTAGAAAGCATCAATGTGTCTACACCCAATTCCACTATCTTTGTTCCTTCATCTTCTTCTGAACCCCCTGTGAGTGAGGTTGTGAGTGAGGCTGTTAAACCCTTAGAAGTTACACCTCCTAGGAAGATTAGAGTTGATTTGAAAGAGTCTAAACCTAAGCAGCCTACCCTATCTAAAGACAAGTCACATGATAAACCTGCATGGTTTTGTCATTTTTGTGGAGAGACTGGACACATTCGTCCAAATTGTTACAAGCTGCAAGCTATAAGCTACTAAGAGAGCAAACAAACCAAAAGTACATGTGCCTCAAGCACAAGATCCTATGGTACTCATTGGTGAATTGGTAAAAGCTCTAAACCTTTATTCCAATCCTGGAGTTGGTAATCATTCCCATGTAAATAAGAACTCCAATGCTCGTGGTGCATCTAAAAAGTTTTGGATGCAGAAGGCTCAATCTAATTAAGTCTTTCTGACATGGTCCTTATGCTTCATTGCTATTCTTTGTGACCATTGTTCTTTGGTTTTTATTTTTTTTGTTTCTAGGATTTGCATTGCATAACATTCATGCATCTCATTCTAGGTTGTTTTGTTTATCTTTTTCAAATAAAAAATAAAATAAAAAGGAGAAAAAGGAACCAAATTGTGTTTTGGCACTATTCTCTTGGTTTTTGAAAACAAGGTTGGTCAATTATTTTCACATAACATGTCTTTTGTACCTTGTTTAGCTTTGATGAGCTTTCTTATTAGACTTCTAGTTGAAGCTTTGTAGTGCATGTTGTGTGGGAACGATGTTTATGGTTTTGATCACTTTGTCTTGATCTTGAAGTCACATGTCTTTGACTGTCGGACTTGAATCTTTAGAGAAAGGCATAAATAACCATCTCATCACTGATCACTAGCCAATCATGAACACCTTAGTGCATATCGTAAGATTTCGTGCTCGAGAAAGTGTAGCACATGCACAAAAAGATCATAAGGTGTAGCCTCGATTTAAATGCTAAAATTGGTGTCTACATTATTGAACTTAATGTTAAATAAATCAAATAAAATTGGTGTGTACGTTATCCTGGCTATTTTAATAAGTTTCTGAACAATTAAAATTTGTGTGTACAATATGAGGCAAAATCAAGAAACTTACATGATTGCAAGCTTATGATTTAGGAGATGTGGGAGTTATATGATGTAACTCTTTTGGTAATAGTCTCTTTCAAATTCTATGTGATAAATTTTGTAGACTTTTTGTTTAATTGTTATACACATATCACCTCACATGTATCTCAAAGATTTTGCTAACTGCACACATTACATGAGTTACTCTTTGCTAAACATTGTACATATTACTATGTGTGTCTTTGGTCTGACCAACCAAGTTTACAATTACTTTGAGTTTTTATGCAAAACAAATTTGATGTTTGAAAACTTATGGAGAATGTAAGAAATTTTGAATTTGGGAAAACTGGGCTTAAAACTGTTGTTTTTGAAAAAACATATCATCACATACTCATGCATGTTGTTCATCAATTTCAATACTTTGAGTTGTTTCTAAAATTTTTCTCAAAACTCTTTTTGGTTGTGAGCCTCTGCCTATTTCGATTGATCCAATCTGTTTTTCGATCAATCAAAATTGCATTTAAAATTATTAAGGAGTCTTTGTCTATTTCGATCAATCGAAACTGTTGTTTCGATCAATCGAATTTCGGGAATAAGGTTTTTTAAAAACTCAGATTTGACTTGTTCAAACCACTTTTTCAAACTTTTTCAAAACTTTTTCTCTCTCTCTGACTTGGCAAGGCTCCACAAGAATTTTTTTGTCGTTTTCCTCCTAATTTCTTGCAAGGTTTCTCTCTCCCTAAGCCGGTATGTCTATATTACCCTTCCTTTTGCATTGTTTTTCATGTTTTCAAGCATTTTTTTCATGTTTTAAGGGAAAATTTTCAGACTATGCATAATTTGGGGTTTTTGATTAATCAAGCCTTGTTTTGTGAAATTGATCAATGGGTTTTGTTGCTATAATGATATATTCTTGATCTATGATGGTTAATTTGATCAATTTGGGGTTTTGTGAAAAATTAAAATTTCTAGGGCTTGTATTGAACCCGAATTGGGGATTTTGTTCAAATTAGATTTAATTGATGAAATTGGCTTGTTGTTTTGATGTAATTGATCATTTTTATCTGTTTTCTCTCATGTGTAATGATTAATTCGTCAATTTATTACAAATTGAACAAGTGGTTTTTCAAATTTTGGGGTTTTTTTTTTGTTAGAAACTCTATGCTCAAGCCAATTTTGTGAATTTGAACTTAATTTGAACTTAATTGCACTACATTAGGACATGCATCATGACATTTAATTTGTTCATGCATCATATAGATTTTTGTTCTATATTTTTTTGTGCTAACTTGCAGTTTGCCCTTTTTCTTTTTCTTTTTTGTTTCTTTTGCTTTGTGTCTTGGTCCTTATCCTAGCACCATGCCTAGGAAGACTAGAGCCCATAGGACCCCCTCCACTTCCTCTGAGTCTCCCTCTAGGAGTGAGGTGTTTAAGAATGACAAAAGCAAAGAGGTCTTTGAGAAACTGAACTGTAAGCGTAAGATTTGGGTTGAGCGTTCTGTTATGTTAGATGAGGTAGATCTTGCCATTAGGGCAAACCTTGAGCGTAGAGGTTGGCTATCCTTGTTAGAGGTAAATCATCCACCCTCAACCGCCCTGATTAGAGAGTTCTTCTCGAATCTCTCTTGCCACATCTATGATTCCAACACCCTTGTTAGGAGTTGGATACGAGGTGTTGAGTTCACCATTACTCCTCGGATAGTGGCTGATGCTCTTGGGGTTCCGGTCGTTAGGGAGCCTGTCTATCCCTATGAGGAGTCTCCACCCTTAGATGACATTATGTCATACATCACTGGGTCTTCTATCCAGTGGGGTTCTGATTCTCGAATCACGTCTACTGAGCTTACTGAGACTACCTATCTTTTCTTTAGGATAGCGTGTCATTCTTTCTGGCCTATTTCTCATCTCCACACCATCCCTCTTGAGTGATGTGTGTTTTTGTACGCTCTTGTGTCTGATGCGTCTATCAACTTTCCACATCTGTTTCTTCGTTCCTTGAACGAAGTTCATAGGAGTTCTGTCATAGCGCATGCTCTTATTCATCCTATTTTCATTCATAGGATTTTGTTGTTTCTTGGTCTAGCTGATTTCCCTGCCAGTGAGCCCGTTCATGTTGTAGCTTCCATAGGTGCCACCTTCCTTGGGCAGAGGGCTGCTCACTTGAGAGTTGGTCCTACACGTCCTAGAGGTGCATCATCTGGTGTTGTTCCCCCTCCTCCCTCTTCTACAGGTGCTGATGCTGTTGAGGCGTCTGGTGCTGCTGCTGCTGATGCTGATGTTCTTCCATCGACTACTTCGGATGATTCAGACATTCGATGTACGTTGGATCATATCTTGACCGTTCAGGCAGCTCATGGACAGATTTTGGTGGACGTGCTCGATGAGATCCGTGCTTTGAGCATAGAGTTGGCACAGTTTCAACGTTCTTCACCGCCACCTCCTTTTGATGATGGATTTTGATTGTCCTTTGACATTCCGTCACAAAAAGGGGGAGTACATTTACATTTTTGAGCACTTGTAGAGTTTTTGTTTTCAGGGGGAGAGTTTTTTTGTTGGTTGGAACTTGTGGAGTTTAGATTGTATCTAGGTGCTTCACAGTGTATTTTACCTTTTTTAGCTCTTGCCATATTTTTGTTGGGCTATTCATGTTAGGGGGAGATACTTTTATTGCTTTATATGTTTCTTGTTTCAACTGCTTATTGATTTATATTTATGAGTTATTCATTGATATATGTCTTTATTATGTGATTGGTTGAACTCAAGAATTTATTTTGTTTACTTGTATTTTCCACACATGCGGTTATGCATTTTGTTTAGTGTTTCAGGAAATATACAGGTTGATTCAATTGAGCTACTGTCTACACTTGCAACTGATGGATAATAGTTAGGATTGAATTTGTTTTTATGAGCATTTTTATGTAAAGGGCTTTTCTTTGTAAACTTTGAGTTTTTAGTTGTGTTTTGTCACGGATTGCCAAAGGGGAAGTTTGTTAGGTTCTAAAAACTTAGGATTTTATGTATTTAGAACTCTAATGTGTATTGTTGGCAAACCATGATCAAAACAAGATGTCCATGATCAAAACAATATGTTTAGTCGTGTTTAGTCTTACTCAAAGTTGATTCATTTATGTAAAGTTGGAATGAAGTTGATGCAGGATTGATAATGCATTTCGGCCTGGTTCGATCAATCAAAGTTTAGGCTCGATCAATCGAAAATCGGGTCAGATGCGTTTTCTACAGAATTCCAACTCTGTCCTAGTTTGTTTTAAAATGTTTAGGGTTTTGTAATTTGCCCTAAGTATATAAGGCAAACCCTAGCCACGTTTTAGTGTTGCTCATATTGCTGTTTGTGTAAATCTCTTGTGAGATCTTGAGGAGCTTTCCTTTACACAAGTTTAGGATTATCAAGAAGGAGATTCGTTCAAGAACTTGATGATCATTCAGTTGCTGCCATAAGAACTTAAAGAAACACAAGCAGGTGTGCTTGTACTTGCTGGAGAATCCAAGAAAGAAGGAGTCCGTGGTTTCGGAGCTTGCACGTGGTCATGTCAGTAAGTTTCTATTAGTGGGTAGCAATAGGATGTTAGCGGTCTAAGTCCTGTTGAACAACTTCGATTCTTTCATAGTGGATTCAGGTTTACTTTGAGGATAGCTAGGTTAAATCCTTCCTAGGTTTTTACCGGTTTGGTTTCCTGGGTGATCATATCATTGTGTTATTTATCTTTCCGCTGCTTTGCATGATATGATTGTTTGATTGTGATAACCTAGATTTGGAATTTGGACTAAGTAACAACTTGGCTAATTACCTAGGTTAATCCAATTGTGTTTTAAGGGGTCTAAAAACTATCAGTTGGCATATTCATAAGATATTTAATTTACATACATTCTTATTAAATGTTCATGGAACTTAAAACCTTACTGGGCTTCACAATTCATCCTATTATATTTCAGTGCACAGATTCTTTCCTAGAAGCAATAAGAGTATTAGAGGTGACAAGGAATTTGTGATTTTAGTTTGTTAGAATGTATAGTTTTTTGTTGTATAGTAGTTTAACTCTTTTGTTGTATAAAAGGAATCAAGATGTACTTGATCCTTTTGAGCACAGATGTATTTTAGAACCTTAGTTTGTTTTGAACCCTAGTTTTATGTCTTTGAGGTTAGGCTTATAGATAATATTTTTCCTAAACATTTAGCTATGTAATATTTACATGAATACCTTAAGTTTTAACTAAGTTGTAATCTTGCAAAGTTCGAAATGAAATGAAGTTTCAAAGTCTTTATCAATTTTGTAGATTATGTTTTTTATGCAAGGAAATAAAAAGGAATACAAGAAACGATATTTGATAAGCACCTTTAGCTTTAGTTGGTTTGTGTTAGTATTGAGGTAAACTTGATATTAACATGTCGGTCATGCTCTAAATTCTGAAGTACAGGTTTGGGTCGTAACATATCATCTCTACAAACTGCAACTGCGCTAAGTTTTGTTTCGATCTTATGGCAACATAAAAATTCACTTTGTACTAGCCAACTTGGTGGCACCCAATTTGGGGATTCTATAGAGTGTAAGCTTCCCAATAAGACATGATCTTGATCGTTTGTATGAATTTCAGTTGCAAATGAAGTGAATTTAGATCCATATTTTTCACTAAGATTGAAAGATTTTGTGGGAAAAACCACTTGCTTTTTTGGTTACAAAGTGAACATTAAACGTTGCTACAAATTTGTGGCCGCGTTTAGAATAATTTTTGTGCGAATAATATCCTAGGTTATTTTCTAGAGAAATTAATAATAAAATAATGAAAACTTTTAGTTTACACTATATTAGCAATGTAAATTTTATATTATAGACTAAACATTGTGATGTTGTACACAAAAAATGTACAATATTACAATGTAAATCTTGTATTTCAAATACAATGTAAACCTATAATTACCCAATAAAATAAATAAATGCATTATACACGTTGGTGGTAATGGCATTCAAACACAATTAAGGAAATATCTATTATAACATAGAAGAGTTGCATAAAACTTAGGGTTCCACAAAAGCTACGTGGTGAAATAAAGAAGACAGCCCCACGAAACATAATATGTAGGCACTAAATAAGAGAACAAACTAACGAGCGAATCAGAAAAAGGCTGAACATGAGGAGACCCGCCATGCCATGTTAGAGAAGATCATTTTCAAGGTGAAGAAAGCTTCTCAACTACTTGTTTCATGGTGGGTCTTTCATCTTTGTCTTCCTCTAAGCACTGCAAAGCCATTTCAACTAAGATCTCCATCTTACCCTTGTCATATATGCCTTCCATTTTGGGGTCCATGATATCATCAATCCAAGAAGTGGTTGCAACTTCTCCGTTCTTTTTCCCCTTAACCCAAGTGGACAGCCTTTCGTTTTTAGTTTCAACTCCAACATTTGTAGTGTGGACACCCATTATTGTGCTCTTTCCAGTCACCATCTCCAGCACAACAATTCCATAGCTATAAACATCCACTTTGGAGGTGATAGGCAGATTGAAGACCCACTCTGGAGCTATGTAACCACGAGTTCCTCTCATCCTTGAGAAGCTTGGATTGTTAAGGACACCTCTGTTTTGCAATTTAGATAGACCAAAATCTGCCACTTTTGGTTCATAATTCGAGTCTAGAAGTATATTCTGAGGCTTTATGTCACAATGTAAAACCCACTCCAAGCACTCTTCATGCAAATAAGCTAAACCTTTTGCAGTACCAAGAGCAATTTCAAACCTTTGCTTTCAGTCAAGTGCATTAGAAGAGAGATTTTCTGCCAAAGACCCATGCATCATATGCTCGTACACCAAAAGCCTGTGCTTCCCTTCAGCACAATAACCCCACATGTCTATCAAGTTCATGTGGTTAAGCCTCCCAATGATGCTTACTTCTGCTAGGAATTCGTCTTCTCCTTGGTTGGCTTCATTGAGACGCTTGATTGCTGCAACTCTATTGTCAGACAATACCCCTCTGTATACAACTCCCCATGCACCTATTCCGATCTCTTCAGTAAAACCATTTGTGGCCTTTTTTAGCTCAGCATAGGTAAATTTTCTGAATCTAGTGGCAGCAAGACCATACCCTTCGTTGTCTGCATCTGAGCTTTTCCTCGTTTTGATCAAAAGACACCACACCACAAAGATACAAGTGAGTTCAAGTCCTCCCACTCCACATGCAAACCAAAGCAGGAATTTCACAATCCCCTTTTCACGATTTTTAACGTATGTTCTGTCCAATTGTATTGTACCCTCCCTTGAGCAATCTAAACTAAATTCTTTTACAAGATTTTTGTTGGACTTAAAGCTTTTTGGGAGTCTCAAATAGGTATTTTTTCCTGAATCTGGGGAATGATATCCATTCAGCAATAGTGACTTACAGAAACAATCACCTGTTTCAAAGGCGTACTGGACTGCATTGCAATTGTGTAATTGCAAGCATGAATTTGTACAGTCATCAAAGCTGTAATTGGAGTAGTAACCAATATCATACCCGTAGAATTCAACATTGGATAGCAGGAGAAAGACAGACTCGTTTTTGTTGCGATGAGAGAGATCAAATTTGGGTTCACACCCATACGACCAGTCAACACTATCTTTCATCTTGTATCCTGGAAGGCAAGAGCATTTCCTCCCAGAACCAACAACATATTTGCACAGACTGTTGGCCCCACAAACCCCATTAATCCTGCAAGGTTTCTGATTGGCTTGCCATGAAACAACCCAAGTTTGCCTCTCCTTTTCCCAACTATACAATCGAATATTACCATCATAATCAAGTGTCAATCTTCTATGAAGCACTGCTCCATAGTCATTTGACAAAAAAGTAAAATCATCGGATGAACTAAAGTTTCCCAAGGAATTCAGCACTGCAATTCTACTATTGTTATACGTGGACCTTCTAGCCTCCCAGCTTACAAGCCACGGTTCAGGCCAGTAAATACTAGAAACCTCAGGACCATTAAAAAGAAGGCTGAGAACGTTATTATTGTCGAAGAAAAGCTCATAGAAACCAGAGGAATGGTTTGTCTGGCTTCTGGAGGAGACAAGTTTTGTGTTTCTAGTGAGTAATTGTTGAGGAAGAAGTGTATTTGTAGGGAAGTCAAAGCTTTGCCACAAAATAACACTTTCTGTATTTTGTAGAACAAGATTACCGGTGTTGTAGAGAGATAATTGTACTACTAAGGAGAGTGAGAAAGTATTTGTGGCCCAAACAGTGAACTTACCCGCATCAGTTAAGATCAGATTGCCATTTTTGAGGAGTGAGAGCTTTGAGCGCTTTCCATTAACTGGCTGGTCACGGTTTGCCACCCAAACTATAGTGCTTGAGTTGCTAAACCATATGGCAAAGCAAAAAGCATTTTCACCAACGGAGTAAAAGCCTGCAGAGAAAACGTTATCTGGTGAAGTTAAAACATATGTTGGTCTCTCACTGACGAGAGATGAACCTTTGCTAAATGTTGAAGATGAGAATGGAGCAAATAATGTCAAAGAGAGAAGCAACAAGATTATAGTAGTCATGAACAAGAGATGGTCATGGGAAACAAAGATGTGCTTCTCTTTATTTAAGGATCAAAGATACGTGTGAACGTACGTAAAAGCAAAGACTAGTTCCGTGCTCTAATTGATTTGACGAGTAAGAGTAATACTAAAAGCAAGACTCTAGTTCCTGGCTTCTTTTACAATTTCTTAAGGTCGTAAATGAGTAGCCATGTTTCTTAAAGTTAGGGGCGACTAAATGGATTCTGAGGCCCAAGGCGAAAAATAGACGGAGACCTTATATACTTAAATATAATTTTATATATTAAAATTTTTTTATATCACATAAACTCTATTTTCTTGTTTTAAATGTAAAATTACTAACTAATATAAACCTTTTTGAATTTTTTTTTTTTTTTTTTTTTTTGAGAAAGTCTAGACACAAAAATTTTGACAAAACTTTTCACACTTGTTAATGTGATAGATTGATAATAATGATAAATAAAAAAATAAAAAAATGATGTTAGTGGTGAATCTAGATGATAACTTGTAAAAGTTTACCAACTCAACAGTTGTGAAAAATGCTGAGAAATTTTTTACGTATTGCTTCTTTTTTTTAAGATTCCACATTTAAAACATTTTCACAACAAATCCTAGCTAGGTGTTAAGTTGTTATTGATTCTAATTTGAACCCACTACTTAAAGTACTTTTTTTATCCACCAATAACAATTAGTAACAACCTACTAATTAGAATTTATTGTGAAAAATATTATGCACGTAGCATTTTTCACTCTTTCTTTTTCATTTGATAAAATAATATTATTTTATTTATTGCTAATATTTGGGCTTAATTAATACTATTAACATTAAATAAATAAACCTATTAGTTAAAATTCTGAAGTCTTTTTCTACTTTGTGGCCTTAAGTCAGTTGCTTATACGGTAGAATCTTCAAACTTTTACTATGCATCAATTTTATATATATATATTGGAGGCTTCTTGTAAACTCTTATAAATCGATGATTCGATATAGAGATGGCCACATCATTCTTCACTGGAACGAAAGAATTTGTTCATAAGAAATGGAATGGTAGTTTTTTTTTTTTTTTTTGGGGGGGGGGGGGGGGGGGGGGGGGGGGGGGGGGTGTTGAAACGAATTAGACGATATATAGAGGAATGATAGAATTTGGCATGGAATTTTTTGGTTACATTATTTGCCAAATTAAAGCCAAGCAGAATCTAGATTTTTTGTGTCTAAGGATTGGTATTGACTGAGCCAACGAAAAAGAATAGGAAAAAGACAAGGAAAATCAACAACAAAAAAAGCATTCGTTTTTCAAGCAATAGGTTGTTATTTCTCTATGATCGTACTCATTTTCAACACATCCCATCCCAGCACACAGTAATACAATAAGTCGAAACGTACAACCAATTTTATAAGCTTATTACAATTGCTTAGGTGGTAAGTTGTAATTGATATATATATATATATATATATATATATATATATATATATTAAAAGTAATATATACTAACGATCAATCGTCCTACATAAAAGTGATGTTGCGCACTAATCAAAATTTACCACCTCGAAAATTATGAAAAAAAATTGTGAAATTTGCTATTTATAGCATTAATTGTTGGAATGTCAATAAATAAAAGTCATTGGAGAGAGAGAGAGAGAGATGCAATTATATATAAAGTTGAAAAGTCCATGTGTGGTTATGAAATTTTGAGATTTTGTATAGGTTAAGAGTTTAATTTGTTACTTTTCAAAATCTCTGGGTTTACCTTGTTACTTTTGAGACTACAATTGTATTTTTTATATATATCTTTTATTTAAGGTTTATGGTTTAACTTGTTGCTTTTGAAATTATAAAGTTTAATTTTTTACTTTTGAAACTCCTTTGTCTAATTTGTTAGCCTATTCAAAAAAAAAAAAAAAATTAATTATTATCATTCATAGCTTTGAGGACTTCATTGTTTCCTTTTTATTGGGTTAAAATAGATTGAGCTCAGTTAATTAATTCTTAATTTACAACTATCTCTCTATAACACTGGTAATCTTGGTTTTTCTTTTTCATTTTTCTTTTATTTTTTATGTTGGTACCATACAAAAATTTCCCACCATGCTTAGAATTTATAGTTTCTAGAAGGAGTTTGTAGTCATCTTCCGCTTTTAAGATTAGTCCAAGAAAGTCTATTCAATTTTGGCAAAGAAAAAAGGCAAGATGTTCTAGTCAATAACACGAGAGATGCACATTGAAAACAAGAAATGGGCCTGTTTCAAGAATCCGCTCCACCCAATCAATAAAAATTGTCTATCCCACGCCGACTTTTCAGTTTTCTACTTTAGTCAAAGGGTCGTGTTAATGAGCAAACAGTTAATAAATCATTTTTAAAAAGTTTTAACATTATTTTTTATGAAAAATATAAAAATTTATATAAAAAAATTAATTATTTTGTTACCTCTCATAAAAAAAGTCTCTAAAAATATATCTCAAATCAATACTCTTGGAACATCTATTAATTTTGAAGGGGTAAAAAATAGTATGACCTTGGGCCTGACGGATCCGAGCCCATGGGCCGACAATATGGGAGAACCCAGGGCCTGACATAACTTAAAATACTTGTGGCGCACAATTGGAATCCGAAAGAATCCTAAAGGAAATCAGAATACTAGTGCGAGTGTAATTCTAGAAGATACGCGTTTGATGAAAAACCTACACTACAAGGAAATGTTTGCTCATCACGTTTTGGATTGCTCAAGCAGAGTCCTACAAGGAAAAGGCTTCGAGGTCAAGGAAGAGAGACCAACCTCGTACCACTATAAAAGCCTCAATACCCTCGCGAATCAAGGTACGCATAATTTACCCTCTCTAGCACTCTAGAGTTGTGAGAATAGTTCTGACTTAACCTTCGGAGGGTAGTTGGCCGACACCACACCGGTGCTCTCCGCTAGGTCTTTTGTTTTGTAGGTACTGTTTCGAGCGTGCGAGGACCGTGTGACTTACTGGTGATTTATTCGGCATCATCAGTTGGCGCCGTCTGTGGGAAACGTAGCACATTATCGCTTCCCGGACAAAAGAGTTACATGGTACTCACTCGCTCAATGGCGACCACTAACGACGCTCAAGAAGAAGAAGCCCCCACGACTGCACTTGAGAAACAGGTCAAGACGCTCGCCACAGCCGTGGAGCGCCTCACCAAGCAAAACCGCGACCTAGAAAAGCAGTTGAACCAAAAAAACGCGGCACCCGACAGAACCAAGGCCGGAAGAAAGGAAGGGTAGGAGACCGGAGGGAAGAGAGATGCCCTAAGCCCATGGGGGGAAGATTCACAAGTTTCACCCCATTAACCGCCCCAATAGATCAGGTCCTAATGCAAATTGATGGTGTCACAAATAATCCAAGTCCATAACTCGTCCATATGTCTCGTCCAACGAAAGAAGCTACAATAGGCGGAGAAAATTGCAAGCGTACTGGCGAACCTCGTCCATATATGGACGAGGAATACTTCAAGAAATCTACTCATCATTTACGAAGGACAAGCCTTCCAAGATGGTCTCGTCCATCTTCCACTAAAAGTGGACGAGCTCATCTTGGAGGACTCGTCCATCCTTACTAAGGATGGACGAGTTCATCGGCCCGTCCGACCTTGGTAACTTCCACAGCGGTTATGGAAGTTACCCCCAATTCTCCGGATTCCTCGATATTGGGAACGGTTACTAAACAGATAACCGTTCCACACACACACTATATAAGGCTTCTTCGATGAAGGGTAAGGAGATTCAGACATTTTTCATTTTGGAGAGAATACTTATTCCTTACAGAGTTCAAAAGTAACTAACTTCATCATCGGAGGATTTTTGGCCGGTCACCACCGGTCCCCTCTGATTCAGTGTTCTTTGTATTACAGGAGATAGCCCAAAGATCATCGCTCGAGTCTTGTCAACCCACTGATATCCAAGGAACTATCAGTTGGCGCCGTCTGTGGGAAGAGATTGTTTCACAGTTTACTTCTCCGTGACAAAGGGTTGATGGTTCGGACTAGATCAAGGGCTACTAGCCCAGGCCATCAGGGAAGCAGCAACCCGCATCGCGATCGCCAGTCTGCACCAGTCATGCAGTCATCTGCCCAACATGCACAATCTATGGCAGACGCTATGGCGGAGTTGACTCGCCAAAACCAAGAATTACGAATGGAGATTAACATGAGGAGGCAAACACATGAAGAACGTGAAGGAGGACAAACACAGAATCATGGCGGAAGAGAGAATACCGAAGTTGGAAGTCAGTTTAGAGGCACCACTTCACGAACGGTACCACACTTGAAGGAAGAAATGGACCAAATGAAGAGAGTTATGGAGGAAATGAAGGAGAATATGAAAAGGGCGAATCTGATAGAAGATTTGGTTCACAGGACTGATTCTCCCTTTACGGCTTCCATCAACGGTCACCCCCTACCATCAAAGTTCAAGTTGCCTTCTTTGGATTCATATGATGGAACACGTGACCCGTTTGATCACATAGCCACTTTCAAGACCACCATGCATCTTCAAGGGGTGCCTGATGAGATAATGTGTAGAGCCTTCCCTACCACCCTTAAGGGTTCAGCCCGAGTTTGGTTTAGCAAAATACCTCCAAATTCGGTGAGTTTTTTTGAAGAGTTGAGCAAGTTGTTTGTTAACAATTTCATCAGGGGACAAAGGCACAAGCGTTCCTCGTCCAGTTTGTTGACAATAGAGCAGGGAGAGAACGAGAGCCTCCGGTCATTCATCACCCGTTTTAACAGAGAAGCTCTCAGTGTGGATGAAGCAGATGATAAGCTTCTACTGGCAGCCTTCCATAACGGGGTGAATTCGGATCTGTTTATACACAAGCTCTATGAAAAAGAGCCCCAGTCCATGGCCGAACTCGTCCATTCGGCTCAGAATTTTATGAATGCAGAAGATGCAATCATTGCTAAGAAGAGGAAGAGGTCTGAGAGAATGGACATAAATCCCAGTCGCCATCACGAGCAAGGTACTCGTCCAAAGAAGGGACGGACAGAGGAAAGGAGAGACCGAGAAAGTAAGAAGCCAGGTCCTTCAATACGAAACCAGCAGTATACCCCTTTAAATGCCCCGCTTGAGCAAGTCCTTATGCAAATCAAGGATGATCCTTCCCTGAAATGGCCAGAGAAGTTGAAGGGGGATCCCAACAAGCGCAACAGGAACAAGTATTGTCGCTTCCATAGGGATCATGGTCATGACACAGACGAGTGTTTTGACTTAAAGCAACAAATTGAAAATCTCATAAGGCAAGGGAAGTTAAGGGGGTTCCTTGGACGAGACCAGAGGGACGAGAAACAGAAGGGAAAGATGGAAGAATCATCGCGACCACCACTCAGGGAGATAAGAGTCATCATTGGGGGAAGTTCAACTAGCCAGTCGTCCAAGTCCAGGAAAGCGTACTTGAAGGTAGTACAGAGCGTCCAGCTTTCTGGACGATCACCGAGAGCAAGGTCTACGGACGAGCGGGCAATCACTTTCACGGACGAGGATGCTGACAGAATTCATCACCCTCATGATGATGCCCTCGTCATCTCCTTACTAATTGCAAACTACACAACCAGAAGAGTGCTTGTGGACAATGGGAGCTCAGCTGACATTCTATACTATCCAGCTTTTCAACAAATGAAGTTAGGACGAGAACAGCTCCGTCCAGCGAACTCCCCCCTAGTAGGTTTTGGTGGGATGAAGGTGCAACCAGTGGGTACCATTTCCTTATCCGTGGTAGTGGGGGCATATCCACGACAAATCACCAAGGAGGTGAACTTCCTTGTGGTCAATTGTCCGTCCTCCTACAATGCCATAATTGGGAGACCAACTCTGAATAGTTGGAAAGCCGTTACCTCAACTTACCACTTATCAGTCAAGTTTCCAACAAAACACGGGGTTGGACAGGTACAAGGTGACCAACTGGCAGCAAGAGAATGTTACTTGGCCATACTGGCCATGGATGAACAAGTTCAAGCAATGAATATTGAAGAAAAGAAGGTTGTAGCAGAGCCTACTGAAGCATTGGAAGATATTTCCTTGGATGAAGATAACCCTGAGAGGTGTACCAGGGTTGGAGCAGATTTAGAAGAGAAGATTAAAAAGGACCTCGTCCAATTTTTGAAGAAAAACATTGATGTGTTTGCGTGGAGTCACGAGGATATGCCGGGTATAGACTCTAGTGTCATTACCCACCGTTTGAATGTATGCCCTTCCTCCAAACCTGTGCGGCAAAAGAAGAGGGTGTTTGCCCCTGAGAGGGATACTGCAATCAAGGACGAGGTCCAAAAGCTGATGGTAGCAAAGTTCATTCGGGAAGTGTACTACCCGGATTGGTTGGCCAATGTAGTAATGGTCAAAAAAGCAAATGGCAAGTGGAGAATGTGCGTGGACTTCACCGATCTGAACAAGGCTTGCCCCAAGGATAGTTATCCGCTACCGCGCATTGACCAGTTAGTAGATTCAACTGCAGGCCACAAGTTGCTTAGCTTCATGGATGCCTTTTCAGGATACAATCAGATAAGAATGGACGAGGCTGACCAAGAGAAGACATCTTTTGTCACCAGTCAAGGCTTATTCTATTATAAGGTGATGCCGTTTGGTTTAAAGAACGCAGGGGCGACATATCAGAGGTTGGTCAACCACATGTTTCGTCCGCAGATTGGATGGAATGTGGAAGTCTATGTAGATGACATGCTGGTAAAAAGTCAGGACGAAGGAAGGCATCTAGACGACCTGCAGGAGACATTTGAAACATTGAGGCAGTATCACATGAAGCTGAATCCTAGCAAATGTGCCTTTGGAGTATCATCAGGGAAATTCCTTGGCTTTATGGTATCCCACAGGGGAATTGAAGCGAATCCAGATAAAATTCAAGCAATATTGGACATGAAGCCACCGCAAAATACCAAGGAAATCCAATCCCTCACTGGACGAGTCGCTGCGCTTAACAGGTTTGTCTCTAAAGCTACTGATAAATGTTTGCCATTTTTTAAGGTTCTCAAAAAAGCATTCGAATGGACCGACAAGTGTCAGAGAGCTTTCGAAGATTTGAAGGAATACCTTACTATGGCACCGCTGCTGAGTCCATCAGTGGAAGGAGAAGAATTATATTTATACTTAGCGGTAACCCCACACGCCGTGAGCTCAGCATTGATAAAAGAGGAAGATAAAGTGCAAAGACCTGTATACTATACAAGCAAGGCATTGAAAGGAGCGGAAGGACGGTATCCACAAATGGAGAAATTGGCCTTCGCACTAATCACCGCTTCAAGGAAGCTGAGGCATTATTTCCAAGCACATGTTATTAATGTTATGACAGATCATCCGCTCAAGAAGGCAATGAATAGACTGGAAGCTGCAGGACGATTAATCCAGTGGGCTGTGGAGCTAAGTGAGTTCGATATTAGGTATCAACCAAGGCATGCCTTAAAAGCTCAAGCCCTAGCAGATTTTATTGCGGAGTTTACCCCAAGTCATAATGAGACAGAAGACAATAAAAGATGGATCGTCCACGTGGATGGTTCGTCTACACGGCATGCAGGGGGAATTGGTGTGGTCCTGCAATCCCCAGAGGGAGATAAACTGAAACATAAAGTCCTTCTACAGTACCAAGCGACTAACAATGAAGTCGAATATGAAGCCCTCCTCAAAGGGCTAGAATTGGCTAAGTCCGTGGAAGCCAAGTCCATATGTGTCATGGGGGATTCCCAACTGATCATGGGGCAAGTGAATGGAATGTATGAAGCGAAGGAAGAACGAATGAAGAAATACCTTGGTAGGGTGATGCGCCTTGTGAAAAGGTTTGAAAAGGCTAACTTCGTTCAAATCCCGAGGGAGGAGAACGTGGAAGCTGATACTATAGTAAAAGAAGCCTCAGCAGATGAATTATTAGAGAAGTCAGATGAAGTTCAATATATGCCAAGTATAGATGTCTAGGAAGTACAACAGGTGGATAACCGAGAAAATTGGATGACTCCCATTATATCATACTTGAAAGACGGACGACTACCAGAAGAGAAGGACGAGGCCAGAAAGGTGAGGGTGAGATCAACTAGATACGTCCTTATGAATGAAGTGTTATACAAGAGAGGTTTCTCTCAACCTTACCTTAGATGCTTAGCTCCGGACGAAGCAAACTACGTGCTAAGAGAAGTTCATGAAGGGGCATGTGGCAATCACTCGGGAGCTAGATCACTTGTCCACAAGGTCGTCCGTGCAGGGTATTACTGGCCGAACATGCAAGCTGATGCTAAAGCATACGTTAAGGTCTGCGACCAATGCCAGCGATTTAGCAACGTCCGCAGGCAACCATCGGAATACCTCACCCCAATGGTGGCACCGTGGCCCTTCGCACAATGGGGACTGGACATTCTGGGTCCCTTCCCTTTGGGAATAAGGCAAATGAAGTTTTTAGTGGTGGGCATCGATTACTTCACCAAATGGGTGGAGGCAGAACCGTTGGCAAATATCACACAACAGAATGTGAAAAACTTCGTGTGGAAGAACATTGTATGCAGATTTGGAGTGCCGAAGGTATTGGTGTCTGACAACGGACGACAATTTGACAATGCACTCTTCAAGGACTTTTGCTTACACTTTGGAATCCAGAACCATTACTCCTCGCCTGCACACCCCCAAGCCAACGGCCAGGCTGAAGTTGCAAACCGATCCTTGTTGAAAATCATCAAGACTCGGCTTGAGGGGGCAAAGGGAGTATGGCCAGATGAATTACCAGGAGTTTTATGGGCATACAGGACCACAGTGAGGACCCCTACAGGGGAGACTCCTTTCAAGCTAGCCTATGGAAGCGATGCAGTCATACCTGCAGAAGTACATATGGCTAATCACAGGGTGATGATGTATCAAGACAAGGATAATGAGAACCAGCTTCATCTGAACCTCGATCTAATAGACGAGGTAAGGGCAAACGCAGAACACAGGGCAGCAAAGTATAAGAACCTCATGGCTAGGCAGTATGATGCGATGGTGAAGCCTAGGCGTTTCAACATAGGAGATCTCGTCCTGAGAAAGGTCTCTTTGTCAACCAAGAACCCAGCACATGGGAAGTTGGGCCCAAACTGGAAAGGACCCTATAGAGTTATCAACTGTAAAAGGCAAGGATCCTACTACCTAGAGGCCCTAGACGGGAGAAAGTTGGAACATCCTTGGAATGTGGAGCACCTGAGGAGGTACTACCAGTAAAAGTGAACCTATGGACGAGACTGGGTCTTATCTGTCTACTAACGTACTATTATGTATGATGCTGTTTGTGTTTGATACTACTATGTTTGGTGTTGCTTGTGTGTGGAGTTTGAAACTATGATCTTATTACTTATTATAATTGTGTCATGGTTATGGACGAAGTCATGAAGTATGTATTTATTAAATAAAAAGGCATCAGTGTACATGTGCCTTGTCTGTAAACAATATTTATGTTATGTACAAAATGTTGTGTGAAATTTCTCCATGATATTGTCGTCCAAGTCAATCCTCAAGAGGGTTGAAAGATCCAAGACGAACAAAATCTCTGGACGCAGAGATGTAACGTCTAAATTTTCTTGAATAAAGCAAGGAAAAACCACATCCACACTCGTCCAACTCTTGGACGAGGCGGAGCCAACTGAAACAATCCAAACTCTGGACGAGAGAAAAAGTTGGCAAGATAAGTAAGATGGTATGTAAAATTAGTTTGCAAGTCTTAAGACGAATCAAGCTAATTAAAAATACTACCTGCTGAGACGAGTTAGACTACATGAAAAATATATACTCGACATGGACGAGCTAAAGCTGGAGCTAAAATGGCTTAGCAGCATTCGTCCATGCAAAGAAAATGAAATCACTTGTCCATGCAAAGTAAATAAAACTTCATTCAAAGGGTGGACATCCTACATCCAAAAACCCTTGATTAGTTTGAAAAACAGAAATAGTTTACTTAAAAAACCCGTCCTAAAACCATGGACGAGTATAATGTATCCTTGTTACAAAAAAGAAGGTCCAAAAACAAAAGGACCAAATCCAAAACCAAACAAAAAAGAAAACAAGGCCACTAAGGTTAAAAGTCTCGTCCTAAGAAGGGGGAGCATTCACAGCAGGCTCGTCCTGAGGAAGCTGAGTACTAGCGTCGTCTTCCACGTTGACGTCATCAGAGCCGATCTGGAGAAGAGAGCTTGTGGCAGCAGCAAGGTTAAGCTTGATTGCGCTAAAGTCAACTTCAGGGAAGTTCTCAATAGCGTCCATTCTGAAATCTTCAAAACCAGCTGCATAATTGCGGTCCAAAGTGTCTGTATACACTTTGGACAACTTGAACTCAGCCACAGCGTCCTCTTTTGCCTTGGAGAGACGAGCATTCAATTCATCGTTCATCTTCTGCAAGTGATCAATGCGCGTATCCTTCTCCAATGCATCAGTCCTTAGCTCCTCAATCAGCTTGTTACGTTCTTTGACCTCGTCCTTAGCCTTTTCAGCAACCCCAGCCCATTTTTTACAGTCAGCATTCACCTGCTGAATCCTCGTCTCCAACAAGATTCTCGTCTTGTCCAGCTCTGTTGCCTGTCTAGACGCTGCTATAAACTTTGACATGGCCTATGAATAGACAAAGCAACATAGAATGATTAAATGAGGAAAAGTTGCTAACTGAACAAAGACGAGAGATACTGACATACCTTGAAGAGGTCATGGACGCCTGAATGCTCAAATTCCTTTAAGCCCATGTTATAGCACATGTTTATATCCTCGTCCTGGACGGCTGTCTGGAAACGTTCCCAAGCCAGGTCTTCGTTCTCAATGATGTTCGTAGAAGGCTGGGACGAGCCAGGTGTAGTATACTTGGCCAAAGGAGTTCTAGGCGGAGTCTTGGACGGAGTGGACTCAACTGGGGTGGACGAGTCCACATCGACTATCTGGACGGCAGGCTGAGACTGAAGAGGTTTAGACTTGACCACCTTGGACGAGCCTTGTTTAACCCTTTTGTCTCTACGACTGGGGAACCCTCCCAAGTCAATGTTCTTTGGCAAGAACTTTCTTTTGTCCCCAGCCGTTGGACGTGTCTGACCCTCAGGACGGTCCTGGGCCTGACCCTCAGGACGTTTCCCCTCTCTTGCAATTTCCTTCCCTTTGTTCTCTTTCATTGTTGACATTCCTAAGACGAGATGAACAAATTAGGAATGTATACATAAAAAAGAAAAAGAAAAGGAAGTTTAGCTAAAAACTTACTTTTTCGCACAGTAACTTCGTGGGCGATAGCTTCGTCTGAAGGCTCGGGACCTAAACCCCACTTGGCTAGACGTCGAAGCGTGACAAGAGAACGAAAGCTCCTGTCTATATGTAGACGAGCCCTGTGGACGCGGTCACGGTGAAATTTGCTCAAGGACGGACGTTTAACAGCTACAACACAATGAACAAACAAAGGTTAGAAATTGTAAATGTACCAAATAGAAATAAGAATAAAAATAAACAAGGGGAAGGGACGTACCTTCTGGACGAAGGTTCCCTAGGTCCCCAGTGTAAGGGGGAAAGGGATCCCTGCCAACGTCCACAGGGTTCCCTGCCCAGAAGCCTGAAACAAAAATAAACTCCGTCTTCCACTTCCTATCAGACGAAGCTAGGGACTTAATCAGCCTACAATCATTCCCCCTAGCAATAAACTGATAAAAACCCTCAGATTGACTTATGGCAGATGGTTTATAACAATAAAGGAACTCGTCCACTGTAAGAGGACGGTCCCCACCAAAAACTTCCCTCCACAAAATTTGCATGGAGATAACTAATCTCCATGCATTAGGATTGAATTGACAAACACCTAAACCTAATTTGACTAATAACTCTCTAGCGAAGGCATTTAAAGGAAACCTAAGGCCACCTAAGAAGTAAGATTCATAGACGCCTATTCCAAAACGGGGTTCACAACACCATTCTCCACGGACGGGCAGCCTAGGGTTAAACTCGTCTGGGATTTGATACCAGGATTTAAGACTACTTAACCTTTGTTCGTCCGTCTTAGAATGGACGCCTACAGCGCAACTAAAGACGGTTTCTTCCTCGTCCGTAGGATTGGATGGAGAACCAGCTTGAGAGCCAGAAGCTCTCCTAAGCTGTTCTTGGACGACCTCAAGAGGGAACCCAGGGGCTCCAGAAGAGTAATTCTCATCTGTGCTTCCTCCACTCTCGTCACTAGCGCTGCTAGAACTAGACCTATCACTAGTATCCTCATAGTACTCGTCTATAGCCTTATTAAGGCTATCAGTAGACGAGGAAGCAACAGACATCTCTAACAAGAAACTTAAAACCTAAAGACGAGGAGAAGAAGAGTACCTGGCTCTAGACGGAAGAAGACTCTAGACGAAGAGGAACTCCTAGACGAGGCTCTAGTCGATGGATGTCAAGGAAGAAAATCTCTGGAATGAGGAGGGTTAAGGGAGGCATTCCACTATTTATAGGATGCTGACCTGAGTAATCGAAACGACCCAACCAATACGAAAGCGACACGTGGCGTCTACCTCGGAAAAATAAATCGACAGAATCAGTCGACAATAAAAAAATGACACATGGTGCAGTAATTATTAACCAATTATATATGTCCAAGAACGTTCGACCATTTGGACGACTCACATGGACGAGAGGGCAACTGATGGTGTCACAAATAATCCAAGTCCATAACTCGTCCATATGTCTCGTCCAATGAAAGAAGCTACAATAGGCGGAGAAAATTGCAAGCGTACTGGCAAACCTCGTCCATATATGGACGAGGAATACTTCAAGAAATCTACTCATCATTTACGAAGGACAAGCCTTCCAAGATGGTCTCGTCCATCTTCCACTAAAAGTGGACGAGCTCATCATGGAGGACTCGTCCATCCTTACTAAGGATGGACGAGTTCATCGGCCCGTCCGACCTTGGTAACTTCCACAGCGGTTATGGAAGTTACCCCCAATTCTCCGGATTCCTCGATATTGGGAACGGTTACTAAACAGATAACCGTTCCACACACACACTATATAAGGCTTCTTCGATGAAGGGTAAGGAGATTCAGACATTTTTCATTTTGGAGAGAATACTTATTCCTTACAGAGTTCAAAAGTAACTAACTTCATCATCGGAGGATTTTTGGCCGGTCACCACCGGTCCCCTCTGATTCAGTGTTCTTTGTATTACAGGAGATAGCCCAAAGATCATCGCTCGAGTCTTGTCAACCCACTGATATCCAAGGAACTATCACAAATCAAGGACGAAGGGGGTCTGACGTTCCCTGGAAAGCTGAAGAGTGATCCCAACAAACGACCTAGGGATAAATATTGCTGCTTCCACCGTGACCATGGTCACAACACAGCCGATTGCTACGACTTGAAGCAGCAGATTGAAGCCCTTATCAAACAAGGAAAACTGCAAAAGTTCGTCAGCAAGGAGAGAACAGATCCACCCCCACAAGAACAGCACCCCCGACGAGAGAACGAGAGACCAAGACCCCCCATAGGGGACATAAGGATGATAGTAGGAGGGACAACTGCATCCGTGTCTTCAAAAAAGGCTCGCAAAACTTACCTCAGAATGGTACAAAGTGTTCAACTGACAGGCACCGTGCCGAAGATAGCAAGAAGAGAAGGCCCCGTTATCGGGTTCTCAGAAGAAGATGCACGGCGCCTACACCATCCACATGACGATACGCTCATCGTCAGCATGCGGGTAGGAGACTACAACATGCACCGGGTGTTGGTCGACAACGGCAGCTCAGCAGATATCCTATATTATCCGACGTTCCAGCAAATGAGGATTGATAAAGAGCGGTTAATTCCGACGAGCACCCCGCTCGTTGATTTCGGAGGGAGCCAGGTACTCCCTCTGGGCGTGGTCACATTATCTGTGACGGTAGGCGATTACCCCCAGCAAATCACCAAGGACGTAACATTCCTAGTGGTCGATTGCTCGTCTACCTACAACGCTATCCTCAAATGACCCACGCTCAACTCATGGAAGGCGGTAACCTCAACTTACCACCTGATGATCAAATTCCCTACAGATTATGGAGTGGGAGAGCTGCGAGGAAGTCAAATGGCCGTACGGGAATGCTATGTAGCCATGATGGAGATAAAAGACCAAGTTCAGGCCTTGAACATAGAAGAGCACTGAACGATGACGAAACCAATAGAGAAACTAGACGAGATAACTCTTGACAGCTCCAATCCTGATCGAACAACCAAAATCGAAACGCTTGCTAGCCCCGCAATCTGTCAAGAGCTCGTAACTTTCCTGAGGAGCAATCAAGACGTGTTCGCCTGGAGTCATGACGACATGCCAGGAATAGACCCTTCGGTCATGGTACATAGGTTGAACGTGTCGCCCTCCTTTTCACCCGTCCGACAGAAGAAGAGAGTGTTCGCTCCAGAACGAGACCGAGCAATAGCGGAAGAAGTCCGCAAACTACAAGAAGCAAGCTTCATTAGGGAAGTCTACTACCCCGATTGGCTGGTGAACGTAGTAATGGTTAAAAAAGTGAACGACAAGTGGCGGATGTGCATAGACTTCACCGATCTTAACAAAGCATGTCCTAAAGATAGCTATCCCCTCCCACGGGTCGACGTCCTAGTAGACTCGACGGCTCGACACCAGCTACTAAGCTTTATGGACGCTTTCTCAAGTTATAACCAGATTCGAATGCACGAAACTGATCAGGAGAAGACTTCGTTCGTGACCAATCAAGGCCTCTTCTGCTACAAAGTAATGCCATTCGGCCTAAAAAACGCGGGCGCAACGTACCAAAGGCTGATGAACAAGATGTTTGCGCAGCAAATCGGGAGAAATGTCCAGGTCTATGTCGATGACATGCTAATGAAGAGCCGAAGGAAGGAAGATCACCTGGAAGACCTTAGAGAAACATTCAGCACGCTTCGCTCCTACAATATGAAGCTCAATCCGGGAAAGTGCGCCTTCGGGGTGACGGCGGGAAAATTCCTAGGATTCATGGTATCTCAAAGGGGGATTGAGGCCAACCCAGACAAGATCCGAGCCATAATGGAGATGGCTCCCCCAAGAAATGTGAAGGAAATGCAAAGCCTCAACGGCAAGATAGCGGCATTAAATAGATTCGTATCGAGAGCCACAGACAAGTGCTTGCCCTTCTTTCGCACATTAAAGAAGTCTTTCGAGTGGACGGCCGAGTGTTAGCGAGCATTCGAGGAGTTAAAAGCCTATCTATCTTCACCACCGCTGCTGAGTCCCTCGCAACCAGGTGAAGAACTCTTCCTCTACCTGGCTGTCTCCCCTGCTGCAGTCAGCGCGGCCTTAATCAGAGAAGAGGATAGGGTACAGAAGCCCGTATACTACTCCAGTCGGGCGCTCCGCGGGGCCGAAGAAAGATACCCACCTATGGAGAAACTTGCCTTTGCATTAGTCACGGCAGCTCGCAAGCTCAAGCCATACTTTCAAGCCCATACGGTGAACGTCATGACCGACAAGCCCTTGCGATGGGCGATGAGCAATCCTGAAGCTGCAAGACGACTGACGTTGTGGGCTATAGAGTTGAGTGAGTTTGATATCAAGTACCACCCACAGACCGCCATCAAAGGACAGATCGTAGCCGACTTTATAGCAAAATTTACCCATGACGAAGACAAGGGGGCAGAAGAGTCCCCTCAGTGGAGCATATATACTGACGGATCATCCAATAGACGAGCCGGGGGGGCCGGCATTGTGCTGCTGTCACCCGAAGGGGACAAGATTTAATGTATGGTCCATCTTGACTTCCCCACCACCAACAATGAAGCAGAGTACGAAGCATTGGTAGCAGGCCTCGACCTCGCCAAGGCTGCAGGAGCCGCGAGCATAGTCATTTACTGCGATTCCCAAGTCGTAGCCAATCAAGTGAACAGAGACTATGAATGTAAGGGTGAAAGGATAAAGAGATACCTTAATCAAGTAAGGGCAAGAGTTGATGACCTAGAAGCCAAAATCATCCAAATCCCCAGAGGAGAAAATGAGCACGCCGACCGTCTAGCCAAGACCGCTTCAGCAGAGCATATGATAACTTCTGGTAATGTACTCTCTTTCGTTCAACTTTCTCCACTAATAGATTCTGGCAACATGCAGGAGATAGGCTCCGAAAGCACCTGGACCACACCGTTAGTTTCATACTTAAAAAACGGGGTCCTACCGGACGAGAAGGAGGCAGCAAGAAAACTAAAGGTCCAGGCGGCAAGGTTCGTCTTGATAAAAGACGTCCTATACAAAAGAGGCTTCTCCCGTCCATATCTGAGATGCTTGGGTGCCGAAGAAGCAGACTACGTCATGAGGGAGGTACACGAGGGAATCTGCGGAAACCATTCAAGGTTGAGGTCGTTGGTACACAAGCTGGTGCGAGCTGGGTATTACTGGCCAACCATGCAGAAGGATGCCGAGGCTTATGTTAAAAGCTGTGACAAATGCCAAAGATTCAGCAATATTATCAGACAACCAACCGAAGAACTGACCCCAATGACGGTTCCATGGCCGTTCGCTCAGTGGGGACTAGACATTATGGGCCCATTCCCAACAGCGGTCAGGCAGCTAAAATTTCTGGTAGTTGGCATAGACTATTTCACTAAATGGGTAGAAGCAGAAGCATTAGCCACTATCACAGAGAAAAACATCCGAAACTTTGTCTGGAGAAATATCATATGCAGGTATGAGATACCCAGAGTACTGGTCTCTAACAACGACAAGCAGTTCGACAACAGCGCGTTCAGAGATTTCTATTTAGAACTAGGAATCAAGAACCACTACTCGTCACCTGCGCACCCACAAGCTAATGGGCAGGTTGAAGTCACGAACCGGTCCTTACTCAAGATAATTAAAACCCGGCTCGAGGGGGTAAAGGGTATCTGGCCAGACGAGTTACCAAGCGTTCTATGGGCATACCGGACTACAGCAAGAACCCCCATTGGAGAAACACCATTTCGTTTGGCATACGGAAGTGAATCTGTCATTCCCGCAGAAGTGGGGCTCACAAGCCATCGGGTGGAGAACTACGACACGGATGAGAACGAGAAGGCCATGCGCCTTCAGCTCGACCTAGTGGACGAAGTGAGAGCTACAGTAGAGCAAAGGTTAGCGCGTTATCAAAATCTCATGGCAAGACACTACAACACCAAAGTAAGGCACAGGGACTTTCAGGTTGGAGATCTTGTACTACGGAAAGTAATGGGCACTGCAAGAGATCCTTCGCAAGGAAAGCTCGGCCCCAACTGGGAAGGACCCTATAGAATCACGTCATTGCAGAGGAGGGGAACCTACCACCTCGAGACAATAGACGGACAGAAGCTGCAGCACCCGTGGAACACGGAGCATCTACGGAAATACTACAAGTAGAGATATGAAAAACAGCGATTCTTATTTAACTTCAGCTACAATTACTAGTTTCCCTTTAATAATTTTTGCTACAATGTTTTTTGCCTTTTAAAGCCCAAGGGGGCAGGTACTTTTCCTACAAATGCAGTTTATTTTAGAGGATTTATTTAGACACAATCGTATTTCTCTACTTAAATTCTCAAAAGGATAAATAACCATGAGCGCAGCTGACTTACAAAATCCACAAAGTGGACAAATCACCCACAGGGTGAAAAAATTTACAGTCCATAAAGAGGACGGATCACCCACAGGGTGAGAAAATTTACAAGTCCACAAAAGTGGACGGATCATCCACAGGGTGAGAAAATTTACAAGTCCACAAAATGGACGGATCACCCAAAGGGTGAGAAAATTTACAAAGTCCACAAAGTGGACGGATCACCCACAGGGTGAGAAAATTTACAAAGTCCACAAAAGTGGACGGATCATCCACAGGGTGAGAAAATTTACAAATCCACAAAATGGACGGATCACCCAAAGGGTGAGAAAATTTACAAAGTGGACGGATCACCCAAAGGGTGAGAAAATTTACAAAGTCCACAAAGTGGACGGATCACCCAAAGGGTGAGAAAATTTACAAAGTCCACAAAGTGGATGAATCACCCACAAGGTGAGAAAATCATCCACAGGGTGAGAAAATTTACAAGTCCACAAAATGGACGGATCACCCAAAGGGTAAGAAAATTTACAAAGTCCACAAAGTGGACGGATCACCCACAGGGTGAGAAAATTTACAAAGTCCACAAAAGTGGACGGATCATCCATAGGGTGAGAAAATTTACAAGTCCACAAAATAGACGGATCACCCAAAGGGTGAGAAAATTTACAAAGTCCATAAAGTGGACGGATCACCCAAAGGGTGAGAAAATTTACAAAGTCCACAAAGTGGACGGATCACCCACAGGGTGAGAAAATTTACAAAGTACGCAAAGTGAACGGATCACCCACAGGGTGAGAAAATTTACAGTCCAAAAGTGGACGGATCACTTTCATGGATAGAAAATTCAGTCCCCAAAGTAGACGGATCACCCGTTGGGTGGGTAAAATTAAGTCCATAGATAGACGGGTAAAAAATAAACACCCACAAAGCTTCGACGGACAGTCCGTTCCGGTGAACTACAAGCCCATGAAACGTATATGTATAAATGGACGAATAAGAACCCGTCAACTTTAGGGTCACCGAACTTGGTGAAAATTTTGAAATTATAGACGGGTAAAATTCATGGACGGACATTCATGCAACTTTCAAATGACAAGAAATAACGAACAGGGCATTAAAATTACTTAATGAAACATTGACGGATAAAAACCCTTGAAGGTAATTGTTTAATACACAAATTAACGGACGAATTGTTCTCAAAAAATTGACAGATAAACTAAGTGCTTTCTACATTTTGGGGTCGACATCTTGGGGATTCTTTACTGGAGCTGACTCTCCGTCTCCTTGAGCTGCATTCTCCTCAAATAAATCGTCCGTGTTCTCCGAGGCGGCGGGCAAAACAGACGTCTGACCTTGTTCCTCAACAGTTATCATGGACACGTCTAGGTCAGGATAGGTTTTCTTAACTTGACGGAGGGCGTCATCAAATCCTTGAAGGAATGAGTCTCCTAGCTTGGCCAACAAAGCGTCGGAGTCATGGTATTGACGGACCGCTGTCTCCTGTCTTCTATCTCCTTGTCTTTATCCGCCAAGGCTTTCTCCGCCTCATCCGTCTTTTGCTCCAAGTCCTTCCTTACCTACTCAGAAAGGTCAAATTTCTTCTCCATCTTGGACTTCCACTTGTTAAGCTGACCCAGCTCTTCCTCCATCTGCTCTACCTTGGCTCGTATACGTTCGAGAGCCGCTTCACGGTTAAGGCAGCGATCCATTAGGCCCTTCATCATGACAAGCGACTGGAACAAACAAAATAAAATGTGTTAGACAAAAATCAGGTTGAATGGACTGGCAAAACATGACGGACAATATTACCTGTGCTACAGCAAAGAGTCCCGTCTCCCCCATGGCCTCCGTCAAATGATTGCCCAAATCCTCGTAGTCCTCCGACGAAATAACAGAAGTAATCTTCTCCAAGGCAAATTTGGAGTTGTCTCGAAGGAGAGGGGGAGGTTTCTCCTGGCTAGTTGACGGGGCCTTCATCAGACCTTTGCCTGCCCCATGCCTCATTGGGGTGACGGCATTCACACCAGCAACCATTAACCCCACAACGGGTTCCAGTGAGACTTTCGGCTGCTTAAGTGGACGGTCGGATTTGGACGGAGGCTTTCTTTTTAACGACGAAGCTGTCCCCTTAGGAACCGGCTCGCCGGACTCCTTTCTCTTGGCAGCCTGTAACTTTATCTGAGCCCTTCTCTTAGCGTCGTCCATCTCTGAAAAAATAATGGACGGATAAAGTTATTAATTAAATTGAAGCCATGTATGCAAATAAGGGTTGACGGACTTACGTCTATGAACTTGTTCGCTGTATTTGATGGCTTCAGGTGTGGGTTTGGGACCGTCACAGTACCAGTGTATGGTGTCTGGATTTACCAACTTAGCCCAAGTCCTCTCTGTCGGCTTGGTCTTCTGAAAGATCTTCTCAAGGAAACCAAACTCTTCGACACTAACTTGAGGACGCCGTCTACCTGAAAAAGTGGACGGTCAAAAGTGAGATCATAATAAATTGAGCAAAGGTAGAAAGCTTATAGATTAGGACGGGTGCATATGAATCGGATCTAACACTCCCCAGGTTGTGTCAACGGGCATGTAATCCGTCTCCCCTGGATGACCCATCCATCCGTCACCCTCTAAGACTCTTCCAGTCTCTATTTGAGTCAGGAGTTTCAAAAATAACCTTCAGCAGTGGACTTCTACTGGCAAAACTATACATTCCCTTTGACCTGTCAATCTCATATGGACGGTAGCAATGAAGAAATTCACGCACCGTCAGCCTCCTGGCACCGTCTGTCATAGCACCATAGAGAATCTCCATTGCTATGAAGACCCTCCAGGCATTTGGTGATATCTGGGTGACGGACAAACCCAAATAATGTAGAAGTTCTCTATGCAGGGTACTTAAGGGAAACCTAAGTCCCGCCTTCAACATCTGTTCATATACTCCGACACTGTCTACCCCCTCATAATAACATTTCTCTGATACATAAGGTAGACGGATTGAAATATAGTCTGGAATTTGAAAAATGGCCCTAAATGTGCTGAAATGTTTCTGCTTGATGACGGATGTGAATTTATGAACCGTCCACTCTGGTAACATGATGAACTCCCTTAGTCCATCAGCACCAATGACGGATCTTAATGGTTGATCCTCGTCGTCAACAGAAATATTCTCTAGCTCATCCATCTCCATATCCTCATTTGTTGAGGACGAGGAAGATGCGGACGGACTCCTCTCTTCGCCCGAACTCTCTTGGTCTTTATGACCGGACGGGTATACCTCCTCGTAATCCGCCCCGTCACGAACTACTGACTAATTACTTGACGCACTAGACATTGCCTACAGGTGACGACAAAACCTAAGACTGACGAATCTAAGAGCGTTGACTGGTGTGAATGGAAGTCTAACCAAATAAAAAGCACCAATGAAAGACTTGTAAAATCACAATAATTACTCACCAAGTCTCAATTACTATAGGTCGACGGTTGTACAGTAGACGGATACAGATATTCGACGGATAGCTCTCTGACAATGGTGACGATCGCGCTCTGATAATGCGTTTTGGCTGAGAAATGTAGAAATGAGAGAAGAGAGGTGTAATATATATATAGGAAAAATGCACGGAAGACGAAGCAACGCCTCAATCCGGGACAACATCCAATCAAGAAGTGACACGTGTCGCACCTCATAAATGATTGACAACCTATCATCATATTTTCGCAGTGCATGTCCCCTTAAAGAGCCATCGACCTCAAGAGTCTTCAACCGTCAACATAAGTAATCCTGTATCGTCATCCCCAATAAAAATTTGGTCGTCACCCTAATGGTCCGACCGCCTAAGTCATGACGGACCACAGGGTGAAGGGGGCAACTGAAGGGGTAAAAAATAGTATGACCTTGGGCCTGACGGATCCGAGCCCATGGGCCGACAATATAGGAGGGTGAAGGGGACAACTGAAGGGGTAAAAAATAGTATGACCTTGGGCCTGACGGATCCGAGCCCATGGGCCGACAATATAGGAGAACCCAGGGCCTGGCATAACTTAAAATACTTGTGGCGCACACTTGGAATCCGAAAGAATCCTAAAGGAAATCAAAATACTAGTGCGAGTGTAATTCTAGAAGATACGCGTTTGATGAAAAACCTACTCTACAAGGAAATGTTTGCTCATCATGTTTTGGATTGCTCAAGCAGAGTCCTACAAGGAAAAGGCTTCGAGGTCAAGGAAGAGAGGCTAACCTCGTACCACTATAAAAGCCTCAATACCCTCGCGAATCAAGGTACGCATAATTTACCCTCTCTAGCACTCCTGAGTTGTGAGAATAGTTCTGACTTAACCTTCGGAGGGTAGTTGGCCGACACCACACCGGTGCTCTCCGCTAGGTCTTCTTTTTTGTAGGTACTGTTTCGAGCGTGCGAGGACCGTGTGACTTACTGATGATTTATTCGGCATCATCAAATTTTACCATTAGTCAAAACATAAAATTATTTAAAAGTAAATAATAAAACTTTTATTAAATTTCTTGACTTCAATAACAGATTGAATTAATCTTTCAAATTTGTTGAAAATATTTTTAATTAACCTATTAAAAAAGTGTACGAGAATGTAAGATTACTTATATTTCATTCATTTCCATTCCTTTATTTTAAAACATCTAATCAAAGTTACTTAATTCAATTTCATTTCATTCTTTTTCATTCATTTCCCATGTTTAAATACATTCTATTCTACTCTATTCTATTCCATTTTATTCCATTCTTTTATAATAATTCCATTTCATTCTCTTGAAAACTCCCCAACAAAGCTAAAGTCTCCTCTACCAAGTCGCATGCCATCATTATATAGATGACCCCGGGACTTCCAAATTTGCTGTCTTTGACCCTCTTTCTTGTGGTAGTTACAAGCACAGCAAACTAAAATGAGATCCAATCAGCAATAAACAAGTTTTTGTACTTAGTAATAGACAAGTCCAAAACTACATATCAAGTATTATTGTTTACTTAAAAAATAATAATAATAGAGATGTTTATCCTACATTGGTTGTGTGTGTCTAGTGTCCGCTGTTTATAACCTCAGTCTACAACTACAAAGGTTGGGCCCTTTTGTAGTTGTACTCTGGTTGTGTAATGTATTATAAACCCGGTTTAAAACACTATTATTATTTTCGTGTGTGTTCTAATAAGTATTACTGTTTACTCAAAAAAAAATGAATAGGGATGTTTATCTTACATTGGTTGTGTGTGTCTAGTGTCCGCTATTTATAACCCCAGTCTACAACTACAAAGGTTATGCCCTTTTGTAGTTATACTCTGGTTATGTAATGCATTATAAACCCGATTTAAAATGCTATTATTATTTTCGTGTGTGTTCTAATAAATATTACTGTTTACTCAAAAAAAAATGAATAGAGATGTTTATCTCATATTGGTTGTATGTGTCTAGTGTCCGCTTTTTATAACCTCAGTCTACAACTACAAAAAGGCCTCCCTTTTGTAGTTGTACTCTGGTTATGTAATGTATTATAAATCCAGTTTAAAACACTATTATTATTTTTGTGTGTATTCTAATAAGTATTACTGTTTACTTAAAAAAAAATAGATTAGCTGTCACCATATCTTCTTCTTTTTGATAAGTAAGAAAAAATTTATTAAACAAGGCTACTTCCTCAAATTACAAAATTAAACTAGTTATAAATATTAATTTAAAAATATGTAGTTAAGAATAATTTTTATTGTAACATGTAAGAATATTTAAAAACTTGCATAGAAACATTGATCAGCTAGGACTTCGGTCATATAAGATCTTGTAACATTGAAAATGATGCAATTCACTACACAAATACATAATTAAGCTAATAAGGGTAAAT
This sequence comes from Quercus tomentella, assembly GCA_028535165.1. NCBI lineage: Eukaryota > Viridiplantae > Streptophyta > Magnoliopsida > Fagales > Fagaceae > Quercus > Quercus tomentella. Next base: position 3,891,755 of record JAPQVY010000155.1, on the reverse strand, counting down.
CTTCCAAATATTTCACACGTCTTCTTTGTTTTAGCATTAGATACAAAAATAGTTTTAAACTGAGAACAGAAACAAATCTACACATAAACCACTTAAAACTAAATGCATTAGAAAATTTTGATAAAAATCAGTCACAAAAGGGCAAGAGGAAGGATTTTTAGGACTGTTTCAAGATCAGCTCAATGCAATTGATGATTATTGGACAAGTGCTACCACAGACTACCAGAAAACGTACTAGCATAGATTAAAATATGTAAACAGTCATTTCCATTTTCCATAACTCATGGTCTCCTAGCACATTTTATGATGCAGGGAGCACAAAAACAATTTTATTTTAATGTAGTTTTATTTATTTTTAGAAGTCAATTTTCTTTTTACTATTGGTCCATTGAATTTTATTTTAGGTCATATTTGTTTATAAAGTTATTGACATTTTACTTAATTTCCTAGAGTAAAGGTTATTTATGAATTCAATAATTGGCCTTTGGCCTAAGTCAGTGAAGAATTAAGGTTGAATCCCAGTAGCCTATATAATTAGCTATTATACTCCAATGGAAACAAGCTTGATTTAAAATTTCTATTGCAATTTTCCAACGGCATAGTGCTGATTCCTAAGTTCATTTTCCAATGGGTGTTGTTGGCACTGGTAATATCATCAAATTTCATTAAATTAGCAAAAATGCCTCATAAAGCAAACCACAAGGAAAGTAAGTGTTACAAAATAAACCATAGAATAGTTTCATGTTTTTTTTTTTTGATAGGTAAAAATAATATAGTTTCATGTTTTAAGGGTATACCACAGGGGTGGTGTGTTTATTTTATCCTTATTTTTATTTTTCTATTCATTTGTTTATTCTCAGTTCCCATTAAGAATTTTGTGCTGCATCATTTTATTTATACAGAGCCCCTGATATATATAAAGTTTAGCTTTAGTAGAAGATATACAGACCCAACAGTTGTCTAAAAAACTTATCCTGGTAGAAGTAGAACTCTGCCAGCCAGTCAATTTTGATAGGGGCATGGCAGGAAGAATTACTCATTTAGCCAGCCCTATTGACCTCAACATGTTTGATAAATGTCAAAACTTCGAGAAATTATAAAGTCCTTTGATGAACCACATCATTTATCCACCATTCCACTAAAAAATTTTCAATATATTTAAGGTAAAAAAACTAGAATCATCCTACAAATCAAACTTCACAAAAGAGACGCAACATCTGTTGATTAATTTATTTAAAATATAATAAATCAAGATTATTGCTATTTAAAACACAGAAAACGTAACAAATTTTCCCAAGAAAATAATTGACTTCTAGCATAAAAGGATAAACATACCCAAGAGGCGCATAGATGTTCAGCATCATATACAGTTGAAGGAGAGACATCAACTGAAATTGCTTCTTTATATTGCCGACGCTCACTTTTATATAGAAGTATTGCCGCCATTTGCTGGCAATGCTTTGTCGAAGTAACAACGTAATCCTTTCAGAATTTCTCCCACTGAATCAGCTATCCTATATCCATTTAATTACGTTACAGAGAAAGAACAATGACAACACACAAAAACATGAACACCAGAACACTAACAATAGGTAATTACCAAGACACGAATGCATCAATTCCAAAAACGTGATTTAAAAGAATTTCACACACAACAAAAATTGCATAGGAAAGTAATGTCTAAATACAGAAGTTGCAAGATGCATCAATAGTAAGTTTAACACTTGAGGGCATTTACACCAAGGTGCTCTTTTTCACATTTCTCTGGCCTTCAGAACTAGATACAGTAATGCAGACTATATCAATGTACAACCTCTCTTTAAACACTCTAATCTAAATGATTGCTAAATGAACCATTATTGTGTTTTATTTTAAAAAAATTTTATAAGATTAAATTGGTTAGAAGACTGACCATTTCAATATCTTGGTTCAATAATTTGTAAGGATGGGATGACTGAGGAGGATGTGGGTCATTGAATAAGAACGGGGTGAAGGAGAGAAAGTATACTGGGAATACTGTATCAGCTGAAGGGCTATAAGATTGCTATAAAACTCACTATGGTCTATGCTACAAATTGTTGGACAGTTAAAAAGCAACATAGTCATAAGTGAGTGTAGTTAAAATTAGAATGCTAAGATGGATAAGCAGAAATACTAGGAAATATAAGATAAAGAATGATGCCATCCTTTCAAATGTAAAGATGATTAATATGCAAAATAGTTGATAACAATGGTTTGGCCATGTGCATGAGACTGATTAATGCACATGTTAAAGAGAATGTTTTATTCATTTTGATGGAGTGAAAATTAAGTAGAGGGAGGAGAAAATAGCACGGGTATAAATAGTGAAGAAATACTATTAAACTGGGAGGCGACAAAGAATTTACAGTATGGCAGAAAACAATAAATGTGGTCAACACCCCGATTAGTTGAAGAGGTTCATAGCCAACCCCAATTTGATTTAAATTAAGGCTTAGTTGGGTTGAGTCTTCAAAAGCTAGTTCTATAAAAAGAAGCCATACAAAAATCAAAAACCACTTATTTTAAAGAATAAGTCAGTTGATGATGCATTTTGTGAAAATCCAGCAAAAAAAAAAAACAAGTGTAGTATATTACAAGTAAAGAAATAGGTGCCAGGTAAACATTACAACAAAATAAATTCTGTAAATTATGGTCCACTATACAAGAAAGACTTGAAATTTAGCAAGCCAAAAAGTAAAAAACTGAGAAGTGGCCAAAAAAACCGGGAATGAACTTACGAGTTATCCTTCTTTAACCTGTAACCCAGATACTTCTTCAATATTTCATCAACATTTGGGGCACGTGGAAGTTTAACAAGCTGCAAGAGAGAACATTGTAAACACAAATTTTTCCCAATTGTAGAAAATCAAATAATTGAAAAGAAATATGGTTTGCAAATATAAATTTGTATTGATGTATAATGAGTACAATCTCTATTTCAATTCTTATAAAAAGAATACCCTCTGATTCTATCTTCGTTGAATTTGACTTAAATAAGAATCTTCTTGACTTTAATTGGAATACGGATTGATCGGTCTTCACAATAAATCTCTAGCTTCGAGCTTATTAGAGATTTATTGTTCTTCAAGTCTTCAAATGTGAAGGCTCTAAGGTTGAAGTTCTTCGGGACTTTAGAGGCTTGATCCGTTGAGCTTCAAAGATTTTGGTTTGAGGTTTATGGAGGCTTTTAAGCTTAATTCCAATAGAACTTCAAAGAACTCGAACAATAGATCTTCTTGAACTTGGTTGGAAGATGGATTGAACGGTCTTCTCAACGAATCTCTAGCCTTGAGCTTGATAGAGATTTGTTGTTCTTCAAGTTCTTCAAGCCCTTTGAATGTTCTTCAAGTTCTTCAAAGATACTTCAAGTTGTTCAAAGATTCTTGAGATAGAATTTCTCCAGAGCTTAGACCCCTTGAAAACTTGGTGTTGAAAATGAGAAGGGATGTCCTCTATTTATAGTGATTTTAGAGGATAAGCTCCACTTCGAATTGATATACTTGAAAGTATGTAGTAGACTTTTGATTGGTCCAAATTCTTCTTAGAGATAATTATCTTTATTTATCTATTTTGATAAATATCATATTTTGATAAAGATAATAATCAACAAAAATAAATAATTATCTCTATTTAATAAAGATAATTATCTACCAATTTTGAATAGAAAATTTATCTTTATTTTATTTATTATTTATTTTAATAAAGATAATTACCCATAAATTTTGAATAGGAAATTTATCTTTATCTTGTGGGCCAAATGACACATGGCAAATTTTGATATGCCAATTTGGATGACACATGTCATTATCTAATTTAATTAATTTAATGACATTAATTTAGAATTTGCCACTAAACTTTGATGTGGCATTTTATAATTGGCTTAAAATTTTGCCTCTTACAAACATAAACCAAAATCTTTTACAAGTGATAAATACATTAGAAAATTAAAAAACCAAAATATACAAACATAAACTACAAATTAAAATAATGATTAACTGGTAATGCTTAGTTAGTCATTTGCAACATATTTAGTTGCTTAATTAATGATTGATATTAGAAACTCATTGCATACATATGGTATTTCATATTATAAAATGTTCTTCCATACTTATCAAAAAAAAAAAATATAGAATGTTCATCCATAAAGCCTTAGTCATGAAACCACACAACAAATATGTAACACAATTAAGAATGCAATGCGCTTGATAATGCAAAGTATGCTCAAACCATGTAACAAAGTTTTCTTCCATAAATCCCCTATAGCAGTGATGTAACCATGTAAGAACCAAGAAAGATTATTAAGAAAAAAAGTTTGGTTGATAAAACAGAGTATGGCTAGAACAATGACAATGAAAATCAGTCCTATGACTCATTTATATCCTAGTTAGAAGTCCAATATAGTTGTGTCGTTCTAACAGGTAGTTACATTAGGTACCAGGTAGTTGGTTATCAATGATAAAAAAGGGAACAACTATGTACATGAGTTTCTTTAATATGGTATGTTTGGATACAACTTATTTTGATGAAACTAAAAAATTATTGCTGAAAGTACGAATTTTTTTTCCAAATAACATTAAATATCAAAAAATTTAGTTAGTTGTCACGTTTCAAAACAGTGTTGTAAACTAGCATCTCGAGTGTCTAAAACTCGGGTTCCAAGATAAAACTCAAGTTTTTAAGTCTCGATTTCAGTCAGTACCACTTTTAAGACTCGAGTTTTAAAGACTCGAGTTTCACTTCTTCTTCCTCGCATTCGGAGCTCCAGCGTTCTTGGTTCTTCCTCTATTCTCCGTCTCTGTTCTTCGTCAGATCGTTCATTTGTTCTTCGTCGTCAGATCATTCCTCTATTCTTTGTCATCAGATCGGTTCTTCATCGTCAGATCGTTCCTCTGTTCTTCGTCGTCAGATCGTTCCTCTGTTCTTCCTTGTTGGATCCTTCTTCCTGTTCTTCAGGTCTGTTGTTCTTCAAAGTACCAAAATCGAGTCTTAGAGACTTGGTTTTGCTTTTTAGAACTCAAGTCTATAAGACTCGAGATCTATCTGGCATCATATTTCCAACTCACCAAGTGGGAATCGAGTCTTTAATTCTCTAGTTTTAGACTGAAATTGAGTCTATGAAACTCGAGATGCTAGTTTGCAATTTTCTTCCAACCGCATGTTAACTTATGATATTCTTTCTTCTCACTCTACTAGTCTGCAAAATCCCTCCTGAAAGTATTATAGATAAAAATAAAAGTTAGTTGAAATAGTACCATGGGCCATGAATAGTGTTAAAAAGTGCAGTGAGGCTCATGAATAGTAACAAAAATAAGCTGAATAGTGAAATAATTTTCATTTTTCATCCTAACCCAAACGCACACTCAAAGTAAGAATTAACAAATGCACTGAATGCATGCTGAGGCATGTACCTAGCTGTAAATAAAAATCCTACAAAATTAGGTCAGTGGCTAAGATATAGAGGTTGATTACACCATGGGAAAAGGGAAGAAAAAAGAAAAAAAGAATCAATTCACTAACTCTAGCAAGTCTACTGAAGCATTTTACAGCAACCACGTTCCAACACCAAATTAGGCATCATCAGAAGTCTAGAAATCTCAAATGTACAGTAAAACATAGAGGATATGGTACCTTGCCTAACTGAGTAATAAAGTCACAATCATCAACTAATTGCTTCTTTAGTGGTGGTGGAATTTGGATATTCGCAAGCTTGTCCAGTGGTATCATGCCTTTCTCCTAACAGTTCATAAACAATTGGCTCAATAAAAAGATAGCAAACTAACAATTAATTATCAAGGGAAAAAGAAACCAAACTAACAATGGAAAAGCTAACAAGATCTTGAATGAAGTAAAGAAAATCATCTGGCTGATAATGAACTATCGAACTAATGCATCTTAATTAATCAGGATTTATGCAAAAAGCACATAATCATGCATGGGCAAAATGGAAGTGTTTTAGGCAATACCTTACTAGCAGAGTCATTCTTTCGCTTCTTAACTCTAGCTGCTGCATACAATTTCCCGGAGTAGCTCAGAAAAAGAGCAAAGAACAATATCTCTTTTTTTTTTTTAAATACCAGATATTTGGAAATTGCAGTCAAAAAGGTTTTTTTTCTTTTTTTTCTTTTTTTTTTTCCTTTCTTTCAAAGATAAGACCAGATGTACCTTTTGACTGATATGCGTTCAGTGTAATTCACAAATTAAAAAGAAAATGATATTCTTTCTCATGTCAACAAAAGAAAATGATATTCTTTCTCCAATTTTCAAACAAACAAACATAACCTTAACACTTTTTTCTTTTTCTTTTTCTTTTTGTGGCTGAAATATAACCATAACACTTAATTATAATTTATAAGTCTCATCTATATAAGCAATTGAAGTCAAAAGAGTAGATAAAAAGGTTTGGGTTCTCAGCCAAAAAAAAAAAAAAAAAAAAAAGATAATAAATATAAGTGATTGAAGTCAAAAGAGTACATGATAAGGTTTGTGTTAGGTTACACGTGTGAGTGAAATCTCACATTGAGTAATGATGAGAAGAATGAGTAGTTAATATTATATAATTGAGCACATACTCATTGGGGCTTGGGAATTTGGGGTTAAAGTGTGTCGACATATGTTATATTAATTATTCAAAGAAACTCCTCAAGATGTTTATCTCCCCAACAAGTGGTATCAGAGCTTGGTTGATTTAGTGAATGGCTTTCCGTGTGAATTAAGATGGAAGAGATGGGATTGTTTTGATTGAGGTGGAGCTATTCCAAAAGGAAAAGAAGACTACTTGATTAAGGTGGAGCTATCCCAAGAGGAAAGAAGATATTTGAAGACAGTTGATAGAATTTGAGTCAAGGTGGAGATTGTTAGGAAATTGCCTCAAATTCCAATTGTGACTTGAAAACTCAATCAGGTTTCTTAGTTGAAGAAGGAAAAATTAATTTGGGCTTCCTTTGTATGGAAGAAAAGATTATTCCTTGGTGTGGAAGGAAAGTCTATTCCTTGATATTAAGAAAAGACTATTCTTTGGTGTGAAAGAAAAGTGTATTCCTTTTTAAAGAAGTAATGTATTCCTAATCCAAAAGGGAATAGGAAAAGAGTCTTATAAATAGATATTGCTACAAAGAATTTAATGGCTTTGGCCCAAAAGTCCTCCCTATGGGGAGAGGGAAAATAGAGTGTGAAACTAAGAGAGAAAAAATGAATTTTCGCTTTGGAGGAGATAGCCAAGGAGGAGAGAGCAAAGGGTTGCCGCTTTCGAGAAGATAGCTAAGGAGGAGAGAGTAAAGTGTTACTGCCCTCTAGATAAATAATTAGTGTGTGTGAGAGTAAAGAAAACCAAGAAGGATTTACTTTAGCCATAAGACACAAAAAGAATGTGTGAGAGAGCAAATAAAAACAATGAGGTTTTTTCTTTACCTGTGAGACATACACAAAAGATATTATAATTGATTTGAGAATAGTGAAATTGATTCAGAGTTTATCTCTTAGTTTTTCCCTTCAAAGAGAAAAAGATTTTCCTGTAAATATTTGTGTTATTGTACTATTGTTATTTAGGATTGATAATATTGGTGATAATATTATTGGGGACATTCGGGTGTTTGGTAGAGGAGTTTGAGTAATGTTGTTTGAGTATTTTTGATATATATGTAGGTGAAAAAGTGTGTGAAAATGTGTTTAAGTGTATTTGAAATGCTCAAAAAGTTGCTCAAAATAGGCTACCAAACGGGCCCAAATTTTGGGTTCTCGGCAAAAAAAGTTTGGGTAAGTGTTATGTTGGAATTTTAACAATTAGGCATTGGGCCGGGCTTGCCCTAAACAGGGTAGCCCAATACGTATGGGATTTGCATGTTGAGGACACACTGCATATAGCCCAGCTAACAGATTATTTCTAAGGATTAGGTGTATTTCTATCCGAGTGGTCCTATCAATGTAAACACCATACGTAAGCTTTCACTGTTTGGAGTGGAGAGAAAACTACTATACACACTATTTGCTGATTACGGAGATAGGATATTGGCGACATAAAACAACAATTTTACGAGGTCCAGCAATTAGCAACAGTATAACCTTAAGGTTTTTAACCCTTTATTCATTTGTCCTAGCATGCATATATCTCTCCATATTTATGATTTATTATTACTTCAACCACATAGAAAAATGTAATTGATATCCAATTTCCTTGCTTTGTTTGACGTATAATCGAGGGAGAACTGCTAGCCTTGATTGAATGGCACCGACTTCAGTCAATGCACAGGTACTTCTTTTACAATTTCTTAAGGTTAGGAATGAATACCATTATTTCTCTAGATCAACATCACATTTTCTTTTACTAATACATCGTACAAATTAAGATTAATGTGTCTTCAAATACAATAAATAATTTAAACACGTATATATTATCTTATTAAATGATACCAATTATATATATTGTCATACCAATTTATAATCTTTTGATAACAAAATTTGTAGTTGTTTTTACTTTCTCTTCTTCTTTTTTTCTTTTCTTTTTTTTTCTTTTTTTTTTTTTGTTATTAGCTTCTTACAACTTTGATAAATTAATATAGAGATGGTCAAGTCATGGTTGAGTAGAATGATCGAAATTGGTATTGGAATTTTGTTTGTAATAATATTTTCCAAAGTAAAGCCATTTTTTTTTACCAAGGATGGATCACAAATTCATTGACAGCTCAAAACGAATAGAAATCTAGTCTCTAACCATTAATTCTGAACCACATAATCATTCTCTAAGCATAATTCTGAACCATGTACAATTGTTCATACTGTTGCTATCCAGGGCTGTTAGATAATGACATATATCTGGGGTACACTACAGACCTTTACAGGGCTATGTGTCTGTCTAGCATGTTTCTCCCATATACATTTCCCCGCAATGTACCCTCGTTTACAAAGACGTTTCAAAATTAATGACATGAAACACAAACATCTGGTTTCTCAAATTCTCCCATATACATTGCACGAAATGTACCCTCATTTACAAAGACATTTCAAAACTAATAACGTGAAACACAGACATCTGGTTTCTCAAATTTTGGAATCCGGGAAAATATCAAATCTAAAAGATGATTATACATCAACCTAAAGCTCTAGTTCTGTAGTATTCTGTACACAATTTGTTGCCAACACATCTTACTTTTTGGTGCTGGTTTCAATATCTTCTGGTACTTGGCAAGTTGAGAGGAAAAATGCACTCCGATGCTTCTGTAAGAACCTGAATCACAAAGTTTAGCTACCTTGTGCTTCATAGCCATAGTCAATACTAGACGAGATGCATGGGCTTCTCCAAGTATAGGATCAAGTGAAAGACGGAATGAAAAATTATTTCACTTGTATCATCTCTACAAACTGCAACTGCGCTAAATTTTGATTCGATCTTATGGCAACATAAAAATTCACTTTGTACTAGCCAACTTGCGGTGGCACCCAATTTGGGGATTCTATAGAGCGTAAGCTTCCCAAGAAGACATGATCTTGATAGTTTTTATGAATTTCAGTTGCAAATGAAGTGAATTTAGATCCATATTTTTCACTAAGATTGAAAGATTTTGTGGGAAAAACCACTTGCTTTTTTTGGTTACCAGAGTGAACATTAAATTTGGCTACAAATTTGTAGCCACGTTTAGAATAATTTTTGTGCGAATAATATCCCAAGTTATTTTCTAGAGAAATTAATAATAAAATAATGAAAACTTTTAGTTTACACTATATTAGCAATGTAAATTTTATATTATAGACAAAACATTGTGATATTGTACACTTGCAAAAAATGTACAATATTACAATGTAAATCTTGTATTGCTAATACAATGTAAACCTATAATTAATTACCCAATAAAATAAATAAATGCATTATACATGTTGGTGGTAATGGCATTCAAACAAAATTAAGGAAATATCTATTATAACATGGAAGAGTTGCATAAAACTTAGGGTTCCACAAAAGCTACATGGTGAAATAAAGAAGACAGGCCCATGAAACATACTATGTAGGCACTAAATAAGAGAACAAACTAACGAGAGAATCAGAAAAATGCTGAACATGAGGTGACCAGTCATGCCATGTTAGAGAAGATCATTTTCAAGGTGAAGAAGCTTCTCAACTACTTGTTTCATGGTGGGTCTTTCATCTTTGTCTTCCTCTGAACACTGCAAAGCCATCTCAACTAAGATCTCCATCTTACCCTTGTCATATATGCCTTCCATTTTGGAGTCCATGATATCATCAATCCAAGAAGTGGTTGCAACTTCTCCGTTCTTTTTCCCCTTAACCCAAGTGGGCAGCTTTTCGTTTTTAGCTTCAACTCCAACATCTGTAGTGTGGACACCCGTTATTGTACTCTTTCCATTCATCATCTCCAACACAACAATTCCATAGCTATAAACATCCACTTTGGAGGTGATAGGCAGATTGAAGACCCACTCTGGAGCCATGTAACCGCGGGTTCCTCTCATCCTTGAGAAGCTTGGATTGCTAAGGGCACCTCTGTTTTGCAATTTAGATAGACCAAAATCTGCCACTTTTGGTTCATAATTCGAGTCTAGAAGTATATTATGAGGCTTTACGTCACAATGTAAAACCCACTCCAAGCACTCTTCATGCAAATAAGCTAAACCTTTTGCAATACCAAGAGCAATTTTAAACCTTTGCTTCCAGTCAAGTGCATTAGAAGAGAGATTTTTTGCCAAAGAACCATACTCCATATACTCATACACCAAAAGCCTGCGCTTTCCTTCGGCACAATAACCCCACATTTCTATCAAGTTCATGTGGTTAAGCCTCCCAATGATGCTTACTTCAGCTGGGAATACGTCCTCTCCTTGGTTGGCTTCATTGAGACGTTTAATTGCTGCAATTCTATTGTCAGACAATACCCCTTTGTATACAGCTCCCCATGCACCTCTTCCGATCTCTTTAGTAAAACCGTTTGTGGCCTTTTTTAGCTCAGAATAGGTAAATTTTTTGAATCTTGTGGCAGCAAGAGCATACCCTTGCTCGTCTGAGCTTTTCCTGGTTTTGATCAGGAGACAACACACCACAAAGATACATGTGAGTTCAAGTCCTCCCACTCCACATGCAAACCAAAGCATGAATTTCACCGTCCCCTTTTCATGGTTTTTGACATATTTTCTGTCCAATTGTATTGTACCCTCCCTTGAGCAATCTAAACTGGATTCTTCTACGGGATTGTTGTAGGAAAATTTATACCTTTTTGGTAGTCTCAAATAGGCCACTCCTTTGAAATCTGGGGAACGATGTCCATTTAGCAATAGTGTCTTTGGGAAACAACTTGTAAAACCTTTACCATTATCAAAACCGTAATATTGGAACCCTTCGCAATTGCGTAATCGCAAGCATAAATCCGTACATTGATCAAGGGTATAACCGGGGAATGACCCAAAATCATATCCATAGAATTCAACATGGGATAGCAGTAGAAAGGCAGACTCATTTTTGTTGCGAGGGAGGAGATTGAATTCAGATTCACACCCATAAGACCAATCGGTTTGATTTTTCATCTTGTACCCTGGAAGACAAGTGCATTTCCTGTGAGAACTAGCAACATACTTGCACAGACTATTGGCCCCACAAACACCATGAATGGTGCAAGGGTTTTGAATGGCTTGCCATGAAACAACCCAAGTTTGAGTCTGCTCCTCCTCTGACCAGCCCCAACTATATAATCGAATATTACCATCGTAACCAAGTGTTAATTTTCTACGAAGCTCAATTCCATAGTCGGCTGACATAAAAGTAAAATTGTCAGATGAACTGAAGTTCCCTAAGGAATTAAGCACTGCATTTCTACTACTGTTAAACGCGGACCTTCCAGCCTCCCAGCTTAAAAGCCACGGGTAAGGCCAATAAACAGTGGACACATCATGACCATTGAAAATAAGGCGAAGAATATTATCGTTGTCAAAGAAAAACTGATAGAAGCCAGAGGAATATTTGGTCTGGCTTCTTGAGGAGACAAGCTTTGTGTTTTTAGTGAGTTGTTGTTCAGGAAGAAGTGTATCTGTGGGAAAATCAAAGCTTTGCCACAAAATAACACCTTCCATATTACGTAGAACAAGATTACCTGTGTTGTAGAGAGATAATTGTACTAAGGAGAGTGAGAAAGTGTTTGTGGTCCAAATGGTGAACTTCCCAGCATCAGTTACGATTAAATTGCCATTTTTGAGGAGAGAGAGCTTTGAGCGCTTTCCATTGACTGGCTGGTCACGGTTTGCCATCCAAACTATGGTGCGTGAGTTGCTGAACCATATGGCAAAGCAGAAAGCATTTTCACCAACTGAGTAAAAGCCAGCAGAGAAAACGTCATTTGGTGAAGTTAAAACGTCTTCTGGTTTCTCACTGGAGAGAGATGAACCTTTACTCAAAGTTTGAAATGTCGAGGATGAGAATGGAGCAAATAATGCAAAAGAGAGGAGGAACAAGATTATATTAGCCATGAACTTTATGAAAGCTCAAACAAGGGATGGGCTTGGGAAACAAAGATTTACGAGCTTCTCTTTATATAAGGATCAAATATATATATATATATATATATATATATATCTCTCTCTCTCTCTCTCTCTCTCTCTCTCTCTCTTGTACCGGGCGTATATGCCAGGTATCTCACATAGAGGCAGGCTCTACATGCTGTGGGGCCCGTGTGTGAGAGACCTGGCGTATACGATATACTACATTTGACGTACAGGAAAAGGAGAACAGAAACTAGTTGCTAGCATTATTTGAATAGTTGCTATATACAGGTAGTTCCATAGCAATTTCTTGAGCTAAGGACTGTTGCTTACCCCTTTTATATATATATATATATATATATATATAGAATATTACAAAATTTATTATATAAAATTTATAAATTAATGGGTTACCAATTAAAAAGAGTAATTTTGTTTATTATCTTATTGAAGTAGTAGTAATCATATTTATTATCATATTAGATTATAAGCTTTTATAATAAAGTTTATAGTAGTTTAAATTTTTTTTTTTTTTTTTTATATACAGAGTGTAAGGTTGAATTTATTCAACCAGCTAATTGGCTTTATTCCGTGCCAAATTTTCTTGTATTTCAGCATTTAGTAACCCTGTATTTAGGTGGGCTTGTTGTAAGGGTAGTGAGTGAGATAGAGTGAAGATTGCTCAAGAGTGTGCAAGAAAACAGAGACTCGCGGCTGGATATCGCGGGTGACTCGCGGCTGCAAGCCGCCAGACGCAGCACACGTGCCAAGCATGCCAGAAGGTGAACAGTCATGCTAGCTGGAGCACTACAGGACAAAACAGGACAACTGGCCATACGGTTATCTCGCGACTAGATCTCGCGACTCAGTCAAGTCGCGAGACCAAGCTGCGAGCCAGCCCTGTTTTGAAAAACCTGACGTTTCACATTCTCCTCTCACCTTAGTATAAATACCCCTTATACCCACAAATGAGATAGAGCTTCCAGAGAAAATTTTGAGAGAGAAACCCTAGAGTAAAACAAGATTGATTCATTCACAATCTTTACATAAGTGTCTCTTCAAATTCCTCAACTCTCTTCCTCTCCATTGCCAAACCCTTGAGAGGCTTTTTACCAAAACCTTGTTCTCACCATATCCATTACTGTGAGAGGGTTGTTTGGTGTTCTGGGAAGAAGTTAGGAAGGAACCAATCTTCATTGGTTGATGCTATGGTCTAGTAGCGGAATCCGGGAAGTTAGAAAAGAAAAAGGTTCGGCGCAACCTCGTTGGAGCAAGAAGCTTGGAGGGCTTAGGTGCACTGGGTAGATTAGGCTTGGAGGGTCTATTGCTGTCCATGTATCCCAACTACATTTTCTAGTGGATTGTTTACCGCTTGGAGGGCGGCGAAGAGGTTTTACGCCGAGGGCTTCGATTTCCTCTTCGATAACACATCGCGTGTTGTCTTTGTGTTTGCATCTTCCTTCCCTTTTATCTTTGCCTTTTATTATCTGCTGTGGGTTGTGATTTTAATTTGGCTTAAATAGTTTTTCCAATTCTACATTATAGTTTATGTTCATTTTCCGCACACTAGTTGTTTGACATAAAGCTTGAATTGGTTAATTTGTTAATTGGGGGTCTAAACGTTCAAGGGTGTTTTTACACTATTTGAACTTTCATAGAGATATTTCAATGATGTACGCTTCTAATAATTACTTTTTATCTTAAAATTAAAACACCAATTTTTTTTAATTATGATTCAATTATATTTTTTGCACTTTTGTTTTGTTAAACTTTGTTAAATTGATCTATGGTTCACTGGAGTTATAGATTTTTTTTTTTTTTTTTTTTTTTTGAGAAAGTGGAATTATAGAAATTGGTATTGGAATTTTCTTGGTTATATAATTTTTCAAATTATGACCAAGCAGATTCTAGATACTTTTTTGGGTCAAGGATGGATCACCTTTTCATTGACTGAGCTAGCGAAAATGAATAGGAAATTTCTTTTTTCTTTCTTAAATCACTCGTTTTTCTAGCCTAACCATTATTCTCTTTTATGTATTCATTTTCCACAGTATCACAGGAGGGTCTAGGGACACAATTTTTGTGCTACAATTTAATCACAATTTTGAGATAATTATCTATGAATTACAGGTAGTTCCATAGCAATTTCTTGAGCTAATGACTGTTTCTTTCCCTTTTTTTATATAGAATATTAAGAATTTTATTATATAAAATTTATAAATTAAAAGGTTACCAATTAAAAAGAGTAATTTTATTTATTATCTTATTGGAGTAGTACCAATCATATTTATTATCATATTAGATTATAAGTTTTTATAATAAAGTTTATAGTAATTTTAGATTTTTTTATTTTTTTATATATATATAGAAATTTTTCAATGATGTACACTTCTAATAATTACTTTTTATCCTAAAACTAAAACACCAATTGTTTTTTTTTAAAGCAAACACCAATTGTTTTTAACTATGCGTCAATTATATTTTTTGCACTTTTGTTTTGTTAACTTTGTTAAATTGATCTATGCTTCACTGGAATTATAGATTTTTTTTTTTTTTTTTGAGAAAGTGGAATTATAGAAACTGATATTGGAATTTTCTTGGTTATATTATTTTTCAAAGTATGGCCAAGCAAATTCTAGATACTTTTTTGAGCCAAGGATGGATCACCTTTTCATTGACTGAGACGGTGAAAATGAATAGGAAATTTTTATTTTATTATTTAAATCACTCGTTTTTCTAGCCTAACCATTATTCTCTCTTACGTAATCATTTTCCACAGTATAATATTCCTCGTGAGGGTCTAGGGACACAATTTTTGTGCTACAATTTAATCACAATTTTGAGATAAATAACTATGAATTATGGAAAATATATATATATAGTGAGTTCATATAAAAATGTTTGTGTAATCAAGTCAAATTGTTAAAAAAGTTGTGGCAAATTAAACGGTCTTCAATGAACCAGTTGGGTATTTTCTAGAGGAGAAGTTTGAGGCTGTCGTGTATTTTGAACTTCCAAAGATATTTCCATTTCATTTGGCTAGGTCTTGAAATCTCTTAGATATAGTAGGTCTGCAGATTTAATGTTAAGATTTTCATGCTTTTCTGGTGTCCAAAGAAGTTTATCTGGAGAGTGATTGGTTGGTAATGATGGTTGTGATATTATATGCATTTAATAGTATGATCATCAAATAAATAGGAGCAAATTTAAATCCCAATTTGAATTCAGTTAGGAATTTAGGTCAACAACTCAGCTAGTTTCAATTGGCATGCCCCCGAGAGGAATAAAAGTATAATTTGGTAAAGAGGGACCCAAGTGTCCGCCTATAAGTCCTAAATGTTGATATCCATACCTGAATTAATTTGGAAACAAGCATTTTTAGGACCAAAACCTAAATAGCTTTCCACAACCAGGATGAATGCTTACATCTTATGGCTTTTGGAAAGTTCTTTCTTTCTAGGTATTTTGCATTTAATTAGCAAGTGAACCCAAGCTTGGTCTTGATTTGTTGCTAGTGACCAGCAAATCTGATTTGCTTAAAAATTATAAATTGTGATTTGTTGCTATTAACATTTTAAAAACACGAGTGTGTAAGAATTATTTCCCAAAAAATATTATAAATTTCACTACATAGATCTTACAAATTAATATTTCACCAACCACAAAAAGTAATTTAAATATAAACACATTTATTATCTTGTCAAGGTAGTACTATTAATCAAATTTATTGTCATATCAATTTATGAATTTTTAGTTTAGAAATTTGTAGTAATTCTATACCTTTTTAAAAAAAATATTATGCCTCAATCAAAATTTTGGTTTGATTTGATTTGATTTTTTCAGTGGCTTGTTGCAAACTTTGATAAATTAATATAGAGATGGTTGACTTTTGTAAACATTAAAAGTGCTAAACATAGTTCCAACAATAAAAAGCATTTTGTAAGCAAAATTTAAATCACATGCAACTTCCTAATACACACTTCTGTTAGGTAGTCTCATTTCCATTCACCAAATTTCCACCATGTACAATTGTTCATACTGTTCCTATCCAGGGCTATTAGATAATGACATATATCTGGGGTACACTACAGGTCTTTACAGGGCAATATGTCTGTCTGGCATGTTTCTCCCATATACATTGCCCGCAATGTACCCTCGTTTACAAAGACATTTCAAAACTAATAACATGAAACACAGACATCTAGTTTCTCAAATTTTGGAATCCAGGAAAATATCAAATCTAAAAGGTGATTATACATCAACCTAAAGCTCTAGCTAGTTCTATGGTATTCTATACTCAATTTGTTGCAAATACATCTTTGACCTAGACATCTTACTTGTTGGTGCTGGTTTCAATATCTTCTGGCACATGGTAAGTTGAGAGGAAAAATGCACTCCGATGCTTCTGTAAGAACCTGAATCACAAGATGTATAATCTCTCAGGATGAGTATAATGATGATGGAATGTCGTTCTTGAAAATTTCAATAAAATGACATGTTTGAGGCAAGTTATCTAAACTTTTTTCCCCCAAACAAAAACCTAGAAGTATAAATAAAGTAACGCACTTCACTCTAAAGACACTTTATATTCATTTAAATGAACATTTTTTGGTGCTCCAGACAGCCAAATCATCACAAACTTCCAAGAAAAAATGTAAGCAAAGTTAAGTGTGCAAGTTGTTTCATAAATGTCACCATTCATCACAGTTTTTTATGTTTTTTGGTTTTTTTATAAGTAGCATAAATCATCTTATGCAATTATAAAGATTGTATTCTTATACTCTCAATTGTGTTTTTCTCACAGGCACATGTTAGAATGGTGGTAAGAAGTTATACTTGAGAAACTCGACTAATTCTTGCTGCAGCTCCATCAATGTCTCCTCTTCGATGTTAGCATAGTACAATAACTCAGGCAACTTAACTGCAAATACCAAAAGAATAACATTATAAAAATGAAGTAAAGATGACTAGCACTTTTTATAACACCAAAAGGAAACACATAAGCCAAAAGATGCTACATCAAGCAGTTCTAGTCTAGGAATAGTCACAATTAAAAACAACAGCACATGTCCAGCAACAGTAGCAATCCACATTTACAGTCATCAATTACTCTGCAAATCCAACAAGCACCACAATATTTGTTAGGCAATATAATAAATATTCAAAATGTCTTAGTTGTCCAAAATCAATATAAAACATACACATATATCTTGGAGATCAATCATCAGCCAATATATCCTTTTCCATTTTTAACTAATTTTTGAGAAAGAAAAAATCAGTTTGATATCATATGAGTTGACATCTTTTATATCTCAAGCTACGCATTTAAAATCAGCAATAGACAAGTTTTTGTAAGTAGTAATAGACAAGTCCAAAACTGCATATCCTAGATTTAGCTGGCACCATATCTTCTTCTTTTTGGTAAGTAAGAAAAAATTTATTAAACAAGGCTACTTCCTCAAATTACAAAATTGAACTAGTTATAAATATTAATTAAAAATAATGTAGTTAAAAATAATTTCCATTGTAATTACATTTAAATGTTATAACATTTAAGAATATTTAAAAACTTGCATAGAAACATTGATTAGCTAGGACTTCGGTAATATGAGATCTTGTAAGATAACAAATGATGCAATTCACTACACAAACTCATAATTAAGCTAATAAGGGTAAATCCAAACATTTCCCGCATCTTCCTTGTTTTAGCATTAGATACAAAAATAGTTTTAAACTGAGAACATAAACAAATCTACACATAAACCACTCAAAACTAAATGAATTAAAATTTTGATAAAAGTCAGGAAGGATTTTTGGGACTGTTTCAAGATCAGCTCAATGCAATTGATGATTATTGGACAAGTGCTACCATAGACTACCAGAAAATGTACTAGCATAGATTAACAAATGTAAACAGTAATTTCCATATTCCATAACTCGTGGTCTCCTAGCATATTTTATGATGCAGGGAGCACAAAAACAATTTTATTTAATGTAGTTCTATTCATTTTTAGAAGTCAATTTTATTTTTACTATTGGTCCATTGGATTTTATTTTAGGTCATATTAGTTTATTAAGTTATTGGCATTTTACTTAATTTCCTAGAGTAAAGGTTATTTATGAATTCAATAATTGGACCTTGGCCCAAGTCAGTTAAGAATTAAGGTTGAATCCCAGTAGCCTATATAATTAGCTATTATACTCCAATGGAAACAAGCTTGATTTTAAATTTCTATTGCAATTTTCCAATGGCATAGTGCTGATTCCTAAGTTCATTTTCCAATGGGTGTTGTTGGCACTGGTAATATCATCAAATTTCATTAAATTAGCAAAAATGCCTCATAAAGCAAACTACAAGGAAGGTAACTTCAACGAAATTTTCTTTGGGGTGGTCTGGGAGATGTTTCTAAACGTCACTTGGTGAATTGGTCCAAGGTATGCTCTCCTATCCAGTCTAGGGGTCTAGCAATTCGAAACTTGAGATACTTTAATGAAGCATTATTGGGAAAATGGTTGTAAATATTTGGGTATGAGAGAGAAGCGCTATGGAGAAGGGTTATAAGGGCTAAATATGAAGCTGAGGCATGAGATTGGTGCTCTAATTCTGTTCCAGGCTCCTATGGGGTGAGTTTATGGAAAACTATCAGTAGTGGTTGGTCTACTTTTTCTCACTACATTCAATTTCAGATTGGAGATGGGACTAGAGTGAAATTTTGGCATGATGTTTGGTGTGGGGATAATCCTTTGAGTATGAGTTTTCTAGATTTATTCAGAATTAGTAATGATAAGGAGGCTTATGTGGCTGATCTCATGCAGTTTCCTACAGGGGTTTTTTTTTGGGACTTAGAATTCCTACAAGAAATTCATGATAGGGAATCAAATTCTTTGTCTATTTTTTGGAATGTTATATATGGAGTCTCATTGAGAGGTATTGGTGAGGATAAGATGTGTTGGACACCTGCTAAGAGCAAGGGTTTTGAGGTAAGCAGTTACTATCAGGCTTTGTTGGGTGTATGTACTCAATCCTTCCCTTGGAGAAGTATTTGGAAGCAAAAGGTTCCTTCCAGAGTTGCATTTTTTGTTTGAACTGCAGCTTTAGGAATGATCTTGACTATTGATAATTTACGTAAGAAGAAGGTGTTGATTCTAGATTGGTGTTATATGTGCAAAAGTAATGGAGAATCTGTAGACCATCTTTTACTACATTGTCCTATTATTTATGAGTTGTGGTCTATGGTGTTCACCTTGTTTGGTATCCACTGGGCAATGCCAAAGACTATAGTTGAGCTCCTTGCTTGTTGGCAAGGAAATTTTGGTCATCATTGTAATGGTGTTATTTGGATGGCTGTCCCTCATTGTTTGATGTGGTGCATTTGGCGGGAGAAAAACAACCGGTGTTTTGAAGATTCTGAAAGGACTATAGCTGATTTAAAACTTTTCTTCTTTAAAACTCTATCGGACTGGATGTCTACCATAGGAAGTCATTCTATTTCTTCGGTCTATGATTTGATAGATGCTTGTAATTTATGTATTTGATTATGTTGGTCCCCGGCTGTATACTTCCTATATACTCGGGTGACTCATTATTAAGTTCTTGAATAAAATTTCCTTTACTTATCAAAAAAAAAAAGTGTTACAAAATAAACCATAGAATAGTTTCATTTTTTTTTTTTTTTTTTTGGATAGGTAAAAATAATATAGTTTTTCATATTTTAAGGGTATACCACAGGGGTGGTGTGTGTATTTTATCCTTATTTTTATTTTTCTATTCATTTGTTTATTCTCAGTTCCCTTTAAGAATTTTGTGCTGCATCATTTTATTTATACAGAACCCCTGATATATATAAAGTTTAGCTTTAGTAGAAGATATACAGACCCGACAGTTGTCTAAAAAACTTATCCTGGTAGAAGTAGAACTCTGCCAGCCAGTCAATTTTGATAGGGGCATGGCAGGAAGAATTACTCATTTAGCCAGCCCTATTGCCCTCAACATGTTTGATAAATGTCGAAACTTCCACATTCTACATAATTATGATATGGCTGGTTATTAAAACAATAAGCATAAATATATTTAAGGTAAAAAAAACTAGAATCTTCCTACAAATCAAACTTCACAAAAGAGACGCAACATCTGTTGATTAATTTATTTAAATTATAATAAATCAAGATTATTGCAATGTAAAACACAGAAAACGTAACAAATTTTCCCAAGAAAATAATTGACTTCTAGCATAAAAGGATAAACATACCAAAGAGGCGCAATAGATGTTCAGCACCATATACAGTTGAAGGAGAGACATCAACTGAAATTGCTTCTTTATATTGCCGACGCTCACTTTTATATAGAAGTATTGCTGGCAATGCTTTGTCGAAGTAACAACGTAATCCTTTCAGAATTTCTCCCACTGAATCAGCTATCCTATATCCATTTAATTACGTTACAGAGAAAGAACAATGACAACACACAAAAACATGAACACCAGAACACTAACAATAGGTAATTACCAAGACACGAATGCATCAATTCCAAAAACATGATACTAAGAACTTCACACACAACAAAAATTGCATAGGAAAGTAATGTCTAATTACAGAAGTTGCAAGATGCATCAATAGTAAGTTTAACACTTGAGGGCATTTACACCAAGGTGCTCTTTTTCATATTTCTCTGGCCTTCAGAACTAGATACAGTAATGCAGACTATATCAATGTACAACCTCTCTTTAAACACTAATCTAAATGATTACTAAATGAACCATTATTGTATTTTATTTTAAAATTTTCTTATAAGATTAAATTGGTTAGAAGACTGACCATTTCAATATCTTGGTTCAATAATTTGTAAGGATGGGATGACTGAGGAGGATGTGGGTCATTGAATAAGAACGGGGTGAAGGAGAGAGAAGTATATCGGGAATACTGTATCAGCTGAAGGGCTATAAGATTGCAATAAAACTCACTATGGTCTATGCTACAAATTGTTGGACAGTTAAAAAGCAACATATTCATACATGAGTGTAGTTGAAATTAGAATGCTGAGATGGATAAGCAGAAATACTAGGAAATATAAGATAAAGAATGATGCCATCCATTCAAATGTAAAGATGACTAATATGCAAAATAGTAGATAACAATGGTTTGGCCATGTGCATGAGACTGATTAATGCACATGTTAAAAAGAATGTTTAATTCATTTTGATGGAGTGAAAATTAAGTAGAGGGAGGATAAAATAGCACGGGTATAAATAGTGAAGAAATACTATTAAACCGGGAGGTGACAAAGAATCTACAGTATTGCAGAAAACAATACATGTGGTCAACACCCTGATTAGTTGAAGAGGTTCATAGCCAACCCCAATTTGATTTAAATTAAGGCTTAGTTGGGTTGAGTCTTCAAAAGCTAGTTCTATAAAAAGAAGCCATACAAAAATCAAAAACCACTTATTTTAAAGAATAAGTCAGTTGATGATGCATTTTGTTAAAAACCAGCAAAAAAAAAAAAAAAAAACTAGTATATTACAGGTAAAGAAATAGGTGCCAGGTAAACATTACAACAAAATAAATTCTGTAAATTATGGTCCACTATACAAGAAAGACTTGAAATTTAGCAAGCCAAAAAGTAAAAGACTGAGAAGTGGCCAAAAAAATAGGGAATGAACTTACGAGTTATCCTTCTTCATCCTGTAACCAAGATACTTCTTCAATATTTCATCAACATTTGGGGCACGTGGAAGTTTAACAAGCTGCAAGAGAGAACATGAACATAAACCAAAATCTTTTACAAGTGATAAATACATTAAAAAAAATAAACTAGAAATTAAAATAATGATTAACTGGTAATGCTTAGTTAGTCATTTGCAATATATTTAGTTGCTTAATTAATGATTGATATTAGAAACTCATTGCATACATATGGTATTTCATATTATAAAATGTTCTTCCATACTTATCAAAAAAATAGAATGTTCATCCATAAATCCTTAGTCATGAAACCACACAACAAACATGTAACACAATTAAGAATGAAAAGCACTTGATAATGCAAAATATGCTCAAACCATGTAATAAAGTTTTCTTCCATAAATCCCCTATAGCAGTGATGTAACCATGTAAGAACCAAGAAAGATTATTAAGAAAAAACTTTGGTTGATAAAGCAGAGTATGGCTAGAACAATGACAATGAAAATCAGTCCTGTGACTCATTTATATCCTAGTTAAAATTCCAATAGTTGTGTCATTCTAACAGGTAGTTACATTAGTTACCAGGTAGTTGGTTATCAATGATAAAAAAGGGATCAACTATGTACATGAGTTTCTTTAATATTCAAAGTAGGAATTAACAAATGCACTGAATGCATGCCGAGGCATGTTCCTAGCTGTAAATAAAAATCCTACAAAATTAGGTCAGTGGCTAAGATATAGAGGTTGATTACACCATGGGAAAAGGGAAGAAAAATAAAAAAATAAAAAAATAAAAAAATAAAAAATAAAAAGAATCAATTCACTAACTCTACCAAGTCTACTGAAGCATTTTACAGCAACCACGTTCCAACACCAAATTAGGCATCATCTGAAGACTAGAAATCTCAAATGTACAGTAAAACATAGAGGATATGGTACCTTGCCTAAATGAGTAATAAAGTCACAATCATCAACTAATTGCTTCTTTAGTGGTGGTGGAATTTGGATATTCGCAAGCTTGTCCAGTGGTATCATGCCTTTCTCCTAACAGTTCATAAACAATTGACTCAATAAAAAGATAGCAAACTAACAATTAATTATCAAGGGAAAAAGAAGCCAAACTAACAATGGAAAAGCTAACAAGATCTTGAATGAAGTAAAGAAAATCATCTGGCTGATAATGAACTATCAAACTGATGCATCTTAATTAATCAGGATTTATGCAAAAAGCACATAATCATGCATGGGCAAAATGGAAGTGTTTTAGGCAATACCTTACTAGCAGCGTCATTCTTTCGCTTCTTGGCTCTAGCTGCTGCATACAATTTCCCAGAGTAGCTCAGAAAAAGAGCAAAGAACAATATCTCTTTCTTTCTTTTTTAAATAATAAATACCAGATATTTGGAAATTGCAGTCAAAAAGAGGTTTTTTTTTCCTTTCTTTCAAAGATAAGACCAGATGTAACTATTGACTGATATGCGTTCAGTGTCATCCACAAATTAAAAATTGCAAAATAATAATAATTTGTGTACAGACGGGCTTCTATATATATTCCGAATATCAATGAAGTCTCTTAAGAAAAATCAATAGTCAATGCCATATATCAGATGATCAGAATGACAGTATCCTATGTTAAACACCAGTGGCTGAGCCTGGCAAGCTGCAAATTATTGTCAAAAGGCAGTGGATTCTGCTCATGTTCTTTTCTTCAGAAAATGATTATATTACGAGGTTGTTATTTTGAATACTCATTCTTCCCCCAATCATCATGTTTCTTCCTACAAAAAAAGTACCTAGGCACATGTATATTCATGGCTACATGCATGCCTGAGATAATAAACTTGGTTATGCGTACTATCAGATATACAAAAAACTGGAAGGTGAAAAATGGAGAGCGCATTATCCAAGATCAAAGGAGAGAAGATGGAAGCCAACCCCTGCCTGATCCATTGATTTGTATGAATTTTTTTTACAAGTTTACACACAGACTATGAGTGTAATAGAGCATCCATCGCCTAAAGGATCACCCTAAGAAATCTCCTTGCTTTTCTCATGTTACAATCCCCTTCCCGTGGAACCCCCCTTCTCAATCCAAGCACCCAATGGGCTTCAAACCCACAACCTTACCCTCCACCCTTTCTTATGGAGCGAGAAGGTGCCATTTGAAGTAGAGCTCACTGCTTTTAATTAATATTGGCTAATCCCCTTAAAGCCACAGTATATTAATTCATCATGTTTCACTTGGGGGAAAATCGTCACATCCAACAAAAAACATTTAATATTTAGCAATTCTAACAACTCTTTGCCTTTCCCGCTACACTAAAGTTGTCTTAATATGAAAGAGTCACAGAAATTCTTATAGCACTTCCATAATTATAAGTTTCCAATCCCAACATAATCCAAAATATAAAAATTTTCCTTTCCATTACCACCTGAGTTCCATGCCAGGGGCCACAATCAATGTGGAGACCTAAAGGGAAGAACAAAAAATATCGATATTCTAGTTAAAATAGTAAGCAATGAGCAAGAGAGTAAATCTAACCGTTGAGGCTTTTTGGTATAATCTGTGACGCTCGCACTTGCTTTGTATTCTTGTCTATGCTCTGCTTCTGGTCAAGGGCCTGCTGCTTCTGCACATTTTCCTCAGTGAACTTCAACAAGCGATCCAAGCCTACCCATTCATCCCAGCTGTTGAAAAACAAAGCCTAAAAAAACTAAGACTTCCCAGGAGATCATAAGCACAAGGTAAGCCACAAAAATTTGGAGAAGCTTAAGTACATTTTCCATCTCTCATAAAACCTCTGTCCTCTCTCCCTCTAAATATAGTATAATTCTAAAGTAATCATATTCAAAAGCTCTAGTAATAATATATTCCATGGTCTAATACATATGCCAAACAATAAAAGAAATCAAGATCACCATAAAATTCAAGAACAGGGCCTTAATGTGATTCAAATGAGTCACAAAAACATTTTGAGGTCTCACCAATCTTAGAAGTAAACTTTGAATGACCGGTGTGCTGCAACAAAGGGTACAAATGCAAAACTTTCAGATTATACAAAAACTTTTCATCATTTGAATACACAAATATACACATCCCCATTTAAATGCTTGGTTTCCTGGTAAGGCTTTCAAGATAGTCTTATTTAACATAAAAAAATTGCAGATGGAAAATTTGCAACTCTCTGTCTGGCTACTTGAACATTGAACAGATTTTTTTTTTTTTAAATGAAAATTTCTAAAAGAATCAACAAAAACATATGGATAGTTGCATATTGTGATTGGAGATAAAGACCATTGCACCCAAAATGAAAAATGCAGAAGTGCTAGATCCGTTATCTGTGAGGTAAAATACTTATTAGAAAAATTATTTGGAGGTAAAAAATGAGCAATGTTATGTTAGAAAAAAAAAAAAAAATTAAATTAAATAAAACGGGGAAAAAAGGGGGGGAGGGGGGCGGGGGGGGGGTTGTTGACAAGAGCTATAGTATTGAGATTTGGAGTTCAAAAAAAAGGGTATCTAAAAGATCGGAATGAGAAAGAAGTGTTGAACCATTATCTGTGAAGTAAAACATAAAATCTATATTTGTAAAAAAATAAAAACAATACCTACACCTCCAGTTTCAACTACCAACTGCCAGCACATTAGAACATTAAATCAGAATTCAGAAATTTTAGGATGTCAGGTACATTTTTTTTCTACTTAATAAATTAGACGTCAGGTACTTTAAGGAGCATTGTACTCACTTTTTGCTCCAGCCCTGCACAAAAGAAAGCGAGCATGCTGTTAGGAATATAATTAATTAATAATTCTAAAACAAGTTCGCCATAGAAGGACAAGTGACATTGCAGGGAAATGACACGCATAAAGGGCCTGAAACCTAGCATGGCACATTTAAAACATGGAGACGAAGTGGAAACATCAGGATTCGAAAACAGAACTAGAGCATGATTCATGAAGATTGCTACTGTTAGAAAGATTTAAATAACAAGATAACGCCTGGAGATTTATTGATAAGAGTCGTAGACAGTTGAGGATGTAGCTCCATGTGGCAACAATAAGTCAATAACCGAGTATAATTGTCAAGAACACAAGTATAAATAGACGATTCTTATCTCAAAGCAAGACACACACGCAAGACACATTTCAATATTGTAGTTGTTACTAATTTGCATTGATTTATAAAACATGTTATTTCCTTAGCTATTACGTGGTTAAGTATTTTTCATCGATTTAAAAATAAATAAAAGAAAAATTTAGATAAAAAAGTTATGATCGGAACCGGTGGTGGTGGCAGTGGTTGGCCACCGAAGACCAG
The DNA here is from genome assembly GCA_028535165.1 of Quercus tomentella. Classification (NCBI taxonomy): domain Eukaryota; kingdom Viridiplantae; phylum Streptophyta; class Magnoliopsida; order Fagales; family Fagaceae; genus Quercus; species Quercus tomentella. The sequence goes on along the minus strand of JAPQVY010000155.1, from coordinate 3,865,260 downwards.
GAACGTTAGTGGGGGCAGAGGTTCCGCTGATAAGTTTTAGGTGAAGCGGAAAATGATTTACAAAAAATGAAAGCATAAATCAATTTTCGTCGTAAGTGTCTTTACTTTATGGCACTGGTGGCTCTACATGTCACTCAGGGTGGTTACATGACCACCCTGAATTTATTTTTATTTTTTTATAATACCTTAAAATTTTTGAATTTTAAATTAATATGGGTTGTTGACCACCCTGGAAAAAAATCTTGACCACCCTGAAAAAAACTTGAACACCCTAAATAAAAATTTGAGTCCATTAAAAATAAAATTTTTCTCTCCAAAATTTTGGTCAGTTGAAGATTGAACCAAAGAATTTCAAAAAATGCAATTTTACAACATTTTCACAACAATTTCACAAATAAATCTTAAGTAGTAATTAAGTTATTATTGACTGTTATTGGTGGACATAAAAGTGAAATCTATGGTAGGTTCAAATTAGAACTAGTAAAAACTGCTCATCTAGGATTTGTTGTAAAAGTATCGTAAAAATGTTGTGAACGTAATACTTCTCAAAAATTGCCCAAACAAATACAATTTAGCCCAAATCAAATGTTTAATTGTGATTTTTAGATTGTGTTCTCAGAAGACACATTTTCAAACAGCTAGTCTATTAGTGTTTATTTTAGTCTTTAGCTGAATTTGTTGGATTAATGTGATATATTTTGTACATACGCATATGCACTAAATTAAGTAATGCCTAAATACTTTATTGAAGATGATTAATATAACAGTTGAATGCCTAAATTGAATATATTGAATGAACTTATATTTTACCCTTTATTATTTTGCACCATGAACAAATTTCTTATAAGGAAATTACTTGTATTGCTAGATTAATATTCTAAGCAAATACGTATTGACTTTAATAATTTTCTTGCAGATCATAAGCTATGAGAAAATGTCTCATCTTTTCATCCTAATGATCAGGTTGAAATAAGAAGAGCATATTTACAAAGAGGTTTTTGTCAACTTCTTGGCCATGATTTCCCTAAAAAAGAAATTAGTGGAGCATTGTGTTTATTTAATACTAATTAGTTTAAAGAATACAAAAATTGGTTGGAATAGATCATAAAAAAAAAAGATGACGTATTTTGTTTATATTGTTACTTATTATTAGGCAAGATGTTCATAATTGGATGGGATATCAGTAGTTTAATGATTATTTGGTTGTATACATTGAAAATGATGCAATTGATAGAATTGATAACGAAACTATCGTTAATTCAATTTCAAAATATGAAAACCCATAAAATAAAATTTTAAAAATTTATGTATTTGCACTTTTTTGTGATATCGATATATTCAAATTTTGTTTTATCAAATTTTGTTTAATTTAAGTTTTTTTAATGACCACCCTGCAAAAATTCCTGAGCCACCACTGCTTTATGGTCAACCGAAAAACTTTGACCAATATTTTCCGTCGCCCCCAACCCCGTATATGCTGAAATTATTTTCCGGAAATCAATTTCCGTCTAACCAAACACCGCCTAAGTACATACATACAAACGCAATCAACATACAATAAGTTTCTATCAATATATATATAGACACACACAACGAGTACATAACAGAATTATAATCATTGATAAATTATATTTAAAAATATGAAATAATAGCAAAGAAATCAAGAACTTACAAGGTAATGCACGAAAAACCTCCACTCCCTGTTCCGGTACTCAATTGTTTTCACCTTGCAAAATCAAAAAGAGAGCATTAACAACGCAAAGTCAACAAAAAAATCCGAAAACAAAGAAAAATCATTCTTTTTATTGTATCTTTACCTTTGCTTCGTAAATGAGAGAGCTATGAAAAGCGAGGACTTTCTCTCCTTCGGAGAAAGGAGCGGAATCGATGTTAGGAGCGGAATCGGGATCGTCGTCTACGTCCATATCGGACTCGGTCGCCGATGAGTCACTGATCAAAGCTTCAGTGCTCGCCATTTTGATCGCTGTGATGAATATTTGGGGGTTTTGTGTGTGAGAGTAAAAGAATCAAGAATCTTTGGGTTGCGTTCTTTGTTTCTTGCCTTTTTTTTTTTCAGTTTCGCTCTTTAAATAAGCCTCAGTGTACTCACTCTACTTCAGTTATTTCTCTGAGTAAGAAAAAAATAAATAAAAAAACTTTGATTCTAGCGCCTAAATTGAAACGACAATGTTAAGCACGGCCGCTGGCCGTTTATCGAAGTCTTAACCAGTGCCTTGTCGTTTATTCAAGTTCACAAACAACACTTTTTCTTTTCTTTTTTTATGGTTGGGAGAGTGGATAAGTGGAGAAATAAAAAATTATTTTGTTTGTTTGAAGAAAAAAGTGAAATGAAGGAAAAGATAATTTATATAAATTTACTCACATTCCCTTATTACATAATATATTTAAAAAATAATAATTTCAATTAAGATTTTATTTTATAAATCTAACAATATAGATATTACTAAGCCATTTGAAATTTTACATAACATGACAATTTGTACACTTTTAAATTTATAACATTTAATCTTTTTTTTTTTCATGCGTGCTCACCAAGTCACTAGTGACTATTGGATTACGACTTCAGTAAATTTATGACTAAGGGTGAGTTTGGTTCAGTTTTTTAAAACTAGGCTTTTTGAAAAAGTGAAGTTTTTAAAAAATGCGGTATAAAACTGGACTTTTTGTAAAAGCTGAGTGTTTGGTAAAAACGGTTAAAAATGCTTTTTAAAAAAGCTAAGGCTCCGTTTGGGAGTTCATAAAGGAATGGAATGAACTGATCATAAGGGAATGGAAAGGAATGAAATGGAATGGAATGTATTTAAGTAAGGGAAAGGAATGGAAAAGAATGGAATGGAATGGAATCAAGTAACCTTGATTGGATGTTTTAATATAAAGAAATGGAAAGGAATGAAAATGAATTGAATATAAGTAATCTTGTTTGGGAGCAATATAGAAGGAATGGAATGGAATCATTTTATGACAATATTACTATTAAACCCCTATTTTAAAATAAAGAGTTGAATATATAGGGGTATTTTGGAAGTTTTAGTAAAAAAATCATTAAATTTAATTTTATTCCCTCCCATTCCTCCCAATTTCGGGGGGAATGAAAATTTGAGATTTTAAGGGAATAGAGAGGAATGAGTGTTCCCTCCTACCCATTCCATTCCCTCCCACTTAAACTCCCAAACAAGGGAATGAGCTTTCCATTCCCTCCATTAAAACTCCCAAACAAGAGAAGGAAAGAATATTCTAAAATTATTCTTTTCATTCCTTTCTATTCCATTCCATTCCCTCTTCCCAAACGAGGCCTAAGTGTTTGGCTAGGACTTATAAAAGTGGTGGTTTAAGTGGTACATTACCAAAAATGATAATTTATATATAAATGAGTTTATTTCATACTTTTTTTTTTTTTTTTTTTTGAGAAACTAGACCAAAACTTGGCCCAGCAGAAACTATTATTGCTTAAGGAACATCAAAAGAAAGAAGGTGAACAATATCATCCGGTACATCTTCAAGCCAAACATCTAAGCTCGAGGAATTTTTTGCTCTTTTAGCGAGAGTGTCAGCAACTACATTACAATTATGTTTCACATGACAAAACTGAAATGAGTTTAAGTCTGAAGCTAAAATCCTGATATCATCAATAATGTGACCAAAGTCCGGGTGGTCCGAATTCTCATGGATGATTGCTTGGATCACTTCCATAGAATCACCTTCAAAGATCATGTCTGAGAGTCCTATTTCCTTGGCGAACAGCACCGCCCTACGACAAATCAACTACTTCATAATACTTAAATCAATTTTTCTCTTTCTAAAAAAATTATTTTTTTCTCATCAATATTAGCTAATAATAACCTACCACTTAAGATTTATTGTGAAAATATTGTGATAATTGATACTGATTTTAATTTGAACGTACTATTACAATTTTTTTTTCTCTTTCTAAAAAAATTATTTTTTTCTCACTAATATTAACTAATAATAACCTACCATTTAAGATTTATTGTGAAAGTATTGTGAAAATATTGTGATAATTGATACTGATTTTAATTTGAACGTACTATTACAATTATTATTTTCTCTTTCTAAAAAAATTATTTTTTTCTCATAAATATTAGCTAATAATAACCTACCACTTAAAATTTACTGTGAAAATATGGTGATAATTTATACTAATTTTAATTTGAACGTACTATTAAAATTATTTTTTTCTCACCAATATTAACTAATAATAACCTACCACTTAAGATTTATTGTGAAAGTATTATAAAAATATTGTGATAACATTTCTCAATTTTAATTTCTTTTTTTTTCCTTATTTTTTTTTTCTTTTCATCTGTATTTCCTTCTTCTTTTTTCCCCCTCTTTTTTTCTCCTCCACACACGTACCCTTACTTTTTTTTTTTCTTTTTTTCCTTCTTTCCTCTTTTTTCCCTACCACTTCCTCTAGACTCCAAAACATTCCACACAGAGTCTCTTTCTTTTTTTATTTTCTTTCTTCCTTTCTTCCTCTTTTCGCAGTAAGGGTTCGCCTCATGGCTCATCAAGAATCAAGACCCACTTCGGCACCACCATTTGAGGCAGCTTTTTCATCGTTGTGTTGATCAATGATTCCATGATTCTCATCAAGAATCAAGAGGCAATTCATTTTGGCAGTATCCACTGTGGATACTGTAGCTGAGAGATGAGATCTAGTTCTAGAATTGAGGACTGTAGATAGCGTGATCTGCCTTTTGAAACACAGTGGGCAATTTGGGAAGAAGACGAAGAAGAAAAAAGAAGAAGATGAAGAAGATCGGTCCGGATCGGTCAAGAGAAACATTTACCTGCAGCAGCACAGTCCGGATTGTGTAGCAGCACGGAGGAGAGGCTTGTTCTTGAAGATGAGATGAGAGGAAGCCGTGACTTTCTAACTACAGACCTTGATTTATCAAAGGGCAAAATTGGGTTTTCAATCAAAATGGTTGGGCAATTTGGTAATTGAAGAGAGCTTCTCAACGGTAACATTTATCAACGTGAGTTGGCTTTTGCAAAAGCTCGCCAGAGCTGTGTTGTGTCAAAACCACGTTTGTTCACATTTCAAAAAGCCACGTTTTAGAAAAAGTAGGATGTTTGAGTCTTACCAAACGGGCAGATAGAAAAAGTGGTTTGAAAAAACACTCTTTGCACTTCAAAAGTGCAAACAAACGGACACTAAATATTCTCTAATCCTCTAATGAGAAGTCATTATGTACACTTCTTCTTTTTCAATGTGTACTTTTAATCATATAGTTTACTTAATAATCAAATAGTTCATATGATTTTAAGAAAAAATTGATGTATTCTATATGTTTTACTGTTTTAGTTTAATGGTTCTGATGACGATCCAATTACTAATTTGGGTGCCCATGGGCCATGGCTCCTTCCATATATATCTTGGTGTTGATATGAGGGAGCCATATTAGTTTCTTTAAGATCTTTAAGATCCTAGCAGAGAACTTCTATCCAAATCTTCAAAGTTCAAGCTCCATCATTGGACCAAAACAATAATAATAGATTAATAGGTCATTTAAAACCGGCATTGTGCTTAGAAAATGTAATGAGGAAGTCACGTTATGAGAGAAGTATGCATTAACAGTGAAGGGCAATGTGAAAACAGATTTTGTTTTTCCTCGTTTTGCTGGTATTGTCTTTTTGGTCATTGTGTATATATCCGTGTTCACCTTATATATTATTTTACGTATTCAATTTAGATTGTCTTAACTATAATCGCAACCTCACAGCAGCATTTCTTTATAGTTTGTTCTAGTCTTCACTTTTGACTGCATTGAAAGGAAAAAAAAAACACGAAGAAAGCAGCCAGGGTTTATACGTGTCCCCATCGTTTTGAAATTTGTAGTCCTACTACCGACTTACTGTGTTGGCAATCTCTCATTCTTTGTATCTTTGGACTTTTTTTTCCCATTGGACCAAAAATGATGACTAATGCAATGCATATTGCATAGGAAATAGCCTTCGTGCCCATTGTGATTATGCAAGTGGCAAATTCTTAAGCAAAATGGGAGATATCCAGCATTATTGGTGTCCTCAAATTCTTGGCTTGGCATCCACATTCAAATTAGAAATCATAAGACCTTTTAGGAGCTTTTCAAAACTTTTGAAAATCTTATGCTGAATTTGATATCATATTGCCATGACAATGATATTCTGACATAACTGTACATGCTCAATTTGCATTCACATTCGGTAATAATCAAAGGCTGATTCTTTAAGGATAAACAAAATCATACACCGAAGCATAAAATAATGGAATCAAAGATTATTCATTACAAAGTTATATAGCAAAACAAACTATAGAATTACAAACAAAGTATAATTGTTGTTGTACATCATGTAACCCGTATAATATACGAATGCTAATTAAATCTTGGTATATATTCTTCTATAACACACTTTGTTAGTGAAAATGAACGAACTTGTTAGAAAGATTTGAAAGAATCACCAGTGGTGCTGGTAGTAACCAATTAGTGTCCCTCACCAGGGCTAGGTCCCGAGTCCTTTACCACTCCTAGATGTCGACCATTGGTGGAACCATGACCCTTTCCCCGTGGGCTTAGACCTTCAGTTTTAACACCTTTTATATTCATACCATCAAAGGAAATCTCAACCCCTTTGCTCGTAGAGATGCGAGGCTGGTCACCATTGAGAGGACGAGCTTGTGACAGAAAAGGTGCAGGACTCAGTATGAGAAGAACAAGGAAGAAGCAGCTTAGAGACATGAGGACTCTGGCCATTTAAAATGGTTGATAGTATATGCTTTGGATTAGGCTCAAAATTATAAGTGCCGAAGACAGATTATGGGATATATATATGATTTGTGCAATAAGCTAGCCAGTGCAGCCTATTTATATTAGCGCATGCAATATTCAAAGGTGGGTTTTAGTTTAGGACTCACATTTGACACTTCGACACTTTGACTAGCTAAAAGCACAAACACTGCCCCCATTCAAACACATGTGAGTAGGATGAAGTTCTTGTGAAGTAAGGCTATACCTCTTCTTCTTCTGCAGGAAATGAGGACGCAATTTCTTGGGTCCAACTCTTGGGTAGAAAGCAAAGGAAAATAGGAATTTGGTCCAAATTTGAAGTACTACTAAACAATACGGTATTTTTCTTTAGGTAATTGTTGGTGAACGGTTCAGCACAAGGATTACCATTATCGATCATTTGATTAAAACTATATAGTCTTATAAGTTATAATTAAAGAATGGAGAAGGTAAGGACCAAGCCATGGTAATGATTAAACTATATATGATTCAATTTAAAAGAAACACAAAGAACTAAATCAGCACTGACATCTGCAATTCTTACTGTAATAATATTTATTTTGATATAGACCAAGTTACTAGTATAATTTTTTCAGGATGTAATGAATATTATAGTCAGGTCGGTGACCAGGGTCAAAAAAACTATGTATAGTACTTGTATACCATCCAAGAGGCAAAGGAGTGAGTCCACCTCGTGAGAATTAGCTTTTGAATTGTCTGTAGAGTCTAGACATGTGAAAGGATTAAAACATAGATCATGTAATATAATTTTAGTGGATGATGTTAAACATGGAGTTAATTTTAGTTAGAAATTAATTTGAAGAGATGCAGATATGGAATTTAGAAGATAATCAAGGGTCTTTAATTGAATCATGGTGTGGTTTAAGATTTCATAAGTTCTGGATTTTGATTAAAAATGTTGAGAACAATTAATGTCTTAAAACATCAACCAAAATATTTGAAAGCATATCGGAAATATATGGTTACTACTATGCTAAAATATTGGTCAAAGTCAAAAAATATATACGGCTCTAATTTTTGTTAATTACCTAGTGCTAACCTAATTTTCTACAAAAAAATAAATAAAATAAAACTTTCTGCCCCATTTTTCTAATGGGGAGAATTAATTTCAAATATGAGCATCCCTTTCGTAAATCTCAAGATTTCTCTTTTCAAAGCTGTTGTATATTGAATGAACTAGTCCTTGATTTCAAGTTTGTAAACGGTCTTAGGCTTGAATGGAATGAAACAAGATGAATCTCCTGGATTCACATTATACCTTTTGGCCTTACATGTAATTCCAATTTGTATTTACTTGAAATCCTATAGAGTGACCTGCTAGGAAATGACCAAAAGGGAAAATTAGCCCCCCAAAAAAAGACCAAAGGGAGGAAAAAGTTTAATGTGGAAAAAAGAACATGAGAAAAAGATATATGACCACATTTTCTTTTTTGCTGAATAAGATATATGACCATATTGTTGTTTGTTTATTTGTACTCACGAATCCACATTGTTTCTTTCTCAAAAAATAAAAATAAAAATAAAAACGAATCCACATTGTTTTGTTTGGTAATTTTTGCTACGTAGGCATAGATGAAATTCAGGCCCAACATAGACGGCATAGAATGGAAATAGCTTGATTTGGTCAACTAGTTGATTCTTAATTGGTGGCACTTAATTTTCAATGTTGTGGGCTTCATATTGTGACTACTAATGCTTGTGGGAGTGTGTGGTCATAGACAAAAGTAGCCACACCTAGGACAAGATTATTATCTTGAATAATATACTTTGCCGGTTTAGTAAGGAAAATGAATGTGTGTAATTATTTCAAATTATCATTTTGAAAAATAAAAAAGAATTTTCTGATGGTCTTTCATTGCCTAATAGCACTTTTCTTGTTTCTGAAATTCAAGAATCTAGCAGCTGGTTTGCTGGCAGCCTTTGTAAAAACAAGAGAATAATGTTTTTTTAGATAAGTTCCATTAACTAATAATAAGCTCACGGATCCACATAATTTACAACATTTTTCACACATGACACGTTAATATTCACAATCTTTTGCTATTATAACTTAATATGAAAGTAGCATTTGTGGTGAATTATGTTAAAATAGTGTTAGTGGCAAAACATCTATATAAGTTGTGAAAAAGATAATGAAGTTGTATATGTTTGTAGAAGAACTTTGTACTAACATGCTTTACTCCAACATGCTTTACTCCAAGCCTAACTAACATACTCAGACTCTAGTCATTGAAATGATTGATATAAGATTAACTTGTAGGGAAATTGCCTCAAATTCATTTTTTGATAGATAAATTTGTATTTTTTATTGTGACTCGATTACTTATTTTAGGATTTTTTTTTTATAAAGATATAAAATTAACTTGGCTACCTTTAGATTTCCTTAGAGCATTTGCAGCAGTGGAGCTAAAAAGCTATAATGCTATTTTAGCTCCACCACTATAGCAAAATAAGCCCACAGCAGTGGAGCTAAAGCCATAAAATTTGGCTGATTTGCTACAGTGCACATCTATAGATAGATGTGCACTGTAGCACTGATCTAAAAAATAATAATAATTTTTTAATCCTCAACCGATTAAAATAATCACTCCCACTCACTTTTTTTCATTCTTTTATTTTATATCTCACCGTCTCCTTCTCCCTCACTCTCAACTCCTTCTCACTCTCAACTCCCAGATCACTCATCACCGTCGCCGCCACAGCCCAGACCAGCCCAGACCAGCCCAGCCTCGCCGTCCCTCGCCGTCACTCATCTCTCTCACCCATCGCACTCCAGATCAATCATCACCGTCGCCGCCACAGACCAGCCCAGCCCACGCCGTCCCTCGCCGTCCCAGCCCAACCCAGCCCACGCCGTCGCCGCATCTCCCTCGCTCATCTCCCACGCTCATCGCACTCCAGCTCATCTCCCTCACTCATCACCGTCGCCGTCCGTCGCCGTCGCAAGCTCTCATCTCACTCATCAAGCTCTCCACGCCGTCGCCGTCCCAGCCCAGCCCACGCCGTCGCCGTCGCCGTCGCCGTCCCAGCCGATCCACTTCAGGTCAGTGCTCTCTCTTTTCTTTTGTAGTGAATTATTTCTGTTATTTGGTCTCTGTGCACATGAATTTTTTCTGTTTTTTCTGTTCTGGGTTTAGTGTGATTTTGTGGTCTTGTATTGGGAATTTTCTGTTATTTTGTTGTGTGGATTCTGTGCTCTCTGTATTGGGAATTTTCTGTGTGCAGGAATTGGTTGTGTGGATTATGTGTCTCTGTATTGGAAATTTTGTGTTTGGAAATTTTGTGTTATTTTGTTGAGTGGATTCTGTGCACTCTGTATTGGGAATTTTCTGTTTGCAGGAATTGGTTGTGTGGATTATGTGGTCTCTTAGTGTGAATTTGTGGTCTCTGTGCCCTTGGAATTGGTTGTGTGAATTTGTGCGGGAAAGCTATGTTTTGTTGTTAGTGTAAATTGTGTGCACAAAACCACGTTCCTGTGTTGCATAAAACCAAAATTGACTCATGGCTCATATAAATGTCTCAGTAATATAACCTATCAAAAAAAAAAAATGTCTCTGTAATATAAATGTAAGTTTATTGTGTAATTTATCTATGTAATTTGTTGTGTCGATATAAATGTTAGTTTGGAAATTTTCTGTGTGCAGGGAAGTTTATATATATATTTTCTAATTTTATGGAGTCGGTGATGGCGGCGGCGGTGGCGGCGGCGATGGCGACGACGGCGGTGGAAAAAAAGTCATCGGCGATGGCGGCGGCGGCGGCGGCGATGGTGGTGGCGGCGGTGGCGGTGGCGGTTGAAGGTGGTTGTGGTTATTTTTTATTGTATAAGATATATTATTTTATTGTAGTGGATATATTATTTTATTGTAATGGATATATTATTTTATTGTGATGTTTATATTATTTTATTGTGTTAAAAGCTAAAATAGATCCACTGCTGCAGCATGTATGTAGGTAAAATAGATAAAGTAACTTTTGGTGGAGCTAAAAAGCTAAATTTTTAGCTCCACTGCTGTGGATGCTCTTATGGCTTGTTTGGAAGTTTAGAGAGGGAGGAGAGTAGAGAGGAGTAGAGGGGAGTAGAAGGGAGGAGAGTAGTGGGGAGGAGAGTAGAGGGGAATGGTTTCCCTCTACCTTGTTTGGATGTTTTTAAAATTAATAAGGGGGAAGGGAGTAATTAGCCCTTCCCCTTGTTTGGATGTTTTAAAAATTAGGATGGAGAGGAGAGTAAATAATTAAAATAGACAAATTTACTCCTATTTGAAAATGGACTTGCAACATTGGTCTATTATTAATTTAGAAAGGGTAAATTGAGAAATTTATTTAGTCAATAATTTATCTACTCTACTCTCCCTCCAAATCTCTCCAATTTGGGGGAATTAAAAATGAGGGGTTAGAGGTGATTGAAACCCCTCCAAACTCCTCCCCCTCCTTCCTTAAAAAACTTCCAAACAAGGTAATTGAATTACTCTTCCTCCCTCTACTCTACTCCCCCTCATTTTTTAAACTTCCAAACAGGCCATTAGTGTAGAAGGAGAGTTAGTCATTTTTGTTCACTAAGAAATATGATTTGGAACCTTAAATAAAGGCAATACTGTAGAGGATTTGGATCATTTGATGACCTTAACATAAAGCTTGCCCCTCCTATATTGTGAGGAGAAGAATCTTAGAATTGAACTTATAATCAATGAAAAGAAAAGATATTTTGCTTGGGAGACCTTAAAAGGAGAGAGACGTGTCTTGGGTTTTTTTTTTTTTTTTTTTTTTGGTGAAGCACGCAAACAAGGAAAAATTATGAAGATTAGATTGGATAAATGTAGTAAAGTGAGAAAGAAAGGGTTTTGTATGTGTGTGAGAGGTAGCATACAAAGTGAAGTCTTCATGTAAGTTTCTATTATTTCCTAGACAATTAATATTATTTTATTTATCATGAACTCAAGTTTTTTTTTTTTTTTTTGAGAAATAATTACAATATGTTGCTAACCCTGCAGCTCGAACTCTTTCCTCCCTCAACCCCCAAACACCTTATGCATGGGGAGGTGTCAATTTAGCTATAAGGCCTTTGACATGAACTCAAGTTTTGGATGTAAGCTTAAAGACATAATATAACTAATTAATAGATTTTATTTAGAACTAGTACCGTGGATTTTCCATTCAAGTTAAAAGGGATTTTTCACAGAAACCTTAAGGTAGTGTGTACTTGACTTATTTTCTCATTGATTTGAGATCATGACTTATTGGTAACTTTGATTGGAATATTTTTGAGATTAGTTAAAAGGACAAAAAAGAGCAGAGATCCTTTATTGTACCTTAGATTTTTCCAATTAACTTCAATCATGTAATTACATTGGTCAATAAAATACACGTGGTTAAATTTAATTTTAAATCCTAACATAAAACACTTTGAGAAACTGTAACCAAGTTATATTTTCTTAATTTATGTTCATGGCCCCAAAAAAAAGACTCCGTAGCTGAACTAACAAATGGACTACAACCCCAACTTTGAGCACATAAACAGGGATTTCATCATCTCTGCCACATTCTGTGATATAGTAGAAGTCATGAGTCAAAATCAACCCAACAGAAATACTATATAAAAATTAAAAAAATATTATACAGAAATTAAAAAATAGTAATAATAATAATAAGTCTAAAAACCCTGACTGGCAAGTGGCAAAGAAAGAACAAAATTCCTGAGATCCAGGCAAGGGGTTATATATATTTTTTCTTATTTGATCCAAAAAGCAAAAGCCATTACCTGCAAAGTCCAACAACACCCATCCCAACTCTCAAAGAGTAGTGACTAACAATAAGACAAGTCTGGCCCTCCCAAGTATCTTTTGCTTTATTTTTTTACAGATCTTAAAGCCAGAAAGCGTGGGCAGCTACAGACGTTTAATACAATAAATACAACTGGACCATTTGGCCTTGTCCCCTTGTGTTTATTCGAAAAACGCATATCCAACCACACCCTTCTTTCTTTCATTTCTAATCAAACCCCTCTCATCCACATTCACCCACTTCTATCCACTTTTTACAACTTCTATTCAAAGCACTGTTTTTCCCTTGTTTTCTACGCATCCAAACACGGATTTCTTGGAAACCCAGTTAAGCAATCGAGGTAACAAACCTATTTCGCAAGCTCAATTGACACTTCTTGATATTTTAGACCATTCATGAACAATATAATGCATAGATTTAACAATTTTTTTTTCATTTCAAAATATATACACAACAAGCTCAGAACTCAGAAGTCAACAACGAAAAAAAAAAAAAACAAAACAAAAACAAAAGTAAACATGGTAAATAAGGATACAGATCTGAAAAAAAAAAAAAAAAAACCCACAAACCAAAAAAAAAAAAAAATCAAGTGCTGAAAAAACAAAAAGGAGAAATTAGAAACATTTATGGGATAATGATAGTTGAAAAAAAAAAAACAAAAAAATAAAAATCATCTTCCACGGCTATTGAAATTCATCTTCTCGTAATACCGAATAGAGAGAAGAGACAGTGAGAGCTGCATCTCGTCTTTTCCCCACCGTGCCGGCGGCTTCGAGCTCACCATCGGAGGAAACGGAGACCAAGCTGAAGAAGAAGCCGTAGAAGATGAAGATAAAGAAGAAGAAGCCGTAGAAGAAGAAGCAGCAGCTGAGCTAGACGATGATGATTGTGGCTTCAAAAGAGGCCAAAGGTAAAGCGAGTGAAGCCTACGAAAGCCACCGAGAGCTAAGACCACAGATCGGAGCTGCTGGTTTGGGCAGCCGATGTTAGCCCAGTGCTTTGTGCAGATCAGCTCCCATAGCCGCTCATCTTGAACAGTCCTGTGCCAGAGCTTGCTCACACACGCAGCTGATCCCAAAGTCCTCGCATCCACGTGTTTCAACACCTCGTACAGCAAATTCTCGTCCAAATTCACAAACCCACTTTCGTTTTCCTCTTCATTTTTTTCTTCTTCTTCGACTCTAATCCTCTTCATCTTCTTGTCCTGTTGTTGCTCTTCGTCATCATGATTCTCAGCTAGCCCACGTTTCTTCATCTTTGTTGGGAAAAATTGAGAAAGGTAACAAAAAACCTAAGAGTAATAGATGAAATTTGGTGGTAAAGGGATATCTGATGAGAAGAGAAGATAGCGAAAGAGTTTATGAAAAGGGGTTGGGGTTACTGGCTTTTTAGGCTCAGAGAAAACCTGTTTGTGTGTTTGGTGTTTTACGAACACGACAAGATTGAGAAATGAATGCTCTTCCTCTTCTTTCTCGAATTGACAATTTTGTCCGGGTGTTAAAATATTTTATTCTGAATTACACTTTTTAGTTTTTACGCTAGGAATTTTTGGGTGTTTTTATTTTTAGTCCCTTGAGTTTCAGATTTTGTTATTTTGATATACTATATTTGACCCATTTTTCAAAAGAGAACAAATTTGATAGAGAAGTAGGGACCAACTTTTTTGTCACACTTTTAATTGTAAGTAATGGAGAAAAAGTCCCTTTTAATAAAGTTGTAGAAAAAAGCTGTAATAAATGGTATGGTCTAGATTAGCAAAAAAAATGGTATGGTCTAAGAATAATTGAAGTTAATAAAGACTTTGTTGAAACCCTAGATACATCATCACTCACAAATCAACTTACCCTCGTCCATGTACAATCAACCCTCTTAAAATTTATTTTTATCTTAAAAGTGTAGAGAGAAAGAAAGAGAGAGAGAGAGAGAGAGAGATGTTAATGACCTTACCAAAATTTAAAGGGAATATTTGAGTGGTGGTTACACGGACTATTAAGGAAGACCACCATATGACGTATGGGTCTTCATACGCACCTTCCAATGGTTGTCAAAGTAGATCGTTGCTCAAATCCTCACTTTGATTTTAGCTGAGTTCCCCAACGTCACTAATATGTTCCTTACCAATTTTGAACATTCAATATTCTCTCTCATAGGTATGCTCTCTCTCTTTCTCTCACGTCACGTTTCTTTTCTTTTTTGTTTCTTGTGTTTTTTTTTTTTTTCCTAGAGTAAATATAAATTTTAAGAGGGATGGTAGTATGTGGGTTAGAGCATTTTAAGTTGTGAGAAGTGATGATGTGGCTAGGTGTTATATAAGAGTGAATAAAGGTCGGTTTACATTAGATCCTTATTAATTTTATTCTCTCATCAAAATAATATTTTTACCTATCCACACGACTATTCTAACTCATAAGTACCAACAAAATAATATTAATTATTATCATTTTTTTGTTCTTTTTCTCTTAATTGTTTATATTTATCACTGAAATGAAAATCAAATTTGATAGATTCTCAAACTTAATAGAGCAAAATAAAAGTAAGTGTAGAATTCCATTTAGGCTTGTGACTTATATTTTAGTTGCCAAATTGGTCTTTAGTGGTTAATTTTTATCAATTTGGTCACTCACTTTGTAAACATTAGTCAATTTAGTCATTTAGTTCGAATTTGTTATAAAACAACACCATTTAAACATTTTTTTAAAGTAAAAGTTTAGAAATGAAAACATTATCGAGTTGTCTCATTTAATGGATTTTGTTATTCAATGAATATATATATATATATATATATATATATGGTTGGGTTCAAGTTATACTTGGTGTAACTCTAAGCAATGTTACACTACCCAATAACTTGTTATAAAATTCATATTTTGAAAATCCTACCATTCAATTACATGTTCTATATGTTCTTAATAATCATGCCAATTTTTATACCAATTGGATGTTATTTACCATTTGATCCATAAACTCATCTTTTATGCATTATTTTAAACTACAAAAACTTGAATTTAAAAAATTGATTGATGATATAACTATTAATTTTTGATCACCTTGAAAATTTGCAAGCATTGAGAATATACGAAGATAATGTAATTTAATGGTAGATTTGTCAAAATTTATATCCAATTAAAAAAATATTGAATGGTGTAACATTACTTAGAGTTACACTAGGTGTAATTTGATTTCAACCTATATAGATATATATATTAAAAGTTTGAAGTCTTCATGTATTAAGAAATTTGGACCAAATGACCAAATTAACTTATTTTAACAAAATTAGGGACTAAATTGAAAAAATAAATTGTTAAGGGCTTAATTTAATAATTGAAGTACTAGATTGATCAGTCTAAAAATTCTAAAGTCTAAGGATTAAAAATATAATATAATAATTAGTTAACTCTTATTTCTTTCCTTTTTAGCATAAAAAATTATCTCTCTCTCTATAAAGTGTCTTGTTTTATTTTAAGTTTCTAACCATTGGGTCAAACAACTAGACTGGCCTTTGTGTTTCGTGCCGGTTTACTTTGTTTTTTACCTCTTGTTTCGTGGATTCTAGGGGTTTGTTTGGGTACGCGTGCAAGCAGAAAGGTCGGTTGTGTGCACGGAGGACCATGGAAGTATGGAGTGGAAACCCATTCCTGCTGGTGTATGGATAGACATAAACGTGGGTTAGACTTGGCATCTGCGGATTAGTCAATCAATCAAAGTTCTCTACAATCTTGATGTTTGAAATTTGATTTGACATTATCACGCTTAGACTTGAGACTTGAGAGGTTCTTGTTTTTTGATCTTGTGCAAAGAGCACTTCCTATGGATAAGCCAAATTTTAGCTAAATTAATGGTCCTAATTCTATTTTAGTAAACCACCTTTATGAAAGTATCTTCAATAGTTTCTTAAAAGTTTTAAGTTTAATTTTAACTAAAAATATATATTATCTACTAAAATTCTTATAATTTCTTTATCTTTGCTTGGTATTTTGAAAGTAAGTAATTGATAGCTATCTTTACACGCTATTGGGGGAATATGAGAAAAACCAATGAAAGAACATGAGAATAAAGTGGTTTACATTAATAAATTGTTTGTTCTTAAACAATATCTACCCTTTCTTAAATTAACTTAGTCAAATATTCTCCACAATACAACTAAACCAAGATTCTAAAAGTAACAACCCTATAATTATGAACACTTTTTTCGAACAAAATGCACCCTTAAAAGGTCACTTAAGTCGGATAAGCACTCCAAATGTTGCTAGGTTGCTACTAGCTGTTAGGGACTCAAAAAAATTTGTAACTCTCATTTTTCTTCAAAATTTTACCCAAAAAGAAAAACACACTTACTACAATTCTCACTGAAGCGACAATGTACCTCACTCAAGTGAACCGACATTCTTGTGCAAGTTAGAGTGTATAGCTTGACCAAACTCTTCAAAAATTGATATAAAAGAGAGTTCATTTATATTTTGCTCTTCCCTTGCTCAATCAAGTCATAGACAGAAAAGTTTGCATATCTTAGTGTCTCTCACTTGTCTCTCAATCAAGCAAACTTCAAACTTGCTCGAGAGAGATTCATAGACTCAATTTTATTTTCTTTTTATCATTCTTTGCTCTTCTAGTTTTTAAGTATGATCTCCTTATATATTACAACAACCAAAAAAAAAAAAAATATATATATATATATATATATAACATGCTTACTTGTCTAGCTTTTTTATATATAAAAAAAATACTTTCTTAAAAAATTGTTCAGGAATGTTAAATATAAAACTAAGAATTTGCACTTTTTAAATATAATTTAGATTTTACTATTGTTTTGTTTTCATTTTACAATACTCAAATCTTATTCTCTTACTTTAAAAAAATAAAAAAGACATGTTATTTGACCCATAATATTAACCTACGTCAAAATAAATTAATTAGAGATTTTAGCCTCAAGATATAAAAAATTAAAAATTAAAAAAAAAATTTGTTATGGAATAAATATCGTAAGTTAATTATGCCAAGATGTTAATATTGACATATTAAACTTTTTGATGATATTAATAATAATTAAGTTGGCACTTAAATACTTCACAAAGTACCCTATTAGTCAACTCCCAAGGCACTTAAACGAGTCACATATCCAATTTCATTGGAGTGTTGTGATCAAAATTACTAGCAAGTTTTGATGATCGGAGACACAATGATTGTTTTTTAAATAGTTCTTTTTAAAAAAAAATATATTAGCTAAGCTTAAATTGTGGAAGGACTCAATAATATATCATTAATCAAGGGGAGGTTATAACCAAGGAAGTGCTTACAAGTTTGCTCCATTGGTTGGAGGAGGGACCAATATAACAAAAGTCTTCTCATAAGGCCAGAAAGAAATAATTCATTTCATTCTTTCAAGAAAAAAATTTCAAGGTGAAAAAGTAGAGAAGGAAAAGTGGATTGGTTGGAATTAGTCCACGTTTATTCATCCACTTACAGCTATCTAAAAATGTTGTTTTGCTACGAAGATTCCAAGCAATATATTTTGAGAATCGCTTAGGAAAATGACACTTTTGGCAAGTACCTGACTTACTACTGTGTCTGCAACCGGATCTTTATTCGGTTGCTCAGCTAACTCTTTTAATTCCTTTGTAATATTATTGAGTACCTAACTTTTTCCCCAAATTTTTATGCCCCTCTATAGTGACAACAATTACTTTACACAAATAAAGAGAGACCAAGTGACCAATCCACGCCACTGTCTACTGTGCCACATGATTGAATTTTCAGAATATTACCTTACAATTTATGTAGTGCGTTTTTTTCATTCCATTATTGACGTATGGGCACAATTTGGTTCTTAAGCCCAAAGGTTTAAAGGATTTAGGTGTAAAGAGCTCAATACAATGAATTTTTAGAGAATAGGTTAGAAAACTAAGTTCTAATGAATTAGACAACAATTATAGTGGGTCCAGATCACAATAAAGTAAAAATAGACTGTTTTTATCTAAAGAAAATCGTCATCGGTATAATTTGAGGATATTAGTTCTTGTATATATCTCTTTTGAATTTGGTTACAAATCCAATTCTTATTCCTACAGTGTTTTTCTTTTAATTATCCGATCCCCTTCTCTCAGGGTCTCCTTTCTATTTTATACTATCTTCTTTCTTTCATCTCTACTCTTCACGTGTAAATTAGGTCGCTAGTGTTGATTCTTGTCCCATCAGCATCTTCTTGAAGTCTTTGGGAGTAGCTGTAAGGCTGAAAATTACTGTTCAGGTATCACTTCCACATTAATGCGGTCAGAAAGTTAGCTGCAGAGCATTCAATGCGGTGGTAACAGCTTTCTCTTAGATATTTCATAGTTCCCATTTGTCCTATACTTTCATAATGTGTATCTTTATCAATAGAATCTCCCGGAACGTTGCCCTGGATGGCAGATCACATCTTCAGGCCTCTGCTTTGCTCAGCCGAGGAGACATTCCTCCTCGGACCACCTTCTTAGACTCTTATGACCAGACCCCATTTCTTCATTCACTAACACGGACTTCCATGACAGCGTTTACCTGTCCTCGGACTACTAGATGTCCTCGGATTGGACCCCCAATCCAAAATATATATATATATATATATATATATATATATACTACTGGGCCTATCACACCTACAATTGCCATGCCAACGCCATTTTGTTTCAAAAAAAATGGAGGTATATTTTTTTTTATGAGTTGAGTTAAACTCTTTAAACAATATTACACCATTTAATATTTTTTAATTGAATGTAAATTTGACAAATTCACTGTTAGATTATATTATTTTTGTATATTCTTCGTGCTTGCAAAATTTCAAGATGATCAAAGATTAATAGTCATGTTATTAATCAATTGTTTAAATTTAAGTTTTTTTAGTTTAAAATAATGCATAAAATATGAGTTTATGGATTGAATGGTAAATAATATCCAATTGACATAAAAATTGGCATACATGTTAAGAATATATAAAGCATACAATTCAACGATGTGATTTTCGAAATATAAATTCAATATAGGTTACTGGGTAGTGAATATTATTTAAAATTCTAAATAATGTTATACCACTCAATATATCTTTATTGGATGCGAATTTTGATATACCGTTGGATTACATTATTTTCACATATTCTCCTTACTTGCAAAATTTCAAGACAACCAAAAATCAATAACTAAGACATCGGTCAAATATTTAAAGTGCAAGTTTTTGTAGTTTAAAATTATAGATGGATGGGTTTATTGACCAAATAGTGTATGATTAAAGTGATTTTTGACATGCTTGTTATCAAATATTTAAAGTGCAAGTTTTTGTAGTTTAAAATTATAGATGGATGGGTTTATTGATCAAATAGTAAATAGTGTATGATTAAAGTGATTTTTGACATGCTTGTTAAAAATATAAAAACATGTAATCAAACGATTTGATTAACATTCTTTAAAGTTATAACTGAACTCATCTATAAAAGTATTTTCTATGCAGAAGAAAGTTCATTATTCATTATGTATCACGCATCAGGAAAAAAAAAAAAAAAAAGGCTGCCCATTCCTTTCCAAAAAGGAAAAACAAAAGCTTAAAATTAGAGCCTTTTGAGTTTTGGCTTGTAGATAACAATTTAGCGGATTCAGGATAGGGATGGGTGTTTTAGCCCTAGACTAATAAAAATATTATTTAATTATATTATGTTTGATTGTTTGCATTATTGAATTTGTAGTGTTTGAAACAGACAAATACGTTTGTAGCGTTAGATGTTTGGTGGTTTGTATTATTGAAATTTTTAACAGTTCTTGTTTGTTTTATTATGTATGTGGTCTTAAAACTTGGTTTATGATGTCATATTCTTATGTTTTACGCCTTTTTTTTATTTTTGTTTTGTTTTTTATGGAAAGGTTAGAAACTTATATTATACGCTTTGAAAAATTTTGGATTGTTGTATTTATGCTTAGCGGTGGTTTCTAGTGTTAAAAAACTTATTTTATAGTGTTAAAACTTATTTTATAGTGTTTTATGTTCAGTGGTTTGTACTAATGATTGAGATTTATTTTTAATTTATTTATTAAACTATAATTATAACGAGAAGTAAAAGAATTGGGTTACCTCAAGCTGACCCGAGAATGATTTGGGCAAGTAGAGTGGGTTTGGGAATTTGAAAATTCTTGAGGGACTGAAGCTGGAAAAAAAAGAAGAAAAAAACACTTGTTGCCAAGTTAAAGGCAACATAACTGAGGATAGGTGGGGGTGGGGGTGGGGGTGGGGGTGGGGGGTAAGCTCTTTACAAAATTCCATTATGCTTCTATTCTCAATACAAGGAATATTCTCAATAGTTGTGGAAATAAAAGTTACTATAAAGGTGAGTTCATGTGAAATCATTTGTCGGTTGACGCTAATAAAATAATAACAACAAAGTTTTAGTCCTAAAATTTGGAGTTAACTATGAATCCTTGACATATTAAATTAAGTTGGACATATGAATTATTTTCCTTTATTCTATCTTATCTAAATTCATGTTTTTCGTTAGGGATTGTCATGTCATTTTTTATTACTTATACTAATGTTATTTTTTGCCTTTCTTTACTCTTTTTTTTTTTATACCATCGACATTGACCAATTCATTATTTCTTATCAGTTCATTATTTATTCTCTTCTAAACATGACTAAACCATCTCTGCCAACTCTCCATAGTCTTTTTCATCAGAGGGATTACCCTTATCTTTAAACTGGTTTTCTCATTTCAAATCTCATCTTTTTATATAATCCCACTAATTCATCTTATGATTCAAATTTTTGTTACACTTATTTTATGGATATGTTGCCTATTAATCACCCAACATTCTATAACATAGAGCATAAGTGGTCGTATTGATCACTTTGGATCATGTGATTCATTGAAAGATGATGGTGGTCTGTTTAATGTATGTCCCATCAATTTTAAGAAATTTTTTTATAGAAAATTGAAAAAACTATCAAATCAATTAGGCATACGTTAGTAAAACCCTATTGTAAAAGTAACTCAGGAAATCAGATTGATGCTCGGGTGGGGCTGCCCTCAAGTGACGCAACCTACTAGTTCCAACCTTGAGGGCTTGTGGGCAGGCACTGACATCGAGCCTAGAAGACTTTAGGGCTCAACGGGCTTGCTAGGCCCAACTTGAGCTTTAGATTTCCTCGAGCTATCTATAAAGATCATGAAAGCACATCATCAATTCCGACATTACTGGAATGACCATCAATCATTGCATTTCAGTTCAGGAGTGTGAATTCCTCCCATTCCCTTGAACACGTTGTCTACATCAATCATGCTGTTGATTTCGCATACTTGGTAAACAAATTGATAAAAAAAATCCTCCTATGGCAGTTGCTTTTAATATAACCTTGTGACTTTCTCAACCTCTTCTCTCCAATAATCAACGCAAATGATTATGAAAAACTTGTGTTGAAAGTTAAAACTGACAGCAAAGTGGGTGATTCACCGATTCCTGCTCAATTTTACAAGCTACAATTTCATATAACATATAATAGCAGTTTCACTAGCCATTCTAATTATACCCAATAAACACATCCTTGAAAATAACCTCTTATAAACCTCTAATCTTACGCTTTGCCTACTTCATAAGTTTTTTGGTACAAACTTCAAATCTTACATTGAAGCCCAGAAACAGCACCAAGCTCACCAAGAAAAATGGCACGATGTGATTGCACTTAGCATTTAGTAGTCAACTAATAGCATCTCCAATAGAGTGGGTAAAGCCAAAATATAGAGAATGAAACCAGAAAAAAGAGGAAAAATGAGCTCCAATAGCTTCTTTAAAACTCAAGTTTTTCTTTTGCTAATGAATAGTCATTCTCCAAATCTGATGTGTTACTGTTCATTAGCAAAAGAATAAAACAAAATAAAAAATTAGCAAAGAAAGAAGTGGGGATAGGGGTATAGGGATACGTGTGTTAAAAAATTAATAAATAATTAATAAAGAAATAATATTTAAATGAAATAGAGAAATGATAGAGAATCTGTCGGAAGATGTATTTGAAAAAGTAGGTAGGTAAAAGATAAATATCACTGTTTACTGTCCAAACAGTACAAAACTATAGAAAAGCTGCTGGAGATGCTCTAATAGGAAAAGATTTCCATGGCATCCCCCTCCACTTTGCTGTTCTTTTTACAAAACTACAGTGGATTACGTTTGCAAAAAAACCTTCATTCCTAATAATATCGCAAACTAGGCATAAAACTTAAAAAATGTTACACATGGTTGGTTTCTTTAAGAACTCCTGTCTATTGAAGCAAGAGAAATGATATGTTTACAACATTTTTACAACAAATTCTAAGTGACAAGCTGTTACTAGTTGTTATTGTTGGGGCAAAAAAGTAATCTTAGTGTACGTTTGGATTTGGCTGAAAGCGTCTGCGTCTGGCGTTTTTTTTTTTTTTTTTTTTTTTTTTTTCCACGCGTTTTAGGGACAAATTTTACTGTTACGGCTACTGTTCATGCACTGTTCATGAACAATAGCCGCAATATTTGACTTGTCAAACAATTTTCAGCCACATCAGTGGGTCCCGTGCACTGTTCATGGGACCCATAAACCTCACTTTTCAGCAACTTTTTATTAAAAATGGGTCTCATGGTACTATTCACACATTTAAAAATTATTTTGCTACAGTGTTTTTCAGTTTTCAGTTTTCAATTGTATCCAAACGGACCCTTGCGTTAGTTTGAAATTTAAACCAATAATAACTAACCACCTGTGATTTGTTGTAAAAATATTGTAGACGTAGCATCTCTCATTGAGTAAATTAACAAATTTTATTTATGGAGTACAAAAAATTAATAATAAAAAAAAAAAAAAAATCACTCTCTAACCTCTTCCTCTTCCATGACATTTTTTTGGTTCGGAATTTGAAGAAATAGGTTTGGATTTGGAGGGCGTAAAAGGTTATTGTAGATGGAATAAATAAACAGTTACCGAGAAAAAGATTAAATAACATAAAAAGAAAATAATTTAAAAGTCAACTGGCCTATTAGCTCAGCTGGTTAGAGCGTCGTGCTAATAACGCGAAGGTCGCAGGTTCGAGACCTGCATGGGCCAAATATTGATATTTTGTTCTTTTTTTGGGGGAAGATGTCTCGTGGGCCATTTTTTGAGCCTTGAAGATGTCTCGTGGGCCATTTTTTGGGGCCTTTGCAATGGCTTCTCACAGCTTCATTTTATTCTTTTCTGGTTTGCTTTTTTGGGAAGATGTCCAGTGGGCCTTTTGTTGGGCCTTTGCAATGGCTTCTCTCAGCTTGATTAACTTTTTTTTCCTTTTCTGTACGGAACTTCTAGACTACCCATTGGACCATGTTTTGGGCTATTTGCAACGATTTTTAACAGATGTTAGGATTCATTTATTGAGGAGTTTGGACTCATAGTCATAGGCTAAGAAACAATGTTAAAATGACATTAGTTAAATGATGATTCTCAAAAAAAAGAAGTTTTTTTTTTTTGAGAAGGAAGAAGAAGTTGAATATGGCAGGTTAAACTTTTTGAATAAATTATAGTTTATCACTTAACCAAAAGAATTAAAAACATATTCGAAACATATATATATATATATATTAAGGACAATAACTCTTTATCGAGTAAATTTGCTACTATATATATTTTATCCCAGCAGTAGATAGTGAATGGTAAAGCATCTACTAGATTTGGAAACTATTATTTGCAACTCTCCCACCACAGATTACATGAATTTGAAGTGGCAGTGATGCTTTGTAGTAAATGGATAAACTAGCTCCATGATCCATTTGGCATCTACCTTGTAAATTGAGAGCAATACCTGAAAACCTCACTCAAAATTAAAGACCAAAAAAAAAAAAGTTGTAGTCCTAATGTCAACAAAACTAAATACAATTCTATTGGATATTTCGATTGTTCCTTTCTATGCTAAAAAAAAGCTGAAATATTCTACAACACCCTCTATATATCTCAGTTCCTCACAACCCATGCTTTCAAGTCTCATTTTCAGAATAAATTACTCCTATACATATATAATGCCCACACTTTGAGCAAGCATAAGAGAAACGTACACTTGATGCATTACTTGTACTATTTGTAACACCAAGCATGCAGTTCTGCCCCACAACAACTATGTCATCTTTCTCAGCAAAAAAATCAAAATAAAAACTGTAATAATAATAATAATAATAAATGTTGAAAAAAAAAATAAAAGGAAAAGGGAAAACAACAACAATTGATGAAAATTGCCACTTAGGTTTAAAGAAATTTGAAAAAAAAAAAAAAATACAGAAACTCTTGGATACCTTGAATCATTTGTGGCCAATTCCTCCATAACTGGGGCCAGAATATGCTTCAGCTGCGAACGACTTGTTCATTGATTTAGAAGGAGGAGGCTGATACTTGAGAGGCCTGAAGCCCTGAACATCCATGGAACATAAAAGGAGGATGATGAAGATGACAATGAAGATGGAGTTGAGAGCGAAGACAATAGTGCAACGTGGATGATGCTTCATCATGATTAGTAATGTTGTTTTGTTCGACCTGAGTTTTAGTTGTTGGTGTGGCTAGGCTAGTTCCTTTTTATGCGCCTTAAAAAGATGCAAGTTAATTGGAGGGATATTGCAATCTTTTACGTGTATTTATAGTTGAAGAGGCAGCGGGGGACATGGTTTTGTGATAGAAGTAATTAAAATGAAGACTTTTGGACTCTTGTGGGGGCAAACTACCCTAATATTCTATCTCCTAGATTTATTTATTCTTCAATTTTCGGAGTGGGTATATTAATTCAAATTTTTTGTCACACTTTTGCTTCACAACACCAATTATAACATGTCATGTATTCATTTGACTTTCCTTATAAAATAATCGTTGTTTAAAATTAAAAGAAATAAACTACGTGATACATCATTAAATGGTGGAGTATAAAGTTGAACATAAAAAGTGAAACAAAAATTTGTATTCAAGAAAATGAATTGAATAAAAATTGTAAGTCCAACGAGTGAAGAAAATACACTTTTAAGAACATGGTATGAGATTTTAGGATAAAGGACAATCATTTCGTTAAATGAACCAAACATTAAATAATAAATCCGGTTCTTTATATGAGGAGAACTTGGTTTCTTAATGAGGTAAAATGAGTTTTAGTTCGATTGATAAAATCTCTAATAATCAAATAAGCAAATTAAGATTTGAATTACACCAAAAATTAGTTGGTATTTTGGTATGATGAGAATGAACAATTATCGAGAGTGGGCATTGGTTAAAATTCTATCTTATTTATTAAAAAAAAATGGAAAGGTGGGGGCTTTGATGAGTCTAATGCCAAGCCGAGGGATCCTTGGAGTCCAAGCCCAATGGACCTTCGAAGAAATCCCCGAACCAATACTTGGCGCAGAAGGAGTTCATTTGAACTTGTTAAGGATCTTCCTAATCTTGAAGCAAAATAGAGTGAGTACTCATACTTCATTTTTATCTTTTGGGAGATGATTAATTATTATTTATTATTTACATCCCTCTACGGCCTACGCTATCATCTTGCGAATATTTACTCTGCACCAAATATACAAATAAATAAATGTTGCCTTCGTTCTAACAACTAATCATTCTTGCGAATTTTATAATAGTTTTCATGTAAGTTCCTGTCAAGATTAGAGAATGTTTGGGTATCATTTTATATAGCATCTAATCCATTATTTAACATTAATTTAGGCTTCTAATTGAATTCGATTCAAGGTTAAAATACCATATAGATTGTTACAAATATTTTTTTAAAAAAGAAGTGAGATTTTGCTTTAATTTATAAAGGATTTCAGTTTGTATTATTATTTGAGCCCGTGAATGTGAGATGTCAACAGCAGAAACCGCAAAATGCACGCTTGTCAAAGTGGCAAATGCCGGCTTATTAGGCGGCTCTTGCCGGATGGTACTCTTTGGTCTTCTACTATGATCACACTTATCCTTGCTGGATTTCTTGTTGGTGACTGGGTGTCACACTAAATATATATGAGAATGGAGATCTAAGCTCACGAGTAACATTTAGAATGTTTCTAGATTTTTTTTTTTTTAAAAAAAGAAAAATTATGAGAAGCAATATTGATAAGGACACATCTTCTATCTTATTCATCCCAAAAAGAAAAAAGAAAAAAAGACATCATTTTACACAAAGGTAGTGTTTATTATACACATCCTAATGACCCTATTACACGTATTCTTATACACACGTGCATTTAAAGTGTCTAAGAATGTGATGTGTATACTAACATTTTCCCTTTACACAATATAGTAAAGTGACAACTTTTTTGGCTTGGCTAATTAAGAGTGTTTATAACTCTTTGAGCACCCGACTAATCTTCTAATGTGTGTAATTTTCACATCAGAGATGATCTAATTAAGGTGCTAGTTTAGTGTTTTAAATTTATGCTCTAATGAATCTCATGAGGTCTTGGGACTCACTAGGCTAGTTCTCAAAAAATTGTTGAAGTAACAAGTTGTAATCACATCATGAGCCCATCATTCGCTATTTTATTAAGTATCAATTAAAAAAACCATATCAAAGAATTATGTCCTTCAACTTATTGTTTTATGAGCTGTTTACAATACCATTATTATATGAGGCACATGCCCCACGATTTATGAATATAAACGTTTAGCACCGTATAAGATTCAATTACAGTTAACCAACTCATGGCTCACGAGGAGATGGGATGACCACGGGCACCGATGTAATGACAATTGTCAGGTAAAGATCACAAAATTTGATTGAGTATTGTACCATGGAGATAATTATTAATTGGTCTAACATAAACAAATCATATATAGAGAAAAATGGAATGAACGAAGACTTTAGTGTTTAGATTCTTTAGAAGCAATGTGCTACACATTTTTGTCAAATATATACAGCTAAGAAACCAAGAATTTTATATCCAATTGCTTTGTGATCTACTACAAAATGAAGAAAAAAAAATCTTAAGCTCTGCATATCTTGCCAAGTTGGGAGAGGAAGTGTCATTTGGTTGAAATAGTTGGGTAGGGAACTCCTCAAAATCAAAGCTAATTTCGACAAAAGTTTGAAACTGGTGTCAACCCATTTCAGATTTGATAGATCTGAGAGCGTGAATGTTTTCATCCGAATCTTTTGGTATGAATCATTCAGGTCAAAGGATATATAATATATCCTTTAACTTTTGACTGGTTCATATAGGACAAACAAGATCCCACATATAATTATATATATATATATATATATATATATATAATAGAATGTAATTTGGGGGAGTGACATCACATATTACTCATGGGCATTGCTCTTAAGAGGTTGGTCACTCTTATAAAAAAAAAAAAAAAAAAAAAAAAAAAAAAAAAAAAAAAAGAAGGTTGGTCACTTGTCTTATATATTGATTAAAATTGGAAGAAATTGAAAGATTTAAATGGGAGGGGTCCTTTTTCATCATTATTTTTATAACTATCTCTCATATTTCTTGTGTGTTTTATTCATTCTTATGTCTTCTCCTTCAGTATTGTGGTCTCACTTCATCACAGGCCTGGTAAAGCTCATGTCATTGTGCTAAGTATATAGTACAACTCTAATCTAGGGGCTCATTGTATTAAATTCTATTAGATTGCCTAAAGTAATCTTATTCAAATTTGTAGTTCGACTATTGTAATCCTAATTTGTTTGTTGTTAATATATATATATATATATATATATATGTTAATTCCATGCTCCTTTATTTTCTTCTTCATGTTTTCTCAAACACTTTATTATTGTATGGTAACTACATCTCGATTTTTCTAGCATGTTATCATAGCTAAGTTTTTTCTTTTCTAATATTTCTATGTTAAATAACACAATTTAATTTTTAATATGAATTTTTGTTTGTACGGTAGAAAACTGAACTTCAACTTAAAAATTTCAACCCTTCAAATTCAAAATATTTGTCAGGCTTATTAGTTACTACTACACTATGATTACGGGAGCGTATCTGTAGCATATAATAATAGCAACTATATGGTACTATAATGTGAACTAGTGGTATTGGGTGTGGCTTTCAAATGTCAATTTCTAGGTTTGCAACATCCAAATTGGGCTAGACCTAGCCGATCTCTACTTTACACCAACTTCTTATCTGTAAATAAGAAAGGCAGCAAATTCTCAATATTCTTCAACATTCAAAGAGCATGATGTCATGTTGAAAATTGAACATACTAATGACTCACTTTGACAAGATCCCGTCACTATGAACTAATTTAAGTATACTTTGAAAGACGCCGAAAGAGAAATAGTTAAGGCTTTCCCCAGTAAAACTAGTCCAAAACGAACAAGTCTTTTGCTAAGCAGCTCTCTGCTTTGAGTAAAATCAAAAAGAAAAGGGAAAAAGACCCGGCCGAGTCTCACTTTTACCCAGTAAAACCAGTCCAAACCTTAAGCTAATTGGCTGACCTCTGCTTTGAGCAAAATTTAAGAGAAAAAGGGAAAAAGACCTGGCCGAGTGTTACTTTTGATTCCAATTTTCAACAATCCAGCTTGTTACATTTGCCTGCTGCATAAGCCAGATATGTCTTTATGAGGTGCACAACAACGTGACCCATTACATAGAATAGTATGTTATCTAACAACACCAACAAAAATAACTACAGTCTTAATTTTAAAATTTCTAGTATCAATTATGATTTCTCAACATATTAATCTAGATCGACTAATATATATTTTCAATATAGCACATCATTAGTAGAGACGCTTCAATGTGCATCTATAGTGGATCCATTCAGAATAAAGAGATTGAATTTTTTGTTGGTTGTAGGTTAATCAACCAAAAGTCCAAAACCATCCTTTTTTTTTTTTTTTTGGATTGAGATTGGTTGTGAACGAATTATACAACACAAAAGATAGACACGGTATAATAATTATACATTAGTAGATACCCAATTAGGAGGATGTTGAAGTGATCTTTTGAGAAAAAGAAAATTTGTTGAACCAAAATTTAATGGAGACCTAAAATTAAGACATTTATGTATCTCAAGGTTTTCAACATATTCATATCAAAAAAAAAAAAAAAAAGAAAAAATGGTTTTCAACATTTTCCTAATCTATGCACCGTCTTTACCCTTTAACAACCAAAAAAAATGAAAGAATAAAGACAAATGCATCTAAAATTCTAAACATGCAGTACCATTTATGTACACACGCGGTACACGCGATGGATCAGAAACCGTGTGAACATCTAGGCACAACGTGACCATGCAAAAGCACACCCATAATTAATTAAAAACCAGATAATATGCAATTCAATGCAAGTGAACTGATCAGCTTTCTTGCTTTCTTTCCAATTCCAACATTCTTATTTTCTTCCCTCGTGACTTCTTGACCCATGTAACATACACTACGTGTTTGTGTAAAGTCAATTTCGAACCAACATAAAGAATTTCAAAGTACATTCCTCCCAATTAGATTCCCACCTCACCTTCTAATTTCTTTGAAAAAAGAAAAAAATTAAAATTAAAAAGAAAAGGAGGCCAAGTCAAATAAACCCTGTAAAGGTCCCACTTTAAGCGCTATGCAGCACCGTCCTCTGCAAGCAAGACCTCGTGTATATATAGATATGGTAGCATATACTAGCATCACATACCAACAACAAGCTTATTCATAAAAAAAACATAACAACAAGAAGTTTATTTATCAAAAAAACATACCAACAAGAAGCTTGAAAGGCCTTTTTGAAAGTGAAAGATTGAGATGTCAATGAAGAAGAGCTCAACAGCACCAACAATGAAGACCCTTTTGCTTGTGTTGGGTATGACCATATTGGTTGTATCGACACAGTTTAGTGTTGGTGAGTGCAGAGCCCTTCGAGCCATGAGGGCTTGTGAAGAAGTGGATGGAGCTGAGTCTGGTCATGGGGTGGCTTCGTTTGGAGTTTCTTCTTCAACCAAAAACTCAAGCACTAGAAGTCATTCTTCGGTGAGGAGCTTTCAGTATAGATTGACTTCTGGACCCAGCAAAAGTGGCCCTGGTCATTAGCACTACTCATTCTTTGATTTGGCTTTCGTTTGTGTTCTTGTTGCACAAAGACTCTGACTTAATTAGATTTTTTAATCTGTCAAGGATTTTTTTTTTTTTTTTTTTTTATATATATATTTTTATATTTTTAACTTGAAAAGTCGAGTCTTATATACGAAGATTGTAATCCTAGTTGAAATATTAGATACTTCTAAATACCTGTATTAAGTTTGTTTGAGTTTATGCTCCAATTACTATGAAATTGTAGAAACCATGCACAATATCAACTCGGTATTTTCTAAATCTTGGTAAACTTTTTTTTTTTTTTTTTAAATCTATTTGTCTTTCCACTTAGATGGGATTCTTTATTAGAGTTCAGTTGGAGAGATTTCATTTGAAATCTGTAACTGTCCAATATGATCAAACGTCATGATAAAAATACCATGAAAATAAAAGTCAAGATTTTGGTAGAAAAATGATTCTTTTTTATGGGGGGTAAAATGAATTCATATTAGTGTTCAATGATTGAATAATCACAAAAATCTCTATATAACACAAAGGATAAGAAATTATTGTTCATTTGGTACAACTTATTTTTCAGCTTTTTGAAAATGGGATTGTTTGACAAAGTTTTACTTAAAAGAAAAAAGTGATATTTAAAAATACTGTATTTTGAAAAGGTGTGATTTGATAACACATTATGAAATAGACAAATAGTCCCCAAATTATTGTTGGACCTTTTTTTTACAGTAGTTTTTTCTTTATTTATTTATTGTTAGACATTTCTTTATTAAATTGGGTAAAAGTAGTACAGCTTTACTCAGAAAAATCAAATTAAAAAAATTATATATGATCTTAATAAGTTAATGGCCAAAAGGGTCCTAAGACAGAAAATTTAAGTTAAATTGTCAACTACTTCCCCATTGAAGTCAAGAGAATTGATCGCAAAGGACAGAGGAACAGGTACTCGGCTACCTGTTAATTTTGACTTAGTATGCATATCGTTAGCTCCTCTAAGCTGACCACCTTGTAATAAAACACGATTGCTATTTTCTTTGTTCAGGGTGTTCTTCCTTTTCATATTATGGGCAACCAATACAATCGGTTAATGCAAATCAAAGTTACAAACCGAAGATCAATTTTCCTTAAAAGGGAAAATACTAATACACACAACTGTACATATATATATATATATATATATATATATAAACACACTTTTTACACTGAAATCGTGACTTAACGTTAGAACAAAGTCGTTACAATCACCAATCTTCCGTAAATTATTCGTATAAATTAAAATTACTTCAAGGATTCTTTTTTTAGTATTCTACAAGTACTAGAAAATCTCTGCAAATTTCGTTGAATAATTAGGTAAGTGTACCTTGTAATTGTCAGCATAAAGAATGAATTCAAGTATTCAACTGACAGAAATGCTATTGGATTTGCGTGATCAGACTACTTTGATCAGCTACATAATTCATACTATTACTGGTCAAGGCTACGGGCAACCTAACATGAAAATCAACGAAAGCGTTTGGTGTGTCAGTCAAAAAGTATAAATGACTATAGCTCCAATCAAAGCCACTTCGAAAAAGCATGAATGAATTCCAGTCACTGCTACCAACAAAATAAACAGGAATGGAACTCGAGTCACAAGTCATCACCTAACTATAAGATAATGACATATTGACTGTAAATGGTAGGAACTAGGAAGCTTGTAACTTTTGACAGTCAACGAAAAAGAACCAGAGATGTATGATTCTATGAATTAAGCTGCTCATGATCCATTTGGGTTTGATTTGATAAAAAACTTATTTATGTTTGTTTGTTTATAAATAAGTTAAGTTAGACCTTAATTTTAGGCTTGTTTAATAAACAGATTGAGTTCATAAATAGGCTTGATAAGAATCAAGTTAATTGAAGTTGGTTTATGTGCTTGGTAAAAACCTTATACATTCAATATTCGACAAAATTTGGCTTATTTACCGCCCTAATAAGGAGAGCTCAGCCACTGTCAAAATTATTTATGATTAATTGATTCCCATAACCGCTTCATCTAATTTAATAACCACGGAAGATTACTAATTTTTTATATTAAAAAAAAAACCGGAGTGTACATATAGTGACAAGAACACCAAACCGGCAATAGCGTTTTCCGTCATTAAATTAGCATGCGTAAAGTATATTGAAGACATAACCAGTGTATCCAAATCTCTAATATCACGAATCAGACGATAATGATATTAGCAAAGTTAAGACTGGTCATGATCCATGTATACTTTCAAAGCATTGTGGATAACCATCTAAGGCAAAAGGAAGCAACTAAAAAGGTCAGTACC
The DNA here is from genome assembly GCA_028535165.1 of Quercus tomentella. Classification (NCBI taxonomy): domain Eukaryota; kingdom Viridiplantae; phylum Streptophyta; class Magnoliopsida; order Fagales; family Fagaceae; genus Quercus; species Quercus tomentella. The sequence continues at coordinate 3,832,323 of JAPQVY010000155.1, read as the reverse complement.
ATGTGACGAGAATTGTATTCAAGGTAAAAAGAAATAACCCATGTGTTTTCTTTAAATGCCACATCCAGTTATACTCAAACAAATGGATTTTCAAACACAAACAATCTAATCGTTGAGAGCATCAAAAGAGAGTTAGAGCACAATCATCCGAGAGAGAGATAGCATCATCAATTTAGGGGCGGAGCTATAGCATGGCTTGGGTGGCCATGGCCCCCCAAAATTTTAAAAAAATATTTTATATTATGTATAAGTATTAAAAATTTTAAATATTTAGTTACAAAAATAGAAATTGGCCCCCAAATGTTTGAGTTAGTCTAATAATGCTCTTAAAAATCATTAGAATTTGTCAATTGGTCTAGAAGTTATAGAGACAAGATAGTAAAATTTTGTTTTCTTTTATTTGTTTTTTTGTACCTGTTTAATATTAAACTAGACAACTTTTGTATACTCATTGGAGTTTAAAATACGATAAATTCTCTTAAAAAATTATTTTGCAAATATACATATTTGAAAGTTATTAATTTTATATATAATATATTTATAAATTATGATCTACTCTAGTATCAAAATATTAATGTTTATATTTGTGTATGTGTGTTTATGCATACTAGTCGCTAACCCGTGCAATGCACGGGAAAACTATTAAAAGTAAGATCCGAAATAAATTATTCACAAAATTATGGTATTAGAATGTATTAAAATTCATGTAATTTAAGTATCCTCTAAAATAAATACTTAATAAACACTTTTTCTACATTTTTTTTATAATAATATTAATAATGTAAATTTTTAGTTAAGCTCATATATTACCTTGCAAAGAGGTGCATAATATTTGCCAATAGTATCTATACATTGCTATATATTTCTTTATACATTGTTATATATCCTATTTAAACACAATCTATATTTGGATATAGATCACTCTAAGTTTCTTTAAGACCTTCTCCCCTCTTGTTAAAAATATTTAGTATTCTAAAAAAAAAAAAAAAAATTCTATATAATTAAGAAATTTTCTAAAAATCAAACTGAATTAACCATTGTTTTTTTGGAGAGAGAGACCCTCTAATATTAATGAATTGACAGTAAAGTACTGATATTAAATTCTTGGTCAATCACATTGACCATCAATCAATTAATTATAACTTGTCTCATGACCATATTTAACAAAAAGAGAGGAATTATTAATAACAAATTTCATAATTTAAATCAAAATTCAAACCTACGTATATGCATGGTAATTTGAAAAAAAATCAGAACCAAATACTTTTCACAAACTTCAACAACAAATATGTTTCTCAAAAAATAAAAAAATAAAAACTTCAACAACTAATCTTACAAACCTCAAAACCTCACCGTTCATGAACATATTCTAAAAATCGCAGTTCATGAACATATTCTAACATAAAATTTAATAAATTAAAGTGTAGAGATTTTTTTTTTTTAAAACATAAAAAGCAAATCAGAGTCGTCCCAAAAATTTTGGTTTGGTTTGATTTTTATTTATTTATTTAGAGAAAATTTGCATTAAGATTTATTGGTTCTAAATTCTAAACAATGAAAAGGAACCATAAACAGTCATAGACACAAAATAAAATAAAATCTTTACAAAGCAAATATAAAGAAAGACATTAGCTTTGAATACAAATGTTAAACCCTAGATCCACTCACACCAAAAAAAATAAAAATAAAATAACACCAATAATTAAAAAAAATGAAATAAACAACCAACAAAGAAGCTAAAACTGTAATCAAAATATGCTAAAACTATTTCAAAAACAAAAGTGCTAATGAGAGAATTTTTACCTCGACGGAGAGATTAGAACACTCTAAGAGAAAGAGAGAGATTGAGAGTGCTTAGTATATATATATATATATATATAGAGAGAGAGAGAGAGAGAGAGAGAGAGAGAGAGAGGAAACGTCCCAAAGAGAGAGGGATTTCTTTTTCTATTTGGTTTTTTTTTTTTTTTTTTGATAGTGAAAACTCACAAGCAAATTCATTTCTTAGGACAAACTGTCCTCACAATTTACATCCAACTGAACTTGAGCAGCAATTACAGGGGGGGTGTCTTCCACCCAAATCTGACAGTCATGAATACCTCTAGCTTCCCTAGCCATAACATGCACAGCAAAGTTATTCTGTCTGCTAATATGACTTACCGACCAATGCTTAAAGGAACCCAGCCCCAATTTTATCCCTTCCACCACCTTCAATATAGAACTTGGCCGCGATACAGCATCAAAGATTGCATTGACTACTACCTGAGCATCACTCTCTATTTCTACCTCCCATAAGCCCAGATCACGAGCCAAATTAATCCCCTCTTCCATTGCCATCGCTTCCACCTCCAAAGCACCTAAAGGGAGGGGCAAATTTCTGCTCAACGCGCCCATAATCTGCCCAAACTCATTCCTAATGACCACCCCGATACCACAACTTTTCAGGCTTGTAAACACTGCCCCATCAACGTTGACTTTGAATCTCCCTTGATGAGGTGGACGCCATTTTGTTTTGACCGGGACTTGGCTGCGACTAGAAGGTTGAGATTCATCTACTACTTCTTTTGCATACTCCTTGACCTCCAAAGCAATTCTCTTAGGATCCTTACACTTCCCCTCGTGCTTGAACACATTACGGTTGTTCCATATCATCCACGCTGTTATGGCAAACAGCTCCCAATCTGATTCACCATCCATCTCATAAAGCGACCACACCACATCAATAAAATTCTTCGTGGGCTGCTTCAGAATGGGCAAATTGATATCTACCTCCTTCCACACTTCCGCCGCCGCACAACAATCCCATAACGCATGGCCAGACGATTCACATTCTCCGCAGAAGCCACACCTATTATCCGTGGTCACTTTCCTAGATGCAAGGCAGAAGTTTGTTGGAATTATGTTCTTACACGCCCTCCATAGGAAATGCTTAATTTTATTCGGACAATGAAGCTGCCAAACCAACTTCCATAATCCTGCAATCTTCCTCATATCTGAACATTCTCCACCACCTTTAGCTGGGTGCACTTCTTGAAGCACCTTGCGTGCCACAAGATACGCGCTCCTCACTGTGAAGTCGCCATTCTTTGACCACGCCCAAATCAGGGAGTCCTCCGGCAGTCTTGAGCTTATAGGCATTCCGAGAATAATTTCCGCTTCATGGGGAAAAAAAGTCTCCCTAATTTGATCCACCTTCCACATACCCGTATTTTCATCAATAATTTGCGCCACCTTAACCAGCTCATCATTCGGACCTTTGGGAGTAATAACTTTGAAATTGTTCGGGGTTGGAATCCACCTATCCCGCCAAATTTCCACAGATCTGCCATTACCAACACACCACCTAGACCCCTTTTCAACCGTCTCCCTTGCTGCCATAATACTTCTCCACACATAGGAAGGCTTTCTCCCCACTTGTGCTTCCAAGAAAGAACACCCCGCAAAATACTTTGGTTTTGAATTTTACTTTGATACGTTTTTTTTTTAATCCAAAGTTTTTTTTTTTAATCCTAATCCTAATGTGTGTTTTTCTAATATTGCAATCTGCCCATATTTAAACTCTCATTTATTGTCCTCCATGGCTCCAGGCATTCACTATTATTTTTATTTTAATTTTTTTTCCTTGTTTTAGTTTATCTATTCCACGGTTCCACCTATTTCCTCCTTTTTTGTCTTATCATATTTCATTCTACTTTATCTTTTAATCAAAATTCTATATTATCCTCTTTTGATGGCTACACGTTTGTCAAAAAGTAGATTTGAATGCTTCATGTCTTTTACTGAGGAGTCTAGTTTCAACTTTCACATGAAAAAGTGAGAAAAACAATAAGAGAGAGAGGGAGGGAGAAAGAATAGAAGAAGATGCAGAGCAAAACACGCCGATTGATGCCAGTGAAAACGAAGAAGAAGTAATCTGAAAGCAAAGAAAAAATAAAAAGAAGAGAGAGACCAAAAATCTAAAATCATCACAGACACTGTTAGATCAATCTAACCAAAATAACCAAATCTAAATTTGTATATTCAGAATACCTTTACCAATTCCGGTTGTGGGATGCTGGCCTATGCTTGCTTGACGGTTGTAGTGCCCTCAAATTTCTCACTCGTTATTCTCTCCTTACGCCTTACATATGTTTTCTTCTCAATGACAATTTTTTGTTTTAATATATATATATATCTTATGTAGTTAGTTACTGAAAATTGAATCAACAAAATGAAAAAGTACAATTATTCAAGTTAATATCTTGTGAAAAACTAAACAGTAACTTAAAATCCCAAAAGAAACAATTGTTCAGCATTTTTAAATGCAGACGTGTCAATAATATATGTAGCCGCATGGTACAATAAGACGCGATCAACAAAAAGTCAAACGTTTCGTCTATTAGTTATTATATATAGATGTACAATGATTTATCTTGACTTGAAACTAATATATTAATACCAAAATTTGGCCCCCAAACAAAAAATCCTAGCTCCACCCTGATCAATTCAATTAGAGAACTTAGAATTATGATGGCATTTACCTAGAGCATTGAACCACACAGTATCTACAAAACAACATCAACTTCATGAAAGCACAAAATAATCAATTCAAAGTGTAACCACAAACTTAAAGTCACATCTTGCCCCCATAAAAGATCACATTCTATCACAACAACAATTGATCCTAACCTTAAACAGGAGGTGTGGCGCCTGTTCAAGTGTCACCTATGTATACAACACACAAAGCACTGCTGCAATGGGTGCATGATCAGGATGTACATCCACTAACCAGAAAACACTCATGTCTGTCCTAAAATCATCTACACAGAAATGAACATTGCAGCCCTATAAAAGTGTGATGCACACAAAGGAAAATATTCTTCAATTTGTAAAGAGCATCAACTAGATTATCAGAAATATAACAGTTCCAAAGGCATAATATAACCTTCAATACAATTGCTTCCGGTACTTTGGGCAAACATCGCATAAAATGGTCCTGAAACCTCTCATTGCAAGATTTCTTTCTTTTCAGTAAGGGGTCTATTTGGATATTGTTTATTTTGCTGAAAACTAAAAACTGAAAACATTGTAGTAAAATAATTTTTAAATTTGTAAATAATGCCGTGTGACCCATTTTTAATGAAAGTTTTGTTGAAAAAAGAGGTCTGTGAGTCTCGTGAACAGTGCACGGGACCCACTGGAAAAGCATGAAACACTCTTCTTAAAAAAAAAAAAGGTTAAATGCAGACAAACGCAAACGTTGCCAATATCGTCAGTACCCAAACGGGTACTAAGTCTCTCATTGGCAGATTTCAACAGTGTTGTGATGCAGGAATCATGCAGATCATAGTGAAAAGAATGAGTGATGCTAGTGAAGCCTCATCCAATTCAGAGGACTAAATGTATGCCACATATTGCAATGGCATGACACCTCGAGCAAGATCACACACAAGTACCCTTGTTTTCTAGTAAAGGGTAAGGTTTAGGACAACCAAAACGGATTTTTTTTTTGGGTTAATAATTCAATGTTAGATTGGGGGGATTCAAGCCTTTCTCTCCTCAAAAAGGAGACCATTCAATGTCACTAGATTAAAAGGCTATTAGCAAGCAAAATTGGTAATTGTAATTAAGGGCCAGAAAGAATGAGTGCACACACACGAAAGGAAGATCACATGCAATGATGCAAGCATATGCTACAATTGTTTTCTAAAACAAGCACAGAAGGTTTAAGCACAAACAATATTAACAATCATAATTAAGGGCCTAGCAAAATAAGCACACATACAGTTTCATTAGACAAATTGATAATACCCTATTTTTTATTTAAAGAGATCTAATGCGGGCATTAATATTAGTACAATGGAGACCTGAATTTAAGACATTTATGCATGTCAAGGCTTTTCAACATTTTCCCTATATATCTATGCACCGTCTTTAGGCTTTACAACCAGAAAAAGAAAGCACAAAGACAAATGAATCTAAATATGCAGTACCATATATGTACATATGCGGTACACGTGTTGGATCAGAATTCAGAAACCGCGTGAACATCTAGGCACAACGTGACCATGCAAAAGCACACCCTAATTAATTAAAAACCAGAAATGCAATGCAAGTGTACTGAGCAGTCTTGCTTTCTTTACAATTCTAACATTAATTCTCATTTTCTTCCCTCGTGACTTCATAACCTACGTAACATACACTACGTGTTATTGTAAAGTCAATTTCGACACGGCATAAAGAATTTCAAAGTAAAAACCCTCGTACATTCCTCCCAATTAAATTCCCACCTCACCTTACAAAAAGAGAGAAAAAAAAAATTAAAAAGAAAAATAGGCCAAGTCAAATAAATCCTATGAAGGTCCCAATATAAGCGTTATGCTGCACCGTCCTCTGCAAGCAAGACCACGTATATATATAGATATAGTATCATGTGCTAGCAAAGCATACCAACAACAAAGCTTATTCATCAAAAAGACATACCAAAAACAAGCTTGAAAGGCCTTTTTGAAAAGTGAAAGATAGAGAGATGTCAATGAAGAAGAGCTCAACGGCACCAACAATGAAGACCCTTTTGCTTGTGTTGGGTATGACCATATTGGTTGTATCGACACAGTTTAGTGTTGGTGAGTGCAGAGCTCTTCGAGCCAAGAGGGCTCGTGAAGAAGTTGATGGAGCTGAGTCTGGTCATGGAGCGGCTTCGTTTGGGGTTTCTTCTACTAAAAACTCAAGCACTAGTAGTCATTCTTCGGCGAGGAGCTTTCAGTATAGATTGACTTCTGGACCCAGCAAAAGAGGCCCTGGTCATTAGCACTACTCATTCTTTGTTTTTGCTTTCTTTTTTATGTTCTTGTTACACAAAGACTGTGACTTAGATTTTTTAATCTGTATAGGATTTTGTTTTAATATATTTTTTTATATGTTTAACTCGAAAAGTCGAGACTTATACTCGAAAATTGTAATCCTAGTTGATATATTAGATACTTCTAAATACATGTATTAAGTTTGTTTGAGTTTATCTCCGATTACTATGAAATTGTTGAAACCATACACTACATTAACTATGCGTATATTCTAAATCTTGGCATCAAGACCATTTAAACATGTTAATGAGATGACCTACAAATCAATTCTATCTCTTCAGTCTCTCTCATCTTGGTATTTTATTTTTAAAATTTATTTGTCCTCGGGATTCTTTATTGAAAGAGATTTCTTTTTGAGATATATGTAACTGTCCAATATGATCAATCGATCATGATAAAGATACTATGAAAAGAAAAGTCAAGATTTTGGTAGAAAGATGATACTTTTTTTTGGGGGGTAAAATGAATTCATATTAGTTATCAATGATAACTGAACAATCACAAAAATCTTCATATAATGTGGAGGATCTAATGTACATTTAGTACAACTTATTTTTTAACCTTTTGAATGCAGGATACTTCGATAAAGTTGTACTTAAAAAAATAGAGTGAAGTTTTAAAAATGTGCGGTTTGATAACCCATTATGAAATAGACAAATAATGTCCCCAAATTATTATTGAACCTTTTTTACCATCCTTTTTCTTTATTTATTTATTGATTTATTTGAATTTAAAAATAAATTGTGTAAAAGTAGTACAGCTTTACTCAGAAAAAATCAAATTTTAAAAATTACACGAGCTTAATTAGTAAATGGCAAAAAGGGTCCTGAGATAAAGAAAAATTTAAGTTAAAATGTCAACAACTTCTCCATTGAAGTCAAGAGAAGATCACAAAGGACAGAGGAACAGGTATTCGCCTACCTGTTAATTTTGACTTTGTGTGCATCATTAGCTCCTCTAAGCTGACCACCTTATAATAAAACACGATTGCTATTTTCTTTGTTCAGGGTGTGCTTCCTTTTCATATTATGGGCAACCAATACAATCGTTAATGCAAACCAAAGTTACAAACCCAATATCAATTTTTTGTAAAAGGTACGTGTTCACATACTTTTTGCACTGAAATCGTGACTTCATGCAATAATAAGTCATTACAATAAGAGTAAGTCTAGTACTATAACTAGTTTCACAACTTTGCCATGTGACAACTCATGAGTGGTGGAATCATAGACCCACATAGATCTATCATTTTATTTTTACCACTTACAACTCGTCACGTAAGCAAGTTGTGGCAAAAATTATGAAAATTGTTATGATAGTAGACTTACTTTTACAATAACCAAACCTCACTAAATTACTTTTAGGATTCTTTTTTTTTTTTTTTTCCCGTATGCTCAATCTACAAGTACTAGAAAATCTGCATGTTCGTTGAACTCGATTAATTGGGCAAGTGTTCCGTTTTGGGACTATCTATGTGGACCTTCTAATTGTCGGCATAAAGAATGAATTTAACTAATAGAAATGCTATTGGATTTGCATGATCAGACTACTTAATCAGCTACACAATTCATATTATTACCGGTCAAGGCTCGCGGGCAACCTAACATGAAAATCAACGAAAGTGTTGCAAATATAGGTAAAACTATTGCACCATGTAATTGTCTTTCAAAAAGTAAGATTTTAAAGTTATGAAAAAAGTTAATGAGGTATTGGTTTAAGAAATTTTTTTTAAAAACTTTTATAATAAAGATTTTTTATTTTTTATTTTTTTGACTGCTTTTTATATTTTTCATAAAAGTGTCAAAATTTTTCTAAAATAATCAATTAACACATGTTCTTAGGGAAACTGTTAATTGAACCCAATAAGCTCACAAACTTATGTCCTAAAAAGTACCACTTACTATAGCATGAAAGCGGTTGTTCATAACTTAGGACTCTGAGCTCTACCACAAACTCTAAAACTCCTGACCCTAGTGTGCCTACATATACTGCGCCAGTCAAAAAACGATTTTGCATAAAAGAGAGCTCAGCCACTCTCAAAATTATTCACGATTGGTTGGTTCCCCATGCCAGATGTTTGAGTTTGGCGTTCCTAGAGAATTGATCATCATTATCACAGATATGATTCAAAGTTAGCTGAGATGACAAGTTGCGATGGATATATGAAAAAATGTGTAACAACTTGTCATTTCATCAAACTTTTTTTAAAACTACTATAAAAACAAGTACACTGAAAGTACGTCGATTGTCATGTGAATATTGTCTGCAAGTCAAAAAAGTACATTCAAACATAATTTTCTGCATATCCAACCCCCATCAGTATCTTTCTCCTTAACAAAAACATTAGACTATTCGCTAAAATAAAAAAGCACAGCAAACAAATTAGCGATCAACTTACCTATATTCAAAACAATTTGATACTGAGCTGGCCCAAAGAATTAGAATAATGTGTAATAACATTGCAGTAGGTAGCAGTGCTAGCATCCTCCCAGTTCATAGCTAAAAAATGGGTTTGACAAAAAGCAATCACAAACAATAAAATCCACTTCTTCCAAGCCATGTGGCCTTCTCTTGGATGTTTTCGTTGGAAATATCAGGAAATGCCAATTGGTTGAGCTACAAAGCTCTCGGCAAGCAAAATTTATGTTAAGAATCTTAAGATCAAAGAACGATAGCTTTATTTCTAGCATGAAAGAACTGACAATCCTCAAGGACTTTCAAAATAAAAAGGACTTTCAGAAGCATCTACATAAATGTGTGTATGTATGATGTGCCTACATGCTCCTGCACATGTGTATCAGTGTATGTATGTGTTGAGGGTTAGGTACATTTACCCAGAACCTCAATCGGAGAAACATACAGATCACAGGATTTGCCAAGATGCCAGTTAAGATTGTATTTTGGCTTGGTGAAAATTAAGGTGGTGCTTAGGCAAAAAGAATTTAGCACAGAGATAGATTTCATCCATTGTGAAGAGCATCCAAAGAGAGTTATAGTCCAATCATCCAAAAGAGAGAGAGACAGAGAGAGAGAGAGAAATAACATCATCAATTAGAGAACTTAGAATTGTGATGACATTCACCTAAAGCAGATTGAACCACACAGTATCTACAAAACAACATCAACTTCATGAAAGCACAAAATAATTAATTCAAGGTGTAAACACAGAAACTTAAAGTCACATCTTGCCCCATAACAGATCACATTCTGTCACAACAACAATTGATCTGAACCCCAAACAGGAAGTGTGTCGCCTGCTCAAGTGTCACCTATGTATAAAACACAAAGCACTGCTGCAACTGGTGCATCAGGATGTACATCCACTAACCAGAAAACACTCATGTCTGTCCTAGAATCATCTACACAGAAATGAACATTGCAGTCCTATAAATGAGTGATGTAGAAACACAAAGGAAAAGATTCTTCAATTTGTAAGGAGCATCATCAGAAATATAAGAGTTCCAAAAGCATAATATAACCTTCAATACAATTGCTTCTGGTACTTTGGTTAAAATACCCCATAAAATGGTCCTGAAACCTCTCATTGCAAGATTTCTTTCTTTTTAGTAAGTCTCTCACTGCCATATTTCAACAATGTTGTGATGCAGGAATCATGCTGATCATAGTGAAAAGAATGAGTGACGCTAGTGAAGCCTCACCCAATTAAGAGGAATAAATATATGCCACATATTGCTATGGCATGACACCACAAGCACGATCACATACAAGCACATGAATGGCAAGGTATAAGGCCAACCAAAATGGATTTCTTTTCTTCTTCTTTTTTGGGTTGATAATTCAATGTTACAGGGGAGGGGGTGGGGGGGAGATTCAAACCCTGGCTCTCCTCATAAAGGAGACCAGGCAATTCCACTAAATTAAAAGGCTCTTGGCACGAAAAATTGGAAACTGTAATTAGGGGCCAGAAAGAATAAGTCCCCACACACGAAAGCAAGATGTTTTCTAATACAAATACAGACACGGTTACTTCTTCAAGTATTCTTATTTCTGTATGCCCAATCTACAAGTACTAGAAAATCTGCATATTTGTTGATTAATTAGGTAAGTGTTCCGTTTTGGGACTATCTATGTGGACCTTCTAATTGTCAGCATAAAGAATGATAAGTATTCAACTAGCAGAAATGCTATTGGATTTGCACGATCAGACTACTTTTATCAGCTACATTATTCATACTATTACTCATCAAGGCTACGGGCAACCTAACATGAAAATCAATTAAAGTGTTTGTGACAGTCAAAAAGTATAAATAATTATAGCTCCAATCAAAGCCACTTCGAAAAAGCATGAATGAATTCCAGTCATTGCTACCAACAAAATAAACAAGAAAGGAACTCCAGTCACAAGTCATCACCTACCTAAAAGATGATGATATATTGACTGTAAATGGTAGGAACTACGAAGCTTGTAACTTGACATTCATCGAAAAAGAAGTAAATATGCAAGAAAAATAAAAGGAACTCAACATGTAAAAGAGACTCTAATTTATTCAGGACTAGCAATGGCTATTCATCCAAAACCAACAAAGTCAAGACATGGGAAAGTTGTAAGCAGGAATATAGGGATTGAGATCCCATGCAATAGCTAAAACTACTGCACGGTGTAATTGTCTTCCAAGGAGTGGGATTGAAAGTTGAAAAACTCATAAAGTCATCCTAAAAAGTTCACCACGGTTGTTCGTCACTTCCTTGGTATGGGGAATGAAAAGAGATTTTGTCTTTATTCTAAACCCAGGGTCCTATCTTCTTCGAGAAGTCGATCGAATAAAAATTCGATGGGGCGGTTACGTTATCTGAGATTTGTTTATTGTTGACGAGCAGACGGAAGGGTAACACGCGATACGGATTTCTAAGTCTATAGAAGTACCAAAGACCGCCAGTGCTAGCCCAGATCCTTTCAACGATCGGCTCCCAGATCCGGTTGTCCCAAGCCACCTTGAGCCACAGCTTGTTCACACACGCCGCTCGTCCTAATGTAACCACATCCACGCGCTTCAACACGTTGAGAAGCGTATCCTTCTTCAAATCCCCAAACCCAGTTTCACTTCCCTCTTCTTGTTTCTTGGTGAAAATAGGCAGCAAAGGCTCGGATTTGTAAAAGTTATGCTAAGTATCGCGTGCCTTTGCTGCTTGTTTTCACCAAGAAACAAGAAGAGGGAAGTGAAACTGGGTTTGGTTTACAAATCCGTGCCTTTGCTGCCTGTTTTCACCAAGAAACAAGAAGAGGGAAGTGAAACTGGGTTTGGGGATTTGAAGAAGGATACGCTTCTCAACGTGTTGAAGCGCATGGATGTGGTTACGTTAGGACGAGCGGCGTGTGTGAACAAGCTGTGGCTCAAGGTGGCTTGGGACAACCGGATCTGGGAGCCGATCGTTGAAAGGATCTGGGCTAGCACTAGCGGTCTTTGGTACTTCTATAGACTCAGAAATCCGTATCGCGTGTTACCCTTCCGTCTGCTTGTCAGCAATAAACAAATCTCGGATTACGTAACCGCCCCATCGAATTTTTATTCGATCGACTTCTCGAAGAAGATAGGACCCTGGGTTTAGAATAAAGACAAAATCTCTTTTCATTCCCCATACTGAGGAAGTGACGAACAACCGTGGTGAACTTTTTAGGATGACTTTATGAGTTTTTCAACTTTCAATCCCACTCCTTGGAAGACAATTACACCGTGCAGTAGTTTTAGCTATTGCATGGGATCTCAATCCCTATATTCCTGCTTACAACTTTCCCATGTCTTGACTTTGTTGGTTTTGGATGAATAGCCATTGCTAGTCCTGAATAAATTAGAGCCTCTTTTACATGTTGAGTTCCTTTTATTTTTCTTGCATATTTACTTCTTTTTCGATGAATGTCAAGTTACAAGCTTCGTAGTTCCTACCATTTACAGTCAATATATCATCATCTTTTATGTAGGTGATGACTTGTGACTGGAGTTCCTTTCTTGTTTATTTTGTTGGTAGCAATGACTGGAATTCATTCATGCTTTTTCGAAGTGGCTTTGATTGGAGCTATAATTATTTATACTTTTTGACTGTCACAAACACTTTAATTGATTTTCATGTTAGGTTGCCCGTAGCCTTGATGAGTAATAGTATGAATAATGTAGCTGATAAAAGTAGTCTGATCGTGCAAATCCAATAGCATTTCTGTTAGTTGAATACTTATCATTCTTTATGCTGACAATTAGAAGGTCCACACACGCCGCTCGTCCTAACGTATATATATCCACGCACTTCAACACGTTGTGAAGCGTATCTTGGTCCAAATCCACAAACCCAGTTTCACTTTCACTTTCACTTTCACTTCCCTCTTCTTGTTCTTGTTCTTGTTCTTGTTCCTCGACTACAATCGACTTCATCTTCTTGTTCTCGTCCTGTTCTTCATTCTCAACTAGCCCACGACCACGAGGACGCATCTTGACAAAGACAACACTTTACTTGGGGCTTGGGGGTGCAGTGGACCTTCTGGTAATAGTGCAGTAAAATAATACTCTATTAGTGGAGAGTGGAGACAAACCACTTTAGCTTCATTACAGGGGGCTTCTCATATCATATTCAGATCTAAAAGAAGGGAGAAATATATATATTTTGGGGTTTAGGTTTTACTGTTTTAGACGGTGAAACGCTCCTCTTCTTTCCCGCAAATCTCATTGCAAATGTAATTCCCATATTGTGATAAATGAAAATTTTTGACATCTAACAAAAATAGAAAAGCTTCAAGCGTGTGACCACAATTATCATCCATTTTGGGCAAAATGGATGCTTCTGCCCAATGCTATTAATGCTGGAAAGTGGGAAGAAAGGAATTGAATGGAAATAGAACGAGAGTAAATCATAAATGAATAAATATATTGGACAGTTTATGATTAAACAGAGCATATATATATTGGACAGGAATGCAAGACACACACAAACCCAACACCATAGAACCCACAAGCATACCAACACGGCCAAAGCAAACCCAAAACCCCAAAATCCCAAACCAAACACACACAGAAAATACCCATTCTGAATAAACCCAGATTCAACGCCCATACCCAGATTCAACGCAAAATACATAGCAAACTTCTAGCAATTTCGGAATAATCCATGAACAAAGAAAAAAGGAAAAGACCCGTACCTTTGAGTGATTGGGTCCCTAAAATTATGAAATACTTCCCCAAATCTGAGATCGCACAGACCTGCTACATCACGCACACACAAAAAAGAAAAAAGAAAAAAAGAAAAGGAGAGTGAGATGATGAATAGAAAAGGAGTAGAAGAATCTAATGAAAAACAAGAGGCATTCATGAAGGACAATCCAGTGAAGACCTTTCACTTACCTTACAAGTTGTTCTCTCAATCAAGGTTTTCTCTGTGAGCAAGAGGGAGGCAGTGGAGGCGCAGAGCAAGATAAAGGGTTATCAGAGTTAGGCGCTAAAATATTGAGTGAAAAAAAAAGGAGGCGAGGGAAAAGCTTTTTGTCATTCTTGTGGATTGAACCCGTGCGCTGGTTCATTAATTGGCTGTTTTTCAGGCGTGTTTTAGCGTGTTTTCTTAGGTGAGGGTAGGGGTGGCAAAATCTAACACGATCCGCGAACCCGACACGACTAACCCGTTTATAAACAGGTCATGAGTCGAGGCTAAATAGGTTCGGGTCATATTCGGGTCGACACAGCTGACCCGTTTAATAAATGGGTCGTGTTCGGGTTCACACATGTGAACCCGTCTGACCTGTTTGACCTGTTTAAATAATAAAGGCATTAAATTTTGTTATTATTGCTTAATTTTTTTGTTGTAATTATATGTTTATTACTATATTTATGGCTGTAATTGTATTTTAATTTTAGATATATAAAAATTGATAATAGATTATTTAGGTCATATATGACCTATTAATCAAACAGGTTATTAAACAGGTTATTTATATTAATTTTTATATGACTTATTAATTAAACAGGTTAAACGTGTCAGGTTGGGTCAACCTATTTAATAAACGGGTCGAGTTAGGGTTGAGGATTCTTGACACGTTTACTAAACAGGTCGGGTTTGGGTCAACCTATATAGCAGAGTACTTATGGCTTGACACGACACGAACCCGACCCGCGAACACGAATTGACACCCCTAGGTGAGGGAAAACTTAAAAACAAAAATAGCTCCAGACCAGTTTTTAGTTTCCTTCACAATATGAAAATTGAAAATAGTTTTTGATTTTTACCTAAAAACAGTTACCAAACAAGTTTTTTGCCTTAGAAAATAGAAAATTATTTTTGAAAACAGAAAACTGAGGAAAAAAACAGTTACCAAACATCGCCTAATTAATTTTGTTTAAGATTAAGAGTAATATAAAAGGAACAAAATGAAATCATTTTATGACAATAACACTAATATATCCTTATTTTAATATAAAGAGTTGAATGTATTGAAGCATTTTGAGAGTTTTAATGAAAATTTCATTAAACTTAATTCTATTTCCTTCTATACCTCCCAATCTTAAGGGAAACGAAAATTTGAGGATTTAAGGGAAAAAAAAAAAAGAGAGAAATAAATATTCTCTCACATCCAAACAAAATAATACAATGAATATTCTATTATTCTTTTTTTTTTTTGGAGAAAAATTCTATTATTCTTTTAATTTCATTCTCTTCTCCCATCGAGAATTTATAAGATTATCATGGTAGATTGCATCATTTTTGCATAGTAGTCCATCATTTTACTAAAAGACTCCCAGTTGTTTAAATTTTATTGACTCAGTTTATGATAAAAATAAAAGTAAAAGATAAAAATATTTAAACGCTATCTATTTAATTTTTTTTTTTACATTTTTCACATCAAGATATTATTATAATAAAATCGTATAGTCTTGAATAACTAGTAGATCTTATCAACATCTCCTAAAAAATATTAGATGTGATATCTAGCTGCGCCATCTACAAATATTAAGAATGTAAATTATATCTATAGGCTCTAGTCCAAATAGTGGCAGACACTTTTGACAAAAGATTAGAAAAGAAAAAATAAAACTGAAATGACAGTGTGCAGTTGTTACTAGTTATTATTATTGGGGCAAAAAAATAATCTTGGTGTTAGGTTCAAATTTAAACCAATAATAATTGACTACCTATGATTTGTTGTGAAAATATTGTAAAAATGTTGTGGACGTAGCACCTCTTTATGAACTTATGATAAAATGAAACACAAACAACTTTTTCACCTTAACAACTGCCGTTAAAGAAGGAAATTTTCCTTTTTTTTTTTTCTTTTTCTGAGCACTTAAACAGGTTTTCCCTCTTAATTTTTTTACTATTTACACTACTCTTTTAATTTTTTATTTTTTTAAAATAGATAACGATTATATTTTTTTATCTTTTATTTTTATTTTTAACATAAACTGAGTCAACAAATTTTTATACAAATGTAAGTTTTTTAATGGAACGGTGATCTATTAAAGAAGCTCACCCACACCCCAAACATTAGAAATTGACTTTAATGCAACTTCGGTGACTGAAAAACACATAAAATATAACTCGGCTTACAAACATGTTGATAAATACAAATTATTAGCTTTCCTTTTTGGTTTACTTTAATCTGTTATACATATTTATATGTACTTATTAATTTAGTATTTTCTTTATAACACAATATTTTTGAGTTGGGGAATTTTTCAATTGATTGTTACATTAAAATTTCGACTACTAATGATTTTTCCTTGCTTCTAGTATTTTGAACTTCTGTATCATTTTTTTTTTTTTTTTTGGAGAAAGAACTTTTGTATCACCTGATTTCAGTTCTATCATTCTTTTCCACGTTACAACATAATTAACTCTTCCATAAAAAATAATAAAAAAGAAAGAAAGAAAGAAAGAAAGTACATAACTCAAAGTCTCAAATCGTAGCTATTAACCTCCTGACCACTAACTCAAAGTTCCATAAATGTATATATTTTTCTTTCCCCCATGTATCCTCAACATTAGAAATTTCCCGATATCAACCCAAAAAAAAAACACAAAAAAACAAACTTTGCCATACTAGCTTTGGCTGGATCAGTCTTTGAAAGACTAATGAGAAATGTTTTCACTGCTGACATTTTACTCATTAAAAGTCTTTGAAATTTTTCCCAGCTTCTGCGAAATGCAAAAGAAGCTGTTGCTGTGTGTCTCAATTTTGATATTTAAAAACCCAATTCATTTATTGGAAACTGGGTTTTGTCTTCCTTTTTTTTTTTTTTTTTTGAGGAAAAAAACTGGGTTTTGTCCAATGTAAACATTTCGGTCCAAATAAAAAATGACAGCTTTAACTCTTCATAAACTTATCCTCAGACAATGGATGTTCAGAGATGTGGAATCATGCTAGAGAGAGACCAAGTTTTACAAAGTCAAAAACGCAATCAAGCTAATCGTTGAGGCATATACGTATACCACATAAATGCCATGGAAATACACAAACCGTTTTGTTATTAACTAAAAGTCTAAAAGTTAAATGGCAACATCCACATATATCTGTAAAGACTGTAATGGAATACCATCAATCAACAGGGAGGTAAAAGGTGCAGATATCAGATGGTGTGCAACTCCATGCCAATACAGTGGCACTGGTAAGACAACAAGCTGAGAACAGATTCAAATATTGTCCATGATGATAAAAGTGTAATCAAAGTTGTGTCATTTTATGGGTTCCTAGCACTACTCCAAATAGCATCTCCGACTCCTTTGTTAGTTTCTCTTGTATCTGACAGAGGTCAGTTTGCAAAGAGAGACTACCTACTTCTCTTCTTCCCATTAACATCAGGACTTTTTCTTTTGTCTTTGGTAAGTCAAATTAAGAGGACTATTAGAAGTATCTACATAAATGTATGTATTTATAATGTGCTGACAACGCTCCTGCATATTTGAATATGTATGTGTTGAGGATTTATGTACATTTGCTCAGAACCTCAAAAGGAGAAACAACAGATGACATGATTTGCCGTGATGATAGTAAAGATTGTATTCTTGCTCGGTGACCAATAGCACAGAGATAGAATTCATCCATTGTGAAGAGCATCAAAAGAGGGTTATAGCACAATCATCCATATGAGAGAGAGAGAGAGAGAGAGAGACTGGATGAAAAATAAATAACATCATCAATTACAGAACTCAGAATTATGATGACATTCACCTAATGCAGACTGAACCACAGAGTATCTAAATAATAACATCAACTTGATAAAAAGCACAAAAATATTAATTCGAGGTGTAAACACAGAAACTAAAAGCCACATCTTGCCCCATAACAGATCACATTCTATCACAACACCACTTGTAAGCAGATCCTAACCCCACACAGGAGGTGTGGCGCCTGCTCAATTTTCACCTATGTATACAACACAAAGCAGTGATGTAGGTGCATCAGGATGTACATCCACTAACCAGAAAATACCCGAGAAAGGATCCCCTCCAATTAAATCCTCCAATTCCCTCACATTTTTATCTGGATGCGCGACATGTGGCATTTATTCAATTTGTAAATGCCACATCTTACATCTAAATAAAAATTGAAGGGAGTTGGAAGATTCAATTGGAGGGGATCTTTATTCCAAAACACTTATGTCTGTCCTAGAATCATCTACACAGAAATGAACATTGCAGCTTCATAATAGAGTGATGTAGTAACACAAAGGAAAAGGTTCTTCAACTTTTAAGGAGCATCAACTAGATTATCAGAAATATAAGAGTTCCAAAAGCATAAAATAACCTTCAATGAAATTGCTTCTAGTACTTGGGAGCAAAATACTCCATGAAAAGGTCCTGAAACATCTCATTGCAAGAGTTCTTTCTTTTAAGTAAGTCTCACATTGCCAAATTTCAACAATGTTACGATGCAAGAATCATGCTGATCATATGAAAAGAATGATCGACACTAGTGAAACCTCGACCAATTAAGAGAACTAAATATATGCCACATATTGCAATGGCATGACACATTGACACCCCAAGTGGGAGAGGGGGGATTTGAACCTGGTTTGACTCACAGGGAAGACCAGGCAATGCCACTAATCTACAAGGCTCTTGGCAAAGCAAATGGATAATTGTAATTAAGGGCCAGAAAGAATAAGAGCACACACAAAAGCAGGATCACATACAAGCGTATGCTCCCATTTTTTTCTAATACAAATGAAAATTATAGTCTAAGGGGGAAAACTTATAAGATAATTTTCAAACCAGACAATGCTATGCATACAGTAAACAAAAATGCCATACTACATGATGCACCAATTAGCCTGTCCTTGGCACAGAGAATTAATGATACAGTCATCTACTCATCTCACATGAAATATGAGAAACTAAACACACACAAGTCTTCATCAATAGGGCAGCAGCCACAGCACACACACCGATAGGAAGAGAAGCATCGTCTTTTTTTTTTCTTACACATTTCTTCAGTACATTATGTATATATTCTGACTTATATTTACAAGCTGATAAAATATGGCAAAACCTGTACCAAGAATAGGATAAGGTAGGAACGGGCTTCATGGTTTACATAAGAGTGCACATAGAATACCAAAAGGAGTTATTCATGTTCTAGCAAGTTTCGACAACACCATTGTGACAATTACAGATGTATGAGGTCGGGTAATTTCTTGGTCCCCCATCGGTACTTGTGGAGTCAAGGCTACAAGAAGACGTACACTGGGATTCTAAACCACACCCTTTGTGTCCTAAACCACAGCATGAAATGCTATCGATACAATAGTGGATCAAGGTATGGAACAAGCCTATTGTGATAAAAGGCCTGGGTTTCAAACAAGATACAGCATTAAGAGCTATACCATGTCTATGTGTGGTGTGGGGTTGGATATATAGCTAAACCTAATACAAATTGGGGAAACAATTAAGATATCTGTAAATAAAGAATTTTCAAATCCAATTCATCATCAATAACTTAACATTCGCGAAGTTAATCTAGCTCATGAAAAACAATCTAAACTAGCTAATACTAATGAAAAATCCATTTCCAATTCCATACCTTGGACTCTCATTCATCAATTCATTATGCATTCTCTTGATTACATTGTTTTTTTTTTACAAGTTAGGGTATATATACATTGTTTAAGCAAAATCTCTAATTCCTAACAAATTAGAATATAATTCCAATACACCAAATAATACAGAGAAAAACAGAGAAATCGAACTGCATTACGATTATTTCACAAAGAAAAAATACTCCAGATATTAATATAATAATGGCTACATCATCATCATCATAATCATAATCATAATATAAGGAACAGAAAATGCATAAATAGTACAAACAGATCTCAATGTAGCTTATAATACTATTCCGAATGAAACAGAAACCCTAGCATACCAGAAGAGCTAAATCCTAGAGAGAGATTAAGATTCAGTGACGGTAGGAGAGTTATCCTCACTGGCAGCGGTGGCGGAAGCGGCCTCGAGAGACGGAGTCTGCGGCGCAGTTCCGGCGTCGACGACAGAAGAGGCGGCAGCGGAGGAGGCGCGAGCCTTAACGGTGTCGAGCATTCGGCGGCTGATCTCGCGAGAGTACACCTGGAGGATCTCGATGCCGTCGTCCTCGGCGGAAGCGGAGGCGGCGGCGGTGGAGAAAGCCTCCTCCTCGATGAGGCGCGCGGCGGAGGAGGCCTCGTCGCTCGGCAAGGTGCCATAGCGCTTGGAGAGAATGGACTGCTTGGAGAGCGTCTCGACGAGGCGCGACACCACGGCGTCGCGCGTGCGCTGCGTCGGCGGCCATATGCTGAACGCTAAGGTATTGGTATTGGTGTTGGTGGTGGTGGTGGTGTTGCCATTGTTGGTTGGCTTTTTGGTTGGGTTTGGTTGTTGTTGTTGTTGTTCGTGGTCTTGGTCTTGGTACTCGGATTCCATTTCTGGGGTTGGGGGTGCGATTGTGCTCTCCGAGTCTGTCATTTTGGGGACCAAAATGAAATTTTCAAATTTAATTGTTGGGGGAGCGTAGTGAGTTGGAGATTTTGATTTTTTGTTTAGTATTAAATAGATCAAAGATTTGGGGGAAGAGCCTTGTGTGTGGCTCTATAGAGTTTTGTCTTTTTTGTTTTTTGTTTTTTTTTTAATTCAATAATTATTATTATTTTGAGTAAAATACGATGTTGGTGTTTAAATTTTACAAAAAAATTTGTTTTTCGTTTATAAACTTTAGAAAGCTATTTTTCATTCATAAATTTTGTGAAGATTTTTTTAATAGTTTAGAGACAAAAATATAGATGAAAAAAATAACTTTTTTAATAATTTAGGGGCAAAAACAAACTTTTAATAAAATTTAAGAAAATAAAGTAAAACATTTTCAATAATTTCAAGACGAAAAATGAAATTTTCATAGAGATGAAAAATAATTTTTTAGTAAAATTTAAAGACAAAAATAAAAATTTTGCATTTTTTATTTCTCTTACATGTTGAATGGTAGATAATGAAGACAGGAGAGGTGAGATTCAAACTTCAAACTACAATTATAAAACACCACCAATGATGCATTTGTTGGATAATTGGAGATGAGAATTTTTTTAAAGCTAGAGGTAAATTGTTGAAAACACTAAATAGTGCGTTTAGTATGAGATAATCTATTTGGGAATGCTATTAAAATTCTTAATTATTTCTATGTTTGATTGCAAATTACTTATAGTATGTTTGAATTGAGTGGGAGGGAGGGGGAGAGTGGGGAGTAGAGTAAAGTAGAGTTGGCTAGAAACAATAGGTTAATTTCTGGTCAACTCTACTCAACTTTTTTTTTTCTCTCTCTTAATCCAAATGGACCATTAGAAATGTTAATTGAACTGCAAAATTTATGACGTGTGATCTATAGAATTTTATTTTGTGTAATTAAATGTAGAATATTTTCTCACAAGGTGATGGACTTTATAAGTGTGGGATCCATTTCATGAGAGATAGATGATACATATTTTGTTACACTAAATTCCTTCTAGTAGCGTATGGTTGGGTGAGATAAAAAGTGGTAATGGGTTACCTTAGAAGTAAGTACAAGTTAGATGATTTGAGTGTGATAGTGTGGGACGGTTTACCTTTTTGTTCTTAATTTAATTTGTTACTAGATGTTTTTTTTCTTTTCTTTTTTTTGGTTGAGAGGTTGGGATCATTGGGAAACTTTACGTACTATGTGTGTCATTTGTGTTTGACATGGTATATTGTGTTGGTCTGGAATCTGGAATTTTAGGTGTGGATGATACATCATACACGTTAGGTGACACTTATTCTTAGCATTAAACTAAGGATTTTCTTTTCTAAAAAAATTAGGGATTTTTTGAGATTGACCATTTTTTTTGGGGGGTTATTTAGCAATTTAGAACCTATTGCCTCTCGCTAATATTTGGGTTGGAGGGGAAATAAATGGCATTGTAAGAAAACAAAATGAACTACCTTTGTTCACCAGTCAAATACACGGAAAATTTTGATTATATTTATACATTTATAATTAATAAATAATCATTATCAAAAAAAATACAATTAATAAATAAAAATTTAAAATAGAGACTATTTATAGAAAAAACTTATCTAATGTAGTTAGGATTTGTTTAGAGAAGATCAAACTTAATTTAATTAGAATTTTTTAGTGTTGCATTACTCTATCTAGAAAGACCATGAGTTTTATAATTAGTTTAAACTAGCCTAGTTTAATATTATTAGTAGCTCTGAATATCAAATTAACAAAAATTATATATATATATATAATAAAATGATGATATAAAAAAAATGTAGCCTTTTATTTTTTTAATACAAGATAGAATTCTTTTATAGTCTAATCTAATTATATATGTGTGTGAAACTCTTTCTTGAAGACCTGAACCCTAATCCTTGCCCCCACCTTATAAGAACTTGTACTTGTGGAGTAAACTATCATATTAAAGGTGTGCGGTGGTAAAAATTATAGACTTCTAATAGGCCTTTTGTTAACAAAAAAAATCTCTCAAATTCCAACTTAAGGCAATCTCTAATTCTCAACTAATGATCAAAATAAAAACAATCCCAAATTCTATGAGCTATAAGTATACTTTAGAATTTTATTTTAGTATATTTGACTACGTACCTTCCCATTTACTCTCCTCTCCTTTATTCTCTTTGATCCAAACATAATGTAATCAGGGACCGAACTACTCAAGGGCAGAGGGGGGCCATGCCCCCCTCCCCAACCTTTGAAAAAAAAATACTAGTATGTATATTAACAAAAAAAATTTAATTCTGGCTCTTAAATTTATATTCTTTGCCCTCCTTCCCCAAAAAATTTACAAACTGACCTAAGAAATCTAACAAATAGATAACAAGAAAAATCTATAAAAAAAATGCACATATCTGGAATAGAAGAAAATCTTTTGACAAATCATAAATCTGGTTTAAGTAAAAACAATAACAACAAATCAATTAAAAATCCTAGCAAAAAAAATTACAAAAACCTAATAACCTTTATCCAATTTCTCTCTCTCACTTGAGAGCTCTACACTCCTCCCAAATGACTCCACCCTCATAGGCATAGAGACAACTCTTATGCCACATATTGATCGCTTCATCCACACATTAGTTAAACTTTGAAAATATTAAGACGTGTCAATTGACTTGCAAAACTCTTGATTATAAAATTATATTATTATTATTATTTTTTTCAAAAGAAAAAATACAAATAATAATTAATAAATTAATGCTAATATGCAACTTTGTCAACCTCTAGTATTGATATTCCAATTTTAAAAAATATTTGAACAAAGAACTTTGGCCCCTAAATTTGAATCCTGGTTCTTCCCTGAAGGTAAGAATTCAAGGTCATCAAAATTAAAATGGGTAAAAAAATTAAAAGGAAAAACGTGCAGCGATTTTTCTAGGGAAAATTGAAAATGTGGATGGCATTCGTTATTCTTTTCCCCTCCCATTACAATACAGTTACAGGTGTAGTTAATAGTTATGTGGTTGAACAGGCTTCGGGCCCGTGTCCGCCAGCAGGTTCCTTAAAATTATGTTCATGCTCCAGGTAGCAAATTACTGTGTGTCTGTCCACATTCACTAAGATACGAGGTCCAATTTATTGTTAGTCTGGGCCATCACATAAAAGAATTTATTGTATAAGTAGATGTCACAGCCAACAGGCAAATAAATAAACATAAAAAGGAGATGTCACTGGAAAGAAAAAAAAAAGAAAAAAAGAAAAAAGTAATAACCAGTTGTTTCAGACCTCCACACGTGTTCAGAACAGAAAGGAAAAAAGAAAAAGGAAAAAAGAGAGAAAAAAAAAAGTTCTGATTTTGGAAAATCAGTACCTTGCAGACTTGTAGTAGATGGCTTGTAGGTGGCAATAATAGACAATGAGTCACTATAAGCAAGAACTGAATTGAATGACTCACACATCCCAGATATAAATGTGTCATGTGTGTGCATAAATGCTACAGATAAGAATTAATATACCCGTAACTTCTCTAACGGAATATGTACATATCTTCTTACTCCCCAGTTGACATTTGTACTAGCTAGTAGATATGGGAATGAAACAAAGAAAATTTAAGAATAAATTTTGGAATAGGAACATTACATCTTCCAGGAAATTAATTCAGGTTAATTAATTAGGGTTGACTGGGATATTTTTGAAATATAGGAAATTAATTAGGATAAAGTTCCATAAAATTTCAAGAATATGTGACTCTGGTTTAAGCATGAAAGTCTACAACTAAATTTAGTTTACATACTATATTGTTCTTATAAAATTCTTATTTGTTCTAATAATCAACCATATAACAAAGGAGATTCAGACCGTTCTCATATGCCCATACCAAAGTGCTTTGCATAATACATGATATTAGGAAATTGCATAGTTATATATGGAATTCACAAATCATAGAGGAGGTTGATCATAGTTTGGCGTGGTTTGCACAGAGCTTCCAATGGCTCAGCTCTGGGTATGACAATCCCTGCTTCCTCCAACATGTTGATTTCACTCTCACCAATCTTGTCCCACTCGAAACACTGAATCAGTGCTCCTAATGCGAACCCTACAACTCGTCTACCTAGAGCAGCTCCAGGACAAGCTCTCCTTCCTACACCAAATGGAAGTAGTTGATAGTGATACCCTTCAGCCTCTACACCTTCAAATCTCTCTGGCCTAAACCTTTCTGGTTCAACCCACAGCTTAGGGTCTCTGTGAATGGTCCACAAGTTGACTAGTAACACTGTGCCTTGTTCCACATGAAAACCACTAACAGTGCATTCTTCAGATGATTCATGTGGTATAAGAAGTGGGGCTGGTGGGAATAGCCTAAGAGTCTCGCCAATCACATTTTGTAGGTAGTTCAGCTTTGTTAAGTCTGATTCATCCAAAAAGCGGGCTTGTCCAACATTTGTGTTTATCTCAGCCCAAGCCTTGTGCATTGTTTCTGGATGCTTAAGAAGAAGTGAGAGTGCCCATTCCATGGTTGTTGATGAAGTTTCAGTCCCAGCAAGTAGCGTTGCCTGCACACACATTTGGAAGAGAGCTACAACTTAAGCATGTATATGGAGTTCAAATAATCGCTAGTACTGCAGATAATACTACTCCATACCTTGATGGTTTACTATCATTTGCAATTGGAGAACTTGGCATGCTACATTATATACATTTAGTGGGGTTTGTATGTACGCCTTCATTAGTGGGAGCCATTCTAAAAGAAAATCTCATAATACAAATTTTATTGAGTAATGTTACAGACACAAACTATTTTATAATATTTTATAAATGTTAATATGACCAACCTTTTATTGGTTTTTATTTAAGCCTACCATTAATATTATTTTTTCATTTACCAATAATCACTCACTACATCAGCAGTTTATAAAACTTTTTATGAAATAATTTGTATTTTTAACATTATTCAATCTTAGACCCTAAGCCTAAAATCCTTAAGGCAGCAGATTAATTGATCAATAGAACAAGTTATTTATTGTATAATGTGCACTATAAAAGGGCCAATTGTTAGTTTATTTAGAGTAATACCACGTTACAAACTATATTACAATATTTATACAAATTATTAATATGACACATTTTTACTAGTTTTTTTTTTTCTTTTTTTTGAAATATAATTATAATATGCTGCTAATCCCGCAGTTTGAACCATTTTCCCTCTAGACCCCTAAGTATTTTGTATATGGGAATGTGCCAATTCAGCTACAAGGCCTTTGGCTACTAGTTTTATTTAAACTTATTACTAACATCACATTTTTATTTACAAATAACTACTCACCATACTCACCATATTATAAGTTATATTATAATATTTTTACAAATTATTAATATGATATATTTTTATTAGTTCTTATCTAGACCCATCACTACTATCACATTTTTATTTACTAATAACTACTCATCATATATATTAGTAGTTTATAAAATAATTTGTTATTGTAATATTTTTTATTTATAATTAACTTGTGCATTATCTCAAAAAAAAAAAAAAAAACTTGTGCTTGTGAGTGGTGATAATTCTTTTTTTAATGGACATCTTTATCAAGACTAATGACCAAGAGAACTTAATCTAGACGTTTTTTTTTTTTTTTTGGGTAGAAGATCTTGATAATCTTATTCATCGAGCTGAAGATTAGATCAACACTATAGCAGGACAATGATATCAAAAAGGAGCAACCAATAATTCATCATCTGATGGAAATAAATGACCCTAACAGCATAATGTTTCATTTTGTTAGGTTTAACTGATAAAGACGTATACTTACCAGTATAACACTTTTGATAACTTCGTCGGTGTAGAATTCTGGTTCTATCTCTTGCAGTGATAACATAACATCAATTAATGTCATCTTTGTCACTTCATTAACACTTTGACTAGAAGCACTACCTCTCATTCGCTTGTGCTCATCAACGAGATTTTGGAAGAACCTGTCCATTTTCTTCTTTAAAATCACCATCCTCTTCTCCAACCCTTGAAAATCCACCCATTGTAGCACTGGCAAAAAATCATTTAAATTTGAACTCCCTAGAAGCTCTGTCACCTCCCTCATGATAATCTGAAACTGCTTGGCTTCTTGGTCCACCGCTTCCTTCCCATAATATCGCTTCCCAGCAATTGTCCTCAGCATGATATTGAAATTAAGCTCCAAAAGCTTTGGTCTCAGCTCAACCTTTGTTGGTTTCTCTCTAGAGGAGTCTTGAAACAGTTGCTTCACCAATAGTCTAACCTCGTCTTGGCGAACGCTGGTAAACATGGCGAGGCGGCTAGTAGAGAAGAGCTCTAGGGTTGTGAGGCGCCTGAGGTTTCGCCAGTGGTCACCGTAGGAGGAGAACCCTATTGTTTTGTAGTTGTAATTAAGGTGTTTACCGGCTAGCGTTCGAGGGCGGTTTGCAAAGATGATGTCTTTCTTTGTGAAGCATTCTTCTACGGCTGAAGGTGATGAGATTACAAGGACTTTACGCGTCCCACATCGGAGAAATAAGATGTGGCCATATTTCTCAGAGAGTTCATGCAGAGTTCGGTGAAGGGGTTCTTTAAGCAGATGGAGATGACCTATAATAGGTAGGGCAGCTGGGCTTGGAGGGAGGTTTCTTGGGTTTGCATGTCTTTTGAAGACAAACTTTGATACTACAAGTAAGAAGACGAATAAAAGTGCAAAATTAAACCAGGGAGATCCTGCCATTAATACTAGTACTATTACTATTACTCAATTCTTTCTGAAGAGTGAAGACTGAGAAGTGACTTATTATAGAGTTTCTCATTTCTAGATAGAGTGGCCGGCCCTTCCACTAGGCCATTGCCTAAGCCCCCTTAGTGGAAGGAGGGCCCCAAAATTATGAAAAATTAGTAGAAATAAAAATTTTAGTTTCAAATGAAAACTCTAAAATATTCTTGTAAATATTGCTATTCCAAAAAATTCTTTTATTTAAACAAAATTAATTATCCCAAAAACATCATCTTTAGGACCTTAGCCTCAAGACAAATCAAAATTCAATTGGATAAATTACAAATTTGATCTAAAAAATTTACTCACAAAACAATCTCAAATCAAAACACAAAAAAAAAATCTCAAATCCCTAAAATTTCCTCATATCTTCTCTCTTTCTCTCTTGCTCTCCTCCTCTCTCTCTTAGCTCTTGCTTTCTACCTCTCTCATTCTTTCTCTACATTAGTTCTACTTTTAAATCTTTTGTTGGTGGCTCATGCTTCCTTCCATCTGATCAGTGATCCGTCTCAACTCTATGCTCTCTAGTAGGGGTGACAAATGGGCGAGTTAGGTCATAAATGGGTTGGGTACATAATTACCCATTTATCCATTTATGACCCGTTTATATATAAATTAATTATCCATTATCCACTCAACCCATTTAATTAGTAACCCACCCATTTAACCCAATATAACCCAAATAAATAAATAACTTTAGAAACTTTCCCCAAAAAGCCATCTCAGAATAAATCCTTTAGAAACTCAAATCCAACATTCTCCACACTTCTATCAAATGCAAAACAATTCGTTCACTTAAAAACCTTTTTTTTTTTAATCTTTTAACCAACTTTTATATAGTCAACAAAGCAATATATCTACACCCAAAATCTTTAACGTAGAACATAGAAGAAATCTGTTGGGCTGCCCAGAAAAACATAGAAACAGAAAAATTACAAGACAGAGAGAGAGAAAGATCTGAGTTGGCTGAGACCGAGTTAGAAGAGAGACTGAGTTGGAGAAACCAAGTTAAGAGAGAGAGAGCTCTGTGTTGCGGTGTCAGAAATTTTTGGTTCCCTGTTGTTGTTGTTGAAGAGCAAGCAGCCAAGGAGATCAGACTCATCGCGAAGAACAAGCCGGAAAACCGGCTCAAAATCGCAAAAGTCGGCGCGATTAAGTCGTTAATCTCGTTGATTTCCTCGGCCAATCCTCGGCTCCAAGAGTACAGCGTCACAACGATTTTGAATCTCTTGCTCTACGACGAGAACAAGGAGTTCATAGTCTCCTCCAGCGCAATTAAGCCACTGGTTCAAGCTTTGAGACTGGGAACCCATGGTTTGATTTATGGGTTATGATTGGAATTGTACTTGATTAAGACATTTTTGTTTGGTTGCTCAAAAAATGGAGGAAAAGAAAACAAAGCGATGCTTTTCTGGGATCCTTTCTTTTTCTTTGCTTTTATTATCAGAAAAATGAAAAATTGGCTATTTTTGGGCTTAGTTGAGTAGTAAAGTTTCTGATTTTGTTTGAACAATCTTATTAGATTCAGAATTCCTATTTCTATCATTTTCCGCTAATTTCTGTCATTTTCCGTTACTTTCTTAGTAACCAAACAAGGAGAGATTTGGACTTTTTTGTTGTTGGTGAAAGTAATTTTGTAATCTTCAATTTAGCTTTTTTTAGAATTTTTGTTGTTTATTTAAATTTTAGATGGGTGTTAGTGAGTATTAGTGGGTTTATCCATTAAGACCCATATAATTAAATAACCTAATGGGTCTTTACCCATTTAACCCAAATATTAAATGGGTTGGGTTAAGACTTGTCCAAATAAGGTGGGTAATGGACGGATTCATGGATATTGATAAAAATTACCACCCCTACTCTCTAGGTATAGACTATATGACTTTTCCTCTGCTTTGCACTCTGCAGATCCAGAATCCAAATTGTGCCGTGGTTTACTGGTTATATGGATGGAGGCTTATCTTATCTAATATGACTTGTGGCTGTGGGTGGATTAGAGTCTTAGGACTCTTATGTCTTAGGTGTAAATGCTCTTTTCGTCCCTACATTTTGGGGTCATTTCTATTTTGGTTTCTATATTTCTATTTTACCACTTTTAATCCCTAATATAATTAACGCTTGTTATTTTAGTCCTTTTCGTCAGCCAACAGACGGAAATAGCTGACATGGCTGACGGAAAAATTAAAATATTATTAAAAAAGCCACATCAGATAAAATAATATAAAAAATTTCTAACCATCTTATTTATTTTTTTATTTTTTTAAAAAAGAAAAGAAATAAATTAATTTTGTTTCTCTTTTTTTGGAAAAAACGTGAAGAATCTAGAACATGTATTCTTCCCCGTCAATCATGTTCTTCATTTCCTTCCCAACAAATCTTGCCCAGAAATTTAAAAAATCAATAAATTTTTTTTCTCTTTTCTTATATTTCCTTAGCAACAAAACCCATAAAATCAATCAGATTTACAGACACAAAGACATGCCCACATATTTACAAAACACAAACACATTCAACAATTACTCTATCATTCTTTCACATTCCCATTACAAACACAAAGACCTTCAAGGATTCAAAATACCTTCAACAAACCTAAGTCTTTACACGCCTTAATCCAAATTTACAGACCCAAGCAAACCCAAATAGCAAAAACCCCAAACTCAAGATTGCTTTCCTCTTCGTCACCAACTCCAACCTCCACTTCGCCCATCTCTGGCAGCAGTTTTTCCAAAATGCCCCTTCCAAAAACCTCTACATCATGTATGTCCACGCTAATCCTTCCGTCAACCTCATTCGCCCTAAGGGCACCGTTTTCAAATTTCGCTTCATTCCGGTGAAAAAAATCTATCACAGCTCGCCAATGCTCATCTCTACCATGTGTCATTTGCTCGCCACCGCCGTCATCGACAATTCGGCCAACGCGTTCTTCTTCTTCTTTTTTCTGTATCGGATCTCCTTGGAGTTCAAATCCGGGTTGATGGAGCCAGATCTGTCTCTTGGAGCCATTTGGGTTTGTAAAAGTTTTGGAGATTTGGATTTGTTTGGAACAAGTGAAAGAGTCAGAAACGGTGTTTAAGGAAAGGAAGGAAGTGAGGGTGTGGGTTTTTATAGAGGCAGGTCAGAGAGAGAGAGTGAGTGTGATCTGGGTCTGTTTTTGTGTTTGATCTCTGTTTTTTTCTTTTTCTTTTTTCATTTGTGTTGTTGTAATCTGGGTTTGAGTTATTGGTTGTTGGGTTTGTGTTCTTGTAATCTGGATTTGAGATCTTCATTGCTGGGTTGGATTGGGAAGAACAATGAAAATTAATAATGATAAGTAATATTTAAAAAAAAAATTAAATTAGATTTAAGGTTTTTTTTTTAAAATTTTAATAATATTTTAATCGTTATATCAGTGCCACATCAGCCATTAGAATGTTCCATTAGCCATGTAAGCTATTTCCGTCTGTTGGTTGACGGAAAGGACTAAAATAACACGCGTTAATTGAATTAGGGACTAAAAGTGGTAAAATAGAAATGTAGGGACCAAAATAGAAATGACCCCAAAATATAGGGACAAAAAGAGCATTTACTCCTGTAGGGACTCAATTTGTAACAACCCCAAATTGGTTTATTGGGTTCGAACGTTA
Organism: Quercus tomentella; assembly: GCA_028535165.1. Taxonomy (NCBI): domain Eukaryota; kingdom Viridiplantae; phylum Streptophyta; class Magnoliopsida; order Fagales; family Fagaceae; genus Quercus; species Quercus tomentella. Next base: position 3,801,161 of record JAPQVY010000155.1, on the reverse strand, counting down.
AGGGCCCAAACAATAGATTTTTAGAGAATGGGCTAAAAGGTTAGGTCTTGGTTATCGGACAGTGGTTAGTCATGGTATTCATGGCGGTCGCACAGAAATGAACTGAGTTTGTCCAAGAAGACTTTCTCTCTAGCACAGCCTGAGCGGATCCGGTCATTGGACCTTGTACGAGGAACTTAATGTTCTTGTTATTCTTTTTACTTTAGGGTTTAATGGCCCTGGAGACCATTCGCCTCCCTTTTTGGCTGCTTTCTCCTCCTTTTATACTAGCTTTTCCCCTTGTCTCATGCGTCCACATGTAGGTTTCACTTTTTAGGATTGATACTTGTCTTCTCAGCCCATACCCAAAGTGGTTGGGGGTGGTTGTAAAAGCTGAAGAGTATGGCCCTATCAGGCGCAGAGTACTTAATTGCAGTATTGGCAGCCTTTTACTTGAACCGCTCCTACACTGTACTCGCCCTTTCTTCTGGGAGCACTCTGGGGGCCGCCTTTGATGGCGTGCCATTCTTTCCTTTTAAGGTTTGGGATGCCGAGGACAGGATCGTCCTCAGCTACACCCCTAGGCCATTTGGACTTTCGTTGCACGTCCTCAGCAACGTCTCTCCTCGGCTCTGGCCTTGGGCCTTAATGTAAAGTGGGCTGGGATCATAAATTCTCTGGCCCCACAACGCCTATGTCTTATCTTAGGCTGGGGCCGTGGGCCTTAAAGTTTTTTCTTTTACATCTTCTTCTTCTTCTTCTTCTTCTTCTTTTTTAAAAAAAGTTAATAGGATCGGTTTTGGCTGGGCTTCCAATTTTTGGCTGGGTTGTAGGTGGAGTTGTACTTCTATCTAGGCTTTTAATTTGTGCAGGTTGAGAACTTGAGATTGCTAGATTCTTTATATTGTTCAGTAAAGTTAGTGCTACATTGTACTTTTTTATATACATGAGGTTATATTACTTTACACTTGAAAATTATTTTTTATTTTGGTCATTATAAATATATTATAGATAGTGTTTATTTTATTTTTAAATATTGTTTTATTTGAAATTTCTATCATAAAATATGTATTTGGATATGAAAAAATTAAAAAAAGGAGAAGAGAAAAACATTAATTGAGTCTAAAAAAGGATTAATGAATAAATTTGTTATTAGTAATAAACAAATTACAACACAAAATTTAGATTAAAATATTACAAATGAACAAAATATTCACCAAAAAGAGTTAGAAGATAATGAAAATAAGATGTTAGAAGAACTTGAATAGTCAATTTGCATCTCAAAATGAGAGAAAAATAGATTTTAAATAAAATATATTATAATAAATAATAATAATTTAATTAATACATAAATATAAAAAAGGCCTAATTTTAATTCTCGCCTAAGGCCCAAAAATGTCTAGGGCCGACCTTGAATAGAGATCACTGGTCTCAGATAGTTTGCATAGAGCGGACAAGTCTACATTATTATTATTAATTTATATCATTTTAAAAATATAGTTCTCTATGATAATATATATTTCTTGTTTCGATTTAGTCAATAACATCTATATGCTTGAGTGGAGTAATAAATGAATGGAGCTATTTATGAATACTTTGGGGTTTTTTTGAAGAGAGAAAAAAGAAATGTTAAATACAAAATTGTTTTTTTTTTTGACAAACAAAGGCATCCAAACATTTTTGAGTATTTGACTATCCCTTTAGGCATGTGTCTTGTCCCACATACATCAAGTTATTACAAGAATGAATCCCTTGGGAGTTATCCAAAGATGCTGGCAAGAGATTTTAAACCCAAAATTTCATTGATATCATAATTTATGAGGTCTTAATTAGTAACCACTAAACCCACTCCTTAAAATTACTCTTTATGCCCTTGCAAAAAAAAAAAAAAAAAACTCTTTATGCTCCCAAGTCCCAAGTCTTTGAACACGCTAATAGTGCATTCATAAGACTAACAGTCTATTATGGGCTCAATACATCAAATAGACCAAAAACTCCAGCCCACTCTTAAGTCTTAACAACCTAAAACTCACCGTCCTAGTTAGGTTTTTTATGGACTAACTTCTACATAGCCAAGAGCCCCAGGACACAACCATTTTAAACTTAAAACTTCCTCGGTCGAATATGATTTAGCAATTACATGTACTAGATGAATATATTGCTATGAACTACAAAGACCGCAATTCTTGCTAAACAAATACCATTGGCAACATGGAATTCAGTTTTTGTCTTAAAAACTAGTGTGTTCAATCTTTGATTGATGGACTTCACAGATAAAAAGCTAGTATTTGCATTGAGAGAGAGAGAGAGAGAGAGAGTTTTGTATATAATTTTTTTAGAACCACAAATTTTGTGCCACAATTTTTACAACAACTAAATGTGAGCGATTACTTGTCACTTTTATATAGACTCAACTTTTTTTTCGACTACTGCCACTATATACAATCAACTACATCTAAGTTGTAGTCACATTTTTTTTTTGGGTGTGGTTATTCTTAGTCATAGGATTTCACGAGTCGAATTGACTTAGTTGGGGGGACTTTTAGATAATGGCATCCATTGGAGAATGCTGAGGCATTGGTTCCTTTACTTTGCACATTGCCTCCAAAGGCTTGACCTTGGGCATGGTGAGGCCCAAATATTCAGTCATGTCGACCTCCTCTTCCCCAATCCTTACCCACTCAAATGATTGAATCAAAGTCCCTAATGCCAATCCAATCACTCGGTTGGCCAATGCAGCCCCTGGACATCCTCTCCTTCCAGCACCAAATGGAATTAGCTTATACCCCTCATCACTATTCCACCCTTCAAACCTTTCTGGCAAAAACTTTGTTGGATTCACCCAAACCTTAGGGTCTCTATGAATTGTCCAAGCATTCACCAATAACATTGCCCCTTGAGGCACAACAAAATTGCCTACTACACAATCTTCAGATGCTTCATGTGGCACAAGAAGAGGAACAGGTGGGTACAAACGAAGTGTCTCACTAATTACATTTTGTAGATAATGTAGCTGGCAAGTCTTGTTCATCCAAAAGGCGTCCTTGTCCCACATTAGCATCTATCTCAGCTTTGACCCTTTCCATTGCAGTTGGATGGTTGAGCAATAGTGACATAGCCCATTCTAAGGTAGTTGATGAAGTATCAGTCTCTGCTACTAGCAGCACCTACAAAAATAAATATGCAAATGTGAACTAGGTAAAAAGAGGTATGCTCGATCAGGTCCTACCATCTCTAGATATACAAAATTACGAAGGAGTTTGAAGTCCTAAAGACCCTATTTAATAACTGCTACCAATTTTGCCACACAAAAGCTTACAATTTGAGGTAGTATCAGAAGTAATTAGTGCGTATGAATTACATAATAAACAAAATTCATATATATTTTTAAAAATACTAAAATTTATATCAATTTTATTGTAAAATATCACTTCAATAATATAATAAATAAAGGTTTGAATTACTTTTTCATAATTTGTATTATAAGATTTAAATAGAATAATATCTGTACAACACATCATTTTATAGTATTTTCCCTCCCCAAAAGAAATTTGTAGTATTTTAAAAAAGGAAAATACTAAAACTACTACTAAGTTTAATAACAAAAGTGTCATGACAATGAATGCAGTTCATTTCACTTAACAAATAACACTCATTATTGTACACTACCTAATATCTGGTACAACACATCATTTCACTTAACGCGTGTACATTTCAAAAAAATGTAGATATCATACTCTGTTTGAGTAAGAAGGTATTAATTTGTGATTCTTTCAGAGATTTCATTTGAACCAAAGCCAAGAGGGCTGTATATGACCAATCATTTGTTTCAAAAAAGCTCTTCAAAAACCAAATAAGAATAGGATTTGTTAATTACCATAATAATTCCCTTGATGATTTCGTCGGTGTAATACTCTGGCTCTGTTTGTCTCAACTTCAACAAGTTATGTATCATCAATTTCTTCACCTGTACCTCGCTTCCAGCTCCACCATTTTCATCAACCAGTTCCTGCAAAAACCTATCCATCTTTTTCATCAACCCCACCATCTTCCTCTCCACACCCAGTAAATCCATCCACTGCAAAAATGGCAAAAAATCTCCCATATTTGGTGCTCCACATAAATCCACTGATTCCCTAATAACACCACGAATTCTTTTTGCTTCCTCGTCATCTTCCACGTCCTCTCCAAAATACCTCTTCCCAGCTATCATCATTGTCATGACATTGAAAGAATGCTCCACAAACTTAGACTTCAAATCAATCTTTATCATACCTTTACCACAACTTTGGATGAGTTTTTCACGTAGTAGCTTGACCTCTTCTTGTCTAACACTAGAAAACGCGTTGATACGAGAGGAAGAGAGTATCTCAAGCGTCATGATACGGCGAAGGTTGCGCCAAAGATCACCATAGGGAGCTACAGCAACTGTGGAGTTGTTGCAGTTGAAGTGATCGCTAGCAAGCAAGCGCGGCCGGTTGGCGAAGAAGGCGTCGTTTGTGGTGAAACAGTCTTCGGCGCCAGAAGGGGAAAAGAGTAAGGGGACTGTACGGGAACCACATCGGAGAAGTAAGATGTTGCCGTAGTTTTGTGAAAGAGTTTGTAGAGATCGCTGGATTGGTTGTTTGAAAAGATGAAGGTGACCAATAAGAGGTAGTGATGGTGGGCTTGGAGGCAGGTTTTTCTTGATTATAGTTGCTGATTTATTGTTTTTTACGAGGTGCTTGAGAAGGGTGGAGAAAATAATTATCAGAGCAAAGCTAAACCAGTAGGGATCTTCTTCCATTTTCTCTCTCTGTTCACATGTTTAGTTAGGTTGTCTACTTGTATTCAAAAATTATTTGCGTGTGAGAATGGGAGAAAGAATTCTGGTCTATATGAAAATGATAAAACATTTTATGTGGTATAAATTTTTTATTTTGTATTTGTTTACCACAACTAAACTAGTTGCAAGATGGTTTTAAAAACTGAATGCTAGCTTCAATCCGTTTAACCAGGAACCAGATGCTAATTTGATTAGTTTAACCGGAACTTCAACCACAAAAACTGAGAACCAGAATGGTTCAGCTGGTTATGGAGTGGTTTGCTTAAAAAACCAAAAACGCAGCAATGTTGATTGAAATGGCACCACTTCTTAGTCTCTCTCATCTTATCCAGTCTCTGATTAATACCACAACAACCTTAAATCTGTGAGGAAATGAGAACTGGAGAAAATTTCATTTGTGGGTGAAGTGGGTATTGGAAAAAACTTAAATTTAAGGTTGACAATCAAATAAAAAACTAACAAAAAGATGAAAAAGTAAATATTGGGGAAGAACCCTGCGTTGCACAGAGAGATAGAGAGACGTCGAAGCTGAATATATTCTGTGAGGATTTAAAAGACAGAGGAAAAGCAATTTGGATTTGGAATTAGAGGATAGTATTTTGAACCTCTGATGGATGTGAATAAATGAAAGTAAAGAAAGCACCGCCCCTCTAGGCGAGCTGGTACCCGAGTTCGTAGTGACTTGTTGCTCGGGGTTCAATCCCCCACATTTACCAAGCCCCAAAAAAAAAAAAAAAAAAAATGTAAAGAATGGTAGGTGATACTTGGGAGTGAGACAAGGGTAAATGATGGTAGGTCGACAGACCAAAGAGGAAATAGTAGGTGTTAGGTAATTGGTGGGGCCGTGGGGTGGGTCTAAATTTCAAGTGAAGTTTTTGTTTTTTTTTAAGTGAAGCTTAATTAACAGTTAAGTTTATTGTTTTAAGAATCAAGCAACAGATTTTCTTATATAAGAAATAAGATGTGAAACTTTACATAAAAATTATTTAAAAATTGTAGATATCTTTCAATAAATATTTTTAATTATAAACTTAATGTGAATTACTTTTATATGTTTTTAAAATTATAAATTAAATTATTTATGATGTCATCGATTTGGCCATTGATCAAACTCTGATCAGACCAAAAAATTAGGAACCAGTCATCTTTTCTACGATTTGTCCATTTTGATTTTTGAAACTATTTGCAACAAATTGAGTCTCATCTTAAACAAATTACAAGCAAAAAAAGAAGTCATGTATTTGACTTTCTCACCATTATTTGTTTTTCTTTTCTTCTTAATAATCATATTTGTTTAAATTTATAATATTTTCAATATGAATTTATAAAAACAATTTCAAATTTTAAGAGCCATAAGTATATGTAGGGACACGATTTGTAACGACCCAAAACGATATTGGGTTCGCATGTAAAAAGGCCCAAATAATATCATTTATAGAGCGTGGGTTTGAAAGGCTAGGCCTTGGACGCTGGGCAACGGTTTGGTCCTGGTTTCACGAGAGCTAATACAAAGGCAGGTTTGGACAGTATGACTGAGCCTTACATCGATATGGTTTGAGAGATTTGGCTCCTCGGAATTAGTCCGAGGAGCGTTACCTTCTCACCATTCTCCCCCCCCCTTGCTTTATGCTCTCTTTCCTTTTTATACTAGTATTTCCCTCCCTTTCTTCATCTACGTGTCAGTTTTTTCTGGTTTGGGGTAATTACTCGTCCTGTCAATCCATACGTCAGAATAGTTGGAAAAAGCTGGATAGCATGGTATCAGTATGGGCTTGTCAGGTGCTGGGCTCCACATTATGGTGTTGGTAGCTTTCTCCCGCGTATTACTCTTGTACTAAGTTTGTCCTTTTCTTCATGCATTTTTATGAGGTGTTGAGCGTGAGATTGTCCTCAGCCACATCCTTGGGCCTTTAAGGAGCTTTCATCGCGCGTCCTCGGCAGTAGGGCTCCTCGACCTGGGCTTTGGGCCCTCAACACAGAGTGGGCCGGGATGCCAAATTTCAGGCCCCACAATAGCCCCTCAAAATCCTGCTTCCCAACTTTTTAGTTGGGAAGGAGGGTTTTGGTGATGCTGAGCCCACCTCGTGACTTACTCAAGTTCCGTACCTTACTGCTGCTTGTGTTCTTCCATTTGCGTGGGAGATATGCCGAATTAAGAGGCATTACTTTATCCTTCACCCGCGCAGTGTCCTTTGACGTTTCAGTATTCGAGGTGTGCCTTCACGAGGACCTTTAAATCTTGTGGTGGTGGATAGTGTTGGAAATCGTGCCAGAGCTGCCTTGTCCGCAGCGTTCCTTGGGAATCTGCTCAAATTAAATGACATCATCTTACTCTTTATATAAGTAGGATAGGGGGCTATTCTCTGGGCGTACAAACCCTTTGGCTTTCTTCAGAGTCACAAACCTTCAGCTATAATCAGAGTCTCCATATCCTTAGCGCAATATGTTTGAGACACGGATAGGGGTAAAGGATTTACACCCGCCACAGAGGCACCGGGTCCTCCCAAGACTCAAGGTGGTGTGGCCTGGACAGGGGAGGCACAGATTCAAGATAATCTTCCGTTTTGGCAAGAGGGAAATGGTATTCCTCCCTCTTTCAGTCAAAATCCGAAGCAGGTACTGGTCGCATCAAATTCTTGGTGCGTCAGAAGTAAGGTTTTCCGCCATCAGTGTCGTCTGCTCTATCGCAGGCGTGGTTACGTGGAGGCTCATCAACCTTCGGCTCCCTGCACCTTTTCTTCAACGGTGCTAGCCCGAAGTTGGGCTCTTTTACTGCCTGAGTTATAGGCATGTAAAAGTATTGAGGAATGGTCTCCTTAGACAAAATTTTGGAACGGCAGCGCGTCTCTTGTCTGCACCTCTTCTTCGGCTTGTTTTTAATTCCCTTGTATTTTCTCTTTTTGTTTTGGGTAGTTAGTTTCAGTATAAGCTTATTTGAGCTCTTTCAATGTACGCTGTACTGTTTCTTTATCTTAATAAAAGATGAATTTATTTCTTTTTAAATATTTTTCCTTTCTGTAACAATTATTTTGTGCATGGGATGCTACATGTGTGCTTTCCTTTGATGATACTTAGAGTAGGAAATCTTGAAACAGAAACCTACTAATTCTAGTTTACCGACATTAACAAGCATAATAATGATAACTCCCAGTGAATTAAAACTCATAAAACTAACCGGGATAATGGCTGAGCGCTTCGTAATGCATGCAAGGCGATCGTCCGAGAACGATAAACTCTAAATAATTCGTCCGAGAGGGTAGCCGAGCAGTGAGGGACTTCGACTGTGTGTTTTTGGCAACATATTGCCCTATACTGCATCAATCCTCTAGGTATTGAGGATCCGAGGATAGATCGGGGAATCCATGTAGTTTAGGGATTAGCCCGATTATCAACGGGGAATTCTCCTCGGATAGATTCTAAGGTCCAGGTAACGTCCAGGTCGTGCCCAAACCCCCTGTTGGCTCTTCTAGATAGTTGATTTCATCACAGGCTTGAGTCCGAAGACCATACAAGGCCTTGGTTCTGTCCAAAACTTGTAATTTTTCTTGTGTACTTGGTTTCCCCATAGGCTTGGGTCCGAGGACCATGCAAGGCCTTGGTTCTGTCCAAAACTTGTAGTTTTTCTTTTGTGTACTTGGTTTCCCCATAGGCTTGGGTCCGAGGACCATACAAGGCCTTGGTTCTGTCCAAAACTTGTAATTTTTCTTGTGTACTTGGTTTCCCCATAGGCTTGGGTCCGAGGACCATTCAAGGCCTTGGTTCTGTCCAAAACTTGTAGTTTTTCTTTTGTGTACTTGGTTTCCCCATAGGCTTCTTGTGTACTTGGTTTCCCCATAGGCTTGGGTCCGAGGACCATACAAGGCCTTGGTTCTGTCCAAAACTTGTAATTTTTCTTGTGTACTTGGTTTCCCCATAGGCTTGGGTCCGAGGACCATGCAAGGCCTTGGTTCTGTCCAAAACTTGTAATTTTTCTTTTGTGTACTTGGTTTCCCCATAGGCTTGAGTCCGAGGACCATGCAAGGCCTTGGTTCTGTCCAAAACTTGTAGTTTTTCTTTTGTGTACTTGGTTTCCCTATAGGCTTGAGTCCGAGGACCATACAAGGCCTTGGTTCTGTCCAAAACTTGTAATTTTTCTTTTGCGTACTTGGTTTCCCCATAGGCTTGAGTCTGAGAACCATACAAGGCATTGGTTCTGTCCAAAACTTGTAACTTTTCTTGTGTACTTGGTTTCCCCATAGGCTTGGGTCCGAGGACCATGCAAGGCCTTGGTTCTGTCCAAAACTTGTAATTTTTCTTTTGTGTACTTGGTTTCCCCATAGGCTTGAGTCCGAGGACCATGCAAGGCCTTGGTTCTGTCCAAAACTTGTAGTTTTTCTTTTGTGTACTTGGTTTCCCTATAGGCTTGAGTCCGAGGACCATACAAGGCCTTGGTTCTGTCCAAAACTTGTAATTTTTCTTTTGCGTACTTGGTTTCCCCATAGGCTTGAGTCTGAGGACCATACAAGGCCTTGGTTCTGTCCAAAACTTATAATTTTTCTTGTGTACTTGGTTTCCCCATAGGCTTGGGTCCGAGGACCATGCAAGGCCTTGGTTCTGTCCAAAACTTGTAATTTTTCTTTTGTGTACTTGGTTTCCCCATAGGCTTGAGTCCGAGGACCATGCAAGGCCTTGGTTCTGTCCAAAACTTGTAATTTTTCTTTTGTGTACTTGGTTTCCCCATAGGCTTGAGTCCGAGGACCATGCAAGGCCTTGGTTCTGTCCAAAACTTGTAGTTTTTCTTTTGTGTACTTGGTTTCCCTATAGGCTTGAGTCCGAGGACCGTACAAGGCCTTGGTTCTGTCCAAAACTTGTAATTTTTCTTTTGTGTACTTGGTTTCCCCATAGGCTTGAGTCCGAGGACCATGCAAGGCCTTGGTTCTGTCCAAAACTTGTAGTTTTTCTTTTGTGTACTTGGTTTCCCTATAGGCTTGAGTCCGAGGACCATGCAAGGCCTTGGTTCTGTCCAAAACTTGTAGTTTTTCTTTTGTGTACTTGGTTTCCCCATAGGCTTGAGTCCGAGGAGCATGTAAGGCCTTGGTTCTGTCCAAAACTTGTAATTTTTCTTTTGTGTACTTGGTTTCCCCATAGGCTTGAGTCCGAGGACCATGCAAGGCCTTGGTTCTGTCCAAAACTTGTAGTTTTTCTTTTGTGTACTTGGTTTCCCCATAGGCTTGGGTCCGAGGACCATGCAAGGCCTTGGTTCTGTCCAAAACTTGTAGTTTTTCTTTTGTGTACTTGGTTTCCCCATAGGCTTGAGTCCGAGGACCATACAAGGCCTTGGTTCTGTCCAAAACTTGTAATTTTTCTTTTGTGTACTTGGTTTCCCCATAGGCTTGAGTCTGAGGACCATGCAAGGCCTTGGTTCTGTCCAAAACTTGTAGTTTTTCTTTTGTGTACTTGGTTTCCCCATAGGCTTGGGTCCGAGGACCATGCAAGGCCTTAATTCTGTCCAAAACTTGTAGTTTTTCTTTTGTGTACTTGGTTTCCCCATAGGCTTGGGTCCGAGGACCATGCATGTCACGACCCAAATCCATGGAACATGAATTTTGATACATGACTAACTTGTTGAACTAATATCACTCAATAAACATGATTAATTTAAACATAATTCAAAACTCCAAATAAACAATGCTATTGATAAATCTCTTACAAAAATCCAAACTCCTCAAATTTAGAATAATCTCCAAAATACAGTGCAATCTAAAGCGGAATAAAAAGAAATAACTAATAATCTTTTAAGACTTCAAGTATTATTGACTTCGCCTAAAACTCCCACGCTCTACCTTGCACCTTATTAAGCAATCCAAAGGTTCTGTTCCCCAACCAACTTTAATCTGAAAATTGTAATTGATGGGGTGAGCCACACATCCAGTAAGTAATTATACAGAATATACAACGGAATAGAGTCAAGCAAAGGACGAGTATTTTACTTTTTCACAAAATCATTCAATGACATCAAAAATAATTATTCCACAAAGCATATAATAAATCACTTAATACATATATAATCACATCTTAAAATCATTTGAAATCATATACATAAAATTGATCAGAGCACAGTTTCACATATACACATCACATATTCTCACATACAATCCTGTGAGCGGATACCAACATCTAACCCCTGCTGGTGAGGGATCAACACATATTCTCACATACAATCCTGTGAGCGGATTTACACATATATCTGATATATCTGATCAATTCTAAAAACACTTATTTTGAGTCATATATCACAAAGCAAAGTTTATACAAAATATAATCATTTACTTGATATTAACAATTTCTTTTCAAATATAGAGGCATATCAAAGATCACAATATCGAATAGAACATAAATCAAAGGATGCTTGACTCTCTTGGGGAATGAATAAGAACTGAAGAGTTTATATAAATATATTACAATTCTTGAGTAAATCTAAAAATTTAATTTGCTAAAAGAAACATTTTAAATACCATTTGGAGAATAGGAATATGACTAAAATCACTTGGTTTTAACAAATTTAAAGAACAAACACCATTTTGGAAACTTACATTGAAACTTAATTATTTTCTAAAAAGAGTTTAATTTAGAAATCATCTTTTAAATGAGATTTGGATATTCAAAACATTAATTAAAATTCGAAATTTCTCTTTTAATGATATAAAAATGCTTTCAATAAACTTTAGGAAACTTTAACTTAAAAATATGACTTTTGAAAAACCTTGACATCTAAGAACCTAAATGACAAAACTTGTGCATATTTTGCATAATTACTTACAGCACTTGAATCGCTCTGAAAGTCCAGCTGAAACACCCTCCAAATAGTCTCAAAATACTTTTAGATGGGACCTAAAATCAATCATGGAAAATTACTTACTATCCTCTATAAAATATAAATCTTACTAACCTATACAAACTGATTCATGAGTAAAATACTTTGCTGAACTAAACGATAGCACTAATGCCAAATATCTCTACCCAAAAATGTGTTTCCTTGAATTTATCAAAACCCATAGGCAGCAGCTAATACTATACGATTTAATTATAAAATCCCAAAGAAAAACTGTGGGCCACATCTATCATGACTTTGCACAAGGACTTAATTTCATTGACCCTAATGGATTTAATACCACAATATTTTGGGATGAAAATACAATTCGGACAAAAGAAACAAACCTGTCATTAACCTTTTAAAGAATAGTAGACGTTGGACCTTAAGTTATCACTTTGATTGGAATTAGTCAACACCTAGGCTATAGACCATTAAAGCTACACTAAGAAGAATAGGATCCTGACAAAAGTGAGAGATAACAAGTGACATAAGGGTGGGGTCAGGTGCAAAATTTCCAGCAAATTAGAATTAGAGTTACGGCAGCCCACAAATTCATATGGCCCTACAAAAGTGACGCTAGCCTTATACATGGGTTAAACAGTTTCAGCTTTTGCTCAAGGGTCCGAACAGGGACAATCAAGATTTCAGAATAATTGAAACCACGTAAAACCATAATCTAAGAAAATTACCAATTCAACAATCTACACATCACTAAAGTTTCTTTTTATAATAAAATTTTAACTCCTTAATTCTTGTTTCTAACGGTGAGAAATCATACCTTGAACAATCTGATTGCCCTTTCACTTGTATGTGCTATAAACTCCAAAGAAAAACCTCTTAGCCTCTTTGATAAAACTCTTTCTATGAAAACCCTGACTGTCTCTTCTTCTACCCTGTAATTTGTATTAGAGATGTGGGCTTAGTGGGTTAGTGGGCTGCAATTACTAATAAAAAGATTACCTATGGCCCATCAATTATCTTTTTGTAAAGAAAATATCATAATAACCTCAAATAAAATTATGTGGGGTATTACAATGCAAGGCCTTGGTTCTGTCCAAAACTTGTAGTTTTTCTTTTGAGTAGTTTTTTTTTTTTTTTTTTTTTTTATATTTTTTATTTTTTTTATTTGTTTTTCGAAGGTCAGCCCCTAGACCAGGGCGGGGAGTGTTGGCTTGAGGCCGGGAGCCCCTAGAGCTGCTCGCGCCATTGGCACTGCAAGGCGTAGCCCCTAGCAGAAGTTTATGTCGGAGCGACACTTGCATGTCGCCGGAGATGGAGGAAACCCCGCGAACCTCTGCTTGCCAGAGAGTTGACTCCACCGCCACCTGCGCCAATGCGCAAGCCTCCCCACAGACGGCGCCAATTGTAGGGACACGATTTGTAACGACCCAAAACGATATTGGGTTCGCACGTAAAAAGGCCCAAACAATATCATTTATAGAGCGTGGGTTTGAAAGGCTAGGCCTTGGACGCTGGGCAACGGTTTGGTCTTGGTTTCACGAGAGCTAATTCAAAGGCAGGTTTGGACAGTATGACTGAACTTACATCGATATGGTTTGAGAGATTTGGCTCCTCGGAATTAGTCCGAGGAGCGTTACCTTCTCACCATTCTCCCCCCCTTGCTTTATGCTCTCTTTCCTTTTTATACTAGTATTTCCCTCCCGTTCTTCATCTACGTGTCAGTTTTTTCTGGTTTTGGGTAATTACTCGTCCTGTCAATCCATACGTCAGAATAGTTGGGAAAAGCTGGATAGCATGGTATCAGTATGGGCTTGTCAGGTGCTGGGCTCCACATTATGGTGTTGGCAGCTTTCTCCCGCGTATTGCTCTTGTACTAAGTTTGTCCTTTTCTTCATGCATTTTTATGAGGTGTTGAGCGTGAGATTGTCCTCAGCCACATCCTTGGGCCTTCAAGGAGCTTTCATCGCGCGTCCTCGGCAGTAGGGCTCCTCGGCCTGGGCTTTGGGCCCTCAACACAGAGTGGGCCGGGATGCCAAATTTCATGCCCCACAGTATACATTAGTATTTTATTTTAGTATATTTAAATGCCTTTGTCTTTACTCTCCTCTCTTTTCCATTCGTTTCAAACATAATGTAATAATTCAAGGTCATCAAAATTAAAATAGGTAAAAAATTAAAAATTAAAAAGAAAAATGTGCAATGATTTTTCTAGGGAAATTGAAAATGTGGATGGCATTTTTAACCCATCGAAAACAACATGAACAAAACCTACTTTAAGATTTAAGATACTACAAAGGGCCCATTTGTTACCGTTGTTTAAACAACAGTTTTTAATGTTTAAACAACATTATACGTATTTTCACACATTTTTTCATTCACACGTATTTCTAAAAAATACAAACAATATTACTAAATGGGTCTAAATTACTAATAAAATGTGGATAGCATTCGTTCTTCTTTTCGGGAAATTATTGTGTACTCCCGGAGTACCATAAATGTGTATTTCCCCCTCTCACATGAATGGTGGGTCCTACTAATTAAATTCATGGTGGGACCCACCATTCATGTGAGAGGGAAGAGTACGCATTTATGGTACTCTGGAAGTATTAATGGGACCCACCATTCATGTGAGAGAGAAAAATACGCATTTATAGTACTCTGGAAGTACCTGATAATTTTCCCTTCTTTTTCCCCTCCCATTAATTACAGTACAAGTGTAGTTAAAAGTTGTGTGGCTGAATAGGCTTCGGGCCCATTTCCACCAGAATGTTCCTTACTAGCATGCTCATGCTTCAGGGAGCTCATTACTTTCTGTGTCCCCACTTATTAAGATAAGGGGACTTATTTGTTGAAAATATTGTAGATAGAACTAAAAGTTAGATAAAATATATGAATAATATCAAAAATTATAATGGGATTTAAAGAAATAAAAAGAAGCTGACCTTTCTCCCCATATCTCAAAAGCAACCGAGGTCCAATTTATTGTTAGTCTGGTCCATCACTTAGAAGAATTCATTGTATATGTCACAGCCCACAGACAAATAAATAAACATAAAAAGAAGATGTCACAGGAAAGAGTTAAAAGAAAAAGAAAAAAAAAAAGAAAAAAAGAAGAAGAAGGTAATAGCCAGTTGTTTCAGACCTCCACACGTGGTCAGAATTAAAAGGAAACAAAAGTTTTTAAGTTTGGAACCTCCACTCCATACCTTGTAGGTGGCAATAATAGATAATGAGTCACAATAATCAAAAACTGAATTGAATGACTCATATGCATCCCAGGTTGCATCTAAGTCTATAAGAACATTGATTAAGCTAGTCCTTGGAGTGAGAAAACTAAAAATAAGAAATTAAGTGAAAACAAAAGTAATGTAGAGCAGAAATTTGGAGTGCATAATGGGAAAGACAGTACTTATTAGATTTAGGTTTTTGGAATTGTTATAGGACCCTGTCCTTCTAATTAAAGCAAGAAAGAAATGAAACTCTTAAATGATTTGTTTGAATTGAGGGAGAGGAATGGGAGAAGAATTTGCCCAAAATTATCTTCTTCTTTTTTTCTTTTTTTTTTAACTAATTCTACTCTACTTCCTTCCACTTCCTCTCCTCCCCCTTCAATCCAAATGAGTCCTTTGTACCAAGTCTTTGAACATGCTTATGCATTCATAAGACTGATAGTCTATATTGTTTCTCATAAAGACTGATAGTCTATTATGGGTTAAATAAATCAAATAGACTGAAAAGTAAACTCACCCTCCTAATTAGGTTCCTTTATGGACTAGCAGCAACATAGCCCCCAAAAAATATGATTTCGCAATTACATGTATTTTGAAAATATTGACTGCAGTTCTTGATATACAAATACTATTGGCAATAAGAAATTCAATTTTTGTCTTAAAATCTAGTGTGTCAGTCTTTGATTAATGGACTTACACATATAAGAAGTATTTGCATTGAGAGAATTTCATATGGAATTTTTTTACTACCACAACTTTTGTATCACAATTTTTGTAACAACTAAGTGTGAGTGACTACTTTGTCACTTTTGCACAAACTTATAACTTTTTCTACACTACCACTACATACAATCAACTACATCTAAGCTATGGCCATAGATTTTTTTTTTTTTTGGGTGTGTGGATATTCTTAATCATAGCATTTCATGAGTCCAGTTGATTTATTTGGGGACTTCTAGATGATGGCATCCACCGGAGAACGCTGATGCATTGGTTCCCTTACTTTGCACATTGCCTCCAAAGGCTTGGCCTTGAGCATGGTGAGGCCCAAATATTCAGTCATGTCAACCTCCTCTTCACCAATTCTTTCCCATTCAAATGATTGAATCAAAGTCCCCAATGTCAATCCAATCACCCGATTGGCTAATGCAACCCCAGGACATCCTCTCCTTCCAGCACCAAATGGAATTAGGCTATACCCCTCACCACTCCACCCTTCAAACCTCTCTGGCATAAACTTTGTTGGGTTCACCCAAACCTTAGGGTCTCTATGAATGGCCCAGGCATTGACTAATAACATTGCTCCTTGAGGCACATCATAATTGCCTACTACACAATCTTCAGATGCTTCACGTGGCACAAGAAGAGGAACAGGTGGGTACAAACGGAGTGTCTCACTAATTACATTTTGTAGGTAATGTAGCTTTGGCAAGTCTTGTTCATCCAAAAGGTGGCCTTGTCCCACATTAGCATCTATTTCAGCTCGGACCCTTTCCATTGCAGTTGGATGGTTGAGCAATAGTGACATAGCCCATTCTAAGGTGGTTGATGAAGTATCAATCCCTGCTACTAGCAGCACCTGCAAAAGTATGCTGAGTAAGAAAGGTATGCTCAAGTCCTATTTGAATTACTTTTTTATTGTTTGTAACGTGTCACTTTATAAGATTTGTATAGAATAATTTATATTATAACACAACATTTTGTAGTATTTTTCCTTCCTAAAAGAAATTTGTAGTATTTTCAAAAATAAAAATGCTGAAACTATTAACAAGTTTAGCTACAAAAGTGTTACAAAGAGGTGACAATAAATACAATGATTCCACTTTATAACGCATAACAAACAAGGGTGTCAATAAATGCAATTGACTTCATTGACCACATAACAAACAAGAGCATTACACCACCTCCATTTTTTTTTTTTTTTTTTTTATGAGAAACGAGCATTACACTACCTAATACACATAAACCATACAAACTTACTGTAACGTGTTGACATTTCAAAAGAATGTAGATATCATGCTCTGTTTGAGTAAGCAAGGTATTAATTTGTGATTTTTTCAAAGAAATCATTTGAACCAAAGCCAGTGTAACAGGGCTGTATATGACTAATCATTTGTTTCAATACAATTCTTCAAAAACCAAAGAAGAATAGGATTTGTAAATTACCATAATAATTCCCTTGATGATTTCGTCCGTGTAAAACTCTGGCTCTGTTTCTCTCAACTTCAACAAGTTATGTATCATCAATTTCTTCACCTCTGCCTCCCTTCCAGCTCCACGATTTTCATCAACCAGTTCCTGCAAAAACCTATCCATCTTTTTCATCAACCCCACCATCTTCTTCTCCACACCCAGCAAATCCATCCACTGCAAAAAAGGTAAAAAATCTCCCATATTTGTTGCTGCACACAAATCCACCAATTCCCTAATAACACCACGAATTCTCTTTGCTTCCTCTTCATCTTCCACATCCTCTCCAAAATACCTCTTCCCAGCTATCATCATTGTCATGGCATTGAAAGAATGCTCCACAAACTTAGACTTCAAATCAATCTTTCTCGTGGCTTTCCCACAACTTTGCATGAGCTTTTCACGTAGTAACTTGACCTCTTCTTGTCTAACACTCGAAAACGCGTTGATACGAGAGGAAGAGAGTATCTCAAGCGTCAAGATACGGCGAAGGTTGCGCCAAAGATCACCATAGGGAGCTACAGATACAACGGAGTAGTTGTAGGTGAAGTGATCGTTGGCAAGCGAGCGAGGACGGTTGGCGAAGACGACGTCGTTTGTGGTGAAACAGTCTTCGGCGCCAGAAGGGGAAGAGACTAAGAGGACTGTACGGGAACCACATCGGAGGAGTAAGATGTTGCCGTAGTTTTGTGAAAGAGTTTGTAGAGATCGCTGGATTGGTTGTTTGAAAAGATGAAGGTGACCAATAAAAGGGAGAGCTGGTGGGCTTGGAGGTAGGTTCTTCTTGATTGTTGTTGCTGATTTCTTGTTTTTTATGAAGAGCTTGAGAATAATGGAGAAAATAATTATCAGAGCAAAGCTAAACCAGTAGGGATCTTCCATTTTCTCTCTCTGTTTGGTTGGGTTGTCTATTTGAATTAGTCTGGCCAGCACATAGACACTTTTGTTACTTTGAATAAAGGAAAATTCAAATCTAAATTGAGTCCGTTATGGCTTAGAGCATCTCCAATAAGCTCTTTAAAGCCAATTACGGAAAGTAAACACACAAAAAAAACCTCTCCAACAACCTCTCCATCTACAAATTTTTTTTATAGATTTGCTACAGTAAGAGCACTGAAACAATTACTGTAGCAACTCCAAATATATTTCATTCTTAAAATAATCACTGGTGGAATAAAATAATAATTCTTTCTCTCTCACCCCCTTTCTCTTTCGTTCTTTTCACTCTCTCGCGCTTCTCTGTCTAAACGGTTACAAACTAAAACATACCACAATCAAAACAAAAAACACACATATCAAAAAAAAAAAAAAAATCACAAAACCCAATCGAAAGATTTAAAACACAAAATAAATCTTTCTCATAAGCCTAATGAAATCCGAACAATAAAAGCAAAAAACCACATTTTGTTGGCAGTAGGGAGGAGGACAAGCGACTGTGGAGGCGGAGCAAATCGGTTGTAGAGAAAGACCCCTCTGTACTGCATGAGCTACTCGCTCATCACGCTCCTAATCCTCTTCCTCAGCCTCCTCTGGCACCCGATCTCCATGATCGTCTTCCTCGCCATCTTCGTCGCCTGGTCTTCCTCTCTCTTTGTTTTTTTTCCTGAAATCCTCTCTCTGTTTGAGTCTTTGACTTTGAGTTTGAGATACGATATTTTTTATTCTTTAAATTTTGGTATGTGGTGGAGAATTGGTTTGTATTCATAGTGGAGTGTGTGTGGTGGAAACAATGGGTTGTAAAAAGTAGTGTGTACGGTGTGGTGGAAAATTGAGTTAATGATAATTACAAAAAAATTATGATATTTTTGGAGGGATGCTTAGGTATATAATATTTTTATAATATTTTTATAATAAATCTTAAATAATAGATTATTATAAGGTATTATGAATAGGTAAAAAGGTAATTTAAGTTGTGATTTAAATTAGAATCAATAACAAATTATCATATGTGATTTGTTATAAAAATATTGTAAATGTAACATTTTTCTTTCATTTTAGAAAAATTAAAAAAAAAAGGTTTGTGGTAAAGTAGTAAATAATAATGAATGAATAAAAACTAACAACTCATGACTATATAATTTGTTATCTCAAGTGCTTCCATAGATCTATTGACAAAAAAAAAAAGAACAACCACAATTTTAAAATTTTTATCCATTGAGAGTTAGAAAATGTAGTTGGGAATAAATAAAGGAAGATTAAAAAATAAATAAAGAAATATTAAAAAATAAATAAAGAAATAATATTTAAATGAGATAGAGAAAAGATAAAGAATTTGTTGAGAAGTGTATTTGAAAAAGTAAATAGGAAAAAAGTAAATGTAACTCTTCACTCTCCAAACAGTACAAAAATGTGAAGAATCTTAGAAAATATTAAATTTCCCTTTATTTTAATAAAGTTGCAGTACTATTCTTACCTAAACCATTTACAAATGGAAAAGAAGTCCTATATATAATTGACTTCCTCACCTAATATCTGTTTTTCATATCTTCTTAATAATCATGTTTGTTTGAATTTATAACATTTTAAATATGAATGATTGGTATTGATATCTCCTCGGATTGTGATACTAATATGCATTATTTGTAACATATGATGTCATGTTTGCGCCCTTGATAACATGAGATGAAATTTTTATTTTTTTAAATTTTTTTTAACGGGTAATAAAATGGGAATGATTTAGGTTTAGTGTGGGCTTAGATGCAACTTTTTGCTGATGGTAGATTGTTTATTTACTAAAGTTAGTTACAGTATATTCTTAAAAATGTGAGACTTTAAAAAATTTTATATAAGCAAATTAATTATTAAGCTAAAAAATTAAAGGAAAAAGATGATGGCAAACAAATACACCATCAGAGATCTGAGACCTACTCGATAATGCAATTAATCAATTATTAAGATATCGTACTTATTAATTTTATTTGCAAGAAAACAAAGGTTTATATTCCAAAAGTAAACTAACTAGACATAAAACTTGAGTTTCACTTATTAGCAAATTTGTTTAAAATTATACTATATTTTTATCTTTATCTAAACTTCTCTTACAAAGCAAAAAAAGAAGAAAAAAGAAGAAGCTTACAATAGAGGGTATCATTTATATTGGTTTAATAAGTTTTTATGATTTCAACTTTAGGTTATCCTGTCGTTGATGGTTCGTTTAACTTAAGTCATGGTAATAATAAATGAATATGTCTAATATCATTTTGAGTTTTTTTTTTTTAAATATAAATAAGATGGATTTATAATGAAATACGTAATTAATAATGGATTTTGGATTTAAAATTTAACAAATATAAGTTTAGAAATGATCTTTTTTCCCAAAACCTGATCATGGTCATTTCGTAGGCCCATTTTTATATGGTACTTTCGTCATGAACTCGTGGGTAATACGCTAATCTATATATGTGCCCGTTTGTTTGCACTTTTAGACAGCAAAAAGCGCTTTTTGAAACCCAAAAAATAAATCAGACGTTTGATAATATTTAAAAACTTGCTTTCTCAAAAAAGTTGTTGTGGGGGTAACAAACCGATGAGTCCATACTAATATACACGTTGGGCCAAGGACCCAGTCCAAGGAAGAATCCCTCCTCGGCCATGGGAAGAACCTCTCCTCGGCTATACCTGGCCGAGGACAAAGGGAACGGCCTATCACTGAAAGTGGCACTTCGGGTCATTCCATGGAATAGGAAAAATACTAAGACAGAGAAGGATAACGGAAAGAATGGAAATATCTAAGGGAAAACTGTCATTATTGCATTCAGTGCTCTGTACCTGACAGAGCCATGCTTTTCTGCCTTTACAATCACTCCCAACAACTTTGGGGAGGGGCTGATGGGACAAGTATTAGCACTATGAATCTAAATCAGGAAGGAGGAAACTAGTATAAAAGGAAGTGATGGAAGGCAATCAAGGGGGACAGCGGGAACCACTACCGCTCACCATATACTAGAAAAAGCTCCTCGGATCGTGCCGAGAACCAACCTTCTAAGATAAACTCAATTCATCTTTGCTTGACTGTCATGAACACTATATTAACTGTTACTCGTGCACTAAGGCCTAACTCTTCGACCCACTCTCTACAAATTTATTGTACCGAGCTCACATGTCCAAGATCCCATACATCTTGGGCTTGAGCTGCAAAACGTGACCCTACAATTC
This sequence comes from Quercus tomentella, assembly GCA_028535165.1. Lineage (NCBI taxonomy): Eukaryota > Viridiplantae > Streptophyta > Magnoliopsida > Fagales > Fagaceae > Quercus > Quercus tomentella. The sequence continues at coordinate 3,779,968 of JAPQVY010000155.1, read as the reverse complement.
GCGTCGTCTGTGGGAAGAGCTTGTGCGTTGGTGGATGCAACGGTTAATTGTAACACCCCGACCCAATTTTTATAATTAAACTATGTGTTTAAGTGGTTAAGTATTATTAATATTTTAAGCCACTTACTTACAAAGTATTTAATAAACATATTATTTTATAATGTCATTGAATAAGAAATTGTAAAGATTATAAATAATTGAAATGACTATTTGTATTATAAGTATATATTTAGTATGTGCAAAACTATATTAAGTGGTTAAGTTATGAAATATATATATATATATATATATATATATTTATAGTTGTTGGTGTTTTAACTATATATGATGTATGAGATATTATATAACATATATACTCTTTTAATGTGATGGATATAACTTTATAAAGGTAAGGATATATATGTGTATGTGTAGAGTGATATTATTATTTGTAAATGAGTGTGAATGCAAAGAAAAAACTAAGTGTGAATGCAAGAAAGTTGTGTGAATGCAAGAAAGTTGAAAGTGGGTGGGATATTTCTTTCCCTAGCCATACACGTATCCACCCCAATTTTCCACCTCTCTTATCTGATTTTGCTGCCCCAAAAGTCTTCACACTTTTCTCATTTTCTTGGCTGCATCAGATCAGAAGTCCAGCCCCTCTCTCTCTGCTCCTTTTCCTCTTTCTTTGTTCTTCTTTCTCTCTTCTTCTGTTGCTTCTACACAGCAGCCCTCCCTTTCTCACCAACACAAAATATCCCTCTGTAAAGAAGAAATTAAAGGGTTAACACTAAAATTTCAGCTTCAAATTGTTGGGGGTAAGTAATCAAAACTTTATTTGTTTATTTCTACTTCCTTAACCTCTATTCTGATTTCATAGGCTGAATTATGATTCTGTTTTGGTGATTTGAAGGTTTGATGATATTATGGTTTATTTAATGTTTAATAACATATTTTAGTATGTTAATTATAGGTATAAAAATAACCAAATGAAATTGAGGCCTATTGCTATTTGTTGATGATTTTGTAAGAATATGTACTGAAGCTGTCACTGTGACAGATTCTGTGTTCATGCATGTTAAATTATGTATTAAATTGTATATAGTGAATTTGGATGCTAGGGATAATTCCTATGAAACCTAAGACACTGATGGTTGTTAGTGAATTGGTCTCACAGCATTTGGATTAATATAAAAATAATGGTTTAATTTATAAGTTGCATGAAATTCTGTCAGTACAGATTTGAGTATGCTGTCTTTCGTGATTTTTAGTAAATCATGGGTTCATGCTTTGATCCCGAAATTTTTATGGTATATACTGGACATACATGGGAGTTGTTCTGTAAAATTTCATGACAATTGGATGTGTTTGGACAGCCCGTTTGTATTTTACAAATGGGGCATATGTTGCTGGAATAAAACAGTGAACAGTAAGGGATATGCCTAACTTTGAGGATTTAATTCTAAAGTTAAGGCGAATGTTTTGAGCTATAATTTAATATATTTATCTCTTAGTATGTTTGAATTATAGATAAAATTTGTATGACTTGGTTCAAGGTGTAGTACTCAAAGGAGGGGTTCTAAACCATGCGACGGTTGTATTTCTGAATCTGTTTTGTCCGACGTGTTGTATGTTACCATATGAATGTACATGGTTACATGGTCATGCTTAAAGGATTCTATGTTATGCATGCATTATTGCCCTAATCTCAAAGCATCTTTTGAAATTAAGTTGGCTCTTCTAGAGATATGGGATTAATATAAGAATGTTGGTTTCTCTAGGATTTTGTACATGTTGTTTGATGAATGTATTTTTGTTTGTGGGAATCTCATTGAGGTGGGATTAGGATTTCCTTGATTCTAAGAGATAGGCTTTGAGATGAATGTGTAAGTCTATGACAAGGAAATTATGGATAGTAATAAGTTTTGATATTTGGTTTAGGTGTTACCAGTATCCAGGTCTAAGCTCCTTCGACTTTAGGCTCTCGGTTCCTCTGCTTTCAGGTAAGGGATAAGTTATATGGGCATTTGGTAAGTCATGAGGTTATTTTAAAGTATATTATGCATTAAAATGTTTTTTATTAGAGATATGGCATGTAATCATTATTCTGACAAAGATATGTTCGTGAGCTTTCGAAAAACTTATGTATATGATTTAAGCATATTAATGCTATTATGGATTCCACGAACATGATGTTTAAAGAAAAGAATGGAAATGTTATTATTATGAAATGTTATGCAAAATAAGAAATTTCAGTATGATGTAAAGTATGAAATGTTTTCGGGTTATGTCCTCTGGTGATCTGAACTCTGTCAGTAGGGGTTAATTACTGACTTTCCATGGAAAAATGTTATATGATTGGCCATTAAGTGGGACTGGCTCTGCTGTACCCGCCCCTTGTTGGTTACGGCCAACTTGTGGGGGAAGTCAACCTACCCCCATGGTTGAAAGATATGTATTATGATGTGATCCCGGGAATACCTGGCATTGTGGGGAATGCTGGATGCCTAGCACCGTGGTGCTAGAAGCCTCCCAAATAAGTACAGACTTATCAGATATGGACTAACCAATAAGTTATTTATGAACAGCTATGTTATGTTATTAATCATGAGAGAATTATTTTATTTAAATGCATTGTGAAAAGTAAAAGCTCTCATGGCAAGAAGAAGTTTCTGATGAAAAGAAAAGTTGTTCATTAAAGATAAAAGTTTCTGAAGTTCTGTTGTACTATAAAGATAAAGTTTCTGATGAAAGTACAAGTTTATGTTTAAAAGTTATCAGATATCTGTTTTTATGAAACGTTAAGTTTTACGATCATGAAAGTTATAATATTTATGAGAAGAAGTTTATAAAGAAAAGTTTTCTTATTAGTCAAGATGTTTTCTAGTTTAATACAAAGTTGCCGATTATTTGATTAAGTTAAAATAATTATTTTGTAATAAGAATATATATGTGGTGACTTTGTAGGAAATGAAATAAGCTTAATCCGAAAGGTTTTGGTAATATTAACCTGTTAAGAAAAAGGAGAACAATTATTTTCTATGAAGAGCGTATAAGCTATTATTATGAATAGTATAAAATACTATGCATGAAAAGATGTTCTCCTGTTCGAATATTCATAGAATGAAATGACTCGATTTACATGCATCCTTATTAAATTCTCATATATCTTACCTTTACTGAGCTGTGTAGCTCACCCCTTCCACTCTTTCAGTTAGCAGGTTTTATTTTGGAGCAGAGGGAGCCTTAGTCGAGTTTTGGAAGGAGCTGGTTTTAGTTTTATATGTATAGATCCTAAATTAGCAAATTGATGTTTAGCTTTGTAGTATGGTGTATTTTAGGATCTAAGGAAAGTTGTATTATGTGAAAGTATGGAAATTAAATGATTGGTGGTTTATGTTATATTTCGAGTACAGTGTAGATGCTCTGAATGTCAAGTGAAAGGTTATATAATTTAAGTAAAGAAACAAGGATTTAAAGAAAGAGGAAAGCTTTTGTAAAAGTTTTGAAAAAGTTAAGTTGGTTCTTGTTAATATCAGGTTTAGGCTTGATATTAGCATGCCGGTCATGGTCACAAATCCGGGTATCGGGTTTGGGGCATGACATTAATCATGGTGGGAGAGTCCCTCGAGAAGACCATTTTGGTGGTGGTGCATGCTACATGAAAGTTTCCCTATTATTTCCAAAAACACACAGTTGTTGTCATAACTCAGTTTCCGCTCAGGTCTACACTTCGAAGTACTGATTACGCGGGGAGGATTGCTAAATGTGGCGCAGTTCTAGGGGCTTCTGACATCAAGTATATGCCCCGTACACTTGTCAAGGGGCTAGTTCTCGCGGGTCTAGTAACCCGGTTCGTTGAATCCCCATTGGAGAAAGGAGTCGAGAGTCAAAGCATGGATGGTGAAGCGGTTAAACAGAACCTTAGCTATGTCAGGTCCTCGGACCTCCTGCTTTGGGGAAATTAACACGCACTAAAATCTTTTGAAGCGGTTAAACAGAACCTTAGCTATGTCGGGTTCTCGGACCTCCTGCTTTGGGGAAATTAACACGCACTAGAATCTTTTAAAGCGGTTAAACAGAACCTCAGCTATGTCGGGTCCTCGGACCTCCTGCTTTGGGGAAATTAACACGCACTAAAATCTTTTGAAGCGGTTAAACAGAACCTCAGCTATGTCGGGTCCTCGGACCTCCTGCTTTGGGGAAATTAACACGCACTGGAATCTTTTAAAGCGATTAAACAGAACCTCAACTATGTCGGGTCCTCGGACCTCCTGCTTTGGGGAAATTAACACGCACTAAAATCTTCTGAAGCGGTTAAACAGAACCTCAGCTATGTCGAGTCCTCGGACCTCCTGCTTTGGGGAAATTAATACGCACTGGAATCTTTTGAAGCGGTTAAACAGAACCTCAGCTATGTCGGGTCCTCGGACCTCCTGCTTTGGGGAAATTAACACGCACTAAAATCTTTTGAAGCGGTTAAACAGAACCTCAGCTATATCAAGTCCTCAGACTCGGACCTCCTGCTTTAGGGAAATTAACACGCATTGGAATCTTTTGAAGCGGTTAAATAGAATCTCAGCTATGTCGGGTCCTCGGACCTCCTACTTTGGGGAAATTAACACGCACTTAAATCTTCTGAAGCGGTTAAACAGAACCTCAGCTATGTCAGGTCCTTGGACCTCATGTTTTGGGGAAATTAACACGCACTAAAATCTTCTAAAGCGGTTAAACAGAACCTCAGCTATGTCGGGTCCTCGGACCTCCTGCTTTGGGGAAATTAACACGCACTAAAATCTTTTGAAGTGGTTAAACAAAACCTTAGCTATGTCGGGTCCTTAGACCTCCTGTTTTGGGGAAATTAACACAACTAAAATCTCTTGAAGTGGTTAAACAGAACCTTAGCTATGTTGGGTCCTTGGACCTCCTGCTTTGGGGAAATTAACACGCACTAAAATCTCTTGAAGCGGTTAAACCAAACCTTAGCTATGTCGGGTCCTCAGACCTTCTACTTTGGGGAAATTAATAAGCACTGAAATCTCTTGAAGCGGTTAAACCGAACCTTAGTTATGTCGGGTCCTCGGACCTCCTGCCTTGTGGAAATTAACACGCACCGGCCACTTTCTAAGTGTTTAAGCTAAACTCAATCATGCCTCGGTCCTCGGACTAGACGATGCGGGAAGGTTAGCACTCCGTGACAACAATATAGAGTGCTTAAACAGAACCTAGCGCATGCCTGAGTCCACGGACTAGACGTTTAAGGAAAGTTAACGCTATAACATCATCGTAAACGTTGAAAAGAACCTTAGTACCCGGTGGTCCCCTCGGGCTGCTTACTTCAAATTGCCCATTCTTTGATGGTTGCACTGTTCACAGTATAGAGTACACGGTTATTTTCCTGATTAGTCCTACATGGTTAACTTATTTAAAGTTAGTGGTCGGGTGCCCGTCAGTTTTGGTAAACTCAGGGTAACAACTTTTCATTACCATCAATAGCATCAATTCTAAGTACTATTTGAAAGAAAAATACCAACACACCCATTCATGAAACAATTATTGCAAAAAGGAAAGGCACGTAGAGAAAAATGCGTCTATCTTTTTATTAAATAAAGGAAAAGTACATCGTATACAAAAGGGCTTAGGCAAGCCTGTTTCAAAAGCTAACTCTAAAAAGCAGTACATAGGAACGGTAAATCCACAACCTTGTTCTAGCAGCAATCGGGCAAGTATAGATGGTACCGGCGATGAGAAAGAAGAAGAAGCGGAGACGCCAGATCCACAACTTTGTTCTAGCAGCAATCGAGCAAGTATGGATGGTACCGGCGATGAGAAAGAAGAAGAAGCAGGAGCGTTTGATGGGCCCCCTTTCTCCTAACTACGAGATGTTCTGCTATCAATTAACCGTCGCGAAGCCTGCTCGGAGACTCCCTGTCTCGTCATCGTCTGAGGCAGCATCATCATCCTCCACCATATTAGTGAGGTCAAAGGCTTGAGTATAGGCGCCCAGGATTTCCCCTACAAATTTGTCTCTGAAGGATTTTTCGACGAAACCCTGGTAAAGTCTCGGTCCAATATTTGTGTTCTCCCCCCTTTAAAGCTCACATGGTGCCCTTCTTTAATCTTTTTGTTGCTCCAGATGAGCTCCGCTTCCTCCTAAAGAGAGAGGGATTTTGGGTTCATTCCGTACTCACTCAATATTTTTTTATTTATATAATGTTAATTTTGACAAATTCACTGTTGAAATACATTTTCTTTTTATATCTTCCATGTTTGTAAAATTTTAAGAAGATAAAAAATAATAATTTCTTCATCAATAAAATATTTCAAAATTTTAAATTTTTGTATGTAGTTTTAAATTATGCACAAAAAAATTAATAGATCGAATATTAAATAAAATCTAATTGGCATGAAATTTCACATGTGTATTAAAAATATAAAAAACATGTAATCAACAATTAGATTTTTAAAATAAATAGTTATTTTAATTTTTTAAGTGAAAATTGTAATTTTCAATAATAATTAAATTTGTAAGCAAACTTTGTCCAATTTTAAAAATAGAAAATTTGATGGATGTGATCTCAACCACTTCACAAAAATGTGTTGGTTTTGTGAAGTGTCCACCAGCAGGTTCCTTACAATTATGTTCATGCTCCAGGCAGCAAATTACTGTGTGTCTGTCCACATTCATAAAGATACGAGGTCCAATTTATTGTTAGTCTGGTCCATCACTTAAAAGAATTCACTGTATAAGTAGATGTCGCAGACTTGCAGCCCACAGGGCACAAGCAAATAAAAATTAAATAAATAAAGGGAAAAAAAAAGTAATAACCAGTTGATTCAGAATAAATTTTGGAATAGGATGAACATTACATCTTCCAGGAAATTAATTCAGGTTAATTAATTAGGTTTGACTGGGATATTTTTGAAATATAGGAAATTAATTAGGATAAAGTTCCATAAAATTTCAAGAATATTTGACCATGGTTTAAGCATGAAAGTCTACAAATAAATTTAGTTTACATACTATATTGTTCTTATAAAATTCTTATTTGTTCTCATAATCAACCAAATAGCAAAGGAGATTCGGACAGTTCTCATATGCCTATACCAAAGTACTTTGCATAACAAGGTTTTCAAATTCGGACAGTTCATTAAACCGTAAAAAGGAGAGATTTAAGATTTTTGAAATCGAATCGAGGTCGAATCGAGATCGAACCGTAATAACATAATAATTAATTAATATGAAATAAATAAAAATTAATGCATAAAAATTAATAATCTTAACTAAACATTTAAAACTACTAAAAATAAAATTTATTTTTCACAGTTTAATATAGATTTTAAATAGATATTTTCTTATCATTTATAATATTTTAATAAATTTATACTTTAGTCGACATAACAATATCTTTAAAAGTCATGATTTATACCATAAAAATATTTTAACTATTTATCAACCATTGAACAGATTAGGAACGGTACAATTTTAGTCAACATAACAATATTTTATTTTTTGATCAGGGAACGATACAATTTTTTTTTTTTTTTTTTTTTTTTGACTTTGAACGGTACAATTTTAAAGGGGTTAAATGATAATTCCAAATCTCAAGGTTTAAAGTTTCAAGGTGGCTAGCTGTTAGACATTTGAGCATCTGATCTGACCGTGGCTTTGAAATATGAAGCATCAACCCTGCCTTTGAAAAACAAAAAATGGAAAAACAAAAAATGCTTCTCTGTCGCCCAAACGCTATCTGAAGACCGAGAAGTTACTTATCATAGAGTTTCTCATTTCTAGATAGAGATCATTGGTCTCAGATGGTTTGCATAGAGCGGACAAGTCTACATTGTTATTATTTTTTATCATTTTAAAAATATAGTTCTTTATGATAATATATATTTCTTGTTTCGATTTAGTCAATAACATCTATTTGCATGAGTGGGGTAATAAATGAATGGAGCAATTTATGAATACTTTGGGCTTTGTTTTAAGAGAGAAAAAAAAAAAAGAAGGTTAAATACTATTTTTTTACAAACAAGGCATTCAAACATTTTTGAGTATTTGATTATTCCCTTAGGTATGTGCCCTGTCTCTCATCAAAAAAAAAAAAAAAAAAGGTATGTGCCCTGTCCCACATACATCGGGTTATTACATGGATGAATCTCTTGGAGGTGACTTGAAGATGCTGGCAAGAGATTTTAGACCTAAAATTTCATTGATATCGTAATTTATGAAGTCGTAGGAACCACTAAACCCACTCCTTAAAATTACACTTTATGCTCCCAAGTCTTTGAACTCGCTAATAGTGCATTCATAAGACTAACTGTCTATTATATATGGGCTTAATACATCAAGTAGACCAAAAACTCTAGCCCACTCTTAAGTCTTAACAACCTAAAACTCACTGTCCTAGTTAGGTTTGTTTATGGACTAACTTCTACATAGCCTAGAGGCCCAGGACACAACCATTTTAAACTTAAACCTTCCTCGGCCGAATATGATTTAGCAATTACATGTACTAGATGAATATATTGCTATGAACTACAAAGACCACAATTCTTGCCATACAGATACTATTGGCAACATGGAATTCAGTTTTTGTTTTAAAAACTAGTGTGTTCAGTTTTTGATTAATGGACTTCGCAGATAAAAAGCTAGTATTTGCATTGAGAGAGAGAGAGAGATTTGTATAGATTTTTTTTAGAAATGCAAATTTTGTGCCAAAATTTTTGCAACAACTAAATGTGAGTGGCTACTTATCACTTTTACATAAACTCATAACTTTTTTTCGACTACTATCACCATATATAATCAACTACATCTAAGTTGTAGTCACTTTTTTTTTGGGTGTGGATATTCTTAATCATATATAGGATTTCACGAGTCCAATTGACTTATTTGGGGGGACTTTAAGATAATGGCATCCACTGGAGAATGCTGAGGCATTGGTTCCCTTACTTTGCACATTGCCTCCAAAGGCTTGACCTTGGGCATGGTGAGGCCCAAATATTCAGTCATGTCGACCTCCTCTTCCCCAGTCCTTTCCCACTCAAATGATTGAATCAAAGTCCCTAATGCCAATCCAATCACACGGTTGGCCAATGCAGCCCCAGGACATCCTCTCCTTCCAGCACCAAATGGAATTAGCCTAAACCCCTCATCACTATTCCACCCTTCAAACCTTTCTGGCATAAACTCTGTTGGATTCACCCAAACCTTAGGGTCTCTATGAATAGCCCAAGCATTCACCAATAGCATTGCCCCTTGAGGCACATCAAAATTGCCTACTACACAATCTTCAGATGCTTCATGTGGCACAAGAAGAGGAACAGGCGGGTACAAACGAAGTGTCTCACTAATTACATTTTGTAGATAATGTAGCTTTGGCAAGTCTTGTTCATCCAAAAGGCGTCCTTGTCCCACATTAGCATCTATCTCAGCTTTGACCCTTTCCATTGCAGTTGGATGGTTGAGCAGTAGTGACATAGCCCATTCTAAGGTAGTTGATGAAGTATCAGTCCCTGCCACTAGCAGCACCTACGAAAATAAATATGCAAATGTCAACTAGGTAAAAAGAGGTATGCTCAATCAGGTCCTACCATCTCTAGATATACAAAATTACAAAGGAGTAGAAGTCCTAAAGACCCTAGTTAGTAACTGCTACCAATTTTGCCACACAAAAGCTTACAATTTGAGGTAGTAGAAGAGGTAATTAGTGTGTATCAATTACATAATAAACAAAATTCATATATTTTTTTAAAAATACTAAAATTTATATCAATTTTATTGTAAAATATCACTTCAATAATATAATAAACAAGTGTTTGAATTACTTTTCCATAATTTGTAACATAATATTTATATAGAATAATATCTGGTACAATACATCATTTTATAATATTTTCCCTTCCCAAAAGAAATTTGTAGTATTTAAAAAAAGGAAAAATACTAAAACTACTACCAAGTTTAATAACAAAAGTGTCATGACAATGAATGCGGTTCATTTCACTTAAATAATAAACAAGAGCACTTATTATTGTACACTACCAAATATCTGGTACAACACATCATTTCACTTAACGCGTGGACATTTCAAAAAAATGTAGATATCATACTCTGTGAAGGTATTAATTTGTGATTTTTTCAGAGAAATCATTTGAACCAAAGCCAAGAGGGCCGTATATGACCAATCATTTGTTTCAAAAAAGCTCATCAAAAACCAAATAAGAATAGGATTTGTTAATTACCATAATAATTCCCTTGATGATTTCGTCGGTGTAATACTCCGGCTCTGTTTCTCTCAACTTCAACAAGTTATGTATCATCAATTTCTTCACCTGTACCTCGCTTCCAGCTCCACCATTTTCATCAACCAGTTCCTGCAAAAACCTATCCATCTTTTTCATCAACCCCGCCATCTTCCTCTCCACACCCAGTAAATCCATCCACTGCAAAAATGGCAAAAAATCTCCCATATTTGGTGCTCCACATAAATCCACTGATTCCCTAATAACACCACGAATTCTTTTTGCTTCCTCTTCATCTTCCACGTCCTCTCCAAAATACCTCTTCCCAGCTATCATCATTGTCATGACATTAAAAGAATGCTCCACAAACTTAGACTTCAAATCAATCTTTATCATACCTTTACCACAACTTTGGATGAGTTTTTCACGTAGTAGCTTGACCTCTTCTTGTCTAACACTAGAAAACGCGTTGATACGAGAGGAAGAGAGTATCTCAAGCGTCATGATACGGCGAAGGTTGCGCCAAAGATCACCATAGGGAGTTACAGCAACTGTGGAGTTGTTGTAGTTGAAGTGATCGCTAGCAAGCAAGCGCGGCCGGTTGGCGAAGACGACGTCGTTTGTGGTGAAGCAGTCTTCGGCGCCAGAAGGGGAAGAGACTAAGAGGACTGTACGGGAACCACATCGGAGGAGTAAGATGTTGCCGTAGTTTTGTGATAGAGTTTGTAGAGATCGCTGGATTGGTTGTTTGAAAAGATGAAGGTGACCAATAAGGGGTAGTGATGGTGGGCTTGGAGGCAGGTTTTTCTTGATTATAGTTGCTGATTTCTTGTTTTTTATGAGGAGCTTGAGAAGGATGGAGAAAATAATTATCAGAGCAAAGCTAAACCAGTAAGGATCTTCTTCCATTTTCTCTCTTTGTTCACATGTTTAGTTAGGTTGTCTACTTGTACTCAAAAATTATTTGCGTGCGAGAATGGTAGAAAAATTGTCGGTGAAAATGATAAGCAGCTAATCATAGTTTGATTGGTAAGATAATTGTAAAGATAGCTGTCACTAAAGTTATAACATTTTATGTGGTATTGAACTTATGTATTTGTCTGAAACAACTAAACTAGTTGCAAGATGTTTTTAAAAACCAAATTGGACCAATAGGTTCAATCGGTTCAACTAGGAACCAGATACTAAGAGTCTATTTAAATATCATTTATTTGTTAAAAATTGAAAATTTATTGTTGAAAATACTGTAATAAAATAATTTTTAAATGTGTGAATAGTATTGTAAGACCCAAATTTACCTAAAAATCTACGTTTCGTTGAATTTGGTGGTCTCATAAACAGTACCGTGGGACTTTAAGGCCTCACGCAAAACGCAATTGAAATATAATTTCAGCACTGGACAAATGCACACTAATTTGGTTAGTTTAACTGGAACTGGATGGTTCAACCACAAAAATCGAGAACCAGAACGGTTCAATTGGTTATGGAGTGGTTCGCTTAAAACACCAAAAAGGCAGCAATATTGATTGAAATGACAACACTTCTTAGTCTCTCTCATCTTATTCAGTCTTTGATTAATAGCACAACAATCTTAGTCTTGTGAGGAAATGAGAACCGGAGAAAATTTCATTTGTAGGTGAAGTGGGTGTTGAAAAAAACTTAAATTTAAGGGTAACAACCAAATGAAAAACTAACAAAATGGTGAAAAAGTAGATATTTTAGGCCCCGCTTGGTAATGTTGTTCTAGTAATATTGTTTGTATTTTTTGAAAGTACGTGTTGGTAAAGAATGTAAAAATATGTGTAATGTTATTTGAAAACTGAAAATATGTATTTAAACACATGTACCAAGTGGGTTTAGGAAGAACTATGCATGAGAGAGAGAGAGAGAGAGAGAGAGAGAGAGAGAGAGAGAGAGAGAGAGAGAGAGAGAGAGAGCCATATATATTCTGTGAGGATTTAAAAGATAGGAAAAGCGATTTGGATTTGGAATGAGAGGATAGTATTTTTAATCTCCGATGGATGTGAATAAATGAAACTATGAAAGTAAATGAGAGTAGGTGAACTTGGAAGTGAGACAAGAGTAAATGATGGTAAGTTGACAGACCAAAGGGAAACACTAGGTGCTAGGTAATTGGTGGGGCCGTGGGGGTGGGTCTAATTTCAAGTGAAGGTTTTTTTTTTTTTATTTATTATTTTTTTAAGTGAAGCTTAATTAACAAAGTTAAGGAATCAAGCAACAGATTTTCTTATATAAGAAATAAGATGTGAAACTTTACATAAAAATTATTTAAAAATTGTAGAAATCTTTCAATAAATATTTTTAATTAAAACTTAATATGAATTATTTTTATATATTTTTAAAAATTATAAATTAAATTATTTATAACATCAATGATTCGACTATTGGTCAAATTCCAATTAGACCAGAAAATTGGGAACCAATAATCTTTTCGGTTCTTTGTTTATTCCTGTTTTTAAAACTATTTGCAACAAGTTTAGTCTCATCTTAAACAAATTACAAGCAGAAAAAGAAGTCTTGTATTTGACTTTCTCACCATTATTTGTTTTTCTTTTCTTCTTAATAATCATGTTTGTTTGAATTTATAATATTTTAAGTGTGTATTTGGCATTGACTTAAAAAGTTAGTTTTTTTTTTACTCTTTAGTTTATTTTTCCTACTATTCATGGGTCTCATTGTACTTTTGGATACTCTTCATGAGTCTTATTGAACTATTTTAGCTACCTTTTAGTTTTATTTACAGTACTTTCAGTCAAAAAAATTTAGTTTCAGCTAAATAAATTATTTTTAAACCGTCTCTAAATATGAATTTATAAAAACAATCACAAATTTTAAGAGTCATAAGTATACATTAGTATTTTTTTTTAGTATATTTTAATACCTTTGTCTTTACTCTTCTCTTTTCTCCAATCGTTCCAAACATAATGTAAGAATTTAAGGTCATCAAAATTAAAATAGGTAAAAAAAAATTAAAAAGAAAAATGTGCAGTGATTTTTCTAGGGCATTTTTAACCCAACGAAAACAACATGAACAAAACCTACTTTAAGATTTAAAATAATACAAATTACTAATAAAATGTGGATGGCATTCGTTCTTCTTTTCCCCCATCCCATTAATGACGGTACAAGTGTCGTTAATAGTTGTGTGGTTGAATGGGCTTCGGGCCCATTTCCACCAGAACGTTCCGTACTAGTTACTATCATGCTCAGGCTTCTGGCAGCACATTACTGTTAGTCTGGTCCATCACTTAGAAGAATTCATTGTATACGTAGATGTCACAGGAAAAAATTAAAAAAATAAAAGTAATAGCCAGTTGTTTCAGACCTCCACACGTGTTCAGAATTAAAAAGAAATTAAAAAGAAACAAAAGATTTTAAGTTTGGAAACTCCATACCTTGTAGTAGATGGAGTGTAGGTGGCAATAATAGATAATAAGTCACAATAAGCAAACACTGAATTGAATGACTCACACATCCCAGGTTGCATATAAGAACATTGATTAAGCTAGTCCCTGGGGTTAGAAGAACTAAAAAAAAAAAAATTAAGTGAAAACAAAAGTTATGTAGGGCGGAAATTTGGAGTGCATAACAGGAAAGGATTGGTAGACAGTACTTATTGGATTTAGGTTTTTGGAATTGTTAATAGGACCCTGTCCCTCTAAAGCAAGAAAGAAATGAAAATCTTAATGATCAATTTGAATTGAGAGGGAGGGATGGTAGTAGAATTTGCCCAAAATTATTATTATTTTTAGCCAATTCTACTTTACTTTCACTCCATCTCCTTTCCCCTCAATCTAAATGAGTCCTTAGTCCCAATTCTTTGAACGCGCTCATAGTGCATTCATAAGACTGATAGTCTATTATAAGCACAATAAATTAAATAGATCAAAAACTCTAGCCCGCTCTTAAGTCTTGAGAACCTAAAACTCACCGACCTAGTTAGGTTCCTTTATGGACTAACTTCTACATAGCCCCCAAAATATGATTTTGCAATTACATGTACTATGAAAATATTAACCGCAATTCTTGATATACAAATACTATTAGCAACAAGGAATTCAGTTTTTGTCTAAAAAACTAGTGTGTCAGTCTTTGATTAATGGACTTACGTCGATAAGATGTATTTGCATTGAGAGAATTTCGTATGGAAATTTTTTTAGAACCACAACTTTTGTGTCACAATTTTTGTAATAACTAAGTATGAGTGACTATTTGTCACTTTTGTATAGACACGTAACTTTTTCTCCACCACCACCACATACAATCAACTATATCTAAGTTGTGATCACAATTTTTTTTTTTTTTTTTTTTTTTTGTGTGGATATTCTTAATCACAGGATTTCACGAGTCCAATTGATTTAGTTGTGGGGCTTTTAGATGATGGTATCCACTGGAGAATGCTCAGGCATTTGTTCCCATACTTTGCACATTGCCTCCAAAGGCTTGACCTTGGGCATGGTGATACCTAAATATTCAGTCATGTCAACCTCCTCTTCACCAATTCTTTCCCACTCAAATGATTGAATCAAAGTCCCCAATGTCAATCCAATCACCCGGTTAGCTAATGCAACTCCAGGACATCCTCTCCTTCCAGCACCAAATGGAATTAGCCTATAACCCTCACCACCCCTCCCTTCAAACCTCTCTGGCATAAACTTTGTTGGGTTCACCCAAACCTTAGGGTCTCTATGAATGGCCCAAGCATTGACCAGTAACATTGCTCCTTGAGGCACATCATAATTGCCTACTACACAATCTTTAGATGCTTCATGTGGCACAAGAAGAGGAACAGGTGGGTACAAACGGAGTGTCTCACTAATTACATTTTGTAGATAATGTAGCTTTGGCAAGTCTTGTTCATCCAAAAGGCGGCCTTCTCCCACATTAGCATCTATCTCAGCTCTGACCCTTTCCATTGCAGTTGGATGGTTGAGTAATAGTGACATAGCCCATTCTAAGGTAGTTGATGAAGTATCAATCCCTGCTACTAGCAACACCTGTAAAAAGTAAGCTGGGTAAGAAAGGTATGCTCAGGTCCTATCTGGATATACAAAATTACAAATTGGGTTGAATTCCTGAAGACCCCAGTTAGTAACTGCTACCAATTTTGCTACGCAAGAGCTTACAATTTGAGATAGTAGGAGAGATAATTAGTATGTATATCAGCAACATAGTAAATAAAATCCATATATATATATATATATATTTTTTTTTAAATACTAAAATTGCTATCAATATTGTTTTCACTAAGGTGACATTTCATACAATTAATATCACACCAAAAATATAATAAACTACTTTTGAATTGCTTTTTTATTGTTTGTAACGCGTCAATTTATATGATTTATATTATAATACATCATTTCGTAGTATTTTTCCTTCTCCAAAGAAATTTGTAGTATTTTCAAAAATAAAAATGCCAAAACTATTAACAAGTTTAGCCACAATAGTGTTACAAAACGAGGAGACAATGAATACAATTGATTCCACTTTAACACATAACAAACAAGAGTGGCAATAAATGCAATTGATTTCACTTTACTACATAACAAACAAGAGCATTACACTACCTAATACACATTAACCATACAAACTTACTGTAAGGTGTGGACATTTCAAAAGAATGTAGATATCATGCTCTGTTTGAGTAAGCAAGGTATTAATTTGTGATTTTTTCAGAGAGATCATTTGAACCAAAGCCAGTGTAACAGGGCTGTATATGACCAATCATTTGTTTCAATAAAATTCTTCAAAAACTAAAGAAGAATAGGATTTGTAAATTACCATAATAATTCCCTTGATGATTTCGTCCGTGTAAAACTCTGGCTCTGTTTCTCTCAACTTCAACAAGTTATGTATCATCAATTTCTTCACCTCTGCCTCGCTTCCAGCTCCACGATTTTCATCAACCAGTTCCTGCAAAAACCTATCCATCTTTTTCATCAACCCCACCATCTTCTTCTCCACACCCAGCAAGTCCATCCACTGCAAAATAGGTAAAAAATCTCCCATATTTGTTGCTCCACACAAATCCACTGATTCCCTAATAACACCACGAATTCTCTTAGCTTCTTCTTCATCTTCCACGTCTTCTCCAAAATACCTCTTCCCAGCTATCATCATTGTCATGACATTAAAAGAATGCTCCACAAACTTAGACTTCAAATCAATCTTTCTCGTGCCTTTCTCACAACTTTGGATGAGTTTTTCACGTAGTAACTTGACCTCTTCTTGTCTAACACTCGAAAACGCGTTGATACGAGAGGAAGAGAGTATCTCAAGCGTCATGATACGGCGAAGGTTGCGCCAAAGATCACCATAGGGAGCTACAGCAACTGTGGAGTAGTTGTAGTTGAAGTGATCGCTAGAAAGCAAGCGCGGCCGGTTGGCGAAGACGACGTCGTTTGTGGTGAAACAGTCTTCGGCGGCTGAAGGGGAAGAGACTAAGAGGACTACGTGAACCACATCGGAGGAGTAAGATGTTGCCGTAGTTTTGTGAAAGAGTTTGTAGAGATCGCTGGATTGGTTGTTTGAAAAGATGAAGGTGACCAATAAAAGGGAGAGATGGTGGGCTTGGAGGTAGGTTCTTCTTGATTGTTGTTGCTGATTTCTTGTTTTTTATGAAGAGCTTGAGAAAAATGGAGAAAATAATTATCAGAGCATAGCTAAACCAGTAGGGATCTTCCATTTTCTCTCTCTGTTTGGTTGGGTTGTCCATTTGTATTAGTCTGTAAAAACTTAGCTATGACCAGCACATAGACACGTTTGTTACTTTGAATAAAGGAAAATTCAAATCATAATTGAGTCCGCTATGGCTTAGAAAATATTAAATCTCTCTTTATTTTAATAAAGTTGCAGTACTATTCTTACCTAAACAAATTACAAGTGGAATTGAAGTCCTATATATAGTTGACTTCCTCACCCTAATTTCTGTTTTTCTTATCTTCTTAACAATCATGTTTGTTTGAATTTATAACATTTTAAATATGAATGATTGGTATTGATATCTTCTCGGATTGTGATACTAATATGGTAATATGCATTATTTGTAACATATGATGTCATGTTTGCGCCCTTGATAAAATGAGATGAGTTTTTTTATTTATTTATTTATTTATTTTTAATTTTTTAACAGGTAATAAAATGGGAATGATTTAGGTTTAGTGTGAGTTTAGATGCAACTGTTTTTGCTGATTGTAGATTGTTTATTTACTAAAGTTGGTTACAGTATATCCTTAAAAATTTGAGACTTAAAAAAATTTTATATAAGAAAATTAATTAATAAGCTAAAAAATTAAAGGAAAAAGATGATGGCAAACAAATACACCATCAGAGATCTGAGACCTGCTCGATTATGCAATTAATCAATTATTAAGATATTGTACTTATTAATTTTATTTGCAAGAAAAAAAAGGTTTATATTCCAAAAGTAAACTAACTAGACCTAATTAACATTTGAGTTTCACTTATCAAAAAAAAAATTTGAGTTTCACTTATTAGCAAATTTGTTTAATATTATATTATATTATTATCTTTGTCTAAACTTCTCTTACAATGCAAATAAAAATGCTTACTATATAGGGTATCATTCATTGGTTTAATAAGTTTTTATGATTTTAAATTTATGTTATCCTGTCCTCAGTGATTCGTTTAACTTAATTCGTGGTAATAATAAATGAATATGTCTAATATCATTTTGAGTTTTTAAAATATAAATAAAATGGATTTATAATAAAATTCATAAAATTTAATAAGATTAATAATGGATTTTGAATTTAATATTTAACAAATATAAGTTTAGGATTGATTTTGTTTTTTTTTTTGAGTAATTCTGATACCACAAATAATTCTACAATTTTGCCACATGGTGACTCATGAGTGGTAAAATTATGGATTCTCATAGATCTGTCATTTTATTTTCACCACTTATAACTCATAACATAGACAAGTTATGATAAAAATTGTAAAAATTAATGTATTTATTTATTTTTATTTTTTTTCCTCCAAAACCTGATCATGGTCATTTCGTAGGCCCATTTTTATATGGTACTTTCGTCATGAACGTGGGTAAAACGCTAATCTGTATTTGTAGGATAATGAATGAAAGTTGTCGGTGCTTCTAAACGTATAAAAAGTAAAGCATAGGAAGCCATCCCGAGAGAGATTTTTGTGAGGATCCAAAGAGCCACCAGATCTAGATCCGGATCAAATCCAAAATTTTACCCACAACTTTCGTCAAACCAAACTACCATTGACAATAGAAAATGTTAGTCTTACCCCAAATGTTATAACAAGACAAAACTGAGAAAGGATTGGAATATTTTGGAGGGTGAGACTTAGACAAAGAAAGGAACTTTATTTCTATTTGATATAAGCATAATTCTTGTTGGAAAAGTTTAAATTAATAAAAAAAAATTTGACAGCTGAGTAATTTAAGATCCAATCGATAAAGTTTAGTAACAAACTAGATTATTTATATCTTAATGCTACAACTCCACTTAATATTTTTTTATTTAATGTGAATTTTGATAAATCCACCGTTGATATTTACATTTTTTTTTTTCTTATATCCTCTATGTTTGTAAAATTTCAAATAGATAAAAAAATAATAACTGGTGAAGTGCAGATTCATCAGTCATTGTAAGTGCGTCTAGATGGAGCCGAGTCTTCGTCTGTGTCACCGTGAAAATGGTAAGATAGCTTCCTTAAGGTGGTCACCGGTGTGGTGCTTGCCACAACGTCTCTGATGCCAAAGTCAGTATAAGAAAACCGTTAAGAAACAACAGAGTATCAGAATAACTAATAGTGCTTTTAGGTGTGTCTATGTACCTTGTATTGGTACTGTGAGGGTTTTATATATGTTTCCACAACCCCTAGCCGTTGTGGTTGTTAATGTGGCTTTAATGTCTCTCTTGGTAACGCCTCATGCTCAGTAATGTGAGCCTTAATGAGGTTTCTAACGGTCTGTACAGCTGGTTTTGTAACCGCTCGGGATATTATTGGCTGCATTGAATGGCTTCGTTACTCTTGTCAGTGATATGGACATGTGGTTAGCTCGTCTCAGAGGACAGCCTTGTTGGTCTTGATGAGATCGTTCAGTTGACTTCGTCAGTTCCATCAATAACTATGTGTCTATGTAATGTATTATAAGCCTGATTTAAAATACTATTATTACTATTACTATTTTCATGTGTGTTCTAATAAGTATTACTGTTTACTAAAAAAAAATTTATGTCATCAATAAAATATTTAATTTCAAGTTTTTATAGTTTTAAATTATGCAAAAAAAAAAAAAAATTAATAGATCAAATAATGAATGAAATTTGATTGACACGAAATTTTACATGTGTATTAAAAACATAAAAATCGTGCAATCAAATCGTTAGATTTTCAAAATATATAGTTATGTTAATTTTCTAAGTGGAAATTATAATTTTAAGTAACAATCAAATTTGTAACCAAACTTTGTCCAATTTTAAAAAGGAAAAAATTGGTGGAAGTCATCTCAACAACTTCACTAAAATGTGTTGGTTTTGTCAACCTTTTCCTTAATTAGAAGCAATTATCTATGCGCTTATAAAAGCATAGGTAATTATACAATATTGGTTTTGTTAATCAGTCTCATATCTTCTAACAAATATAATCAAAGTTGAGAGAGGAAGTTAGTCATGGAAGGGCATGGAGTACAAACAGCCACCAAAGGCTTAGTCTTTGCCATGAGAAATTCGGAACTTGAGGTCATGTCCACCATCTTCTTCCCAACCATTTCCCAATCAAAGCACTGAATGAATGCACCCAACGCTAAAGACATAACCCGCATGGCCATGCCAGCACCAGGGCATGCCCTCCTCCCTATGCCAAATGGAATGAACTTGAACCCTTCTCTTTCTCCATTGATTTCTTCAAATCTCTCTGGCTTGAACTTAGTAGGCTCCTCCCAAAGCTTGGGATCTCTATGCATGGACCACGCATTCACCAACAAAATTGTCCCTCGCGGGATATGAAATCCCCCCACAATGCAGTCTACTGAGGAACAATGAGGTAATGAAAGTGGCACTGTAGGATACAGTCGAAGTGTTTCATTGATGACACAATGAAGATAGGGAAGTTTGGCAAGATCCAAGTCATTTATCAAGCGCTCACACCCAACTTGGCTGTCAATCTCTGCTTTAACCTTTTGCAATACTTTAGGATGATTCAGAAGAAGTGACATTGCCCATTCCATGGTTATTGCTGTTGTTTCGGTTCCCGCTACAAACACCATCTGAAGCACATAATTCTCTAGTAAGCTAAGCTAACATTTCCAGAAACAAAAATTCTAGGCAGAAAGGAAAAAGACTATATTTTTTAGTACATAACTCAAGAAGATGTTGGGATGTTCTGTAAAATTGCAGAGTGTTTCACATGGATTTAGCAGCATGGCTCGATTGTTTCTTAACAAGACAGTGAAATACGATAGGATATAACAAAAAGATGATACATATCTAATGGATTATAGATTTTTGCAAAAGGACTCCAAATTAGATTTATATTATCTAGGTGATCATAGGTTCTAATTAACTTCTAAACGCTACAATAGAATTTTAACCAAGTAAAACACAGGAAATGTCCATTAATGTGCATTGATTTTGAATTTCAGGTATAATTTCTAAACAGGAGGAAGGGGCAGGGGCACAAAAACATCTGTCTTCACACCTAGTTCTTCCTCAATTGTTCAGCATGAACATATTTTCAGTGTCAAGAAATTCAAAGAATGATTCAAGGTTCACATAAGAAGGAGGGTATATGCTTTTACTAGTCAAATTATAATCAGAATCCTTGTAATCGTGTATATGGCCAACATCTATGTTGTAAATACATAGTTGTGAAACTCAATACATGCATGCAAAACACACTCTTATAATCCTATATGATTTTCAATCCATTTGGAATATCATATATCATTAGTTCATTACAAAATTAATATTAATCTTAAAGATTACTCTGCATCCTACATTACTACAACGGTGGTAAATGGTTACTTCGCAAAATAATCATGAAAATATAACAACAAAAAAGTAATCAAAATCACCATTGAACAATAGTGACAAAGATGTAAAATAACTTACCAATGTGAGGCTTTTGATGACATCATCTGAAAAAAATTCAGGTTCAGATTTCCGTAGAGAAAACAGAGTTTCAATCAGTGGCCTCATCTTTTCCACATCTTTAATGTTATCATTGTTCAGCTTTATCTATTCAAACAAACGCCCTAATACCTCATTTCTTTTCCTCTGCAGCCTTATCATATTCTTCTCCAACCCTTTGTAACCAACCCACCTTAAAATTGGAAAGAAATCACATATATTCACTGTCAAGCTTGAAGAGAAAACCTCTTTGAATTCTTTGAGAAGTTTCTTTCCCACATCCATGCATGCAAACTCCTCTCCAACACAAGGCTTTCCAGCAACCATCCTCATCATTATATTAGACACCAAAAGTGAGCACAAATACTTAAAGTCCACCTTTTGGGGTTCTATCTGACAATTTAAACACTTGGCGAATAAGAGAGTACACTTCTTCTTCTCTAATTGTAGAAGATTTCTGAAGGCTGATATGAGAGAAAATCTCAATGGTACTAACCCGTCTGAGGTTTCGCCACAAGTGGCCATATGGAGCCCAAACTGGGGCAGTACAGTTGTAAGTAAGACGATCCCCAGCAACAGTTTGGGGACGATTTGCAAATGTTATGTCATTTTTGGTGAAACATTCTTCAACAGCTGAAGGAGAAGATACAACTAGGATAGATCTTGAACCAAACTTAAGAGATAGGATTGGACCGTACTGCAATGATAGGGTCTCTAGTGTTTGGTGGAGTGGCTGTTTCAGGAGGTGAAGGTGGCCGATTATTGGTAGAGAAAATGGACTTGGTGGTAAATTTTTGTTATGGTGGTTTAGAAGTTTGATAATGAAAACAGTGGAGAGGATCAAAGCAAGGTAGAAGTAACAGTTTTCCATGGCGAAGCAGAGCAATATGGATTAGAGAAAGACAGAGAGAAGAGATAATAACCCTTACCCAAATACTGAAGTGAGGATCTTATCAATGAATGCCAAAAACAGATTTGTCATTGTCCTACAATTGACGTGGTATCCCATATAAACATATTTTATCTTCACCAAGCCAAATAGCCAATTACCTTTTCTTGCTTGGGATTTTGGGAACCATTCTCGGACTAAATTATTAGACCTAATCCCATTATCATTATTCATCTAAATTATTAGACCTAATCCCATTATCCTTATGCATAAGGACAAATTTAGGTTTTTAATCGTTCTATTCAAATCAAAAGTCTATTATTAAAATTTTTAAAATTTAAACTCCACACAACTCACATTTTTTTTTTTTTTTTTTTGCCTCAAGTTACATCTTATTAAATTAACATTTTATTAGGATATTAAGCTATAAGGCTCTTGATTAAGGGATAAGATTCAACAATAATTTAATTTAGATAGAATATTATAATCTAAATTTTAGAAATTTAAATTCTACTTCAATTAAAAGTCTATTATCAAAATTTTCAAAATATATATATATGAGAGATGCTATGTTTACAACATTTTTACAACAAATCACTAGTGGTTAGTTGTTATTGGTTCAAATTTCAAACTAACGCGCTAAGGTTACTTTTTTGCCCCAATAATAACAACTAGTAACAACTTCCCACTAAAGATTTGTTGTAAAAATATTGTAGACATATCATTTTTCTATATATATATATATACATATATATATATATATATATATTCAGCTATAGTTTTTCAATACAATCCCACTTAACCAATGAATCATTCCTATAATTAAATCTCAAACAATACACCTAATGTTGTTTTTGTTTGTTCACTTTTTCCCCCCAAGATGCAACTTACGCTTATGTTTTAATCTAATAAATGCATCTTACTTATTGTTTTTTGAATTGAATTGCGTGCAAGATATTACTACTCCCTCTGTTTCAAATTGTTTAGCCAGTATTCTATTTTGGGATGTCCAAAAATTATATTCTGTTTGAAAAGTCAAATACCATTAATTTATTAACATTCCTTTTATGCCCTTAATTTATTTGTGGGAGCATTTTTTAAATTAAAAACCTAAATTGAATTTGGTTTGCAAATTGCTTGGCAGTTGGCGCCAATATTAGAAATGTTTTTTTTTTCTTAAATAATTTTTTGATAAATTTGTTTAAGGGTAATTTAGGAAATTTTTAACCTTTTTTTTTTTTTTTTTTTTTTTTTTTTTTTTTTTTTAAAGAGATAAGATAGTTAATCATGTTTCCCTAAATAATTGGGTTTTTCCTGATAAGCCAAAAACGTATTGACCCCTTGTGATAAATTAACTAATTAATTTAGCCAAGTGAATTAATTAAGTTAATTAACATGCAAACGCATGATAGCACAAACAAATCACCAATAAACTAAATATGCAGCGGAAAATAAATTTGACACGGTGATTTGTTTACGAATGGGGAAAACCTACACGGCAAAAACCTTACTGGGTGATTTTCAGGTCACCACTCCCCAAAATTCCACTATTATCACAACAAACGGTTACAAGTAAAGTAATCACAGTACCTTATACCAATCTACAATTGAACCCTTACCCCAATACCCAATTGGACTTGTTCTGTAGTGACAATTTCTCCTTTCGATGCACGACTCCCAAGTAAGTGACTAACCAATACGCGGATCCCAGTACGTGATTTCAATCACTAACTAGAGAAGGTTGTTGGCTGCAAAATTCTTCGGTTCATCCCAACGATGAAGATCAAGAAGATGCTTGGTTACAAAGCCCTATGGTGCACAAACATAGCAACTTCTTCACAAGAATGATGAACTAGGGCAAAACTGTGTCTCCAGTCACAATTTGCTTGAACAAACTTTGCTCAACACTTGTGCAACTTGTGAACACTTTGACGACCTTTAATATAATCATTTTGTATGTCTAGGGTTGTGCGAAAAGAAAGCCAAACACATAATCACGGATTAGAGTAAAAAAAATAGAACTGGAATTCCGTTTTTCATAAATCTCAACAGATACCCTATCTGTCGAGGTGCTGTCAAGCCACTGGGCTGAACAGCTCTACAGGTCTCGATAGATAACTAGCTGTCGAGCTTTAATGAACAGCATTTCTTCAGCTTGAATCTTGGACAGATTTGCATGGCTTTAACACTTGATCTTGAAACACAGTTTCTTGAAGTATTAAACACATTCTAGATCTACCTAAATCCAAGTAAAGTGCATTTTGTCAAAGGATTAGTCAATTACATAAAATAGTGACATATGTTCCTAACAAGTGAATCACATATGTCCTAACATTTTTAACTAGGCCAAACAATTTGGAATGGAGGGAGTATAAAAAAGCAAAACAATGGACACTCATTTAAGTTCTAGGTTCTTTTATGTAAGTTTTTATTTATTTATTTTATATATTCTCAAATTTTGAACTCTTTTGTGTATGTTTTGATTTTGGGTTTTGGTTATTGTCTTTGTTTTTTTTTTTTTTTTTTCCTCAAGTGGCATTTTCACTAAGGCTGTGTTTGTTTTGGGTGAAAATCACTTCTGGAAATGCTTTTCCGTATTTACGGGTGTTTGGTTGCACATGGAAAATGCATTTTCCGGAAATGCATTTCAATTGTACTGTGATGGGGTGTAAATTGATTTCCGTTTTTATTTTACCTTCAAATACTATTTTCCAGAAAACAGAGAGAGAGAGTTGAGTGAGAGGGAGAGAGGAAGAAGAGAGAGGAAGAAGAGCCCGCGCGTAGAGAGAGAGAGAGAGAGAGAGAGAGAGAGAGAGAGAGAGGAAGAAGAGACCAAACCCAAAAATCGACTCCGACGAACCCAGAAACCGACTCCGACGAACCCAGAAAACCCAAGACCGAGCTCGTTCGTCGCGCCGATCGCACCATCAATGAGATCGTCGCACCCCAGCACCGATCCACCCAAAACCGATCGTTCTCGTCGCACCCCAAAACCGATCGTCCTCGACCCAAATTCGTCGTCCCCGATCGCGATCTCGCCTTCGCACTGATCACGATCGCAGCACCGTGCCACTCGATCTCGCCTCCACTGCGTGATCTCACCTTCTCCTCCGCCGCGCGATCTCAATTTGATCGGATTTGATGAATTTTTTTGCTGGGTTTTGTTTCTTTTGTGAATAAGTGTGGAATTGATTCATTATCCACATGTTTACAGCTGAGGAAGTGTATGGAAAATTGGGTGGCTTGGCTATGTAAAGCATTTTCTGTAAAAATGTTTGAACGAACCAAACACTGGAATTGATTTTCCGTAAAACAAATTTTGTGGCACCAAACAGCTTGAATACATTTTTTTTTTCCTGAAAATAGCATTTCCGGAAAATAAATATTTTCTGAAAAATATTTTACGGGAACCAAACACAACCTAAATTAATATTTTATTAGGATATTAAGCTACAGATGCCAAGCCTGCAAGCCCACTTTGCTTAGAAAGTAAGCTTGAGTTGCGAAAGGTTGCTTTCTAGACTCTCGATTAAGGGATAAGATTTAACAATAATTTAATTTAGATAAATTGTTATCACCTAAATTTTAGAAATTCAAATTCTACTCTAATTAAAAGTCTATTATATATCAAAATTTTCAAAACTTAAATATACATATACATATACATATACATACATACATACATACATACATATATATATATATATATATATATATGTATATTAATGGCTTTTCAATACAATCTCACTTAATCAATAAGCCATCCCTATAATTAACCAATAAGATTTTGTGTATGTTTTGATTTTGGGTTTTGGTTATTGTATTTAATTTGCGAGTGTGTTGATTTTTTTAATTAGACTATCACTAAGAACAAATCAATATTGAGGAATTTTTATTTTATTTATTTATTATTGTTTGTGCTGGTTAGGGCATAGATTAAATATAGCCCAAATAGAAATGGTCAAACTCATATTAAGAAATTAAGAAACTAACACAAAACATAAAGATAATTCTAAAAATATATAAAAATAGATAAACAATGATAAAGTATAAACTCTAAACAATTAAAACTTAAAGTAATTTTTTATTAAAATTTATTTACTTATTTTATAATTTGTTATTACTTTTATTTATTAATTTAGTTTTAATTATTTAAGAAAATTAGCTTATCTATGCACTAATAAAAACGGAGGTAATATAGTCTATTGGTTTTGTTAATCAATCTCATATCTTATAACAAATCTAATCAAAGTTGAGAGAGAATGTTAGTCATGGAAGGGCATGGAGTACAAACAGCCTCTAAAGGCTGAGTCTTTGGCATAAGAAATCCAAAACCTGAGGTCATGTCCACCATCTCCTTCCCAACCCTTTTCCAATCAAAGCACTGAATGAGTGAACCCAATGCTAATGAAATCACCCTCATGGCCATGCCAGCACCAGGGCATACCCTCCTCCCTATGCCAAATGGAATGAACTTGAACCCTTCTCTTTCTCCATTGATTTCTTCAAATCTCTCTGGCTTGAACTTAGTAGGCTCCTCCCAAAACTTGGGATCTCTATGCATGGACCATGCATTCACCAACAAAATTGTCCCTTGTGGGATATGAAATCCCCCCACAGTGCAGTCTGCTGAGGAATAATGAGGTAATAAAAGTGGTGATGTAGGATACAATCTAAGCGTTTCATTGATGACACAACGAAGATAGGAAAGTTTGGCAAGATCCAAGTCATTTATCAAGTGCTCACCCCCAACTTGGTTGTCAATCTCTGCTTTAACCTTCTGCAACACCTCTGGATGATTAAGAAGAAGTGACATTGCCCATTCTATGGTTGTTGCTGTTGTGTCTGTTCCCGCAATCAACATCATCTGCAGCACGTAATTCTCTGTAAGCTAAGCTAACATTTCCAGAAACAAAAATTTTAGGCAGAAGGGAAAAATAATTTATATTTTTCAGCACAAATCTCAAGAAGATGTTTGGATGTTCTGTAAAATTGCATTTCCACAGAGTGTTCCACGTGGATTCAGCAGCACGGTTCCATTGTTTCTTAATAGGATAGAGAAAAATGACAAAAGATGAACCATAATTCCATATATAATGGATTAAAGATTTTGCAAAAGGACTCCAAATTAGATCTATATTATCTAGGTGATCATAGGTTTTAATTAACTTCTAAACGCTACAATAGAATTTTTACCAAGTAAAAAACAAGAAATGTCTATTAATGCTTTTCTCAACATAAAAAAAAAAGGTCTATTAATGCGCATAGATTTCAAATTTCATTAGCTTTACTTGAACATAGTAAGCTTAGTAGATAGCTTGTTGAAAACGTAATGGCTCAAATAAGAAGACTCAGGAAATTAAAATTGTGTTGTAAAAGTGAACCTTTCAATAGCACTCCCAGACAAGATTGATTGTAGAATATTGGAATAGAATAATAGGAATAAAGAGAACTAAAAAGAAAAAAGAAACAATGACACTAAAGAGAACATCAAGGATATAAATTATTCAACTTCTAGCCTACTTCCACATGATTCAACTTTTAGGCTGGAATGCACGGACGCGGCTCCAGAGGAGCCGCACCCACGTCCGACTCGGCGGGACGCGGCGACGCGGGAGGGACGCCGCTGACCGCTTTTAAATCTTCTGTCCCCTTTTTTTTCTCCATTATATTCTCTCTCACAGTTGATCAATGATAACATTATAGATATGGACAAGGAGAGGACACAGATTGAAACTCTGTTGATTTTTTTCAATCATTTATAGTACTCATAGTATTGACTTGTGTCAAAAGTTGTGTCACTACTTTCTCCTACTCAAAAACCGAATCACCTTTTTAGTACGGTATACTTGAAGAACAAGTCAAGGTATATTAAATTTCATGCAAAGTAGTCATGCTGGGTGGGTGGAGAGAGCTAAAGTCACGCTTGCTTGACAGTGCATGCAAAAAAAGGCATGTAATTTAATGTTGTAGTGTAAAAATTCAAGGCTCTTTCCAACAAATTGATGACTGCTGCCAGTAAACGCTATCTCATCACAGAAGGCTATTGTATGAGAAAGGCCCATCATTTAATTTTTCCTATTTCCAATCGATTGCGATAAATTCTTTAAAAAATTTGACATTCATGATTCATCTAGAGGGTAGTTAATGTTAAATGTTAAATTCAAGAGAAAAGAGATTATTAAAAAAAAAAAAAATTCAAGAGAAAAAAAGTTAAGAAGAAATGAACTAAATTACATAGTGCTTTTTGGTACTTTTGGTGATAGAATATACAAACTAACAAGTATAATATATTTCTATATAGGGGGAAGGGGCAGGGGCGGAAAAGCATCTGTCTTTACACCTAGTTCTTGCTCAATTATTCAGCATGAACACATTCACTGTGCCAAGAAATTCAAATAATGATTCAAGGTTCAAATAAGAAGAAGGGTATACTAGTCAAATTATAATTAAAATCCTTGTAATCGTGTATATAGCCAACGCCTATGTTGTAAACACATAGTTGTGAAACTCAATACATGCAAGCAAAACACACTCTTATAATCAATCGATTTGGGATATCATAGATCCTTACAATAAATATTAATCTTAAAGCTCTCTGTAGTGGAATTGGAGAGGTGGGCAGTGACAACTTGGGCAATATGGAACGCAAGGAATAAGTACTAATTTGAAAAGATCCAAACCCATCCAAAAGCAATTTTGAGTGGGGCTCTCGGCTTCCTACAGGAGTACCAAACGTTTATGGCAGCACAACTACACAACTGAGCCACGGATGTGGCTTCTTGGAGCTTAGGGTGGTTCGGGAAATCAATGTTTTAAGCTTGTCCTTGTATTAGACTTTCTTTCTTCCCCTGTTTTCGGACTGCTTAAACAGGGCATATACTATGTAATTGGTTTGTTATGTTATATTAATGATATTTCTATCTTCTTACCTCAAAAAAAAAACTATATATATATATATATATATATATATATTAATCTTAAAGATTACTCTGCATCCGATTTTAACACAACAGTGCAAAATGACTAAATGGTTACTTGGCAAAATAATCATGAAAAATATAAAAACAAAAAGTAAATAAAATCACCATATATTGAGCAATAATCACAAAGATGTAAATAAACTTACCAATGTTAGGCTTTTGATGACATCATCTGAAAAAAATTCAGGATCAGATTTCCGCAGAGAAAACAGAGTTTCAATCAGTGTCCTCTTCTTTTCCACATCTATAATGTTATCATTGTTCAGCCTGCTTATCTCTTCTATCAAACGCCCTAACGCTTCATCTCTTTTCCTGTGCAACCTTATCATATTCTCTTCCAACCCTTTGTAACCTACCCACCTTAAAATTGGAAAGAAATCACATATATTCACTGCCAAGCTTGCAAAGTAAACCTCTTTGAATTCTTTGAGAAGTTTCTTTCCCACATCCATGCATGTAAACTCCTCTCCAACACATGGCTTTCCAGCAACTATCCTCATCATTATATTGGACACCAAAAGTGTGCTCAAATACTTAAAGTCTACCTTTTGGGGTTCTATATTTGACACTTTAAACAATTGGCGAAGAAGAGAGTACACTACTTCTTCTCTAATGGTAGAAGATTTCTGAAGGCTGATATGAGAGAAAATCTCAATGGTACTAACACGTCTAAGGTTTCGCCACAAGTGACCATATGGAGCCCAAACTGGGGCAGTACAGTTGTAAGTAAGACGATCCCCAGCCATAGTTTGGGGACGATTTGCAAATATTATGTCATTTTTGGTGAAACATTCTTCAACAGCTGAAGGAGAAGATACAACTAGGATAGACCTTGAACCAAACTTAAGAGATAGGACTGGACCGTACTGCAATGATAGGGTCTCTAGTGTTTTGTGGAGTGGCTGTTTCAGGAGGTGAAGGTGGCCGATTATTGGTAGAGAAAATGGACTTGGTGGTAAATTTTTGTTACGGTGGCGGTTTAGAAGTTTGATAATGAAAACAGTGGAGAGGATCAAAGCAAGGTAGAAGTATAAGCTTTCCATGGCGAAGCAGAGCTATAGTTTAGTGAAAGAAAGAGGGAGAAGGGATAATAACCCTTACCGAAATACTGTAGTGAGGATCTTATCCATGAATGCCAAAAACAGTTTTGTCGTTGTCCTACAATTGACGTGGTACCCTATATAAAAATATTTTATCTTCACCAAGCCAATTACCTTTTCTTGCTTGGGATTTTTGGAGAGAAATGCTAAGGACGAGTACACATCTTTGTATCACTCTTTTGTACCACTTTATATTTCACCAATTAGTATTTATCATATATATGATTACTTTTTATTTTAAATTTTATTTATTTTATAAGAAAAGTAAAATGAAAATATGACAAGTAGTGATTAGTGGAACATAAAGTGGTACAGAAGATTTGAACTCGCTAGGAACACCAATTTTGACACAATTTTGTGTCACAACTTACCACATGACGAGTTGTGATTAATAAAGATGTGAGTTATGGCACAAAATTATACCAAAATTGACGTCCCTAACATTTCTCATTTTTGGAACCATTCATGGACTAACTTTCAATTATTAGACCTAATCCCATTACCATTATGCATAAGGACAAATTTTCCCACAGTTTAGTCTTTTATGTTGATTATAAAAATTCAACAAATAATCATAACCCATCCTAAATTTTAACCTACTAGGCTACTACACTTACTTTTGCTACACCTGTGGTCCCATTACTTGTATAGTTGCATGTTTACTCCTATAAGATATTCAATTTAATACAATAAAACATTTAAATATTCCAAACCAACTACACTTACTTTTGCTACACTTGTGGTCCCATTACTTGTATAGTTGCATGTTTACTCCTATAAGATATTCAATTTAATACAATAAAACATTTAAATATTCCAAACCAACGCATAGATTCTACTTATCATGTGTATAATTATTTTCTATTTTAAACTTCAATTATTCGGTAAGAAAATAAAATGAAAACATGACAAGTAATAATTGGTGGAACATAGAGTGGTATATAAAAAGTAATATCAAAGATTTGGACTTGTTAAGGACACCAATTTTGGCATAATTTTATGTCACAACTCGCCACATGGTGAGTTGTAATTGGTAAGGGTGTGTTAGGTGAGTTGTAATTGATAAGGGTGTGTTAGTGGGCCATGTGGAGACACACCATTACCAATCACAACTCATCATGTGGCAAGTTGTAGTACAAAATTGTGCCAAAATTGGTGTCCCCAGTATTTCTCATTTTTGGAACCATTCATGGACTAACTTTCAATTATTAGACCTAATCCCATTACCATAATGCATAACGACAAATTTTCCCACAGTTTAGTCTTTTATGTTGATTTTAAAAATTCAACAAATAATCATAACCCATCCTAAATTTTAACCTACTAGGCTACTACACTTACTTTTGCTACACTCCTAGTCCTAGTACTTGTATAGTTGCATGTTTTGTCTTTAAAAAAATATAAGATATTCAATTTAATAGAATAAAACATTTGAATATCCCAAACCATTCTACTTATAATGTGTATGATTACTTTCCATTTTAAATTTCAGTTATTCTACAAAGAAAGTAAAATGAAAACATGACAAGTAGTGATTGGTGGAATATAGAGTGGTATACAAAAAGTGGTACCGAAGATTTAGACTTGCTAAGTACACTAAATTTGGCACAATTTCATGCCACAACTCACCACATGGCGAGTTGTGATTGGTAAATGTGTGTTACGCGTGGATTCTAGTAAGCTGATAAAGTATTTGTTATTGACTAAAAGATTTGGAGTTCGAACTTCGTCTACATTAAAAACTGATTTGTGTCTTTATAATAAAAAATAATTATTATATCTATAAAAAAAAAAAATACAAATCTCAAACCAACAAGAAAATAAATCAACTACACACAGGAACAAGAAGATTTATGTGGAAAATCTTTTCATCTTGAAGGGAAAAACCATATATCAACTCCAAACTAATCTATTATAATAAATGCAATACAATATTTTAAATTTATGGCCAAAATTTGTGTTTACAAGAAAAATAATAATATCGCTTCTATAGAAATTAGTCTATAGTCCCGTGCATATGCATGGGTATAATTAAAAACAATTACAATTATACATTTTTTTAAAAGATATTCAAATTATACATAGTATTAGCTTAATTTTTTTTTTTAAATCATATATTTCTAAAATATGTAATGGTTTCTCATTATATATATATATATATATATATATATATGATTTAGACTCTTCAGATTTTTCACTAAAAAATTCACTTACGACAAAAATTTATAAAAAAATAAATAAATGGACACGTGGTGGAAAATTGAAATCCAATTTTGAATGTAATTGGATATGAATTCTTCGATTTTCACACTTAATAATTCACTTGGCACAAAATTAAATGGGACATGTGATACAAAATTGAGAATTCATATATATATATATATATATATATATATATGATTTAGACTCTTCAGTTTTTTCACCCAAAATTCACTTGCCATAAAAATTAAAAAAAAAAATAGACACATGATAGAAAATTGAACTCTAGTTAAAATTCAATTTAGAATCTAATTGGATTTGGACTCTTTAATTTTCACACTCAGTAATTCACTTGGGACTATTAGATCCCTTGGTTGATTTTAAGGGAAACTTAATCAACTTTGACAAATTTATGAAATCTCATTTATTATCGATAATTTCCACATAATATGCATGTCCACCAAATATACAACATAGCTGGAGCAGTAGGGATCTTCCGTTCAATCTCTGTGTTTGGTGGATTTTTTTTATTTTTTATTTTGTCAGGAGTCACAACAAGTTGTAGAGATTTGTGATCTAAATCATCTACAAGCTAGCGGATCAGATTAGAATTTCTTTTAATGACAAATTGGTATTGATATGAAGTCTTCTCGGATTGTGACACTAATAAGATTCATTTTGGAATTGGCGGTTTTCCAACCCAATTCCAAACAACTTGCATATCCGACCCACCCAGCCAAACCGACCGGACCCGAACCGTCTGCCGCCTGATCCAACTACTCCCGCGGTCGGCGGCGGGTCCTTACTTTTCAAAACCGATTCTAGCGGATCGGGTGCGGGTCTCTTTCTCCAATACCCAAGCCATCTGACCCGACCGCCATATAAATGGGTTTAAAGGTCTGAAGTTTGTTACTCTCAGTTCTTACTCTCACGCTCTCCTTTCAATCTCATGATCTCTACTACCCTTCGCCGATCCTGCTCGTCATCGATTCTACCTCTCCATCGTCGATCTCTACCTCTCCATCGTCAATCTGTGCTCTTCGTCGTCGACCTTCACTCTTCGTCAGCAACGTCCCAGCTTGTCTTCGCCTCCATCTCTCAGATTCAATCTTTCTATTTCATCTCTTAGGTTCGTTTATCTATGGATTTGTGGATTTGTTCTTTGGGTTTTTGTTCTTTGGATTTGTGGATCTGTTCTTTGGGTTTGTAGATCTTCTCTTTGGGTTGTAGATCTGTTGATTTTTTTCTTTAGGAATCAAACTTTTGTTTGATCTTTGTATTTCGGTTGAAATCAAAGCCGACCGCCGCCCACCCGAGCCCGATCCAACTCGACTGGTGGCTTTTCGTGGTCAGCGACGGGTCTGGAACTTCTCCACCCGATCTGATCGGGTCGGTTGCAGGTTGGGCACAAACCCAACCCGGACCGACCCGTGGACAGCCCGACAATTCTAGTAATTATAAGGCACTGGTTTAGATTTTTAGTTTTTAAGAGAAATCAAATGGGTGATTTGAGTTTTGAACATTAGGTATCCGAGTCCAACTGGTTTATGTTATGTATTAAGGTATCTTAATTATTAATTTTATTTGCAAGAAAGTAAAAGTTTATATTCCAAAAGAATATATATTTTTATAGGATACTTTCGTCATGAAGTCTTGGGTAAAAGAAATAGTTTCATTTCAGATACGCTTATCTGCACTGCATATTGGATAATGAATGAAAGTTGTCGGTGCTTCTTAACGTATAGGAAGCCATTCCCCCGAGAGAGATTTTTGCGAGGATCCAAAGAGCCACCAGATCCAGATCCGGAGCAAATCCAAAATTTTATCCACAAATTTCGTCAAACCCAACTAGTATTAGCAATATAAAATGTTATTCTTATACCCAAAATGTTATTATAGGGCAAAACTGAAAGGATTGGAATATTTTTATATAAAATAAGCATAAATTTTGTTCGAAAAGTTTAAATTAAAAAAATTTAAAAAAATATCCATAAATAAATAAAAATTTTGAAAGCTGAATCATTTAAGACTCAAGGGATAAAGTTTGACATCAGCCTTGGTTGTAGCTTAAAGCTGTAACCTCACCCAATATCTTTTTACTTGCTTTGAATTTTGACAAATCTACGGTTGAATTATATTTTCTTCTTATATCTTTCATATCTGAAAATTAACTTTTCAGAAACTAAAAAATTTAACTATATCATTAATCAAATATTTAAATTTCAAATTTTTGTAGTTTTGAATTATGCATAAAATAAAGTTAATACATCAAATAGTAAATAAAATTTGATTGACATGAAATTATATATATATATGTTAAGAATATAAAGAATATACAATTCAACAATTAAATTTTCAAAATATGTAATTATGTTAATTTTTTAAGCGAAAATTGTAAACTTAAACTACAATCAAATTTACTTAAACTTTGTTCCATTTTTAAAGTGGAAAATTTAAAGGACGTCATCACGGCAGATTCATAAATGATGTGTTGGATTTTGTCTACCTTTTCCTCAGAAGCACTTATCTATGCACTTAGTAAAACAGAGGTAATTTTATTCTATTGGTTTTATTTATCAGTCTCATATCTTCTAATAAATCTAATCAAAGCTGAGAGAGGATGCTAGTCATGGAAGGGCGTGGACTACAAACAGCCTCCAAAGGCTTAGTCTTTGCCATGAGAAATCCGAAACTTGAGGTCATGTCCACCATCTCCTTCCCAACCATTTCCCAATCAAAGCACTGAATGAATGCACCCAATGCTAAAGACATAACCCGCATGGCCATGCTATCACCAGGGCATGCCCTCCTCCCTATGCCAAATGGAAAGAACTTGAACCCTACTCTTTCTCCATTAATTTCTTCAAATCTCTCTGGCTTGAACTTAGTAGGCTCCTCCCAAAGCTTGGGATCTCTATGCATGGACCATGCATTCACCAACATAATTGTCCCTCGTGGGATATGAAATCCCCCCACGGTGCAATCTGCTGAGGAACAATGAGGTAATAAAAGTGGCACTGTAGGATATAGTCGAAATGTTTCATTGATGACACAACGAAGATAGGGAAGTTTGGCAAGATCCGAGTCATTTATCGAGCGCTCACACCCAACTTGGCTGTCGATTTCTGCTTTAACCTTTTGCAATACTTCTGGATGATTCAGAAGAAGTGACATGACCCATTCCATGGTTGTTGCTGTTGTTTCTGTTCCCGCAATAAGCATCATCTGAAGCACATAATTCTCTAGTAAGCTACATGGTTTTCAGATCCGAACCGTTCATTGAACCGTAAAAGGGAGAAATTTAAGGTTTTTGAGATCGAACCGAGATCGAACCGGAGTCGAACCGTGATGACGTCATAATTAATTTAATAATTATTTTAAATATATATAAAACATTAAATTAATAAAAAAATAGAAAAATTAACTAAAATAGTCCAAAACAAATATATATAGTATTTTTTATAACATAACTTTCATAATACAAATAAAAATTATTAATTCTAAAAAAATATAAATAGCTATTGAGTTTCTAAATTATTTTTAAGTCATGACAAAACATACTTTTTTTTAACTGAAGAAGATAGATGACAAAGCATACTTTAGTACCCAATAATTTTTATTTTATGAAACCCAATAAAATAGTTAAGAGACAAATTAATTTATTTACTCATAACCAAGCCCATTTGACTGTGGGTCTTTTTTTTTTTCCCAAGCCCATTTGAATAGTTACCGTTCATCATTTATCATGAATTTAAAAAAAAAAAAAAAAATCAAAAGCTAGATCTGACTCCATGCATTTATTGTTAAAGTTAAATAAATAATAAAACCCAAAAAGAAGTGCTTGACAGCAAGCAAGCATTATATTGTGACAACAAGTAACTGAAGTAAGCACGCAGCAGCAATGCCAGCAAAGAAGTCTCCGGAAGCAGTGAAGAAGTGAAGAAGTCTACAACATTTTTAACAATATTTTCACAATAAAATTTATGTAAAAAATTGTTATTAGTTCTAATTTAAATCTACAATTAAAATTATTTTTTTATTCACCAACATTAATTAATAACAATTTATTACTTAAGATTTATTGTGAAATATTGTGAAAATATTATAGTACTATCATTTAATTGTGATTTTTTATTCTTTTTACTTTCTCTCCGTCCATACGTTTCTTTTCCTTTTCTTTTCTTTTTTTTCTCTTGGTTTTTCTACTCCACACACGTATCCCCATCCCCACTGACCCACTCCTCTCAAGTCTCATCAAGTTTTTATTTTTCTAGACTCTTCCTCCAGTGTCCACAGCGTCCTCTCTGCTTTTATTTTTCTTTCTTCATCTCTAGCTCTTTTTGTCTCATTCTCTTTCTCTTATACTCTCACCCTGTCACAAACACATTACCGGCAGAGAACAAAGCCGGAATTTAAAGCTTGATTCGCCTAAGAGAAGAGTTTTTAAGAGAGGGAGCTGCGTGATGTACTCTGAAGAGAGAAGAAGAAGAAACATAAAGACATGCTATGTTTCTCTGGAGGTGGCAGTGGCAGTATTTATGAAGACATGATGTCCTTCCAGCAGTTGTGTTTCTTTTTCTTTTGTTTTTCTGTGTGTGTGTGTGTTTTTTTTTTTTTAGAAGTGCAGATTCAAAGGGAAGCAAGAGCAGGGAACCGTGAGAAGCGGTTTGATCACGGTTCTCAGAACCGTGAGGTCCGACCGCGATTCGCACGGGTCCCTGTTTTTTCCCTATAGAACGGTTCTTGATGCTAAAAGAACCGCAAAGATGAACGGTTCGAGGTTTTTCCGGTCGGACCGTACGGTCCGGTCCGGGTTTCAAAACCCTAAGCTAAGCTAACATTTCAAGAAAAAAAATTCGAGGCTTAAGGGAAGAAGTATTTCTATTTTTTAGTACATATCTCTAGAAGATGTTTGGATGTTCTGTAAAATTACATTTCCACAAAGTGTTTCACATTCAACAGCATGGCTCCATTGTTTCTTAAGATAAGAGAAATACGATAGGAAATAACAAAAGATGATCCATATATAATGGATTATAGATTTTTGCAAAAGGACTCCATATTAGATCTATATTACCTAGGTGATCATAGGTTCTAATTAACTTCTAAGCAAAAGATTTTTAATGAAGTAAAACACACGAATGTCTATTAATGCGCATAGATTTCAAATTTCAGTAGCTTTACTTGAACATAGTAAACTTATTAGACAACTAGCTTGTCGAAAATGCAATAGCTCAAATAAGAAGACTCGGGAAATTAAAATTGTGTTAGTAAAGTGGACCTTTCAATAGCACTCCATAAGACAAGATTGATTGTGGAATATTAGAATAGAATAATAGGAATAAAGAGAACTAAAAAGAAAACATAAACAAAAACACAAAATAGAACATTAAGTGTGCGTTTGGAACACATATTGAACATGCGTTTTTGCGTTTTGCTAAAAAATGGTGGGTTTTGTGTACTGTTCATGGAACACACAAATACGGAATTTAGCAAAAAAAAACCTTTAAAATTTGGTCCCACATGGCACTATTCATATTTGTTAGGTTCTAAGGATTAGGAACTAATGTATTAGAACTCTAATTTGTAAGGTTGACAAACCATGATCAAAATAGGTTTTAGTCTTGTTTTAGACTTGCTCAAAGTGTATGCGTTTTATGTAAAGTTGGAATCGAGTTACTGCAGAATTTATTGTGCAATTCTATCTGGCTCGATTGATCGAGAATTAGACTCGATCAATCAAAACTCAAGTAGAACATTTTTCTGCAGAATTTTCCAACTCAGCCCAAACCTGTTTGATGTGTAGGGTTTTATGTTTAGTCTTAAATATAAAAGGAAAAATCCTAGCCACGTTTTTAGAGATGCTCCATATGCTGTGTGTGTGAATCTTTTGTGAGATCAAGAGGTGGCTGCCTTCACACATATTTAGGGTTTCCAAGATTCAAGATTATGTCAAGAACTTGGTGATCATTCAGTTGCTGCATTAAGAGTTTAAAGATACACAAGCAGGATTACTTGTACTTGTTAGGAATCCAAGAAAGAAGTAGTCCGTGGACTCAGAGCTGTCACATGGTCGTATTAGTAAGTTTTCTACTCGAGATAGCAATAGGATGTTAGTGGTCTAAATCGCTATTGTATAAATTTCAATTCTTTCATAGTGGATTCAGGTTTACCTTGAAGATAGCTAGGTTAAATTCTCTCCAGGTTTTTACTGGTTTGGTGTCCTGGGTCATCATATTTTTTGTGTTCTTTATATTCCGCACTTTACATTGTTATGATTATATGATTGTGTTAACCTAGATCTAGAATTTGGACTAAGTAATAACTTGGCTAAATAACTAGGTTAATCTGGTTGTGTTTAAGGGGTCTAAAAATGTAAAATATTTAAAAATTATTTTGTTACAGTGTTTTCAGTTTTCAGTTTTCAGCAATAAGCGGTATCCAAACAAACCCTAAGAATATACATGATCTAGTTTTAGCCTACATTCACAGGTCCAAAATAATCTTGTCTCACATTTGCTTCTCCATTCTATACCCCACAAATAAAAACTTGCCACACTTATACCTAACTAATTCTATACTCATAGTTGATCAATGATATATAGATGAAGAAAAGCAGAGGACAATGATTGAAACTCTGTTGAATTTTTCAATCATTTATACAAAAGTTATGTCACTA
Source organism: Quercus tomentella (assembly GCA_028535165.1). Taxonomy (NCBI): domain Eukaryota; kingdom Viridiplantae; phylum Streptophyta; class Magnoliopsida; order Fagales; family Fagaceae; genus Quercus; species Quercus tomentella. Next base: position 3,740,747 of record JAPQVY010000155.1, on the reverse strand, counting down.
CTTTCTCTACTCAAAAACCAAATCACCTATATAATACGGCATATGTGAAGAACATATCAACATATATTAAATTGCATGCAAAGAAGTCATGCTGGGTGGCTGGACAGAGCTAAAGTCATGCTTGCTTGACAATGCATGAAAAAAAGGCATACAATTTAATGATGAGTGTGAAAATTCAAGTCTCCTTCCGACAAATTGATGACTGCCAGTAATGCTATCTCATCACAAGAAGATACCGTATGAGAAAGGCCCATCATTTAATTTTTCCTACATTCAATTCGACTATGATAAACACTTAAAATTTTTGATATTCATGTAAAGGGTAGTTAGGGTTATTTGGTTGAGAGGATAGAAAATAGGCAAGATTGATTGTGGAATATTAGAATAGAATAATAGGAATAAAGAGAACTAAAAGAAAACATAAACAAAAACACAAAATAGAACATTAAGTGTGCATTTGGAATGCACGTTGAATGTGTGTTTTTGCGTTTTGCTGAAAAATGATGGGTCCCGTGCACTGTTCATAAGACCCATAAATATGAAATTTAGCAAAAAAAAAAACCTTTAAAACTAGGTCCCACACGGCACTATTCATATTTAAAAATTATTTTGATACAATGTTTTCAGTTTTCAGTTTTCAGTTTTCAGCAATAAGCGATATCTAAACAGACCCTAAGAATATACATGAGCTAGTTTCTAGCCTATGTTCACAGGTCCAAAATAATCTTCTCCCGCATTTCCTTCTCAATTTTATACCTCACAAATAAAAACTTGCCACACTTATACCTAACTAATTCTATACTCATAGTTGATCAATGATATATAGATGAAGAAAAGCAGAGGACACTGATTGAAACTCTCTGTTGAATTTTTCAATCATTTATACAAAAGTTATGTCACTACTTTCTCTACTCAAAAACCAACTCACCTATTTAATACGGCATATGTGAAGAACAAGTCAACATATATTAAATTGCATGCAAAGAAGTCATGCTGGGTGGCTGTACCGAGCTAAAGTCACGCTTGCTTGACAATGCATGAAAAAAAGGCAACAATTTAATGATGTAGTGTGAAAATTCAAGTCTCCTTCCGACAAATTGATGACTGCCTGTAATGCTATCTCATCACAAGAAGATACCGTATGAGAAAGGCCCATCATTTAATTTTTCCTACATTCAATTCGATTATGATATATACTTAAAAATTTTGATATTCATGTAAAGGGTAGTTAGGGTCATTTGGTTGGATGGATAGAAAATAGGGATAGAAAAATGGAGATAAAACTGATTTTATAGATATTTGATTGGAGAGAAGGGGATGATGAAAAATTAGTGGGGTTAGGTGTTTCTCCCTTGGTCGAACAAAATTGTATCTCTCCAATTTAGGGAGAAGATTGAGAGGAGAGAAATAATCGCAGTCAATAATTGAACTACCCTCCTCCTTCTTCTTTTATGTGTTGGACCTTTGCCCCTTTTTTTTGGTTGCTTTCCTAGACCATGGGCATGATAGTGCTTTCTTTTGTTTTGTTTTTTTTTTTTTAACTAGACATGAATTTTTTTTCCAGGGTAATATTTTTCTTTTTTAATAAATTTAGGTGATTTTTTTACACTTTTTGTTTTAATTGGACATCATTTTTAACAAAAGTATATGAGTAAATTTATACAAACTCATTTTTTCCATCCTCCAATTTTTCACTCCCAACCAAACACAATGTAGAAAAATAAAAAAATTTATTCTCCCACTTTTCCATCACCCTCAAATTCAAGCTAAAAAATTGAAGAAGAAATGAACTAACGTAGAGCTTTTTGGGGTAGGGGCGCAAAAGCATCTTGTCTTTACACCTTGTTCTTGCTCAATTGTTCAGCATGAACACATTCTCAGTGTCAAGAAATTCAAAGAATGATTCAAGGTTCACATAAGAAGAAGGGTATATGCTTTAGACAGTCAAATTATAATTAGAACCCTTGTAATCATGTATATGGCCAACATCTATGTGGTAAACACATGGTTTTGAAACTCAATACACACATGCAAAACACACTCTTATAATCCTATATGATTTCCAATCCATTTGGAATATCATAGATCGTTTGTTCATTACAATAAATATTAGTCTTAAAGATTACTCTGCATCCTTATATTACTACAACAGTGCTAAATGGTTACTTCGCAAAATAATCGTGAAAAATATAACAAAAAGTAATCAAAATCACCATTAAACAATAATGACAAAGATGTAAATAAACTTACCAATGTGAGGCTTTTGATGACTTCATCTGAAAAAAATTCAGGTTCAGATTTCCGTAGAGAAAACAGAGTTTCAATCAGTGTCCTCTTCTTTTCCACATCTATAATGTTATCATTGTTCAGCCTGCTTATCTCTTCTATCAAACGCCCTAACGCTTCATCTCTTTTCCTGTGCATCTTTATCATTTTCTTCTCCAACCCTTTGTAACCAACCCACCTTAAAATTGGAAAGAAATCACATATATTCACTGTCAAGCTCGGAAAGTAAACCTCTTTGAATTCTTTGAGAAGCTTCTTTCCCACATCCATGCATGCAAATTCCTCTCCAACACATGGCTTTCCAGCAACCATCCTCATCATTATATTTGACACCAAAAGTGTGCAAAAATACTTGAAGTCCACCTTTTGGGGTTCTATATTTGACACCTTAAACACTTGGCGAAGAAGAGAGTACACTTCTTCTTCTCTAATGATAGAAGATTTCTGAAGGCTGATATGAGAGAGAATCTCAATGGTACTAACACGTCTGAGGTTTCGCCACAAGTGACCATATGGAGCCCAAACTGGGGCAGTACAATTATAAGTAAGACGATCCCCAGCCATAGTTTGGGGACGATTTGCAAATATTATGTCATTTTTGGTGAAACATTCTTCAACAGCTGAAGGAGAAGATACAACTAGGATAGACCTTGAACCAAACTTAAGAGATAGGATTGGTCCGTACTGCAATGATAGGGTCTCTAGTGTTCGGTGGAGTGGCTGTTTCAGGAGGTGAAGGTGGCCGATTATTGGTAGAGAAAATGGACTTGGTGGTAAATTTTTGTTATGGTGGCGGTTTAGAAGTTTGATAATGAAAACAGTGGAGAGGATCAAAGCAAGGTAGAAGTAAAAGTTTTCCATGGCGAAGCAGAGCAATAGTTTAGAGAAAGACAGAGGGAGAAGAGATAATGACCCTTACCCAAATACTGTCGTGAGGATCTTATCCCATTAATGACAAAAACAAATTTCTCTTTGTCCTTCTATTGACGTGGTACCCCCATATAGCCATATTTTGTCTTCACCAAGCCAAATAGCTAATTACCTTTTCCACAAGGAACTCAGTCATTTTATTCAAACTAAAAGTCTATTATTAAATTTTTTTTAATTTAAATTCCATATAAATAATTTTTTTCCTCAAATTACATCGTTTTAAATTAATATTTTATTAAGATACTAAGCTACAAAACTCTTGACTAAAGAATAAGATTTAACAATAATTTAATTTAAATAAAACATTATCATCTAAATTTTAGAAATTTAAATTCCACTCCAATTAAAATTCTATATCATAATTTTAAGAATATATATACATATATATATATATGGATTTTCAATATAATCTCACTTAACCAAATAAGCCATCCCTATAATTAAAAATCCCACACAATACAACTCACACTATTTTTTTTATTTCACATTTTTTCCCCTAAGATGCAACTTGCGCTTATATTTTAATCTAATAAATTCATTTTACTTATTATTCTTTGTTTTTGAATTACGTGCAAATATTATGTTAGAGGAAGTTTACTATAAAGATGCAAAACAATAGACACTTATTTAAGTTTTTAGTTCTCTTATATAAAGAAGTAAAATAATGGATTATAGATTTTTGCAAAAGGACTCCAAATTAGATCTATATTATCTAGGTGATCATAAGTTCTAATTAACTTCTAAACGCTACAACAATAGAATTTTAGCCAAGTAAAACACAGGAAATGTCTATTAATGCGCATAGATTTCGAATTTCAGTAGCTTTACTTGAACATAGTAAAGCTTAGTAGACAGCTTGTCGAAAATGTAATGGCCCAAATAAGAAGACTCGGGTAATTGAAATTGTGTCATTAAAGTGGACCTTTCAGTAGCACAAGTTTTCTATGGCAAAGCAGCAATAGTTTAGAGAACAGAGAGGGAGAAGCAGGGGCGGCTCCATGAACAGCAGGGGTTCTAATGAACCTCTTGACCTGGTTCCAAAAGACAAATTATACTTAATTTTTTTAACTTTTTTTTTGGTTTTGATTCCTACATGAACACCTTGACCTTAAATTTTTTGTTAAGCCCAACTGAAATAAGCTTGACTATGATCCTTAATTTTTTTTCTATATCCGATAAGTAATTTGATAAGCGCTCGACACATTTTCAAGTCTAAGAAATCTTTTACTACTTACTCTAATTCAAAGAGTAACCCATCCAATACAAAGAGTGACTGTGTTACCCTGCAAATACGAGTTTAGAAATGCCTTTTTTTGTCCAAAACCTGATCATGGCCTGTGCCCATTTTATTAACGTGGAGAGTGCTTCTTCTTTTCTTTTTTTTGGTTTGGTTGTGGGTCCCCTTAAAATGGTTCTTTGACATTTGTTGATACCCATTTTTGCGACACATTTTCTACAAGCCCGATTCGACCAAGCCCGACTTCCTTGTGGGCTCAATTCATGTATTAGATTATATTTTATTCTTTTAAGCATGATTCAAGGCTTCAAGCTCATGCGACTTATTGGGGGAAATTGAGGAAATGTGGTTTGGAAGGTATGGGTCGGTTCTTTTTGGACCTTTTGCATGAGCCCAACACATATGTGCTACCAAGTGGGCAAGGAAAACTAGTAGCACCTTAGGCTCATGGAGGAGGTCTTGTACCCGAAATTTCCACCCCAAAACAGCTTTTATGTTCTGGGTGATTGTGGCCCAACTTTTCTGCTATACCATTTTTTGTCTAAAACACATAGCTGGCCCTAATTGGCTGGTCTGGTCTACTACAACAACCAAATGCAATCTCCAAGGACCTGCTATGTCTAGGAAACATTAGCCCATGAATTTAGGCTACTTTATTTCCCAAATTATGCAAAAAGTAAGGCATCCCGCTTACCCAATTAAATCAAATTTGACCATAACTTTTTTGATTCATACCTTAGGATTCAAAGTCTCTTCTGTTGACCAAAAACAGTTACTTAGAACACCCCAAGTCCAATACAAAAGGCCCCAATTAGATTCAAAATCAACTAACCACATTCTACCTAGAGACTTGAAAATTCAGAGCAAAAGCCCATTCAGCCAGTCAACAATTTCACAATTCTGAATCTTAGGGGTGAAAATATAGGTACAGGAGAACCTTCCCTCTCTTCTTCACGACCTCTGTCAATTTCCTCTTCTCGGTAATTGCAAGTCGAAGTTTCAGACCTGTTGAATCACGTTTTCCCCATAGAGCTAAAACTTGAGAGTAAAAACCCACTGAGTCAGGAAACATTATCACAATTCTGAACCTTAGGTGTGGAAATATAGGTAGAGGGGAACCTTCCCTCTCTTCCTCACAACCTCTCTCATTTTCCTCTTCTTGGTGACTGTGGGTCGAAATTTTCAGACTTGTTATGTTTTTATACTTTTTCTATACTTTTGTTATTAGCATTTTGATTCTCTCTTGTCAAAACACCATTAGCCTTTTGTTCATTATACATTTGGAATTTTTGGCTTGATTCTCCACAATAAACACTTCTAAAAAACCCAATGGGAGATTTGGGCCATTCATGGTCTTTTTTTTTTTTTGGCTAAACATTGACATTCATGTCTTAATACTTAAAAGCTTCTTATCAAATATCGACAACAAACGTAAAGTCCCAACCATACATACATGATATGTTCCTTTCTCTCCGTTTAAGACAACGTTTTATATCTTATCAACAACTGCTGAAAGTCTCAATCATGATGGCTCACCGTATGATTAAGACGTTTTGGTCCTATTCCTATATGAAAGATGCTTTGCTTAATTTCCAACATAAGTAAAATAGTAAATCATATGAATCCAACCCGACCAAGTTGAGATTTTTGCTAGGATCCAAAGATTAAGAACCACCACAAACGAAGCCAAAATTTTATACAAAAGCTTTGTCAAATCCAAATACCAAACCGAAAAAACCGACATGATTTTTATTTCTAATAATTGAGAAGAAATGTTATTACAAACCCAACATGTAAATCCAACCCATAGAGAAAGAAAATAAACAGCCTCAAAAGGCTTATTGCTATGAAATACACATCATTACCTTTTGGAGAAAAAGGTACGGCTAGCTAGGCAGCGGAAATGAAGTTTTATTGCTATGAAATACGCATAAATCAAATCAAAGTTGAGAAAGGATGTTAGCCATTGAAGGGCATGGAGTACAAACAGCCTCCAAAGGCTTAGTCTTTGACATAAGAAATAATCCGGAACCTGTGGTCATGTCCACCATTTCCTTCCCAACCCTTTCCCAATCAAAGCACTGAATGAGTGCACCCAATGCTAATGAAATCACACGCAATGCCAAGCCACCACCAGGGCATGCCCTCCTCCCTATGCCAAATGGAATGAATTTGAATCCTTCTTTTTCTCCTTTGATTACTTCAAATCTCTCTGGCTTGAACATTGTGGGCTCCTTCCACACCTTGGGATCCCTATTCATGAAAAATACATTCACCAACAAAATGGTCCCTTGTGGTATATGATATCCCCCCACGGTGCAATCTGTTGAGGAAAAATGAGGTAATAAAAGTGGTGATGTAGGATACAATCTAAGGGTCTCATTGAGAACACAACGAAGATAGGGAAGCTTGGCAATATCCAAGTCATTTATCAAGCGTCCATGCCCAACTTGGCTGTCAATCTCTGCTTTAACCTTCTTTAGTATCTCTGGATGATTAAGAAGAGGTGACATTGCCCATTCCAAGGTTGTTGCTGTTGTATCTGTTCCCCCAATAAACATCATCTGAATCACATAATATTCCAACAATTTTAGAATAAATTTTGAGTTCAAAATCTGTGTAACGAGCTATGCACATCTACAACATGCAGTACAAGCAAGGCCGGCTTGATATAGTCGGGGTCTAAGGCAGTAATTTAAATAGAGCATTTAATATTTAAATATCAATAAAATAAATTTATTTAATACTAACAAAACCATGGTCAATTTGATGAATTAAACAAATAATTTTATAAATTGATACTAACCAATCTAAAGTTACTTTCATACAGAAAATCAAATATCATTGTTCAAGCAAAATTTTAAAATAAAATTTATTATTCTTTTAGAAAAATAGGTTTACTTTATCTTAGATAAGGTGATGCATTGTTATAAATTTTGATTTTGGTGTTAAGAAAGGAATATAGATTATTTGTTGTGTGGCCATATGAGAGATTAGACGGCTAATGTTGACAATTTGCCATGTAGGATACTGACTTACAAAAATTAATGCCTTACAGAGAAAAATAGTGCACAACCCTTTTTTAATTTTTTTAAACCACTTATTATTATATAATTTTGAAAGAATATATATATATATATATATATATATATATATATATATATTATATAAAGCACACAAAATGTGCTAATGACTAATAAATGTGATTAGTAAGCTTCAACAATTCAACCTCCTAATAAATGTTTTTTTTTTTTTTTTGGTGAGCTCTATAGAGTAAGATTTGTAACATTCCTAACACAACTCTACAATTTTGAGATATTTTTTATAATGGGATGGGCCTTTATTTTATAAAAGGATAAAAAAAAAGTAAAAAAAAATTGGAGGTCTTGAGCCACTACTGAATACTAGTAGTAAAATAACAATGCTACAAACACAACAATTTTCACAACAAAATTCACAATTACTTAGTTGATAGTTTTTATTAATTCTCCTATGAACTTATCATTGACATATATTACTCTATTATCTACCATTAATAACTTATCACAATAACTAATTTTATTGTGCGCAACCCATTTTGTTTCACATGCATCTTGGTTTTGTAAGAGCTCTCTATAGGACCACCAGAAAATCGTTCACAATCGGTACTATATATGCAACTACTCTTCGGTTGGAAGAAAATATTCTAGCGGGTTTCCCCATACATCCAAGCCAGCAGCCACCAACATACAATTTTGGATTTCAATGAAATCAAAATCAATCAGTACTACCTTGGTCAATTTTGGTTAAAAGTTATATCTACGTACCCCACGTTTTCTTTCTAAATTTGTATTTACTTCGTTTGTATTTTAAGGTAGGTGCATGTCTCTATCTCAATTACTTTTACTAATGAAAAATATGTGGATGAACTTACCAATATGATGCTTTTGATGACATTATCTGAATAGAATTCAGGTTCAGATTCTCTCAGAGAAAAAAGAGTTTCAATCAGTGTCCTCTTCTTTTCCACATGGGGTTTCTTTTGTTTCATCTCTTCTATCAAACGCCCCAATGCTCCATCCCTCATTTTCTGCATTCTAATCATATTCTTCTCCAACCCTTTGTAACCGACCCACTTTAAAATTGGAAAGAAATCACATATATTCACTGTCGAGCTTGCAAAGTAGCTATCTTTGAATTCTTTGAGAAGTTGCTTTCCCACATCCATGCATGCAAACTCCTCTCCAACACATGGCTTTCCAGCAACCATTCTCATCATTATATTGGACACCAAAAGTGTGGACAAGTACTTGAAGTCCACCTTTTGGGGTTCTATATTTGACACTTTAAGCATTTGGCGGAGAAGATAGTACACTTCTTCTTCTCTAATGATAGAAGACTTTTGGAGGCTGATATGAGAGAAGATTTCAATGGTAGCAACACGCCTGAGGTTTCTCCACAAATGACCATAGGGAGCCCAAACTGGAACTGTTGAGTTGTATGTTAAATGCTGCCCAGCCATGGTGCGGGGACGATTTGCAAATGTTATGTCATTCTTGGTGAAACATTCTTCAACAGCAGAAGGAGAAGATACAACGAGCATAGACCTAAAACCAAGTTTAAGAGAAAGGATTGGACCATACTGCGATGATAGGGTATGTAGTGCTTGGTGGAGTGGCTGTTTATTAAGGAGGTGGAGATGGCCGATTATTGGTAGAGAAAATGGACTTGGTGGTAGATTTTTGTTGCGATGGTTTAGAATTTTGACAATGAAAATAATGGAGAAGAGCAAAGCAAGGTATAAGTTTCTCATGGCAAAGCAGCAAACTCAAACTAGAGAGACAAAGGAGATAGAAATATTATTTTAATACTGAAGTGGGGTGGTCGAGCAGCTGTCATATTTATAGAAGGGAAAATACTACTACATACCCTATTACACAAAAGCTTGAAATTGAGAAGATTTTTTTTTTTTTTTAAGAAAGAACACTGTAATTTTATTTAAAGAGAGCGAAATCGGCTTGAATTATAAAAATTAGGTGTGGAAGAACATCCTTCATTCATACCGTGAACTCGCTAGCATGTCTTGTATGTCTAGCAATGTTGTAGGCTGAACTATTACCTTATCTTAGTACATGACCAAACTCAAAATTTGAAAAATTCTTAACTAACTCTTTTGCTTCATCAACTAAGAGTCCATAGTCCGTCAAGGATGGCCTCTCGTACAAAAGGGCATTAATGGTGTGATTTTTTGAGGACATTTCTACTGTCAACTTCATTGCTTCCTTCCAATACAAAACCAGTCCCCCCCACCTCTATGAAATTGAGAAGATTTTGTTCTCATATTTAATCAAATTTCATCCGACGAACCCAATCTAACAAAGAAAATTAAGTGTAAAGTACATAACATGTGGCATGCATTCATTATTTAATGACATTTCCTTTTCGACATGTGCCCTTATAATAGAGTTTACTGTATTTTTGATGAGACTCTTCTGTACGTACTTGTAGGCCCGTTCAAGAGTAGCATTAAAAATAGAGGAATGTTGCACCATAACATTTTACATCACTTTTGTTATGTGATAAATTGAGAATATATAGTAGAAACATGGACTCATACATTTTTTTTTTTTTCTATCATTTATAATTCACCATGTGATAAGTTATGGCAAAAACTATATAAATTTAGAATGATAGAGATGTTGACTCTTATAGATTTACTATTTTTTTGTTTTTTTTCTGTCATTTACAATTCACCATGTGATAAGTTATGGTAAAAACTGTAGTATTAACATTTCTTTGGTAAATATATACAGAAGATTTTATACGAATTTAGTGTCCTTTGTTCTTTTGCTCTGTCAAGGATTTACTTGGTTGATGATCAGTATGAATAAAAGCGAATTGTTTTTGAAGTGTTGGGGGAGCTTGGTTTGCTCTTTTTGCCATGTGATTTGCAGCTTAGGGGAACGTCGGCAAAGGGAGGCTTGTCTTTGGGGGTTTGAGTTAACGAAATGAACGGTGATGATGTCCATGACCATGATACCGAAAAGAGATTATTTGTCCTATAATAACTCTATAAGCACAACAATTTTCTCAAAATATGTTAGAAAGTAGTTATTAGTAGATAATAATTAAATTGACATTAATTATAGACATTAAAGATAACTATTGTTCTTTGTAGACATATCATTTCTCTTTCACATATTACCGATATATGCATTATGCAATGAGCTCTCTCATAATAAGTGGTTCAAAATGAAAATAATGGATAGGAGTAATGAAAGGTAAATGTATAAGTTGTATTTGGTTGAGTGAAAATAGGAAGAATGAAAAAATTTTAATAATGAAAAAGTGGGTGGAAAAGTAAGGTTTTTCATTGTTGGGTTTTTTTTTTTTTTTTTTTTTTTTTTGAGTGAGAGTTTCAACTTATGGCGTCCATTCTTGATTATAGTTCTTTATCATCAGACCAAGACACCAATCAATTTTTGAAGTAGGCGGTGATTGAACTTCAAATATCTTATTCAACCATCAGAGATTTTACTGGTTGAGATAACTGGAACCCACTTATTGTTAAGTTAATAATGGAAAAAATTGGAGAAAATACCTAGACTCACCAGATTATTTTCTCTTTAAATTGGAGAGAAAATTTGAGTGAAAATGGATAGTTGAGTCAAAATGACTCAATTGTCCATCCACACCATTTTTTATTTATTTTTCCTGCCCGCCATCTATCATTTTTGTCTTCCAACCTCTTTTTAGTAATTTACACAAGAAACAATTTTCATCTTCTCATTTTTCTTTTGAACCAAACAAAGAAAATTTATATTTATTTTTTTATTATTCCACTTCTTCACCCTCCCAACCAAAACATATGGTGGAAAAGTAAAATCTTTTTTATCATTTTACTTTTCTATCCTTAAAATATTTTTCATCCTCCATTTTTTCCAACATCTCAATCACACATAGCCTAAGTTTTCCATGGAAAATCAACATATACGAGAGAGAGAGAGAGAGAGAGAGAGAGAGAGAGAGAGAGAGAGAGAGAGAGAGAGAGAGAGAGAGAGAGAGAGAGAGAGAGAGAGAGAGAGAGAGAGAGAGAGAGCTAATACTATAGTCAAGTTCTATCCCTACACATAAAGAGATTAGTTTTTGTTTTAATATTAACGCGGTGATAATTCATTAATAAATAAAGATAGCTAGTTAGAAAAGTAGCCAATTAACTTTCATTAAGTACTATATGTAATGGCTACATGAATAACTACATTCACATTAGTCTCTCACTTCTTGTGGAACCACACTCACATGAGCTGGTATCATACCTCTAGGGCCATTAACAGGTCTCACTTCCATTTACATCTGATTTGAGACTATAAAGACCTTATATCCCTTTATCATTGTGCATAATCGAAGCTTAATCTTGTGTGGAAACCTTTTCAACTTGATGAGGGAAAGCCACAGGATCAACTCTGAATAAATTTACTACAATAAAATTGATTATAATATTTTGTCAAGTTTTTGTCTAAAACTTAAATTTACAACAATTACAATACTATCACCTCTCTAGAAATTAATACAATTTTACATGATATATCCACTCTCAATACTTCCTAGCAAACCTCTAATTTCATAATAGGATCCTCTCAATTTCAAAAATTGTTCATTTTTTTTAATTTCATAATTCAGATTTTACTTTCTAAATCTAATTGTATACAAACTATCACGTCATTTATAATTTTAAATGACACCCGAGATCATGGCATTTGTTAGGATTGGGATATTACATAACATTAGTGAGATGATTTTGTGGATTGGATCATTGGATCATAGATCATAAGATTCTTCTCTCTCTCTCTCTCTCTCTATATATATATATATATAATTTTTTTTTAAACACCTATAATAATGACATATGCTGAAGAATCTTGTTTTTTTTTTTTTTTTAATATATCTTTCAGCAAAAATTATTCTAAATTCAATAACGAATTTTCTATTAATTAACCAAGTAAACAACAAATGAACATATAACAAAGGTATACTTAGGTTGTTATTATTCTTTATTTATATTATTTAAACATTAATTATTATCTTATATGCATTCTATATAATAATATGTTACTATTATTTAGGTATTATTATACTAAATTGTATTATGTTAGCTGTAGGTATATTAGTATATATCCATTTATGTAACGTAGATTGGAAGTTAAAAATAACTTTCAAATGCTTAGGGCTTATGCTATTATCTTTCACTCTCTCTTTGTGCTGACCCTCTGACCCATTTAATATTTCGACTGCCCCAACTCCATCTCTACCCTACGTGCACAATTTGAGGTAATATATGTGACAAAGCAGTGTGTGTCCATAGACAGGTCACCTTCAGATTTCTACTGCAAATGCTCTCTCTCTCTCAATGTTGAGCAAACATATGTATCATTATTATGGGTTTTATATTTGATGTTGTGAGGTAGATCAATGGAAACTAAAAGAGAAAATCACCAGAAAGGCAAAAACAAGTCTGTACGCGATTCCACAGTCCCAACGAATAGATATATGATCAAGAACCGATCGATCCAGATCAATTTTAGTCGTAATCCTAACAACCTATGCTACACTTTCAGATTTGTAAATTTAAGTTTAACCTCACAAACACGCAACATTTATTATGTTTTTCTCATGGATTGCTCTGGTGTCACACTCTCAGCCAATGCTTTTTCTTTTCTCACGTTGCGGCTCTCACGTATGGCCTACACCGCCCATGCACTGGTTTATTTGTACTTTATAAAGATAACCCATGCTGCCTACCTTCACTTCAACAAAACACGTTCTCCTGGTTCAACTACAACAAGAAACGTGATTTGCTGTGATGATCTGCTTCAACTACAACAAGAAACGTGACTTTCTCACGTGTTTTACTTCAACTACAACATAAAAACGTGACTTGCTCACTGGTATGGATGGAGAGGGTATATGATGCAAGTGGCATGGAATCTCCCTCTCATATTTACTATTTAAGGATGGATCTCACACTAACGGGTTCATTCCATATGAGAGGGGCATTACTGTAACATAATATTATCCTTTTTTTTATCTAAATCCAGTGACCCAACCCAATCCATTAGGTTAGTTAGGTTAGTTTCTATACATGCGATGGGTTGGGAAGAAACCCTCAACTCAACCTATGCACATCTTGAGCATGGTTATCCAATTTTGCCCCTCAAAAACATATTACTGCTAGTAACCGAAAAATGAGAACAATCCTAATTTCAACAGAAACATGATTCAAGACTACAAAACCACTCAAATTAGTATGACCAATTATCATGTGAAAGGAAAGAATATACCATTATCGTACTTTTGAAGTATTATATAATTACTCTTGAGAACATATGTTAGTCCTAGAAGGGCATGGACTACAATTGGCCTGAAAAGGCTTTGACAAAAGAAATCCAAAATTTGGTTCATGTCAGCCACTTCCTTCCCAACCCTTTCCCCAAACAAAATACTAAATGAGTGCAACCAATGCCAACGAAAGTTTCCACTTGGCCATGCCCGCACCTGGCATGGCCTCCTCATTATGCCAAATGGAATGTCCCTTCTCTTTCTCCAATGGTTACTTCAAATCTCTTTGGTTTAAATCTATTGGGTTCCTCCCACAGCTTAGGATTCCTATGCATGGACCATGCATTCACCAACAAAATTGTCCTTCGTTGTATATGAAATTCCCCCACGATGTAATCTTCTGAGGGAAAATGTGGTAATAAAAATGGCTGTGGAGGATTTACCGATTTAGTACTCTCTCATTGATGACACAACAAAGAGGGGGAAGCTTTGCAAAAGCTGAGTCATTTAGCAAGCGCCCACGTCTTTTAACCTAGCTGTCAATGTCTGTTCTAACCTTCTGCAGTACCTCTGGATGATTTAGAAGAAGTGACATTGACCATTCCATGGTTGTTACTATTGTATCTATTCTTGCAATAAACATAGTTTGAAGCACACATATAATGCTCAAGTAAGGTTAGAATAAACTTTTAGGTAAAAGTTTGAGACATTCTTTATAGATCTAAATCTGTGTCAAGTATTACATTATTTATAATTTTAAATAATGTGGTAATTGATACATTGTAATAGACCAAATAATTAAAATATTAATGGTGAAATGGAAGCTTAGTATTTTAACTGAAATGGAGAAAATCATGTTCCACTTTGTTAATGTTACAAAATAGATACAATGGTGCAGTTTGGATTCCGCGTTTCCTGCGTTTCTACGTCGCGTTTTTCTTTTTTTTTAAGCCGTGAATGTTGACTTTTCCCTTGAACAGTGTACCTGTACACTGTTCACGGGACCCACAAACATCACTTTTCTGCAAATTTTTCATTAAAAATAGGTCTCACGGTACTATTCACACATTTAAAAATTATTTTGCTACAGTATTTTCAATTTTCAGTTTTCAGTTGTATCCAAACGGACCCAATATAACACAAGAATCTTCAATGCGCACATATAGATCCGGAATTAGAGTAGCTTTGCTTGAACATCATTATTTTGGAGACAGGAGGTCAGGTATAATTCAAATAAGAAAACAGGAGTAATAAGGTGTATATTAACTGGAATGGTCCTCCTCAAAAAAAAAAAAAAACTTGAATGGTGTGCTAGGTACTGAAAATTGCTATGTAATCTATCAAATTGATGAGTTAACTTTTAAAACACACAACAAAGTAGTAATTAAGAATTTAAGGTATCTGGTCAATGCCAATCAACATTAATCAAAGTCAATTGTCAACATTGATGTGGCTGCAAATGTGGCATCAATAATGTGATAGTTTGTGCTGATAACTTGATATGATGCTAACATGGTAGTCTAGGTTGACATAACACTACTAACGTGGCATGACAATAACTGTCCATCAAGAGAAATTGCTAGAGATTTTTTTTTTCCTTTTCTTTTAATTCATTTACAACAAGCAGATAACTGTAATTTGTATGGTATAAAAATATTTTTATGCTAAACTCTCTACCAAAATAAGTTAGAGCTATATAAACATTTATAAACCATTTAGCCTATAAATTATACATTTCCGAAGAATATACATTAGAAACTATATCTCCTTGTGAGATTAAAGCTGTCACCAATGACACATACAATTTAGTGCCATAACAAAATCCTCACCAGGATATGCAACCCTTCCGGCAAATATGGGTTTTTAAGACCCATGACCTACAATCCAAACTCCAAATGCCCTACCTCAAACGTTAACATAGACAATAATCACTACACATAAGTAATAACTCAAAATTCACAAATCAAACCCTCAAATACAAATCATTCTTATCAGGGCCAGCTCAACATCTTTGGGGACCTTAGGCGAAATTTTTAAATAAGGCATTTTTTATATTTAAATATTAATTAAATAATATTTATTGAATTTTTTTTATTTAAAATCTATTAGACATTTATAAAGAGAAAATATTTATAGATAAATAAAACCCAAATTATAATTATAAATAATAATTTAACTAAAAATAAAATTTAAAGTATAGAATAATAAAACTTGGTTATTACAATTTTTCTAAAGCCGTGACTACTTTATACTTTAAAGTTTAAACCTGCACAAATAAAATTAATTTATTACATGGTTCAATAAAGTAATATCAATATAATACAAATGAGTTGATATGATAGATACCAAATTATTAATTAGTGTGATAATTTATAATAATCGATAAAGTAAAATTTTGCATAAAAAATGAGGTAAAAGATACAGTGGGTGCGTGCATATACGTTGAGTGTGAGTGTGGGTGTGGGTGGGTTAGTGTGTGGTGGATGTGTGGCATGTATGGGCCAGCTGTGAAGTGTAAACAATGTACTATGGGCTTATGGCCAATGGCTTGTCAGAATCAACATGTGCAGGTGTGCACTGCATGTGTTGAGTGCAATGTTGTGGGCAGTGGGCCATGCAAGAGAGCAAGAATAGCTGGTTGTCCTATGAGGCTATCAAGCAAGCATATTAAAAAAATATATATTTAAATATTTAAATTGAATAAAAAGCAAACTTTTCAAAGTTAAGAGTCTGTTTGGTCAACAAAAAATGGTCACTCAATTTTCGTCACTCAATTTCCATCACTCATCACTCATCACTCAATTTTTCACATCCGTTTGCCTTCATCACTCAGTTTCCATCACTCACTATTTTTCACACTATTTGGAGGGCCCACGCCTGTCACAGTGCAGCTTTTTTTTTTTTTTTTTTCCACTAGCAGCTTCTTCTTTTTTTTTTTTTTTTTCCTCCTGGGTTGGCTGTTCGGTCTGGGTTTTTTTTTTTTTTCACTAAGTTTGGTGAGTCTAGGTACTAAAGAAAAAAGAAAAAAAAAAAGAATAGAACAGAACAAACAAACCAGTAAAAAAAAATAAAAAAAAATAAAAAAGAAGAGGAACGAACAGCCAACGCCAACCCAGAAAAAAAAAAAAAAAAAAAAAAAAAAAAAAAAAAGGAACGAACAGCCAACGCCAACCCCAAAAAAAAAAAAAAAAAAAAAAAGTCAAAAGGTGGTCAAAAGTTGCGGCTGTGGGTCCCTCATGTGTGTTTATTTACGGAAATGCCATTGAGTTATGAGTTATGGAAACTGAAAACAGCCTTTTGTTGTTTTCAGTTTCCATAACTCATAACTCAAAAATCAGAGAATTGAGTGATGGAAACAGAGTTATGGAAACAAAGTTATCGTTTGGCCAAACAACCTTTTTGCTATGGGTCCCACCATTTTTGAGTTATGAGTTATGGAAACTGAGAATTGAGTTACGGAAACAGTTAAACCAAACAGGCTCTAAATATCGAAAACAATAGAGAAGGAGAGAGGGGTTATCTTTGCTATGCCCACACTGCCCATCTTCAATCTTGAATTTACTATGAAGGACAATGAGTAAAGAATGATTTCAAGCTATTAGCCTATTACAAAAAATGACTAAGCTTATAGATAAAGATCAAGAATCTAGATGAAGAAAAGCAAGGTAAGAATATAGATGGAGAGGGAGAGAAATAGAGAGATAAGAGATTTTTCCTTTTGTTTTAGAAATTTATAATCTCTATTTTAGCATATTTCAAGACAATTACATTGTATTATTAATGAATTTGTCTGGTACTAATTTTGATTTTAGCATTTTTTAAGAATGAGTTAATGAATTAGTCTCTTAAAATTTAATTTTGTTAGTTGAAGTTTGACTATTTTTATTTTTTTCCTTTTTTAATCTTCTACATTTTAGGATACAATGGAGCCTGTAAGGACTCGATTTGTAACGACCCCAAAATGATATTGGGTTCGCACGTTAAGGGCCCAAACAATATAATTTGTAGAGCGTGGACTTGGAAGGTTAGGTCTTGGACACATAGAGGTGAGCTAAGGTTATCCATGGATCTTGCCCATAAAGCTTAATGTTCCTATACTTCCTTTCCCTATTTTGGGTCTCTGGTTTCCGGCCTCTTTTTGGCGCATAAGCCTTCACATTATATAGCTCTTCTCGGTTAATCCTGACCCTCCATCTGTTGATCAGGCAGGTACCTACTCGAGTACCTGTCCCATCAGCCGCCTCCCCCCACTCTCTGTGAGTTGCAATAACAGAAGCCACACTGTTCAGGAGTCTTTTCCCATTAATATGGCTAGGACGTTTGTGGGCGCATTCAATGCGAAGGTGACGTCTTTACCTTGAACCACCCCCACTCCGTACCCCCATGTGTGTCCCATTCTACTTGCCTCTTCTTCTGGGGGCGCTTTGGAGGCAGCCTTTGACAACATGTCGCTCTTCCCTTTGAAGTCTTGGGATGCCGAGGACAGGATCATCCTCGACTGCATCTCTAGGCTATTTGGTCTTTCACCACTTGTCCTCGGCAACTACTCTCCTCGGCACGGGCCCTGGGTCCTAATGGAAAGTGGGCCGGGTCATAAGTTCTCTGACCCCACAATAGCCCATCAAAATCCTGCTGTCCGGATCCTCGGCCGGATAGGAGGGTTTTGATGACATCAGTCCTCTGTCAAAGCTTGTCAATCCTTGTCACCTATCGGTTCCCGAGACTCTTCGTCTGCCCGAGACACGTTCTTGGAGCCTTTGGAAGGTGAAACGTGTCCTCATTAAATGCGGGCGGCCCTGTGCTTCCCACATTCAACGGCGCAATGGTGATCTAACGGTGGAGATTTACTTGCCTTTATGGGCAGGAAAATTCGTGCAGTTACTTTCGATGGGAGGTATAAATGATTTTTGAAACTGATTTGTCTCTTCACTTTTGCACTTAAGAGTTCTAGCGTATATATCCTGGGTTCATCCAAACTTTCATCCAAATTCAAGTCTATCTCCAGCACAAAAAGCCTGTCCGAGGTACCTTTCCTCTTTTCTGTAAGTTCTCTGCCTTCACTAACTCGTGCTTTTCCTTTTCTGGGTTTATTTTTCTCTTGTTCCTCTCCTTCTCCCGTCATCCACTGAGTTTGTTTAGTAACTCTTAGAGATGGTTAAGTTGAGATTGAGAAAATTGGTTGATACTGAAGAAGTGATGGAAAAGTTCATCGCCGATTATAGGATTCCCCCCAACGTGAGTTTGAGGCACTGTAAGATGGGGGAGTGGCATCTTTTGAAAAGGATGGGCGAGGTGGTAATTCCCATTCTCGCCTTCGTAGAGGGGGGTATGAGAATCCCCATGGGACCGATAATGAAGAGTTACCTTAGGCATTTCCGATTAGCTCCCACCCAGTGCGCTGCCAATATGTTTAGGATTCTAGGCTGTGTGGATGCCTTAAACGAAAAAATGAGGCTAAGACTAACCCATCATGACGTAAATTGGTGCTACAATCTCCAAAATTTGAAGGGCAAATCCTACTACATGAAGACGAGAGACGATAGGGTTCGGCTAATCTAGTGCCTCCCCGACTCCAACAAGGGGTTGAACAAGGACTTTCTTATCGTATCCGGGGAATGGCATGATGGCCTTCCATGCCCGATGGTGGAGGGAGAACCAGGTGGGGTATAGAGAGCAAACGGGTGCCAATCCTTTGCGCCATTTTAATTTGGTGTGGTTCGATTACTAACCATGTACATGCTTCTTTTTACAGATCCAAACTCCTTTCACCGACACTTTCATCTGGTTAACCGGGTTGATTTGGAAACTGTTCTTCAAGCGGCAGTTTTTGTAAATGACGAGGATGGTCAAGTTGGAGCCGCTCACAAAATCTTAGGGTACGCTCCCCTTTAGAAGTCATTTGCCGACCCAAAGCACGTGATCAGCGCTAACTGTCCTTAGCTTCCGAAAATTACCGTAGTCGAACAAGGGTTTTTGATCTCCGAAGGATCTCCTATCCTAGAGGGCATCCCATTGGTGGGCTCTTCATCCTCTCATCAGGCAGCGGAGGACGAAGGTAATTTGGGTCTGTCCGATGAGGGTTTTGGAGCATTTAACCAAGCCGACCCATCCGAGGATCCTTCTAATGATCTAGGTGACCTAAACTTGTCCGAAGCGGAACTGTTGTCAGTGGGAATATCCTCCCGAGCCAAGATGGGTCTCAAGAGAAAGCCCCCGACCAGCTTGTTCGACCT
This sequence comes from Quercus tomentella, assembly GCA_028535165.1. Classification (NCBI taxonomy): domain Eukaryota; kingdom Viridiplantae; phylum Streptophyta; class Magnoliopsida; order Fagales; family Fagaceae; genus Quercus; species Quercus tomentella. Next base: position 3,720,746 of record JAPQVY010000155.1, on the reverse strand, counting down.
CATCGAAGGTCAGCCGGGGAAGGGTGCACGGGGAAAACCGCAATTCAATACTCTGTCTCCACCACCTCTACCCCAGCCCGTCCAAACTAGGTCCTCCTCTACTAAGTCGCAGCCACAATCTCCCCGCCCCAAACTTCCTACTCCTCCTCAATCAGCTCTGCTTCCTCGGCCGGAGCCCGCTGACTCAAAGAGAAAGAGGAGTCCCAAGGGGAAGGAACCCATGGATAGGGGAAAATCCCAATCCTCTCAGGAGGGGGATGAAGCCCCGCGAGCTCCAAAATAGTTAAAGATTGGGCACCAAAGCAAGGGGAAAGGGATCGAAACCCAATCCGCGCCGAGTGCTTGGCTTCCCGCCCCAATGCTCCACAGGGAGCCATTGTTGGAGAATGCGTCGATGAGGGACCTTAGAGACGGCGATGGCGGTTATGTGGCCGACGCATTAGGGAGGACCATGCTGCTTCCTACTGATGTGGAGGAATTGAATAATATGAAGATACAAGAGGTTTTCCTTAGCGCGAAGAGGTACCTGGGTATAGTAAGACTCTTGAAACCTAAGACTCTATCAATTCTTGTTCCCAGATTTTCATTCACGATATACTTGTCTCAATTAGCAGGCTATCCAAGCCACCTATAGGATGGAGGAAGAAGTTAAGGGGCAGAGTAAGACCGCAGAGGTTGAGCGCACCAAACGCATAGATGCTGTGCGGACCCTCAAAGCTTCCGAGGCTGACCTCACGAAGGCTAGGGAGGACTTAAGGGAGGCTGCCCGAGACAGGGATAGTGCCTTCGCAGGTTTAACTGGTGCCCAAAAACAGGCCGAGGAACAGACAAAGCGCCTACTTGCTGCCGAGGATCAATTGCAGATTGCTAAGGAGTAGATCAACGATTTGAAAAAGCAACAGATCGAGGCAAATAATGCTAAGGGCGTGGCGGAATTTGCCAAGGACGAAACCGTGAGGGCCAAGCAGGAGGTTGAGTTTGCCAGAACTGAAGCCGAAATGGCTAGGGACAAGGCCGAGGAGGAGGGTTACGAGGCGGGGATGGATGAAACCCAGGCCTCCCTTAAAGCTCAAATTCCTGGAGTATGCAGGCTATACTGCTCCCAGGTTTGGGAAGAGACCTTAAAACGAGCTGGGGTGGAAGCTTCGTTTGACTTGTGGAAGGCGGGAGCATATTTTATCCTCCCGCCATCCGTAAGACCGCCTCCGCCAGCTCCGAGGGTATGAGCGATCCACACGAGGCAGGGGCTGCTCAGTCAAAAAGCTGCACAGATCATCGTCCCTCCTGGTGAGTCGACTGAAGGAGGAGAGCCTCATGCTGCGATAGAAGCACCTGGAGGTCTGAATCCCGAGATGCCTCAGGAGGTTGCCCTGTCTACAGTCAGTGCCCAAATCTCCTGTGCCGAGAAGCCAGCCATCTTTGTTCAGCCCCTTCAGGCCATTCCCCTTACTGATGTCCCCTAGGGCACCGAGGCTGATTCTGCCAAGCCTTCCCAAGAAGGGGGTGCTTCCTAGGACTCCGAGGCTAATCCCGATCAGCCTTCCCAGGATGAGGCCCAAACGAAATCGAAGAAGTAAAAAGCCCTGGCCAACCTTTGTATTTGTTTCTAGTTTAATTATTACTAGTTTCCCTTTTGTTTTGAAAACTTTATAGTTTGCTTGCAGTTGAACTTATTGACCAAATATATGAAATTTTTTTCTTTCTTTTTCCTTTAAATTACATGTTAGTTGCCCTTGCTGATACTTACTATTGTTGCGGATCTCCTGATTTTTGAACTAGTTATCTTAACACGTATGAATGGTTGTGCATATGATATATTTGGGATCATATCCCGGAATTCTAACTTACTCGAGCCCATAGGGCATTGAACTTGTGTCTGAACATACTTCTGGGGAGATATAGGCATCATCCGAGATGTCATGTGTATTGTTAGGCCGAGCCTAGTATCTAGATTTCCTTTAAGTAGTTGGTTTCCTCATAGGTTTGAGTCCGAAGACCAAGCAATATCTTGGTTCTGTCCAAAACTTAGATTTCTTTTAAGTAGTTGGTTTCCCCGTTGGTTTGAGTCCGAGGACCATACAATACCTTGGTTCTGTCCAAAACTTAGAATTTTCTTTAAGTAGTTGGTTTCCCCATAGGTTTGAGTCCGAGGACCATACAATACCTTGGTTCTATCCAAAACTTAGAATTTTCTTTAAATAGTTGGTTTTCCCATAGGTTTGAGTCCGAGGACCATGCAATACCTTGGTTCTGTCCAAAACTTAGATTTTTTTTGAAGTAGTTGATTTCCCCATAGGTTTGAGTCCGAGGACCATGCAATACCTTGGTTCTGTCCAAAACTTAGATTTCTTTTAAGTAGTTGGTTTCCCCATAGGTTTGAGTTCGAGGACCATACAATACCTTAGTTCTGTCCAAAACTTAGAATTTTCTTTAAGTAGTTGGTTTCCCCATAGGTTTGAGTCCGAGGACCATACCTTGGTTCTGTCCAAAACTTAGATATTTTCCTTAAGTAGTTGGTTTCTCCATAGGTTTGAGTCCAAGGACCATGCAATACCTTGGTTCTGTCCAAAATTTAGATATTTTCCTTAAGTAGTTGGTTTCCTCATAGGTTTGAGTTCGAGGACCATGCAATACCTTGGTTCTGTCCAAAACTTAGATATTTTCCTTAAGTAGTTGGTTTCCACATAAGTTTGAGTCCGAGGACCATGCAATACCTTGGTTCTGTCCAAAACTTATATTTTCCTTAAGTAGTTGGTTTCCCCATAGGTTTGAGTCCGAGGACCATGCAATACCTTGGTTCTGTCCAAAACTTAGATATTTTCCTTAAGTAGTTGGTTTCCCCATAGGTTTGAGGTCGAGGACCATGCAATACCTTGGTTCTGTCAAAAACTTAGATATTTTCCTTAAGTAGTTGGTTTCCCCATAGGTTTGAGTCCGAGGACCATGCAATACCTTGGTTCTGTCCAAAACTTAGATATTTTCCTTAAGTAGTTGGTTTCCCCATAGGTTTGAGTCCGAGGACCATGCAATACCTTGGTTCTGTCCAAAACTTAGATATTTTCCTTAAGTAGTTGGTTTCCCCATAGGTTTGAGTCCGAGGACCATGTAATACCTTGGTTCTGTCCAAAACTTAGATATTTTCCTTAAATTCGGGGGGATTAGCCCCTCGGCCAAGGTGTGGGACGTTGATCTGACGTTGGAAGCCCCTAGAACCGTCCGCGCTACTGACGCTTCGAAGCGTAGCCCCTAACAACGGGCTGCTGGAAGTGATGGAGGGACTTTCTCGATCCACCGCCTATGCCAAACGCACAAGCCTTTCCCACAGACGGCGCCAATTGTAAGGACTCGATTTGTAACGACCCCAAAATGATATTGGGTTCGCACGTTAAGAGCCCAAACAATATAATTTGTAGAGCGTGGGCTTGGAAGGCTAGGCCTTGGTCGCCGGACGGTGGATAATCAAGATACTCATAGTGGACACATAGAGATGAGTTAAGGTTATCCATGGATCTTGCCCATAAAGCTTAATGTTCCTATACTTCCTTTCCCTATTTTGGGTCTCTGGTTTCCAGCCTCTTTTTGGCGCATAAGCCTTCACATTATATAGCCCTTCTCGGTTGATCCTGACCCTCCACCTGTTGATCAGGCAGGTACCTACTCGAGTACCTGTCCCATCAGCCGCCTCCCCCCACTCTCTGTGAGTTGCAATAACCGAAACCACACTGTTCAGGAGTCTTTTCTCATTAATATGGCTAGGACGTTTGTGGGCGCATTCAATGCGGAGGTGACGTCTTTACCTTGAACCACCCCCACTCCGTACCCCCATGTGTGCCCATTCTACTCGCCTCTTCTTCTGGGGGCGCTTTGGAGGCGACCTTTGACGACATGTCGCTCTTCCCTTTAAAGTCTTGGGATGCCGAGGATAGGATCATCCTCGGCTGCACCTCTAGGCTATTTGGTCTTTCACCACTTGTCCTCGGCAACTACTCTCCTCGGCACGGGCCCTGGGTCCTAATGAAAAGTGGGCCGGGTCATAAGTTCTCTAGCCCCACAGAGCCTTTTTAATGCATTTTATTGACCAATAAAAATATTTAATTTTTTTGTAATTAAAATATATAGATAAATATATTATATATATAATTTTTTTTTTTTTTTTTACAAGTGGGGGCTTCTTTTATTTAGGGGGCTTAGGCGATTGCATCAATTACATCTATTGTTCAGCTAGCCCTAATTCTTATTCAAGTCTCTCAAGAGCATAGCACTCACAATTATTTCTAACAAAGGGAGTCTTTAGCATTAGTACTCACAATCATTGTCAATTCTCTCCTCTAATTTTTTTTTTTTTTTTTTTTGGTGGGGTGTTACATTCGGTCCTAAAAGTGTACAAGAATGTGTTAGGCCATGAAAGAATCACTTCGGGCTTGATAAGTTACCTTTCTCCAATTAAGTCCATCCAAACTTCACAATACCAAACCAAGCTACTAGTAGCACAAAAACCTCCTAGAAATCATGTAAGCAAAAATGGACATAACTTCTTTTAAGATAAGATCATGATATGTTAGAAAACATTTTTTTTTTCCGGGCTCTGCTAAAGGTGAGTATCAATAAGGCATGATCTTGACTTGCCCAGAAACACGCACGCTATTCTAAGGGTAATGTCATATCGATTAATGTCCAAGATTAGTGGAAAACGGAATATTATTGCTGGAGCAAAGGGACGAAACCTTGGCCATGGTTGTATTGTAGGCAGTGGCGGAGCCAGAATTTTAGTTTTAGGGGGCAAAATTAAATATAAAGGTACATGTAAATTATATTTTGTTCTCATCTTTTTTTCAATTTTTTTCCGTGCCTAATGTAAGAGTTGAAATTTAATAGTCACTGTTATGCTTAAGGTATTCTAAATTTTAAGGTGATTATAAGTTTAAGTAAATATTTTAAACAAGTAAAACACATAAACATGAATGAAAAAAGCTAAATTAACAGAGAAGTTTTCATGCTAAATCTGTATGAAGGAATAAAAAATGGTGATCCAACTTTTTAAAATCTCTTATTTATTTTGCTACCTTTACTTACAGCTTGCTTATGATTGGTATATCATAAAGGAAAGAAGCAATTTTGACTTAATAACGTTAGAAATATTATTAAAAAAATAAAAGAATACATCTAGGTGTACAATACAAAGAATAGTAGAGATGATATCTAATGTGTGGCAACAAATCAACACAGTAGAGATAATAACTGATGCATGGCAACAAATGCATAACTAAGTTTGATGTGAGGCTTGGGGGGAGGGGTTGAGGAGGGGCAATTTGTTGCCACACATTAGTTATTATCTCTACTATTTTTTGTATTGTGACAACAAATGCATAACTGAGTTTGATGTAGGGCTTGGGGTGGGGTGGGGTGGGGGGTGCAATTGCCCCTCCTCTACCCCCTAGCTTCGCCCCTGAATTTGTAGGGACCAATAGTTTGGATTTTTTCAAGAGGTAACCACAAGAGAGAAAGATCTTGTCTGCAAATAGAGAGGTGGATAAGAGATAAGCGTGGTTCTTTCACATCCATGTCATAAGAGAAAATCTTATCAACAACCAGAAAGTCTTTATCAATCATGAATCATGATGCATGTTTCATGGCCGATGGGTTCGATTAATATCCCTGCAATGCATTGAATAATGAATGAAACGTACCCCACCACCACAACCACCGAGCCAATCATACACAACCATCTCCTGCAAATATGCAAAGCATTTTTTTTTTATTAAAATAAAAAAGGAATATCTGTTAAAAGCGGCATAATGCACTAGTGAAAAAGGAATTAAGCGCATCCCATTTTATTTTGTTAGAGATATATATTAGACATATTAGCTCAATGTAATAGGTCCAAGTTCACTCCTGTTTGTACTAGTAGTCTAGGGTTTAGTTGCCTATATATACTCATGTTAGGGTTCATTGTAACACAGGAGGTTATTGTACTACACTCTTATACACAATAAAGATGTAGCCCTTAAGGGATTCCTCCGTGGATGTAGGCCGTCAAGGCTGAACCACGTAACCCTCGTGTTCTCGGTGTTCCTATTATATGTTTCATCTTCCGCATCCATTCTAGCATACACAACATGGTATAACACATCACATTGCTAATAATAATATTTATATTTAACATATTTGAAAGTAACAAAAGCATTTCCTGCAAATATACATAGAATTTTTTTATATTAAAATAAAAAAGGAAGAAGAAGAAGAGGAAACTAGAAAGGGTCCATCAAAAAGGCATATATGTTAAAAGCTGCATAATACACTAGTGAAAGAGGAAATACACTAGTGAAAGTGGAATCAATCGTGTCCCATTTTATTTGAAAGTAACAAAAGCATCTCCTGTAAATTTGCAAAGCATTTTTTTTTCATATTAAAATAAAAAAGAAAGAAGAAGAAGAAGAAACTAGAAAGCGTCCATCAAAAAGGAATATATGTTAACAGCTACATAATGCACTAGTGAAAGAGGAATCAGGCACATCCCATTTCATTTGAAAATAACAAAAACTAATAAATAAATACCTCTTTAATTAAATGTTATACAATTTTCCAAAGAAAAAAAAAACAGATCGATTGCAATAAAAATTCCAACCTTAATTAATGCACTTTGACACTCGTTACCTGGACCTATATAAAATAGGGTGTTTTATATTATCCGTCTCCAAATCGTTGCTACATGTATCTTCTTTCCACATATAGAAAATAATAAAAATTTTGTATATTTTTTCATAAAAATGAAATAAATAAATAAAAAACATTCAAAAATAAAAGTTAAATATTATATAAAATCTTTGAGATTACAATCTCATAATTAATTCCCTCCAAAAATGGCCGTATCATGAGTGGGCGGAAGAGAAAATGAAGAAAGAGAGCAAAAACCTAAATTTTACACCCTAGTTTTGTCCCATCCATCTATTATTCATAAGAGAGTTTTATTACAATCTCAATAAATTCAATCCACAAACACAAGGGAGGTGGGGGGAGATGGGAACAAAAGAAAGGAAGTTTTTCACCATGAATAACATAGAATATTAATCACAGTTGAGAGAGGATGTTAGTCATGGAATGGCATGGACTGCAAATAGCCTCCAAAGGCTCAGCCTTCGACAGAAGAAATCCTAAACTTGGGTTCATGTCCACCATCTCCTTCCCAACCCTTTCCCAATCAAAACACTGAATGAGTGCACCCAATGCCAATGATAGTACCCGCAAGCCCATGCTAGAACCAGGGCATGCCCTCCTCATCATGCCAAATGGAATATATTTGAACCCTTCTCTTTCCTCATCGATAGCTTCAAATCTCTCTGGCTTGAACCTAGTGGGTTCCTCCCACAGCTTGGGATTCCTATGCATGAACCATGCATTCACCAACAAAATTGTCCCTCGTGGTACATGAAATCCCCCCACAGTGCAATCTTTTGAGGAAAAATGTGGTAATAAAAGTGGTTGTGGAGGATACAGTCTAAGTGTCTCATTGATGACACAACGAAGATAGGGAAGTTTGGCAAAATCTGAGTCATCAAGCAAGCGCCCACTTCCAACCTGGTTATCAATCTCTACTTTAACCTTCTGCAATACCTCTGGATGATTAAGAAGAAGTGACATTGCCCATTCCATGGTCGTTGCTGTTGTATCCGTTCCCGCAACAAACATAGTCTGAAGCACATATATAACGCTCAAGTAATGTTAGAATAAATTTTGAAAGAAAAGTTTGAAACACTTCTTACCAATCTGAAGGTGTATCTAGTTCTACATTATTTAAATTTTCAAATATAATGTGACAATGTGTAAACCATTAAATTAAGAAAATAAAATCTTACCCCTAAAATGGATTGCTTTATTAAGCTTTATAAAGAAAGTTATCTCATTTCAATAAAAGCAAAGCTACATACACAACAAAATATCATAACATTTTTAAATTAGCCTACCACCTCACACATGGGTCCACCACAATAATTAGAATAATATTACAGTCACAAACTATTTTACAACATTTTTACAAATTATTGATGTGACAAATTTTTATTAGTTCTAATATGAGTCCACTACTGACATCACATTTATGTTTACCAATAATTATTTGAAAATTACTAAAGCTACAAACTATTTTACAACATTTTTACAAATTATTAATGTGACAAATTCTTATTAATTCTAATATGGGTCCACCACTAACATCACATTTATGTTTACCAATAATTATTTGAAAATTATTAAAGTCACATTAGCAGTTTGTAAAAATATTGTAAATTGGTTTGTATCTGTAACATTACTCCAATAATTAATTAAAATTTTCTAATTACCCATGCATGAAGTAGTTGACTAATTTAGGTGTATATTGTAAAATTGTTGAGAATTTTTGTTGTGTCCTTAATTAGAATAACTGACTGCAATTTTATCTTAAGTGTGTGTGTATAGAAACCTTCCCCCCTACTTGTTTTACAATACTTTCACTAAATAAACAATCAACAATGACATCAACCAAACATAGATCTTTTTGGCCTTGGATATATATTGTACCCATACTAGTTATCGTTCTACTAAAACATCTAAATAATTATTTTGATTCATGTTAAAGTTTATATTAAATATTATAAATTTAAATATGAATTCAATATCAAATTGTTTAAAATTTTAAATAATATAACATTAGTACTGTTTCAACTTTTAAAACGCCATACTATAGGTCTGTTTGAATACCGTATATTTTATTGAAACTAAAAATTTATTACTGAAAGTACTATAGATAAAGGTAAAATTGTTGACTAATTTAGGTGTATATTGTAAAATTGTTGAGAATTTTTGTTGTGTCCTTAATTAGAATAATTGACTGCAATTTTATCTTAAGTGTGTGTGTATAGAAACCTTCCCCCCTACTTGTTTTACAATACTTTCACTAAATAAACAATCAACAATGACATCCAAATGCATTATAAGTTTCATTTAATAAAAATTTGGAAAGTTTAAGTTTTATTTAGAGGATAATTAATGTTAAATAATGAATTAATGGGAAAAATGAAGAAGAATGAACCAAACATAGATCTTTTTGGCCTTGGATATATATTGTACCCATACTAGTTATCGTTCTACTAAAACATCTAAATAATTATTTTGATTCATGTTAAAGTTTATATTAAATATTATAAATTTAAATATGTATTCAATATCAAATTGTTTAAAATTTTAAATAATATAACATTAGTACTGTTTCAACTTTTAAAACGTCATATTATAGGTCTGTTTGGATACCGCTTATTTTATTGAAACTGAAAATTTATTACTGAAAGTACTATAGATAAAGGTAAAAGTTAGTTAAAATAGTACAGTGAGACTCATGAATAGTACCAAAAAGTGCAGTAGAGCTTATAAATAGTAGCAAAAATAAGCTGAATAGTGAAATAATTTTCATTTATAATTTGTATCCAAACAGAGGCTATTTATTAAAAATAAAATACTTTTAAAAGACAAAACAAAATAGTACTAAACTACTAATTAGTATATTTATTTATTACATTATTGATTGCATATCAATAATGTAATAAATAAATATACTAACTAGTAGTTTAGAACTATAATATAATAAATAAAATGTTTTCCTATTAACTTACCAATAGGATGCTTTTGATGACATTATCTGAATAGAACTCAGGTTCTGATTCCCGGAGATGCACCAGAGTTTCAATCAGTGTTCCCTTTGTTTCCACATCCACAATGGTGGCGTTATTCAAAGAACTGGTTTTCTTTTGCTTTATCTCGTCTATCAAATGCCCTAATACTTCATCTCTCTTCCTCTGCAACCTTATCATATCCTTCTCCAACCCTTTGTAACCAATCCACCTTAAAACTGGAAAGAAATCACACATATTCATTGCCAAATCTGCAAAGAAATTCTCCTTGAAATCTTTGAGAAGTTCTTTGCCCACATCCATGCTTTCAACCTCTTTTCCAACGCATGGCTTGCCAGTAACTATCCTCATTATTATATTGGACACCAAAAGTGAGAACAAATACCTCAACTCCACCTTTTGGGGTTCTATGTTTGAAACTTTATATAGTTGGCCGAGAAGAGAGTGAACTTCTTCTTCTCTAATGATAGAAGACTTTTGAAGGCTGATATGAGAGAACACCTCAACAGAAGCAAAACGTCGAATGTTTCTCCACAAGTTGCCATATGGAGCCCAAACTGGAGCTGTTGAGTTGTAAGTAAAATGCTTCCCAGCCATGGTGGGGGGTCGATTTGCAAAAACTATGTCATTCTTGGTTAAGCACTCTTCAACAATGGAAGGAGAAGATACAACGAGGATAGGCCTTGAACCAAATTTAAGATAAAGGATTGGACCGTATTGTAAGGTTAAGGTCTCCACCGTTTTATAGAGTGGTGGTTTGAGAAGGTGGAGGTGGCCCATTATTGGCAGAGAAAATGGACTTGGGGGTAAATTTTTGTTACGGTTGTTTGAAAGTTTGATAATAATGAAAATGGTGGAGAGGAGCAAAGCAAGGTAGCAATATAAGTTTTCCATGGCGAAAGCAGCAAAGTAGCTCACGAGTGAGAGTTTGCCAAGAGGGAAAGAAATATATAATGTCGACTCACATGATTAAATGATGTTTAACCAATCATTAAAATTATAATAAAATTATAAATTAAAATTATAAAAAATAAAATAAAAAATAAAAAAAGTAGACCCTATTACACACATTATTCTTACACACACATGGAATGCACAAATTCAGTACATTTCAAGCAAGTATAAGAATGAGTATAATATGGTGTGTGTACTATTATTTTCCCTTATAAATAATGTGGTGTCCTTGTAAATTTTTTTGAAATAATACTTTTAGTAATTTTAACATTTTCATTGTCGTAGACCCTATTACACACCGCTGGTTTTCATTGCTAAGACCCATTTACGGGCCTAATTTCCACCACATCCACTCGATGAGCAAGAAAATTTATTCCCATTTACTTTAAAATTTAAAACATATTCTCAAAACTAATTATTTTTTGTCTTAAAAGTCTAAAGAGGCACCTCCGTGCACGTGCAAATACCGCTTTTAGTCAGTAAATTAACTTGTCTGATGAGGTTCGAATATGTTTCTTTTATAATTGATGTCAATAAAAGTGATGAAATAATTGTGTGAGTTCCTGTGAGGGTCTGGATTAGGTCAAGTGCACTAGATCTAGTTAAATTGTAACACGTATCCAAAAATGAACATGTGTCACTATCTTAACGGGTCCAGTGTCATTGGACACTGAACCCAAACTGCTCCCTTCCTATGAAACATGTGGAAAATTGGTATCTTTTACACTCAAACTCACCGATATATACACATATAGAGGAGAGATACACTTGATTATCAAAGTAAAATAGAATGGCAAAGGAATTGAAGAGGAAAGAACTTTTTTTGTATTCTTTTTTTTCCTCTTCACTCTTGGCTTGAAATGGAAGAAAATATGGATATCTTACACTGTTACACCATATATACTATCTTAATTTCTATGGTAGACCTAATCGTTTCTCTTTTGCTATGAAAACATTTGTTTATACTAATAGGATTTTATTAACTTGTGTCCTTAGGGCATACATTAATCAGACCCATACTAATATAAAAATGGAGGGATGGGTATAGAAGTACAGGTACTATAACTTTGTGGAAGTTTGCTGGTGACCTACCATGTAGTCTTAATTTTGTTTTGCTTACCAACTTCTGGCATTGCTAATATTTTTACTACCCCGGCTAATAAATATATAAAGCTCCAGCGCATTCCTTTTGTTCTTAATTAATTTGTCTAATACCTATCTGGAACAAGGTAGAACTTGGATATAGCTCCATGTGTAGACTTTTTTTTTTCTATAAGAAAGATTTAAGTTGACTCACCCACAAATACATATATAATATATTCCTCATGTTTAGAATAGCGTGAGGGAATGCATATCTATGACTTAATGCTACTTGACAAAAGACTGTTTGTAGCCATTCCAGTTGTATTTGGGGATATGCATTAAGCAATTTCTCATATCTTTACCCGGAGTGAATTGTAACATACATGAGAAAATTGCTTTACTGATTTTCTTATTGGGAAAAAGAAAAAGGAAAAATGCTACTTGTCACTAATCAAGTGTTATTGTTTGGGGGATATTTTGGGAATTTTGGGCATTTTAGGGGTGGGGGGGGGGGGGGGGGGTGTTGGTTGTTTTGGACATTTAAGGAGTATTTTGGTAAACTTGGATATTTCATAGGGTATTTTGGTAATTTTGAGGTCAAGAGAGTATTTAGGTCATTTTAAGTTAAATGGGCAAGTCACTAGCGTAAATGGATTGGATGAATAATGGATATTTAATTTGAAAGTTCAAATAGTGTAAAAACACCCTTGAACGTTTAGACCCCCAATTAACAAATTAACCAATTCAAGTTTTATGTCAAACAAATAGTGTGCGGAAAATGAACATAAGCTATAATGTAGAATTGGACAAAACTATCTAAGCCAAATTAAAATCACAACCACAGCAGAAAATAAAAGGCAAAGATAAAGGGAAGGAAGATGCAAACACAAAGACAACACGCGATGTGTTATCGAAGAGGAAACCGAAGCCCTCGGCGTAAAACCTCTCCGCCGCCCTCCAAGCGGTAAATAATCCACTAGAAAATGTAGTTGGGATACATGGACAGTAATAGACCCTCCAAGCCTAATCTACCCAGTGCACCTAAGCCCTCCAAGCTTCTTGCTCCAACGAGGTTGCGCCGAACCTTTTTCTTTTCTAGCTTCCCGGATTCCGCTACTAGACCATAGCATCAACCAATGAAGATTGGTTCCTTCCTAACTGCTTCCCAGAACACCAAACAACCCTCTCACAGTAATGGATATGGTGAGAACAAGGTTTTGGTAAAAGGCCTCTCAAGGATTTGGCAATGGAGAGGAAGAGAGTTGAGGAATTTGAAGAGACACTAATGTAAAGATTGTAGATGGTTCAATCTTGTTTTGCTCTAGGGTTTCTCTCTCAAAATTCTCTCTGGAAGCTCTCTATCATTTGTGGGTATAAGGGGTATTTATACTGAGGTGAGAGGAGAATGTGAAACGTCAGGTTTTTCAAAACAGGGCTGGCTTGCGGCTTGGCCTCGCGACTTGACTGAGTCGCGAGATCCAGTCGCGAGATAACTGTATAGCCAGTTGTCCTGTTTTGTCCTGTAGTGCTCCAGCTAGCATGACTGTTCACCTTCCGGCATGCTTGGCACGTGTGCTGCGTCTGGCGGCTTGCAACCGCGAGTCACCCACGAGATCCAGCCGCGAGTCTCTATTTTCTTGCACACTCTTGAGCAATCTTCACTCTATCTCACTCACTACCCTTACAACAAACCCACCTAAATACAGGGTTACTAAATGCTGAAATACAAGCAAATTTGGCACGGAATAAAGCCAATTAGATGGTTGAATAAATTCAACCTTACAATCTCCCCCTTTGGCTATTCCGTGACAAAACCCTAAAACAGACTCTAGACTTAACATGTGAGTTTGGAACAGTTGATCAAAACTCACTCACACCTAACTCTAGAAGCTGTGAAGCACTTGAAACATATGAACATAAGACTCCTGAAATACAACAATACACCATGATCATTGTAAGCAGAAAATCGTGAAATGCATATGAAACAGGCAATATGTGATCAAGCAAAGATGGAGTTAAGGAACAAACCATGGCTTGATCAACCAAGTAATCACTACAAGGTAGAGACCACAATGTTCATTCACACTTGGAATGAACACTAGGACATACAAGCTAACAAGCTCAATGCAAGTCACTTGCATGCCAAACACTCAACCAATGCATAATACACTAAGTATATGCATCTAGGAACAATCCTACAAGGGCACAAGAGTGACAGTACTTAAAGAAAATGCAATACATTTATATAGAAGTACTGATTTAAACAAAGCATAAAAGGCTGCATAAAGCATGGTACAAACCATAAAGCCTACAAACTATGCATAAAACATAACCCTAAAAGCTTACATAAGCAACATAGGTACAAGACTCAATATAAACTGAATAACATCAACAATATATATATAAAGTAAACCAAGTTTATAAGTTATGAGTTAGAAACAAAAGTACACCAAAACCACAGTGTATCAAACCCATATAAACACTAAACCTATAAGTTTAGAGGATAAGACTTAAAACAAAAGTATGTCAAAAGTATATGTGTACTTCCCCTATCACTATGCACACTTCCCTTTGAACTTTCTCCCCCTTACTGAATGCTCTCCCCCTTTTTGGCACGAATAGCTGAAGGCTGTCGTCCAACTTTCGTTGAATATCGTCTAGCTGATTCTCCATAGTCTCGAGACGCATTTGAACCTGGTTGTTTGTGGAGTAGAGAAGTGCCACAATCTCATCAATGCGTTTCTGAATATGTTCAAGTAAACTCCCCATTCTATCAGTATGAGGATCAGTCTGTGCTTGCGGAATACTAGCTTGTGGAACTTCAGGAATAGCATGCAAAGTAGATGTGGTATGTGCAGGTGTCTCTGACTCAGGGGCAGATGGAGTAACCGGAGAGATGTGTGCACTCTTCGGAGTGTTAGAGGAGTGACTTCTGCTAACTTGAAGAGAGTACATGGAAATAGGACGCTGACGGGTCAACATTTTTCCATCTGTAGGAGGAACAATGCCTTCACGAAGAATGAGCTTCATGATGAGACTGCAAAATGGAATAATTCCTCGAGCTGCTGTTCGAACCGCGGTCTTTCTCATGGTGTAAAAGATGTGAGCACAGATATCAATGGGGGCTCCGGTGATAAGATCACAAAGGAATTGAGCTCTCCCAAGATTTATGAATATAGTGTTGGACAGTGGGTACAGATTAGTGAACATGATCAACTTCAGTGTGGTCAGCTCTAGTGCAAACTTTGCGGTGCTGATGGATGTGCCTGCACTGGATACTTCATGATCAGAACCTAGGATTTGAAGAATGTCTTGAATCTCTGGAGTTCGATTATCGTACGGAGTTAGATCCACATTCTGAGGTCTAGTGATGCCGAGAACATCGGCAATGGAGTTTGGGGAAATGCCAAATTCCTTTCCTCTGACCCAGAAAATAAGTTCAACTCCAAGATCACTTGCATTGGAGTAGCATTCCTTAACAAGTTCATCCATTGGATCGACAAAGTTCCCAAACAAGTTTGCCCAATCTTGTGGCTCAAAGATTCGAGGGATAAAAGTGGTCCCTAAGGTGTTAAACTCCACCACCCGTTCCACTATAGCAGTTGATTTGTCAAATATGTTGGAGTAGATGTGTGAAGTAAGTGGGGTTCTAAACCTCTCCTCATTGGAGTCTTGAGATGCCTGTGATGAGAGGCGAGTCCTTTTAGCAACTGGGGTTGCTGGATTGTCAGCAACAATGTCTTTACCCTTAGAAGATCGACGAGACATCTGCAAGAAAATAGGTCTACAGCAAAGAACCAAAACAGCACTACACAAGATAAATATCAACATGATTTGATGCAAATAACTACAAACTTAAGACAGGTTAGACCCAAACAAACTACCATCAATACTAATGTGCACAATACGACAGGTGCAGCAAAATGGTGATAGTGCAATAGAGCATAGATAAACACAGATTCAAAGATAACTGTCAATGAGACAGTCTACCATGACCATGATATGCACACAGAAAACCACATATAACCACAATAGAGCAAAAGACAGATCTAAGCCATACGTACTCACAAAAGGAGTAAAAACCCAGAAAAAAAAAATTATCAAACCCATTTCCCAAATGAGTGAGAAGACCCAACAAACGACAAAGCACAATGTAACCAACAATAGAGTAAATCAGAATCAAACACAACCTACCAAACCCAGTACATTCAGGGAAAATCAATCGAGAACATTAAGATTCTAACGACAATAGCAACTCATAAACAAAGCAAGAAAAGGAAACTCAAAACATAAATATGTAGTGAGGAATAGAAAAACCATACCTTTACTTGATGATTTTGAGAAGAAATGGAGCAAAAATGATGTTCGAAAATGAAGGCACAGTGTATGGGTAAGAGCAATTTTAGAAAGACAATGAACAGTCACAAAAGTTCGAGGGAAAAACTGAAAAACTCTTTTAAAAACTGTCCCTATTTTTGCCAAACACGCGTTTTTCGCGACTGAAGTGAGTCGCCAACAAGTCGCCAGGTTGAGCCGCCAAAACACTCAAAGATAAAATTTTGAAAAATTTTTCTAAGTGTTTTTCGCGACTGGAAGGTCTACCCGCGAGGGAGTCGCGAGCTGAGCCGCGAAAAACTCTGAGTAACCTCGCGACTGGACCTTTCACTCGCGAACAAATCGCCAAAATAGACCCGCGAACACGCGACTGAGGCTTGCGACTTGACATACCCGCGACTGAGTCGCCAAAACAGGGCAAATAAAAATTTTTGAAATTTTCATTTTTAAGAACAAAATACTTTCCAAAAACACCTAAAATACTCAAAAATCTTTTTGTGCTTGAATCAACAAAGATTGAGCATGTGAAAACACATTTCATCAAGTACAATCACACAAATGAATATGGCATTCATTGAACATAAACTTGTGTGTTGTGTGTGGATATCAACAATGAGATAGTCCTTAGTCTAATGTGAAGCTTCAATGATCAATTCAACCAAGGCATACACAATTAGCACTAGATCATGTGATCTATCTCAATTATAGAAATATGTATATATGACCTCCCACAAAACTTGATAACATAACTTGGAGCTTTACATTTGACTCCACTTTCAATCATAACACTTGATCTTTTTGATCTTTTTGAGACAATTACCTCTTATTGTGAGAGTGATATTTGACAATTCACTTTAAAGAACAAGCCTTTGGCTTTTTGAATAAACATTCACTTTAATTTTTTTGATCGCTTTCCCTTTTTCGTAATCGAATACTAGTATGTGCGACAGGCTTTTGCAGCTCAATATCTCTTTTCATTTGGAGATTTACATTTGGTGAGCTCTTTTTAGCAAAAACAAAAATAAAGAGTGGGAAGATATATAAACACAAGTCTATGCATGTCTCAAGATCAACATAACCATTCACTAATCATTCATGACAAGTTTGAAGATCTATTTACAACAATCACATAGATTTCAAGATTTCTCCCACAGTGATATGAGTGCAAAGAAACAAGTAATGCTTCAAAATGCACAAAGCCATTAGCACAAAGGTACAAGGCAAAACATGTTTTGAGACAAAAGCTCAACAATGTCAATCAAACTTTTGATTTTCTAATTTTTATGTGATTTTTGGATTTTTGACACTAGAAGAAAAAGATTGACCAAAAACAAAAACAAAATCAAAAGTATGCACAAGTAGACAAGCAAACAACCAACAGCAAAAACAATAAGCAAACAAACAAACATCGTCGCAAAGCATAGGAAGTATTAATGCATGGACATGTTGTAATGCTTATGCATGAGTACCCTTCTTCACCCACACGTCACTTGTGTTTGGGGTGATTTCCTTATAGGATTGGGTACGGGAGTTAGGGCTTTCAAACCTTCGTGAGAAGCTTTCCAAGCAGTTGGTGAATGCACCAATCATCTTCATCACGTTCATCATTTCGGGATCACCATTTTGATCTCTAGATTGTTCACCTGCCCAATTTCTTCTATCATTTCTAGGTCCTCGTGACCTTTGAGGAGTTACACTATTCATTGCTCTCAGCTTTTGACAATTTGGTCGAGTATGCCCTTGAAGTCCGCAATGATGACACACATAAGTTGATCTAGGACCTCTTTGTGGTCGTGGACGAGACTTGGCTCGAGATTCTGACCTGCCCATAGATTGATTACGGGAATTCAACAACCGTTCGTTCCCCACATTTCTCTTCTCCTCTATCTTGGGCTTCTCAGCAGTAGGACCAACTTCAACTGGATCTTTAGCCGTAACAAACTTCACTTCTTTAGTGACAGTTCCAGATGAGCCACTTCCTCCGGTATATCCCAATCCGGATTTGTCTGAAAAGCTCTTTTGAGATGAAATAACATCATCTAGCTTCTTGGTGGAGACCCTCTCTATCTTGGCATTAGTTTGCACAACCTCTTGCTCAAGAAATCTCACTTTTGAGTAAGCTTCTGACAGCTCACCATTCAAAGTTTCTATCTCACATTTGGCCTCCTTATAGCGAATTAGGAGACTTTTATAGTCCTCCTCTGCCTTCTTCATCTTTCTCACAGCAGCCTTGGCCACCCTTGTGTACTCACCCGACTTTTCAAGGAGTGAGTTATAATTCTTTTGAAGATTGGTTGTGCTTACATCTTCTTCAACATCTGATTCCTCGACAACTCCCAATGATTCTTCATCACTATGTTCTCCAAGGTCTCGTACAAGCAGATTCAACTCGTCTGAAGACTCAACATGGGCAATAGTCATAAAAGCTGAATAGTTCCCCTCTCCATCACAGCTTTCTTCTGATTCTGAGTCGGATGAATCCGAGTCACTTAATGTCGTGGCATACACCTTGCCTTTCAATTTCAAATAATTTGGACATTCTTTCTTAAAGTGTCCATGCCCGTTGCATTCAAAACAAGTGACACCTTGTGTAGATTGGGATTCTTTTCCATCTTTCCTTTTGAATTCCCTTTTCTCCCTTCCTAAACTTTGGAATTTTCCTTTATCACCAAATTTTCCATTATTCTTGAATTTCAAGAATTTTCGAAAATTTTTTACAAGGTATGCAACATCTTTATCAACCACATCGTCTTCCGATGAGTCATGGACTTCTACCTTCTCATTAATGGTCTTAAGAGCAAGAGATTTACTCTTCCGTTGATTGGGCAGCGACATCTCATAAGTCTGAAGAGAACCAACCAGCTCCTGGACTTTGATGTCATCGAGGTCCTTGCTCTCTTCAATCGCTGTCACTTTAGCACGAAAACTTTCCGGCAATGATCAAAGGATCTTCCTTACGATTTTAGAATCCTCCGTTTTCTCCCCCAAATTGAACTTGCTGACTACCACCTCATTCAGCTTCCCATAGAAAGAGTCAAAGGACTCATCCTCACTCATTTTGAGCTCCTCAAACCAAGTGGTCAGCATTTGCAACTTGGTGTCTTTCACTTTCTTCGTGCCTTCGTAGGTGGTTTCCAATATCTCCCATGCTTCTTTGGCAACGGTGATGTGAGAGATCCTGTGAAATTCATCTGGAGACACACCACAGAAAATAGCATTTAAGGCTTTACTGTTAGCATTAGATGCAGCGAGTGCTGCCTTATCCCATGTGGATTTGGCTGCCTTAGGTCTGGTCCAACCACTCTCAACAGCATCCCAAACAGATTCATCAATGGAGCACAGAAATGCTCTCATGCGAACCTTCCAAAAAGCATAATTACTACCATCAAAATATGGAGGTGCATTTAGGGATTGAGACCGATCCATCTCAAAAAAGGGAGTCAAGGATCACACAATGGTATTGAAACCAATAAAAGTGTACCCGCTCTGATACCAATTGAAAGTTTAAATAGTGTAAAAACACTCTTGAACGTTTAGACCCTCAATTAACAAATTAACCAATTCAAGCTTTATGTCAAACAAATAGTGTGCGGAAAATGAACATAAGCTATAATGTAGAATTGGACAAAACTATCTAAGCCAAATTAAAATCACAACCACAGCAGAAAATAAAAGGCAAAGATAAAGGGAAGGAAGATGCAAACACAAAGACAACACGCGATGTGTTATCGAAGAGGAAACCGAAGCCCTCGGCATAAAACCTCTCCGCCGCCCTCCAAGCGGTAAATAATCCACTAGAAAATGTAGTTGGGATACATGGACAGCAATAGACCCTCCAAGCCTAATCTACCCAGTGCACCTAAGTCCTCCAAACTTCTTGCTCCAACGAGGTTGCGCCGAACCTTTTTCTTTTCTAGCTTCCCGGATTCCGCTACTAGACCATAGCATCAACCAATGAAGATTGGTTCCTTCCTAACTGCTTCCCAGAACACCAAACAACCCTCTCACAGTAATGGATATGGTGAGGACAAGGTTTTGGTAAAAGGCCTCTCAAGGATTTGGCAATGGAGAGGAAGAGAGTTGAGGAATTTGAAGAGACACTAATGTAAAGATTGTAGATGGTTCAATCTTGTTTTGCTCTAGAGTTTCTCTCTCAAAATTCTCTCTGGAAGCTCTCTATCATTTGTGGGTATAAGGGGTATTTATACTGAGGTGAGAGGAGAATGTGAAACGTCAGGTTTTTCAAAACAAGGCTGGCTCGCGGCTTGGCCTCGCGACTTGATTGAGTCACGAGATCCAGTCGCGAGATAACCGTATGGCCAGTTGTCCTATTTTGTCCTGTAGTGCTCCAGCTAGCATGACTGTTCACCTTCCAGCATGCTTGGCACGTATGCTGCGTCTGGCGGCTTGCAGCCGCGAGTTACCTGCGAGATCCAACCGCGAGTCTCTGTTTTCTTGCACACTCTTGAGCAATCTTCACTCTATCTCACTCACTACCCTTACAACAAGCCCACCTAAATACAGAGTTACTAAATGCTGAAATACAAGCAAATTTGGCACGGAATAAAGCCAATTAGATGGTTGAATAAATTCAACCTTACATAATTTATATTTGAATGAGTAGTAAAAGAATAATTATGTACCCGATCCATTTATTACTTAGCTCAAAATCCGCCCAATTGCCACCCCTATTATACAATATTAAATTACATAACTTCATTCAATGTTTTGATGAGGAAAAGGTTAGGAAGAAGATAGCGGAAATAAGCTCAA
Organism: Quercus tomentella; assembly: GCA_028535165.1. Classification (NCBI taxonomy): domain Eukaryota; kingdom Viridiplantae; phylum Streptophyta; class Magnoliopsida; order Fagales; family Fagaceae; genus Quercus; species Quercus tomentella. Next base: position 3,699,942 of record JAPQVY010000155.1, on the reverse strand, counting down.
GTTTGGGATTTATTATGTCAAACTGTCCAAGGTTAAGAGACTTCGACATAAGCAATACATAGAATGTTTCTGTAGAAAAATCAACATCCATCATGATTTATATTATTGAGAGTCAACCGTGGTGTTTGTTACGAGAACAAAACACACAACATCCACAATCTAAATATTTTGATGAAATTGATGAGAAATAAGAAGAGAGATATTATCTTTGAATTGTTCTTTACAACACCACACATAAGTAAAAAATTCTATTAGTTTTCACCACCTTGTGAAAAATTCTTCACAAGGTCATTTGGAGCCCAAACCGGAGTTGTTGAATTGATTGTCAGTAAAATACTCACCAGCCATTGTGGGGGACAATTTGCAAATACTATGTCATTCTTAATTAAGCATTCTTCAACAGCGGAAGGAGAAGATAGAACAAGGATAGACCGTGAACCAAATTTAAGATAAAGGATTGGACCGTATTGTAATGATAAGGTCTGTACTATTTTATAGAGTGTCTGTTTAGGGAGGTGGAGGTGGCCGATTATTGGTAGGGAAAATGGACTTGGTGGTAAATTTTTGTTATGGTGGTTTAGAAGTTTGATATTAATGAAAATGGTGAGGAAGAACAAAGCAAGGTAGCAATATAATAAGTTTTCCATGGCGAATCTGCAAATTGTAGTTCACAAATGAGACTGAGGGACAGAGGGAAAGCGAGATTTAGCTAGCGTGGACTAGTCAAATGATTCATTGATGTTCATGCGATAAGTCATATCAATCATCCGTTTAGAATGAACTGAAAAATTCAACTTATATACACTTTTAGGCTTTAACCTATTTTTTATCAGTAAAAAATTTTCAGTTTCAGTTAAATAAACTGTTCCCAAACAAACACCAAATATCAACTATTTTTATCTAGATGTTGTGTGCTATTAAGAGTATTGCCTGATGTTCCATGCAATGAAAGGACACCACCAAAATAACTGGGGAAAAGTTAATTGATGAGATTGATTTAGGAAATTATTTTAAAAAGCTTTTATAGAAAAAGAATAAATAATTGATTATTTTTATAATTAATATATTAATAAATACCATAATTGCCCATTAACATGACCCAATCCTTATCATTACAAGAGTTAGAGAATGTTTGGTACACTGAATGAGGGTTATGATAGGAATTGTAATCTTTATTACTAGAAATAAAATGTGTTGTAATGTAATAACTAAACATATTCATAAGTTTGGTTGTGAGTTATAAAATTAAAATAAAACTGGAGATTTATTTTAGGAAATATCTCAATCATACAATTATATCTCCTTAAAAATTGTTATTTTTTAAACTTAAGAGATATATGTATTATTTTTCACGATTTTTTATTTTTATAATCGTTAGATGTATATGGAAGGTTTGTTTATTTGGAAATATATTAAGTTTTGAAATTATTGCACTTACTAAAGAATAGCTAATACAACCATTTTAAAGAGGAATAGTTATTCCTCATTTTGAAGAATAACTATTCATAAGGAATGACTATTCCTCATAATAAAAATATAATCAAACTAAAAAATAACTAAACAATAGTAATAACTATTACATTACAATGTCTATTACAGTCTACCAAACATGCCCTTAGTGTTGTAAGTCTTATCTTCTCACTCCCTCCTTCCCCATCCCTTATGTCTTATGTCTATATTATCTCCAAAATAATAATAATAATAATAATAGAAAAAAATGGTGTGGACTCAATGATTCAATGATGTTTATGCAATGACAATAAGTCATATCAACTATTATCATAAGTATTGTGTCTCATTCAAGTGTTATCGAATTTTCCATATATGAAAGTGACGTGTCACTAATATTCTAATAAAAAATGTAATTGATTTTTTTTTTAATATTTTTTATGTGATAATCAATTTGTAAGTTTTTTATTTAGTAAATTGTGCAGAAGTTTTAAAAAACATTTTCATTGTCATAACATTGAGGCAGGGGAAGGAGGTGTGATCAGGAATCATGAAGGGGAGTGGATGAAAGGCTATGCCAGGCCTCTTGGCTGCACCAACAGTTGCATGGCAGAACTTTGGGTCTTAAGAGATGGCTTGATTTTGGCCAAAGAGATGGGACTAAATAATCTTATTATTGAACTCGATGCCTTAAGCGTAGTGTTGCTCATGAACAATAATACTGCTAATATGTTAATGGAATCATTGTTGACTGATTGCAAGAACCTGGTGAGGGCAATATCCAACAAGCAAATAATTCATGTCTATCGAGAAGCCAATTAATGCGCTGATGCGTTGACCAAGTTGGGAGCAAGTAGTTCATCTTCTTTTGTTGTATTTTTGAATCCACCGTCTGTGGTGGAAAGAATCATAGCTTATGATAAAACTAATTTGTACCGTAACAAACTAGTTAATTCCTAGTTTAATGCAATATCCAGGGTTGACCCCAAAAAAAAAAAAAAAAACATTGAGACATGGTATCCATACAGCCAATTATTTTTCATTGCTAGGACCCATTCACGGGCCTAACTTTCCACCTTCGGCTGTCTGAGGAAGAAAGAGCTTATTCCCGATAACATTAAAAATATGCATATAGACGATAATTAGTTTTTGTCCTAGTTAAAATTTAAAATGACACACCTCCATGCCCATGCCAATGCCGCTGGTAGTCAGTAAACATGTCTGATCAGCTGGTAGCTAGCAAACATGTCTGACACACCTCCATGCCCGTGACAAAAAATTTCGTCTTTTTTTCCCTAATAAGTTATAATTGATGTTTATAAAGTGGTGAATGAATGATGTTAGGTGATGTGAAAGTAATATTACTTCAAAATATATGGAAAAATTTGTGCAAAAATTGTCTTTAATTTAGCATGTTGGAAATTGGCAAGACTTCTCACGCTCAAACTCACAAACACTCATATACCACTCACAAGTCACAATAGAAGAAACTCACTCTCAAAGTAAAATAGAATGGAGAGGGAAGAGGAAGATTTTTTTTTTTTTTTTTTTTTGGTGTTATTATTTCTCTTCCACACTCTTGGATTGAAATGGAAGAAAATATGAATATCTTACACCATACTATCTTAATTTCTACCATATTAAATTGCATAACTTCATTCAATGCTTTGAATTTTTTTTATTTATAATTCAATAGATATTAGGGCATAGGGTGGGAGATTTGAACCATAAATATTTTTGTTGGAAGCACCAAGAAGTATCAGTTGAGTTACAAAATTATTGGCATTCAATACTTTGATTGGAAAAAAGTTGGGAAGAAAATAGCAAGTATGAGACCAGGCTTGGGATTTCTTATGTCAAACTGTCAAAGGTTAAGCCTTTGGAGGCAGTTTGTGCCTTGTGGTGCATGCCCTACCATTACTAACATCCTCTCTCAACTTTGATCACGATTGTGCATAATTTATGGTGATAAGGTTACTTTCTTTTGTCTAGAACTAGCCCCACCTTAATTTTCCCACATAATATTTCAATCCTTTGCTTTTATCTTCTTCTTCTTTTATTCTTTTCATTTTTCATTTTCGGCTTATTGAATTTATTGAAGTTGTAATAAAATTTTCACTTATCAATAATTTTGGATGTGTCAAAACTTGTGTGCAAAATTTTGGTTATGCTCCCCATTTAGAATAACTTGTTATATCCCTACTTTTTTTTCTTTGTTGATATAATTCATTAGTTGGGGGAAGAATATTTGAATTGTGGACTAGTCTATTGAAAATATTAAGAAATGTGAATTGAATTACAAAGCTCGTGGCTTGTTACATCTCTAAATTATAGTAGAATTTAAAATAAAATGTCCACAAATACTTTTGAGTTTCTAAACTAAATTCTACTATAAAGTTCTTAATTTCTTCTTAATACAACTTATCTTTTTTCTCAATAAATTACTAACAATAATACAACTTATCCTTATTCATTAAATAAAATAAAACACTAATTACACAAATAAAAATCATCTATCCCACTTTGAGTGGTACGCTTTATACTTCATTAATCATAACATGTTACATGCCACATTTATCTTTCATTTCTTATAAGATAACCAAAATTTAAAATGAAATATAATATAATTAAACACTTATGTAATATTTGACTTTTCATTGTTCTTTTCTTTTTTCTTTTTTCTTTTTTTGGCTGATTATTTAACATTTTATTGTTCCTGAAATTACATTTCTACCCATAAATTTTTATCTCTACTTTATTGGGATGTAAAACGGTAAAAGTAAAAGTGTAAAACACTATAAAATTTTCCTACATATATTTCTTTTCTTTTTACAAACCAAACAAAGGATATTATTCTCTTTTCCTCTTTATTTCCAAACATACACATGATAAGAGAAAAAAACTTCCTCCTTTTCTTTCCTTCTCTTTTCTTTTCCTTTCTCTTCCCTCAGCTGCAACCAAACACAGCTTTGGTATTGCATGCGCCATTGCTCACTTCCCAACTGGATAGGAGATAGGGAAAACAAACGTAGAACTGAAAAATGTGACCTATACATTCCTGGGTGCTTTAGCTAATCTGGCTATAATTTGAAATTTTGTTTGAGGGTAGGATAGGGCTAGGGTACATGGAAAATCACTAGGGCCTTTGGGAATCTGTCGGGTTCTGGGACTGGGTGTTAATCCGTACTGGTTTCAACGGTCAAACATATAGTATGAATTTGCTTCTCGATGCAACGGATCAGTTTGCTATTTGCTATGAAGATACACTACACTATTACTATAACCTCGTATTAGTTCCAGTGCCCCAGTCCTTCAATCATCCATGTAGCTGCTTGGTGTCAAGGGTTTACTTTACCCTAATAATTATAAACCTTGCACTATCAATATGTACAAGCCCAAGTTCAAGTGGACTTTTTTTTTTTTTTCCATCAAAAATAAATAAATTAAGTCCACATGAACTTGGGCTTGTGGGAATGCAGCTCTGGCGAGCGGGCTTGCAGTGATACATAAAATAATAACTCAACTTGTAGGGTCTGTATGCTAAAGACACAATAACTTGGTGTGGTATACAGACATACAGTATACTAAGTTTCCAATTAGATTCAAACAAATTGTTGCTCCTACTGTTAAAACGTAGATCATGTTATCATTTCTAATAACAATTCAATTATGTGTTTGAATTTGATTAAAAATTTTATTCTACTGCATATAAAGTAATTTATTTACTAAAATAGCAGGATAAATCGCAAATTGCACTCCTAAAGTTTGGAGGTGATTGAATTTTACACCCTGAAGTTTCAGAATTTAGATTTTACCCTCTGAAGTTTGGTGATATTTGGATTTTACACTTTGATGTTTCAAAATTTAGATTTTACCCCCTATATTTTAAGAGTGTTTGGATTTTACTCCCTAAAGTTTTTGGGTGTTTGAATTTTACACCCTAAAGTTTCAGAATTTGGGGATGTAAAATCCAAACAACCTTAAACTTTATGAGGTAAAATCCAAGTTCTAAAACGTCAGGGTATAAAATCCAAATACCCCAAAATTCAGGGGAAAAATACAAATTCTGAAACTTCAGAATGTAAAATCCAATCACCCCCAAATTTTAGGGGTGTAATTTGTAATTTATCCAAAATCGTAATATTAATTTGACAACTATTTTGCAAAATAGTTTTTTTTTGGTATCTCATCTCTTGTAGAGACAAGTTCCAGCACTAAGAACAAGTATCATGATTTGAAACCCCCGACTAATATCGAGTATCGACCATCCACTAACCAATGGATTGGCTAACCATGACCTATATGGCTATATCAGCCAGTAAATAAGCAAGATCGATCATCTCATTGCCAACTAGAGTCACTAGACACCTCTCACACCCTCACCCAACGATAGCACTGGTCTGGATTGTCCACATAATGGCCAACATTGGACACCTCAAAGCCCACTAGACCATCCAATGGCCAACTCAACTCCACCATGCCCAACCACAGCCACCCACAATCAACTCTAACCATAACACACCCACAAAGAGCCACTACATGCCAATGGTAGCCACACCACGCCACGTTTATAGGAGAGAGAGACAACAGTATATATGAGTTTTGTTAACGCAAATTGATATGATTGCTTCAATTTCAGAAAAGATTATTATCATTCAGGATTTAGCTTGGGTTCAATGCCGATGATGACACATGTTACCAATCGCAACAGTCATAGCACATTAGGCACGTACTAAACTAAACCCAATCTTTGCTCATATGAACATTTCCTGAGCACATCCCCTGTCTACATTTATAACTTTAACAGCAACAAGCGAACAAAAGATGTTCCTGCAGTGACATTTTCTTTTCTTTTTCCTTTCAACTCTCAAAAACAAGCCAAAGATAATCAGTGCACAAACTCCGCTACAAAAATAGGGAGTGGGGGACCAGATTATATTGTGTGCTTGGTTTATTAATTAGCTAACTTTATTTGTTTAAAGCTATTTTCTATCTAAACCTTAAACAACTGTTTGTTTACTGTTTACATCACGTGATAATTAGCTTAAACTAAATAGATGGTCATTGACCCTTTCTTACGTTGACTTGCTTCACCATATATATGTTACTGTTCCCTTCTCTTCATCTCAAACTCAACCTCAAAAGGCTTTTTTTTTTTTCTCTCAAACAAATAAATAAAAATAAAAACCTTCAAAAGCTCAAAGCATCACTGAAAGTGAGAACAAAGATAGAATTTATCATGCATATTCTACCGCAATGAAACATAGACATCATATATCACGCCCTAAAATAAGGTGTCATAAAAGTCAAACCAATGAAATTGAGGAACAAATAATGAAGCACTTAGCAGAAGAAAAAAGAACAGAGAAAAGGTAGAAAATTGAGAAAGGGATAAGATCGAAAAGGGGCATCCAAGAAATTTGAAGACAGTGTTGTGGAAAATGACCAGCTACCAAAAGACATTCACAAAAGGCCAAGCTTCTTCATCACTTAATACATATTCCAAATTACATATACAGAAACTCAATAGGGTATAGAAAAATACAAAATATGGATATAAAAAGACCTAAAGAACCAACAAAAGTTACGTTGAAAGCTATGCTATTCACGAGGTGAAAGAAAGCGCAACACCCCCACACCCCTCAATCATCATTGACAAAATGCACAGACCAACGTGACCACCATGACAAGCACATCCACATGATGGTTCTCTCAACAAAGTCCTCTTTTCACACTTTCCAACTCTTGAGCAATAATAGTAACAAAACTAATTAATATAATCTAGCTAGCTAGCCTCACCGGTTGTGGAGAGGATCTGAAGCGTTGGGAACTTTCCTCTTGTTTGAGAAGAACACATCAAATGAATGCCTCAAACGTTGATGCTTCTGCCTTTGATGCATATTTGTTGAGTGGTTTTTTATGCCAACATTAACCGTTGCTGCTTCCTTCTCTCCACAAACTAACAATGAGAGAAAAGCCAGGACCATTAGCTTCCGCAACAACCCCACCTGCAAAGACTTCCGAGAATGCATGTTTCTTCTTCTTTTTCTTCAAAGTGAGTGTGAGACACAAAGTGATAGGTCCTGCTTGAAAAAAGAAGGAAGACAAAAAGAGAGGGGGGGTTGTGTTTAGATAGAAATCGTACCAAAGGGAAACTGGGAAAGCTATATCGCTTTGTTTGGCAGTGTAAGAGGAAAAAGGTGATGTGGTGGTGTCATTGAGTATACCCTGCAAACAGGGGACACGTCTCACGAGGGAACCCTTATATATTGCTTTGCTTTGCTTAGTTTATTTATTCTTTGTGTTTAACGAGAACTTTTCTTCCTTATTTTGCTTTTATTCTAGCTTTCAGTCCCCTTAATAATGGTCACTCTAAGTCCAATTTTTATGGCACATAGTATGCAGATCTTGGCTCTTGTGCTTTTATTTTGTCCTTGTAGTGATTGTCGGCTTTGGAAAGTAGTCAATTTAACTCTTTATTGCTACTTTTATGTAGCCCAGAAAAATCCACCAGTTTATACCTGAAAGAGAGTGAAATCCTTTTTTTTTAAGAACAAAAAGAGTGAAATCCTATTCTTTCAATGACTTTTCTTTTTCATACTCATGCAAAAGCTTACACTTAGCAAGAATATAGTAATTTTTTCTTTAATGATGGGTATGTAAACTATAACGATGTTTGCTTGAAATACACGGTTTGAGTGGTCAAATCATGCTTGAAACTAACCAACCAACGGTCCTTCCCGATAACTTTATTAGCTAAATGGCATCAATAAAACAAGCCTGGACTCTCCAACCCAAAAACTGAGAAAAGGGGCAGCTCATAGTTCCATGTGTTCAATCGGCTCACGACATTGAAAATGGAAAAAGAGAGCTGAGAAAAATTTAAATAAAGCATGATATCATTCACGTGAACAAATTCGAGGTTTGCCAAATTTGTCTATATCTTGTATTTACTTTTGTTCTTTCTTTCTTTTCTTTTTAATTTGAGTAGTACTTTTATTCTTTCTTAATTTCTTTTACTAATAATGATCTGGTATTATTCAAGAGACAACAAATGTTGGAAGTGATAAATATTTTTATTATTGCCATTTTTTTAATGCGTCATGGACCTCTCGTGGTGCTAATTTCGATTGCATGCGTCTTCTTCTTCACGCTCATAAAGTTTCTATCAAAAGAAGTTGATAATCACAATGGCAAGCCTAAATTATGAGGTTAATTGCATAGATTACTCTAAGTGCTTGCACTGTGTACTCCAAATTATAAAAACTTGCTGTCAATATCCTAATTGAGACAAATTAAGCATTAAAACCTACCACTCAAAAAATCTTGTTAACTTTTAATAATTACTAGTTATAAATACATGTGATATGTGGAAAAATATAATATAATAATCTATATATATATATATATATATATAAAACCGAAACTTTTGAAACTCTCACAATTTTCCACATCAGCATTTTTTTTTTTAATTTTTAAATCTGGTTTATTTCTTTTTATTAAATATATATACTCTCCTTTCTCAAACCAAATACCCTAACTTGATATTCTGAAACAAAAACCCAGACCACCGTCGGTCCTCCTCTCCCACAACTCATTGACTCCACCTTCTCCAGCCGGCAAAGATAAAGAATAGAGTCCTGCCTTCACTAGCCTGCCACCATCGGTCAGCCAGCAAAACCACTACTGGTAAAACTAATTTCTTGTGTTTTCCCCTTTTAGTTGTAATACTTGGGATTTTCTTTCTTAATCTTCTTCTCTTTCTAAGTGAGAGTTTTTTTGTGTAATTTAGGTGGCTCAATTTTTTTTTCCTTCCCTTTGATGTTCACACTATCACGCTACCGTATTGTGCTTTTTCCTGAGACTTCGTAAGGGTGCGGAGAGAGTTTAGAAGGCTGTCACCACCAGTCTACCGCCACTATCAGATGGCTAGAACTGCTGTACAACTCAATGACTCCACCTTCTCCAGCCGGCAAAGATAAAGAACAGAGTCCTGCCTTCATTAGCCTGCCACCATCGATCAGCTGGCAAAACCACTACTGGTAAAACTAATTTCTTGCGTTTTCCCCTTTTAGTTGTAATACTTGGGATTTTCTTTCTTAATCTTCTTCTCCTTCTAAGTGAGATTTTTTTTGTGTAATTTGGGTGGCTCAATTTTTTTTTCCTTCCCTTTGATGTTCACACTGTCACGCTACCGTATTGTGCTTTTTCCTGAGACTTCGTAAGGGTGCGGAGAGAGTTTAGAAGGCTGTCATCACCAGTCTACCGCCACTATCAGATGGCTGGAACTGCTGTAGGTAAAGTTTTTTTCTTGTCCCTTTATTGAGTGTTAAATGTGATTTAGGTTTGGGTATTGTGGGTGTATTGGTTTTGATATAGGAATTTTGTGTTTTAAGTTGAGGCTGTTTTCCTTCTCATTTGTGGTTCAGATTTTCTGCTTCACTCCCCATAGAATTTTGACTATCCAATTGAAGATTTTCATCAATTTTGTTTCATGGTCGACTTTTTGTTTTTGTTTTTCCCTCTATTAGAGGAAGGTTTTTGCTTTGAATGATGTTGGATTAATCTGGATGAACTATGGACTTTGAATTTCCTCTTTAATCTGTATGATTTCTTCTTTATATGTTTTTTACTTGCTGTACTTATTAATTCATATAAGAAGATGTAGTTTATGCCTTATGGTTACGGATATCAATATAATTCTTTTGCACGGCTTTATTATAGCTTTGGGATGGCTCTTTTCATGAGGAACTATTACATTAATGGAACGAAATGAAGGTATTTTTGTTGGAACAAATGGAGTTTAACCAATCTATTTTTATTTATTTATTTATTTTGGTAGGTAAAGATAAATTCTGATGATGGGTTTCATTGGTAATAAAAAGAGATATTTGGATGACCAGTTTGAAGTTTGAAGATTTCAAGAATTGCAAGATGACAACATGTAAATTTTGTGGGCAAAGGTTGCTGGCCAAATCTGGTGTGGCATTGGGTTACATTCATAAGGTAACCTTCTTTGAGATAAGACTATTTGGTGGAGTTATGAATTTTGGTTATGCTTCTCTGCATAATGGAAGACAGTGTCACTGCTCATTCACTAAGTAATATTCCCCTAATATGAAACTATTTTTTAAATTACAACTGGAGAGATGTAAACCAATTTTGAACTTATAAATCTATTCCTATTCAAGAATAATAGAATCATAAAGTATAGTGATGATCTTTTTTTTTTCTTTTTTCTTTTTTAAATAGTAATTCATTTAAGCTTAAACATTATTTGCTGGGACTACAGCTTCACGATGCTGCAATTGTCAATTTGAAATAAGCAGATTTATTACACCATAAGAAGCTATACTTGGTTCTTGATATAGATCATATGCTACAGAAGAAGAATATTTAAAATAAAAAACAGATTTTCAAGGTATTTCTATTACCTTTATATTTTATTGTACTTTGGCAGTGTGCTTAGCATTTTGTATATCTTTGTTTTCAGGTATTATGGTGACATTCCATCTTTGTTTGTATGATCATCTCTAAAAGGGTCTTGATATCTTGCTTGGCCAAGAAAATGTTGTATTGATTCTTGATGATGCAAAAGATGTAGATACATCTGTGTTCAGCTGAATATCTCTGCTTAACCAATTTATTTTCACTTTAATATGATAATATTTGTTACACATAATACTTTTGATCTTATTGTTTTACCCACTAAAAGAAGAGGAAGTTCTTTCAACATTAAGAGTCCTCTTATTTGTAGGGAAGAGAGTCAGATTACGGAAATGGGCAATTTCATCATTATTTGAAGTATGTTGTAGTTTCATTCTCAAAGGTTCTTGCTACGTCATATTGAACTGAACCTGTTTGTGTTTTGAAATTAACTTGAACTCTTATAAAAAAGACATGGTTTTGTATCTAATCTGTGTGAAACACCATAAAGAAGTAAACTTTAACTTTTCAGCTTTAAATTATAAACTTTTTTTATTCACTTTGGTTTCTCTTTAGTCAAACTGGGAAGGGTGAAGGAAAATTAAAAAACAAAAAACAAAAACTTGCTTATGGATTTTATGAGATGCACACGTGTTGATTGTGACTTTTATATTGTAGAATGATGAATAGAACTGAGAAGTAAATATGACATTGTTTAGGAGCCACTTGAAATAGTGAAGAAGCCTAAAGGTTGCTTCTAATGTTGCTGCACTTTTATTCAAAAGTTATGTAGACGTGTTTATGCATTAATATGTTATGCATCTTTTTGGCAAATTTCACATATTTGAGGTTCTTTGGTAAACAATATTTTTTTTTTTTTGTTTTTGTTTTGTGTATATGTGTAATTGTTTTTTTTATCTTAATTTTTACCTATCAATAACACATCATTTATCCTAATACTTGAATGTCTTGATGAAGGATTTGCACTTAATCCATTGAGACCAAATTCGATCATGCAAGTGATTCTGCTACCAATAAAAAAACTAGACTGTAACATGAAATTAATTCTTTTACATAATTTTGTAGTCTAACTTGCAAAATGATTCTAATTTTAGAGTTGATCTCATTTTCAGTAGCTTTCCCGTGCATCGCACGGGTTAGCGACTAGTTTTATAATAATATAATGCAAAATTTGTAACAACAATAAATGTTATATATAGGTATAAATGTGCTACAAAAGTGACCTTTAAAAGATGAAATAACCAGCCCTCTCACAGTATGAAATTTGTTGACCCGTTCCAATTTCCAAACATAAAAAAAAAACAGAATTTATAACTGAGTGAGAGGCCATCACAAAGGGGAGATTATTAGATACTAGCATAGAAAATAAATAAAACCAAATTATTACAAAAAGTAACTTCTCTAAAATGATTTTTTAAGTTTATATCCTATTATTTAATTGGATAGCTCACCACTCTCAGTCTCTGCTTTTGCAACACTTATTAAAATAAAATAAAATTCCCTCAAGACGCAGTACAGAAATATGTTCGTTTGCCCAAAAAACATTTGTTCTTTTTTCTTAAAATTTCAGCCCAATACAGACCAAATTTGACAAGACACGTGGGTATCAATGGGCCTGCCTGGCCTGCTAAATATCTGACTAAATCCTAGGCAAAAGCCCTTAAGCCAGCACAAATCCTTCTTTTTTGGGCTCCCCATGTGCTTAGTAAATGGGCCTTCTTAATTCTGCTTGATCTGTATTTGGGCTCTTTTTCACAAATCCCAACTCTTTACTCTCTCTCTTACACCTAGGCCCAAATCCAAAGCCCAACATCTCTTTCTTTCTTTTCTGTCTATTCTTTAGCCTTATCTCAGTTTCTTTTCTTAACTTTCTTTTCGTTTTTCCGTTAAACTTAGAAAGTAACTAACCTCAAAACTCACTTCCCAGCTCTTCTCTTCGCTTCACCACCATGATCTCCATCACTTCCACCGAGTTGAACTACCTCGTTTTTCGTTACCTCCACGAATCAGGTTTTTTAACCTAACATCTCTCTCTTCTTTTTATGTTTTTTTTTTTATTACACAAAGATCTCTTTTTTACTATGATGTTTTGTTTTTTTGTTTTTTACTTTTTGAAAACTAGGGCTTATGACATATCCAATTATTATGGTATGTAATTTTTTTTTGATTTTGTACTATGTTTTGTGGTAAATAGAAACATTGATTAGTAAATACACCTACCTAGGTTGCGTTTGGTAAATCCTTAATCCAAATTCATAGATTTTAAATCTATGGATTTTGAATTTCCTTGTTTGGATAATACATGTATTCAAGTATTTGAAACTCAAAATGTACAACAACAAACCACGGTAGCAGAGAATGTTATGAGATTCTACAACTTTGTAATCAGAAAAATAAGAAAAAACAACAACAACAACAAAGGCCCCATCTTAGATTATCTTTCACGATACCATGATAAATTACCGGTTGTCCCAAAAGCTTTCAGCTATTAGGAAATGGTAAGTTTAATTACTTACCACCGTTCTAACAATCTTGAAGGGCTTTTTAATGGGGTTTGATGTTTAGGGGTTTTGGTAATGAAAAGATTGGGTTTTGAATATGTTTGATGGTTGTTGGTATTAAAACAGTGAAAAGAACGAGAAATGAAGAAAGAAAATTACTAGGCAATCACATCTAGATTTCTATGAGTAATCATGCTCTCAAAGCTTTAAAAGAAGCTGCTAAATTTATTAATAATCTCGCTATGAACGTTGTTGACTACATTAAAGCCCTTATATAGGCTATAGTTGTATAGCGAAATCATTTCCTAGAAGCACTAGTATTTTAAAGAACTTATTCCTAAAAAGACTAGGATTACTAATAAGAAAGAAAAAATACTTAACTCATAAACCAAATAGGAAAGAACTCAAAGAAAAAATAAACTTATGGGCCTTTGGTATAGCCAATGACAGCCCATTCCAGAAAATTTAGAGTAAATTGCCCTTATTCGTATAAAACTTAATTAAAACTGAACCAGAACCTTTCTAACCTAAAAAACTTAATAATAAGACTCAATAAAAGCTAAAGTAACATATGAAAGTTGCCAAGAAGGCCATACATCAAAGTTAGACCAGAATTCTTGAATCTCTTTTGTATTTAATCTTGTTTTTCCTCGAACTCCTCTATTTGCGTCATTAGATCCATAATAGAACCTACATTGACAAAATTGATATAAAACAATTCATTGCTTCAATCTTTCAAAACCATACAGCAAATGGTATCTTTTCCATGTTATACTTGTAATCAGAACTAGTGTAGCCAAAGGCAAGTCAGGTGCTCACCTAGACGTTAGGGTGAGCTGAGGCACCTTTAAAGCCTCGAGGCAACGTGCCTTTAGTGAGGCACTTGCCTTTTAGAGCCTAAGCGAGTGCCCGAGCACTTTAAATAGATTGTACAGTTTTTGAGGCAAGAGCCTAAATGAAGTTTCAAAGGAAAGAAAAAGAAAAGAAAAAAAAAAAGTTTTTTAATTTGGCAAAAAAAGGTAGTTCTATACTCTTTCTTCTTCTTTTTGATAAGTAGTAGTTCTATACTCTTTCTCCTGCTCCTTTCTCTATCCCACCGCTCTTTCACATAAATTTAGAATTTTAAAAAAAAAATAATTCAATCATATAATCTTTTAGCTTTGATAGTTGTTCCATTGAAATTTTTTATACAAGATTATTGTAAACTCTTCTTAGATTAATTAATAGAACCTCTTGCCAGTTTGGAAAATTCAAACCATGCCTAATAAGTATTAGATACATATGATTTGAGTTCATTTTATGTAGAATAACTGTAATTAGAGTTCAACGGCTTGCTTCACTAGGGCAAGCGCCTTTTTGGCACTTCACACTTCAGGCAATACACTAGGACATGGGGCCTTGAGGTTGCCTTTGCCCTTTGACTACACTGATCATAACTCTATATGTGCTGCCAATACAAGACTAAAGCAACAAATTTATATTAAAAAAGCCAACATGCACAAACCCAAATTATCACAACCAACTTCCAACTAATAAAATCAAAATCCAATTATCAATACTTATGAACTGAATCCCTTAAACCTGACCAAGAGACCCACACTTCAAAACCAACAAACCCTACAACTCACATATAAGAAACACTTTCAACAATGAAAACCCAAAATCCCAATTCTGAAACTAATATTGACAACAAAAAAAAAAGGCAATCATCACCTGTAGTGTAGATGTGTGAATTCAAGTAGCCAAAGCACTAACACATAAAATCCTTGACGAAAATGAAGACGCTTTTGGACCTAGAATTTGGCCAATGTCATTTGTAGAGCTCATAGTAGAAACCTTCATGGACCTTGATGGTCTTCAATTGGTCACCATCTTGGACTGCAATTAAGTGGTATAGCTGACAAGAGTGACCTCCTCATCTTCTTTGAGTAGATATGTTGGAGTGACTATGGTTTCAGCCAGTGACAGAGAGAGGGAGAGGGAGACCTTTGTTCAAAAGGAGAGAGCTGATTGTGAAGCCATCAAAGCACTATGAAGATTTGTAATCAACACTTTGACACGACTTGAAATTGAGTTAACTGATTTTGGGTTTTATATTAGTGATGGATTTGGCCCAAATATAAATGAATAGCCAATTTAAAATATTCAAACAACAGATTTGGGTTTAAATTGGTGCTTGAGGTCTCTCTACAAATCATTGCTTGCCCAATCATCTTTCTTTATGAACGCTAAATTGATATCTTATAAATTGGCAAATTCTCATCCTTGATGAGATACCATGAGGCAGAAAATAAATTTACTGCTGAACATACGTTTAGAAACTTTTCCATTTAAATAAAATATATACCATTTATGATGCTTTCTTACATTCTTTTAGTTGTTTTATTAATTTCTGTATAATCTTCACCAGGTTTTACACATTCAGCTTTTGCTTTTGGATACGAGGCAGGGATCAATAAAAGCACATTTGATGGTAACTTAGTTCCACCAGGTGCTCTTGTTACATTTGTCCAAAAAGGAATTCAATATCTTGAGCTGGATGCAAATTTGAGTAGTGTAAGCATGATTATTTATATTGTCTTCATTTCATATCCCTTTTAACTTGTAATATGTACACTCCAGAACTTTCTGCTGATTTAAGTCTCTGTTAGGTCTCCAGACAGATGTTGATATGGATGATGATTTCTCATTTCTACAACCTTTAGATCTTATTACAAAGGATCCATATGAGCTACAGAAAATTATAAAAGCTAAAAAGGAAAATCTACAAAAGGATAGGCTTGAAGAAAACGGAAAACATAATGAGTCCAATCACGAAATTGAACAAGAAAATGTGCAAGCAAGAGAGAAGGAGAAAAAAGGGAGAGAAAAAGAACAAGAACAGGATAAAGAGAAGATAGAGAAGGATAGGGAGCGAGAAAAGGGTAAAGATAAGGAAAAGCCCCATCAGGATCACATTGATAAAGAAAAGTGTGAAGATAAGGTCATAATGGAACATGAAGAAAATGGAACTGCAGGAGGTGATTGACACATTCCATTTCTCTTGCTGATTTATTTATGAAATTGTGTCTTATCCTTATATGGGCATCATTTAAAAAGCATATGCCATTACAATTACAATAAAAATAACTTGACACGAAGTAAATCGAATCTCTTCTGTTTCTTTTCTTGCTTCTCTTTTCAACCATAAATCAATATTTCTCTCTTGAACCCTAACCCTTCTCTAAAAAAGTTCTAAACCCAGAATTCATGAAGCCTCCTAAACCTAACCCACCACAACTACATGTAGACAAATTCTCCAATTTTTCCTACGTCAAGCAGCCCCATATTGGCGATCCTAACCAGCTTTGTCAGTGTTTGACTAGGACTTCAGTGCTGATGAAAGTGGACTTAAGTGTATGCCATGTAGCCCTAACCATTAATTGACAGCCTTGACAGCCTGCATGTGCTTCAAATATAACTGACCTTTTCTATTTTCTTACTTTCTTTATTTATTTTTAATTTTGCGTCAGATGAAGTTATGCTCTGATGGTTCTACACGGGGCTTAAATCCATGCAATGTGTCATGCAACAATATCATTGTATGCCATATAGTAGAAGGCATGAACAACATGCAAACATAGGTGGATGATGTTTGGCTTTTGCATACTTATAGCTGTTTTATGGTCTGCAGTAGGTCTTGCATCGTACCTCATTTTTCATGTGGTGGAATAGCATTACTAGTATGATTCTGAGATCACTGTCTTTCTCCAGCACACTCAAACACGCATGACCATCTTCCATTCTGTTAAGATGGCTAATTGAATACTGTTTTCTCACATGTGAGCATTTAATATGTTTTTGGATATGCTACATAGGGCCAGAACCAATGGACATCTCAACAAGCTCAACATCTTTGCCTTGTGAAATTCCTAGTTCTGATGTAAAAATTCTCGAAGGTCACACCTCTGAGGTTTGGACATATCCCTGTGTCATTCATTAGTTTCCCATTTTTAATTGGCTGCCTTTTATGTTCTGAACTTGTTCCTTAATTGCCAACAGGTTTTTGCTTGTGCATGGAGTCCATCAGGTTCGCTGCTTGCATCTGGGTGAGTCTAATGTCTTTAAAAGAGATGCTTCTGATAAGAAGTATTTCATCAGTGTGTCCAGAGTATATCTCAATTTTTGTTCACAGTTGCTTTTCTCATTCTTCTTTCCTGTCTACACTTACAAATATTTCTCCTTTTACTAGTCTTTTTTTTTACACCCTACTTCTTGTATATGCGAGTTTCACATTGGAATAATTTAGGTTTTGTATATGGGCTGCTCGAATTAACCTTTGAAGGAAATTTTCATTAAAATATTTCTTAGCTATTTAAAACCTCAGTTTCCACTTATCTCTAATTATTGGGTAAAGGTTTGTCTGAAGCTTGTGAAGCACAAATGAACAAATTCTTTAGCAAGCAAGATGCATAAGCTTACGCAGCTGATAGCTAACTATAGTAGTGTTTATGTTTTTTGTTGTATTTCTTTTTCTGATACTAGTTTGACTAAAGTTTTTATATTAGTTCAGTAGGATTCAGTTTCCTTATATCAATTAGAAAGTGGGGCTATATAGTTGGCTGAATTGCACTGCACCATGTGGCTCTTCTTTGTCTTTATTCTTGAGGTCTTCACTTCCAGTTCAAAATTCTTATCTTTTAATCTGAACAATAATTTTTTATTTGCTGAAATTGTAATAATATATTATAAATCTTTTGCACCATAAATTGTGTATGGGTATAAAGGGTGGAGCCAGATACATTGAGTAGGGCAATTGGCCCCACAGAAAGTTTTTTTTTTTTTTTTTTAAAGGTTCTTTGGGGTAAGTTCAAAACTTATGAAAAAGTTTTGGGTATAAATCTGATTGCACCTACTAAATAAAGTGTCCAGTTAAGATTTTTTTTTTTCCCCTTTATCTCATTAAATGATACTCGTATAATTAATTGAAGAGTTCTCTAACGTTCTTTTTCAAAATTTTCTGAATTAATAAAACTATGTAATCAATTAAATTCTTTGGTTAAGATATGTGCTTCAATTAAGTCAACTACTTGGCTTTTATATACAATGGGGGTTGTTTTGTGGTTTAGGATTTACATCACATAATTTTTAATAGATTAAAATTATGTGTTTTTGATAGGACAAGGTGGAATTAATTTCTTCGAATATGGATTATGTGGTAATTTTATAGTTAAATTAATTGCTTGGCTGAAAATATTAATTAGATCATAAATGTCCTATTTGAGTTAAACTAACTTTGTGACATTTCACTTATCCTAACAAAAAAAAAAGACTCTTCAACACACTCTATTAGGCTTCCAAATATTTAAACTCATTAGTAAAAATATAAAGCATTGTTTATTTATTTTGAAAATGATATTTGAGAAAAAATTATTGTGTTATTAACTTATCATATTTTTAAAAAAATTCATATCTTTTGAAAATTTGTTTATATCCTCCACCCTAAATAATTTTTGGCTTTGCTCCTATTTGTGTTTGCGCACACACGTTTGTTTGCATGGCAAAGTTTTTAACTCATCAAAATCTGCTTGTCAATGCTTTTTGATTAAGTTAATTAACTAAACTGATACAGATGACAAGAATATAAGTTGTGAACTTGTGATATGTCCTAGTAGTGAGATGAGGCTTCCACTTCATTGATATGGTGAAGGATTTGTAATTGGATAGGGTCTTACCAAGCTTGTTGTTGTCTCTGGTAATTTTTAATATTTAGAGATGATGCCTTCATTGTCTTTTCTCTGATCTGTTTTAGAAAACATGGAGCTATAACATGCACATGAGCAGCATCTGAATTATATGACTATAATGGAACCATGCTGTTCCACATCATCATTATTATTTAATCAAGTGGCTGGAACAATTATTTTGCCTCTATAAGTATATAAAATAAAATAAAAAGTTCCAACAACTTAGGAGCTCTCACTCTCTCTCTCTCTCTCTCTCTTCACACCTAACCATTATGTGCTCAAATTATTTTATAATTTTCCAATATATAGGTCTGGAGATTCAACTGCCAGAATTTGGACCATTGTGGATGGACCTAGTATCTCTAGTGTGCAAGATGGACCTTTAAATGTTGCAGTGTTGAAGCATTTCAAAGGTAGAACCAATGAGAAAAGCAAGGATGTCACAACACTTGATTGGAATGTGAGTGTCTGTGTTATGATTATGGTTGACATGCTTCCTTCATGTTATTCAAGTTTACATTCAAGATAAATTTTTAATTGGTAAGTTATATGCATATCTAGAGGATTTTGAATCCATGACTCTCCCCCTCCCCTGAATCTATTTTTAAGAAAGAAGTCCCATTTCAGTTAGAGCTTATTGGATATATCCAAGTTAGATAGCATTTTTCAACAGCAATGCAGCCTTAGTACCAAAATTTAGAGTCACTATGGAACCTCACTAGACTCGTAATGTAAAACAACATGGATGCAACACAAAACTAATGCGGACTAGTTATGGTCGGCCACATGTAATGTAAGACAACATGCTCCGATACCAAAACCAACACAGGACATAACCAAAAAACGAATGCAACACAAAAATTGAAGAACAAAAAAATAATAATAACCTAGGAATCAGCACCAAGCCATTAGAAAAAGTTCCAACTGAAATTTTATCCATTGTAAACTTGTCTCCATAGGAGTAAGCATTAGACTACTAAAACTAAATCCTAATTATAATTGACTTGAGAAATCTCAATTATTGAATTACAAAAATACCCCTAACTCTAGGAGAATAAATAAAATACTAATAATATGTGGTCGACCTTGACTAATCTATTGAGGATCCATTGCCAATCTCAAAATTTTGGAATAAAGGCTTGGTTATTATTGTTGTGACCTAATTAACGAATAAAATCTAAAATAAAATTCATTTGACCAATGAAATTTCAATTGAGTTCTAAGACAGCACTAAACTAAACTAAAATAAAATCATCCTCACGCTTTTCACATCAGCATGCCTTTTTAGCTCCAAGACGTGTTCATCTGTGTGTATTTATTCTCACTGGCGCCCTTTCCATCATATAGGGAGATGGGACATTACTTGCAACAGGTTCTTATGATGGTCAAGCAAGAATATGGAGTAAAGATGGTGAGTTGGTTCAGTTTGAAATATTGTTGCATGTTTTCTTTGAACTCTGTCAGTGCTTAAATCAAGCCAGAAAAGTACATGGGTACTTTCTTATTTTGCAATATCATCAGCTTTTGTATTAACAAATTGTGGGTCCTTGCTAGGGGAGTTGAGGAGTACATTAAACAAACATAAAGGTCCAATATTTTCATTGAAATGGAACAAGAAGGGTGATTTCCTTCTTAGTGGCAGTGTGGATAAAAGTGCAATTGTGTGGGACATAAAGACTGGGGAATGGAGACAACAATTTGAATTTCATTCAGGTACCACTTTACCCTTTTGTTTTGATAATTTCTGATGGCATATGGAATATCAATGTAGGATGTTCTTCTCTTCTTTCTTTTTGTTTTTTGGCTGGTTCTTAAAATGATAATGAAACTAAATTATTTTTTCAGCTCCAACTCTTGATGTTGATTGGCGAAACAACGTTTCATTTGCAACATGCTCAACTGACAGTATGATACATGTTTGCAAGGTTGGAGAGAATCGACCAATGAAAACTTTCTCGGGGCATCAGGTTTTTCCTAGTCATCTGTCAACTCATGATAAATCGTGAAAGTTCTTGTGTCTGTTTGTTTAGCTACCATATTAACTCTTAAACTAAACTCACAATAAACTATTTAGCATTTATATTTGCATTCATCCAACATATCTGTTACTTAAGGAAAATTAATGAGCAATGCTCGATCAAATTTGTGCTCGTATGGTATCTGCTTGTCACTAGTTTGATGAGCAGGAAATCAATTTGTGAGCACTGTTTAACTGTTAGCAGCATGTGCTCATATGAGCTTGTCACTAGTTTTTAAAATTGCTCAGGAGATGACAAAATTAGAAACTTATTTGGTTCTTGTGACCACCTAAATTTCAGGCTATGTTCATTTTAGGAATTAGTATATAAGAATGCTTCTCTATTGTTCCATTTTTGTAATAGGTTCTTGATAGGTCATCTATTGCTACAACTGGATACCATCAATCAGTAAAAATACTATCAAATTGCATAGGTGATGATCACCAATTAGGTGGCACAGGTTGGATGCCATGGTGGAAGTTGGGAAAAAGCGCTGACCTCCATTTCTTGCCTTCTTTGATATCTTCTCCTTCCTTGTTACTACCGTTTGGATGCCAATGGCAGTTGGCTCAGGTGGTGAAGGTGTGGGGTAGGGCAGTTGCTGAGTTTGAAGCCTGCCTAGCTAAAAATATGAATAAAGAAAACTTTGCAAGGTGTCTTCTTTTCTGGATTATATTATCATTTTGTTCAGGGTTTTTGTCTCACAATTACCTTCTAATCAACTTCCTGCTCTTGTAAGTATAATCCCTAGAAAATGTTTAAAGAAAAATAGACTTAGTGATAGTGGCTATAAAAAATAATTAAATAAAATAAAATAAAAAGCTTAGTGACAGTGAAACTGTTAAGAAATTGAACACAATGATTTTAAATCGACTGTTTTGTTGTTTGGCCATTTCAGGGTGAAGTTAATGCTATCAAATGGGATCCAACTGGTACGCTGTTGGCTTCGTGCTCTGATGATTACACTGCAAAGGTGATCCCTATGATTATTAACCATGTCCTTTAGGTGTTACATATAGGCATTTACACCTGTTAGGATTCTTCTTTGCATTTCATGCCTTGCAACAGATAGGAGGTATTGTTTGCTCATGTCATAACCTTTATTAAATGTTTTCACTCATATCATAGCCCTCCATTCCATGTATTCCCCAACTCTTCTTAAAATTTCAATTTAGTTCTGGCCCGGCATACTTTTATACTCTTCCTGTGCCCTTTATAGTATTGAAAAATTCTGTTTAATGGGGTTTCTTAAATTGTCTTTTAATCTTTTTCTGGACTATATTGACAACTACTACAAGCTTTTGACAGATATGGAGTATGAAGCAGGACAAGTATCTGCACGATTTGAAGGAACATGTTAAGGTACAGATTTTCCTCCATTTTATTTCCCTTTCTTCCTTTACACACTTTTCTGACATTTGAATCCTAGACTTCTGTTTGTGATGAATTGATTTTTTTGTAGGAGATATATACTATCCGATGGAGTCCCACTGGACCGGGTACAAACAATCCAAATCAGCAGTTACTGCTGGCAAGGTACATGTGCTCTTATCTCACATCTAAGTAAGGCAATGTGTTGGATTTAAGTAGGTACTTGTCCTATCTATACGTTCAAACAGGACCTAAGTTACATGAATTTGGGGCAGTATGCATCCCTGTTGGCCCACCATCCCATCCCATTAATTAATAAAATGCATGTACTCTTTAGGACGTATAATGAACCCCCCCAAATAATCCCTCCAGTTTTCTCAAACCAAAAGAAACCGCTCTCACACCAGAGAAAAGAATAAATACATGTCATTACTAAGCATCGCAAGAATATTATTGCCTTATTTTCCTCCATTGTGTTGCTTTTTGTAGCATTTAGTTTTCTATTTCTTTTTTGCAAATGGTCAAGCAAAATTAGCAAATACATGCAGGCTGACACAAGAATAATAGACACATGAATGTAACTATATATTATTTTTTTTCAAGTGCACTAGGCCTATAGATATAGGCCATCTTGAACTGACTATAACATCCAGTTAAAGAATGTAGGCCCTTGCATTGTTCTGGCCCTCCTTGATCTGCCATGGTGGTGGATCTTTGATATTGTCACCAGGCAGGGTGATGTTGGACAAGTTATCTCTTCAATCAGACAGTAACTGGCTGACTGCGGACGTACCAAAGTGTCCCAATGTCCATAGTCATTCTTAGGTTGATTGTTTGCCCGGTTGTGAGTTTTTGTTATTTTTGGTCCTGGAAAGTAATTTGTCTATGGACTTCATAACTCAATAAACCACTAAACATGTGTCACTTTAAACCCAGAAATTTGGGGTAAGGCTGCCTAACAATCACCTCTCATAGACCCCGCAAAAGTGGGAGTTTTGTGCACTTCTATGCCTATCTGGCAGGTGAGTAGTAGACAATAGAGGTCATAGTGTATGAAGTGGAAAAATACACACTACATGCAAAATATAATATCAGATCACAATTAAATTATGACGTGAACTAGTACTCAGCTATTGATGTCATATCTTTATAGGTTTCTACATCTTTATTGTGTTTCTGAATATTGCTTAAAAGATTCATACATATCGTATGCTTCCTGAATTTATCTTAGATTTGATATATAGAACTTTCCCTTCCCTTTTTAATGAGCATTAGGTGTTCAAAGTTCAAAAACCATTTTCTCTTCCACCCTAATTAAGCCAATTATTGCCTCATCAGAAAAGGGTCATGTTAAGAGGCATTTTATCTCTAAAGTTGCATTATAGTTATAGTTTTATACTATGTGTAAGCCGTGTCACGTTCCAATGCTAAGAAGATACTTCCTGCTTTTCTTGTCTGAAGATTATTTGGCAAATACACTATATGGATATTCCCTTTAGAATAGATTGCATTTTATAGTTACCCCAGTTTCTTTTTGTTGAGTTCTTTGAGAATACTTTCGTGTTCCAACCTTGGGTTTGTATAGATAAATGATATTGTTACTTTTAAACAATATTCTTTCGTTGTTTATGCAATGAAAGAGCCTCCTAACCACTCATGTTATGAGTGCAGGCTCTGTGCCTGGGGGGCAACAAGTAATTTTCTCTCTACGTCTTCTTTTTATACCTGTAACCTCTTTTCTCCTTATTGATCAGCGCTTCCTTTGACTCAACAATAAAGCTTTGGGATGTGGAACTAGGAAGACTTATTTCCAGCTTCAATGGTCACAGGTATCAAACTTAAATCTGTAGTATATCACATAACATCGCATTTCATGCATTAGTCAAGTACTTCAAGCAGCAAGATCACATCACATCATTTTAGAAAAAATTCTGTAGGAACCTCATGAGGTCCCCATTAATTAGATAGAACTGGAGATATGATGCAGCTTCTATCACTTAAAACATGGACAGAATAATTGCAGCGTCAAATGCTATAGCTATCCATTTCATTATTGGCCCAGATGCACATGCATGTATTGTGGTGCTTTTTCATCTTTCAGCATAGCATGGATGGTTATGGTTATCCGAATTCCTTTCTTTTCTCCTCTCAAATCTGAATTCTTCCAATAGAGCATTTGAAGAGTATACCAAGAGGAGCTTTTGATTTCCTCAGTTTCTTGAAATTGACAATATAATGGCAGTAGTTTTATTCAAATTTGTATTGAAAAATGGTTTTCTGTTGCAACAGGGATCCTGTGTACTCTGTTGCATTCAGCCCTAATGGTGAGTATTTGGCCAGTGGATCTATGGATAAATGCCTGCACATATGGTCTGTGAAGGAAGGAAAGATTGTGAAAACATTAACTGGAAATGGTGGGATTTTTGAAGTTTGTTGGAACAAAGAAGGTGATAAGGTTGCTGCTTGTTTTGCTAACAACATAGTTTGTGTTTTGGATTTCCGAATGTAAAACTTGCATATTTCTTATTAATTTTTTAGGCTAAATTAGTCTGCCCATCCATCTATAAACACTGTGATAGATGACCTTAAAATGGAGGAAATTTTCTTTTTATATTCTGTACAGGGTCATTTGTGATATATACAATGGATCACATTTGTTCCAGATTTCTGATGTAGATGGAGGCTTTAGTTCACATAGTATGTTGTGAATTGCATGAAGTAGGGGTATATAATCCACTCTAAACGTTAGATCTTAACAGAATGCTTGTGTAACTTACTAGTAATTTGGAGAGAAAAAAAGGTAGAACCATAAACTACTTGTATTCCTGCTATTTACAAAAATGGTATATCCCCAAAACAGTATATGACTTCATTATATACATTGGAAAGCTGAAATCATAGCAAAAGAGTTTACCCTCTGCATGGGGAGAATATGATAGCGGACCTTGTATTGGTGACAATGCCAAGGGCTCTTGGACCAAATAGTTGACTTGTGTCTAGGATCTTTACTTTCAGTTCCTAGCAGCTAGGGCGTCTCTTCTTTACTCTCTTTGGAATTTGGAGATCAGAGCATGGCTTGCCACTTGATTGTGTTTTTGTTATCATCACTTCTTCTCTAGATATCTCATGCCCCATTTTCCCTTTGCTTAAGAGCCCGATCTACCAGAAACAACCCATTGCAACAATGAAAGGAGTTGAAGACAATGATTTTGTATCATACTTGATGGATCCATTATTCCAATCACTAGTCGCAATTCCTCACAATGCACTAAAATGCTATGCTAATGTGGTTAACATGCATATTTTATTTGTATTTTTTAACCCAAAATTAAAGAGTTTGACCTAAATAGAATAAAATTTCATACTTTCCAACCCAAAAATTAAGAAAAAAAAAATGAAGACTTACTCTTATTACAAATTCTTTTCTATTTCTATAGATTTGGAAAAAAAAAATTGTGAATTTTTAGCACAAAATTAAAGAGCAACCTACAAGAAGAATCAAAATAAGGCTCCCAAAATGGACTTAATGGGCCCAAGTGGAACAAATGAACCAAAGTGAACTAAATTGGATCACATGGACCGAAAGTATACTGAATGGATCGAAGTGGACTAAATAGACCAAATGAACCAAAGTGGACCGAATTGAGCAAAATAGACCAAATGGATCAAAGTAGACCATAATGGCATAAAATACTATACTAATGTAACTTAACAAAAATGTAGTAATAATAAAAGTTACACTTTGACTTTTAGATACTACTAGTCGCATTGGAATAAATAATTATTTTTTATTGTAATATAATGTATAATTTTTTTGAAGATAATTTGTTCTCCTTGAAAATTAAACAATTTCTATTCAGTCTAATTAAGTCTACTTTGGTCCAATCGGTCAATTTTGGTCCCCTTTCAGTCCATTTTAGACTAATTGGACCTTAAATTGATTCTTTTTATAGGTTTTCTTTTCAAGTTTAGCTCAAAAATTCTTTCTTTTTTTTTTTTTCCTTCATTTTTGGGTTGAAAAGTATGAAATTTTATTATATTTGGGCTAAACTCCATGGTTTTAAAAATCGAACCAGCCGGTTCAATCGGGAACCGGACCTTAATTTGATCCGGTTATTAGTTAAAACTGGAAATGAAAGAAAAACTGGACAAACAGTACAAACCGCCGGTTCAATCGGCATGACCAGAAACCGGTGCAGTTAAACTGGTTTTAACACTTCTTCATAAATACTTCAGCTGTTGTGTTTTTTAACCCCAAAAAAAATTAAAAAGAGAGATCTTGTTTCAGATTTAAGAAGAGAGGTTTTGATTTTGAAAATACTCTCTCAAGTATAAAGTGGTGAAGCCTAAGACACCCACAATGACTCAAAAACATCAGATTTACTTTACTTACCTTTTGCTCAAAAGAAAGAAAAAAAAATCAGATTTACTATATTTGTGTTGAGGAAGAACCAAAGAAGCCCAAAGATAAGCAGATTTGTAATGATCTGTCTGCTTCATTGAGGCTTTTTTTGGCTGCTTTTGCCTCTTGCACATGCACATACTCACGAGAGAGAGAGAGAGAGAGAGAGAGAGAGAGAGAGAGAGAGAGAGAGAGAGAGAGAGAGATATATATATATATATATATATGAAAAGCAAAAAGTGAGATGCGAAAATGTAAAGAAGTATTGTTGAAACTTGAACCAAACATGTGGTTGTAAAGATTTCAAAATGTGTGATAGTTGGGATATTAATGTGTAGAATGTGTGGAGGGAAAAAAAAAAAAATCAAGTGGGCAATGATATTACTACCCATTGGTGCACTTACTTTTTGTTATTTGAAAGGTTAAAAAATAACTAAAATATTTTATAGTGGGCTTGTGAGTTGTGGGTGCTTGTATATGTTTTTTTTTTTTTTTTTGGGTTGAATTGTGTTGAGTGGTGTCTAAAAGTTGGTAAGCTAAAGTTTAATGTTTTACTATTATTTAATTTTTTAGTTAAATTGACCAGGTATAAAATTATTTATTTATTTATTTTTATAATTATTAATTAAATTATTTATGACGTTACCGGTTCGACCATCAGTCGAACCTCGGTCTGACTAAAAAATCGATAATCAGTCCCTTTTTCGATTCTTTCACCGTATTGGTTTTTAAAACCATGCTAAACTCTTTAGTTTTGAGCTAAAAAATACAAAGAAAAAATATTAAAAAATAGACATTAGGAGTTAAAAAATGAGCCCTAAAAATGCAATAAAAATGATAAATATTCAAAAGTCTTATTTAGTTCATTTTGTCCTCTTCAATCCAATATGGTCCTATTTAGTCCATTCTATCCACTAAAGTTATATTCGGTCCAATTCAGCCCATTCGGTCTTATTCAGTCCAATTCGATCTAATTCAGTCCACATTGGTCTTATTCAGTATGCTTCGGTCTAATTCGGTCCACTCAGCCCACATTGGTCTTATTCACACCACATTGGTCCTATTCTGTCCACTTCGGTCTTATTCGGTCCATTCTGTCCACTTTGATCCACTTTCCTATTCGGTCCATTTTGGTTCTATTTGGTCCATTATGTCTCCTTCCATCCTATTCAATCCACATTGCTTCTATTTGGTCCAGTCAGTTCACTTCAGTCCACTTCCATCTTATTCAATCCAATTTGGTCCCTTTCAATCCATTCGATCCTGTTTGTTCTTATTCTCTATAATTATTGAAGCTTTGATTAGAAAACAATAGTCAAACAATTGCAATACATAAAAGAAATAATTAATTTTAGAATAAATTCAATTACAATTAGATTGCAATCAAATCATTATTGCCTTATTGGATTGCCAAACTTAAATAAAGCTAGTGCAACAATTGTAAAAAAGTAAATAATTAAGAGTATAGAAAACACCCTGAAATTTTTCTTGGATATCGGTAATAGTAAACGTTAAATTCAATGCACATGAAGTATCAAACTGATAAATCTGATAAATATATATTAAAGAGATTGGAGGCACTGCACTCACTGATAATTATAGAGATTGGCTGTTCATAATTCAAACAAAATATTATCATTGTCTTGTGTACAGGAAGATCACATATGCATCCAATGCTTTTTCAATAAGATATTGATTCAAAAACGTAGGAAAAACCATTTGTCAAAATGATCAACGCTAGTAAATTTACAATCTGCCCCAAAAAGAGAAGGAAAACCAACAAGTGTTGTAGGACTGTGTTACGAATGAATTCTTACACCAAATGGAAATCACCAAGAACAAGACCACTACAGTACACAAAAGTGATATCACTGCAGTTCTTAACCATTCACTTCTCAGAGCCTTCTGTCAATCATGACTAGCCTAGGCAACAAAAATCCAATCATTTTCAGTTACAAGTTAGAACACTCATTTCCTTCTCACTGTCCAGGTCTTCTCAACCAGCCATGTCCTAATTGACAATGTCTGTCATTCTCTAACATCTTCAAAATAAGAAGCTGGTATTTCTGGAGGTGAAGGCATGGTTGCCACACATTTGAACTGTTAAGAGAAAAACAATGACTTCAATCAGATTTTACATTTTCGGTAATGTTAATATACAAGCCAAACTTATTATAGCATCTTCTTTTTTTTTTCCCCCTTTTGGGGGTGACCAATTATAAGTACATTACAACACATACCTTGTGCTGCTTGTATTTCCCTCTTACAGCTTGAAAAGTGCCACCTCTTCTACTCAGATACAAGTCATGTATAATAAGAACACATTCCTTTAAATCAGCGGGCTTATATCCAGAGTACATTTGCAGGGCTGAACACTGCAAAATGTATTTACTTAATAAGTACCATCCATACAATAAATTTAACACCATAAATGAGCCTGCCTCTGACATCAACTCTTACCCAAGGGTGCATCTTTGGCCGGATCATAAATCTTGCCAAAAACATAACAGATGCAGCAACCATAGAAGGCAAAAATTTAACACAATGGTAATCTAACAAACTTAGCTCCGCAAGGTAGTAACCAAGGAACTCCAACTGAAGATTGGGAGTCTGCAGAAGACACAAGAATACAGTTAGTCAACAACATAAATTACCATTTTTGCTCATCAGTTTAAAAGACTGATACAGAGAGGATTCAGCTTACTTTGTAACTCTCTTGAGCAACTTTATTGAATCGTCTGCAAACCAAAATGGAAAAAAGGAACAACGATCAGTCCAATGTCCTGTGCTTTTCTGTAGATCATCAATGATAAAGAAAAAACAATATAGCATGTTGATAATATCCTTGCCTTAGAAATGTCTTTATCGTAGGATTGCCCACTTCAAAACTCAGTGACTTAAGTATGTCAGCCTCCATTTTCACCACCTTTACAATCACCACAAAACTAATCTCAACAAAGAGCACAACAATAACCTAGGCCTCATTTGGAAAAGATGCAAAAACATAAAACCATTAGAAAAAAACGAAGTACCTCTTCCTTAGTATAAGTATTATCTGTTATGTAACAGAACTCTTCCACATGCGGAGGACTAATCTCTTCATACTTTCTACATGTCACAACAAATAACCATGCTTAGCAAGTGGGAAAAGGCCATCATTTTTTAACAAACAATATCATATCTCATATCTCAAATCACAAAGAGTAGCAGCAATTTCAAGGAAGCTTACGAGGCAACAAGCATTGCTGAAACACCCAGTAGCTGAAGCTTATGCCTATTGAGAGAATTCAAAGACAGGTATCTGTCAACATAAGAAATGGTGAGGTACAAAGTATCTGAAACCAGCTTGTACTCCTCTGCAACCTCAACCAACCAATCCACTAGTATACCCCTCATATTAGAATTGACATCCTTCTGAACCCTCTCAATGTAATCAGGCAAAGGTCTTCTTTTTGGATCCACCTGAACATTCAATTAACCACCACAACATTTAGACCCCATTTCTCAAAATCCAAAACCCACCAAAACCCCAATCAACATAACCAATTTGAGTAACTTATTACCAAATTAGATTGCCCAATATTTATACAATAACAACCAAATCTTAGTATCAATCCTTAATAGATTAATCATGGTCACTCACAAAAAATCCTTAATAGATAATGGCATTTCAATCTCAAAATTCTAAAAAATGTTCTCAAAGCGGAGACTATTAGACCTATATATAACACAGATTGCAAACATTTGTTTCTCTTAAAATCGATGAACACCCAATTGATAAAAGAACCAAATGAGTACAAAACAACATGGCCCAACTGAAAAAAACCAATCGAAACAAGTAATGGTGGACCTTCTTTACCTCCATGTTGTGAAGGTAGTCATAAATCTCAGAAACATAAGGCCCGCACATCTGGGGATCATCGGACTTGTCCTCATTGTCTTTGTCCTTTGTCTCCTCGAGCTTTGTAGCGGTCGTCGATGCCTTCTTGACACCCTTGGCCTTGGTTTTACTCTTGGGCTGTTTCTGTGGCGGCTCTTCAGAACCACCGGCATTTACGACGACGTTTGACGAGTTTGTAATCTCGCCCAACACCACTCTCTTCTTGGAAGGCCTTTCCTCTTCAGCCATGGCGGCCCTCTTCTTCGCCAAGCGCGTCATGCGCACGCTCTTCCCTTGCTCCTCCATGGCAGTGGTTATATACAGTAGCTCTCACAAACCCACTTAGCCTTTTGGGTTTTGAAAGAGAGAGAGAGAGAGAGAGAGAGAGAGAGAGAGAGGACAGAGAGGGATTTGGAGAGTGAAAGGAGAGGAGGGTTTTGTAGTTTGAGCTTTGTAGAGAGAGAGAGAGAGAATCTGAAAGCGCCATTTGAGTTTATTTCAAAAGAAAAGAGTTGGCGCTTCTCTCTCTTTCTCTCTCTGTGTCAGTGTGTGTTTTTTTCTTTTCTCGGTTTGAGTTTTTTGTGTTAATTTTTTTTTTAAGAGGGTTTTGGGTTTTCGATTTCATTTGGGTGGGCTTTTTTTTTTCATTTTGGACAAGTTTTGGTGTTTTAAATTTTGAAATTTTGAGGGGCTGATTGCTTGCTCATTTCATTGCTGAGCTGATTTTTTAAGATTTAAGTTTTACATTGTGTTTGTGGTTAGGCGGGTCATTTTTCCGCCAATGTGGTTCAGGTTGACATTTATTTGGAAATTGAAAAACTTTATTATATATAAATATATTTATGGACTACACGTGTTAGTGGTACTTATGGTAATTTTATTCCAAAAAAAAAAAAAAAACTTATGGTAATTGAAAAACTTTTTTTTTCTAAAAAAAAAAAAAAAAGAGGGTTATTCATTGTTTTACTTTTATCCTCATTGCCTGTTTGATTTAAGTTTATTTCATACAAGAAGTCTAAAACAGAATGGCCAAACTCTTACTCAAAAATCAAAATATATTCTCCAAAAAATAAATAATATAAATATAAATTCTTAGTCATTACTATATTTTTGTTCAACTTAGGGTTCGTTTGGATACAGCTGAAAACTGAAAACTGAAAAATACTATAGCAAAATAATTTTTAAATGTGTGAATAGTACCGTGAGACTCATTTTTAATGAAAAAGTTACTGAAAAGTGAAATTTGTGGGTCCGTGAACAGTACACGATGTGCACTGATTGGCTAAAAAAGTGAGAAAAGTCAAACTTTGCGACTACTGTTCATTGAACAGTGTATGAATAGTAGCCACAAGTCTCACAAACGCGTAAAAAAAAAAAAAAAAAAAAAAACCGCAGACGCAGACGCGCTGGTTTTCAACCCAATCCAAACGTAGCCTTATTTTCAAAACGGAATACATCAATAGAAAAAATTATTTTTATACCAAACTAACACTTTTTAATATCAATCACCAATTTTACACATTAGTGGAAAATATGGAGGAAACCCAAAGGAACCAATCTATTTCTACCGCATTCAAATCTTTTTCTCTTCCTTCTCCCCCCCCCCCCCCCCCCCCCCACTTTTGGACTGCCAAAAGATTTTTGTTAGCTGGGTTCCATGGATTCCTTGGCTAGCTGGGTTTAAACCAACTCCAAAGGATGACTCAATTCAATGAAACTCCTTGATGGTGTCTAACTTGATATCTACCGAGGATCATTGTTGGAATCTACCCCTACTAAATGAGCTATTTAATTCTGAGTCAGTTGAAGCCATCCAAAAAAAACATATTCCTTTGAGGGGCAGAGCTGATAAGCTAATCTGGGTTCCGAATAGCAAAGGGGCATTCTTTGTGAAATTTGCATATAAGGCTAACCAAGACCCTCCTTGTGGAAGTTCCATAGTGCAATGGCAAAAAATATGGAAGATCAAAGCTCATGACAGAATCAAAATGTTACTATGGAGAATTGGGTCCAATGTGTTACCAATCAAGAACAACTTGGCAA
The DNA here is from genome assembly GCA_028535165.1 of Quercus tomentella. Classification (NCBI taxonomy): domain Eukaryota; kingdom Viridiplantae; phylum Streptophyta; class Magnoliopsida; order Fagales; family Fagaceae; genus Quercus; species Quercus tomentella. The sequence continues at coordinate 3,667,105 of JAPQVY010000155.1, read as the reverse complement.
TAAGAATAGGGATATCTGATCCAAACTGTGTGTTTTGTGGCAGAGAACCTGAAACAGCAACTCATCTATTCTTTCATTGCCAAGTAGCAAGGGCCATCTGGTTTGGCTGCAGTTGGGGCATAAGAACTGACAAAATGAATATTGCATCAAACGAGGATATCCTCAAAGTGGTCCTGAACTTGGGCAATCACTATGGAGGCTATTTGGCATCTTAGGAATTAGGTCTGGCATAATGGCAATGAGGTGAACATCATTTCTACCATATGCAATACAGAAAACAGAGTAAAGGAATATCTTAATGCTCTGGACCATGAGCAGGATAAAGATAGGAGTGAGGAACTGACTTCATGGATTCCCCCTCCTAAAAACTATATAAAACTAAATGTGGATACTGCTATCTCACAGGATTTCACCTCCTTAGCTGTGGTAGCAAGAAATGAGTTTGGAGAGGTGTTAAAGGTATGGGCAAAAATTCATGATTTATGCACTACTACTCAAGCTGAAGCGGCTGCAATTATGTGGGCTTTAAGCTTGGCTGCTGCTGAAAATTGGTGCAACATCATTGTGGAGGGGGATTCAAAAATATGTTTTGATGCCCTGTCCAAAGCAGAAGAACCATCTGATTGGTCCATCTCCTTCATCATTCATGATGCTGCTGACATGAGTGTATCCTTTGATAATTGTGAGTTTTGCTGGGTTAAGAGATCTCTAAACTCAGCAGCTCACTTAGCTGCTAAATATGCTATTGCTCTTAAAATAGGTTTATTGTGTAATAACTGTGATTTGCCTCCCCCTATCTTGAAAGCGTGTAGGCAAGATTGCCAAAACTTTTATGGTTCATTTCAATCTCAATCTCACTAAATTGTAAGGAAAGAGAAAGAGGAGGATGATAAAAAAAAAATAGAAAACCCTTGAGACTTGACTTATCTTTTATGACAAACTAAGTCTTGATTTCTTAATTTTGTCATATTACCTTAAATTTTTTATAACATGACGATCTAAAATACTCCATCTATATCTTTCTCTAAATAAAAAATAAAAAAAAAATACTCCATCTATATCTATTAAAAACTACTAATGAAGCAACCTATCTAGTGGCAGTAAAATTGTGAAGGTTATCTATTACATTCAAATGACACCATTTTGTTGTGGGTGATTGTCTTCTTTTCCACATTAGAGAAAGAGACTCTGCAATTGGGAAATACTACATAACACACACACACAAAAAAAAAAAAAAAAAAAAAAAAAAAAAAAAAAAAGGACAAAACCGGTAAAGAGATAAAAGTTTTAAACATTTTAAAAAAGAGTGAAATGATATTTAAGATAATGAATTTGAAGCATTGAACACCAAACATAGGGTTTTCACTAGTGGTTTTTGACATATATAAAGCGTTTAAACTTTAAATTGTAATAATTTATAAAGTCTATGGATTAGAATGATAAAATTCAAAAAGGGATAATTACAGCAAACCCACCTGTGGTTAGGCCCGTTTTCACTGTGCCTACCCGTGGTTCAAAACTTATCACTTTGCCCACCTGAGGTGCCTTCCGTTAGGGATCTGTTACCCACCTCTCCGTTTGCCGTTAGAAAAACACATTTTTAAAGAAAAACGAACATAACAAAGATCAAAAAGTTAGAGTTTTTTTTTGCTTAAGAACTTCTTTTAGAACAAAACACAAACCAACAGTATTGCTATTCTCTTGTCCATTGGTTATTCAAACATGTATTCAATCCTTCACCCTTGCATGGAGCTTTGCACCCACCTTTCCTCCCGTAATTTCCACACTACCCTCGTCATTCCCTCCATCTTCGGCACCACCACCACTCATATTTCCTCTTCCTTCTCTCAAAACCCACTCATCTCGAGTCCTCCTATGTGCCCTAGATCTAATCCGACCCGCCAGCAATCTGCCCTCGAACTCTAAGCCTATATCACCACCAACCGCTCTCAATCCCAACCTCCCATCATCTGCACCATCGTCAACTTCCAGATCGGGTGGACCAAAGAGGTCTTCCAAAAATTAAACTCAGCAAAAAGTAACTGAGTTACTCCCAGCAACACTAGCGTTATTAGCCGCAGACGGAATCTCAAAATGCCAGAGCCTCCCGACAGCCTTAACCAAGTACTTCCTACAAAGAAACTCTTCAGCAAAAGCCTTCTCTACTCTCCGATCAACATCGTGCAGGAACACGTGCGTCACACCGGATCCCTTCCTGTTCCTCGCCATGACCGCCGCCGAGAAAATCGCACCCATCCTACCTGGCGCTTCGGCGAAGTACCCTCTCGGCGCGTCGATCATTATCAAATCCCACTCCGTCTCGTACACCTCGTCGGGAAGATTCTCGAGCGCCAAACGACACCTCGTGTTGCCACGTAGGTACGCATCGGACGGCGAGCAGAGGCGTTCGGAGCGGTATGAGGAGAGGAGATGGTCGGCCTGGGAGAGCTGGGTTCGGTACTTGACCATGTGGGCCTTCAGGTACGGCGAGTCCTTGAGAACCGTCTGGAACCACTTCGAATCTTCCTTGAGGAACACCGTTTTGCCACGCGGGTTCAGCGAGGTGCACCGTGTTGGCTGGGTGAAGCTCTTTCTTACCTATTGCTTTTGAGCAGTGTGACTGGGATGATGGTATCACTCACCGCCTTGGCATCTGGGCTCATGGTGATCGATCATTCTGATTGTAAAATCACGTGGGCTTTGATGTTCAACTTCTTTTCTTTTATTACTCTCCTAAGACTCCGACTCCAAGAACTCTCTTTATCTCTCTCTTTTGTCATAACAAATGATAGATTTAGAGTTTAGAGATTACAACACTCACAGATCTCTCTCTCCTTTTCTTCTTCCTTTGATTTGATTCATAAGAAAGAGAGAGAGTTTGAGTTATGCAGTTTTAAGGCGAAGTTCTTAAGCAATAAAAAGCCCCAACTTTTTGATCTTTGTTATGTTCGTTTTTCTTTAAAAATGTGTTTTTCTAACGGCAAACGGAGAGGTGGGTAACAGATCCCTAACGGAAGACACCTCAAGTGGGCAAAGTGATAAGTTTTGAACCACGGGTAGGCACAGTGAAAACGGGCCTAACCACAGGTGGGTTTGCTGTAATGAATTTGAAGCATTGAACACCAAACATAGGGTTTTCACTAGTGGTTTTTGACATATATAAAGCGTTTAAACTTTAAATTGTAATAATTTATAAAGTCTATGGATTAGAATGATAAAATTCAAAAATTTAGGTTTTATTTGTCACAACTCACAGGTGACAAATTTTGAGTATGTTTTTTTAATTTTAAAAAAAATCCCAAAAGTATATGACGGGATACAAGTTTTCTACATGCAGTAGAAAGGTCCACCAACAATCACCACCGTAAATTCTTAACTCTTTTGACGATAGGGATATTTTTGTTTACCGCTAACATCTTTTTGTTAAATTAAAATATGTAAAATTGGTGCACATGTAAGTATGAGGTTAGTCTGTTTAGTATACTTAAAATTAGGGGTGTTCACCAAACTGTATAAACTGTAAAAACCGCACCAAAACCGCCTGTAAAATAGCATAACCGCACCGCACCGCAAGTAATAGTGCACCGCACTGCACCACACCACATGGTGCAGTGCAGTTTGCGGTTTTATAATAAGAAAACCGCACCGCACCCTCTCTATATATTAATATTTTTTATTTATTTTTAATATTAAATACATTATTAATAGTTTAATAACCCTAGTTTTCAAAAAAGAAAAAAGTTTAATAACCCTAACAAGTGTTGACTAGAAAAGCCAACCCAAAATAAAGAAAAACTAGCTCAATAATTTAAAACTTGGCCCAAAAAAGGGGGAAAATTTAGTTTTGGGTTGAGTAGAAAAAGTCCAAAATTTGAAAAATATACTGACTTCAAACCGCATCTTATACATAGTATCGCACATGTGACCGCAAAAATGAGGTGTGGTGCGGTTATGGTTTTGGCTAAACTCTAAACCGCACCGCACCACACCGCACCGCACCGCACATGTGACTGCAAAAACAAGGTGCGGTGCAGTTATGGTTTTAGCTAAACCGCACCGCACCGCACTGCGAACACCTCTACTTAAAATTATATATAATGGAATTAATTTATTCTGAATTTTTTAACACCTTCTCAAATAATAATAATAATGATAAAGAAAAAAGAGAATAACATCAACCTGTTTCACAGCATAAGACCTATGGTGGGCATGCGTGACCAATATAAATTGATTGACCATCAATAGCATTTCCTTCTGTTATCTGCATGATAAAGGTTTATGGTAATTGACTTAGGCAATAATTTTGCGCTTTAATTTTCCATCATGGTGTGTCGCCTGTCCCCTATAATTATTACATATCAAAATACTAGTAATGCAATATAAATAATTCTACCATGATAACCATTCATGTGCATGATAAAAAATAATTTAAGGTTGATGAATGGTAGAGTTATAGTTTAATATTAACTATAACCATAAATATATATATATATATATATATATATATATATAATCACCCTGTGGGATTGGGATAGTAATTTTCCAACCTCACTTGATATGTGTGGGACAGGATAGGAACTACACACATCCCTAAAGTATTTATTATTGGGAAAATATCCTTTCACACCAGAATACATCTACTACTTCACACATATGTCTACAATTATATGAGAATGTCCACATTTTAACACATAAAAGTGGATGTGAAATAACCACATCAAAAAAGCAATGTGAAAGAATAAAGTTTTTACTATTTAGGTTGTAAATGAGTAAAGAAGTGCTTAGGACAAAACTTATTTATACTTGTTTATTTATGAAACAATCAAGTTCAATCCTAGTTTTAACTTTTAAGCTTGATTATCAAATCAATTAAACTCTACATAAAAGTGTATTCACGAATTAGTTTGTGAACTTATGAAGTTTGATTTTAAGCATATATAGAGTATAATTTTAGCTCTAAGCCGGTTTGGAGCTATCACATCTAATCCCCTAAATAGCAATTGAAAAAATTATGTGACTAAAACTATATATAAATAGTCTCTTCAATCTCCACATTTTCCCAATTTTATTCTTTTGGTTATATAACTAATTTAGCAACTCCATTTTTTTTTCTTTCCTAATTTCAAAAATATCGAACAAGTGAGAACCAAGTAGTCCATAAGATTTTTAGAAGTAAAATTTGGTCATTTAATTTCCAATGCTAATGTTGCTTTCATTACAAAATCCGGTTAGTAGCGCTAGTTACTTCTTATGGTCTTATGAACTCATCATCTTTTCTTTGCACATGAGCATATATATATACACACACACACAACAGGTTCATACGGCCAAAAACACAAAAGGCTATCTCATTTGCTTCACGCAAAATCTTGAATGTGTTTTCCTACGTAGGCAACAGATGGAAATGTGATGGAAGACTGTAGTTGTAAATGTTCTACTAATAAGGATTTAGATATATATATAAAACCCTTTTTCGTCCCAATCAAATATAGGCCATCATGATTCATGATCCTACTGGAGATATATATATTGGGTTGATTGATGGGCAAATTCACAATTGCTAGATTAACCTGGTAGATATTAATGGAGAATTAGTACCAAATCCATTGTTGAAAGATGGATATATTTCCCATAAGATCCAATAAATATGACATCACATAGAGATAATGCTGCTAGTCTGCTACTACGACAGTGGAAAGAAAATAATGTCAACTTATAAATCTTGTTCTACAATTACACCCCATGGAAGGAGGTTAAAAAAAATCAGTCTGTCAGATATTGGAAAATTTATTCTATGTTCTTTTAGCAATTGATCGCAGGATCCCAAAATTTTGAATCAGTGCCCAAGCTTGAAGTTTACTCATAAACAGTCACACTGACTATCTGCCCAACTAGATATTTACACAACCAACCGTCCTTGCCTGATGGAAACACACAGAAATCACATTTCCAGGGACGTCTTTGTGTTCATGATCAATACTTGGCTTCCTCGATCAGAGTTTTGGTAGGTGAAGGGAACATTTTCCAGTTTGAGGTGGCAACTCTAATGCACCAACAAGGCAATCACTGTAACATTCTGGGTTTACTGGCTGGCCATTTTGGAGCAGACTATAAAAAACTATAGTGGCTCTAGTAACATTGCTCCATAGCATACTACATCTCTAGCTTCCTTTTAATCTCAAAGTACTCTGCATCACAAAATCACATTCCATAAATATAATTCAAAGAAATAGCTAAATTACCATGGACTCATAAAAGCAGATCATGGACAAGCTCAATTAATCAATGTTGAACAAAATGCAAGCCAGTTACAACAAGCCAAAAGTAAGACTAACTAACCTAGAGGTGCATAACCATTTACAAGTGGAATTGATGTTAAGTTATTTGCCCCTCTTCACCAGAAAGTTGTCCATCCTAAAACCTCCTGCCACAGCAATCATCCAAAAGAATTTTGCCAACCCTCACAGCACATAATGTAGTTTGCAGAACCTCCCATCAATCAACATTAGCCAGTGCAACTGAAAGCAAATCTTCTACTGAATGAAATATCCATTTCCATCCCACATTCAACTTTTCTACTTGGTTATCCATAAATAACCCAAATACCAATCTGTCATTCTTTTAGATCTTCAAAGTAAGAAGCAGGTATTTCTGAAGGAGAAGGCATACTTGCCACATATTTGAACTGTTTCCAAGAAAACAATGTTTAAGAAATTAGATTACTACTCTTTGAATTATATGAAAATTTACATCAACTTCAGTTATAAATGTTTAACCATAAATACCTTATGCTGCTTGTATTTCTCTCTTATGGCTTGTAAAGAGCCTCCTTTTCTACTAACATACAAGTCATGTATGATAAGAACACAATCCTTTAAATCAGCTGGTTTGTATCCAGAATATTGTTGCAGTGTTGTGCACTGTGAAAAGCATACAACTTGTAAGTGCTTTCAAATCAAAAAGTCATACTATTAGCAGGTCTCAAAAGTCAAGCTCTTACCCAAGGACGTATCATTGGTTGAATGATAAATTTTGCAAGAAAGATAACTGATGCGGCCACCAAGGAAGGTAAGAATTTCACACAGTTATAGTCTAACAAACTTAACTCCCCAAGATAGTAGCCAAGGAACTCTAACTGCAAATTGGGACTCTGTAGAAGGCACAAGACAATGAGTCAATAACAAAAACGTTTCAAAATCAGGAACATTTACAAGAGGGCCAAGAAGATATTTAGCTTACTTTGTTGTTCTTTTGAGCAACGCTGGTGAATCTTCTGCAAACCAAAACAGGAAAAAAAAAACTATAATCAGTTGAATGTTTCATTTAAGTTTTTAACTGTAACACTGGTTCATTTATGGATAATTAGTGATGAACAAAGAGGTAAATACACAGCATCTTGACCGTGTCCTTACCTTAAAAATGTCTTTACTGTAGGATTGCCCATTTCAAACTTTAGTGACTTGAGTATATCAGCCTCCATCTTCACCACCTTTACAATCATAATGAAACCAATATTAAATTATTAATGAAAGCACAACAATAAAACTTAGACCCACATGGGAAAGGAAAACGACAATTAAGTAAAAGAAGAAAAAAGACAATCACCTCCTCCTTAGGATATGTATTATCCGTAATGTAACAAAAATCACCCACATCTGGAGCAGTAATTTCTTCATACTTCCTACTCATCACAATAGGAAAACCAATAATTGTAAGTACAAAGAAAACCCATATTTATAAAACTAATTTATGATTAGTAATTTTTAACCAAGTAAATTGTACCATCCCTTAGGATTAAACCTTAATATTAAAATTATTATCAATTTTACTATAAAATATTTACAAACCAACATAATCAAGATTATATGATTGATGGCACATAAACAATACAACAAATAAATTTCAAAGAATTATTTTTATTTATAAAGGGAATAAGAGACTCAAACTAATAACCTATGCTTTACTTCACAAGACATGATCCCAATTCATTGTACAATACCTTGGAATTAATACTCATCTAAAAAAATACTAAGAACACTATCAATTTCACAACACAATATCTACAAATTGATATGATTAATATTATAATTAATGACACAAACAATGTAATAAAAAAATAACTTTTTTGACTTGTTTAAAAGTTAACACATCAATTTATAACATTAAACAAGTAAAATTTATAATATCACTAGCATTGCTCATATACCCATTTTTATAAAACAACAATTGCTTATCTTAAGCCCAAAACAAAAGGTTTGAAAGACTTGGAGGCTTACGAGGCAATGAGCATTGAAGAAACACCCAACAATTGAAGCTTCTGCTTATGGACAACGTTCATAGATAGGAATCTATCAATATATGAAATAGCGAGATACAAAGTGTCTGGAAGAAGCTTATACTCCTCTGCAACCTCAACCAACCAATCCACCAAAACCCCTCTCATGTTAGCAGTAACTTCCTTCTGAACCTTCTCAAGGTAATTCGGCATTGGCCTTCTCTTTGGCTCCATCTATAAAAAAACCAACCCATCTTCAAAATTAGCCCCAGATCCAAACCCCCACATCAAAAAAATCCAAATTTCAAACACCCATTAGTTCAAAATGGCTAAAAATTGTATCTTTAGCTCTATCTATATAATAAAAATAAAAAAAATCACATCTTCAAAATTAGCCCCAAATTCAAATACCCATTAATCCAAAATGGCTAAAACAAAACCCCAAGCAATTTATGAACCAAAAAGATTGTGTCTTTACCTCCATTTTGTGAAGATAGTCATCAATGTCGGAGGCATAAGCTCCACAAAGTTGGGGATCATCATAACTGTCATCGATTTCCACCTTAGTGGGACTACCCTTTGTTGTGCTTATTAACGTTGTCGTTAATGCCTTCTTTGCCTTTGGCTTTGTCTTCGTTACAGGTTTGTTGTTCACCGGAACAACAACGTTTGACAAGTTCGGCAGCTCCCCCAACACCACGCGCTTCTTGTTAGGTGAGCCTGAAGCTGCAGACAAGGCTCTCTTTTTGGCTGCGCGTGTGATGCGCACACAGTTCTCTTGCTCTGCCATTTGGGGAACCTTGGAGTCTCTCTTTTGCTCTTAGGTGCTTAGACAAAGAGAGAGAAAGAGAGTATGTGTGTGCAGAGAGAGTTGGGGTGAGTTTGTGAGAGAGAAGAGAAGGGTTTTGTAATGAGAAAGAAAATGAGAATGAGCGCCATTGTTTGTTTTTCAAAAACGCGCTTTCGGGATAGAGGCGTGTGTGGGAAACAAATTTTATTTTTTGTTTGAGTTTTGAAAGTTTGTGTGTTTTTTTAACTATCTATGGTTGGTTCAAAATTTTGTGTGGGAATTTTGGAATTTGAGCAAAATGACAAAACGTTAAAGGCAAACTTTTTATGTTCCCGGGTTTCTGTAATGTAATTTTGTGACTCGGCGGGCTTTTGATTATATTTACCATGTTTTTAATTGAACCGCTCCCTATGGTTTTAATGACCATTGACCAATGGTGTACAATTGTGCATAGTGCATTTCTATTATATTGTTGCACTGGAAAATGGCACCATAATTCCTTTTGCTTCTCCAAACAAATAAATAAATAAAAATCTATTTCATCTTTTGTATTTGAAAAATTCTAATATTACGATCAATTTTACACTTATTTAATTATTTTTACAATTATCCAATGTAACTAATTGTAAGTGGTTGAAAAAAAGTGTTATGAATTTATGTAAAAATAACAAATAACTAATTACAATCTGCTACAAAAAAAAGTTGTGAAATGGTTGTAGAATTGTTTGCATTTTTTGTTTTCTTTCCCTGCTTGGAAAATTTTGAGATTCATATATTTTTTTTAGAACGGTACTATGAAAATTAGAAGTTAACCGTTTTATGTGTTTGATTATACCATTTTTTTTTTTTTGGTTTTAGCATTGATCTAACTAAAATTTGCATCACTGGGTCTTGATGTAGAGCTTTATTTGACTTCGTTTATAAATGGTTGTTTGTACTACTTTTAGGATTTAGTGGCAATCTAACAAAACATCATTTCTGAATGTTCAATTAGTGTATAAAACACCTTAAACGATTAGACCCCCAAATTACAAATTACCAATTCAAGCTTAATGTCAAACAATTAATGTGCGAAATATGAACACAAACTCAACACAGAATTGATAAACAATCTAAACCAAATAAAATCACATCCACAACATAAATTAAATGGCAAAGATTAAGGGAAGAGAGATGCAAACACAAGGACAACACACGATGTGTTATCGAAGAGGAAACTGAATCCCTCGACGTAAAACCTCTCCGCTGCCCTCCAAGCGGTAAATAATCCACTAAAGAATGTAGTTGGGATACATGAACAGTAGAAGACCCTCTAAGCCTAATCTACCCAATGTACCTAAGCCATCCAAGCTCCTACTCTAACGAGGTTCCGCCGAACCTATTTCTTCTTTAGCTTACCAGATTCCGCTACTTAACCATAGCATCTACCAATATGAAATTGGTCCCTTCTTAACTGCTTCCCAAAGCACCAAACAGCCTTCTCACAGATATGGGTATGATGAGAAAATGTTTTGGTAATGTACCTCTTAAGGATTTAACAATGGAGAGGAAGAGAGTAGAGGAATTTGAAGAGTCTCTATGTGAAAATTGTGGATGAATCAATCTTGTTTTTCTCTAGAGTTTCTCTCTCAAAATTCTCTCTGGAAGCTCTCTACATTCGTGGGTATAAGGATCTATATATAGTAGGGTGAGAAGGAATGTGAAGAGACAGTTTTTCCCAAACAGGGTGGTCTGGCAACTTGACCTCGCAACTAGGCTGAGTCGCAAGTTCAAGCCGCGAGCTAACGACCTGGCCAGCCTGGGACTTTTGTCCTGTAGTGCAACAGCTGGCATGACTCTTCAGCTCCCCCGCATGCTCCACATGTGTGCTAACTTTGGCGGCTTGCCAGTCGTGAGTCATCCGCGAGTCCAGCCGCGAGTCTCTGCATCCTTGCATAATCTTGAGCATTTCTTTACACTTTCTCACTCACTACCCTTACATGAATCCCACCTAAATACAGGGTTACTAATTGCTAAAATACAAGCAAATTTGGCACAGAATAAAGCCAACGAGATGGTTGATAAAATTCAACCTTACAATCTCCCCTTTTGGCTATTCCGTGACAAAACTCTAAAACAAACTTTAGACTTAATATGTGAGTTGGGAACAGTTGAACAAAACTCACTCACACCTAACTCTAAAATCTGATAAGCTCTTGAATCATATGAATAAGAATTTCCTGAAACATAACAACATAGTATCATCATTGTATGCAGAAAAACTTGTAATTGCATATGAGACAAGCACAATGCGATCAAGCAAAATGGAATGAGAAATAAACCATGGCTTGACCAAACAGGCAATCACTATAAAATAGTGACCACAATGCTCATTCACACTTGGAATGAACATCCAGACATACAAGCCAATAAGCTCAATGCAAATCACTTGCATGCTCAACACTCAACCAATGCACAATACATAAAGTATATGCATCTAGGAACAAAATCCTACAAGGGCACAAGAGTGAGAATACTTAAAGAAAAATGCATAACATTTAGCTAGAAGTATTAGGCAACAAAACATAAAGGCTACATAGCATGGTACAAACCATAAAAGCCTACAAAACACATGGAAACAAACCCTATAAGCTTACAAAAGCAACATAGGCACAAACTAAAAAAATACTGAATAACAACTTTAAATATTAACAAACTAGAGTAACATAAGTGTTTTCAAAGTAAAATAGATCCATGAGTTTTAAACCAAAACAATATCCCAAGCGTTTTGACAAATCAAACCCTTAAAGTATAATAAGCACAAAGTAAAAACTAAAGCATAAACTGAAAAACAGTGTTTGTGACAAGCTCCCCCTTAAAATGACACTCCCCCTCAAGAGCTGTCCCTCAAAAGTTCTCCCCATTTTTGACCGAAATGGCCAAAAGGGTCACTGTTGGGTGCTGAAGCTGTCAAACTTGGCTGAAAGTATGTTGAGCTGATCTTGAAGTGCTATCATCCTGTCAGTATGCTCATTCTGGACCTCTCTGAGCCCATCAATCTTCTCTAGGATGATCTGGAATGCATCATGAGGTACCTCTGATGAGGTTGAAGCTCTGCTCCTCTTGCCTCGGCTTCTGGGTGTTGAAGTTTGTCCTACAGTCACTGTCTCAGTCTCCATTTGGTCACCTTCACCTTGATCACCTACCTCTTCATCACCTAGAAGACGGGCTTGTATCCTGATGATGGTTAGCTTGTTGATGGCTGAAGGTGTAGGCATGAGGCTGATATCTTGTGGGATTTCAATAGCTTTTGCTCTGAAAAGTCTCATAAGAAGGTTAGGAAAGATCAGCTTAGGCCTAGAGGTGGTTTTAGTCTCATCCACAATAGTGTCAAAGATGTGAGAGCTAATGTCAATGAAGGTTTTCTCCTTAAGTTCCATGAGGAAGATAGCTCTGGCATTGTTGATTGTATTCAGCTTCCTCACAGGGTACAGATTGAACATCATGATGGTGGTTAGGCACCTCATGTCAGCTGGAAATGCTGTGGTGTTAAGGCATCCCCTTTCTCTTTGTCCACCAATGCGAGTTTGGACAGTTTCTATAGAGAGCATCCTGTCCTTGTAGTTGGTGAAGTCAGAGTCCTCTAATCCTTCAAGCCCTAGCACCTCATTAATGTCATGGGCATCTATGGTGAATTCCTTTCTTCTAACCCAACAACTCAACTCATCCTCACTTATCACAGCATTTGCATAGAATTCTCTGATTAAAGGCTCACAAATAGTAGGTAGGTCATTCAGCAATTTATTCCATCCTTTTCCCTTAAAACAACTTGGAATGAAGGTGTCCTTCAAATCCCCTAAGTCAACAAATCTTTCCTGAATGATGGTTCCCCTCAAGAAAGAATCCCTATATCTATCAAAGTGTTGAACCGACCTAAATAGGTTATGGTCCATTTTCAACCTTTTGTCAACTTTCTTAGTAGGAGTCTTCTTCTTTGTAGGAGAAAGGGCCATTTGTGAACAAGCAGAAAAGGCCACAATACAGAGCACAAAAGATGGACACTCAGAACATTAATAACATGTAATTGTCAAAAATATAGCACCAAAACACTCAATCAAGACACAGTTCAGAGGCAGGTGTTGAATGAGAAAGCTCAAAGCAGAGAGGAATAAAACAACCTATTAACACAACAACTCAAACACAAACATTCTAGGTCACAATCCTAAACACAAAAAGCAACAACCACTACTCAGTTGTATTGAAGCATTGAATACCACATTTATCCAAAAAAATATGTCTATGAGACATATCTAAATGATTATGATATGATCAAACCAACACAGAGCAAACAATATCCTTAAGGTAATAGCAGCATTCATGAGAACAAGAAACTATAGCAACAAGCAGACAAGACATTATAACCCAACAAACAGAGCTTAACCAAATTGAAACAAAAATACACACAAACAGAGAATATCACAAAAACAATATCATATGACAATGTGACCAATAAACATGGGTATGAGAATTACCAATCATCATAGATCAGGTTATAAACTCTAATAGTGAAATGAAACATGAAAGTAACCATATTAAGCATCCTAGAAACAGGATTAACCAAGCCCAAACACCCAAACTCAATAAATATGAACCTAGCCCATAGCCGAAACCACAGATATCACAAAACTCAGTAACGAATCACAAATCCAAGAAAACAAAGCTCAAAACATGAAATATGTAGTGAGAGAGAGAAAACCCATACCTTTTCTTAAAGAATGAGGTTGAAATGATGTAAAAATGGAGGTTCTTTGAGAGTGACACGGTGACTTTGAGAGAGGTTTGAAAAGGGGAAGACAATGAACAGTCATAAAAAAATTCGAGGGAAAAACTGAAATGTTTTAAAAACTGCCCAATTTGCGCAAAACATGCGATTTTCGCGACTGAATCAAGTCGCATGCAAGTTGCCAGGACCAGCTGCCAGAACACTTGAAAGAAAATTTTCAAAAAATTTTCAAAAAATTTTCTAAGTGTTTTTCGCGACTGGAAATTCCACTCGCGAGAGAGCCGCGAAAATCTCTGTGTACCCCTCGCGACTGGACCTTCCACCCGCGAACAAGTCGCCAACCTGAGTCGCGAAAAGCATGAAATTCCAACTTTTTGAAAAATATTCTAAGTATTTTTCGAGACTGAAGCATTTACCCGCCAATGAGTCGCCAGTGAGTCACGAAAAATCTCTGTGATGGACTCGCGACTAGGGCATACGACTGGTTCTACCCTCGACTGAGTCGCCAGAGCAGGGCAACACAATTTTTGAAAGTTTTGACAATTTTTGTAAAAACAAAGTACTTTCCAAAAACAACTAAAACACTCAAAAATCTTTTTGTGAATGATCAACAAAGATTGAGCATGTGAAAACACATTTAATCAAGTACAGTCACACGAATGATATGACATTCATTGAACATAGGCATGTGTGTTGTGTGTGGATATCAAAAATGAGATAGTCCTTAGTCTAATGTGAAGTTTCAATGATCAATTCAATTAAGGCATACACAACTAGCACTAGATAATGTGACCTATCTCAATTATAGAAATATGCATATATGACCTCCCACAAAGGCTTAAGTACAAAATCTTTGAAGCTTTTCATTTAGTTCCATGTTTGACATATCATTTGATCTTTTTGAATCAACACATCTCATTGTGAGATTGATGCCTGAAATTTTGAATATTTCACTTTGCTTAGTTAGCCTTTGGCTTTTTGGGCATCATACAATTTTAATTTTTTGGTCGCTTTCCCTTTTTCCTAGTCAAATACTAGTATGTGCGACAGACTTTTGCAGCTCAATATCTCTTTTCATTTGGAGATTTACATTTGGTGAGCTCTTTTTAGCAAAAACAATAAAATAAAGAGTGGGAAGATATATAGACACAAGTCTATGCGTGTATCAAGATCAACAAAACCATTCACTAATCATTCATGTCAAGATTGAAGATCTATTTACAACAGTCACATAGATTTCAAGATTTCTCTCACAATGATATAAGTGCATAAGGAACAAGCTATGCTCGTAGATGCATAAAGCCATTTGCACAAATGTACAAGAGAAAACATATTTTGAGACAAAACACAACAATGTCGATCAAACTTTTTGGATTTTCTACTTTTTATGTGGTTTTTGGATTTTTGACACACAAGAGGGAAAAGATTGATAAAAAACAACAATGTAAAAACATTTTAAATGAATGAAAGCAAAAACAAACAATTTTCAATTCACAAAATAAACAAACCAATAGTCACACAACATAGGAAGTATTAATGCATGGACATGTTGTAATGCTTATGCATGAGTACCCTTCATCACCCACACGTCACGTGCATTTGGGGTGATATCCTTATAGGATTAGGTACGAGAGTTTGGACTTTCAAACCTTCTAGTGAAGCTTTCCAAGCAGTTGGTGAATGCACCAATCATCTTCATCACGTCCATCATTCCGGGATTACCATTTCGATCTCTTGATGGCTCAACAGCCTAAGTCCTCTTGTCATTCTTGGCCTTCTTGACCTTTGATCACTAGCATTACTCAATGCTCTCAGCTTATGACAATTGGGTCGAGTGTGCCCTTGAAGTCCGCAGTGATGACACACATGGTTCGTTCTAGGACCTCTTTGCGATCGTGGAAGAGATTTTGCTTTGGCTTCAAACTTGACCATAGATTGATTATGGGGCTTGTTCAACACCCGCTGGTCAGTTACATTCTTCTTTTTCTCAACATTTGCCTTTTCAACAGTAGAGGCAACTACAATCAGCTCTTTGGCCTTCACAAACTTCACTTCTTTGGAGATGTTCACAGCTGAACTACTTTCTCCGGTGTATCCTAATCCGATTTTGTCAGGGAAGGTCTTCTAAGAGGAAAGGACATCATCAAGCTTCTTTGTGGAGACTCGCTCTACCTTGGCATTTGCTTGAACCACCTCAAGCTCAAGGAATTTCACCTTGGTGTAAGTTTCGGTTAGTTCGCCATTTAGCGACTCTATCTCACACTTGGCCTCTTTATATCTCACTAGGAGACTTCTATAGTCCTCATTAGTTTTCTTCATCTTTTTCACAGCTGCCTTGGCCACCTTTGCATATTTCCCTGACTTTTTAAGTAAATAATTGTAGTTTTCTCTAAGACCAGCTGTATCTTCATCTTCTTCAATATCTGATTCTTCTACAATTCCCATGAATTCCTCATCACTATGCTCCCCAAGCTCTTCTACAAGCAAATTCAAGTCCTCCGAAGACTCAACATGAGCAATAGTCATGAATGCTGAGAAATTCCCTTCTTCATCACAGCTATCCTCAAAATCAGAGGTGGAGGAATCTGAGTCACTAAGAGTGGTGGCATACACCTTACCCTTCGATCTCAAGTAATTAGGACATTCCTTTTTGAAATGGCCATGTCTATTACATTCAAAACAAGTGACTCCTTGAGTAGATTGGGACTCCTTCCCTTCTCTCTTTTTGAAGTCCTTCTTCTCCTTTCCAGAATTCATGAATTTCCCTTTATCACCAAATTTCTCACTATTCTTGAACTTTAGAAATTTGCGAAAATTCTTTGCAAGGTAGGCAACATCCTTTTCGACTACATCCTCATCCGATGAACCATGAGCTTCTACCCTTTCATTTATTGTCTTAAGAGCAAGTGATTTGCTCTTTCTTTGATTTGGTAATGAAAGCTCATACATTTGGAGAGAACCAATCAGCTCTTGGACTTTGATTTCATCAAAGTCTTTGCTCTCCTCAATTGCAGTCACCTTTGCACAGAATCTCTCTGGCAATGAACGAAAAATTTTTCTTACAACTTTCAAGTCCTCCGTTTTCTCTCCCAAGTTAAAGTTGCCGATGACCACTTCATTTAGCTTACTATAGAAAGAGTCAAAGGACTCATCCTCGCTCATCCTGAGCTCCTCAAACCGGGTAGTCAGCATTTGTAGCTTTGTGTCCTTAACTTTCTCTGTACCCTCATAAGTGGTCTCCAAAATCTGCCATGCTTCCTTGGCAACTGTGATATGAGAAATCCGATGTAATTCATCTGGGGACATACCACAAAAAATTGCGTTAAGTGCTTTGCTATTAGCATTTGACGCCGCGAGGGCTGCCTTATCCCAAGTGGATTTGGCTGCCTCAGGCTTTGTCCAACCTATTTCAACAGCATCCTAGACGGCCTCATCTATAGAACACAAAAATGCTCTCATCCTCACCTTCCAAATGGCATAGTTGCTACCATCAAAATATGGTGGAGCATTTAAAGATTGAGACCGGTCCATCTCAATTTGGGGTCAAGGATCACACTAAGGTAATGAAACCAATATAAGTGAACCCGCTCTGATACCAATTGAATGTTCAATTAGTGTATAAAACACCTTGAACGATTAGACCCCCAAATTACAAATTACCAATTCAAACTTAATGTCAAACAATTAATATGCGGAATATGAACACAAGCTTAACACAGAATTGATAAACAATCTAAACCAAATAAAATCACATCCACAACAGAAATTAAATGGCAAAGATTAAGGGAAGAGAGATGCAAACACAAGGACAACACACGATGTGTTATCGAAGAGGAAACCGAAGCCCTCGGCGTAAAACCTCTCCGCCGCCCTCCAAGTGGTAAATAATCCACTAAAGAATGTAGTTGGGATACATGAACAGCAGAAGACCCTCCAAGCCTAATCTACCCATTGTACCTAAGCCCTCCAAGCGCCTACTCCAACGAGGTTCCGCCGAACCTATTTCTTCTTTAGCTTACCGGATTCCGCTACTTGATCATAGCATCTACCAATATGAAATTGGTCCCTTCTTAACTGCTTCCCAAAGCACCAAACAGCCTTCTCACAGATATGGGTATGATGAGAAAAGGTTTTGGTAATGTACCTCTCAAGGATTTAACAATGGAGAGGAAGAGAGTAGAGGAATTTAAAGAGCCTCTATGTGAAGATTGTGGATGAATCAATCTTGTTTTTCTCTAGGGTTTCTTTCTCAAAATTCTCTCTGGAAGCTCTCTACATTTCGTGGGTATAAGGGTCTATATATAGTAAGGTGAGAAGGAATGTGAAAAGACAGTTTTTCCCAAATAGGGGGTCTGGCGACTGGGCTGAGACGCGAGTTCAAGCCGCGAGCTAACGGCCTGGCCAGCCTGGGACTTTTGTCCTGTAGTGCAACAGTTGGCATGACTCTTCAGCTCCCCCGCATGCTCCACACGTGTGCCAACTTTGGCGGCTTGCCAGTTGCGAGTCACCCGCGAGTCTCTGCATCCTTGCACAATCTTGAGCATTTCTTCACACTTTCTCACTCACTACCCTTACATGAATCCCACCTAAATACAGGGTTACTAATTGCTAAAATACAAGCAAATTTGGCACGGAATAAAGCCAATAAGATGGTTGATAAAATTCAACCTTACAATATCAATTGGTATACTATCAATTGAAAGGACTTTACCTCAACGAAAGAACTTTATCAATATTCTTAATAATATTTAAAAGTTGAAACAAATTATTTATTGTTATTGTGCTTTTATTGAATCACATTAATATAGCATTTTAGTTTATTCAGTCAATTCTCTCTCTCTTTCTCTCTCTTAAAAAGTTCTAACTATAAGAACAAATTTGTAAAACTAAAATTTCATGCTCTTAAAGTCCTTAACAAAAGGATGCTATAAAGTAATTTTTATATTCTTTTTCCTTTTATTTTGTATTTAATTTTTTACCCTAAGTTGACGATTTGGTTTTTTTTTTTTTCTTAAATTCCATTTTCAATAGGAATTATAAGATATAAAAACTAATTTTTAGCATATGTTATGTGATACTTTAAGGTAGCCAAATTTTTGCATGTGACATTGATATCTAATTGTTACTCTCTCTCTCTCTCTCTCTAAATGCTAAATTCTTTATTTTGTTCAATTATTTGGATAATTGATTTTTCTAGATAAGCTTTAGCTTTAAGAATTGTATCAACTATACTTTATTAAAAAATAATCACATTTCTTTAAATGGTTTGGGACTAACACTTATAAGTTTCATATACTACTTTCATTTTTCACTTAACAAAAAAAAATGTTCAATAATAATTTCGATAATGTTAGGTTCTAAGACTTTAGGAACTAATGTATTAGAACTTCAATTTGTATATGTTGGCAAACCATGATCAAAACATTTAGTTTAGGTTTAGACTTGCTCAAAGTTTGGTTTAATGTAAATTTGGAATCGAGTAATTGTAGGAAATTACTATTCTATTTCTGCAAGGCTTGATCTATCGAAAATTAGACTCAATCGATCGAAAATTGTGGATCAACAATTTTCTGTAGAATTCTCAAACCAGCCCAAGCCCATATGACGTGTAGGGTTAAGTGTTTCACTTTAAGTATAAAAGGAAAAACCCTAACTATATTTTAGAAGTCTTTGTTGAGTTGTGTGTTGAATCTTTTATGAGATCTGAGAGGTGTTTACCTTCAAACACACACATAGAGCTATCAAGATCAAAATTTACATCAAGAACTTGATGGTTGTTTCAGTTGTTGCATAAAGAACTTTCAAGAAGATCTAAAACCTTTGAGTGGAGTCTCAAAGTCATAAGTAGGAGAACTTGTGGTTGCTGCAGATAAAGAAAGAAGTAGTTTGTGGACTTGGAGCTGTCATGTAGTCGTGGTAGTAAGTTTTCCACACGAGGTAGCAATAGGATGTTAGTGGTCTAAGTCTTATTGTACAAACTTCAATTCTTTCATAGTGGATATGTCTTTACCTTAAGGATAATTAGGTTAAATCCTCCCTAGGTTTTGTACCGGTTTGGTTTTCTTGGGTCATTAGATCTGTGTGTTCTTTACTTTCTGCATTATATTTGTTTTACACATATTTGTTTAACCTAGATTTAATTAACAAACTTGTTAATCAACTTGGCTTAATATTAGGTTAAACATATTGTATTAAGGGGTCTAAAACCTAGCAGAAAATACATGCTTCGGGAAGAAATGTAATACTAAATTAAATAATTGACTATGTCGATGTTCAATGCAATAAAAATTACCAGTAAAATTAAATACAATACAATTTTGGCTACAAATAGAGGCTAGAACTACTAGAAAACAAGTAACATCGATACATTAAAGTACAACAATCAAAATCAAACTACTTATTTGCTAATATGCACTAAATTGGCTACAAACAGGGAAGGAACTACCTTGGGGCTGAGGGGGGCCATGCCCCCCCCCCCCCCCCCCCCCAGCCTTTGGAAAAACAATTCCCTAGTATATATATTAGCATAAAAAGTTTACTTTTGGCTCTAAAATTAATATACTTGGCCTCCCTCTCCCAAACAATTTACAAGCTGACCCATGAAATCAAAAATGAAAAAAATTATCAAATCATCCCTTGTCTGGTTGTCCTAAAATTATCAAGAAATACACTTAGCTAAACATTTGGACAATTTACAAATCTGGACAACTAGAAAAATCTACAAAACAATTCACATATTCAAATAATAATAAAAATCTTTGGACACAGTCTAAGTAAAAAAAAATTATAACAAATCAATTATAAATCCTAGCAAAACAAATCACAAAAACCTAATAATCTTTACCCAATTTCTACCTCTCATTTGAGAGCTCTTTGTCCCTCTCAAATGACTTCACCCCATAATTATAGAGACAACTCTTATGCTGCTAATCACTCCATCCACACACCAATTAGTGTCACCAACAACTTGAATTAGTAGGTGTCTTTAACTCAACCTATGAAAAAAATTTATTTTTTAAAAGAGTTGCTGCTCTTTAACACAATCTGTGGAATTTTTTTTTTTGAATGATATAATTTTATTAATTTTTAATGTTTTATTAGCTTTGGGACACACTTGACATGCATGCATAAATGTAATACACATGTGAAACAACAATATACTGTTTTGTGCCTTACCTAAACTACCACCAGAGCATGTGTGTGATTAGTCTATTGGTAATAAACTTTGTGCCTTAGCTAAATTAATGTAGTGATGGGAAAAACTTTATTATTTACATAGTTGAAGACTCAAAGTTACCGTTGATTATCATGTGGTTGTTTAACAAATCTCTTTTTCTTTTCATTTTTTACTACTTTTTCTAAATGACAATTTCTTAAAGGAAAAGATCTCACATCTTTATGCTACCTCAACCTTAACCAAGACACCAATAATTGTCTCACCCTTTTTTTCGCTGAATATTAGTGCATGATGTTGATTAACCATTATTTTAGTTGTTTTATTAATGTAATACTAGACATGGATTTGAACTTTTAACTATAGTTTTTGTATTTTTTTTTTTTTATAGAATCTTTTATATATAGCATTATGAAGTTATTAGGTATAGAATTATGTGAAAAGAATAAATAGATTTTTTTAAACAAAATTTATAATGTGAATTGTAGGGGCAAGGGCCCAGGATTGTATATTGGGCCTTGGGCTTTATCTGATGACACAAATGGGTCCGAGGAGAAGCAAATAATTATGAGATATTCTCGGACCAGGTCCCATTAGCACAGAGCAAATGAAGGGTCGTCCGAGGAGTACATCCTCCTCGGACTTAATGAATAGGGTTCAAAATATATAATCCAGCAATTAAAGTGACCTTCCAAGAAGCTTCAATGACATAGATGTACTTCGCGGACACATGAGAAGGAAGAAAACCTGAAAATATCTAAAAGAAGGCTATCACCACCACATTAAATGCACTGCAGCTACTTTTCTAGCCGCATTTATGTGGAGAAGACTTCTGAATAGTGTTACCTTGGCTACCGCAACTCACAAAAAGCTATAGAGGATGTGTGATGGGACAAGTACTCAAGTAGAGTTTCGGATGATCAACAAGTGGAGGGTAAAGATTATTCAAAGGAGGATATATAAGGTGAAAGACTCTTTCATGGATGGGGATTGAAAAAGAGAGAGAAAAAATAGTAAAGCAATCTAAACCATTTTGATATTCTAGAGTGATCATTATATCCAGATTTAACCTCCTCGGACTGAAAGTTTATTGATATCAGCATCCTTGGTTCGTGTTTAAATGCCATGCAATTCAATACTAGCTGTTGTCCACTTCATTAGGACCTAGTTCTTTGACCCATTCTCTACAAATTCATTATATTGGGCTCATTGGACCAAGACTCCATACATTTTGGGCTTGGGCCTCAAATTGTGACCCTACATGGATAGAATAAAGAATTGGTCTAACATCAGTTAGACATTGAAAATATCAAGACGTGCCAATTAACTTATAGAACTCTTGATTATAAATATCTATTATCTTTGACCCATTCTCTACAAATTCATTATATTGGGCTCATTGGACCAAGACTCCATACATTTTGGGCTTGGGCCTCAAATTGTGACCCTACATGGATAGAATAAAGAATTGGTCTAACATCAGTCAGACATTGAAAATATCAAGACGTGCCAATTAACTTATAGAACTCTTGATTATAAATATCTATTATTGATTTAAAAATAAATAAAAAATAAAAAATTAATGCTAATAATGCATTGTTGGCAACTTCTAGTATTAAATATTCCAACTTTTTAAAAATCTTGAACAAATAACTTTGGCCCCCCCTAAGTTTGAATCTTAGTTCTGACCCTAACTACAAAGCAACCAATTATAAATTTATAATAATAAGAGTAATGAGTATGTACATGAATAATTGTGTCCCTCGCTTGGAATGTAATCTTCTTTATTTATACTTGAGCCTTCGACATTTATCTTTAATTATTTACACCATGTGGCGTGCATTCCTTGATATTATAAGACACATTTCCTTTGTTCTAGGGTAATAATTTATGCATTTCAATTATGAAATCTCTTATGATAAAAAATTTGGGGCATATTCTACCGTTGTCCTTCATTAAAAAAAAAAAAAATTCATGTTGTTTTTGTTATTGTTATATTTTTCTTACATTACATAGTCTATTTAAGACATATCAAACTGACATAGGCTCATAGCTTACCCCCTAGATTTATTTTCTGGCCCAATTGCTAGACATAGTGATTATGAGAATGTGGTTTTCTATTATGTCTCTATTCTTTTGGGGATGGGCTAATTCTTTTTAAATATATGAGGAAGCCCATATCCTCACCCTGACTAAATAACAATGGGCCGATTTAAATTGTTATTTTCTTTCGCCTAGTGTTATGATGACTAGAGAGTAGTTTTCTCCTCCCCCTCTCACTCAAAATATATATATATATATATATATATATATATAAATAAAAGTAGAGATCTTATGAAAAAGTATAAGGTCTTGCCATGTGGAGCTCTAATCTTGCATTTAGCCTCTTTAACCTCCTCTTATTAACTCTTTTTTAATGTTACCCAAAAGATTATGTTGACTTTTTTATTTATTTATTTTTTATTTTTTTATTTTTTTACTGTTATCTAAAAAATGAGTTACTATTGAAAATTAGACCAAATCATACCATATCTTATAAAAAGCCCAAGCCCACTTATTTCCTTATATATTATGACCTAGGCATCAATATATATATATATATATATATATATATAAATTTAAAAGTAGAGATCTCATGCGAGAAAGCATTAGGTCTTGCCATGTAGCGCTCTAATACTTCATTTAGTCTTTTTGATCTCTTTTCATTAACTCTTTTTTACTGTTACCCAATAGATCACATTAACCTTTTTAATTTTTTTTTTTTTTACTGTTATCTAAAAGATGTGTTGCTATTGAAAATTAAACCAAATCAGACCGAACTTTTTAAAAAGTCCAAGTCCACTTATTCCCTTACATATTATGACCCAAGCATTATCCTTTCCCATCTGTAGATGAAAGCCAAGACTTTAACCCACTTACAAACTCTCTTTCTCCTCACCCACATGTAGATGAAACTTGAAAGTCAAGACTTTAACGCACTGTTTCACTATTACCAAAATAAAATACTTGAGATTGACAAAACATTTGTAAGAGAGAGAAATAGGAATTTGAGGGGTCGCCACTTCTGTCATGTTGGCCTCCCAAGACCCACCACCATCAATTTGCCGAAACCCCCTACGAGTATTTTATTTTATTTTTTCTTTTTAAACTAGGTTTGGGTAATTTGATTGGATACTTTTTGTTTTGGGTATATAACTAGAGAGAATATTTGGTGCACATTATAATGTAAAATCATATTCTATCATGGTTTTAAATCATCTATAAGACATATGCATATGCACTTGCTCACACCATGTCTTAATATTGAACTATCGATAAGTAAAAAAAGACAGTGAGACAATTGTGTATACTTTCATTTCATGATATGCAATCTGCGAACATAACACAAATTAGTTGATTTTCATGGTCCTGTTACTCTTTTGCATTTATTTTTGGTTTCATGATTTTAAAAAAAAAAAAAAAAAAAAAAACTTAACTTGAGAAGGCTACAAATGTGCAATAAAGATACTAAACTAAATTTTAATATTTCAAAATATATATGTTTCTTTACTTTAATTTGGTTTACTTTTTTAAACAATCACTGCTGCGCACCCTTAACGTGATGATCACTTTACAAGTACAAAATTCTTGTAGAATGAGAGGTAAGGGCTAGAGTTCAAGTCTCTATAAGAGAATTTCACATATATTTATATTTAGATTAGGCTATAATAGAAATTCTATTTTGTATTAAAAAAAAAAAAAAACTACGTTAGTAGTAGAATTTTTTTCATTAAAAGAGAAAGGAGATGGCGAAAGACTAAAATGAGGGAGAGAGAGAACACAAAATCTCACTCTTCAATATCGATCGATAACCATCTCTATGTCTAATTTACCTGTCAAATAATCCTCATTAGGACGTTGAAACGTAAAACACGTTCAGTACTCTTAGTTGAATAAAAGTGCAAAGTCACAGCAGCAATAGCTTAGAACTTTCAACAGAAATGATTAAATTAGAAGAAAAAATAAAGATCTTATCTTTGATCGTATCTTTTCCACACTTCAATCAAGCAGATGTAATGAATCTTGGGGGGCATCTGTCAACTTATTTTGTTCCCAACTACCAGATCAAGACAAGTTGACTCTGGTGTATTTGAACTTAGTACGTAAGTCATCTTCCAGGTCTAAGTTTAATTAGAACTAGTGGCGGACTTTGTACGTTGTGCGTGATAATATTTTTAGAGTAGTTTCATTATTTTTTTTTCTTTAATTTGGACTAATTTAATAAATAATAATGTAATTCATAATTATATTTTGATTTATTATATAGACAATCATAAATGTAATATATATAATTTATGTTGTACCAAAATTAAAACAATACAATCAAAGACACCAATAAAAGTATCTAAAAAATTAATAAAACTCAACAAAATTACAATTCAAAATAAAAAAAAAGAAAGTGAAAAATAAAAGATTGTAACTCTTTTTCCTTAAAAAAAAAAAAAAAAAAACCAAGAGTATTTCAAAGGGGAAAAAGTAGAGAAATATTTTTGAAAAAAGAAGAATTATTGTGCTAATGATGTCATAATCTAATGTAATTATATAACATCTAATCCAACATGTGAAAAATGAATAGATAAATAAATAATGTTAAGCACAAAGTTGAATTTGTTTTCTTAAATATCTCAAAAAATACACTAATAAAATAAAGAGATGAAAAATAATATAAAATATTCGTAAACGCTTAAAACAATTCCTCAAGTATATATCTAAGAATGTCATATAACAATGACATAACAATTTTCTACTAATTTTTTAAACAAAATATTTACAAAAAGTGAAAGAAAACTGCACAAAGACTATTGTCTTCAACTGCACTAATTGTTCTCATCAGCTTGTCCAGGCTATCCTGTTGTCTAGGCTATCTTGTTGTTTTCTAAATAAACTAAAATTTGACAACAATACAAAATATGAAATATTATAGGGATAATTACAACAAACCCACCTGTGGTTAGACCCGTTTTCACTGTGCCTACCCGTGGTTCAAAACTTATCACTTTGCCCACCTGAGGTGCCTTCCGTTAGGGATCTGTTACCCACCTCTCCGTTTGCCGTTAGAAAAACACATTTTTAAAGAAAAACGAACATAACAAAGATCAAAAAGTTAGGGTTTTTTATTGCTTAAGAACTTCGCCTTAAAACTGCATAACTCAAACTCTCTCTCTTTCTTATGAATCAAATCAAAGGAAGAAGAAAAGGAGAGAGAGATCTGTGAGTGTTGTAATCTCTAAACTCTAAATCTATCATTTGTTATGACAAAAGAGAGAGATAAAGAGAGTTCTTGGAGTCGGAGTCTTAGGAGAGTAATAAAAGAAAAGAAGTTGAACATCAAAGCCCACGTGATTTTACAATCAGAATGATCGATCACCATGAGCCCAGATGCCAAGGCGGCGAGTGATACCATCATCCCAGTCACACTGCTCAAAAGCAACGGGTAAGAAAGAGCTTCACCCAGCCAACACGGTGCACCTCGCTGAACCCGCGTGGCAAAACGGTGTTCCTTGAGGAAGATTCGAAGTGGTTCCAGACGGTTCTCAAGGACTCGCCGTACCTGAAGGCCCACACGGTCAAGTACCGAACCCAGCTCTCCCAGGCCGACCATCTCCTCTCCTCGTACCGCTCCGAACGCCTCTGCTCGCCGTCCGATGCGTACCTACGTGGCAACACGCAGTGTCGTTTGGCGCTCGAGAATCTTCCCGACGAGGTGTACGAGACGGAGTGGGATTTGATAATGATCGACGCGCCGAGAGGGTACTTCGCCGAAGCGCCAGGTAGGATGGGTGCGATTTTCTCGGCGGCGGTCATGGCGAGGAACAGGAAGGGATCCGGTGTGACGCACGTGTTCCTGCACGATGTTGATCGGAGAGTAGAGAAGGCTTTTGTTGAAGAGTTTCTTTGTAGGAAGTACTTGGTTAAGGCTGTCGGGAGGCTCTGGCATTTTGAGATTCCGTCTGCGGCTAATAACGCTAGTGTTGCTGGGAGTAACTCAGTTACTTTTTGCTGAGTTTAATTTTTGGAAGACCTCTTTGGTCCACCTGATCTGGAAGTTGACGATGGTGCAGATGATGGGAGGTTGGGATTGAGAGCGGTTGGTGGTGATATAGGCTTAGAGTTCGAGGGCAGATTGCTGGCGGGTCGGATTAGATCTAGGGCACATTGGAGGACTCGAGATGAGTGGGTTTTGAGAGAAGGAAGAGGAAATATGAGTGGTGGTGGTGCCGGAGATGGAGGGAATGACAAGGGTAGTGTGGAAATTACGGGAGGAAAGGTGGGTGCAAAGCTCCATGCAAGGGTGAAGGATTGAATACATGTTTGAATAACCAATGGACAAGAGAATAGCAATACTGTTGGTTTGTGTTTTGTTCTAAAAGAAGTTCTTAAGCAAAAAAAAACTCTTAACTTTTTGATCTTTGTTATGTTCGTTTTTCTTTAAAAATGTGTTTTTCTAACGGCAAACGGAGAGGTGGGTAACAGATCCCTAACGGAAGGCACCTCAGGTGGGCAAAGTGATAAGTTTTGAACCACGGGTAGGCACAGTGAAAACGGGCCTAATCACAGGTGGGTTTGCTGTAATTATCCCAATATTATAATATGAATTTTCCCCAAATCAGATCAACAACAAACACCATTCATCAAAAGTATTTAATGTTGCAAATAAAATAATAATAAAAAATACTTGAATTAAGGAATACATATGAATTAGTCAATAATAGGACAATAAGGGTACAAACCTCTAGTTAATTATAAATCATGGTTCTCTTCCAAGATTTCTACGGAGGGCTCATCATCAAACCATGGAGTTATGTGGTTTTCCTTCTTTTTATTAAGAAAATTAGAGGTATGTGGTTTATTCACAAAGAGTAACACATGTTGTGGATAGATAAAGTATAATTTGATGATTTCTAACCATGAAAACCCCGCAAAAGATGATGAATATTATAGAGTAAAAAGGATCCAGAATTTTGCATATAGTACTCAAGAACGTGTCACAAATACTCATTAACTGACCTATTTCTAACAAATATAATTTGATTTAGTATTCTCAATGGGAACTGGTTTAAAAAGGGTGTGTCTATTGCAGACTTCAATTTGTAAAGAGCACTCCTAATGCTAATGCGGACATTAGAAGATTCAACGGTGCAAGATAGCCCAACCCCGAGGATTGTGATTAGGCAATTATGTTGAACATCAGGGCTTATGGGTTGGTCACACCAAACAAACAATTACTACCTAACAACCACCCTCCAAAAGAGAACACACACATAACTACATAAAATAAATAAATAAACAACAACAACAATGATGACTGCGAGGAGAAAAACTCACAATTTTTATCACCCCAGATCCCAAAATTCATAAATCCTCAGTAAAAATAAAAATCAAATACGTTCCACCATTTTTGTCTCCAACCTCTCACAGCTCCTCACATTGCCTTCACCAATTTTTGGTCACCGTTTTCGGCCACACCAATCAGATTTGTCCCAGTTGCAAATCTAAATGCCAAGAAACTTTGTTGTTGTTGTTGTGAGGGTGAGAGAAAGACATTGTGGAGAGGACACAAATAGAACTGTTGAAGGGGGGGGGGGGTGTTGTAAGTTTAGGTTGTGAAAAGAGATTATGTGTTTGGGAAATCAAGGCTTTTCTTTCAAGATTTCAACGAACAAGTCATCATCAAACTATGAAGATGCATGATTTTTTATATATAGAAAAAAGTAGGTATGCGATTTCTTCACAAAAGATTCACACATGCCATGAAAAGATAAAGTATATTTCGAATATCTTACAATGAGAACACTGCTAAAGACAAAGAAAATTATAGAGAGCAACAAGGATCTAAAATTCTGCATATTGTAGTCCAGAACGAGATCTTATTACATAGATACTCATTAACAGATCCATTTCTAACAAATATTATTCGATTTGGTATTCATAATGGGAACTGCTTTAAGAAGGGTGTCTCTCGCAGACTTCAATTTGTGTAAAGCACTCCTAATGCTAATGCGGGCATCAGAAGCTTCAACTGTGCAAGATAGCCCAACCCCGAGGATTGTGATCAGGCAATCATGTTGAACATCAAGGCTTATGGGTTTGTCATTATAGTAAAGGCTGCACATAAGTTGTAGCATCTTAGGGTCGAGTACTTGCATTATGTTGGCAGGAAAAGCTGATTGCACCCATCTGATTAGGCTTAGGTCTCCAATGAAGCTCTCATGTGTTGGTCTTTTCCCGGTAAAGAGCTCTAGCAGCATTACACCAAAACTGTATACATCTCCAGTGGTTGATGGTTTCTCTCCCATGCCGTACTCTACATCATATATAGTTGATTCAATATGTTAATAAAAACTTTTTTTTTTCTTAAAAGCATGATAAAAGATTGAATGAGACAAAAGATTTTTACTCTATTATGGCTATTTAGAATTGTTAAAATTTAGCAAAAAAGAATATAGAGAAAAGAAAAAAAGTTCAAAAAATCTTTTGTCTTACTCTAATCTTCCACTTTATACTCCATCATGCAATCTTATACTCCTTGTAGATTTAAGGAACTCTTGCGAATTCAAGGTTATTTTTAGAAGTAAGCGTGTTTTGTTTTTTGTTTTCTTGAAATAGCTGTGTTCCACTTCTTATTGCTTCCGTATCCCACATTATAATGGGATATAGAACTTTTATTCTATTCTTTAACCAAAAAAAAAAAAAAAACTCTAATTTTTTGTGTAATATTATCTATATAGTATGAAGATACGAGCAATGCTAGGACCACAAACAATCATACAATTTTTGTCACAACATACCATGTGGCTAGTTGTGAGTCGTGGAAGTCTAGGACCACATGGATTCATCATTTTTTTCTTTACCACTCACAATTCACCACAAGGTGAATTGTGACAAAAATTGTATAAATTATTACGGTACTAGCATTTCTCATGAGTATATATATAAGAGTTGACCTACAAGGCCTTAATTAGGTCTTGAATTAAAGATAATTGATATTATATTTTTTTATTCAAGTCATAACCAAGAGTTGACTATATGCAATAAAAATGAAGAAATTATATGCACGTAGCAAAATAGAAGAAGTAGATATTATATATATTTTTTATAATGCTAACACAGATGAGGAATGTTTAAATGAAGAAAATGGCAAGCCAGTACTAAATCAAGGTACTCCATTTACAAGTGCCCAACAGAAGAGAAAGCTGTAATAGTACTAACCTGGAGGTATGTATCCTACGGAACCCTTTAGAACATTTGTACAGCTAATAGAATGTTGAACGTCTGCTCTTTGCATCAGCAACCTTGCCAGCCCAAAGTCTCCAATCTTGGCAGTCATGTCTTCACCCAAAAGAATGTTGCTTGGCTTCAAATCACAATGCACCACTGGAACTTCACAGTCATGGTGCAGGTAATCCAATCCACAAGCAACATCAATGGCCACATTCAATCTCTCCACAACATTCAACACATCCCCATTCGCATTCTTCCTCTTGCCATTGACCCAGTCTTCTAAGCTGCCATTACTCAGATATTCATAAACCAGAGCCAGAAATTCCATGTTCTTGAAGTCTACGCTAGAGCATGATGTGATCAGCTTAACAAGGTTCCGGTGCCTAACATTCCTCAGAGCCTCACACTCTGCAAGAAAACTCTTCCAAGAGCTTGTCCTCTTAGTGTCAAGGACCTTAACTGCCACAGCAATTCCTTGCCTTAGATAGCCTTTATATACAGACCCAAAGCTCCCGTTTCCAAGAAAGTTTTCTTGGTTGAAGTTTCCAGTTGCTTGACGAAGGTCATTGTATGAGACCATTTGATGTTGTCCTTTCACCGATTCAGAAGCACCTGTAATCTTTGATTTATTTCTCTTTAAGTAGAACAGTGAGCCAAGAATAAAGCAAAGGGCTAATGATACCAGGACACTGGTAATACCAACAAGTTTGGCTACCTTTCTTCCCTTACTAGTTTTGACACATGCCAACTGCAAACAAAGCTTTGGGTTGCCTTCCAAATGGACTTCAGAGGGATTTCCAAAAACCCCACTTACCGGAACTACCCCTTCCAAATTATTGAAAGATAGATTCAAGGACTGAAGGGCTTGAAGGTTTTGGAGTTCAACAGGAATGGAGCCAGAAAGTTGGTTGGAAGAGAGATCTAGAGTGTCAAGGCCTTTCACGTCTTCTAAAGTACTAGGAATAGGACCTGAAAGTAAATTCCTGGCCAACAATAATTTCTGCAAGCTCCTACATTTTCTGATTGAGTTGGGGATATTACCAGAAAAAAGGTTGTCAGAAAGGTCAATGGTAGCAACATTTTCTAGAAGAGAAACTTCTTCAGGCAAAGGTCCACTTAAGAAGTTTTTTGACAGATTGAAAACAGTGCTCAAACTAGGGAGATTGAAAATTTCTCTAGTTAAGTTCCCATTAAACTTGTTGTTGGATAAGTCCATGGAAAGAAGTTTTTGGAAGTTCCCAAAAGTAGTAGGTATATTACCCACCAAACTATTCCCTGATAAATCAATTTGGTTTAGCTTTTGGAGATTACCTAGGGAATTTGGAATACTACCAGATAATCGATTTCTTGCCAAACCCAACATTTGCAATTCCTTCAAATGGCCAATTTCAGTTGGGATTTCACCAGAAAGTGAATTGTAGCTCACATTTAGCAAAGTTAGGCCACTAAGATGACTGATAGAGGTGGGTATGTTACCCTGAAAACTATTTCCTCCCATGTACAACTTTGAGAGAACCTTTGAAAGATTGCCTATTGATTCTGGAATCACACCCTCAAAATGGTTGCCATCAATTGCAAGGAAGTTGAGATGAGTGCTGTTTTTCAAAGAAGTAATGAAACTAAGACCATCCTCACTAACGATATCATTATAACCAATATTGTACATTTCAAGGAATGGGAGATTTTCTAGGCCTGGTGGTACTGTTCCTTCCAAACGGTTGTGTGCCATGCGTATGACTTTTATATTGGTTAGATTTTGCAAAGACCATGGAATTTTGCCCGTGAACTTATTAATGCAGAAGTTGAAAACTAAAAGATTTGGGAGTTTAATCCCAATATCTCCAGGAATTTCACCTAATAAGTCGTTTGAAGCTACGGCCAAAGAAACTAGGGAGGACATGTTGTATATTGACGGAGGAATGGTGCCAGAAAAATTGTTAATGGTAAGATCAAGTTCCTTCAAATTTTGAAGGTGGCCTAAGTCACTAGGTATTGCACCACTGAGAGTGTTGGTGCCTAAGCTTAAGTTGGTGAGCGAAGAAAGGTTACCTATGGCTGGTGGAATTGCACCATAGAGATGGTTTCTTGCCAACTTCAACACTTCCAGCTTTGTCAAGTAGCTAAACTCTTCAGGAATTCTTCCTGTGATATTCTTGTTTTCAGACAAGTCAAGGACTCGGAGCTCAGTCAATTGGCTTAAACTTGAGGGTAGCACACTTTCTAGCCTGTTGGAGCTCAAGTTAAGAACTCTCAAACGGAAAAGATTGCTAATTTGATCAGGAAGCATACCTGTGAATTGGTTTTGTCCAAGTTGAAGGGAACGTAGGAAGGAGAGGTTGCCAATATGAGGGCTAATGGACCCTTCAAGTCCAAAATCTGAAAGATCAAGGCCAACCACTCTCTGGCCAGGCAGGCCAGAGTGCTTATTGCACACAACTCCAGTCCAATTGCATGGGGATGAGCTGTTTTGGTCCCAAGAAGTTAAGAGGGTGGGAGCCTCTAGACTTATTCCAGACTTGAATGAGATCAAGGCTTCCTTATCTGTAAGGATACTCAAGGTGGCACACTCAACTCGAAGAAAAACGCATGTGCAAAATATAAGGACAAATAATAAGGTAGACTGAAGCATTTGCTGGGAAGGGGAAGCCATGAATCTTGGTAATTGGTTGTGAGTTGGAGGGAACTCTCGTTGATGAGTATTTATAGCAATTCATTTGCTGTGGGCCAATAGCGACTGCTATAATACGGCCCAAAGTAATTGGATTGCTAAAGTCAACCGAACCCCTAGCCTAAGACTTTTCGTGTTGCTTGCAATTTGGGTTCACTTTTTGTTCTATGACTTGGTCAAGGAAAGATTTTTTTGTTGAAAAACTGAAAGATAAAAAGTTTTAAGAGAAATTATATATTCACAATATTTTTACAATAAATTATAAGTGGTAGGTTGTTATTGGTTGTTATAATTGGGGCAAAAAAGTAATCTTAGTGTTAAGTTCAAATTTGAACCAATAACAACTAACCACCTATGATTTGTTGTGAAAATGTTGTGAAAATGTTGTGGATTTAGCACCTCCCAAAGTTTAAACTTGGGGTCTCACTTTTTTTTTTGATTTAATAAATGAAAGATTTTTGTGTTGTGTGTTGAGGATATGAACAAATTCACAAGCATCTTTCTTAATTATTGATCAACATTTTATAGTTTAGAGTGGTGGTCTAGTGGTTATTAGACCTACTCCAAAGTGGTTTTAAAGTGGAGGTCTTAAGTTCAAATCCTACCATGAAAATTACTTGGAAAAAACGCCCCACAATCCCGTCCTAATGTTCACTAGTTCCCTTGTGGGACTAGAATAACAGCTATTACTCACCGATTATCTAGCTTGCAAACCTAAACCCAATAGGTAGGATGCTATTATAGTAACACTCAAATTGGGAAGCTACTCTAGTAGCCCCTTCCTACAATCTATTTTCATTAAAAAACATTTTATAGTTTCGCAAGGAACCTCATTAGTCAATAACCAACAAATGATGGTGGAAAATAAATATAAATCTTCTATATCACTTTTTGCGTTCCACTTTATATTTCACTAATAATGGAATGTCATATGTTTGAACTTTTTTAAAAGAAAAGTAAAAAGAATACATGACAAATTGTAATTTGTGGAGTATAAATTGAAACACAAAAGAGTGACATAGGGTCTGTTTGGATAGAACTTATTTTGCTGAAACTGAAAACTGAAAACTGAAAATACTGTAGCAAAATAATTTTTAAATATGTGAATAGTGCTGTGGGACCCATTTTTAATGAAAAAGTTGATAAAAAGTGGAGTTTGTGGGACCCGTGAACAGTGCACAAGTGCACTGTTCACAGTAGACCGGGTCAACAGTTGCGGTTGGGGAGAAAAAAAAAAAAAAAAAAAAAAACGCAGAAAGAGGAAACGTAGACGCGCAAACGCCATATTCAAACTGCACCATAATATTTGTATTGGTGGAGTATAAAGTGGAACACAAGTGGGATATAAGATTTTGTATTCATCTAAGATGTACAATTATTTCTTCTTATTGGCAACCTCTCCTTCCTATGTTAATCGTGCCTCAACCTTTATTTTCAATTATTTCTTCTTCTTTTCATAGTTCCTTGACAGAATTTTCCAACATGGCCGCATCAATAAGCCCTATTATAGGTAGAAATACTTGCGATAGGATTGATACCCTGTATATTTAGACTTCTATTCTATTTAATTGATTCTTTTGTTGGGTGGTTAGCAATAAACCCTTTGAGAGTTTTCTCATTAGGATTTTCTTTTCGTAATCATATCACCTGTGTGATCTTTATATTTGCTATGATTATTCTTTGTGATATTGTGGTCTATTTGAAATTAAATAACATAATTAATCGAGTTGGTTTAAATTGAATTCAAATCAATCAATCACGATCTGTTTGTTTCAACGATGATGTTTTCTAGAAAAATGAGTCAATTTTCAAGAAACATTTTCTATAAAACTATTTCATTTTCCAATGTTTGGTAGCAACTTTAAATGAGTTGAAAAACAACCTCCTAACTTCCCTTATTTAGTTTGCTGTGAGATAGAGTTGTTTTCCAAAAAAATTTAATGGAAAACAATCTCTAAAAATAAGACATACTTTTTATGTTGACCAAAGATAGTTTTCCTTTGACTTATCTTTTTTTTATACTACCAAACACTGGAAAATAAAGAAAACTATCTTAACATAAGGTTTTCCATTGAAACAAACGGAGCGTAACAAATTAAACTTCTCAGGCTAACTAATAGACAAATATCTAGAGTCTAGACGACAACCAAGTCCATATGATGCAAAAAATCCAAGGATCTAATGCGTTGGCGGACACCAATTAGGCTGACTATAAAGTCTATAATGTGTCTTTCTCAAAAAAATAAAATAAAATAAAGTCTATAATGTGTCGGCAACTGCATGGGACTATGGGAGTCAAGAACACGCAAATATAGAGTAGGCATTAGGCACTTTAGGAGAAAATACATGGTTTTTCTGATGTGTATCTTCCCTCTCACATGAGGGTGAATTCCACACTTGTGAGAGGGAGGAT
This sequence comes from Quercus tomentella, assembly GCA_028535165.1. Classification (NCBI taxonomy): domain Eukaryota; kingdom Viridiplantae; phylum Streptophyta; class Magnoliopsida; order Fagales; family Fagaceae; genus Quercus; species Quercus tomentella. Next base: position 3,631,762 of record JAPQVY010000155.1, on the reverse strand, counting down.
GCATACACCGAAAACACCATATACCATCTTGACAATCCAAACTAGGACAAAACCCATTGTGAGAAAATGATGTATCTAGCGGTCTTTAATAGACTAATAGGCAGCTACCAATATATAGAAAGAAGAAAATTCTTAGTTACATTATACTTGTAATTTAAGATTCAGATTCTAAACTGAACAAATGTGAATGATATTGTATACATTTTGTTTGATTTACAATGTAAGATTTAGATCGCTAGTAGAATATAAATCTATAACTCTGACCCGTTTGCTCACACACTCAACTTGGAGCTGGTGAACACAAATGATTGATTTTGCTCAAACTTATATCGCAAATTAGTCTTAATGAAAAGTTACATGCCACATCTACTGATGCGGTTGCGCTTAATGCAGTGTAAAAACATACGCACATATGTTAGTAAAACCACATATATATATATATTATATCCACCTGTATCTTGAAGAGTCGAGTTTTTTGAGTTTTGCAAGGGATTTTTTTTTTTTTTTTTTTTTTTTAAAAAAAATAATACAAACCCATTACTTTCTTTGCCTTTCCCATTAACTTTTTTAGCAAACAAACAAGTGGAGATTGGTTGGAGATGGAGATGATTTTTCTCTCGTCTCTATGATTGTGAATGGGGAAAGAAAAAAAAAAAAAAAAAAGAGGAAAAGGAGTAGAGATGAGAGAGAATAGAGGGGGAGAGAGAAATGTTTTTGAATTTTGGTAAAATGATTTTGTAAGGTTGAATTTAATCAACCATGTGTTGGCTTTATTCCATGACAAATTTGCTTGTAATACAGCACTTAGAAACCCTGTATTTAGGTGGGAATCATGTAAGGGTAGTGTGTGAGAGAGTGTGAAGAAATGCTCAAGACTGTGCAATGAAGCAGGGACTCGCGGCTCGATCTCGCGGGAGGCTCGCGGCTTGCAAGCCGCCAAAAGTTGCACACGTGCAGAGCATGCAGGGGAGCTGAACAGTCATGCCAGCTGGAGTACTACAGGACAAAAATCCAGACTAGCCATTCAGCTAGCTCGCGGCTTGAACTCGCGACTCAGTCAAGTCGCGAGGTCAAGTCGCCTGTCAGCCCTGTTTTGGAAAAATTGACTCTTTGCATTCCATTCTCATACCAGTATAAATACCCCTCATTCCCACAAAATATGTGTGGCTATTCAGAAAGAAAAACCCTAAGAGTGGTTTCTTCAAAACACCCACCCAATTAGAGAGAGCTACTCATTCTTAGAGAGAAATCTTTGTAATCTCTTCTCACTCCCTCTCTCATTGTCATACCTATTGAGAGGAGATTTCTATCCAAACACTACCCACACCCATTTAGAGTGTTGAGTGTTTTTGGAGCTTTGGGAAGCATTGGAAGATGCCAAGGATGGCGGATGCTATGGTCAAGTAGCGGAATCCGAAAGCTAGAAAAGAAATAGGTTCGGCGCAATCTCGTTGGAGCAAGAAGTTTGGAGGGCTTAGGTACATCGGGTAGATTAGGCTTGGAGGGTCTATTGCTGTTCATGTATCCCAACTACATTTTCTAGTGGATTATTGACCGCTTGGAGGGCGGCGGAGAGGTTTTACGCCGAGGGCTTCGGTTTCCTCTTCGATAACACATCGTGTGTTGTCCTTGTGTTTGCATCTCTCTTCCCTTTATCTTTGCCTTTTATTTTCTGCCTTGGATGTGTTTTCAATTGGCTTAGATTGTTTACCAATTCTGTTTATAGCTTTTGTTCATTTTCCGCACACTTGTTGTTTGACATAAAGCTTGAATTGGTTAATTTGTAAATTGGGGGTCTAAACGTTCAAGGGTGTTTTTACACATATTTGAACTTTCAGATTTTAATGAGATCAAGGGATGGCATTTTTTAAGAGTAGTGTTTATTACAGACACCTTAATACACACATGCTTACACTTTACACAACTAAAAAAGTAATTGAAATCACGATTTCAATATTTATCCCCTTTTTTTTTAATGGCCACATCAATTCGGAACTCGACTCTTGAAGAGAAGAGTTTAAAAAATGTTTTTTTTTTTTTTTAATATAAGTTTGAAACAAGTCTACTTGGCCAAATAATTTACCAAACAGCATTGTTGAGCAAAACGTTAACACAAATACATACAGCTACACAGGGGATCACTTCTTCTTCTATTCAAGGATTTTTTTTATTTATTTATTTATTTTTAAATAAACTAAAAGATCGTTAATTTAGTGCTCGTTTTGGAATGTTTATCTTCATTGGTTTATTAAGTTCAAAATTAAATATGATAAAAATACAGTTAATCTTAAAAAAAATAAAGTTCCAAAAAGTTATACATAAATAAAAAGCTAAAATGTAAATTGCACCATCTAAATTTGAATTACAGACACTCATTTAACTTTATTTTCGTTCAATTAAATAAAACCAAAAGTACAAACAAACAAAAAATTGTTATGAAATTCCAAATAAACATATATTTAGTATTAACAAACTGTCAACAATCATTTATGAAAAGAGAACTTGGCGTGTGTCTTTGATGCGTGCGTCTATTGCTGGGTAAGGGCAAAAATATTTTGTTTAAAATTTTTTAAAGGACTAAGTTGTTTGTTTTAGGTAAGTATTAGTTAATTAGATTTAACTTTTTTAGCTTTGCCATTGGTAATTTTTGTTGTTGGACTAATTTTTTTGGACTTTTTAATTTTGTTTTATATTTTAGACCTATAATTTTTTTTTCTTCTTTTTATGGCATTTAAAATGATCAATGATATTGTTAAAGGGGGTAAGTGTAATTTCATTAAACCAAATTACTAAAATTAGCACCCCTAGGGCATTGGCCCCAAAGTCCGAGAATAGCTACCTTCCTTACTTCATCAACATTGATTGATGATAATATAACACAACAAGATTTTGTTGACAAAATCATGGTTTTAGAAATCAGACTACGGGCAAAACTAGATTTGCATCCGGTTCCTAGTTTTTATCGGTTTTGGGCATTTTTATTGGATCGGATTGGTACTTGATTCTTAGTTGAACCGGTCGGACTGGCCGATCTGGTCCGATTTTTAAAACCATGGACAAAAAAGACTTTACAAACATTGTCATATATGTCACGTGTCATGCTTTCTCCTTCACACTAATTTGTGGATGACTTTCCAACATTATAAACCCATGTCTATTGGCTATGGCTTCGGTCAATGAAGTGTGATCTCTCAAGTCTTTTGGCTATGGCTTTGGTTAATGAAGTGTGATTTCTCTTTCATTATTATTTTACTAAGAGAAATTTTATGTTCACAATAAATTTTAAGTGACAGGTTGTTACGGGTTTTTATTAGTGGGCAAAAAAGTACTTTTAGTTGTAAGTTTAATTTAAAATTAATAACAACTTACCACCTATAATTTGTTGTTAAAATATTGTAGAAGTAAAACTTCTCTTTTGTTAAAATGATACCAATAATATCCAATTCTCATATCAATTTTTGATTTTTAGTGTAAATGTTGTGGTATTGATCACTTCTCTCAAAGGAATGACTATCACTTAACTATACGGATCTATTGGAATTGGGAAATGATGTAGTTTACTATTTTATTTGTTTAAGTTTACAATTTCATTTACATCTTGTGGTTTTAAATTTTTAGAGTAATGCTAGGATCACAATTTTTGCCACATGCAGCCAACCCACCATTTTTATTCCACCTTTGTGATTTACCACATGAACAAGTTGTGACAAAAGTTATGATGTTAACATTTCCCAAATTTTTAATATGCAAACAGGTTCCCACTTGACTTGATTGCCCTACCATAAATCTCACGCTAAGTAATCGTCTATTTCATTGACTATAATATCAGTTCATTTCTTACCCTGACCTGCCACTTGAATTATTCTCCACCATCAACCTCATCCCAAGCAACAGGCTATTTCATGACTTGATTGCCCTACCATAAATCTCACGCTAAGTAACCGTCTATTTCATTGTCTATAATGTCAGTTCATTTCTTACCTTGACCTGCCACTTGAATTATTCTCCACCATCAACCTCATCCCAAGCAACAGGCTATTTCATGATTGGAAAAATATTGTTTCAAGCTAATTTTCATTCCCTTTCACACGTATTCATAATTGATATAAGAATATTCACATTTAAAAAACGTCAATAAATTAATATATAAAAATAGATGTGAAAAAAAATATATGAAATTGTGAATGTGAGAGAATCAAAGTGTAAAAGGGTGCTTGGATAGATGAAAATTGAGTTATATAACTCAGTTTTCATCACCCAAAGCTCAAAAAATGTGGAACCATTCAGCAAAAAAAAAAAAAATAAATAAATTGTGGAGTTAAAACTCAACTTGTTTGGATTGATTTTTTAGTTGAGTTTCTATAACTTTAAACTCAAAATTTTGAGTTTGAGTTATAGAAACTGAAAACACAATTCCGATATTTTTGAATTATGAATTTCAATGGCACTCTTGTAAATACTCAACCTTGGTGGGGCCACAGCTATGTATGGTCAAATCACTTTGTGTGAGTTATATAGAAGAGATAAGAGTCCCGGCACTTAATGCAAAAATTTGAGTTAAACAAGTTATATATAGGGTGAGTGAAAAAATAAAGTTATGGAAATTGAGTTTGAGTTATGAATGATATTGAAAAAAGAGCCAAACTTACGTATAGTACTTCACCCCTTGGCTTAAGGTGGCGGTAAGCTTACCCACCCTGTTGTCTTAGCATGAATAATTATTGATTCAGCTCTAGAAATGTGCTATTTTTTAAGTTCTCCTGTCAAGATTCTGTCATGTGGATTTTTTTTTTCATGAAATGGAAGCGTATTTTTTAGTTAAGTAAGTACATGACTAAATTTTAAGAGGAAAACTTAAGTAACAACACTTAAGGTACTGTACTTAAATTTTGTCCTTTAAAAAAAGTGTCTCACAGTTCACAAATACCATTAGACACGTGAGATTACTTTTGGGAAAGGATCTTTTCCTACTCAAAATTTTTAATTCTTTCCTATTTTTAGCTACAGTTGGGACACATAACCTTTTTACTTTTTATTCTATTCAAGTTTTTTTTTTTTTTCATGTAAAAAAATTTGGAAGGTGGTTTATTGCTCGTCTTGGAACGTTTATTTTCAATGATTTATTAAGCTTAATTTTTTTTTGATAAAAATACAGTTATACTAAAAAAGTAAAATTTTAATTAAAAAATTACTCATAAATGAAACAAATTAAATGTTTTTGGAAAAAAAAAGTTTAATATAAAAAAAATAAAAATTATACATAAATAAAAGTCTATTAGTATTATTGACCATAGAGGGTTTAATAATTGTCCAAGTTAATTGTCCATCTCAATTCTGTTAGTTATAATTGATATAAAATTATCATGTATTGTACACGTATTTATTTAAAAATAATATTTGTTCTTTTATAATAAAGTGATCATGTGCACATTACGTAACCAATTTTTCGTTAGTGAGAGCATTCACATCTAAAAATTACTTCATTTTATCATCTCAAAAACTACTTTATCTATTATATAATACAATTTTACAATACACTCAACATCCCAACTTTTATTTTACCATACAACACATTAAATTAATATATCTATACAATAAAATAATATAACCCAAAATCATCTCTATTCTCTCCCATCTCTCTCGTCTCTCTTCCCCTGCCACTGCAACCACCTACTCCCACCGCCACCACCACGAACAAACCCAAAAAAGTTACCAAACTCAAACAAACCACTACTACCTCATTGCCTAAAATCTAAACTTTCAAGTAGCTAAATTAAATATTTAAACAAAAACCAATCAACCTATTAAGCAAAAACTCAATCTTAAAATCAAAAGAACTCCAGCAATCAAATTAAACACTAAAAAACAAAAACCCATTAAAAGCAAAAAAAATCATCGGCGACCTTGAGCACAAATCCCAGTCATCGGCAAGCTTGAGCAACTCATCATTGGTGAGCTTGAGTAGCCCATCATCGGAGACGAGAAGATTATGCCGCTAGACCCACGACCCACGTCGCCACCTAACCCACGCTAGACCTATGCCCATGCCATAAAAGAGCCACCACTGTGAGCTAGAGAGAGAGGGGCTTGGAGCGTTCTGGAGAGAGGGAGAGAAGATGCGACACTGAAGAGAGATAAAGAACCAGTTATTTTGGAATAAAAAATATTATATGAGATTTGGGATATTGCTACAGTACCATTATATCTTTGGGATAGTATTGTAGCATAATTGTAAATTTTTTTAGATTTACAAGTCTGGGTAATGTAAGTTTTATGGGATTTGATGCTAAATTTTAGCATATCTGAAGTTTTACAACTCCGAATATTGATGCTCTTATAGTTAATAAAAACTAAGATGAGGTTAAATGGGATAATTTTTAAATCTTAAAGGTTAAGATTACATAATCGATAACACAGGAGCTTTTTACATTTTGGGCTAAATAAAATAAATTTATTAAAAAACCAAATATGACAAAAAAATTTGCTACCGGAACTAGGGCTGTCCACGGGTCGGGTCGGGTTAGGTCGTGTAGGCTCCGGAAGTGAGGCTGTTGGGCCTGGATACACTTGGGCTAACAATTTATTTGTAAAGTGGGTTTTTGAATTTCCTACTAAGGGTCGTTCTCGGCAGAGAGACTCAATACAATATTCACTCTACTCTCCTTTTTTCTGAACCCCTTTCTCTTCCCAAGCTCCTGCTATTTATAGCCAAGGTTAGTGGAGGGATTATGATTGCAGCTGCCAATAGTGCTATTGAAGGTCCAATATTGTTTGCTTTAAGTGGGTGTTTAGGTGAAGGTGGGATGCAGTAATTGTGGCCTTGGAACTTGGTTCCAGCCTAGTCAATTGTGCTCGGCAATGCAGTTCCCCGACCATTTCGTGGCCTCCCCGGACAGGATTTATGAGCTTGTTAAGGAAAACTCATGCCGAGCACCTCCCAGGATCCGTGACCCGAACTCTGCTCTTGCATGAAGGCAGTTTCAAGGATTTAGGGCAATTGGGCCGCCACGTTGGGTTTGGGCCCAGGGCCCATACAAGTCTAGGGATCTCGGTACCGTACATTAGCCCCCCCTTGATTCATCCCCGGTTACCGGGAAGAATCAAGGAGCTGGACGGGCCTCTTGCTCTCGGGGATCCTAGGGCCTGGGACTCGTGATTATGGTTTCCCATTAATGCTCATCTCAAAAGACGTGCCGTTTCGCGGCGTCAGGTACAGTCGTCATTATTACCTGACGGTTCGTGAACCGAAACGACACGCGAATGGGCTTCCTTTGGTATTCGCAGGGCCGTTCGTAAAGCGTGCCCATTTATTGTTTGATTAACCGTTTCTTCGTCCCTCCTCCTGATCCTATAAATAGTTCCCCTCAGAACTTTCTCTCATTTTCCCTTCATCTCCGATTTTTTTGAGTTTACTCTCTGCCGACCAACTTTCTCTGCGTTTTCTCACCTGCTCAGTGTTCCTTTCCTCCTTAGAACCCCAAGTAAGTTTTTCTTCCCCTTCCTATTCCTTTAGCTTTATTTCTTCAAGTCCCCTTTCACAGTATTAAGCGTCAGGGATGGGTTACTCTTACCTTTTAGAGACCTCGGCTGCCTTGGCCACCTTTAGGAGCAAATTTAGCATCCCCGATGACGTGGAAGTGGTATACTGCCATGAGAGTGACATCGCTCTCCACCGAGGACAAGGCACAGTCTTTTTTCCTTTGATGTCAATTTTAGAGGGCGGGGTTAGGTTTCCCGTGGACCCCCTTCTCACAGATACACTTAGGTACTATGGACTGTGTCCCGACCAGCTTTCCCCCAATTTTTACTGGGTGGTTAGCTGCGTCAGTAGGTTGAATCACACCTTTAATTTACAGTTAAATCATCATGACATTAACCACATGTATAGCCTCTGTGGGAACAAAGCTACCAACTATTACCTAAAGACAAGAGATAATCGGGTACGGTTGATATCATGCCTGCCCGATTCGAATAGGAACTCCGCCGGGGAGTTCGTTCGCGTGCGCGGCAATTGGTTTGCCGGGGACGTCCCTTGCCCCCTTTCACGGCGTGAAGTGGGTTTGTACCATTCCCTTAATCTAACTGCTTTCCTCCCCTTTTTCATTTCTGTTCATTAAGGTAAAGCTCCATTAACAGATATTGATATGATGTTTGCTCTTTTGCAGACGGCAAGGTTTTCGTTCCGGATCTCAGAGCCGTCCACGTCAAGGATTTGAACTTCACTCTTCGCTCCGAGATATACGTGCATTGGGACGGCCAACTCCGGGCCTCGCACCTGATCCTCGGAGTAGAACCGGTCTACTCCACCTGGCAGAATTTTAAACAAGCACTTCTGGTGGATAGTCCCCTGCTCTCATATATTGACGTTCGGTACGCCAACTTCCTGCCACCGAAGCTTACAATTGGGGAGGCGAGGGAATTTGGACGGCGCTTCACCGCCTCGGACGAGCTAGCTCCTTTGCGAGACGAGTCCGCGGAACGCGTTTCTCGGCGCCTCAGAGAGTTAGCCCACGAAGCCATTCGAGAAGAGAATCCCGTTCAGGAGCAGGTGCAGCCCGAGAACCAAATTGTTGAGCCCCAGCAACCAGCGTTTGAAGCGGCTACCTTGTCGGCTGAAGATACCCGGTCCGGAGGAAGGATGGTGTCAAGGAGGGTCATGACCATCGATCGTTTCGTGCCCGGTGCACGGCAGCCCACGCAGCCCCTGCCTCCATCTCAAACTGGACGGGCCAGGAAGAAACAAAAGGTCACCGATCAACCTTCCACGGGGCCAGGAGATACAGCCGTTCAGACCCCTCCGCACCCAACGGGGGGGGTTGTCATTCGTGAGCCGCAGACCCAGATTGGTCCGAGGGCTGCGTCCTCCTCCCAAGCGGCTCCAGCATGGAAGCCTAAGTTTCTGTTGGACGGCAAGCCTTTGCCTTCAACTGCTTGCGTGCGGATATGGGAGAAAGGCGAGGGTGGTCGTGTTGCCCAAACCCTGGCCGAGGGCCTCCTTCTTCCAGAGGACGTGCACGCCTTTGAGGAAGGATCTGAGGAGTCTGTAGGGCGCCGATTAGAATGGCATGCTATTGCGGTAACTCCTTAGTCATCTATTTTCTCCTGTACATTATATTCCTGTTTTATCGCTAACTTTTTGTGACTGCTAGGCTGCTCAATTGGCTCACATCATGGCCGGCCGGGCACGAGATCTCGCCGAGGAGGTCGAGCGTGAAAAGAGTGCGCGGGAGTCAGCGGCCAGATCAGTGAAAGAAAAGCTTAAGGCAGCTGAGGACGCCGAGAATAAGGCTGCCGTAGCGGAGCAAAACTGGGCGCTGGCAGAAAAAAGATGTGCCGAGCTTCTGACCAAGCAGAATGAAACTGACGTGAAGCTGGCTGAAGCCATCAGCCTGAACACTTCTAACGCCGAGGAGCTAGCTGACCTAAGGGCGGCCCTGACGGAGTGCGAGCAGAAGTGGTATAACGAAGGCTTCGTTGATGCCGAGCAGTCTGCAGAGCCGGTCGTGACTCAGGCACGGAAGTTGGGTTTCGAGGCTGGGTGGTATGCCGCTCTTCACGCACTGGGTGTTGCCGAGGATTCCCACCTGAGAGATCCCGGCCAGATTCCCTTCCCGAGAGATGTAATCGCCGCGCATGATCCCCCGGTCACTGTTGACGAGGAGGAAACGGCAAGCATGAGGGAGCTTGTTGAACAAATTGACGCCCATGCCGAGCCAGAGGACATGGAGGCCACCAGCATCCCAACCGTGCAGGACCTTCTCGGCGAAGAATCGTGCTACCCTCTCACCGACCAGACAGAAGTGAGAGATCCGACCCGTCCTTCCAGCTGATTAATTTTACGCTTTCATTATTTTTCATCGCACTTGTAGTTTTTATGTTTGTTGGTTTATTTGCCTATGTCGCCGGGATGTGGCGGACGAACAATTTACGGTTTAATTTGCCCGTTTGATCGGTAATCAACTGCCTTTCTTAACTTTGGTCTTGGTTTGTTGAATGAATCTTATCTTTTTGATTATCTCGCTTTGACTGTGTCAATGTTTATGCCGTGCATGTGATGATATCCAAAGCCTATCATGCAGTGCCTTGAATAGTCCGAGATGAATTTTAATGTTCGGAGGGTTGGGGCTCCCATATGCTTGGTGGCCTGGCCCTGCCGAGGAATATGATTTCATCTTTTGATCCTTTACCTTCTTGCCTCAAAGGCGTTTCCCCCTGCTCGGTGTTTTCAATCCTGTCGTGGGCCAGGTTTTTGTCCTTAGAGCTTTTAGCGACAAGGTTTCCACCTGCTCGGCGATTTTAATCGAGCCGAGGCCAGGTTTCTGTCCTTAGAATTTTTAGCGATTAGGTTTCCACCTGCTCGGCGATTGTAATCGAGCCGAGGCCAGGTTTCTGTCCTTAGAATTTTTAGCGATAAGGTTTCCACCTGCTCGGCGATTATAATCGAGCCGAGGCCAGGTTTCTGTCCTTAGAATTTTTAGCGATTAGGTTTCCACCTGCTCGGCGATTGTAATCGAGCCGAGGCCAGGTTTCTGTCCTTAGAATTTTTAGCGATAAGGTTTCCACCTGCTCGGCGATTGTAATCGAGCCGAGGCCAGGTTTCTGTCCTTAGAGTTTATTTGCAGTTCTCTTGGTGTGTATTAACGGGAACAAAAACAGCATATACAAATGAACTTCATCATAATCTCAACCTTAGCAAAATACAAGCTTTGGCTTACACGTAGAACTTCTTTAAGTTGCTGGCGTTCCACGGCCGAGGAAGCGGCCTCTCGTCAAGGTCCTCCAAGAAGTAGGCCCCCGCACCAGCGATGGCTGTAACTCTATACGGTCCTTCCCAGGTTTGAGCAAGCTTGCCGGCAGATATGTCTCGCATGCTTCCCACAACTTTTCTCAGGACCAATTCTCCGGCACTGAACTCCCTTTCCTTTACATTCCGGTTGTACCTTTGGGCTAATCTTTGCTGATACTCGGCGAGCCGTATGGTCGCCGCCTCCCTGCATTCCTCTAGCCAGTCCAAATGCTCCATCATCAGATCGGCGTTCTGGACGGGGTCGAACCCTGCGACCCGTGCACTGCACAAGCTCACCTCGGTTGGTATCACGGCCTCTGCTCCGTATGCTAGGGAGAACGGGGTCTCGCCCGTGGATCTTCTGGGGGTTGTGCGATAAGCCCATAATACACTGGGTAGCTCTTCTGCCCATCTTCCTTTCGCCCCGTCCAACCTTCTCTTCAATCCGTTCAAAATAGTCTTGTTCACTGCCTCAGCTTGGCCGTTGCTTTGTGGGTAAGCCTGTGTCGAATACTTGTTTTTGATGCCAAGCTCGCTGCAGAAGGCCCGAAAAGCTTTGCTATCAAACTGTAGCCCATTGTCGGTTACCAGAGAATTTGGCACTCCAAACCTTGTGACTATGTTTTTCCATACAAACCTTTTTACGTCGGTATCTCGGATATTGGCCAAGGCCTCGGCTTCCGCCCATTTTGTGAAGTAATCAACAGCCACCAATACAAAACGGCGGTTCCCCGTTGCTCGGGGGAATGGTCCGAGGATGTCAAGCCCCCACTGTGCGAACGGCCACGGGCTGCTGACGGGGTTTAGACGACCTGCAGGCTGATGGATCAAAGGGGCGTGCTTTTGACATTGTTCGCAGCTCCGAACGTATTCAGCGGCATCCTTCTGCATCTGTGGCCACCAGAACCCCTGAGTCATCGCTCTGTGTGCTAGAGATCGTCCCCCAACATGGCCGCCACACACTCCCTCATGTAGCTCGGTCAGAAGCTCCCTGACTCCTTCGGGATGTAGGCATAAAAGGTAAGGGCCTGCAAAGGACCTTCGGTACAGTTTGTGGTCCGAAGACAGCCAGTACCGGGGAGCCATCCTGCGAATCTTGTTGGCCTCGCCTTCGTCCTCTGGAACCTTATCCTCGGTAAGGAAATCTATGATCGGGTTCATCCAACACGGCTTGGCCACTGCTACTTCCGCGACCTCAATTCCGGCCTGATCGGGAATGCACTTCACACTGATACTTGGCTCTTTTATAAGTTCTATTGTGACTAACCGGGGTGTATCCTCGGTTGCTGATGAGGCCAACGTGGCAAGTGAATCGGCGTGTTTGTTTTGAGACCGAGCTACCTGGGATACCTTTACCGTTCCGAACTGACCGATAACCTGCTTGGCTGTACTTAGATAAGCTTTCATTCTGGAGTCCCGAGCCTCGAAGTCTCCTGTGATCTGGTAAACAACCAGCCGTGAGTCCGAGTAAACCTCAACATCTTTCGCACCCAGATGCAATACGGCCCTCAAACCGGCTAGTAGGGCCTCATACTCGGCCTCGTTGTTTGAGGCTTTAAATCCCAATCTGAAGGAGTGTTCCAATCGTATGCCCTCGGGGGTGATTATGACTATACCAGCCCCGGCACCCATAGCATTCGAGGCGCCGTCCACAAATACCTTCCACGGGCGCATCTCGGCACTACAAATTACCTTGCCGTCGTTCTTGGGTGTGAATTCTGCGATGAAATCTGCGAGAACCTGCCCTTTCACCGAGCTTCTTGGTCGGTATCTTATGTCAAACGACCCCAGCCGAGTCCCCCATTTGGCAATTCGGCCTGTGAAGTCTGATCTTTTTAACAGTGACTGTAATGGATACTCGGTGAGGACGAACACCGTATGAGCCATGAAGTAATGTGGCAACTTTCTCGTGGCGTGTACCAGGGCTAAAACCAACTTCTCCAGGGGCAGGTACCTCGTCTCGGCATCAACTAAGGTTTTGCTTATGTAATATACGGGCAATTGTACTCCTTGGTCCCTTAGTAACACAGCACTTACGGCATGGTCGGTGACTGCGAGGTACATAAACAAATCTTCCTCGGGCTCCGGGGCCGTCAACTTCGGCACCTTCGCCAAGTATTCCTTCAGCTCTCGAAAAGCCTCATCACATCCCTCGTCCCAGCGAAACCCCTTCCACTTCTTCAGAAGTTGATAAAATGGTCGGCAGCGATCGGCAAACTTTGAGATGAACCGGTTTAGGGCGGCTAACATCTCAGTGAGCACTTGCACCTCCTTGGGATTGTTTGGTGGTTTGAGGCGGTTCACGGCCTCTATTTGGTCGGGGTTAGCTTCTATCCCCCGAGTAGAAATCAGATAACCCAAGAACTTCCCAGCCCCCACTCCGAAAGTGCACTTCTCGGCATTCAGGCGCAATTTATGCCGTCGCAGTATCTCGAATACTCCCCTGAGGTCTTCCGTATGCTGTGACTCTTTTCTGCTTTTTACCACCATGTCGTCAATATATACTTCAACCGTGCCTCCGATTTTTTCCCGGAACATTCTCGTCATCATTCGTTGGTACGTGGCACCGGCGTTTTTTAATCCGAACGGCATGACCTCATAGTGATAGTTAGCTCCCGGGGAGATAAATGCGGTCTTTTCCCGATCCTCGGGTGCCAAGGCAATCTGGTGGTAGCCCTGAAAGGCATCCAGGAAGCTCATTCTCGGGTGTCCATACGTGGCGTCTACTAGTTGATCAATCTTGGGCATTGGGAACGGGTCCTTAGGACATGCCCTGTTCAAGTCTGTGAAGTCCACACAAACTCTCCATTTACCGTTCTTCTTCTTCACTACAACAGTGTTTGCTAGCCATCTCGGGAAGAATATTTCCTTTATGACTCCGGCTTCCTTCAGCCTCTGGACTTCTAGGTTTACTGCATCGACATGTTCCTTTGATGCTCTTCTCGGTTTCTGCTTCTTCGGGGGGAATGATGGGTCCACGTTGAGTTTGTGGACAATGAACTCGGGATCTACGCCGGGCACTTCATACGGGTTCCAAGCGAAAACATCTACGTTCTGCAAAAGGAACAACAACATCTCTACCCTTTCCCGGTCATTCATGCTTGTACCTATCTGGAAATACCTGTCAGTATCTGGAAGAATTCTAACCTTCAATACCTCCTCGGCGACGTCCGCCCCCGTCTCCCCTCGGGGGTTCTGTAATTGCTATGAAGTTTCTTTATCGGCCTGCTCAGCTTGCCCGAGCTGTTCATTTTTCCATCTGACCGCGGCAACAAGACACTGCCTCGCCACTTGTTGGTTCCCCCTTACCTCGGCAACTCCATACTCAGTAGGAAATTTTACTTTCACGTGGAGGGTGGACGGAACAGCCTTCATGGCGTGAATCCATGGTCTCCCTAAGATCGCGGTATATGGTGAGAATGACCGGACTACTATGAAGGTAACAATAACTCCCTTGCCTTCCATGTCTACCGGGAGAGAGATTTGCCCCTCGGGAATTACGACTCTCCCGTCAAATGAGACCAGTGGTGTGTCATATTTCTCCAAATCCCCGGTCTTCAGTCCGAGCCCCACGAAGAGGTCCGGGTACATGACGTCAGCTCCGCTTCCTTGGTTGATCATTACCCTTTTCACCAGGAACCCGCCTATCCTGGCTGCCACCACTAGAGCATCGTCATGAGGTTGGATCGTTCCTTCTAAATCGCTATCTCCGAATGAGATGGTCGGCCGTTCAACTTTCTTCTTCTTCCCGGCGGATTCTCCTCCCGCGCATGCCACTGTTAATACCCTCTTTGCCGCTGCCGTTCCTCTTGGTGCAGCGTGGATAACTTCGATTACCCCAAGTGGGGGCGGGAGGGGGTTCCTTTTCTGTTGGACGCCCTGGCCGGCTTCTCGGTTAGTGGAGTCTACTACAAACTCTTTTAGGTACCCGGCCTTCACTAGCTGCCCGAGATGATCTTTTAATACCCGACACTGCTCGGTGGTGTGTCCTTTGTCCCTGTGATAGGTGCAGTACAGGTTTTGGTTCCTCCGGGACGGGTCGCCGCCCATCTTGTTTGGCCACCTGAAGAATGACTCGTTCTTGATCCGCTCCAAGATTTTGTGTACGGGCTCTTTAAACGCCACATTAACCCCTTCGATTTGCCCCTCTGGTTCCTGAATTCTGAAGTCTTTTTTGGGCCTTGCCGGCACAACGCCTTGCCGAGGCTTCCCAATTAATGGGGCTTTTCCCCTGTTCTGCAGCCGGTCGTCTTCTAAGCGTTTGTATTCCTCTATGCGTCTCATTAGCTGCCTCATGTCCTCGGGGGGTCTTCTTGTCAACGACTCCCGTAATTCAGAGTCTTCGGGGAGCCCTATCCTGAAGGTGCTTGCCGCAATTTTCTCATTCCCTCCACCAATCTCGTTGTAGAGCTCCCAGTATCGGCTGGCATAACTCCGAAGGGTTTCTCCATCCCTCATCTTCATGGAAAGTAGCGCGTCAACCGGCTGTTGCACTCGGCTGCATGTCACGAATCTACTGCCGAACTCTTGAATCAACTCGGCGAAGCTGCGTATGGAACCTTTCCGTAACCCATTGAACCATCTCAGGGCCGTTGAGCCGAGACTAGAGGGAAATACTCTACACATCAGCGCATCATTGCGTGCATGCAAAGACATCATGTGAATGTAATGACTGACATGCTCCATGGGGTCTGTCTTACCCTCGTAGGAATTGAATGGCGGTCGCGTGAATCTGCTCGGCATTGGGGCCCATTCAATCTCATCGGAGAACGGCGACCGAGCGGCCAATCGTAAGGCTCGGCTCATGGCGTCCATGGCGGCGTTGTTCTGCAGCCGTTCCTCTGGCGATTCTGACCCTTGGTCACCGTGTCCATGCGACCGTGACCGGTTCCGCCGACGATGTCTCTCTCGGGAGTGTCGGTGTGACTCACGAGAGCGTGAGCGGTCTCGGTAGCGGTGCATATTAGATCGGCTGGAACCTTCCTCGCCCTGATTTCTCCTTTGCTGGGAGTTGCGATCCCTCTCCTGGCGCTGATTCCGTGCGTCCAGCTCCAAATCCATTACCAACCTGCGCAACCGCTCCAGCTCTCGGTCTCTATCATCATGCTGCTGATGTGCCGAGACGCCGGAAACCGTTCTGTGTGTCTGGTCCGACCCTTCCTCTCCTCTGGGTTGCAGTCTATCCTCCTGCCGTTTCTGCCTTCTCTCCCTCCACGTCGATCCCCGAGAAGATCCTGCTGAATTGCTCGGTACACGCTCTCCCGAACGCTCTTCAGACATTTCCCTTGTTTGAGTCTCGGTTGAACCACAGCTTCGTAGGAGGGCCCCACGGTGGGCGCCAATTGTAGGCTTCGGAAGTGAGGCTGTTGGGCCTGGATACACTTGGGCTAACAATTTATTTGTAAAGTGGGTTTTTGAATTTCCTACTAAGGGTCGTTCTCGGCAGAGAGACTCAATACAATATTCACTCTACTCTCCTTTTTTCTGAACCCCTTTCTCTTCCCAAGCTCCTGCTATTTATAGCCAAGGTTAGTGGAGGGATTATGATTGCAGCTGCCAATAGTGCTATTGAAGGTCCAATATTGTTTGCTTTAAGTGGGTGTTTAGGTGAAGGTGGGATGCAGTAATTGTGGCCTTGGAACTTGGTTCCAGCCTAGTCAATTGTGCTCGGCAATGCAGTTCCCCGACCATTTCGTGGCCTCCCCGGACAGGATTTATGAGCTTGTTAAGGAAAACTCATGCCGAGCACCTCCCAGGATCCGTGACCCGAACTCTACTCTTGCACGAAGGCAGTTTCAAGGATTTAGGGCAATTGGGCCGCCACGTTGGGTTTGGGCCCAGGGCCCATACAAGTCTAGGGATCTCGGTACCGTACAGGTCGGTTTCCGACCCAGCCCGAACCCGACCCGCCGGTCGTCGGGTGGAAGGAAGAGTGACTCGAAATTGACCGCTGGCGTCAATTGGTCTGTTCGGTTTTGGGCTCGGGTGGAGATCGGGTTTGTCGGTCGGTTTCAGGTCGTCGCTGGAGCTTTAAAAGTCACCGACATCTGAAAAAAAAAAAAAAAAAAGTGCCGGAATCTGCAAAATCATCACCGAAAAATGTAAAAACTCACCAGATCTGCATCAAAATCATCGAGCCTCTTCTCAAAATCGCTAAAATCTGTTGGGAATGGCTGGATCTGGCTAAATCTCACCAAATATGGTTGAGAACTTGCTAGATCTCCTCGGATTTGAGCTCGATTTCGTCGAATTTGTATATAACCTCCGTCGGGTCGAGTGGCTAGGGTTTTGGAGAAGAGAACTCGCCACTCGACCCACTGGCGTTGGGCCTTGGGCGCAGAAACCCGAAACCGATTGACGGTAGCGTCAGTTCGGGCTGAAAGCGGGTGGAGATCGGGCGGGTTGGTCGGTTCGGCGGGTCGCGGTCGGTTCTAGACACCCCTAACTGAAATGTTCGAAAAATATAAACCAAGAGACAACAGACTTAGTGGACTCAATCAGCTGTCATTGATGATAACACTAATAGCACAAGTTTTGTTGACAAATAGATTATGCAAACATTTTCACGGGTCATTCTTTTCGATTCAGAAAAATTAGTGGATGACTTCCAACAAACCCAAGTCTATTGGCTATGACTTTAATCTTGAGGTGAGATAGTAAAAGAGTGATGTAAATACTACAAAATTTTTACATGAGAACATTCGCATTGGTTCATGTAATTTTAAAAAAAATCTATTTTAGCATAAGAACTTTTTTTTTACTCACTTTTTAAAACACTCTATATCAGATTATCTATTTTACAATACATTTCATTAAAATATCATTTTTTTTAATTTTTTTAATTGTTTCTCTATTTTCATACACATTAACCACCATCTACTTTATTCATTTATTCTCAGGATGCGTAAATAAAGAATAAAAATCTAAATGCAAAATAAATAGTGCCAATGCAAATTTATACAGCCACTGTAACAAACTTGTAAATTTACATAATTATACATGGATTGATGTGGGTTATTTTTAGGTAAAATAGTGTAAATTTTACACTTATTTTTTTATTATACACCCATTTATGTGAGTACGCTAAGTCTTATAAATTGATGTGTTTTCAATCACAAAAATATTCATTTATTATCTTTATTGAAGTAAAACTAATTATATTTATTATCACATCAATTTATAAGTTTTTTATTAGAAACATAAAAAAGTTTATAAATTGATGCGATAGCATTACTTTCCTCAAAGGGGAATGTGGATTCCAGTTAGATTAATTGGTAAAGTTTTTTGTCGTTGAATAAGATATTTGGAATTTAAGTCCAGTTTACATAAAAAATTGATCGGTACCTTAACTTGATGATAAGAGTAATCATTGTGGAATGAATGCTATAAATTTGAAATTCTTTTGTATCTAAAAAATAAAAGAAAAAATCCACTGGTGCTTAACTTAACAGACCGATTGGAAATGATGTTCATATTTTACTATTTGTTTAAGTTTTGATTTCCACAATTTCGTTCCCATCCCGCAGTTATGTAAAACTTGACTTATTTTTCCTGCTGTCACTCTCTCACAAAGTACCAGTCTAATTCATTAACACTAATATTTCTCATTTCATTTCTTACCCTGACCCGCGACTTGACCTATTCTCCACCCTCAACCTCATTCCAGGCAACAGGCTCTTTCATGATAACGATTAACGACATATCTTTATAAATTAATTGAGAGTTTGACACCATTGACTTTATGAGATGCAAAATGAAACCAAACCATCTTTTATTTTTATTTTTTTTAACCAATGATTATTTTAATAATTTGACAGTTGTAGAGAGATGATTTATATCTTCATTAGAATCACTAAAATATACTAATCAATTAAGTTACAGAATTCTTGGCGAGCAATTACATCAGCTGGGGCATAATTGTGCAAAATGGAAAAACTAACTACTTTTATATAATTTGAGCAAAAAAACACCCACATCAGCTTGTGTATAATTGTGCATTTATGCACAATTGCTACAGTAACTGTGCATATATGCACGATTACTGTAGCATGTGTATTTATTATTTTATTAATTTCCGTTCGCACCTTTTTTTTTTTTCTCTTCTTCGTGCACAACGAACTCAGTGACTTTCCTATCCTCATCTTCTTTTTTCTCAGATGCACACAAACACAACCACACACAAACACATCCACACAGACAAATCAACACAGAGATACACAAACACACCCACACACAAACAAACCCACACGGGCAAACCAACAGAGAGACAGATCGGAGCTCGTGGGTCTTGATCGGTGCTTGACTGGAGCTCGTGGGTCTTGATCGGTGCTTGATCGGAGCTCGTGGGTCATGATCGGTGCTTGACTAGAGCTCGTGGGTCTTGATCGAAGCTCGTGGGTCTTTTGCTTGAACGGAGCTTGACCGAGATGGGTCTTGCCTGATCGAAACTAGGGAGATCTAACCGAGAGGGAGAGTTGATCTGTGTTGGTATAGAGATGGGTAGAGAGATGGGTCTTGTTGGAGATCGGTGCTTGTTTGGAGATTAGGTCTTGTTTGGGTATAGAGATCTGACCAAGTATAGAGATGGATGGAGATCTGACCGGGTATAGAGATGGATGGAGATGGGTACAGAGAGAGAGCAACAAATCAGAAAATGGGTAGAGAAAGAGAGAGGGCGCGCATATGTAAAGTGGTAGTTGAGAGAAATAATAAAAAAATTGAGAAGAATGAATATTTTATTGAAATATCTTGTAAAATAGATAAACTGATATGAATGTTTTGTAAAAGTGATGGTGTAAAATAGAAAAAGTAGGTTTTAAGTGTAAAATAGACGGAATCTTATGCACAAGCTGATGTAATTGCTCTAAACTCATTTATTTACTTTAGTGCTAAATGCCCACATAAAAAAGAAAAAAAAAAAAGAAAAAAAAGAAAAAAAAAAAACTAAAGCAAAAGGCTAGGGAAAAAAAATATTTGAGGATCAGTATGGAGATCCGTAGTCCGTACTGTATGTTAACTATTAGTGAACATGGCACTTAAGGAAAATGGCAACGGTGAAAAAGCAATATTACCAACGCCAAAGGCAAAGGTAAATATTAAATAAACCTAACATTTCTCTTTCTTGAATTTTTTTTTTTTTTTGGATAGGAAATTTTATTTATTTATTAATAAATAACCTAGCCCATTTAGTCTGTACGTCATCTTTGGTGTTGACTGGGTGTCAAGACTCAAGACGGTTGATGGTGTGAACTGACTCATTCTCCGGGCTGTGAACCTGAAAAGTCGTCATTTCTTGATACATATTTTTTGCGTTAGATGTCAATCCTTTATTTTTGAGGGGGTAGATGTCAATCCTAATCATTAATAAAAGAAAAAATTTATTAAGTTCAAAATTAAATATGATAAAAATACTGTTATTTAAAAAAAAAGTTTCAAAAAGTTATAAATAAATGAAATGTTAAAATGCAAATGGTATCATCTAAGTTTGAAGTTCAATCATTTAACTTTATTTTCATTCAATTTAAATAAGAGCAAAAGTATTAAACAAAAAAAATCATTACAATATTCTAAATAAACGTTTATTTAGTATTAACAGATTATCAACAATGATTTAAGAAAATGGAACTTGGTGGACATCTATTACTAGGTAAGGGCAAAATTATTTTGTTTAAAATTTTTTTAAGGATTGATAGCTGAATTGTTTTTTTTCTGGCAAAATTGATTAATTAAAATTAATTTTTTTTTTTTTATGTTTTGCTATTAGTAATTTTTGTTGTTAGACTAATTTTTTTGGACTTGTTAATTTTGCTTAATATTTTAGATTTATAAATTTTTTATGACTTTTAAAAAAATTAATAATATTATTAAGAGGGAAAAAAAAATATAATCCTATTGAACTAAATTGCTAAAATTAGTACCTCTTATATATGTTATAAAATTCGAGGGCACCCCAAAGTCCAAGAATAGCTCTGTCACTTATTATTATTATTTGAGAAAGCACTGCATCAGCAAATTGATTGATGATAACATAACATCACAAGAAATGCCGACAAAGTAGGCTATGCAAACATTGTCATGTCACAAGTGTCGTGCTTTCCCATTCACAAAAATTTGTGGATGACTATCCAACGTTATAAACCCAAGTCTCTTGGTTATGACTTTGGTTAATGAAGTGGGGTCTCTCTTTTAACCAACAGGGGCTTGGTTGAGTGGGTAAGGCTCGGGTGCTTCGTGCAACCACACTTAGGTTCGAGTCCCGCTGCCCGCAGGTTCTCGTTGGTGGGTAAACTTGGTGAGGGGTGTACTCGATAAAAAGAGGTGACTCTCACACGGTTCGCAGGCTCCCTTCAGCTGGGCCTAACTGCCTGCGGCCGGCTCCCTGTCCGGGGGTGTAATATAGCCATAAAGGCCCCCATTTTTCCTTTCTCAAAAAAAAAAGAAAAAAAGAAAAGTGGAGTCTCTCTTTCTATAAGAGAAATATTAAAAAGTATTATGGTCCTCATCAAAAAAAAAAAAAAAAAAATATTATGTCGACAACATTCTCATAATAAATTTTAAGTGATTGTAAGTTTAATTTAAAACCAATAATAATTTATTACCTATAATTTGTTGTGTAAATATTATCAAAATGTTATGGATATAGAAATTCTCTTTGAAAAATTATAAAAATAATATCAAATTCTCATATCAATTTTTGACTTCTAGTGTAAATATTGTGGTATTGATCACTTATTTCAAAGGAATCGACTGTGGTGTAAGTCTCAACTTAATGAATTAATTGAAAGAAAAATCTCTCATATGACAGGCGCATGAGATACCAACTCTTAATTGGAATTCAAAATTGATGTAGTTTACTATTTTATTTGTTTAAGTTTACAATTTCGTTTACATCTTGGCGTTTTAAATTTTTAGAGTAATACTAGGATCACAACTTTTATTATAACTTGTTCACATGGTAAATTGTGAGCAGTAAGTTGTGGATCCATTATTTTTATTCCACAACTCATGACTTGTCACATCTGCAAGTTGTAGCAAAAATTGTAGGAAAGTTATGTTACTAACATTTTTCAAATTTTTAATACTTAAACGCTAAACAGGTTCCCACTTGACTTGACTTCTCTACCGTACATCCCAGGCTAAGTTCATTTCATTGACTATAATGTAAGTTCATTTCTTACCTTGACCTGCCACTTGAATTATTCTCCACCATCAACCTCATCCCAAGCTGATTCTCAAAAAAAAAAAAAAAAAAAAAAAAACCTCATCCCAAGCTATTTCATAATAAGAAAAATATTACCACCGGGCCTTGTTGCCCAAGTGGCACCCGGTTTCTCAAGTAACCGCTAGCTCGAGGGTTCGATCCCCCGAAATAAACAATTATCCAGAAAAAAAAGAAAAAGAAAAATATTGGTTCAATCTAATTTTCATTCCCTTTCTCACGTCTTCATAATTGATATAAGAATATTTACATTTAAAAATGGCAATAAATTAATATATAAAAATATACGCGAAAAAAGAAAAAAGAAAGGTGAAAACACATTTTGATCCCTTACATTTTGGGATTACAATCAATTTAGTCCCTGTATTTTAGTAGCAATCAATTTGGTCAATGTTATTTTCAACTTACAGTCAATTTGATCCTTACCATTAACCCACTAACGGAAAATGTCTATGTGGCTAATAATGTGCGTTTGACACACTTGAAGCTTAGGTGGCTTAAGAAATATTTAAAAAATAATTAATTAACATAAAAAATGCCATCTCAACATTTAATAAATAGAAAAAACCATATCACCAAAAAAAAAAAAAAAAAAATTTGAATGGATGATTTTTAAGCCAAAAAGAAATGAATTTAGAAAAAATAAAATCTCAAAAATCAAAAGTCTGTGTTATTTTCTTTTGATCCAAACCGATTATAGGACACACTGACCCAATGAAACAGAGCATATATATATATATATATATATATATATTAAAATTGATGCAAAACCCAAAAGATAAACTAGATCTAGAGCATAAATCAAATCCAAAGAAAAATAAAAATAAGACACCCATATCTAAAAAAAATTGACCCTGGATCCACATTCACAATGACAATTAAAAAGAAAATACATTTTTTTGTTTTGTTTGTCTTGCTCTTGGTGATGGAAATTAGCAGAGAACCATTGGCCTGCATTTGGTAAAGCCTCTTAAGTAACTCCAATGGTTGTCTCTTCCAACCAATCTCCACTTCATCTTGTAGTACTTCTTGGGATCTGTCTTCATACCACTCTTCTTTTAGATCTCCTCAGCCTTAACATCCTCATGGATGAGGAAATCAGCTTCCCCACCATCATCAACAATAAGATTGGGCCCACCATTCACCATTGTGACCCTAGTCGAGAGCATGCTTGGTACACCACCAGTGCTCCTGGTCCTGGAGGGTCTCGCCATTTCAGGCGAAGACCGTGGCCGAGTTACAAGCGAAACCTACGGTGATGGCGTGGTCCTGTTTTGAGAAAATATTGCATGAACACCAACATACCTGGGCACCAAGGGTTGTCATGGTCTCATTAAGGACAGATAGTGTGTTGTATTTGAGTTCCACAGATTGTGGGTTTGGTTCATTTTTCAGCAAATTTTTCTTTGCTTGGTTGTGTTTGGATCGGAAGAAACTGAAAGAAAATAACAAAGACTTTTGAGGCTTTATTTTTATTTTTTTAATTAATTTATTTTAGGCTTAAAAATCATCGGGTTATTTTATTTTATTTTAATTTTCTGATGTGGTTTTTTATATTTATTAAATGTTGAGGTGGTGGCATTTTTTTTTTTTTAAGTTAATTAAATTTTTATAATATTATTTCCTAAGCCATCTAAGTTTCAAGTGTGCCAACCGTGCACATCGTTAGCCACATAGGCATTTTTCGTTAGTAAGTTGATGGAAGGGGCCAAATTGACTACAATATAAAAATAAAAGAGACTAAATTAACTGTAACCTCAAAATATATAGACCAAAATGGTGTTTTCGGAAAAAAGAAATTGTGACGTGAGAGAATCAAAATCCTAAATGATAGCCATACAAGTGTCTCACAATTCACAAATGCCATTAAACAGATGGGGTTACTTTTTGGGAAAGGATATTTTCTTATTTTTTAATTCTTTCCTATTTTCAGCTGAATGTGAAGCCCGTAACCTTTTTACTCTTTAGTCTATTCAAGGTTTTTTTTTTTTTTTTTTTTTTTTTTTTTTTTTTTTCATGTAAAAATATTTGGAAGGTGGGTTAGTGATCGTCTTTGAACGCTCATTTTCAATGATTTATTCAGCTTAAAAAAATTAAATTGGATAAAAATATAGTTGTGGGAGGAACGAATCTTTCCCCAATCGGACATTGTCCGCTTTGGGAATGGGGGTAGGGTCGATGCCACCCTCACGGATTTACTCAATCCCACATCGGGGAGAGACGTCTCTCACCCTTACCTTATAAGTATTGAGTCCAAGGAAGGGTGTATCAATGGTGGGAGGCGTTTCTCCTCGATGTGGGATTGAGCAAATCCGTGAGGGTGGCATCGGCCCTGCGCCCATTCCCAAAGCGGACAATGTTTGATTGCGAAAAGATTCGTTCCTCCCACAATAGTTAAAAAAGGTACACATAGATGAAACAAATTAAATGTTTTTGAAAAAAAAAATTTTTGAAAAAAAATTATACAAAAAAAAGAAAAATTTTAAAAATTATACATAAATAAAAGTCTATTAGTATTATTGACCACCAAGGTTTAAGAATTGTCCAATTTGATTGTCCACCAAGGTTTAAGTATTGATATAAAATTATCATGTATTGTGCACGTATTTATATAAATTAAAAATAATAATAATAATAATAAAGTGATTCCATGCACATAGTTAACAAAAACTAAGATAGGTTAATTTAGACAATTTTTAAATCTTAAAAGTTAAGAATACATAATCCATAACACATGGGCCTTTTTACATTTTAGCCTAAATAAAATAGGGTTTTACTAATATATTTACCTTAGAACATACATTAATAAACTATTTTAAGAAAATTTTTATAGGAAAATGAAAAAGTGATTAACTTTTTAAACAGTTTTTTCAATTTTTTATTAAAAAAATTTCTAAAATAAATAATTAAGACATACATTAACTGGATCAATAAAGTAAAATTATTAAAAAAACAAATATGACAAACAAATTTGCTACCCAAACGATCGAAAAATATAAACCAAGAGACATGAAATTTAGCAGATGACTCAATCAACTGTCATTGATGATAACACTAACAGCACAAGTTTTGTTGACAAAATAGATTATGCAAATATTGTCACGGGTCATGCTCTCCTATTCAGAAAAATTAGTGGATGACTTCCAACAAACCCAAGTCTATTGGCTATGACTTTACTTCTTGAGGTGACATAGTAGGGAGGGATGTTAAAATATTACAAATTTTATCTTTTAAGTCTTATAAATTGATGTGTTATTAATCACAAAAAAAAATAAATTAAATATCCATTAATTATCTTTACTAAAGTAAAACTAATTATATTTATTATCACATAAATTTATAATTTTTTTTTTTTTTTTTTTCAGAAACATAAAAAAGTTTATAAATTGATATGGTAGCATTACTTCCATAAAAATGAATGTGGTTTTCAATTACATCAATTAGTAAAATTTATTTTCGTTGAATAAAATATTTGAAATTCAAGTCTTGCTTATAGAAAAAAATTGATTGGTATCTTAATTTGATGATAAGAGCAATTATCATGAAATAGATACAATAAGATCAAAATTCTATTGATTTAAAAAAAAAAAAAAAAATCCTCTGTTACTTAACTTAACAGACCGATTGGAAATCATGTTCATGTTTTACTATTTGTTTAAGTTTTTTGATTCCCACAATTATGTTCCCATCCCGCAGTTATGTAAAACTTGACTTATTTTTCCTGCTGTCACTCTCACAAAAAGTGCCAGTCTAGTTCATTAACTAATATTCCTCATTTAATTTCTTACCTTGACCCGCAGCTTGACTAATTCTCCACCCTCAACCTCATCCTAAGTAACAGGCTCTTTCATGATAACTGTGGCAGGCAAAAAGTGGTCGCTAATAGTTATTAACGTGCACAATAAACTTTAGAGGTGGGATGTAAGATCACCTTCTAAGTACCCATGCTTCAATGATTAAACGAGTTTATCAGGTAAAAGTATGTATTGAATTAAGAAAAGCCTTGAAATGGCTAAGTGTTTGTCCTCTGGTTTGTTCAGTCTGAGGATGCTATTACAGTGATGCTCTCTCTCTCTTTTCTCCTCCAAAAAGTCTTCCTCTGATCCAGTTGCTTCTTGGCTTTATATAGTTAGCCAAAATGCATCTGGGCTCTACATTTGGAGAGTTAAGATTACATTTCCTTAATACTTGTCCCATCAAAGCCTTACTGATAGGTTTTACACCAAAGTATGAGCTGTGAAGGTACTATTCACGATTATTTTCTTATTAATGCGGTCAACTAAGTGGTTGCAGTACATTTAATGCGGAAGGGATGGTTGCTTTATTCTTCCTTCCTCTTCTCTTTCGTGTTCAGTGCCAAGATACACTTTTCCTCCCTCGGGTTGCATCATGCTCCCTTCACTCCTGATTCTCGGCCTTCCGAGGTTAAGTAGGAATCCTCGGCACCCCTACTACCTACAATAGCTCAAACTTTTTATTAGTTTAAACAAGTTCTTTCTAAGGACACTTCACGAAGTTCGTCTCCTCGAAAATTCCCTTGCCTATCTTATTAATTGCTTTGGATCCTCGTCCCCTCACAATAACGATTAACGACTCAATCTTTATCAATTAATTGACTTTATGAGAAGCAAAATGAAATCAAACCATCTTTTTTTTTTTAATAACCAATGATTATTTTAATATAATTTATTGTAATTATTTTAATAATTAGGCAGTTGTGGGAGGAATGATTTAAACTATAGATATCTTCATTGGAATCACTAAGAAATACTAAGTTACAAAACTCTTGGCTAAGCTCATTTATTTACATTACTGCTAAATGCCAAAAAAAAAAAAAAAAAAACTGAAGCAAAAAGCTAGGGAAAATAAATTGAGGATAAGTATGGAGATTCGTACTGTATATTAACTATTAATGAACATGGCACTTAAGGAAAATGGCAGCTGGGTGTAGTGGGCCTTTTTGGTTATATTGGGCTAGGCTGTCTCCTGCAGTACTGGGTCCAAATATTCTGAATAAAGGAGTTGAGACCGGTTGTAATACCCCAATTTTGTTTTTATGATTATCACCGCACCTTGTCATTTTTTAATATAAAGTTGAGGTACTATATGTGTGTGCACGTTAAGATGGGAGTAGACAATTTTGTGATGCTACAAATAGGTGAGAAAATTAAAGTTTTAGTGCATATAATTTGGTGCGGCAATTAAAATAATAAATAAATATATAAAAGATGAAGATGTTTTATGGGCTTCTTAGAGACTAAAGAGATAAGCTCAAGTGGATTTTAAACTCCAACCCACTATCCCACCAAGCCCACATCTCTAATGTGTTAAAATATAGGGTGGAGCCGTGGAGGAAAAGATAAATTAGGGTTTTCATAAGAAGGGTTTCATCACTAAGGAGGCTAGGAGGCATATTTTTCGTTGGAGTTAATTGAAGAGGCAACCAATTGTTCAAGATATGATTTCTCTCCGTTAGAAACAAAGAATTAAAAAGTTAGAATCTTATGGAATTTCAAAATCTTAATTATGAATATGGCTTTAACGTTTGGGGTTATATATATTAGGTAGATTTATCGTTTTTCTTGGGTTATATATATATATATATATATTAGACGATGGCTTTAAAGACCTCAATAAGGTTAATCCAAAAGCTGCTGAATCTTTAGAGATAGTTGCAATTTGGAAATAAAAGAGAATGGCTTGAACGCTAGGATGGCTTTAAGCCTTTAACGTTGTTTCATTGGGATTTAAATATATATATATATATATATATATATATATATATATATATATATAATCCTAGATTTGAGCCACGGATTTTCAAGTATTCATGGTTATGGCATATGTCTTTCTTCGGATATGTAAATATATAATATATTTGAAGTCAATGATTTTGCCACGTTTTCTTTGGTTATATATATTAGGATGGTTTAACGTTTTCTTGGGGGTTTTCTATTAAATCCTAGGTCAATGACATTGTGGCCACTGCCTTCCTCATTGCAATATGAGTTTCGATTAATGCAAGGGAATATTATTGGTTAGAGAAACTTTAATTTAGTGTTAAAGTGTTATCAGTTCAGCACATTATTTTTCCTAGTGAGTCAGTTTGTATAATTCAATAAGTTTTATATTTTGTGGAGGATAGTAAGTAATTTCTATGATTGAATATAGGTCTTCTTTAAGAGTGTTTTGAGGCTTTTTGGATGTTGTTTCGGCTGGACTTTCAGAGGGATTCAAGTGCTGTAAGTAATTATGCATAATATGTACAAGTTTTGTCCTTTAGGTTCTTAGAAGTTAAAACTTTTCAAAAGTTTTGTATTTCAAACTTATATTCTCTAAAGTTTGTCAAAAGTATTTTTGTATCATTGAAAGAGAAATTTCGACTATTAAATAATGTTTTAAAGAGATACTTCGAATTTTAAATAATGTATTGAATGTCCAAATCTCATTTAAAAGATGATTTCTAAACTAAACTATTTTCCGAAAATAATTGAGTTTCAAAGTAAGTTTTCTAAAAAGGTTCTTGTTCTTTAAGTTTGTTTAAAACCAAGTGATTTCAAAGTCATATTCTTATTTTCAAATGGTATTTAAGACGTTTCCTTTAGCAAATTGGGTTTTCAAACTTACTCAAGAATTGTAAAAATATTTATATAAACTTTTCAGTTCTTATTCATTCCCTAAGAGAGTCAAGCATTCTTTGATTTATGTTCAATTCGATATTGTGATATTCGTTATGCATTTATATTTGGAATAATTGCTAATATTAAGAAAATTATTCTATTTTGTATATATTTTGTTTTGTGATATGTGACTTAAAATGAATGTTTTTAGAATTGATCAGATAAATGCGGAAATCCGCTCACAGGATTGTATGTGAGAATATGTGATGTGTATATGTGACATTGTGCTCTGATCAATTATGTGTATGTGTTCTCTAATGATTTTAAGATATGATTACATATGTATTAAATGATTCATTATATGTTTTGGAATAATTATTTTTGATATCATTGAATGAGTTTGTGAAAAAATCAAAATACTCGTGCTTTGCTTGACTCTATTCCGTTATGTATTCTGTATAATTACTTACTAGATGTGTGGCTCACCCCATCAATTACTATTTTTCAGATTAAAGTGTAGTTGGGAATATAGAACCTTTGGATCGCTTTGTAAGGTGCAAGGTAGAGCATGGAAGTTGTAGGCGATTTCAGTATTACTTGAAGACTTATAGAATTTTAGTTACCTTTATTTTGTAATTCATGTTTTATACAGTGGAGATTATTTCCAATTTGTGGAGTTTAGATTTTTGTAAGAGGTTTTTAAGAGTATTGTTTCTTTGGAGTATTAATTTATTTTGGATTAATTATATTTATGGACTTATATAAGTTTAGCAGGTTAGTCATGCATCTGAATTCATGTTCCATGGATTTGGGTCGTGAGATTGTGATACCCCAATTTGATTGATTGTGTGATGTGTGTGGGTGTGTGATGAGTCCTACATCGGG
Organism: Quercus tomentella; assembly: GCA_028535165.1. Lineage (NCBI taxonomy): Eukaryota > Viridiplantae > Streptophyta > Magnoliopsida > Fagales > Fagaceae > Quercus > Quercus tomentella. The sequence goes on along the minus strand of JAPQVY010000155.1, from coordinate 3,602,253 downwards.
TATTTACTAGGTAGATCTGAGCTTTATTAACAACTACAAGGAGCCTCAATTGTGACTAGTCCTTTTGAGGTATAGCGCAGATGTGGCTAGCACTTTTTCTTGGGTTGTTACATACGGTATCAGAGCCAGCCCGGTAACCCCGTGTGGGCTCAGAGACATTACCCCACAAAGTGGGCCCTAATGAGGACGATAGGGATTTAAGTGGGGGAAATTGTAATGCCCCAATTTGATTGATTGTGTGATGTGTGTGGGTGTGTGATGTGTGTGGGTGTGTGATGAGTCACACATCGGATATTTACTGGGTAGATCTAGGTTTTATTAACAACTACAAGGAGTCTCAATTGTGACCAGTCCTTTTGAGGTATAGCGCAGATGTGGCTAGTGCTTTTCCTTGGGTTGTTACATTGGTCCAACTGCAACTCAATTTGGTCCGGCTTGTGCGCAAACTATGCCTCATTCGCCAAGAGCGCGCTTACGGTGGGTGGAGTTGTTTTAGATGAGTCGTGACAGACAGATATACAATTACTTTTATAAAGAAAGTAAGGGGAATAAGTGGGTAGTATATGAGTTAATTAAAAGAAGAAAGAAATCAGATTAAATCTGATCCACAGGACCAAAACCAGAGAGGGAAAAACGCCTTTTCTCAAAGTGAATAATCTCCTAGGGAAATCCTGTCGTGGAAATTAATCACTTTGAGCGAAACGGACTTGAATGGTTGGTGCACAAGAGAACTCTTTGTTTCTGGCAGAGAGCAGGACTTTGAGAGGGAAAGAGGGAATCAAACTATTGATGCATGCCTGCCGCTCTAACTCTCTATCTTTTTCTTTCCTTCTCTTCTAATATTCCATTTTCTTATCTTTTTTTTTCTTCCTTCCTCTTCTTCTTAATACTTGTTTTCTATTTCCTGGTTTTCAAATTCCTATACCGTGGTGCTGATGTCGTCCCCTGTACACGGTAAGGGCCTCTTTTTATAGTGCCTGCTATGACTGGGTTTTACTATTTTAGTCCTTAACCACCTTTGTCTGGTCTGGGTGTACTTGCCGACCATCATTGGTCCGTCTGTGTGCCACTCCCCATCATCAGACAAAAGAAAACTATTTTGTTTGTTTGTCTGTCGTGGCACCCTTCCCTGCTATGGTGTGGGTTCCTTCTCTCTCCCTATCCCTCATGACATGCACTTAGTGGTTCTAACTCAGCTTTACTTCTTCTAGGTGGTATGTCATTCCAGCAGGACACTTTTCCCAAAAGAGCCTGAGCAGGAACCTTAGAATAGGTTTTTCCCCTCTCCCTACCGCCAAACCATGCCCTCTTACCTCTGACCTATGACCTCACCGTGTCCTGTATTGGTTGGGTACAGGCTGGTGATGTTTGGGCTTTGCGCGTGCTTCTCTTCCATGTATGTCCTAGATCTGCCTACTGCTTATGCGTTTGCCGTGGTTGGCCTTTTGCCTCAATCCACCCTTTTTCCTGCTACCATCTCCTGCCATACCACTCTATCATTCTTGTTACGAAATTGTTTGCCTCAATCCTGCTGGGCCTTTTTGGGCCTGCCATTTATTCTTCTCCCAATGGCCCAGTACGGCCATTAGTTCTTTTATTACATCACTGGCAGGCTCCTGTGTCCCATTTGTTTTCTCTTGGGCGTCCCTAGCCCAATTGCTTTCTTTGGGCTTCCTTGGCCATTTTCTTAACTTTGCATTCCTATGGGCTTTTACGGAGTTCTTTGGGCTTCCCCGGCCCAATTACATTATCCCTCATCCTTGGGGCTTATGGGCTTGCCATCAACCCCTTACTTTCTTTACTTTCTTTACTTTCATTACTTTGGACTTGCCGTGGCCCATTCTCACTTTTCCACATCATATACTGCCCATGGTTTGCTTATTTCTCTCTTTCCGAGCTCCTTTGAGCCCATTTACCCCTTCAAAACTCATTTGTTTATCTCATGGGCCTGTGATCCATTATTCCTGCCGCTTGGGCTTAATGAGTTTTCTATCCATTTACCAATTTTTTTCTGTCCGTGTTGCTGGGCTTCTTCTTTCCACTTGGACTTCCAAAATGGCCATCAACACTGGGAAAAAGCAATATTACCAACACCAACATCAACACCAAAACCAAAGGCGAAGGTTTTTTTTTTTTTTTTTTTTTTTGAGAGAGAGAGTTTCAAACCTATGGCGTCCGCTCCTAATGATAGTTCTTTATCATCAAACCAAAGCACCAATCAGCTTTTGGTATAAGCAAGGATTGAACCCCTGAACTCTTATTCAATTATCAGAGACTTTATTAGTTAAGCTAACTGGAACTCACAAGTCACAAAGGCAAAGGTGAATATTAAATAAACCTAATATTTCTCCTTCTTGAATTTCATTTTTTTTAAGGAAATTTCATTTATTTATTAATGAATAACCTAGCCCATTTAGTCTGTCATCTTTGATGTTGACGGGGTGTCAAGATGGTTGATGGTGTGAACTAAGACAAATATAGTTCAAGGAGATCTCGTCCTCTGGGCTATGAACTTGAAAAGTTGCCATTTCTTGATACATATTTTTAGCGTTAGATGTCAATACTAATCATTAATAAAAGAAAAAAAATTATAAACAGAGTACATACCTGTAATGAACGTATAAAGATACCATCTCTAAATAGTACATACCTGTAACTAAGTTTTGTCATCTCTATCATGACTAGGTAATTGTGAAAATATTTATGATTCAAATAAAGGTTTCTTCTACTTTTGTAATAAAATCTTGGTCATTTCATTGGTTTTTCTCTAGCTCTTGTTTTAGACTTGTGATATATTTGTGAAAAGTCTATAGACATAATAAATTTCACAATGCTGATGTGGGGCCTAAGAATTTGACAACCCCGGCCCACTTTATACTAAGCTCAAGGCCCACGCCGAGGAGGAAGAAATGGCCGATGACGAACAAAGAAAGCCCGAATAGCCTGGAAACGTTGTTGAGGAGGATCCTGTCCTCGACATTCCAGATCTCAGAAGGAAAGAATGGCAAGCCATCAACGACAACCTTCCAGAGCGTCCCAAGAAAAGGAACGAGTACCGTGGGTCGGCCATGAGAGCATGGTGGAAGAGCAATTCAAGGAAAAACTGTCACCTTCGCATTTAATGCCCACAACTAACGTTTTGGCCGTATTAATGAGGAAATGACCACTGAACAGTGCCTCCTTGGTTGTCGCAACTAACAGAAGGTTGGGGAAGGTGGCTGATGGGACAAACACTCGAGTAATGACCTGCATGCTCAACAGATGAAGGGCCAAGATCAACTGAAAGGGGCTATATAATGTAAGAAACCCTCCATGAAAGTGAGGGGGGATCAGAAAATTAGAAATAGAGAATACCGCGGTAATTTGTATGATCTCTGGAACCTTTGTAATCAATCACTGAAGGACTAATAAGAACAACAAGATTCTTGAATAAGGGCCGAGGACGGAGTTTCACGCTTTAGTCCAAGTGCTTGTTATTCAATCTACTCATAACCATGTTTAGTTGTTGTAACCCTCACTAAGGCCTAGTTCTTAAACTCATTCTCTATAAATTTATTGTATTGGGCTAATTGGGCCTGAGTCTATTCATCCAATAGTGGAAGCGCTCAAACTCTAGTCCTTACAGCTGATATGACAGATTTGCTAATAGTAGATAAAAAAATGATGTCAATGGTGAGTACAAATAAAAATTAGTGAAAACTTGCAAACTCTACTGTAGTAAAAAGTGTTGTGCAATTTTTTGTGTCTGTAGTATTACTTAATATATTTAGAACAAAGAGAAATGAAAGGAAAAGAAAGTAAAGAGAGAAATAGAGAGAGAAAGAGGTTTTGTTTTCTATATAATTTTAAAGAGTAAAACAACTAATTTTAAATATTTTGTAGATGGGATAGCTATTGATCTCTACTAATATTATTTTAAAGAGACATTATAATCTAACTAGTGATTTGTAAAAAAAAAAAAAAAAAATCATTAAAAATTAGTAAGTTATAATATTAACAAAATTTATGACATATAACTTGATCAACCTAACATTTTTTTTTTTGGGTTCAAAGGAAATATATATAAAACTAAATAGCCAAGATGGCTAAGTTGGCAACATGCCTACAAAATGTTTCCCCGTTTTTGTCTGCACTCACTAAGGCAGCGATGTCAGATGGGGGATAATAAAAAAATACAAGATCTTCCTGTAAACTACAGCCCGTTCTAGCAAGTGCATCAGCACTTCTATTTGCCTCCCTAAATACATGCTTCACTGTGTAGTGGGGAATCTTTTCCAGCAATAATCTGCAATCAAAAAGCAAGGAAGACTAAGCAGCAGTAGGTGAGTTTCCGAAACTAATAACATCTAATACAACTTTAGCATCAAGTTCCACTTCCAAATATTGCACTCAGTGTTATTGTATAACCTGTCGGGTATTTTAAAAAAAAAAAAAAATGTACCTACCGGGTAAATTTCAGCCCATGGGGACAAGTTGACATTAATTACAACTTGTCCGAAATCAGGACATTGTAAATTATTATTGTCCATCATACCACTTTTTAGACTCATCTAATCATGAAGATTCATATTTTGTCCATGAAGAGTTGTTGGTGGCGGTAAGATTTCAGTCACACTTTGCAGCTGATCTCTAGGGGTCCGTTTGGTTGGAGGAGTGAAAAAGTAGGAAGATAGAAAATGGTAAGAGAATGGAAAAGTGGGAGGATAGAAAATATTTTATTTTCTCTCATTTTTGTTTGGTTGAGAGTGAAAAAGTGGAAAAATGGAAAAAAATGAGTTTGAATAAATTTACTCATATACCCTTGTTAAAGAATGACACTTAATTAAAAAAAAAAAAAAACAAATAACCACAAAAAAAAAGAAAGCAATCATCCAAATTTATTAAAAAATAAAAATAATATCCCAAAAAAAGAAGAGGCAATGTTACTGCCAGGAAAAAAAGAAGGAAAGAAAGAAAGAGGCACCGGGCCCTAGATAATCAAAAGAAACAAAAATAATAGAAAAAAAAAAAAAAAAAGAAGGTAAATTTCATAAACCTATCCTGAGCTTTGTGATAATACCGACTAAAGTTCAAAACATTTTAAAACTCACCAATTTGGTCCTCAGAAGACAGCATTGTTCCTAACGGACCAAACCTCGTTACTGCTCTCTTCTTTCTCTCTCTCTCTCTTCTGTCTCATTTCTCTCCACTCTTACGGATAAAATGGGTAACTAACCCTAATTTTCTAACTATTTAGTTAGTAGGCTCAGTTATCAAACTTATTTATTTTTTAGCATCTCGAGTCTAAGAGACTCGATTTTGGCATATAAATCGAGTTTTTGAGGGTCGATTTTCATGGTCTGATGTGGCATTTTTTCCACATCAGATCAGCTGGAAATCGAGTCTTTAAGCCTCGATTTACAACAATTATATACTCTTCTCCCATCACCCCAAAATCATAAAACAGAACCCAAATTTATTTCAAATTTCAAATACCCTGAAGAGCCATTGCTAGCCGCTGAGGAGGTCGATCTCTCCAGCGACCCAGGTCGCGTCGGCCCTGGCCGCACCGGTCGATCTATCCAGCGACCCAGGTCGCGCGGCCAGGTCGCGCTGGCCCTGGCCGTGCGACCCAGGCCGCGCGACCTGGGCCAGCGTCGCGCGGCCTGGGTCGCGCTGGCCTGGGTCAGTTTTTTCTTGGGTTTTCAGTTTGATTTGATTTTGTTATTGGGTTTTTTGTCACTTTGGAAGTTTGAGAAATGAGAATGGGAGAAGAACGACCAGACACTTGAAAGTTTGATTTGATTTTGTTCTTGGGTTTTTTTGGAAGTTTGAGAAATGAGAATGGGAGAAGAACAACCCAGACACTTGAAAATGTGTTTACTGTAGATGTAAATCGAGTCTTAGAGACTCGATTTACAGGTGGACGTCTTCTGATATAACTGCCACCTCGGACCCGATCAAAGCATGAAAATCGACCCTCAAAAACTCGATTTATATGCCAAAATCGAGCCTCTTGAACTCGAGATGCTAAAAAATAAATTAGTTTGATAACTGAGCCTACTATCTAAATAGTTAGAAAATTAGGGTTAGTTACCCATTTTATCCCCACTCTTACTCTCTTCTCTGTTTCTCAAAAAGAAAAGAAAAAGAAAACTCTCTTCTGTGAGTTCTCTATCTCAGGACTCTCTTTTACTCTCTAACCGAACCTTAGCCATGGCGAAAGAGCTCGGATTCCCACCGTAAGTCTTACGCCATCAGCACTGTCACGGATCTCGCCCCTCTCTCTCAGATCAGAACCCACGGTGGTGGTGGTGCTTCAATCTGGATCTCGCCTTCAATGGACTTTAATCGACGAGCAGCTGATCGCGATCTACACAATCGACAGGGTTTTGTTGCCAGAGCTGTTTAAGGCTCAGGCCGAAACTCCGGTGCCGGCTGCAACTCCCAAAGAGGCGGCGGATTCTCCCAAGGTGAATACGAAGAAGGTGCCTTTGCTGTCAGATGAAGTGAACACTTCTCTAGCTGACGATGCGGCAGATCAGAAGGCAGCCATTAGATTTGACCGTGCGAGTTTTGGATCATTGATTGTCTGTGTGGTGGATGGTGAAGAATGCTATAAATGTTTTTTTTTTTTTTTTTGCTTTCTTTTTTTGTAGCGTTTTCAGGGGACCTTCAGTGAGTTTTTGGTATTGTTTTTTTTATGGATTATTGTGTTGATTTTTCTGGTATTTTGGGATTATTTGTAAAGGGTATTCATGGAGGTTTTCTGAGACTGAAGACAGAGTGACAAAAGAGAGAGAAGAGAGAATCACTAACGGCGTTTGGTATATCAGGGACAAAGTTGTCTTTCAAGGACTAAATGGGTGGGTTTGTGAAATTTATCAAAAAAAAAAAAAAAAAAAAGTGGCAATAGCCCAGAAAAAAAAGGGGCAACGGTACTGAAAATCAAAAGAAACAAAAAGAATAGAAAAAAAAAAAAAAAAAAGGCTACAGCCCAAAAACAAAAAAACAAAAAAAGGGCAACGGTACTGCCTAATAATTTTTTTTTTTAAAAAGGCAACTGCCTAGAAGAAGAAGAAAAGAAAAGAAAAGAAAAGAAAAGGGCAACGCACTGCCCAGTGGAAAAGAAAAAAAAAAATAAAGGCAAGTTGAAGAATGTGTATATAGGCATTTTTGTCAATTAAGAAAAAATTCATACCCGCTTAGTTTTTTCTCTATTTTGAGGAGAAAACTTTTTGGTGGGTTCAGGGAGAACATTTGAACCTTACTATTTATTTTCCTTTCTTCCTATCCAACTAAACACACACTAAAAAAAGTTTTCCTTCCTATTTTCTCTCCAAAGTTTTCTATCTATCTTATTTCACCTCCAAACAAACACACCCTAGGGGAAGAGGGAGAAAGCCAAAAGGGTTATTGCATATAAGCCATCACAAAAATATTGAATCCAAAAAATTTAGGAGCTGGACTCGTAGATCTACGTCAGGAAGCCAATCCAGCATATTTGTTGGATTTTCTCTTACAAGATCACTTATATTTGTAGTTTTTGGATGCAGATGTTCCTAAATCCTAATCATATTGGGAAGAAAATTACATAAATTTCTCTCTTACTTTCATAGAAAATGCATTTTTCTCAATTAGTAATAAAAATGTGATTTTTTTATGGACAAAGTTTAGCTACAAAATTGGTTATAGTCTTAGACTACAACCTTCCTTAATATCTTCTTACTAGAGGTGAAATTTGACAAATACACCGTTTGATTATATTTTCTTCTTATATCTTTCATGCTTGCGAAATTTCTAGAAAATTAAAGATCAATAGTTATGTCATTAATAAATAGTTTAAATTGCATGTTTTTTGTACTTTAAAATTATGCATAAAATATAAACTTATAGATTATGTGGTAAATAATATTCGATGCACAAAATTTGATGTGTATTAAAACCATAAAGAACATGTAATTCAACGGTTAGATTTTCAAAATATGTAGTGATGATGCAAAAAATCATCTATTGGGTCCCTCGTCCAATCCAGTGTTTCTGACGATCTTGTAGGATCTGCAAGATAAAAAGAGTTGATCAAAGAGATTACCAAGTTCTACCCTGTAAGGGAGCCTCTGATGCTTAAGTTAGTATCCGCCTATATATTTTGTATATAGATAGTAGTTTGTAGTCTTTTTGACGCACCTTTGCGAGTGAGGTAGAATGTCCATTTTATAGGTAGCCTAAGTAGCCATTTTGCTCATAAATGTATTCCTTTACATAATTGCGGGTGGTTATATTCCAGAAGTGTAACGGTCATTGTCTTGATTGGAGTTTAAGGCTGATAAGTAATGGTTGTCTTTTAATGTGTTGAATGTGCTTGAACAGTTTCATCTTTTTCTTTGATGGTTTACTAATGACGCAAGGTCATCCATTTTTCCTTAATGATTTTTTTTGGACTCATCATGTAGTAATGTTATTTTTTTTTAAAGGAAGCTGTAATTTTTAGCTACAACCAATTTTGTTCCTGTTTTATTAACACACATTCTAAATTGAAATTTCTTGCATGTCATTTTGCATCTTTTTTTGTTAATAAGATCGTAATGGCTTTTATACATACCTTTAAAATTGGTAGTGGTTTGCCAGAACTAAACTCTTTCTCTAAAGTTTTCTATTCCATCATATGTCTCATAAGTTTATAGATATAAATCAAGGGTTTGATAGAAGAAAAAAAAATACTAGTAGATTTATACTGTAGGGATGAAAGGCTCGGATAAGGATATTGGGTCGTGGGCCACACACGAGGACGTCAAAGAGCCCGAGCACAAACAAGTGTTAGTAAAGGCAAGTAGATTATTGGGCCGAGGAAGAGGTTTGATCACAACAAGCAAGTGGTGTTGTCCGAGGAGCCACCCCTTCTCGGCCAATGGAGTGGAAGCCTAAAGTCCGACCACCCATCAAGTACTGGGCAGTGGGTAACCGTGCTTGAGAGGATAAGTTTCAGAGAGAAGTGAGTCAACAGAGAATGGAGAAATATCTGGGAAGAAAGTTGCTACCACCACATTGAATGCTCTGCACCTAACCAATTGGCCGCATTAATGTGGAGGTGATACTTGAATAGTGACTTTTGGCCTTACAGCTACCCACAAAGACTTTAAGAAGGTTCTGATGGAACAAGTATTAAGAAGATTAATTATTTGATCAAGTAGAAGGCTAAGATGAAAGGAGGAGAAGGAGTATAAAAGGGAAAGGATTCCATTACATAAAGGGGGATCAGAAGAAAAAAGGGGAGGAACCACTTTGTAACCAAGAACTTGAATATTTGTATAATTCTGAGAGCTATGTATAGGAACATACCATCCTTGGACTTGACCGAGGAGTGTTTTTCTTTTCAACTTATTCATTGTAGTCATTCCAGCGCTAAACTAACCCGTAGTGATTCATATTTGACTCGTTAAACGTTCAGCATTAAACCCACTCTCTAACAAATTTATTGTTGTGGGCTTGTTGGGCCCTTGTCCAAATCTTTTGGGCCATGGAACAATTTGAGTCCTTACATATACCTTGCGCATTATACACGCCTCAAAGTTTCCTGAAGGATTTGCTCTTGGTAAAATTTAAGAGCATTTACATCCTCTTTTGTAAAATTTATCTATTATAATATCGAAAAGTTACTTATTCTATATTATGCGTGTGTTTGGCTCAAAATTAAAAAAGCTAGTTTATTTTACTATTTATCTTATTTTTGCTACTATTCATGGGTTTCACTGTTCTATTTCAGTTAACTTTTACTTTTATCTATAGTACTTTCAGCAAAAAATTTTCAGTTTCAGCAAAATAAGCGGATCCCAGATAGACCCTATATAACCACTTTTACAACACACCTTACATTTAGGGATGGACCCAAGGAGGGGCTAGGGGGCCCAGCCCCCTTAGGCCCAAAGAAAAAAAGAGAAATTTTTTTATTGTTTATATATATATTTTTTCTAGAGCTGTACTTCCCTCTTCCAAAAACTTAGACCCTCTCCATTTTAATTAGCTTAGCCCAACTAGCAACTATTAAACTCAAAAACTTAACAAAAACAAAACTTTAAAATAAAAAATAAAAAATCCTAGTTAGCCCAATATTAGATTACTAGCATCAAGTGTTCTAAATGATAAATATTTAGTATTTAGAACACCAAATACCAAAAATACTATTGTACGAGAAATTTCAAATGCAATATTATTTTGTATTATTTTGTCTTTGTTGGTAGATGATTACATGTTTTCTTTAGAAAAAGATTATTACATCTTAATGTATTAAGAAACAATGATTTTGTGTATTTATCTTGGTTGACATATTATTAGTATTATATGGATACCTATTTGGATTTTTTTTCTTATGCTTCAACCCCCCTAGCTTGAAATCCTAGGTCCGCCCCTGCTTACATTCCATTCCTAATTTTATAATACATCATATTATCATTTACTCTTGTATGTAATCTCCATTATAAATACAAATTTCATTATAATGTATTATCAAGAAAAATAAATGAGAAAATGTAGTGCGTTGAATTCTTATCCATTGGATGTAAGTCATAAGGCCCAATCATGTAAATTCTTACATTTTTTCTTTTATCCCTCACACTATCAAAAATTTCTACAATTAAGAAGTATTTAAAAGTTGAGGCAGTTGTTAAGAAAAGTCTTGCAACTCAACTAGCACTTATTTGGTTTTTTCAATAGATTGAGAAGTCCATCGTATTCCTCTATTTACCTAAAATACTACTACTACTACTTATAATAATAAACCATTTTCTCCTTAAGTGACACTCATTAGATCAAACCTAAAAATATGACCTGCCTGCCTAGTGCCCACTCACTCAACCCAAAGTTGGTGAACATAAATACTTGTAGTCACTAGCCACAAATAGGGGTGTGCAGTCAACTCGCTAACCCTTCAAAATTGATCTGATCTAATCCAACCTGTCAAGTTCAGTAGGTTTTTAGGGGTTAGTGGGTTGGGTTGAGTTGTAGGGTTTTATTTATTTATTTATTTTTTATAATGGGTTGTGCTGGGTTTGGGTCATAAGATTTACAAATTCGCCTAACCCGACCCAACCCACCTATATTTAATATATATTTAAAATTAAAAAAATATATTTAAAAATATATTATACAATTTTTTATTTACTTTTTTGCCCCTCTTCTTAAATAAAACTCAATCCCTAAATTCTCCTAATATAGTTTGTGTTGGTTTCATGTTATTATCAAGATTATTTGATTATAAATTTACTTTTATTCATGGTGAGGTTGTTCTAATGCTCAATTTAATAATAATAATAACAGTAATTAAAAAAAAAAATTGTCCAACTCGATCCACATGGGTTAGGTTGGATCCTTGTGATGGGTTGAATTGGATTTTTTTTAACCCATCATGGTGGATTGGGTTGGAAAAAAACCCTCAACCCGACCCATTCACACCCCTAAACACAAATGAGATTACTTTTTCTTCTATTCAAGTTCTTTTCCTCGTAGAAATAATCAGGAGAGCCATTTAGCATTCATTTTGGATCGTTTATTTTGATTGGTTTATTAAGTTTTAAAAAATAGATTGAATAAAATTACAGTACAAAAATAAAATAAACTAAATAAATTATCTATAAAAAAAAAAAACTATGACAAACAAGTTCACTACACAATCGAAAAATATAAACCAAGGGACAACAGACTTAGCAGATGATTCAATTAGCTGTCATTGATGATAACATCAACAGCACAAAAATTTGTTGACAAAATGGACCATGCAAACATTGTTATGGGTCATGCTTTCCGATTCACAATAATTAGTGGATGACTTCCAACATTAACACTGTTGTTTGGTTTGAAAAATACTTCTTTCATGTATGTTTGGAAATGGGGAGGAAAAAAAGAGAGGAAAAAAATTACTTGTCTTTGCTTTGTTTGGTTTGCAAAGGAAGAAGAAATGAAAAGAAAAGTATATTACTTATACTTTTATATACCCGCATGAATATGAGAGAGAGAGAGAGAGAGAGAGAGAGAGAGAGAGAGAGAGAGAGAGAGAGAGAGAGAGAGAGAGAGAGAGAGAGAGAGAGAGAGAGAGAGAGAGAGAGATTAAAATTATGGGCATATATGTAAATTTCGAGCCTGAGAAATCAAACATATAGGACCTACGTTTTTGTTTCACTTTCTCTCTCCATTTTCCACACAAAATGAGCGGGTTTCAGACCGTGAAAATGAGAGATTTGGGGCCTGTTTGGTACATGTGTTTAAATACATGTTTTCAGTTTTTAAAAAACATTAGATTGAATATAAATATAGTACATAAATAAAATAAACTAAATAATTATTTTATAATAAAAAAAATATGTCAAACAAGTTTACTACACGATTGAAAAATATAAACCAAGAGACAACAGACTTAGCGGATGATTCAATTAGCTGTCATTGATGATAACATCAACAACACAAAAATTTGTTGACAAAATAGACTATGCAAACATTGTCATGTGTCATGCTTTCCGATTCAGAAGAATTAGTGGATGTCTTCCAACATTTAAATCCCAAGTCTATTGGCTATGACTTTTCTTCTAGAACTCTGATATCTCAAAGGAATAGTGATGTTAGGATATTACATTAGTACAAATAATGTTATAAGCTTTTTATAATAAAATTTGTAGTAGTTTCCCTTCCCTCAAAGGAATTGATTGGCACTCAAGTTAAATGGACTATTGGAAATGTTGTTCATATTTTATTTGGTTAAGTTTTTGATTCCCTTAATTTCGTTTTCCATCCTACAGTTTAGACAACATTTTACTCCAAATCGGTCTAAAATTATCTTTTCAAACCTATTACCTGACGATTTATATAACTATTCATATATATTATTTATACAAATTATATGACTTACTAGAAAAGAACATGCGGCTAAAATCATATATAAATGATTGATCTATTTAATCGCCATATCATAAATTGGAGCAAAAATAACTCGAAACTGATTTGGAGCCAAAACCTTTTCCTAGTTTTAATATGTAAACAGGTTCCCACATAACTTGACTTATTTTCCCTGTAGAAGTAACAGTCTATTTCAGTGAATTGACACCGTTGAATTCCATTTCATTTCTTACCTTGACCCGCCCGCCACTTGATTTTTTCCTCACCCTTCAACCCTATCCCAACCAACAGGCTCTTTCATGATAACGATTCATCTTATGAATTGACACCATTGAATTTGTGAGAAGCAAGATGAAACCATCCCATATTTATTACAACCAAAAAGTGAATATTTTTATCCTATTTATTAACAGAATAACAGTACTATTAAATGCCAAAAAAAAAAAAAAAAAAAAAACTAAAGCAAAAAGGTAAGGGAAAAAAGAGAGATGATAGGTATGTAGATCCTTTCTGTATATTAACTAAACATTACGGGGTTAAAAAAAAAAAAAAAGGATCACCAATACTAAAGGCAAAGGTAAAATTAAATAAGCCTAAAACTTGTTCTCCTTCTTGAATTTCATTTATTTATTCATGATGAATTTCCTAACCCATTTAGTGTGTCATCTTTGAATCTTTGATGTTGATTGGGTGTCAAGATGTTTGCTGGTGTGAACTGAGATAAATATAGTTCAAGGAGATCTCGTCCACTGGGTTGTGAACCTGAAAAGCCGTTGTTCCCTGATACATATTTTGAATGTCAGATCGATGTCAAAACTAATTATTAATAAAAAGTGTTTTATATTTTTATTAACAAAATTTTTCTTATAATTAAGCAGACCAATAGTTGAATTTAATTGAAGAACATAATTAATATACTGCTTCTTTTTTTGAGGAACAAATATACTGCTTCTAAATACCTGTAATTAAGATTTGTCATCTCTAATATACATATTATATGACTATGTAATTGTTAAAATATTTATAATTCAAATAGAGACTTCTGCTGCTTTTGTAATAAAATCTTGGTCATTTCATTGGTTTCTCTCTAATTCTTGTTTAAGACTTGTGATATGTTTAGAACAAAGAGGAATGAGAGGAGAAGAAAGTGAATGGGTCAGTATAAGAGAGATGGAAGGATTCTATATATTTTGAGTTTGAATTATGGAAACTAAAAACATAATTCAGATCTTTTTGAGTTTTGAGTTATGAGTTTCAATGGCGTTCTTGTAAATACTTAGCCTTGGTGGGCCCCCAACTGTGTATAGTCAAATCACTTTGTGTGAGTTATATAGAAGAGATAATGGCCCCAGCATTTTATGCAAAAATTTGAGTTAAACAAGTTATTTTTTGGAGTAAGTGAAAAGATAGAGTTAAAAAAATGAGTTATGAAAACTGAGTTTGAATTATGAGATTTGGGTTGTGGGTGATACTAAAAAAGGCGTCTCACAATTCACAAATACCGTGAGACACATTGATTAGCTTTTTGGGAAAAGATCTTTTCTTATTGAATTTTTTTATTTCTTTTCTATTTTTAGCTGGATTTGGGGCACGTAACCTTTTTACTTTTTATTCTATTCTATTTATTTTCCTGTAAAAAAATTTGGAAGGTGGTTTAGTGCTCGTCTTGGAGCGTTTATTTTCAATGATTTATTAAGCTTAAAAAAATAAATTTGATAAAAATACAGCTATACTAGAAAAGTTTTTTTTTTTTTTTAAAATAAAAAAAGTTACTCATAAATGAAACAAATTGAATGTTTTTGAAGAGAAAAAACAAGTTTAGTATAAAAAGAGAAATTTTTTAAAATTATACAAAAATAAAAGTCTATTAGTATTATTGACCATAGAGGTTTAATAATTGTCTAAGTTGATTGTCCATCTCAATTTTGTTAATTATAATTGATATAAAATTATCATGTATTGCACACGATTATAGTTAACGGAAACTAAGATGAGGTTAATTTGGACAAATTTTAAATCTTAAAAGTTTTTATTTTTATTTTTATTTTTTTTTATTTTTATAGAGAGTTTCAACCTATGACGTTTGCTTCTGATAATAACTTTTTATTATCAGATCAAAACACCAATCAGTTTTTGGTATAGGCAGGGATTGAATCCTAAATATCTTATTCAATTATCAGAAACTTTACCAGTTGAGCTAACTGGAATACATAACACATGAGTCTTTTTACATTTTGGGCTAAATAAAATAAATTTATTAAAAAACCAAATATGATTAACAAATTTGTTACTCGAATGATCTAAAAATATAAACCAAGAGACAACAGACTTAGCGGACTCAATCAACTGTCATTGATGATAGCACTAGCAGCACAAGTTTTGTTGATAAAATAGATTATGCAAACATTGTCACGGGTCATGCTTTCCGATTCAGAAAAAATTGTGGATGACTTCCAACAAACCCAAGTCTATTGGCTATGACTTTACATCTTGAGGTGAGATGGTAAAAGAGTGATGTAAATACTGCAAATTTTATATGTAACAACATTAGCATAGGTTCGTGTAATTTAAAAAAAAAATCTATTTTAGCATAAGAACCTTTTTAAATTTTATTTATTTATTTTTTATGTACTCACTTTTTAAAACACTCTATATCACATTATCTATTTCATAATGCATTTCATTAAAATATCATTTTTAAATATTTTTTTAATTGTTTCTCTATCTTCATACACAAAAACCACCATCCACCTATTTATTTATTTTCAGGATACATAAATAAAGAATAAAAAACTAAATGCAAAATGAATAGTATAAATTTAAATTTACACGGTTATTGTAACAAATTTGTAAATTTACACAATTATACATGGATTGATGTGGGTCATTTTAAGGCAAAACAGTGTAAATTTTAAACTTTTTCTTTTTAATTATACACCCATTTATGTGAGTGCTCTAAGTATTATAAATTGATGTTTTATCAATCACAACAAAATAATTTAAATATTCATTTATTATTTTTATTGAAGTACAATTAATTATATTTATTATCACATCAATTTATAAGCTTTTTATTTGAAACATAAAAAAGTTTATAAATTGATGCGATAGCATTACTTTCCTCAAAGGGGAATGTGGGTTCCAATTAGATTAATTGGTAAAGTTTTTTATCGTTGAATAAGATATTTGGAATTCGAGTCTTTAGCCTGATGATAAGAGCAATTATCGTGGAATGAACGCTATAAATTTGAAATTCTATTGTGTCAAAAAAATAAAAGAAAAAATCCACTTGTGCTTAACTTAACAAACCGATTGAAAATGATGTTCATATTTTACTATTTGTTTAAGTTTTGATTCCCACAATTTCGTTCCCATCCCGCAGTTATGTAAAACTTGACTTATTTTTCCTACTGTCACTCTCTTACAAAGTACCAGTCTAATTCATCAACACTAATATTTCTCATTTCATTTATTACCCTGACCCGCGACTTGACCTATTCTCCACCCTCAACCTCATCCCAAGCAACAAGTGTTTTTCAATATAATGTATTATCAAGAAAAATAAATGAGAAAATGCAACGGCTTAAATTCTTATCCAGCGAATATAAGTCACAAGGCCCAGTCGTCTAAATTCTTGTATTTTTTTCTTTCATTATTACAAATTTCTACAATTGTGACTTATTTAATAGTTAAGGCATCTATAAAGAATCTTGTAACTCAACTAACACTAATTGGTCTTTCAAATTTTCAACAGATCAAGAAGTCCATATATTCCTCTGTTTACCTAAAATAATAATAATAAACCACTTCTCAAGTGACACTCACTTGATCCTTCCTAAAACTCTAACCTGCTTGCCCACTCACTCAACCTGGACTTGGTGAATCCACTAGCCACAGATGGGATTACCTTTTCTTCTATTCCAGTTTTTTCCTTGAAGAAATAAACTGGAGGACTGTTTAGTGTTCGTTTTGATTGTTTATATTTATTGGTTTATTAAGTTTTTTAAAAATAGATTGAATATAAATATAGTACATAAATAAAATAAAGCAAATAATTATTTTATAATAAAAAAAAACTATGTCAAACAAGTTTACTACGCGATTGAAAAATATAAACCAAAAGACAACAGACTTAGCGGATGATTCAATTAGCTGTCATTGATGATAACATCAACAACACAAAAATTTGTTGACAAAATAGACTAAGCAAACATTGTCATGTGTCATGCTTTCCGATTCAGAAGAATTAGTGGATGACTTCCAACATTTAAATCCCAAGTCTATTGGCTATGACTTTGCTTCTAGAACTCTGATATCTCAAAGGAATAGTGATGTTAGGATATTACATAAGTACAAATAATGTTATAAGCTTTTTATAGTAAAATTTGTAGTAGCTTCCCTTCCCTCAAAGGAATTGATTGGCACTCAAGTTAAATGGACTATTGGAAATGTTGTTCATATTTTATTTGGTTAAGTTTTTGATTCCCTTAATTTCATTTTCCATCCTACAGTTTAGACAACATTTTACTCCAAATCAGTCTAAAATTATCTTTTCAAACCTATTACCTGACGATTTATATAACTATTCATATATATTATTTATACAAATTATATGACTTACTAGAAAAGAACATGCGGCTAAAATCATACATAAATGATAGATCTATTTAATCGCCATATCATAAATTGGAGCAAAAATAACTCAAAACTGATTTGGAGCCAAAACCTTTTCCTAGTTTTAATATGTAAACAGGTTCCCGCATAGCTTGACTTATTTTCCCTGTAGAAGTAACAGTCTATTTCAGTGAATTGACACCGTTGAATTCCATTTCATTTCTTACCTTGACCCGCCCGCCACTTGATTTTTTCCTCACCCTTCAACCCCATCCCAACCAACAGGCTCTTTCATGATAACGACTCATCTTATGAATTGACACCATTGAATTTGTGAGAAGCAAGATGAAACCATCCCATATTTATTACAACCAAAAAGTGAATATTTTTATCCTATTTATTAACAGAATAACAGTACTGTTAAATGCCAAAAAAAAAAAAAAAAACGCAAAAGGTTAAGGGAAAAAAGAGAAATGATAGGTATGTAGATCCGTTCTGTATATTAAGTTATTAACTAAACATTACGGGGTTATAAAAAAAAAAAAAAAAAAGAAAAAAAAAGAAAAAAAAAAAAGAAGCAAGATCACCAACACTAAAGGCAAAGGTAAAATTAAATAAGCCTAAAACTTGTTCTCCTTCTTGAATTTCATTTATTTATTAATGATGAATTTCCTAACCCATTTAGTGTGTCATCTTTGATGTTGATTGGGTACGTGTCAAGATGGTTGATGGTGTGAACTGAGATAAATATAGTTCAAGGAGATCTCGTCCACCGAGCTGTGAACCTGAAAAGCCGTTGTTCCGTGATACATATTTTGAACGTCAGATGTCAATACTAATTATTAATAAAAAGTGTTTTATATTTTTATTAACAAAATTTTTCTTATAATTAAGCAGACCAATAGTTGAATTTAATTGAAGAACATAATTAATGTACTGCTTCTTTTTTTGAGGAACAAATATGCTGCTTCTAAATACCTGAAATTAAGATTTGTCATCTCTAATATACATATTATATGACTATGTAATTGTTAAAATATTTATAATTCAAATAGAGACTTCTATTTCTTTTGTAATAAAATAATGGGGTGAGTGATGAGTTAGTGCTAGGCCTGGGAGTTGGGCTACCTTCAAGTGGGCCACAAGATGTACTGGGCCATACAAAAGCTAATGATGGGCTTGCTGAAACAAACGACTCACTTGATCAAGTGAAGGAGCTACATTTATTCCAAAGTGGGTCTAAGATGCCAGATGCAAATGAAAGAGGATTTATTAGGAAAGCCAAGAGCCCAAACCGAAAAAAGCCTCATACACATGCATGCAAGGCTGGAAAAGAAAATGTGGGGATACGCACGTCCAACTTGCAGAAGGTGAACACCTTGGCGAAGATAACCCGAATGGATATAGAGGAGGGAGAGGTGGGGCTTAAACGTAAGTCACGTGCTCCCTTGAAGAAGTATTGGAGAATGCTGGGGCTGGAAAGAAACCCAAGTTAGAAGAGGAAGTTGCTGCTTTTGGTAAATTGTTGGCAACACAAATGGGATCGGTGGCGGCTGCGGTGCAGCCCTGTCGGGAACAATGAGTGCTATATGTTGGAACTGTCGAGGGCTTGGGAACCCTCAGACAGTTGGCACTCTCCAAAAATATGTTTTGGAGGAAGATCCCACTTTGGTGTTCCTTATGGAAACCAAGTTTAATGTGGAGGAAATGGCTGAGATCAAGCATAAGTTGGAAAGAAGTCAAGGCATGACAGTTCCTAGTGTTTGCCGGAGTAGGGGTTTGGCCCTGTTATGGAAGGAGTCGCTGCTAGTGGAGGTGCAAACTTTCTCTCCTAGACACATAGATGTGATTATTACGGAGGATGCTGGGAAAAAGAAATGTCGTTTTACCGGATTTTATGGCCACCCTGAAACCAACAAATGAGAGGAGTCTTGGTCACAGTTAGTAAACTTGAGCACTAGGTGTGAGCTTCCTTGGGTCTGCATGGGAGATTTCAACGAGATATGTCATAGGGGAGAAAAGGTAGGAGGGGGTGAGAGACCTGAATGGCAGATGAGGGCATTCTTTTCAGCTATCAATAAAAGCAAACTTAAAGACATGGGCTTTGTAGGTCTAGAATTCACTTGGAGTAGGCGGTTAGGGGCACGTGGGTGGGTTCGGGAGAGACTTGATCGGGCTTTGGTCTCCACAAACTGGGCTTCTTTGTTTCTTGGGGTAAGACTATACAATGTGGCCACTTGCTCTTCAGACCACAACATGCTGATTCTTAAAGTCCTCCCACCTAAAAGTAGGAACACAAAAAGGTAGTGGTTATTCAGGTTCGAGGCTATGTGGATTAAAGAGGAAGAATGTGAGGGAGTAGTGAAGGAGGCTTGGGAGAGAGGCCGAACTCTTGGAGGCCAAAATCAATTTAGGCGGTGCATGGATGAGTGTAGTTCCTTTCTACAAAGCTGGAATAGGACAAACTTTGGCCATGTAGGACGGAAAATAGCCTCACCCTTAAAGAAGCTTCAATGGTTGGAGTGCTTACTAGGGGGTGAGGCAAACATGGAAGAGATACATGACACAAAGGGGGAGCTTAACAAGCTGCTTTCGGCGGAGGAAGAGATGTGGAAGCAGCGGTCAAGGAATTGTTGGCTTAAGTCAGGAGATAGCAATACTTCCTTCTTCCATGAGAAAGCCTCAAAAAGGCATCAACGGAACACCATTACTCGGCTTTTGGACTCTAATGGTAACTGGCAGGATGAGGAAGATATCATGGGTCATATTCTTGTTGAATATTTCCAAGAGCTTTTCACTTCTTCAAGCCCAACAGTTAGTGAAGAATTGTTAGATGCTATACACCCTAAAGTTACTAACCGAATGAATGAAGTCTTATTGCAGGATTTTAGGGTTGTCGAGGTTGAGAAAGCCCTTAAGCAGATGCACCCGCTGAAGGCACCAGGTCTTGATGGTATGCCTCCATTGTTTTTTCAACATTATTGGCCTACTGTAAATTCTGTTGTCATACAAACTGTAGTAGACTTTCTTAATCATGGTGTTGCTCCCCCTAAGTTTCATGAAACCCACATTACGCTCATTCCTAAGACAAAAAACCCCTCTAGAGTCACTGACTACAGGCCTATAAGTTTATGTAATGTGGCATATAAGCTTGCTTCCAAGGTAGTAGCTAATCGAATGAGGGTTGTGTTGAAGGATATAGTTTGTGAAAACCAAAGTGCCTTTGTAGCTAAAAGGCTCATCGCTGATAATATTCTTATGGCCCATGAATTAATGAATCATATTCATAGGAAGAGGAAAGGCAGGGTTGGTGAAATGGCTTTGAAGTTGGACATGAGTAAGGCCTATGACCGGGTGGAGTGGGGGTGTTTGCAAAAAATAATAGAGAAGCTAGGGTTTCATGAGCGGTGGATTTGTATTGTAATGGCATGTGTGTCCTTTGTTACATATGTTATTAGACTTAATGGCCAACCTTGCGGATTAATCACTCCTACCCGAGGCCTTCGACAAGGAGATCCTCTCTCCCCATTTCTCTTCCTATTGTGTGCTGAAGGTTTGTCGGCTCTGTTGCATGAGGCTTCGATGAGGAAGGAATTGAATGGTGTGGTTGCCTCGACTAGGGGGCCAAGAATTTCACACTTATTCTTTGCAGATGATAGTTTGATATTTTGCAAAGCAGAGAATTCTGCAAGTCTTTGAGTCTTCTTCGAGTTAGCAATTAAATAGGAATAAGATGGCCCTCTTCTTTAGTCACAATACTGCTACACCCACACAGGAAGTCATCAAGTCCATGTTTGGTGCCCAGGTTATCAAACCTCATGAATCCTATCTGGGCCTTCCGTCGTTGATTGGCAAGTCTAAGAAGAACACATTTGCACAACTAAAACAAAAACTCGCTTCCAAGCGGGTTGGAAGGAAAAGCTTCTGTCAAATGCGGCGAAAGAAGTATTGATCAAGGCAGTCGCACAGGCAGTTCCTTCTTATACTATGAGCTGTTTCAAGCTCCTCAACGGGCTTTGTGAGGAGATGACTGGAATGGTGAGACAATTTTGGTGGGGACAAGTGAAGGATGAAAAGAAGGTTGCTTGGATGAGCTGGGATAGAATGTGCCGCCCGAAGGAAGAAGGGGGGTTGGGCTTTAGAGACCTGAAATCCTTCAACCTTGCCCTTTTAGCGAAACAGGGTTGGAGACTTCAAATTAATTCCTCTTCCCTTTTTTCTCGGGTCTATAAGGCTAATTATTTCCCTAATGGGGACTTCGTGGAGGCTGAGGTAGGTAAGAATGCTTCCTTTGCTTGGAGGAGCATCATGGCAACCCAACACCTGGTAAAACGCAGTTTAAGATGGCAGGTTGGCGATGGTTGTCGCATACATGTTTGGTAAGATCAGTGGCTCACTACTTGGAGCACTTACAGGGTGGTCTCACCTGAACGGCCTAGGAACCAAATTAAAATGGTTTGTGAATTACTGAAAGATGGGAGCAAGGAGTGGGACATAGAGCTAGTTAGGGGGCTCTTCTTACCCCAAGATGTAGAGGCGATTCTAAGCACTCCCATCAATGATTCGGTTGCTATTGACAAAATGGTTTGGGCTGAAGATAAGAAAGGTAGATTTACCGTGAGGAGTGCTTATAGGCTGGCTAGGGAAATTGAGGTAGAGGGTGGTAACGCCAGTTGCTCGGACCCGACAAAATTGCACGGAGTATGGAGAGGGGTGTGGAGTATGAACCTGCCAAACAGAATCAAGCATTTTGCTTGGAAGGCCTGTAACGGTATCCTGGCCACTAAAGACTCTCTCTTTCATAGAAAGATCACGGCCAACAATATATGCGAAGACTGTGGTAGGCATGTTGAAACTACCATGCACTTGCTCTGTTTTTGTAACCGTAGTACAGAGGTATGGAGTTCTTGCAAACTTTCTCTGCCTTTCAACGTTCAAGAGGCATGGAGTTTCTTGATACCTTCAGTAGACTTTGGATTTGTTGGGAAACACAGCAAGGGCTGTTGGAGAGGTGGGTCACGATTTGTTGGGGCATTTGGAAGAGCCGAAACGAGGTTCGGCATGGAGGAAAGAAGCGTCCAGGGCCTGTAATTGTGAGAAACGCTCTGAGATTATTGGAGGATTACCATTCTGCCAATGTGAAGCCGAGCTAGTCTAGTTCTGACACCCAAAACATAGCTATCTGGAAGCCACCTCCGCCGAGTTACTTCAAGGTCAATGTAGATGGTGCACTATCTGCAAAATCTAAGCAATCCGGCATGGGTGTGATCGTGCACGACGAGGATGGTAACGTGGTTGCGGCCATGTGCAGGAAGCTGGACTTACCTCTCAGTGTGTTAGAGACGGAAGCGAAGGCCCTAGAGATTGGGATGACATTTGCCGAGGAGGTGGGGCTCAGGGATGTGGTGTTTGAAGGTGACTCGTAGCTGATAATCAACGCTGTTCACAGCACTGGAGAGGTAGCGTTGTCGGTGCTGAACATCATCCAAGGTGTGCTGCAGAAAGCTCAATGCTTTAGGGCATTTGATTTTCTACATATTAAAAGGCAGGGAAATGTCCTTGCCCACTTGTTAGCTCAGCATGCTCAAAAGGTTGAGAGCTTGGTAGTTTGGCTAGAGGATCAACGTTTAGTATAAAAAGTTTGAGTATTTCCCATCAAAAAAAAAAAAAATCTTGGTCATTTCATTGGTTTCTTTCTAACTCCTATTTAAGTCTTGTGATATGTTTAGAACAAAGAGAAATGAGAGGAGAAGAAAGTAAATGGGTCAGTATAAGAGAGATGGAAGGATTCTATGATTTTTTTTTGGGTCTATTATAAGAGAAATGGAAGTGAATATATATACATAGTTTTAGGAAGAAAAAATTAGTGTTTTATGCTTTAGTGGATTAATGTTTTTAAAATCTCATTGCTGTTTGTTTCGTTATAACATGTGGGCCAAATTCTGCCCAAGGCTTCGTTGTTAGGCATAAACTGTTTTTTGTTGATTTTTTTTTTTAGCTAAAAACATTTTCAGAGAAAAGTACTAGTTTTTCAATGTTTGCTAATTGTTTTCTAAAGAAAAATTATGGAAAATATTTCCTGCATTTGGCTTGTACGAAAAAAATCACCAATTTTCCCATATTTTTATATAGAAACTAGTCGCTAACCCGTACTATGCACGAGAATCTATCTATTTGTAAGGTAGAGTAAAATAATTTTTTAAAATCTTAAATTGATTAAGAAACTACAGTACCATTGCATGATTTGCTCTTGTATGACTTCAATTTGTGTTACAATTTGATGAAGAAGTCATTACTTGAATGTGCAATGGCTTATTCAAAATTTCAAAAATTAAAACTTCTAAAAGATCAAAAAATATTAAAGAATTAGATAATTCACTGCTTAGAAATTATTGAAACAAAACAAAATATATATGACTAAACAACTGAGAAATATTTGAAAAAGATGGGTTACATTCAAAAGAATAATACATGGTATAGTCATTGAAATCAGCTAAACATGTTCAAATATTGCAAAAACTAACACAAATTCAGATGTTAAAACTTCCAAAATGTCAAAAAAGATATATAATTAAAGAATAAGTTATTAAAGCAATTCAAAAAATATATGACTATTCAAAAGAGAAATATGAGAAAAAAAAAGTACATGAACTCATAAAACAATAAGTTTTAAATTTTAACGGTTCTAAACTTTAAATGATGAAAAAAATCATATACAGTCATAGGCGTAGGGTTTGGTGGTTCATGTACGAAAATCACTTTTTAAAAAATACATGAAAAACCGTAAAATAAAATTATTTTTTAATAAAGTAGAGGAGAATAAAATAACAGAAGAAAAGCTCATACTTCTACTCGGCTTAAAAAAAATATATTGGGGTTTGCACTGCTTTTATAGTGTTCATGATTAACCTTGCAATTTTGAAGATAAATTATCAATATTTGAGTTTGAGTTTAAGTTAGACTTGTTAGAGAGATAGAGAATCCGTTTGGATACCGCTTATTACTGAAAACTGAAAACACTATAGTAAAATAATTTTTAAATGTGTGAATAGTGCCGTGAGGCCCAATTTTAAAGAAAAATTTGCTGAAATCCATACCTACAGGTCCCGTGAACAGTGCACGAGACCCACAAAAAAAATGCAGATGCACACGATTTTCCTTTTCAGTGCAATCCAAACCCATCCAGTGTTTCACTTCTTTTTAAGTTTGGACTTTGGCTGTTGATGTCAAAGATTAGTCATCCTTAGGTTGAAGTTGATATTGTTAATTAAAAAAAGTTAAATAATTTTGTTTTAAAAAAATCATAATGATGTGGCAAGCTTTGGAGAGGTCAATAAAAAGTCAAATGCCTTGAAAAGAATAATACATGGTATAGTTATTGAAATTTGCTAAATATGTTCAAACATTGCAAAAACTAACATAAATTCAAATGTTAAAACTTTCAAAAAATATATATAATTAAAGAATAATTTATTGAAACAATTCAAAAAATATATGATTATTCAAAAAAGAAAGATATGAAAAAGAAAAAAGTACACGAACCTATAAAGCAATAAATTTTAAATTTTAAATTTTAATGGGTTTAAACTTTAAATGATGAAAAAACAATCATCAATTCTATAATTATTTAAACAGTAAAATTGTAATCTTAAAAGAAGAATAAAAAAGAAACAAATCTATAATGATAATAGGTGAAGTTGAGAGAAACTTAAATTAGAATTCCAAATTAGAGTTCTAATTTTGCGCTATATGTCCTAAATTATTTATTTTTAAAGATTTTTATTTTTTAATTTTAGAATCAAATGTGGGACCACATCATAAATATTCATCCAAGTGAGTTATTAAGTACAAAAACCAAAGAGTTTGAAATAGATGAATCGTAAAAAAAAAAGTGCTTCACAATAATTATAAAAAAAGGACAATTTACATTTTATACCTAATAATATTCTTATAAATTTTTTTAAAGAGTTAACAAAATATATAAATGACTATCAATAGTATTTAAATTATATATATAGGAATTATATTATGCATCTTATTGTATATCTTTAAGTGTATCTATGCATATGCATGGGGTTACAAGCTAGTTACAATAATACCTATCATGCTTCACGCGGTCCTTTTTATTTTAATTTTTTTTCAACTCTATTTAATTGGCTGGCTCAATATTTTTCCAATAATTAAAATTAAATAAAAACAGAAAAGTCAAAGACAATAAAAATATTGGAAAAGTAAATACTCTACGTGGCCAAGAAGAATACCACATTTCTTCTTGTGTACATAGTTTATTCATCAGAAAAGAGGAAGACAAAACTCCTACTCTCATAAGAACTATATTTTGATTTTGTGTTGACTCCACCATAAAATAAATTTTTATTTTTTATTTTTTTAACCAAGTAGATGAGAAGAAAATAACATAAGAAGAGCTCATACCTCTATTCGACTTAAAAAAAAAATATTGGGGTTTGCTTTACTTTTATAGTGTTCATGATTAACCTCGCAAATTTAGAGATATTTATCAATGTTTGAGTTCGAGTTTAAATTGGACTTGTTAGAGAGATATAGTTTCACTCCTTGTTAAGTTTGGATTAAACAAAAATAATTTTGTTTAAAAAAATAATAATGATGAGTTTGAATTTAAGTTGGACTTGTTAGAGAGATAGAGTTTCACTCCTTATTAAGTTTGGACTAAACAAAAATAATTTTATTTAAATAAAATAATAATTTTATTTAAATATTGTGCTGACGTGGAAAATTGTGAGAGCTTTAGAGGCTTCGGTTTTTATTTTTATTTTTATTTATATATATATATATATATAGATAGATAACATAACAACTGTCATTCATCACTTAAAAATATTAATTAATACAAAACAACTAAAATCAATCTAAAATTAAGTGCAATAAAAATAAAAATAAAAATATTATACTAATAAGAACAAACAAAAGAAGAGTACATGAAAAAGACCTAACACAATTTTTTATTAGAGAGATAATTACAATATGCTGCTAACTCTGCAATTCGAACCTTTTCCTCCCTAGACCCCCAAACACTTTGTGCATGGGGAGGTGCCAATTCAGTTACAAGGCCTTTGGCAAGACCTAACACAATTAATAAAAACCATCAAATAAACATACCCAAAAGAGAAAACTACCGTAAAAAGAAACCATGGCTAAATAAATAGTATCTATTATCCATCTAAACCATTTATTTTGGTTGGAGCTCAACCTTCTCATTTATCTTTTTTATTTTATTTTATTTACATAAGATAAAATTCTACTTTAACCTAATTTAAGTGTTGTGGGGGTAACAGACCAGGGAACCCATACCAACATATACGTTGGGCCAAGGGCCTAGTCTATGGGAAGAACCCCTCTTCGACCATGGGAAGAACCCCTCCTCGGCCAGATGTAGCCGAGGACAAAGGGAACGGCCTACTACTGAGAATGATACCCCGGGTTATTCCATGGAATAGGATAAGTACCAAGGCAGAAAAGGACAACAGAAGAACGGAAATATCTAAGGGAAAACAGCAATTATTGCATTAAGCGCTTCGTACCTAACAGAGCCATGTTTTTCAGCCTTTACAACCACTCCCAACGACTCTGGGGATGGGCTGATGGGACAAGTATCAGCACTATGAATCTAAATCTACACGTGGACGTTGGGGAGAGGGTGGAAGTCAGTATAAAATGGGGGGAAGAAGGCAATCTAAAGGAGAAATGTGACCACCCAAGAGATACCAAAAAAGAAGCTCCTCCAGTTGCGTCGAGGACCAACCTTCTTCGATATATTCAGTCCATCTCTATTTGATTGTCATGAACACCATGTTAACCGTTATCCACGCACTAAAACCTAGCTCTTTGGCCCACTCTCTACAAATTTATGGTACCGGGCTCACTGGTCCAAGATCTCATACATCCTGGGCTTGGGTTACAAAATGTGTCCCTACAAGTGTATGTATGTGAAATTCTTTTTTTGAGACTTGTAGAGTGACCACACCACGTTAAGGATGTATGGTGGTGCTTTCCCATTACCTAATTACACATTTACATGCATAATTACAAATACTTGAAACCTTCAAAATGACAATTGGAAGTTATTTTTTGTATGACCTTTAAAAGTTTAGGGCAATTCTTAAAGGTTTTAGGAATATCATGGTTATCTTAGAGGTTATATGGGAGGTGGTTTTTTTTTTTTTGGGGGGGGGGGGGGGGGATTATGTTTTTTGTTGTTGTTGTTGTTGTTTTAGAGGTTTTCAAGGTTTTTTTTTTTTTTTTTTTTTTTTTTTTTTTTTTTATTATAGATTTTTGGCTTTATTTTGGTATTGTTAGAGGATATAAGGATATTTTCGATCATCTCAAAGGTTTTTGGGGGGGGGGGGGGCATTTGGAAGGTTTGGAGGGTGTATTTTGATAAATCTGGATATTTTAAGGGCATTTATATTATTTTGGAGGTCTTCATAATATTTTGGGGAGAGAAACAATGATTTTTGTTTTGTGTATAATTTTACAGTGCAAAATAACTAAATTTTAAATATTTTTTAGATGAGATAACTATTGATCTGTAATACATATATTTTGCAAATATAGAGAGTTTTGTTTTGTGTATAATTTTATAGAGCAAAACAACTAAATTTTAAATATTTTTTAGATGAGATAGGTAGATAGCTATTGATATGTAATAATATATTTTGCAAATACAAATGTTATAAAGTGACAATATAATCTAAAAAGTGATTTGTAAAAAAGAGAATCAATAAATATTATTTTTATTAATTTTTTTGAAAAAAAAATTCATAAAAATTATTAAGTTATAATATTAACAAAATTTATGCCGTATAACTTGAACCTAACATTTAATAGATCTTCACTCAATGTTATTGTATCCAATTTAAGTACCTGCAAGTTGACATCAATAACTTGTCCAAAATCAGGACGTTGTAAATTATTAGGTTTATTTTTTTTTATTTTAGAGGTTTTCAAGATTATTATTACTACTCGCTAACCCGTGCTATGCATGGGAACCTACCTATTTGTGAGGTAGACTAAAATAATTTTATAAAAAATTTAAGAAAATACACAATTGCATGATTTGCTCTTGTATGACTTCAATTTGTGTTACAATTTGATGAAGAAATCATTGCTTGAACGTGTAATGGCTTACAAAAAATTTGTCAGACAGTTTTAGATACTGTAAAAAAATAACTCAAAAATTCAGACCAAAAAAATTAAAAAATCAGATGATTCACTGCTTAAAAATTATTGAAACAAAATAAAATATATATGATTAAATAATAGAGAAATATAAGAGAAAGATTTGTTACATTCAAAAGAATAATTTCAATTATTGCAAGCTTTTTTATCTTGTAAAAAAGGCTAAAGAGAGTTTGGTGGTTTATGTACGTAAATTACTTTTTAAAAAATACATAAAAAACCATAATATATATATTTTTTTGGTAACAAAGTAGAGGAGAAGAAAATATATAAGAAGAGCTCATACCCCTACTCGGTTTTAAAAAAAATTATTGGGGTTTGCTTTGCTTTTATAGTGTTCATAATTAACCTCAAAATTTTGGAGATAAATTATCAATGTTTAAGTTTGAGTTTAAGTTGGACTTGTTAGAGAGATAGAGTTTCACTCCTTGTTAAGTTTGGATTAAACAAAAATAATTTTATTTAAATAAAATGATAATGATGAGTTTGACAAAAATAAATTGATTAAGTCTTAAATTGATTAAGAAACTACACCATTGCATGGTCTGTTCTTGTATGACTTTAATTTGTGTTACAATATGATGAAGAAGCCAATTTAAGAGAAAGACGGGTTATATTTAAAAGAATAATCAATGACTATAATCATTGAAAGGAATAAAAAGATTCAGAGCCTACAAATTATAAATAATATATATGTGTGTGTGTGTGTGTGTGATTACACAGCAGAGAAATATAAGAAAAAGATGTGTTACCATTAAAAGAATAATTCAGATGTTAAAACTTTTAAAAGACCAAAAAATATTAAATAATCATAAGATTTACTTTCTATAAATTTTTAAAATAAAACAAAATGTACATGATTACACAATAGAGAAATATAAAAGAAAAATTGATTACCTTCAAAAGAATAATGCATGGTATAATTATTGAAATCTACTAAACATGTTCAAATATTGCAAAAACTAACATAAATTCTATTAGGTTCTAAGGATTTAGGATCTAAATGTTTTAGAACTTCAATATGTAATGTTGGCAAACCATGATCAAAACTTAGAGTCTAGATTTAGGATGCTCAAAGTATGTTTATTGTGAAGTTGGAATCGAGTAATTGCAGAAAATTACTGTTCACTTTATGCAAGGCTCGATCGATCGAAAATTAGACTCGATCGATCAAACCTCGTGCAGAATGTTTTTCTGTAGAATTTTTCCAACTCAGCCCAAGTCCATATGACGTGTAAGGTTTTATGTTTTGCCTTAAATATAAAAAGAAAAACCATAGCCACATTTTTATGTTATTGTTTATGCTGTGTGTGTGAATCTCTTGTGAGATCTAGAGGTGTTTGCCTTCATACACACTTAGGGTTATCAAGATCAAGATTGATGTCGAGAGCTTGGTGATCGCTTTAGTTGCTGCATAAAGAGCTTAAAGAAAAACACAAGTGGGAGTACTTGTGGTTGCTGTGAATCCAAGAAAGAAGTAGTCCGTGGACTCAGAGTTGTCACATGGTCGTGGTAGTAAGTTTTCTACTCGAGGTAATAATAGAATGTTAGTGGTTTAAGTCTCTATTGTAAAACTTCAATTCTTTTATAGTGGATCGATTTTACCTTAAGGATAGCTAGGTTAAATCCTCTCCAGATTTTTTTACCGGTTTGGTTTTCTTGGGTTATCATATCGTTGTGTTCTTTATTTTCTGTATTGTTTACATGATATGATTTACTTGTGTTAACCTAGTTTTGAATAATTTACCTAAGTAATCACCTGGCTAAATAACTAGGTTAATCAACTTGTGTTTTAAGGGGTCTAAAAACGTACAAATTCAGATGTTAAAACTTCCAAAATGCCAAAAAAGATATATAATTAAAGAATAAGTAAAAAAAAAAAAAAAAAGAGTTTGCTGTAAACCTATTTGTTATATTAGCTTATTGCTTTATGTGAAGAGATCTACATTCACCCAAACTTGTTGTAACCATCTTAGGCTTCTTAGTATCTTCGATGATGTGTCCGCCCATGTGATGTTCTCTGTAGGTTCCTATGGTGCTATTATGACAAAGAGGCAATCTCCTTGAAAGAAAAAACAAAATAACATAGGGATCCTATGGTGCTATTATGACATAGAGGCAATCTCCTTGAAAGAAAAAACAAAATAACATAGGGTTTCTAAAAGAAAGGAGGCGGTTACAAATAGTTTGAGAACTATTGAAGTGTTTACAATTGGATGTTTTCTCCTTTAAAAAGAAATTGGTTTGTAAAATTTAAGAAAATAAATTAATTCTTAAATGAAACCTTGCAAATTTGGAGATAAATTACCAACGTTTGAGTTTAAGTTTAAGTTGGACTTGTTAGAGAGATAGAGTTTCACTCTTTGTTAAGTTTGTTTTAAAAAAATAATTTTAAAAATTATCACTTTTATAAGATAATAATTTTATTTAAATATTGTGATGACGTGAAAAATTGTAAGAGTTTCAGAAGTTTCGGTTATATATATATATATATATATATATATAGATTATTATTATCATCATCATTTTTGGATGTATTTTGGTATTTTTAGAGGATTTAAGGATATTTAGATCATCACAAAGTTTTCTCAAAAAAAAAAAAAAAAAAAATCATCTCAAAGGATTTTTGGGAGGTTTGGAGGGTGTATTTCGATCATTTCATATGTTTAATGATATTTTAGTCATTTGAAAGTGTTGAAGGTATTTTGATAAATTAGGATATTTTAGGGGCATTTATATTATTTTGGAGGTTTTCATAATATTTTGGAGAGAGAAACAGAGAGTTGTGTTCTGTGTATAATTTTGCAAAGCAAAACAACTAAATTTTAAATATTTTGTAGATGAGATAACTATTGTTATGTAATAATATATTTTGCAAATACAGGGAGTTCTGTTTTACAGAGCAAAACAACTAAAATGTAAATATTTTGTAAATGAGATAACTATTGATTTGTAATAATATATTTTGCAAATACAGAGAGTTCTGTTTTGTGTATAATTTGCAAATATGGAGAATTCTGTTTTGTGTATAATCTTCCTAAGCAAAACAACTAAATTTTTTATAATCTAATATTTGTTAAACGAAATGGTTTGTTAACATGTGATTTGTTAAACGAAATGAATAAAAATTATTATGTTATGATATTAGCAAAATTAATTTATGCCATATAACTTGAACCTAACATTTAATATATCTTGCACTCAATGTAATTGTATCCAAATTAAGTACCTGCCGGGTAAAATTCAGCCCATGGGACAAGTTGACATCAATAACTTGTACAAAATCAGGACGTTGTAAATTATTATTGTCCACCACACCACTTCTTAGGCTCATCTGATCATGAAGATTTATATTTTGTCCATGAAGAGTTGTTGGTGGCGGTAATATTTGTCACAGGTTGCGGCTGATCTCTAGGGAAAGAGGAAGAAAACAAAAGGGTTATAGCATATAAGCCAACAAAAACATATTGAAACCAATGTAACATAATTGTTTTTTTTTACGAATCCAATATAAGTACCTTAGGGGAAGAAGGCCATTTGAATCCAAAAAATTTAGAAGCTGGACTTGTGGATCTCTTTCAGGAAGCCAATCCAGCATATTTGTTGGATTTTCTCTTATAAGATCACTTATATTTGTAGTATTTGGAGGCAGATGTTCCTAATCACATTGGGAAGAAAATTACATAAATTTCTGTCTCAAACTTTCATAGAAAATGTATATAAAAATGTGTTTGTTAATAAGATCATAATGGCTTCTATACGTACCTTTAAAATTGGTAGTGGTACTGGTATGCCACTGCCAGAACTAAACTCTTTCTCTAAAGTTTTCTGTTCCATCATATGTCTTATAAGTTTATTTATAGATTAAGGGTTAGATGGAATAAAAAATACTAGTAGATTTTATACCTTTCGGATTTGTACACGTCTCAAAGTTTCCTAAGGATTTGCTCTCGGTGTTCAGCCTCACACAATGTTGTAATTTCGAAAGGATCTTCAAATATTCTGCCAAGAAGTAGATAATAATGAAGAGATTATCGATAATTTCTATCAAATACATAAAAATAAAAAGTACATATATATATATGGAAAATACAATACACCTTTATCTGATTAGAAAACTCGTCCCATATGAATATGAATATTTTTTAATTTTTTAAATATTTGGTTGGTTTTGCGTGTGGTTTAGCTAGATGGTGTGGTCTTGACTGTTTTAGCTTTAAGAGGTAATTTTTTCAATGGCTATTTGATTATGTACAATTGTGATGAGGCTGAATAGGGAGATTTTGGAGTATGAACGCGAGATTGGGAAAGGTTAAAGTTGGGTGATTCATGGCAATTTTGAGTTTGGGAGTTTCTTTTACTGTACATGCCAACTATCGTAATTGGTAGTGGTGCAATTGGATTTTGAATGTTGTTTGCTTCGTTATAACATGTGGGCCAAATTTTGCGTAAGGCATCGTTGTTTGGCATAAACTGTTTTTTGTTGATTTTTTTCAACTAAAAACATTTTCAGAGAAAAGTACTTGTTTTTCAATGTTTGCTAATTTTTTTTTCTCAAAAAAAAGAAAAGAAAAGAAAATATTTCCTGCATTTGGCTTGTACGGAAAAATCACCAATTTTCCTATATTTTATATAGAAATAACATAACAACGGTCATTCATCACTTAAAAATATTAATTAATACAAAACAACTAAAATCAATTTTAAAAATAAGCACAGTAAAAATAAAATATATTATATATTATACTAATAAGCACAAACAAAATAAGAGTAAAACAAAAAGTCCTAACACAATTAATAAAAACCATCAAACACTTACCAAAAAAAAAAAAAAAAACTACTGTAAAAAGAAACCATGGGTTAAATAAATAGTACTTTCTTACCCATATAACCTATTCGTTTTGGTTAGTTCAACCTCTCATTTACCTTTTATTTTAGGATAAATAGTACATTTTTATATCTTTCATGCTTGCAAAATTTCTAAAAAAATTAAAGATCAACAAATATATCATCAATAAATTGTTTAAATTGCAAGTTTTTGTATTTTAAAATTATGTATAAAATATAATCTTATAGTAAATAATATCTGATTGTCGCAAAATTTGACATATGTATTAAGAGCGCAAAGAATATGCAATCCAATGGTTAGATTTTCAAAATATGTAGTAATGTTAATGATATTGAGTAAGATTGTAGTTTTAGGTTACAACAAATTTTGTAGCTAAATTTTGTTCTTTATTTTATCTATGTAGAATTCCACTTTAACCTAATATAAGTGTATGTGTGTAAAGTTCCTTCTGGAGACTTATTGAATGATCATTACCTTAATAGTGCACAATGGTGCCTTCTCATGACCTTTTTTTTTTTTTTTTTTTTTTTTAAAGATAATTACAACATGTTGCTAACCCCGCAGCTCGAACCCTTTCCCCCCCTAGACTTATTGAATGATCATTACCTAAGTACACATTTACATGCATAATTACAAATACTTGAAACCTTCAAAATGACAATTAGAAATTATTTTTGTATGACTGTTAAAACTTTAGGGCAATTCATAAAGGTTTAGACATATCATGGTTATTTTAGAGGTTACATGGGAGGTGGATTTAATAATTTTTTGATGATTTGTTGTTTTTTTGGGGGGAGGGGGGTGGATATTTTTGTTGTGGGCTACTTTTTGGTTGTCCGAGGGAAACTATTTGCGTACTCCCTGGGATACTTTTTGCAGTCCCACATTGAAGACAACTCCCCCCACTTGTTGTCTTATAAGCTGTGAAGCTGAAGGAGTAGTGTACCATCAGTTATTTTGTAGGCTACTTTTTTGTTGTCCCAGGGAAACTATTTGCGTACTCTCTGGGATACTTTTTGCAGTCCCACATTGAAGACAACTTCCCCCACTTGGTGCCTTATAAGCTGTGAAGCTGATGGTACACTACTCCTTCAGCTTCACAGCTTATAAAGCAGCAAGTGGGGGGAGTTGTCTTCGATGTGGGACTGCAAAAAGTATCTCAGGGAGTACGCAAATAGTTTCCCTGGGAAAACAAAAAAGTAACTGATGGTACACTACTTCTTCAGCTTTACAGCTTATAAGGCAGCAAGTGGGGGGAGTTGTCTTCGATGTGGGATTGCAAAAAGTATCATAAGGAGTACGCAAATAGTTTCCCTGGGACAACAAAAAAGTAGCCCACATTTGTCATTTTGGTGGATTTAGGGATTAAGTATTACAATCAGACCAGGCATTTTAAAGGCATTATGATCTTTTAAGAGACTTTAAAATTATTTTAGTTATTTTGTAAGTTTGGATGTATTTTGGTCATTTTTAGGTTTAGATTGTATTTTGGTCATTCTAGACAATTTAGGTTTATTTTTGTTATTTTGAGGTTCTCAAGATATTTTTATTATCATTTATTATAGATTTTTTTTTTTTTTTTTGGTGTGTTTTGGTATTGTTAGAGGATTCTAGGATATTTCAATAATTTCAAAGGGTTTTTTTTTTGGGGGAGGGGCGGGGGGGCATTTAGGAGGTTTGGAGGGTGTATTTTGGTCATTTTAAATGTTTAAAGATATTTTAGTCATTTGAAAGTGTAGAAGGTATTTTGGGTTATTTTAAATGTTTAAAGATATTTTAGTCATTTTGAAAGTGTAGAAGGTATTTTGATATTTTAGAGGCATTTATATTATTTTGGAGAGAGAAAAATAGAGAGTTCAGTTCTGTGTATAATTTACAGAGCAAAACAACTAAATTTTAAATATTTTGTAGATGAGATAACTATTGATCTGTAATAATATATTTTGCAAATACAAAGAGTTCTATTTTGTGTAAAATTTTATGGAGCAAAACAACTAAATTTTAAATATTTTGTAGAAGAAATAACTATTGATCTGTAATAGCATATTTTGCAAATTCGAATGTTATAAAGAGACTATCAAGTGATTTGTTAAAAGAAATGAATAAAAATTACTAAGTTATAATATTAACAAAATTTATGCCATATAATTTGAACCTAACATTTAATATATCTATCTTGCACTCATTGTTATTGTATCCAAATTAAGTACCTACCGGGTAAAACTCTGCCCATGGGACAAGTTGACATCAATAACTTGTCCAAAACAAGACGCTGTAAATTATTATTGTTTACCATTCCACTTCTTAGGCTCGTTTGATCATGAAGATTCATATTTTGTCCATGAAGAGTTGTTGGTGGCAGAAAGATTTCAGTCACACTTTGTGGCTGGTCTAGAATATTTATAAAAAATATTTATAACAAAACGATAGTGTATATAAAAATGTTTCATTTGTTTCAGAGTAAAATCTTGTCAAATGTAATATAAAATATTTTCAAGTGAAAATATTTTCAGTTGTTTAGTTGCATTCTGGAAAATACATTGAAAAATTGTTTTAAATGTTAGTTTTCACATAAAACCCATATTTAATAGTCGCTAACCCGTGCATCTTAAATATGTGTTTAAAAATTGTTTTTGTTAATTTGTTTTTGTCATAGACATTTTTTTTTTTTTTTCAATTGTGGTAGTTAGAAAATTTATTTCAAATATTCATTTCATTATAGTTAGCTGGGATATTTTCATAAATGCATGAAATGTTTATAAATAGGAGAAAACATTAATGATATACTATATGAGTATATATAGCAATTATGCAAGATACCATTCAAATATGAATGTTAAAAAAAATTGTGATCAATTGAAACACAAAATATGGCTAGAGAAGTTTCATTCACCACAATTGAATCTGAGGACAATAGTATCAAATTAGCAATCACTCATACTCCATATTTGTACTCACTGATTCTCCAAATTTCACATAACAAGAGGGTAACATCCAGAGCCTATAACTAATGACGTGGCCTATCTATATACAATTCTAGTATATTTGAGACATTTACAAGACTCACTGAGTGAAAAACTTACAAACTCTTTTCAAGAACATGCATTGAATATGTAAATAGAGAGTTTACTAAATCACTCTGACAGAAGCACTCACACCTATTGTGTTTAAAACGAAGCTCTTGTAATTCTAAAAGCGAGGCCAAAAAACAAAATGTAATTAATAGCCTCCAACTTTGGCATTCCTTTTTCTTCAATTCTTATTTAATTAATGTTATTTCTATAAAAGTTCAAGCTGCGTGAATGAAGATCATATTAATTTTATCACTGTGAGCATGACACAAATTATGAGTATCCAAAGGAAAAAAAAATCAATAATACTACAAATTCCATCAGTAAAATTCTATCAAACACAACACAAAAATTCTACCCTCAATATACCTGTTAAAAATAATTAATTAACAATAGAATACCCAATTCAATGCTCAAGCTCAGGAATTGACGACTTTCCTAGATCTAAGTGGTAAAGAATACTCACAATTCTTTCAAGAAAGGGTGTTTATAGAATTCAGAGTCAATTCTCCCTATCAACTGGTTGTGATCCAAGTACCTGAGATTGAATCAAGGAATCCTTTAGAGTATATACCAAGACAATTTCCTGTCCATAGACATCAATAATGAAAACATAATCCAACGACGCATGTATCCAAAAATATTTAAATGAAGAAAGAAAATGCATTCCATTAATTGCCAACTAAAAGATGCATGCCAGGACAGAAATGCAAGTTCTGTGTAGCTAAAACAAGCCATGGAAAGTCTTCAAAATGCATCTCAATTTTCCACATTTAGAAAGGCAAAAGATTAATATCTTAAGTCATACTCTACAAACTTTAAGAATTGGGCATTAAAGACATATAATGGATTAATGAATCATCTAAACAATGCATGTAATGGTACTAGGCAGCAACCAAGACACAAAGTTAGGAAGATTAGTGTGGATAATTCTGAACAGACTGAAGTGTGGTAGACATTCCCATTAAATTTAATTATTATCATTCTTTTTTGATAATACATTGCCTTGGTTGCCAATAGCAAGCAAGTGAAAATAATAACAAACTGAATATTACAAAATGTAAAACAACATTTATATAAATCATAAGAACATTATGTCAAAAGGTTAATTCCAGCTACAATGATGCATCACCAGCAAGGCAACAATAACAAATGCAAAATCAAATTTAAAGATAAAAAGATTCATCTATTTTTTTCATTTATAAGAATAATATATAACCTTATACATAGGTCCAGGGTCAAGTTAATCAAGTCAGAAAAACACTAATTAATCCAATCTAATCTCTTGAAAAACCTAACCATTTCCCACAGAGAGAGAGAGAGAGAGAGAGAGAGAGAGAGAGAGAGAGAGAGAGAGAGAGAGAGAGAGAGAGAGAGAGAGAGAGCGAGAGGAGCAACCAGGGCCCCAGGCTGCCAATGTGTTTTTACTACCAAAAAGGGCAATAGGTCTTTCATACTCCCATCTCTATTGTTAGAGATATATATTAGACATATTAGTCCAATGTAATAGGCCCAAGCCCAGTCCTGCTTGTATAAGTAGTCTAGGGTTTAGTTCCCTATATATACTCATGTTATGGCTCATTGTAACATAGGTTATTGTACTACACTCTTATACAATAAAGATGTAACCCTTAAGGGATTCCTCCATGGATGTAGGTCGACAAGGCTGAACCACGTAATCCTCGTGTTCTTAGTGTTCCTATTCTATGTTTCTCCTTCTGCATCCACTCTAGCATACACAACATGGTATAACACATCACGTTGCTAATAATAATATATTTAACATCTATGAAAGTCAACCCCTTAACGATAACCAATCAAATATAGCAATAAAAGTTTTGAAAGAGAACTCACAAGTAGATCAATTTAGGAATATTAGCAAGTCTAGTTGGTACAGCTCCAAAAATTTTATTGTAGGAGAGCTCCAGAACTTAATGTGTAATTCTTAAAAGTTTTTTATGCTATAATTAAATGAATTCAAATTTGAGGTGCAAACGGGAAGAAAAACTAAATCTAACAAAAATTTGCCAAATAGGGAAAAAAAAATCTAACAAAAAACAATGATGACAAAACAAAACCCAAGAAATTGAAAAAATAAATGGGAAATTAGGTACCTCTAACCTTGATGCAATATTTTATTATTATTAAAGACCTAATGTCTGGCACAGAAATATGGTATACTGCGACTAGAGAAAAAGACAAAAGAGAAAGGAAATCAGATATCAGAAATCAATTGGGAAGATGGAATCTAAACAACTGTGATGGGTATAGAAGTAAAAAGGTGTAAACATTGTAAAAAAAAAAAAAAAAAAACTTCACATTTGTTGTTGCAGGGAAGGAACAACACAAAAGCAAAGGAGAGACTTGGATTGCTTCCAAGAATTTGCCTTCCCACCTACAAACCCAGAAAAAGAAAAACCCTTTAATTTTTTTATTACACAGATTTGGCATTGAAATCAATCAATGACAAATGAAATCTACAACTAAATCCAAGAGAGACTTAAAAAAAAAACCTAAGTCTGTACTTGATAAACACAGAGTGAAACGATTAGAAACTCTTTGCTAGGAATGCTCATTTAAGAAGCGTAAAGAAATTGAAGAGACCAAAAATACTCTCTGCTTTCCACGTTGATAAAAAAATTACCGAAAACAATTTTAACTCTGTTGAGGACAAATTTTTCACGCTACATGGCTTCATTTCATTGGTGACCTGCACCACGTCAACATTATCATGGATTTTGGAAAAACCTTTTTTAAAGCCCAAAAGAGCCCATATTTACACAAAAAGGCGTCAAAGCCCATGGTTCAAGCTCATGGCACATCATCTCATTTTTGGCTCATGATCCAAGCTCATGAGTCTCATCGGGGGAATTTTGGGAGTTGTGGTTTGGAGGGCTAAGAAGTATGTTCAGTAAAGCTCCAATGGTTCAAAGTTGATAAAGGAAAGCATGTTGCTTGGCGTGTCTTCCCCATTTCCCTGAACTCTGATGGGTTAGTGTGCAATAGGTAACATTTGGGTAAGCCTCTCATATCACATAACACTTAAAATGATAAAACTCCCCATACTCTTTACATAAAAATTAATGTTCATCATATAATATAAGTTTAAAGATGTAATTATAGTATTTCATATCAATTATATTATTATCATCTAAATCAAATTCCAAGCACATAGCTAAATATATATTAATATCTCATATCTAGCATTAAAATGCTCTTCTTACTCTCCAAGATTTGGTTAAGATACAAAAAGACCATAATTACATCTTTAAAACTTCATCAAATATATTTTCCTAAAGAGAAAACCTAGCCGAAAACACCAAAAACGACTCCAGCGGAAGTTGCAACAACTTCTGCAGAAGCTGAAACAGCTCTAGTGGAAGTTGCAAACAGCTTCTGCAGAAGCTGTAACAGCTCCAGCTAAGCTGCAGACAGCTTCAGCAGAAGTAGAAACATCTTCTGCAGAAGTTGAAACAGTTCCAGCACATTCTGCAGTAACTCCACCTGTGGTACCAGAAAAATCTCAAAAGGCTTATCTCACCATCTTTAGTCAAATCATGAATTTAATGCCAAATACTTTCCTCCAAGCAAATGATGTCATTCGGATGACATCATCCAACTGTAACAACTGTGATTGACAGCTGTTACAGCTATAACTTCAGCCATTAAGTCTCAAACTTTCTTCTTTTGGCCAAAAAACAAAAGACCACTTACTTTGTCAAAGTTTTTTCCTGATTTGCTAAGTTTTCCTTCAACTAGTTCTGATCTAGTTACATAGCTTGGCTCTATAAAAAAAGGACCAAGCCACACACCAAGGGACCCCTCTCTCTGATCACCCTCTCTAATCTCTGCCCTCTCTAATCCATCTCACCCTCTTATGCAGAAACTTCACTCATTTTGCTGCAAAATACACATTTTTACACTTCTCCATCTCCCTTACAAAAAATATCTCTTCTTAGAGCACACCATTACACACTAGCCCTCTCTCATCTTCAATATTCTGAAACTCCATTAATCTTGCTGCCATATTTCTAAAAGATCTCCATATCTTTCTTCATCCCTCTTACAAAATCTCTCTTCATAGATAACAACACAGCACACATGTTACAACATACCATTATCCATTACCCATCTTTCCCACACTCCATTATTCTGAAACTTCATCATTTTTGCTGCCCAAAACACATCTTTATCTCATTCTTTATTTCTCATACAAAATCTTTTTTTTTAGAAAGCAACATAACCAATGTCATAATACAAAAAACAATCCCAACAGCAGCCTTTACTACATTTAACCTTCATTTACCTATCTCATACTTCCATTTATTTTACAAAACACATTCCTCACAAAATACCCATACATACTTCTCATATATTTCTAAATTCCATGTCTCACAAAGTATACATATACAAGATCTATGTCCAACAAAGTATCTACAAATAATTCCCATACATATTACAAACACCATATCTCACAATATATACATATTCCTTACCATCTCCACACACACACACACACACACACACACACACATATATATATATCAAACACTCTTCCAAGAACTTATTACTAAAAGCCCGAACTTATGAAAGGCAAAAACTTATAAAATCAAAAGCTCTTCTTATGGAAGGCAATATCACTCATATTTGACTAAAACCTAAAAGACTATTACATGGAGAAAATCATTTAAGTGCACGATAAAGATGATGAACTTAACCAACCTATGCACATGACTGGACATACTTTCTCTCCCTCTAGTTGCACCCATTTTTCCCCTTCAATCATGAAGTCGCTATGAAAAGACTCATAATATCATATGTCTAAGTCCACTGCTGTCCTACAGTTGGAGCCCCAAACTATGAAGATAAGTCATTATATTTTACCTTCAAACTTATATTATCAAGTATATTTTGTTCATTATTATTATATCACTCAACTAATGCCATTATACTGTTGGAATCTTATTAGCTCATTAACACTATAAGGCTAGAGCCATAAACTATGAAGCTCACCAACATTATACGGTTGGAGCCATAAATCACATGAAGAATAAAGTGATGCTACACGGCTGGAGTCAGAAACATAAAAGATAAGTCAATGTTTTCTCCATCTTTGAAATTACATTATTGAGTATATGTTAACTTATTATCATTTTACCATTATCTCACCATT
Source organism: Quercus tomentella (assembly GCA_028535165.1). Taxonomy (NCBI): domain Eukaryota; kingdom Viridiplantae; phylum Streptophyta; class Magnoliopsida; order Fagales; family Fagaceae; genus Quercus; species Quercus tomentella. The sequence continues at coordinate 3,560,468 of JAPQVY010000155.1, read as the reverse complement.
TAATAAACATGGTCTCACTAATAATAAACATACATATTAATAAATTGATATACCACCAATGGACATATATTACTTGGATATAAACCATTGTTGGACTTGTATCATTTGGAAATATACCACCAATGGATATATATTACTTGGATATAAACCATTGTTGGACTTGTATCATTTGGAAATATACCACTAATGGATATATATTACTTGGACATAAACCATTGCCGGACATATATTATTTGGACATGGACCATTGCTAGACATACCTTATTATAATGAACATGAACCATGAACCGCAACTAGACATGGACTATTGGACTCATCCCATTGTTAGACATTTGAAACCTAATTAATTATTTTCTAATATTGGACATCACTCAATATACATAATAATAACGTATCAATTCACCATTTAATCAAAGCTATTATGCTAAGCATATTATTTATTTATTTCAACCATTATCATGATTCTAAGACTTTGGGTTTTATCTATTTTGTAGGCTTAAAAATACACCGGTAGCCATTGGTCTATACGGCCCAATGTCGAGTTTCAGGTTGACCTCCCCAAAACAAATCCAGGCCTAGCAAAGTCACACCTCCAAAGGCACGTGGCTACACGCGCAAAAAACGCCCCCGACAAACTCCAAAATACAAAACCAAATGAACAACACAAATACCCCAAGAAAGATAGAAACAGAAACACTCTAAAGCTACTAAGCAATTACACCTTCACATAGTTTCATTCAATCTGCCTAGTCCAAACAGGCAAAATATAAAAATAAAAAACAAATATAAATCCAATAACCCTATTAGACCACATATAAACACCAGAAAAAACAGAACCAAAACGAATAAAGAAAATATCCTTTTCAGCTTAAACCAAGACAAATAATTCATTGGACCACCTCTATACTATATCTATTCAATAACCTTTGCTATAAAACGCACCAATTAACAATCAAAATTAAATTATCCTATAAGTACAAAACAAAAATTAGAACCCAGAAAGAAAAAAGAAAAAGAAAAAAAGAAAAGGCAAACACATTCAGCTCGAGTCCAAGACTAGCAAAGAACAACGCTTTTTCAAATGCACCACACTAAATTTGATTCACTACCCATTACTCCGATCACTCCAATAAACAAGTATCCAAACAAACCTAACTAAAAAATCTTTAAAAAAAAAGTAAAAAAAAAAAAAACCAATAAGAATAAAAGAAAAAGAAAACGATTCAATAAACAGTGAACAAACCAATTTTCACAAGCCCTAAGAAGATAATACACAACCATAACCACAATCAAGAACTCCAAATAATTATATTTAAAAAAATTATGGAAACCCTCAAAATTTCGAAACCCTAACATTCAGAGCACTCTTAAAATTTACGATTCTATAAGCAAAAATTGATAAAAATCCCTAAAATTTATGAAACCCTAGACTAGTATCATACATTCAGAATAGCGAAATTAACCTTAACATCTATTCAGATTTAAATCGAAGGGTAAAAAGGGGAGATATACCAGAATGAGATCGAAGAGTGTGGCCTGATCAAAGAGTGGGGAGATATACCAGAATGAGATGAACTGGTGGAGTTTTTCGGCGATCTGAGTGAGTGACTAGAAGGGCTACGAGAGTAGAGAGATGGATGGTGAGGGCTTCAGATCGGAGAGATGTAGGGTGAGGGCTTGAGAGATGGAGGCTTGGAGGGTGAGGGTAGAGATCGGATGGAGGGTGAGGGCTAGCTTGAGAGATGGAGGCTGAAGATGTACGAAGGGATGTAGGCTGGAGTGTTTTTACTATACTATTTATACAAAGCCTAAAGTCGCGTTTTTAACCTGCGGCTATAGGCAAAATCTGAAGCCATGTTTAAGAAATGCAGCCCCATCCCAAACTAAAGCCGCGTTTTAAACACGAAGCTTCAGACTTTGTTTAAAGCCATGTTTTAAAAACGCGACTTCAGGCCAAATTTAAAGCCGCGTTTCTTAAATGTGGACATACTTAAGATTAAAAAAAAAAAAATTTAAATACGCAGATCCTACAGCCGCGTGTTTTAAACGCGGCCATAGGTCCAACACCAAAAATGCGGCTATAGCTCAAAAAAACGCGGCTTTAGACGCATTCTATGGCCGCATGTTTAAAACGCAGCCTTAGGTGCGCTCTTTAAGCCGCGTTTATTAAAAACGCAGCTTTATCCCGTCTTAGGCCTCGTTTTTTTAAACGCGGCTTAAAAAAACGCGGCCTAAGACCTGCGTGTTTTGTAGTGTCTCTAGGAGAAAAGGGAGAAAATCAAAAGGGATATAAGGCGTATTTTGTCAATCGCATTTTGTCCCCCTCACTTTTCTAATGTTAAATTAAACCCTTTTATCTTGAACTAAATTGCCATTATTGTTGTAAGGCGTATCAACAGCCTTACATATGAGTATTAAATAAAATTTCACCTAGAAAACTCACCCCATATGAATATTAAAAAATATTTGGTTGGTTTTGCATGCGATGTAGCTAGGTTAATTGGATGTTTATTTATTTTTCAATAGCTATTTGATTATGTACAATTGCGATGCTAAATATGGAGATTTTGGAGTTCAAACGCGAGATTGAAAAAGGTTAAAGTTGGGCAATTAATGGGAAATAATTGTGAATTTGGGAGTTTCTTATATTGTACATGGCACCTATCGTAGTTGGTAGTGGTGCAATTGGATTTTGAATGTGGGTGAAAGTTGATGGTGTTTGATATGGACTTGGTTTAGGTCCAATGCATCCAGTGCACTGGACCTGGTCAGATGGTGACACGTGTCTAAAAATGGACACATGTCATCATCTTAATATAGGTCCAGTATTACTGGATACTAAACCTAAGCCTGACCTGTTTGATATATGGTTGTGATGGGTGATGAATTTTTGAGCATTGGTAATGATGGAATAATGGAGTTTTATACATGGTCAGTTCCCTCTCTCTCACTCACGCGTATATCTCTCTTTTTTTTCATCATCTTAGTTTCCCTCTTTTTTTTTTTTTTTTTCTTTCTCATCTCACTTTCCTTCTTTCTCTCACTCACTTCTATCTCCCTTTTTTTTCCATCTCTCTCTCTCTCTCTCTCTCTCTCTCTCTCTCTCTCTCAGTTTTCCTCTTTCTCTCACTCACATCTATCTCCCTATTTTTTCTCATCTCAATTTCTCTTACTCACCCATGCCTCTCTCTCTCTCTCTTCCTCAGTTTCCCTCTTTCTCTCACTTACATCTATCTCCCTATTTTTTCTCATCTCAATTTCTCTCTCACCCACAACTATCTCTTTTTTTGTGTTTCCCTCTTTCTCATACCCACACTTATTTTAAAATTCAAATCTATCTATTAATTACAAATTTACTCCTCTCTCATATCTATTGACTCCAAAATTTCTCTCTCAAATTTTAGTCTCTCTTTCATGGTCTCCTTGGATAGACTCTTTTCTCTATTTCCTTTGTGCACGCCAAGGATGAAGTTATTGGGCCGAACCTCACTTGGGCTCACAACTTACTTGTTTAGTGGGCTTGGATATCCTACTTCAAGTCGTTCTAGGCTCAGAGACTCAATGAGATCACTTTTCTCTCTCTTTCTAAGTTGCTTTACTTTTCTATGCTCTCTTTCACTCTCTATTTCTCTCCCCAAAATTCCATCCCCTTCCCCTTCCTTTGCTTCTCCTATTTATAGCCAATTATAAGTGGGAGTATTATCATTACTCTCAAAACTAGTGCGATGAGAGGTCCAATGTTGTTAATTATAAGTGGGCGTTTAGGTGAGAGTGGCTTTGGAAATGGTTCCCATTTCAGCAAATATGCTTGGCGGCGAAGTTCCCTAAGGCATTGCCGGGCACACAAATGGTGATGTGACCGAACAACCATAACCTTGCCAGGAATGACTTGCCGAGCAATATGCAAATTAAAATCGGTTGCCTGATTCTCGGGCCTTTGAACATCACTCAGCTTGGGCTTGTGGCCTTTGTGGACTCGGGCCGGGATCCTGAACAGAGCAGAGGTTGGGCCCCTGGGTCACACTGTTGATCCATAGTCCAAAGCCTAAATGGACTTGGATGTACGGGACCGTACATCCTTGTTTTCTTTGTAGCTTTGATAATTGGTTTAATGATTTTCTCCTTGATTTTCAAGTAATCTTTTGGCTTTCTTTAATTTTTAATTTGATTCTTTGTTTGTACAGTCTTCAAGTAGTAATGGTGTTTTTTTTTTGAGAATTAGTGATGTTGCATATTGGTGTCATTGTGTTGTATATTTGGTTTTTTTCAACTTTGTATATATTTTCTTATTCTTTTTCCAAAATTTCATAAGTAGAGAAACAGAAAATGTAGTAATATATAGAGACGGGCTACTTATAGGTAATAGAGGTTTCTCTACTTTGAAGTTCTTATTTTTGAAATGAATGGATTAAACTTTACAATTTTATAAATTTATAAACAAACATTCACAACCATTATTTCTTTTTATCTTTTTAAATTATTAATGATAGGTAAAACAAATTCAATTCACTCATTTAAAAGATAAGATTTTACAAATTTCATATCATAGTTTTTATTTTTTTGAATAATTCAATAATTGAAAAGAGGGAATTTAAACATTGAATATTTCCATTGAAAATACTAAAAAGTAAGAAATTTCATATTAGAGTTAAAGGAGGATCATTTGTACAAGTGCCAATAAATGGATACCTTATCTGGTTCTCCATATCTTCCAACTGAGACTTACAGCCAACAATTTCTTGTTGAATCTCCTGAATATTTATAAAGATTCTTCATAGTGATCACCTCAAAATAAAAATATTCTTCAAAGTTGTCACACTCAATCAAATTTGTCTGGAGGTTGAACATTTATCTTCCAATTTTTTTTTTTCTTTTTTGGCCACACTCAATCAAATTTGTCCCGGTTGCAAATCTAAATGCCAAGAAACTTTGTTGTTGTTGTTATTGGCGTGAGAGAGAGATTGTGGAGAGGACAAAAACAGAGGGACAAGAGAGAGAGAACTGTTGGGGTTTTATTAAATTTAGGTTGTGAAAAGAGATTATGTATTTGAAAAATCAATGGTTTTCTTTTAAGATTTCAACGGACGACTCATCATCAAATCATGGAAATTCGTGAATTTTTTTTCTGGGAGAAAAATGGAGGTGTGTGATTTCCTTACAAAAGATTCACACATGCAGTGAAAAGATAAGTATAGTTTGATAATTTCTAATAGTGAGAACCCTGCTAAAGGTAGAGAAAATTATAGAGAATACAAAGATCTAGAATTTTGCATAATTTTTATAAACTCTAGAATTTAGCATATGGTACTCAAGAACGTGACACATACATACTCATTATTAACTAACTTAGTTCTAACAAATATCATTCAATTTGGCATTCTCAATGGGAGCTGGTTTAAAAGGGTGTCTCTTGCAGACTTCAAATTTTGTAGAGCACTCCTAATGCTAATGCGACCATCAGAAGATTCAGCTGTGCAAGATAACCCTACCCCGAGGATTATGATCAGGCAACCATGTTGAACATCAGGGCTTATGGGTTGGTCATTATGATAAAGGCTGCTCATAAGTTGTAGCATCTCTGGGTCGAGTACTTGCATTATGTTGGCAGGAAAAGCTGATTGCACCCATCTGACTAGGTTTAGGTCTCCAATGAAGCTCTCATGTGTTGGTCATTTCCCAGTAAAGAGCTCTAGCAGCATTACACCAAAGCTATATACATCTCCAGCGGTTGATGGTTTCTCCCCCGTGCCGTACTCTACATCATAGTTAATTCAGTATGTTAATAAAAACTTTAAAAACACACCTAATTTTACATATAAGTGAGACATAAGATTTTTATTCTATCATGATCTCTTCATGTTGTTAGGACTTAAGATTCAAAAGAAAAGAAAGAAACAAAGGTTCTTAATTGACTACTTATATATATATTAAGCATGGTGCAATTGGTGAAGTATAAAGTATCTCTATAATTTTGTAGTAGTACTAACCTGGAGGTATGTATCCTATGGAACCCTTTAGAACATTTGTACGGCTAATAGAATGTTCAATGTCTGTTCTTTGCATCAGCAACCTTGCTAGGCCAAAGTCTCCAACCTTGGCAGTCATGTCTTCACCCAAAAGAATGTTGCTGGGCTTCAAATCACAATGCACCACTGGAACTTCACAGTCATGGTGTAATCCAATGCACAGGCAACATCAATGGCCACATTCAATCTCTCCACAACATTCAACACATCCGCATTTGCATTCTTCCTCTTACCATTGACCCAGTCCTCTAAGCTGCCATTACTCAGATATTCATAAACCAGAGCTACATGTTCTTGAAGCCTATGCTAGAGCATGATGTGATCAGCTTAACAAGATTCCGGTGCCTTACATTCCTCAGAGCCTCGTACTCTGCAAGAAAACTCTTCCAAGAGCTTGTCCTAGTGTCAAGGACCTTAACTTCTACAGCAATTCCTTGCCTTAGATAGCCTTTATATACAAACCCAAAGCTCCCATTTCCAAGAAAGTTTTCTTGGTTGAAGTTTCCAGTTGCTTGACGTAGGTCATTGTATGAGACCATTTGATGTTGTCCTTTCACCAACTCAGAAGTTCTTGTAATCTTTGATTTCTTCTCTTCAAGTAGAATAGTGAGCCAAGTATGAAGCATAGGGCTAATGAGGGAATTCTGGCCTTTTGCCCTTAATTTTCAAAAAATTTAGCAATATACCCCTATTTCGAAACTATATAGGGATATGCCTCTGTTTCGATACTCGATTACCTTAAAATCGAGTTTCAATGAAATACTCGATTCGTAGAAAATCGAGTTATGCCCAATAAAACTAAAAAAAAAAAAAAAATGCATGGAACTCGATTTTAGGGAAGTCGAGTTTGAAAACGCTGCTATAGGCCTTTAAAACGTCACTATAGGGCTTAAAAACGCCACTATAGGGCTCCTTGAATATGGGCAATTACACTTATAAAAAATTTGGCAGGAAAACGCCGCTATAGGGCTTAAGAACGTCACTATAGGGATTAAAAACGCCACTATAGGGCTCCTTGAATATGGAGCAACACACTTATAAAAAATTTTGCAGGAAAACGCCGCTATAGGGCTTTAAAACATCACTATAGGGCTAATAAACGCCACTATAGGGCTCCTTGAATATGGAGCAATCCCACTTATAAAAAAATTTGCATGAAAACGCCGCTATAGGGCTTTAAAATGTCACTATAGGGCTTAAAAACGCCATTATAGGGCTCCCTGAATATGGCAATAACACTTATAAAATTTTTTTTTGCATGGAACTCGATTTCCTAAGAGTCGAGTTCCATGCATTTTTTTTTTATAACTTTGATCAGGCATAACTCGATTTTCTATGAATCGAGTATTTAATTGAACTCGATTTTAGGATAATCGAGTATCGAAATAGGGGCACGCCCCTATATAGTTTGCAAACAAGGGCATATTGCCAATTTTTTAAAAAATTAAGGGTAAAATGCCAGAATCTCCGGGCTAATGATACCATTACACTAGTAATAACAATAACTTTGGTTACCTTTCTTCCATTGCTTTGAGTTTTGACACAAGCCAAATACAAACAAAGCTTTGGGTTGCCTTCCAAATGGACTTTAGAGAGATTTCCAAAAACTCCGCCTTTGGGAACTACCCCTTCCAAATTATTGAAAGATAGGTTCAAGGACTGAAGGGCTTGAAGGTTTTGGAGTTCAACAGGAATGGAGCCAGAAAGTTGGTTGGAAGAGAGATCTAGAGTGTCAAAGCCTCTCACTTCTTCTAAAGTACTAGGAATTGGACCTGAAAGTACATTCCTACCCAACAATAATTTTTACAAGCTCTTACTTTTTCTGATTGAGTTGGGTATATTACCAGAAAAAAGGTTGTTAGAAAGGTCAATGGTGACAACATTTACTAGAAGAGATACTTCTTCGGGCAAAGCTCCACTTAGAAAGTTCTTTGACAAATTCAAAACAGTGTTCAAACTAGGGAGACTGAAAATTTCTCTACTTATTTTTCCACTAAACTTGTTGTTGGATAAGTCCATGGAAAGAAGTTTCTGGAAGTTCCCAAAACTTGTTGGTATATTACCCACCAAACTATTCCCTGATAAATCAATTTGGTTTAACTTTTGGAGATTGCCTAGGGAATTTGGAACACTACCAGATAATTGATTTCCTGCCAAAACCAACATTTGCAATTCCTCCAAATGGCCAATTTCAGGTGGGATTTCACCTGAAAGTGAATTGTAGCTCAAATTTAGCAAAGTAAGGCCACTAAGATGACCAATTGAGGTGGGTATGTTACCATAAATATGAGTTTCTCCCATGTACAACTTTGAGAGAGCCTTAGAAATATTGCCTATTGATCCAGGAATCACACCCTCCAAATGATTGCCACCAATTGCAAGGAATTTGAGACGAGTGCTATTTTTCAAAGAAGTAATGAAACTAAGACCACCCTCACTAACAATCTTATTAAAACAAATATCGTACATTTCAAGGAATGGGAGATTTCCTAGGTCTGGTGGTATTGTTCCTTCCAGAAGGTTGTCTGCTACGTGGATGATTTTTATATCGGTTAGATTGTACAAAGACCATGGAATTTTTCCTGTGAACTTGTTCATGCAGAAGTTGAAAACAAAAAGGTTTGGGAGTTTAATCCCAACATCTCCAGGAATTTCACCCCATAGGTTGTTTGAAGCTAAGGCCAAAGAAACTAGGGAGGATATGTTGTATATTGATGGTGGAACCGTGCCAGAAAAATTGTTAATATTAAAGATCAAGTTCCTTCAATATGAGGGCTGATGGATCCTTTAAGTCCAAAGCCTGAAAGATCAAGACCAACCACTCTCTGGCCAGACTTGTTGCACACAACTCCGGTCCAATTGCAAGGGGATGAGTTTTTTTGGTCCCAAGAAGAAAGAGGGTTGAAAGGCTCTATTATTCTAGACTTGAATGAGATCAAGGCTTCTTTATCTGTAACAATACTTAAAGTGGCAGACTGAGACTCTACTTCAAGAAATATGCATTTGCAAAATATAAGGACAAATAATAAGGTAGACTGAAGTATTAGATGGGATGGGGAAGCCATTATTCTTGGTTTTTGTTTTTGAGTTGGAGGGAACACAAGCGATGAGTATTTACTATTTATAACAATCCAATTGCATGCTGGGGCTGGTTAATTTTGTTCTGTGGCCTGTGGGGTTCTTTTAAGACTTTTTAGTGTCGTGCACTTGGTTCACTTATTGTTCTATGACTTGGTCAATGAAAGATACTTGTAAACTGAAAATAAAAAAGTCTAAGCTTGGTGGTTCACTTTGAAAGACTTTTATGTTGTAAGACAATGGTAGGTTTACTTGAACAGTACAGTGTAAATTGTACATTGCAGATAGACCCATCCTTCCAATGCGGTGTATATCCTTGGATTTATTGTTTGGCAAACACACTAGGTAGAAAAAATTACCTAAGCATGACAATTGCAAGCATCCTGCAGCAAATTCACAAGAAATAGGCTAAATTTCTAGACGACGGTCAAAAAGTTCTAACTAAAGATCCTGCTAAAATCTATGATCAATTTGTTTGTACTCACTACACACCTTATATATCTACCATGTGGAAAGAAACGAGGCCCATCTAATGCAAAAATCACAAGGCACTGGTGTTGGAGAATACCTATTAGGCCGACATTGTTGAACGATGTGATCTTCATAAATTAATGGTCTTATCAATCGTAGAAAACACATCTAGAATGGACCCTTAACTTAATTCTGTTTTTCTCAACAAAAAAAAAAAAAAAAGAAAAAGAAAAAAAGAAAAAAGAAAAAAGAAAAAGAGAGAGAGAGAGAGAGAGAGAGAGAGAGAGAGAGAGAGAGAGAGAGAGAGAGGCAGATTTCAACCCAAAAATTGAAGATTTTTTAAGTGGCGCTTTCGAGTAACATGTTATGGTCGCAACGTACCTATGAGATAGTGATGACTGATTAGTTTCATTAGCTATTTGTAGTGGCTAGGCCTATTTTTAATGGAATTGTTGGAAAATACAATTAACTTTTTATGTGATTGAAGACTAAATTATGATATTAATTGTCGGAAAAAGTTATAAAATTGGTTAATCAATTAAAGAATTGATTGTTAGAGAAAATTATAGGATTGAAAGCAATTAGTATTCAATTTAATTTCAAAATTATTATTGATTTTTATTTTAAATTAGTCGCAGATCCACGCGATGTGTGAGAATAGATAATTAATTTGTAGTTATGGTATAATATATAATTTGTTATTTAAATTTTGTAGAAAATAATTTGTTCTCTTGAAAAATTTCAATTTCTAAAATTATTTTTCATTTATCTATCTCAAAAAATATATCATCATTTTTTTATTTGAATTTGTTTGATTGATATTATTCATTTTTTAGGTGGTCCATATTTTGCTAAATTATGTTATTGTGCATTATATTTTCCTATAATTTTTTTCCTGTACAACTAAATTATTTAAGTTTCAAATATATTATTCAAAAATTTCCCTCTCTTAAAAGAGATCATCATATTTATAATTTTTCTTATCGTAGGAGTTGCTTCAAACTATTGATTGTGTTTCGTTTACTAAAGTAGAAATAAAAAAAATAAAAAATTCACACAAAAATAAAACATGAAAGAAGGATAGAGTAATAACTATTTTCATGTAGGAAAATATGTATAGAATGGGAGAGAAAATGACATATTTATAGTAATAGAATAGGGATAAGAAGAGCCAAAATAAAATGAAGTGGAAGGGATAGATGAAAAGTGATATTAAAGTTGAGTGTAGTGGAGAGAGATAAAAAGGTAGTGGAGAGAAATGGTTGGAAATAGCTAGATAGATGATGTGGCCGCTAATGTGGCTCAATAAGAGTGTAAAAACAATAAATATTACGTTTCAACTTTTAGATATATCTATATATATATTATTAAGAAAAGTGAATGAGAAATCTACCATCATCCACCTTGAGCTCTTGTGCCATGGATGTAAGTTATAAGGCTGAATCATCAATTATGAAAACTCTGATATTTTCCTTTTTCTCATTTATATTATCACAACTTTTTAAAACAATGAGTTAGTTTATTAAAAAAATAATAATAGTCACTTCTCAAGTGACTCACAAGTCATGTCACTCACCAAATCTTTCTTCTTCTTTATTATTATTATTTTATTGTTGTGTGGCGAAAGCATTAAATCATTTTTAATTTTGTGTTTCACTTTATTTTCCATTAATCACAACTTGCCATGTATTTAATTTAATTTCTTTTTCTTCTGTTTTAAGCTTTAGCTATTCTATATGGAAAATTAAACAAATACATGACAAGTTGTGATTGATGGAATATAAAGTGAAACACAAAAAATGCTACAGAAGATTTGTAATCGTGTGTAAACATATGGTGTAAAATAAACATCACTCTAAACAATTACTACTGAACTACCACCCTCCAAGATAACACACATAAACACAAATAAAGAGAAAACTCACCATTTTCATCATCCTCCAAATCCTAAAACTCAAAAATACACAGGCATGTTATGCAAAGATAATAGGCCAACCTCAATTATATATTCATGATGTGTAATACAAAACAATCTTTTTGGTTTTTCAAAATTTTAATGACCAAAAACAAAAAGTACACATTATGCTAAATAAATAAAATGCAAAAGCAATGCATGATTGTGCTAAACTAAGCTATAGAGGGTACACAAACAACAAATATTAATTTCTTAATTAGCCCTTGAGTACATGTACAAACTAGTACATACTCACAAAAAATCATATTTATCTCAAAATAATCATGCACTTAGTTGAGCAATACTTACTATTCAAGTTTCTCCACAATGTCAAGCATGTTCTGAATCAAGAGAGAGATATCATAATTCATGTAATCCTCAAAACAAATAAAACAGGACACAAAATAAAATATTTTTGTCTTTATGAAATTTTTCAATGTTTTTGGATTTTTTTTAATAAAAAACAACCTAAAAAACAAAACAACAAAAGATAGAAACAAAACATGTCCACAAACAATTGAAAGAATTAAATCAAGGACAAGTAAACAACACTCACCTTAGCAAGTCTTTTCTCACCCATATAACACGAGTCATCAGCTTTGTAGGTGAAAATCCATGAGAAGCAGAGTCTATTTGAGGGATTACACCAATCTTCTGAGAAAGATTGAAATCCTGCAAATTCCTTTCACAAGCCTCAAAAAGATCAATTGAAACAATAATGTCCTTTTTATTTAAAACATCACAATCAAAAACAGTAATACACTTAAAATTATCCATGATAACAGGGATCAAGGATCAACTCTAGGTATAATAATCTAAATCAAGAGCTAACCCGCTCTGATACCACTTGTTAGGTTTTAGACCCCTGTAAACTAGATTGTTTAACCTAATTAATTAACCAAGTGAATACTTAGGTTTATTATTCAAATCTAGGTTAAAACAAAACAATCATATCATGTAAAGCAGCAAAAAATATAAAGAATACAACGATATGATGACCTAAGAAAACCAAACCGGTAAAAAATATGGGGAGGATTTAACCTAGCTATCCTCAAGATAAAGAGCAAATCCACTATAGAGAATCGAAGTTTATAATAAGACTTAGACCACTAACATCCTATTGCTACCATATATAGAACTTACTGACACGACCACGTGCAAGCTTCGAATCCACGGACTCCTTCTCTATAAAGCCTTTGCAACACAAGCACCCACACTTGTGATAAAAAACACAAACTCTCCTATTTGTGACTCCAAGACCACCCTTGAAGGTTTAGATCATTAGCACCTTTGATGACTAGAGAAGACAGCAACTTCTACAATACCGGATCTTGAGATTCTTCAAGGAATAACATCGGTAGAAGATATGAGAGAAATTTTTGGGTACAAAACCCTAGATACAAAAGAGGCACACTCTTCTCTCTCTAAAAAGCCTTATAAAAACGTGCTTAGAGTTTCCTTTATATACTAGGAGAAGTAGATCTGAAACCTAACCCTCTTTGGGCTTAAACTGCTGTTGGTCTGAACTTAAAATTCTACAGACCCGTATTTTGATCTGTCGAGCCTGTTCTTAGATCAGTCGAACCAAACAAATTCTGAAATCTTATTTTCTGCAGCTTGCTTGTTCTTGGATCTTGACTTGTATCACCTTGAGCATTGTCTAATAATACCTATAAACTCTAGGATCTATATTTAGACAAGTTTGTATTCACGATTTGTCAATTGTTCTAAACTTTTAGAACCTAACAATCTCTCCCTTTGGCAATTCGTGACAAAACTTACATACAATATGAAATGCTCAAATACAAGAACAACCCAATACAATAAAAATGCCCAAATACATCACAAATCCCAATCTAAGACTTCTAACCTAGAAGTTGCAAGAAGAGGTAGAAGGTCTTGATCAGAATGTATCTGTCTTTTCTGAAACACTCAAAAGAACACATCAACGCATGTGTGAAAAGAAAGATATATAAACAATATGAATCAATAAAAGAAATAAATTCTAACTCCCCCCCTAAGTTAGATACATCAAAATGTTTTATTTTCTCCCAATTTCAAAAACAATTTCAACTCCTCCTAAACAAAACAAACAGGATTCCCACATTTCATCTATTTCTCCCCCTTTTTGTCACGTATTGACAAAGACAATCCAATCAAAGAGTAAACAAAAAACATACGCAACAAAGGATAAGAGGAAATAGAGAATCCGGGAAACAACTCCCCCTACGATCAACATAGGTTTTAAAAACATTTTTCTCTCTCGATAAAAATAGGAAAAACAAAACATGTTTTGGGAAAAATAGTTTTGGGAAAAATTTAGGAGGTGGGGAAAAACTAAAAGAAACATAAGTTGAGGATACACTTATGCTTAATATTCTCTCTTTCAATAAATGCAAACTTGACATTATGTGACCCATAAACAAATGGTGTTTGAACTCAAATCAAGTAGAGAAAATATTTGAACTTTATTATCCATCATATCTCTTTAGAAAAATATTTTCTACAGTTCACACCAAAAAAAAAAAAAAAAAATAGCATATAGTAAAAAGTACATAATTCAAAAATTAATCAATCAATTTTTAGATCAAGTTGAGTACCCAATTTAGCAAAGTGTTTGCATGTTATTGTGAGAGACCGCGCCCCCGACCCGTTTTTGTAGGATGTTGGGCCAAACCCATGTGAATAGGTGGAGTCGTGTTATTGCCTCTCAAAATGGAGGTTCGACTAGTTATATTTTTCTCTTTAGATTAAGGGTTTTACAATGGAGTCGCTACTTATTTAATTATTGGAATAAATAAGAAAACCAAAAATTGAAAAATTCCTCATTTTATTAATTTGTAATTGAATTTACATTAATCATAAGAAAATTACATGACTTTGGTCCTAGATACAATCTAAGATAAAGTACATGGCTTTGTTTCCTAGTTACAATCAAAAATCGAAAATTACATGGATAAGCATTTGATCTACTAACCCTTGATCTAAGCTTGGAGGCTATGTTATAAGGTGGAAAGGTGTTAGGCACTCACCTTGTTCGGTGAAACCGGTCTTCTAGACTATGGTGGCCAACATTCATATCATATCATCCAATATGTCAATCAATTTACATGTTGAATTTAATGTGTGTGCATGTGATAAACCCTAATTAAGTTTATTAAGTATTGCATTTGGATTGAAAAATAAATTCTAGTGAATGTGTATGGATGGTGATAACCTAGATTCAAGGATTTGAAAGAATTATTAAACAAACATGTTTTTCATATTTTTGATATGGATTTAAGATCAAAACTAGTGTTTATGCATGAACATATGATGAACAATCAAGAACATATAAGAACATTCAAACATATTCAAAGGAATTTAAATGATTATTATCATACTTTAATCTTAAACTCTCATCATGGCAACACAAAAAACAATTAGGGAAAGGGATTATACCTTCATGCAAGATCCATATAGTGGAGGAGGAGACTCCTGAAAGAGGTCCTAAGGGTGGAGGAAAAGAAGAGTTAGGAGAGGAAGAGTGAGTCTCACTCAATACCTTGAGTCTCAGGAAGACCAAGATATGACAAGACTACTCAATTTCACTAGAACTCAAGAGAGAGGAAGAGAGGGGTTTTTGTGTCTTGGAATGAAGGAGAGGGGGGGTTTATATAGTAGTGGTGGAGGAAATATGAATGGAATACCATTTATTGAGGGTTGACAAAGAATCATGAACCTAGACCTCATTTTAGCCTTTGGAGAAATCTGGTGCATTGAATGTGGAGATTGATGAGAGTGAGGAACAAGCAAAGTTCGGTTTTCCCGTAGCTGCTGTAACAGCCTATAGAGTCAACTTCGAAAAATCATATCTGACTTAATTCTGATCGGAATTGTCTCATTTTTGTGCTCAAATTGAAGCCCCAGATGTCTAGTTTTTGGGAAAATTAATCTCATTCACAGATTCAAAATATTCTGAGAGATATCGATGAAATGGTGAGCAGAGGTCATTTGTTAGAAAATGGTTTCAGCACAATTAACATTAATAGGTCCCAAATTAACTCCCAATTAACATTAAATGGCTCCAATCACTCCCATTTTAGACTTAATTGGTTCCAAATTTACTCTAATTAAAAGATAATGACACAAATTACTCATTGAATAATTAATGTTTAACTATCTAGTTAATTAGGTGTGTGCAACCCTACCATAAAATGTAGTCCTAATCAATCAAATTATGACACATCATCGATCTCAAATTGATTATACTTATAACCAATTATTCATAATCACATTAGTCAAACTCAATTTGTGATAGTGTATCTCAGTCATTAAAACTTGATTTGATGATAACTTTTAATCTGATGGTCCAATTAGGGCTCATGACCAGTCGATTTGATCATTACAACATCAAGATCATTTTGGTGAAATGAGATTAAGGATCTAATAACTAGAATCAAGATGCATATTTCCAAGATGAAATTACCCTTTTACCCTCCACGTGAGGTTAAATGCGGGTTGCAAAATAGGGTGTCAACAGTTATGTGTGAAAACAATGAGAGATATGACTGTAAAACTGCAAGATGGATACAGAAAACAATGCAATGCATGTGAATCCTAAACATAAATGATGCATGAAAAAAAAAATGGTCAAAAACTTAGAAACTGAAAATTTTTCAGTTTCGATCGGTCGAGAATCGATCGAATACCAATCGAGTCAGGCCGAGAGCAATGATTAAAAATCAAGGGATTTTCAATCGGTTGAAAAACACATTCGATTGATCAAAATTTTGGAAATTTGAATTTTTGAAAAACTGCAGAAGATTATTCAGAAACAACTCAACTCAAGTAATTTCATGAATGAAATGCATGAGAATGAGTTTAAAGCTTGAAATTCAAAGCAAAGAATTGGGATTTTGGTAGAGAGGAATAAAATAATTATCGCTACAAATTTGGTCTCCTTTGCAAGTTAAAGCTATTAACTAATCAGTGAGGGAAAAAAAAATCTAATCAGAGAATTGTGTTATAGAGGGGAAGAGAAACATGGAGAAAAGAGAGAAGATAGACAGTTAGAGAGAGAGAGAGAGAGAGAGAGAGAGAGAGAGAGAGAGATTTATGGGAAGGGGAGAGACCAAAGTTAGTGACAGTGACGTTGTGAGGAGGGAAAAGTAAAGGGAAGAAAGAAAAAGTGAGAAAGCTTACCATGAGAGAGAGAGAAGGCACCAAAAAATTATGTTTCCCATGGCTATAGACGAAGATAATATTTATAGGAGATGCAACTTGTGAAAGAGAGATTGTTTTCCAAATTTTTTTTTGGAAAACAACCTATAAAAAATAAGCCTTATTTTTATTAAGGTTTTCCATTGACCAGTTTTCTTTTTTTTTTTTTTTTTTTTTTTTTTTTTTGTGTTATCAAACACTGGAAAATGTGTAAAACTATCTTTATAGAATGTTTTTCAACAAAACAAACAGAGCGTTAAAAATATTAATTCATACAAAACAACCAAAATCAATCTAAAAAATAAGTACAATAAAAATATTATATTATACTAATATGCACAAACAAGAGAAGAGTACAACAAAAAGACCTAACACAATTAATAAAAACCATCAAATAAACATACCCAAAAGAAAAAACTACCGTAAAAAGAAACCATGGCTTAAATAAATAGTATCTATTACCCATCTAAACCATTTATTTTGGTTGGAGCTCAACCTTCTCATTTATTATTATTTTTATATTTATCTGAGATAGAATTCTACTCTATCATAATTTAAGTGTATACGTGTGAAATTTCGTTCTGGAGACTAATATAGTGACCACCATGTTAAGGATGTATGGTGGTACATTTTCATTACCTAATTATTACATGCATAATTACAAATACTTGAAACCTTCAAAATGACAATTGGAAGTTTTTTTGTATGACCTTTAAAAGTTTAGGGCAATTTTTAAAGGTTTTAGGCATATCATGGTTATTTTAGAGGTTATATGGGAGGTGATTTTAATCATTTTGATGATTTGTTGTTTTCTTTGGGGGGAGGGGATTATTTTTGTCATTTTGGAGGATTTAGGAACACGAGACTTTTTAAAGGTACTATGACCATTTTGGAGACTTTAAAATTATTTTATTTATTTTGTAAGTTTAGATGTATTTTGGTCATATTTAGGATTAGAGTGTGTTTTAGTCATTCTAGACAATTTAGGTTTTTTTTTTTTTTTGGGGGGGGGGTTATTTTAGAGGTTTTCAAGGTTTTTTTATTATCGTTTTTTTTTAAATTATTATAGATTTTTTGGTTGTATTTTGGTATTGTTTGAGGATATAAAGATATTTTGATCGTCTCAAAAGTTTTTTGGGGGGCATTTGGGAGGTTTGGAGGGTGTATTTTGGTCATTGTAAATGCTTAAAGATATTTTAGTCATTTTGAAATTGTTGAAGGTATTTTGATAAATTTGGACATTTTAAGTGCATTTATATTATTTTGGAGGTTTTCATAATATTTTGGAGAGAGAGAGCCAGAGAGTTCTGTTTTGTGTATAATTTTACAGAGAACAAAACAACTAAATTTTAAATATTTTGTAGATGAGACAACTATTGATTTGTAATAATATATTTTGCAAATATAGAGATTTTTGTTTTGTGTATAATTTTATGGGCAAAACAACTAAATTTTAAATAATTTTTAGATGAGATAGTCAGATAGCTATTGATTTGTTATAATATATTTTGCAAATACAAATTTTATAAAGAGACAGTATAATCTAACAAGTGATTTGTAAAAAATAAAATCAATAAAAATTATTTTTTATTGATTTTTTTAAAAATTTCATAAAAATTATTAGGTTATAATATTAACAAAATTTAAGCCGTATAACTTTTTTTTTTTTGAGAATCTAAGCCGTATAACTTGAACCTAACATTTAATATATCTTGCGCACTCAATGTTATTGTATCCAATTTAAGTACCGGTCGGATAAATTCAGCCCATGGGGACAAGTTGACATCAATTATAACTTGTCCAAAATCAGGATGTTGTTAATAATTATTGTCCATCATACCATTTCTTAGGCTCATCTGATCATGAAGGTTCATATTTTGTCCATGAAGAGTTGTTGGTGGCGGTCACAAGTTGCAGGGGAAGAGGGAGAAAGCCAAAAGGGTTATAGCAAATTTGTGGTGAGGATTATTTGATTATAAATTTTCTCTTATTTGTGGTGAGGTTGTTCTATAATGCTCAATTTAATAATAATAATAGTAATTAAAAAAATTGTCCAACCCGATCCACGTGGGTTGGGTTGGATCCCTGTGATGGGTTGATTTGGATTTTTTAAACCCACCATAGTGGGTTGAGTTGGAAAAAACCCTCAACATAATCTAATCCGATCTATGCACACCCCTAGACACAGATGAGATTACTTTTTCTTCTATTCAAGTTCTTTTCCTCTTAGAAATAAACTGGAGGGCCATTTAGTGTTCGTTTTGGTTCGATTATTTTTCTTGGTTTATTAAGTTTTAAAAATAGATTAAATGAAAATGCTGTACAACAATAAAATAAACTAAATAAAATATTTATATAAATAAATTATGACAAACAAGTTTACTACACAATTGAAAAATATAAACCAAGAGACAATAGACTTAGCGAATGATAAACATCAACAACACAACAATTTGTTCACAAAATGGACCATGCAAACATTGTCATGTGTCATGCTTTCTGATTCACAAGAATTTGTGGATGACTTCCAACATTAACACTGTTGTTTGGTTTGGAAAACACTTCTTTCATGTATGTTTGGAAATGGGGAGGAAAAGAAGAGAGAGAAAAACAAATTACTTGTCTTTCCTTTGTTTGGTTTGCAAAGGAAGAAGAAATGAAAAGAAAAGCGTATTGCTTTTACTTTTATACCCAATTGAATATATGAGAGAGTGATTAAAATTATGGGCATATATGGAAATTTCGAGCCATGAGAAGTCAAACATATAGGACCTACGTTTTTGTTTCACTCACTCTCTCTCTCTCTCTCTCTCTCTCTCTCTCTCTCTCTCTCTCTCTCTCTCTCTCTCTCTCTCTCTCTCTCTCTCTCTCTCTCTCTCTCTCTCCATTTTCCACCCAAAATGGGTGGATTTCAAACCGTGAAAATGAGAGATTTGTTTTCTATGGCTTTTTCTTCCTCTCCTATCAACCAAAAGGAAGCAATTCGGTTTTTTCCTTTCTTTTATTTTCTTTTCCCACCTAAAAACATAGCGTAAATTCCAAGACTATTGGCTATGACTTTGCTTCTTGAACTCTAATATCTCAAACGAATAGTGATGTTAGCATATTACATAAGTACAAATAATGTAAGCTTCTAATAATAAAATTTGTAGTAGTTTCCCTTCTTTTAAAGGAATCGATTGACATTCAAATTAAATGACCTATTGGAAATGTTGTTTGTATTTTATTTGGTTAAGTTTCTTTTCTTTTCTTTTCTTTTTTTGGAGAGAAAACGATAATAGACTTTATTAATTGAGAAACATGATATACCATGGGAAAGAGAAAGAGGGACATATGACCCCCTTTTTCTCTTTTGCAACACTAGCATATTCTAGAGTAGCACAATTACATTGTAAAGAAAAAAAAAGAAAAAAGAACAAAGAACAAACTTCAAAAGCCAAACTACTGTAAGAAAAGCGAATCTTCACTTGGATGCCCAGAAAAACTAGAAAAAATGCCAAACGACACCTTCTTGATTTACATGGACATCAAAGTGATGAGTTTTTTTTTTTTTTTTTTTTTTTTTTTTTTTTTCTTTTTTTTTCTTTTTTTTTTTTCCATCTTAGGAGTGTCTTCATGCCCGGAATGGTTGCCCTGCACCCTCAGTTGATCCCATAGTTGATACAACACCTTCCTCATTCTCCACAGTTCTATGTTTCTTTTCTCCCTTAACACCCGTCGCCTCCTTATTCATGTTTTCTGCTTGCTTCCTTTTTTGCCCAAGTTCCACATCAATAATTGAAGAATTAATAAGAGTCTGAGGTCTTGTGGTAAGCCTCTTCCAATTTATCATTGCTTTTGGGCTTCCAATTGTAGACTTCTCCACGGACTCAACTACTTTTGGGCTATGCAAGGATTGACTCACACCTTTATCTTTATTACTATTTCTTTTGGGCTGGCCTTTACTAGTATTCTTGTTTCCTTGTACGTTACCACAACCAACCTAAAACATATCTTTGATCCCTCAAAACCTGGTGGAGATATTTGCTCACCTTATTTCCCCATTAAGTTATGATTAAGGATGACTGTATCCTCATCCATGACTACCACCTCAATCAAGTCAGAGGAAATCACGCTATTATCTGGCATCAGTTGGAGTTGCTTTTGAATTTGATCAATCTCCATAATCAACTCCTCAAAATCCGGAACGTGGTTCTTCACAGTCAAGCTTGCATCCTTCTCGACTATAACATCACTGTTTTCCAGAACACTGTCAAAGCTACCACCTTTAGGTAGACTGCCTGATTGCATTAAAGACATCCTTCCACTTCCACTTCCAATTGTCGAATTACCTTGTTCATTTACCTTCCATTGTGAAGAAACCCGATACCCTTGATTAGTTTGGACATCATCATCCCGCTGCCCCGGGCTACGTCTTGCTTTGTTTGCATTACCATTGTTTCTACGATACCCTGCCTTCAACCACTCCCCATAAGGAAGACATCCCTGTTTTCGGTCCCTTTGAACAGAGCAATCCCTAACCTTATGACCAATCCGACCACACTGATAACAAAGTCCAACTAAACGTTCGTACTTGAAACCAATACAGACCTTATCTCCCTTAGGACTGGCGACAACTCCTCCTCAACATAATGGTTTATCCAACGGCAACTCCACCTTTACTCTGATAAAGCGAACTTGGTCAAACGAAAATGCCTTTAAATCAACTTCCAATACTTCTCCCAAACCACTACCAATATCCCTGCCCACCTCTTACATTAACAAATTGAAAGGTAAACCCCACACCTGAACCCACATCGGCATTGAAGTGAATCTAACTGAAGTGGCTGTCATACCTCTCTCCCATCTTCATAACGCCAAAGGGTGGTCGTCAAAACTCCACGGACCATTTGCTAGCACCCATTTCAACTAACTCTCCATTGTAAATTTGAATTGAAAAAGATCATCACCCACGTCAACAATTCGTAAACCCAAGCCCATCCTCCACACACCTTAGCAAAGCCTTGGCCGCACGCTGGTTGAAAGCTCATGTTGTGAGAAATCTCCCCAACAAACTGAGGGAACATTCTTCCAACATCCTTCCCCTTTGTGTAACCCCAACCTTAATGACTTCTCCCTCCTCCTCCTCCGTCAAGGTTATACTTTGCAATTTGTCTATAAAATCCGAATCCATCATGTGAATAGGAAAATGATAGGCCAAAAACGAATTGACCCTTTGTGAGAAATTAACTAACTAATTTAGCCAAGTGAATTAATTAAGTTAATTAACATACAAACGCGTGGTAGCACAAACAAATCACCAATAAACTAAGTATGCAGCGGAAAATAAATAACACGGTGATTTGTTTACGAATGGAGAAAACCTAATGGCAAAAACCCCACCAAGTGATTTTCAGGTTACCACTCCCGAAATTCCACTATTATCATAACAAGCGGTTACAAGTAAAGAAATCCCAATATCTTATACCAACCTACAGTTGAACCCTTACCCCAATACCTAATTGGACTTGTTCTGTAGTGATAATTTCTCCTTTCGATGCACGGTTCCCAAGTACGTGACTAACCAATTGCGCGGATTCCAGTATGCGACTTCAATCACCAACTAGAGAAGGTTGTTGGCTGCAAAGTTCTTCAGTTCATCCCAAAAATGAAGATCAAGAAGATGCTTGGTCACAAAACCCTACGGTGCACATACACAATAACTTCTTCAAGAACGATGAACTAAGAGCAAATTTTGTCTCCGGTCACAATTTGTTTGAACAAAATTTGCTCAACACTTGTGCAACTTGTGAACCCTTTGACGGCCTTTAGAATAATCCTTTTATATGTCTAGGGTTAGGAGAAAAGAAGGCCCAAAGACATATTCACGGATTCCAAGAAAACAGATCAGAATTTTTGCTTCTTTCTTAAACCTCGACAGATAGGAGGTGTTGAGCAGGTGTCGAGCACACGGGCTGAAACAGCTTTCTTAAGATCGATAGATGCAGCTATCGAGTTTTAATGAATTTGCATTATTCAGCTTGTTTCTTGGACAGACTTGAATGACTTCAATACTTGATCTTGAAACCTTATTTCTTGAAGTATTAAAAACACATAGATCTACCCAATTACAAGTAAAATGCGTTTTGTCAAAGGATTAGTCAATTACATAAAATAGTGTTCCTAACAAGTGAACCACATATGTCTTAACAATCTCCCCATTTGGCAATCCGTGACAAAACCATAACCAAATGAACATATGAGAGAAGTCATAAATCACTCAACTTATATTTACTTGTTGAATGCAATAAAATCTATCCTAACACAAACTCTTGAAAAGCTTTGCAAGAAGAGAGTTTATGGCAAGTAGACTTTGATAACCTGTATTTCTGAAACACTTTAAACAAAATTCATCAAGGCATCTTTGTGTGAAATAGAAATAATAGATTGCATACAAGTAATAAGAAGCATGTGTATAAAGAGAAAAAAGAAACAGCACATGTAAAGGGTAGATGAAAGAAAAAAACATACATCCATATATAGAGAAGAATAAGTACAATGTATGTCAATAAATGGTCACAAGACCTAAGGTACAAGAACAATGTATCTAAAAATGAAAAAAAATAAAAGATACATAAAATCCTCACTACATCCCTCAAAATATCAACACTCCCCCTAACAAAAATGTCCCATACTAACTCTCCCTCTAAGAATGACTACTCTCATATACCTAAAACTACTTCCCCTTTTTGTCACGAGTGACAAAGGGTAAGAGTGTCAAGTAGACATCTCATCAGTAAAGCTAGCATCTCCATCATCATCATCAGAAGCATCATCGTCATCACCATCATCATCATCCTCATCCTTAGAATCAGAATCAGAAGCCACTAAAGGAGGTGGAAGAGAAGCCTCAGGAGCAAAACCGCCCATAGTTGCCTGCCGTCTAGCAATGCGGCCAACACGGACATTCATCTGATACAACTCTGTAGAGAGTGTATCTAGGCGAGCATCCATGCACTGAAGCTGCACCATGATGTCTCCTAGTGACACATCACTTGTGGAAGAGGAGGGAGCGGATATGTATTGAGGAGATCGAGATGGAGCCGGACGGGTGGGAGCTGCTGAATCCGTCTGTCGCGACCTGAACTGCGCCTCGCTACGTTTAACAGTAGCATAGTTTATGGCACAAATATGAGCGAAGTGGTCGAACACAAGAAAAGGGACGAAAAAATGGCGTAAAATCCTCGTGATAACAGAAGGAAAGATGAGCTTATCACGGGACGCCGAATCCAGATGAACATCTATAATTGAAAGAATAAAATAAGAAGGGAAATCAATAGTAAGATGCTCAAGGAAGGATAACAAAAACCGAGCACGAGGCTCTGTAATGGAGTTATAATGAGAGAGAGAGGATGGAGTACAAAGGTCATCACCATGTTCAAAAACCGAGGGCCTTTTGCAAAACCCTAACAGTAAGTGAACTGGCGCTCACCCCACTCGGAAGGACGCTCACAAAAAACAGATTTGAGCTCATCCTTGGACACGGTCCACAGACGTTCACAACCAGGATAGTTAGGGAACTTTACCCTAGGAACTCGAAGCACATCCGCAACAAGCTGCGATGTGACAGGAATGCGCGTACCTCGAACGCGAGTGAAGAAAAGAGGTACTGAACGATCAATCCCGTGCGTGTTGGAGTAAAATTCCTGGATAAGCACGAGAGGACAAGTAACCGGGACGTCACACAGTGACTTCCATCCCCAATTATGAATGATATCGGGGAAGTTGGTGTCGGCGAAGTCCGCCAGAATGACTTGGCGTTCTGAATGAATGTTGCGTCTAGAAAAGTTCTTCGAGAATGCCTTGTGGGCATCATCATCACGGAACCAAAGAGAGAGAGGAGTAGAATCAGAAGATGAAGAGGCTCCAGAATGAAGAGGGTTTCTAGCCGGAGTAGATTTACGCTTAGGTGCCATAGACACGACTAACATAAACAGAAAGAGAGGGAGAGAAAAAGAGACAATCAGAAAAGCTCCAAAACATTTCAAATATAACAAGTATATTGAAAAAGAGTACGTATGCAGGGGAAATGCATGAACATGTGACATGCAAAGTAAATTGCATCATGGGCTCAGCCCAATCCAATCCTACCAGCACACAATCAATTGCACATATCTAAAATACATGATAATACTGTTATTATGCTAATGTGATGCAATGCATGAGATTTTAAACTCATTTAAGCAACAACCTATCCCAAAATTTCAGCAAACACTCATCAATTTTGAAAAACCCCAAAATTTTTCAAAATCCCTAAAACCTAGGTTTCAAAACATGAAATGCATGAAGAATGAGAGATTAGAAGCTTACCAAGTGAAGAAAATCTTGAAAAAGCTTAAAGAAACCTTGAGGAGAAGATTTGGAGTGAGATGAGAGTGTTTGGGATGAGAGAACATGAAGCTATCGAGAGAGAGATCAAGGGAAATGAGGTTCGGATCGCATGAGGAGAATATATAGAGCCTTAGTAAATCTCGACAGATGAAGGTATCGAGAGGTGTCGAGAAAGGTGTCGAGCCAAGTGTCGAGGATTTGGTCGTCGACAGATACAGGTGTCGAGGTACAAATCATCAGACACAAGAGATAAGGCTCGATCGATCCACCAGGTATCGAGAAGCTATCGAGGGGACAGGAACTTTCTCAATCGACCCACCAGGTGTCGAGGAGGTGTCGAGATTGCGATAAGAAAAAGCTTGGAAGCTCGACAGATAGCCAGGTGTCGAGAAGGTGTCGAGGAGGTGTCGAGCTAGCTTTTAAAAACAGTTTTTCGAGAAGAGAAAAACACAGACATGAATGCAATCAAGCAAGAAACTCAACCAATGATCCAAACACCATATTAACCTCTCAAAATCATCTCTCAATAGCAATTTTAAAATCATAGATCCCAAAAACACATATACACACTAAACAGGTCTAACCAATTTTATATTTCAAAAATAAGTCAAGACAGTTTAGTGAGCATTTATTAACATATGTAAAACCTTGTGATAGCCAAATCACATTGTACCTGCACATGTATCAAAAGTAGCAAAGAATATTGCGTGTTGTGTGTGAAAAACATCGCAAGATCGCATAAGTGTATACATGTTATAACGATTTGAAATATGAGAAAATCACTTTAACTCACACACAATCATAACTGTTTGATGGAGACTATCACCTTCGAGGTACATCCTATAACTCCCACATCTCCTAGAATACACGCTTGCAATCATATTTAAAGGTATTTTTGATCCTTTTGCTTTCTATTTTTCTTTGCATATTTTTCTTTTAAGCAAATCATGCATGAGCATATAAGAGATAGAGAAGAAAAACCCAATTATGTTAAGTTTTTGACATTCCAATTTTGCTATGCTGAAGCACACAAATGTCATTGACATTGCACTTTTGCTATGCCGAAGCATACAAATGTCATTTCATGATTGGCGGGCAATAGTGGTGAGATGATTATTTATACCTTTCTCTTAGGATTTTCTAGTCCTTCCCGTAAAAAAGAGGGAAACGAGTGTTAAGTACAAGAGATAACTTAATCTTACTCATCACAAACAAGAGTCACAAAGCTCACTTGCTTAGTTGTGCATAGAGATGCTCATCTAAGCTACAAGAGATACGAAGTTTAGAAAACTTTGTTTCAATGGCCATCCAAGGTACACAAGTACCAATGTACACAAACACACATTGTTTTTGTATTTTTCTGATTTTTCAAATTTTTATTTATTTATTTTTATATGAAAAACAAAAGAAAGCAAAATTGAAAAAATAACCAAACAAAAACATGTTAAACAAAGCAAAGCATAAAAACTAGATGCAAATGCATGAGGAAGAAAGAGGAGAGAAAGAGATCAATTTATGGAGATAACACCAATGTTTTGACGAAGGAATTCAAAACGTTTGCTGTTAAGAGGTTTGGTGAACAAGTCAGCCTTCTGATCATCGGTGTGAATAAACTTAAGAGTGAGAATACCATCTTCGACAAGCTCCCTAATGAAGTGATGTCGAATCTCTATGTGTTTGGTTCGAGAATGTTAAACCGGATTCTTAAAGATGTTGATGACACTGGTATTGTCACAATAGATGGTGAGATGCTCTTGACAAATACCATAATCATGGAGGAGTTTTTGCATCCATAGGAATTGGGTGCAACAGCTACCGGCAGCGATGTACTCAGCTTCTGCAATGGATAACGAGATGGAGTTCTGCTTTTTGCTCATCTAGGAGACAAGATTGTTACCCACATAAAAACAACCCCCTGAAGTACTCTTTCTATCATCAGCATTCCCAACCCAATCAGCATCAGAATACCCAGCTAAGATATCATTTGTGTCCTTGCTGTACCATACACCGAACTCAGTAATGGTTTTGACATACTTTATAATTCTTTTTAAAGCAGTCATATGAGATTCTTTGGGATTAGCCTGATATCTAGCACATACTCCAACACTGTAATTAATGTCAGGTCTACTAGCAGTAAGGTAAAGAAGACTACCTATTATGCTTCTATATAGAGATGAATCTACAATTTTGCCTAACAAGTCTACAGTGAGTTTAACATTTGGGCTCATAGGGGTTCTAACAGAACTAGCAGAATCCAAACCAAACTTTCTCACAAGATTCTTAGCATATTTAGATTGAGATAGGAATATACCTGAATCTTGTTGGCGAATCTGTAACCCAAGGAAATGAGTCAGCTCTCCAATCATGCTCATCTCGAACTCGGCTTACATGAGTTTTGAGAAGCCATGAGCAAGTTCATTCTTAGTCGACCCAAAGATGATATCATCAACATAGACTTGAGCAACTATCAACTCGCCATCTTCCTTTTTGATGAAAAGAGTTTGATCAGCTTTTCCTTTTGTGAACCCATGTGACACCAAGTATTATGTGAGCCGATCATACCAAGCTCTAGGGGCTTGCTTTAAGCCATAAAGTGCCTTCTTGAGATACAACACATGGTTTGGAAAGTGTGGATCAATGAATCCTTTTGGTTGAGCCACATAGACATCTTCTTTAAGTAGCCCATTCAAGAAAGCAGTCTTTACATCTATCTGATAAAGTTTGAACTTCAAATGACATGTTAGGGCAAGAAGAATTCTAATGGACTCCATACGTGCAACTGGGGCAAATGTCTCATCATAGTCTACTCCTTCTATTTGTGAGTATCCTTGAGCTACAAGCCAAGCCTTGTTGCGAATCACATTGCTCTCCTTATCAGTCTTATTGCAGAATATCCACTTTGTGCTGATGATGTGCTCGCCCTCCGATCTAGGTACTAAGGTCCAGACATCATTCCTCTGAAACTGAAGCAGTTCATCATGCATTGCTTCGACCCAACTCTCATCCTGAGGAGCTTCCTCAACTTTTGTGGGTTCAACCTATGACAAATAATAAGAATAAGACACAAAGTTAGCAACACATTTATCCACTATACGTTTCCTTAATGTGAATTCATTCATATTTCCCACAATAACTTCTAGAGGATGATTTAATTTAAATCTGGAGGAAGGTCCTTTCTCTTCATAAGATTCAGAATCTGGTGAAGTGGGTATATCTGCAGAACCTTCCACAACACTGGGAGTACCGGGAGTACTTGGAGATGTAAGTTCTTGTTCAACAATTTCTTGAACTTCCTTAGGCTCAGGAGGAAGAATTTCTTTGGGGAATTCCTCAATACCTTTCTCAGAACTGGAATCTGAAGACTCATCAATAACAACATTCACTGTCTCCATTACTTTCATAGTTCTTTTATTGTATACCCGATAAGCCTTGCTTGTGGAGGAGTAGCCCAGAAATATACCTTCATCACTCTGAGAGTCAAAATTTCTCACATTCTTTCTATCCTTGAGGATGAAACAAGTACTTCCAAAGATTCTAAAATACTTCACATTCGGCTTCCTTCCTTTCCATAACTCATATGGAGTCTTCTTGGTACCGGGTCTGAAGTACACCCTATTAACCGTATGCCAGGCAGTGTTAACGGCTTCTCCCCACAAGTTTCTAGCCACATCCTTGTTGTGTAACATGGCACTGGCCATCTCCTTAATAACCCTGTTCTTCCTTTCTACTACACCATTCTGCTGAGGAGTAATAGGAGCAAAGAATTCTTGAGATATACCTGATCTTGTGCAAAAGGACTCCATATATGAGTTCTCGAATTCTTTACCATGGTCACTTCGAATTCAATCAATCTTCAGGCTCTTTTTATTCTGTAGTTTTATGCAGAAAGCTTCAATGTCATCAGGAGCATCAGACTTAGACCATAGGAGAATGACTCAAGTATACCTAGTGAAGTTGTCTACCACAACCATGATGTATCTCTTACCACCAAGAGATTTGGTTCTAGTTGGACCCATAAGATCCAGATGTAGAAGCTCCAATGGTCTAGATGTAGCTGATGTTTGAGTGCCCGGATGCTTAGCTTTCGTCTGTTTCCCAAGCTGACATGGTCCACACACTACATTGCTTATTCTACTAAGTTTTGGTATCCCCAAGACTGATTCGTGCTAAGATACAATAGAGAAATGTTTGTAACTAGCATGTCTCATCCGTTGATGCCATAGATCTTCATTAGGCAAACGAATGCTATTGCACACAATATCAACATCAGGAACCAATCCATAACAGTTGTCTAGTGTGCGAACACCACTTATGAGTTTCTTTCCAGACTCATCCATGACAAGACACTTTCCTTTTGAGAATAGCACCATAAAGTCTTGATCACATATCTAACTTATGCTCAACAGGTTCACCCTCAAACCTTTCATATATAGAACATTTGCAAAGTCCGGCAGTCTAGGTAGAGAGATGATTCTCTTTCCTTTAATCTGTGACTTACTCCCATCACCAAAAGTGACATTGCCACCTTTCTTAAACTCGAAAACCTTGAAGAGAGATCGGTCTCCAGTCATGTGTCTTGAGCAACTGCTGTCAAGGTACCACAAACACGTGTCCATATCTTTAAATGCGGATTTCATCATAAAACACACTTCGTGCTTAAATGACAGATTAGTAGGAATGGTGCTTTCTCTCGTGTGCCTTTTATGAGCTAAACCTTTAACTTTCA
The DNA here is from genome assembly GCA_028535165.1 of Quercus tomentella. Lineage (NCBI taxonomy): Eukaryota > Viridiplantae > Streptophyta > Magnoliopsida > Fagales > Fagaceae > Quercus > Quercus tomentella. Next base: position 3,530,641 of record JAPQVY010000155.1, on the reverse strand, counting down.
CTCTTCTCAGACAATCTCCTTTGTACATTTTCATTCTGAGATAGTCTAGTTTCTTCTTAAGCAAACTGAGATCTTTTACAATGGTCATCACAAGTGAATTCAAATAATTTTTAGACTTGTATTTTTTGATACACTTAAACAAGCAGAGATTAGAAAAACAAGATGTATTTGAATTAAAAGATCTCTTCAAGCTGGTTACAGCCATGACAACAGGGGTCAATGGATCAACACAACAAAGATTAACCCTAATCAGAGTGTGCCTGCTCTGATACCACTTGATAGGTCAATAACAAACTGACCCCTTGTGATAAATTAACCAATTAATTTAGCCAAGTGAATTAATTAAGTTAATTAACATGCAAACATGAGGTAGCACAAACAAATCACCAATAAACTAAGTATGTAGCGGAAAATAAATAACACGGTGATTTGTTTACGAATGGGAAAAACCTAACGGCAAAAACTCCACCAAGTGATTTTCAGGTCACTACTCCCGAAATTCCACTATTATCACAACAAGCGGTTACAAGTAAAGGAATCTCAGTACCTTATACCAACCTACAGTTAAACCCTTACCCCAATACCCAATTGGACTTGTTCTGTAGTGACAATTTCTCCTTTCGATGCACGGCTCCCAAGTACGTGACTAACCAATTGCGCGGATCCCAGTACGCGACTTCAATCACGAACTAGAGAAGGTTGTTGGTTGCAAAGTTCTTCAGTTCATCCCAACAATGAAGATCAAGAAGATGTTTGTCACAAAACCCTATGGTGCACATATACAGCAACTTCTTCAAGGACGATGAACTAAGAGCAAATTCTGTCTCCGGTCACAATTTGCTTGAACAAACTTTGCTCAATACTTGTGCAACTTGTGAACCCTTTGACGGCCCTTAGAATAATCATTTTATATGTCTAGGGTTAGGAGAAAAGAAGGCCCAAAGACACATTCACGGATTCCAAGAAAACAGATCAGAATTTTTGTTTCTTTCTTAAACCTCGACAGATAGGAGGTGTTGAGCACACGGGCTGAAACAACTTTCTTAAGCTCGATAGATGCAGCTGTTGAGCTTTAATGAATTTGCACTATTCAACTTGTTTTTTGGACAGACTTGAATTCAATACTTGATCTTGAAACCTTGTTTCTTGAAGTATTAAAAACACCTAGATCTACCCAATTACAAGTAAAGTGCATTTTGTAAAGGATCAGCCAATTACATAAAATAGTGATATATGTTCCTAACAAGTGAACCACATATGTCCTAACAGAAAACACTAAATAGACCCCACTGAACTCTAACAAAATTGCAGACAGACATTGAGAATTAATTAGTCATCACCTAGAGTGTGAGAAGAAAAGTCTCTCCCTAGAGAGAAATATACTCACCTAGCGTATTTGGTTAAGTTTCTAAGAGCATCCACATCCGGATCTCATATCTTATCTTATTTTACTATCCCAAAAAGTTACTTTATCATTTATGCCATACCATTTTTCAATACACCCAACATCCCAACTTTTATTTTCCTATTCTACTCATTAAAATAATATTTTTACACAATAAAATAATATATCCTAAAACCCAAATAAAAACAAAAACCCAATACCCAAATAATCTTTGCAACCACCTGCTACTACCACCACCAGGAAGAACATACCCAAACTGTTGTTTTCTTGAAACCCCAGAAACACCAACCACAAACTCATGGCCATCGAAACCCAGAAACCCATAGATTAACAAAATTAAAATCAAAATCAAACCCATAGATTAACCCAGAACTCCAAACCCGCCGATCCACCACGATCCTCAGCCCCAGAGCCACCATGACCCGCCACGATCCACACCGATTCAAAAAAATCGAACTCCATTTCCAAATCAATCGAGCCAACACAGACACACACACACAAACGATTCACAAAAATTGGGTTCATTCCTTCAAATCTAAATCAATCAACTTTCACATTAATTCACACAAATTTTCATTTATATCAAGAATTTCCCCCAACACCCAAACCAAACCAGAAACAAAAACAAAAAAAACCCACAATATTTTTGTCTCACACACCAAACAGTCAAAAGCAAACCTTGCAACCCACGGTCAAAAAACAGTCAACACCACCACCACCACCCTCTCCGCCCATCAACACCACCAAAAAAAAAAAAAAAAAAAAAAAAAACACAGCAACCCACGGTCAAAAACCAGACCCACCACCGCCGATGCTCGAAGGAAGCAGATTCGCCGCTGGGAAGCTTGAAGGAAGTTGATTTTGTTGACCCACGCGGAGAAGGAAAAATGAAAGAGAGAGAGAGAGAGTTGCCGGAGAAGGAAAAAAGCGGAGACCCACCCACCACCGATCTAGAAACCCACTGCCGATCTAGAAACCCAACGCTGATCTAGAGAGTTGCTGGAGAGAGTGAAGATATTGAGAAGAATCAGAGAGCAAGAAGAAGAGAGAGCAGAAAGAAAGAGAGAGAAGGAAGAGAGAGAAAAGAAAGAGAAAAAATGAGAGAGGAGAGAGAAATGAGAGTATTAAAAAAATATTTTTTTTTATGCAATTCAGCTACAGTACCATCTTACATTTGAGATGGTACTGTAGCTATATCTCAAAATAAATTTGGCCTTTTAGCATTTGGCTTTCCCATTGTTGAGTAGTTTTGGGACTTAAATGCCAAATGTTCCTAACATTTGGCATATACAAGCTCCCACTGCTGATGCTCTAATTCCCACAATTTCATTTCCACCCTGCAATTTAGACAAAATTTGATTCTAAATAAGTTTGAAGTTATTATTTTCTCATCTTTATTACGTAATAATTTATAAAATTATATTAAAAAAACACGTGACTAGAATCATACATTGATGGTTGGATCTATTCAATGGCCACATCATAAATTGGACAAAAAGTCGCTCCAAACTAATTTGCAACCAAAACGTTTTCCCAGTTTTAACTTTTAACATGTAAACAAGTTCCCACGTTTTCCCTGTGGTCACTCCCACAAAAAGTAACAGTCTATTTTGGTGGATTGACACCATTGAATTCCCATTTCATCTCTTACCTTGATCCGCCCGCCACTTTACACCCTTCAACCTTATCCCAAGCAACATGCTCTTTCATGATAACGACTCATCTCATGAATTGACACCATTGAATTTGTGAGAAGCAAAATGAGACCGTCTCATATTTATTACAACAAAAAGGTGAATGTTTTTATTTTATTTATTAGCAGAATAACAGCACTGCTAAATGCCAAAAAAAAAAAGGTCAAGAAAAAAAATGAGGATCTGTATGTTAACTGAACATTATAGGGTCAAAAAAAAAAAAAAAAAAAATGGAAACTAGGAAAAAAGCAAGATCACCAACACCAAAATTAAGGCAAAGGTAAAAGTAAATAAGCTTAACACTTCTTCTCCTTCTTGAATTTCATTTATTTATTAATGATAAATTTCCTAGCCCATTTAGTGTGTCATCTTTGATGTTAATTGGGTGTCAAGATGGTTGATGCGGTGTGAATTGAGACAAATATAGTTCAAGGAGATCTCGTCCACCGGGCTGTGAACTTGAAAAGTTATTCCCTAATACATACTTTGAATGTCAGATGTCAACACTTTATTTTTTATTTTTTATGCAAGATAAGAATTTCTACCCTATCCTAATTTAAATGTATATATATGTGTGAATCTCCTTCCTGAAAACTTGAACTTTAACCCTTATCTCGTCACACCCCACAAGCAGTGATGGTCACTCCATCGCACACCCTTGAAGAACAATACTAATCATTAATAAAAAGTGTCAATACTGATCATTAATAAAAAGTGTTTTACTTACAAAAATGTTCTTATAATTAAGTAGATCAATATAGTTTAATTTAATTGAAGAACATATTAAGATACTGTTTCTAAATACCTGTAATTAAGATTTGTCATCTCTAATATACATATTATATGACTATGTAATTGTGAAAATATTTATTATTCAAATAGAGACTTCTGCTGCTTTTGTAATAAAATCTTGGTCATTTCATTGGTTTCTTTCTAATTCTTGTTTAAGACTTGTGATATGTTTAGAACAAAGAGAAATGAGAGGAGAAGAAAGTAATAAAAATGGGTCAGTATAGGAGAGATGGAAGGATTCTTTGATTTTTTTTTTTTTTGGGTCTATTATAAGAGAAATGGAAGTGAATATATATACATAGTTTTATGAAGAAAAAATTTGTGTTTTATGCTTTAGTGGATTAATGTTTTTAAAATCTCATTGTTGTTTGCTTCGTTATAGCATGTGGTCCAAAATCTGCCTAAGGTTTCGTTGTTTGACATAACATGTGGTTGAAACAGGTCCACTTTTTTGCCTACCCACACACTCAATATAACTGGTGAACACAAATGGCTATTTTTGTTAACAATATAATTTGGAAAAATATTTCGCCAAATAGTTTTATTTTAAACGTATTTTAAAAAGGAAAAAACATTTTTTTTACATAGACATACACCGTGACCGTGGTTTATAAATTACATTTTCAGTTATAAATCATAGTGTGTGTGTGTGTAAAGCAGTGTGTAAGATAAATATCGCCCTAAACAATTACTACCTAATAACAACCCTCCAAAAAAAAAAAAAAAAAAAAAAAATCCTCCAAAAGGTAACACACATAAACACAAATAAAAGAAAAACTCACCATTTTAATCATCCTCCAAATCCCAAAACTAAAAAATTCTCAGTAAAACCAAACCTCAAATCCAATCCACCATTTTTTGGACACCGTTTTTGGCCACAGCCAATCAAATTTGTCCCGGTTGCAAATCTAAATGCCAAGAAACTTTGTTGTTGTTGTTGTTGTTATTGGCGTGAGAGAGAGATTGCCGAGAGGGCAAAAACATAGGAACAAGAGATAAAGAAAATATATATTGCCGAAAATATATTTGTCCCGGTATCAATGGTTTTCTTTATTTCAACGGACGACTCATCATCAAATCATAGAGATGTGTGATTTCTTTACAAAAGATTCACACATGAAGTGAAAAGACAAAGTATATTTTGATAATTTCTGACAATGACAACCCTGCTAAAGATAAAGAAAATTATAGAGAATATAAAGATCTAGAATTTTGCTTATTTTTGATAAACTCCAGAATTTAGCATATGGTACTCAAGAACGTGACACATACATACTCATTATGAACTTAGTTCTAACAGATATCATTCGATTCGGTATTCTCAATGGGAGCTGGTTTAAAAAGGGTGTCTCTTGCAGACTTCAAATTTTGTAGAGCACTCCTAATGCTAATGCGAGCATCAGAAGATTCAACTGTGCAAGATAACCCTACCCCGAGGATTGTGATCAGGCAACCATGTTGAACATCAGGGCTTATGGGTTGGTCATTATGATAAAGGCTGCTCATAAGTTGTAGCATCTCTGGGTCGAGTACTTGCATTATGTTGGCAGGGAAAGCTGATTGCACCCATCTGATTAGGTTTAGGTCTCCAATGAAGCTCTCATGTGTTGGTCTTTTCCCGGTAAAGAGCTCTAGCAGCATTACACCAAAGCTGTATACATCTCCAGCAGTTGATGGTTTCTCCCCCATGCCGTACTCTACATTATATTCAATTCAGTATGTTAATAAAAACTTTAAAAACACACCTAATGTTACATATAAGTGAGACATGAGATTTTTATTCTATCATGATCTCTTCATATTGTTAGGACTTAAGATTAAAAAGAACAGAAAAAAACAAAGGTTTTTTATATTCCACTTTATACTTCATCAACAATTAGCTACTTTTATATATATATATATATATATATATATATATATTAAGCATGGTGCAATTGGTGAAGTATAAAATAGAATACTCAAAAGTCAAAATGGGACTTGATTTTTATTGAATTCTTTTATGAAAAAATATCTCTATAATTTTGTAGTAGTACTAACCTGGAGGTATGTATCCTATGGAACCCTTTAGAACATTTGTACGGCTAATAGAATGTTCAATGTCTGTTCTTTGCATCAGCAACCTTGCTAGCCCAAAGTCTCCAACCTTGGCAGTCATGTCTTCACCCAAAAGAATGTTGCTGGGCTTCAAATCACAATGCACCACTGGAACTTCACAGTCATGGTGCAAGTAATCTAATGCACAGGCAACATCAATGGCCACATTCAATCTCGCCACAACATTCAACGCATCCCCATTTGCATTCTTCCTCTTACCATTGATCCAGTCCTCTAAGCTGCCATTACTCAGATATTCATAAACCAGAGCGAGAAATTTCATGTTCTTGAAGTTTATGCTAGAGCATGATGTGATCAGTCTAACAAGATTCCGGTGCCTAACATTCCTCAGAGCTTCACACTCTGCAAGAAAACTCTTCCAAGAACTCGTCCTCTCAGTGTCAAGGACCTTAACTGCCACAATTCCTTGCCTTAGATTGCCTTTATATACAGACCCAAAGCTCCCATTTCCAAGAAAGTTTTCTTGGTTGAAGTTTCCAGTTGCTTGACGAAGGTCATTGTATGAGACCATTTGATGTTGTCCTTTCACCAATTCAGAAGTACTTGTAATCTTTGCTTTACTTCTCTTTAAGTAGAACAGTGAGACAAGTATAAAGCATAGGGCAAATGATACCAGGATACTGGTAATAACAACAAGTTTTGCTACCTTTCTTCCATTGCTTTGAGTTTTGACACATGCCAAATGCAAACAAAGCTTTGGGTTTCCTTCCAAATGGACTATAGAGGAATTTCCAAAAACTCCACCTCTGGGAACTACTCCTTCCAAATTATTGAAAGATAGGTTCAAGGACTGAAGGACTTGTAGCTTTTCTAGTTCAACAGGAATGGAGCCAGAAAGTTGGTTCGAAGAGAGATCTAGAGTGTCAAGGCCTTTCACTTCTTCTAAAGTACTAGGAATAGGACCTGAAAGTAAGTTTCTCGCTAAGAATAATTTCTCCAAGCTCCTACACTCTCCGATTGAACTGGAGATATTACCAGAAAAAAGGTTGTCAGAAAGGTCAATGGTAACAACATTTTTTAGAAGAGAAACTTTTTCAGGAAAAGGTCCACTTAGAAGGTTCTTTGACAGATTCAAAACAGTGCTCAAACTTGGGAGATTGAAAAATTCTCTAGTTAGGTTCCCATTGAACTTGTTGTTGGATAAGTCCATGGAAAGAAGTTTCTGAAAGTTCCCAAAAGTAGGTGGTATATTGCCCACCAACCTATTCCCCGAAAAATCAATTTCGTTTAACTTTTGGAGATTACCTAGGGAATTTGGAATTCTACCAGATAATTGATTTCCTGCTAAACCCAATATTTGCAGTTCCTTCAAATTGCCTATTTCAGGTGGGATTTCACCAGAAAGTGAATTATAGCTCAAATTTAGCAAAGCCAGGCCACTAAGATGACTAATGGAGTTGGGTATGTTACCATTAAAGCTATTTCCTCCCATGTACAACTTTGAGAGAGCCTTAGAAAGATTGCCTATTGATTCTGGAATCACACCCTCAAAATGGTTGCCATCAATTGCAAGGAAGCTGAGATGAGTGCTATTTTTCAAAGAAGTAATGAAACTAAGACCGTCATCACTGACAATCTTATTAAAACCAATATTGTACATTTCAAGGAATGGGAGATTTCCTAGGCCTGGTGGTACTGTCCCTTCCAAAAGGTTGTCTGCCATGCGTATGACCTTTATGTTGGTTAGATTGTGTAGAGACCATGGAATTTTGCCTGTGAACTTATTAATGCAGAAGTTGAAAACTAAAAGATTTGGCAGTCTAATCCCAATATCCCCAGGAATTTCACCCCATAGGTTGTTTGAAGCTAAGGCCAAAGAAACTAGAGAGGAAATGTTGTATATTGATGGAGGAATGGTGCTAGAAAAATTATTAATAGTAAGATCAAGTTCCTTCAAATTTTGAAGGCGGCCTAATTCACTAGGTATGGCACCACTAAGAGTGTTGGTGCCCAAGTTTAAATTGGTGAGTGAGGAAAGGTTACCTATAGTTGGTGGAAGTGATCCATAAAGATAGTTTCTTGCCAACTTCAAAACTTCTAGCTTTGTCAAGTTGCTAAGCTCTTCAGGAATTCTTCCTGTGATATTCTTGTTTACAGACAAGTCAAGGACTCGGAGCTCAGTCAGTTGGCTTATACTTGAGGGTAGCACACCTTCTAGCCTGTTGGAGCTCATGTTAAGAACTGTCAAACGGAAAAGATTGCCAATTTGATCAGGTAGCATACCTGTGAATTGGTTTTGTTCAAGTTGAAGGGAACGTAGGAAGGAGAGGTTGCCAATATGAGGGCTAATGGACCCTTTAAGTGCAAAACCTGAAAGATCAAGCCCAACCACTCTCTGGCCAGGCTTGTTGCACACAACTCCAGTCCAATTGCAGGGTGATGAGTTGTTTTGGTCCCAAGAAGATAAAAGGTTGGGAGCCTCTAGGCTTATTCCTGACTTGAATGAGATCAAGGCTTCCTTATCTGTAACAATACTTAAGGTCCCAGACTGAGACTCTACTCCAAGAAATATGCATTTGCAAAATATAAGAACAAATAATAAGGTAGACTGAAGCATTAGATGGGAAGGGAAAGCCATGAATCTTGGTTTTTGGTTGAGTTAGAGGTAACACAAAGAAACGAGTATTTATAGCAATCCACTTGCGTTGGCCAGTGAGATTTGGTTTATGTGTGGGGTTCTCTTCAAGACTTTTTTGCGTAGCTTGTTCACTTATTGTTCTATGACTTGGTCAATGAAAGATACTCGTTGGAACACTGAAAATAAAAGTCAAAGCTTAGGGGGTACTTTTTGTACTTTGATTGAAAGCCATTTATGTTGTAAATTGATGATATGAGCAAATTAATTCACAAGCATCCTTCTTAATCAATCAACATTTCACAGCTTTACATGGAACCTCATTAGTCCATAGCCAACAAATGCTGGTGGAAGATGTAGGATCCTAAGTTGTACATTACTGCTTGCTCTATAAATAAATAAAGTTTTCCATTTGAGAGAGAGCAGAAGCTTGTTACTTGTTACTTAGCAAGATTTTGAAGAACAGTAATGTCATATATATATATATATTTATATATATGCATCAATTGCAATAAATTATATTAGCAATATTTGGAACAAAAAAAAAAGTAATTTATTGTTTGTCGAACCCCTAAGCATGACAATTGCAAAGAGTAACCTCCAAACCCACATTAAATCTAAAACACGATCTTATCCGCTTTTTAAGTAGAGTTAAATTTAGAACAAAATTAGTGGATGTCTTAAAGGGCATTAGTTTATGAAATATTTTAAGAAAACTTTTATAAAAAAAGAAAAAATAACTGATTTTTTTACAATTTTTTTAAACATTTCTGTTATGAAAATGATATTAAATTTTTTTCAAAAATTATTAATTAACGAATGTCTTAAGGCATTAGATGCCGGTCAATAAGTTGTAACCAACAGGAATGTCTTAAGGTATTAGATGCCGGTCAATAAGTTCTAACCAACAGGTTTTGTTTCTTTCTTTTGGTAAGATCCTGCTAAAATAATTGGCCAACTTGTTTACACTACATATATGTGGAAAGGAAAGATGCCATAATCCATATAAATATGCTAAAAGCCCAAGGCACCAATATGTTGACGAAAATCTTTTAGGCCGACATTGTTGAACTCGGTGATCTTTATATTTAATATTTCTTCAGTTGCATGGAAATCAATTGAAACACGTAAACGTAGAGTAGCCAATTGAGACCCATTATGAGAAAATGACACGTACTTCGCAGTCTTTAATTGCTACCAAAGTAGTCCTTACATAAATTGTTAAAAAGGGCACCTACAATGGTCTCAATTTTTTTACAACAAGCTAGTGATGATGAGTTTCATTAGCTAGGCCTTGTTTTAAAGCAATTGATGAAAAATATAATTTCCTTTGAGGACCAAATTAAGAACATTTATATCTGATTTTGTACATTTATCCTTATTATAATATCAAAAAGCTACTTATTCTATATTACGTAACTACTTTTACAACACACTTTACCTTTTATACTTAATTTTATAGTACATTATAATATCATATTATCATTTACTCTTGTACGCAATCTTCATTATAAATATAGATTTCAATATAATGTATTATGAAGAAAAATAAATGAGAAAATGTAGCGCCTTAAATTCTTATCCAGTGGATGTAAGTCACAAGGCCCAATCGTCTAAATTCTTGTATTTTTTTTCTTCTCTATCTCAGATTATTACAAATTTCTACAATTGTGATTTATTTAATAGTTAAGACTGTTATAAAGAATCTTGTAACTCAACTAACACTTATTGGTCTTTCAAATTTTCAATAGATCAAGAAATCCATGTATTCCTCTGTTTACCTAAAATAATAATAATAAATCGCTTCTGAAGTGACACTCACTTGATCATCCTTAAAACTCTGACTTGCTTGCCTACTCACTCAACCCGGAGTTGGTGAACCCACTAGCCACAGATGGGATTACCTTTTCTTCTATTCCAATTCTTTTCCTCGAAGAAATAAACTGGAGGACTGTTTAGCGTTCGTTTGGATCGTTTATTTTTATTGGTTTATTAAGTTTTTTAAAAATAGATTGAATATAAATATAGAACATAAATAAAATAAACTAAATAATTATTTTATAATAATATAAAAAAAAAACTGTCTTTTTTTTTTTTTGAAGTTAAAAAAAAAAAAAAAAAAAAAAAAAAAAAAAAAAAACTATGTCAAACAAGTTTACTACACGATTGAAAAATATAAACCGAGAGACAACAGACTTAGCGGATGATTCAATTAGCTGTCATTGATGATAACATCAACAACACAAATTTTTTTGACAAAATAGACTATGCAAACATTGTCATGTGTCATGCTTTCCGATTCACAAGAATTAGTGGATGACTTCCAACATTTAAATCCCAAGTCTATTGGCTATGATTCTGCTTCTAGAACTCTGATATCTCAAAGGAATAGTGATGTTAGGATATTACATAAGTACAAATTAATAATGTTATAAGCTTTTTATAATAAAATTTGTATTAGCTCCCTTCCATCAAAGGAATCGATTGGTACTCAAGTTAAATGGACTATTGGAAAAGTTCTTCATATTTTATTTGGTTAAGTTTTTTATTCCCATAATTTCATTTACATCCTATAGTTTAGACAAAATTTGACTCCAAATCGGTCTGAAATTATCTTTTCAAACCTATTACCTAACGATTTATATAACTATTCATATGTATTATTGATACAAATTATATGACTTACTAGAAAAGAATATGTGGCTAAAATCATATATAAATGATAGATCTATTTAATCGCTATATCATAAATTGGGGCGAAAATAACTCCAAACTGATTTGGTGCCAAAACCTTTTCCTAGTTTTAATATGTAAACAGGTTCCCACATAAGTTGACTTAGCTTCCCTGTAGAAGTAACAGTCTATTTTAGTGAATTGACCCGCCCGCCACTTGATTTTTTCCTCAACCTTCAACCTCATCCCAAGCAACAGGCTCTTTCATGATAACGACTCATCTTATGAATTGACACCATTGAATTTGCGAGAAGCAAAATGAAACCGTCCCATATTTATTACAACCAAAAAGTGAATATTTTTATCTTATTTATTTACAGAATAACAGTACTGCTAAATGCCAAAAAAAAAAAAAAAAAAAAACTAAAGCAAAAAGGTAAGGGAAAAAAGAGAGATGATAGGTATGTAGATCCGTTCTGTATATTAACTAAACATTACGGGGGGTTTAAAAAAAAAAAGAAAAAAAGAAAAAAAAAAAAGAAGCAAGATCACCAACACTAAAGGCAAAGGAAAAATTAAATAAGCCTAAAACTTGTTCTCCTTGAATTTCATTTCTTTATTAATGATGAATTTCCTAACCCATTTAGTGTGTCATCTTTGATGTTGATTGGGTGTCAAGATGGTTGATGGTGTGAACTGAGATAAATATAGTTCAAGGAGATCTCGTCCACCGGACTGTGAACCTGAAAAGCTGTTGTTCCCTGATACATATTTTGAATGTCAGATGTCAATACTAATTATTAATAAAAAGTGTTTTATATTTTTTCTAACAAAATTTTTCTTATAATTAAACAGACCAATAGTTGAATTTAATTGAAGAACATAATTAATGTACTGCTTTTTTTTTGAGGAACAAATATACTGCTTCTAAATACCTGTAATTAAGCTTCGTCATCTCTAATATACATATTATATGACTATGTAATTGTGAAAATGTTTATTATTCAAATAGAGACTTCCGCTGCTTTTGTAATAAAATCTAGGTCATTTCATTGGTTTCTTTTCTTGTTTTGTTTTTTTTTTTTGGGGTCTATTATAAGAGAAATGGAAGTGTATATATATACACCGTTTTATGAAGAAAAAAAATTAGTGTTTTATGCTTTAGTGGATTAATGTTTTTAAAATCTCATTGCTGTTTGCTTCGTTATAACATGTGGGCCAAATTCTGCCCAAGGCTTCGTTGTTTGGCATAAACTGTTTTTTGTTGATTTTTTTTTCAGCTAAAACATTTTCAGAGAAAAGTACTTGTTTTTCAATGTTTGCTAATTGTTTTCTAAAGAAAAATTATGGAAAATATTTCCGCATAAACTGTTTTTTCTTGATTTTTTTTCAGCTAAAAACATTTTCAGAGAAAAGTACTTGTTTTTCAATGTTTGCTAATTGTATTCTAAAGAAAAATTATGGAAAATATTTCCTGCATTTGGCTTGTATGAAAAAAAATCACCAATTTTCCTATATTTTTATATAGAACTAACATAACAACTGTCATTCATCACTTAAAAATATTAATTAATACAAAACAACTAAAATCAATCTAAAAATTAAGTGCGATAAAAATAAAAATATTAAAATATTATACTAATAAGCACAAACAAAAGAAGAGTACAAGAAAAAGACCTAACACAATTAATAAAAACTATCAAATAAAAAAAAACTACCGTAAAAAGAAACCATGGCTAAATAAATAGTATCTATTTTCCATCTAAACCATTTATTTTCGTTGGAGCTCAACCTTCTCATTTATCTTTTTTTATTTATACAAGATAGAATTTTACTTTAGCTTAATTTAAATGTATGTATGCGAAGTTCTTTTTTTGAGATTTGTAGAGTGACCACACAACGTTAAGGGTGCATGGTGGTGCTTTCCCATTACCTAATTACACATTTACATGCATAATTACAAATACTTGAAACCTTCAAAGTGACAATTGGAAGTTATTTTTGCATGACCTTTAAAAGTTTAGGGCAATTCTTAGAAGTTTTAGGAATATCATGATTATTTTAGAGGTTATATGGGAGGTGATTTTTGTTGTTTTTTTCTTTTTTTGGGGGGGGGGGGGGGGGATTATTTTTTTCATTTTGGTAGATTTAAGGATATTACAATCACACCAGGCGTTTTAAAGGTATTATGACAATTTTGGAGACTTTAAAATTATTTTAGTTATTTTGTAAGTTTAGATGTATTTTAGTCAAATAAAAAAAAACCTTGAAAACCTCTAAAATAACCACAAAAAAGAAGAAGAAGATCTAATTTGGTCATTTTTAGGTTTAGAGTGTATTTTAGTCATTCTAGACAATTTGGTTTTGTTTTTTTGTTTTTTTGGTATTGTTAGAGGATATAAGGATATTTTGATCATCTCAAAGGTTTTTGGGGGCATTTGGGAGGTTTGGAGGGTGTATTTTGATAAATTTGGATATTTTAAGGGCATTTATATTATTTTGGAGGTTTTCATAATATTTTGGGGAGAGAAACAATGATTTTTGTTTTTTGTATAATTTTATAGTGCAAAATAACTAAATTTTAAATATTTTGTAGATAAGATAACTATTGATCTGTAATAATATATTTTGCAAATACCGAGAGTTCTGTTTTGTGTATAATTTTACAGAGCAAAGCAACTAAATTTTAAATATTTTTTAGATGAGATAGGTAGATAGCTATTGATATGTAATAATATATTTTGCAAATACAAATGTTATAAAGAGACAGTATAACCTAAAAAGTGATTTGTAAAAAAGAAAATCAATAAATATTATTTTTTTTAAATTATTTTTGAAAAAAATTCATAAAAATTATTAAGTATAATATGAACAAAATTTATGCCGTATAACTTGAACCTAACATTTAATATATCTTTCACTCAATATTATTGTATCCAATTTAAGTACTCGCCGGGTAAAATTCAACCCATGGGGACAAGTTGACATCAAATAACTTGTCCAAAATCAGGATGTTGTAAATTATTAGGTTTATTTTTGTTATTTTAGAGGTTTTCAAGGTTTTTTTTTTTTTTTTAATTATCATTTTTGGATGCATTTTGGTATTGTTAGAGGATTTAAGGATATTTAGATCATCTCAAAGGATTTTTGGGAGGTTTGGAGGGTGTATTTTGGTTATTTCAAATGTTTAAAGATATTTTAGTCATTTGAAAGTGTTGAAGGTATTTTGATAAATTTGGATATTTTAGGAGCATTTATATTATTTTGGAGGTTTTCATAATATTTTGTAGAGAGAAATAGGGATTTCTGTTCTGTGTATAATTTTGCAAAGTAAAACAACTAAATTTCAAATATTTTGTAAATGAGATAATTATTGATCTGTAAGAATATAATTTACAAGTACGGAGAATTCTGTTTTGTGTATAATTTTATAGAGCAAAACAACTAAATTTTTAGATGAGATAACTATTGATACGTAATAATATATTTTGCAAATATAGAGAATTCTGTTTTGTGTATAATTTTATAGAGCAAAACAACTAAATTTGTAGATGAGATAACTATTGATATGTAATAATATATTTTGCAAATACAGAGAGTTTTGTTTTGTATATACTTTTATAGAGCGAAAACTAAATTTCAAATATTTTAAAGATGAGATAACTTTTGATTTGTAATAATATATTTTGCAAATATAGAGAGTTCTATTTTGTGTATAATATTACTAAGCAAAACAACTAAATTTTTATAATCTAACAAGTGATTTGTTAAACGAAATGACTAAAAATTATTAAGTTATAATATTAACAAAATTAATTTATGCCATATAACTTGAACCTAACATGTAATATATCTTGAACTCAATGTAATTGTATCCAAATTAAGTACCTGCCGGGTAAAACTTAGCCCATGGGGACAAGTTGACATCAATAACTTGTCCAAAATCAGGACGTTGTAAATTATTATTGTCCACCATACCACTTCTTAGGCTCATCTGATCATGAAGATTCATATTTTGTCCATGAAGAGTTGTTGGTGGCGGTAAGATTTCCATCACAGGTTGCGGCTGATCTCTAGGGGAAGTGGAAGAAAACAAAAGGGTTATAGCATATAAGCCAACAAAAAGATATTGAAACCAATGTAACATAATTGTTTTTTTTTTTTACCAATCCAATATAAGTACCTTAGGGGAAGAAGGCCATTTGAATCCAGAAAATTTAGAAGTTGGACTTGTGGATCTCTTTCAGGAAGCCAATCCAGCATATTTGTTGGATTTTCTCTTATAAGATCACTTATATTTGTAGTTTTTGGAGGCAGATATTCCTAATCATATTGGGAAGAAAATTAAATTACATAAATTTCTGTTCCATACTTTCATAGAAAATACATATAAAAATGTGTTTTGTTAATAAGATCATAGTGGCTTCTATAGGTACCTTTAAAATTGGAAGTGGTACTGGTATGCCAGAACTAAACTCTTTCTCTAAAGTTTTCTGTTCCATCATGTCTCATAAGTTTATTTATAGATTACGGGTTAGATGGAAAAAAAATACTAGTAGATTTTATACCTTGCGGATTTGTACACGTCTCAAAGTTTCCTGAAGGATTTGCTCTCGGTGTTCAGCCTCACACAATGTTGTAATTTCGAAAGGATCTCCTTCAAATATTCTGCCAAGAAGTAGATAACAATGAAGAGATTCTTGATAATTTCTATCAAATACATAAAAATAAAAAGTGTATATATATATATATATATATATATGGAAAATACAACACACCTTTATCTGATTAGAAAACTCGTCCCATATGAATATTAAAGAATTTATTTTTATTTTTATTAATATTTGGTTGGTTTTGCAGCATGTGGTTTAGCTAGATGGTGTTTGATGGTGTGGTCTTGAGTCTCTTGACTACTCTTTTAGCTTTAAGAGGTGATTTTTCAATTGCTATTTGATTTTAAGTACAATTGTGATGTGGCTGAATATGGAGATTTTGGAATATGAACGCGAGATTGGGAGTTTCTTACACTGTAGATGGCAACTATCGTAATTTTTTTTTTTTTTTTTTTTTTTTTGAGAATAACAACTATCGTAATTGGTAGTGGTGCAATTGGATTTTGAAAGTGGGCGAAAGTTTCTCTCATCCACGCCTGTCTCTCTCTTTTTTTTTTTTTTTTACTTACTATAAAATGATGAGAGATGTTACGTCTACAACATTTTTACAACATTTCTACAATAAATCACAGGTGGTTAGTTGTTATTAGTTTAAATTTCAAACTAACGCTAAGATTGCTTTTTTGTCCCAACAATAACAACTAGTAATAACTTGCCACTTAGGATTTGCTGTAGAAATGTTGTAAAAATGTTGTAGACATATCATTTCTCTAAAATGATTTTTTATTTTCAGTTTTCCTTTTTTTTCACCAACATCTATCTCCCTATTTTTTTTTGTCTCTCGTTTCAATTTCTCTCTCACATCCACCCCTATCTCCTCCTTTTTTTTTTTTTAATCTCATTTTCCTTTTTTCTCTCACCCACCTCTATCTTCCTTTTTTCTCTCATCTCTCTCTCCCTCACAATTTCCATTTTTCTCTTACACACATCTATCTCCCTATTTTTTTCTCATCTCAGTTTATCTCTCTTACCTATGCCTATCTCTCTCTCTTTCCTTTTCTCCCTAAGTTTCCCTCTCTCTCACCTACATCTATCTCTCTATTTTTTCTCATCTCAATTTCTCTCTCTCACATTCTTGTTTTTCATCGCTGTTTCCTACTTTCTCATACTGAGGCCTATCTCAAAATTCAAATTTATCTACTAACTACAAATTTGCTCCTCTCTCATATATATTGACTCCAAATTCTCTCTCTTAAATTTCAGTCTCTCTTTCATGGTCTCCTTGAAGAGACTTTTTCTCTATTTTTTTGTTTTCATTGTAGCTTTGATAATTAGTTTAAGGGTTTTCTCTTTGACTTTCAAGTAATCTTTTGGATCTCTTTAATTTATAATTTGATTTTTCTTTGTTTGTATAGTCTTCAAGTAGTAATGGTGCTTTTATTTTTATTTATTTATTTATTTTTGTAGAATTAGTGATGGTATATATATATTGGTGTCATTGTATTGTATATATGGTGTTTTTCAATTTTATATTTATTTTATAATTCTTTTTCCAAAATTTCATAAATAGAAATAGAAAATGTAATATATAGAGACTGGTTACTCTCAAGTAACAAAGGTTTCTCTACGAAGTTCTTATTTTGAAATGAATGGATTAAATTTTACAAAATTATAAACTTATAAACAAACATTGAAAATCATCATTTCTTTTTATCTTTTTAAATTATTAATGATATGTAAAACAAACTCAATTCACTCATTTAAAAAAGATAGATAAAATTTTACAAATTTCATATTATAGTTTATATTTTTTTGGATAATTCAATAGTTGAAAAAAAGAGAATTTAAACATATCTCTATTGGAAATACCATAAGGTAAAAAATTCATATTAGAGTTAAGGAGGATCATTTGTACAAGTGCGTGCCATTAAATGGATACCTTAGCCGGTTCTTCATATCTTCCAATTGAGACTTACAGCCAACAATTTCTTGTTGAATCTCCTGTAGGTTTATAAAGATTCTTCATAGTGATCACCTCAAAATAAAAAGATTCTTCAAAGTTTAAAAAGAAAAAAACAACCAATCAATTTTCATGCATGCAATACCTCTATTTGAGAATCAGTACTCATCGGGCTGCATCACAGGACAACAATATAAATTAAAATTTTATTAGGAGAATCTAAGAGTACCAATAGGACAAAATCATCTGAATAAATTCAGATTCAGGGTCTTTGGGAATAGAGAAAAAAGCAAACCTGGCTTTTTGATAGGTTTGATCTGCTTGAGCCTTTAGCTTACCGAGAGCCCTTTGCAGAAACTGCAAAAGAATAGGAAAAATGGAAAATATTTATCATCATCATCATCTTACAACAAGCCTTAAAACTGTGAAGTGGCCGACTGGCCCCTTAAAGGGTTACGAGAGTGCTTACCTCTTGGTTCTGCAGCCTTTGGAATTGCATGTTAACGTGAAAACAGAAACCATCAAAGAGAGCGTTTTCAAAAAAAAAAAAAAATTAACAAGAGAAAGTATTTATTAAAAAAAAAAAAAAAAACATTAAGATCAAAACAACAGAAGCTGTACTTGCTTAAAACTCAGAGAACTAAGATTTCCTTACCTTCCTCGCTCATGCTCAGGAAGATTAACATACCGTACCAGAATCTCTTCAATGCTTCAGCAGACCAAAAAACAGATAGTTTTACTTACACTGAATGGAAGATTATAAAATGATTTAGCTTAGACATAACCAAAGTACACTGTTAGAATCATGAACACACTTGTAGACATAAAATAATTTTTATTTATTTATTCTATCTTTGATATGATTATATAGAAGAATATTTGAACTTATGGTGTCCATTTTCTGACGATGGTTCTTTATAGAAATTGGGTTTGTGGTTTAGGTGGGATTCAAATCTATGTCCATGATAAAAGATTTTATCCAATTAGGCTAATTGAAACCCCATTCTATCTCTCATATACAAGTATTCGGGTGCGTGTGTATATATATCAGTGAAAAAAATAAAGTTTAGAGAGAAAGCATCAACATGGACAAAAAAGCAACCTCAACATCATAGGGACAGAAAGTTTATGAGCCTATTAGATAATATAAAGGAAGCAGAAATCTTAATCCATATCTTAATTAAGCATGCAAACCTCTTATTTCCAGAGAAGTGACCGAGTCTTCCTGATGGGGAAAACATGATGAGAGCTACATCAACATCACAGAGAACAGAAAGTTCATATGCTTTCTTGATAAGTCCATTTCTCCTTTTTGAGAAAGTGACTTGCCTGCTTGTTGTGTTCTCAATTCTCTTGATCTGAAGCTTCACTCTCCCCATCTCTTCACTCTTTGTTTCTTGAGGTTTTGTGTGTGTGTGTTATCCTTTTTAGAGGAAGCAGACAGCTTGTTTTTGCTAATAGGATGATAAATCTCCTTTAGAGAAGAGTATCAAATCTGTCACTCACATATATGATATAATAGAAGATATTTAATGGAACCCACATAAATAGTCTTGGAAGCTAACACAAGAAAATGAGGATGAAAAGTAGGATGAGCATTCAAAAGAAGAGGAAGGAGGAAGGAAAAATAGAAGATAAGTTTTGTCAGTGTCAGGCGACTTATAGAAGATGACAAGAGAGAGAGAGAGACTGAGTGAGTGTGTGTGTGACAGAGAGGAACTGTGTGTGACGGTGGTGAGGCTTACTTAGGCATCTGGAAAGGTGGTTAATTTCTATAAGTTCTCAGGATTTTGAGCAATGTTTTGAGCTCACGATGATGTTCTCAAAAGCACAAAGGTCCCTTCCTTTACCCATTTGTAGAAAATTATTAGATACTGAACCAAACTAATAAATATAAATCATTTAGCCCAAACACGGGTTGTCTTAGTGGTTAAGGGACGCACACCAAGGTGAGTTGTAAATGTGTATGTCCCAATTTTGATCCCTAACTAGGGATTTATCCGAACACAATCGATGCACGGGTCTATAATGCAAGTGGTTCATACTTCCGAAGTTCACTCGACAAGGGTAGATCTAAAAGATCCAAAAAAGTAATTCAAATATTTATTTATTATATTGTTAAAATGACATCAATCATATTTATCATCACTTCAATTGGTAAATATGTTGTAATAAATTTATCATTTTGAATGTTAAAGTCTTCATAGTTTTCTCGGTAGAATTTCTCTCTTAATAAATAAAGGATGATAGTACACATATTTATATATGGTTATATTATTATCTTTTTTGATAAACAAACATATACACAAGTGAGAAGGAAAATAGTTCTAACACGAAAACACGCTATAAACTCCACTTAAAAGTTATTGTTATCTAAAACAATAACATAAAAAAAAATGATATATGGTTATAGACTTTACACAAAATGATATTACAATATATACTTTTGTGTGGCAAATACATGCACGGAAGGGTCTAGCTTAAGGAAAATGTTTTTATAGAGAAAGAAAGTTGTGAAATTATCCAAAATCCATAATTTGAAGAATGTTGAATACCATTAGAAAGATGTTTTTTGAAATGCATCCTAAGTAGTAAGGAAAATCTGTGAACTTTTTACCTTTTTAATGTAGTGAAAAGTCTGGATCAAGAGATCATATTTTAAAGTAAACTAAAACCAATCTAAAAGTGAGGAAAATGTTTTGCTCTTTTAAAAAGTGGAAAACGTTCATTTGCCTTATTATTTTCAATGCCTTTGTGACATCACTACCACTGTTATTTCCAATATCGATACTATCATTATGGTTATATTGTTATCTAAAACAACGACAACAACAACAACAACAACAATAATATATCGCCATAGACTTTACACAAAATGATGTAACAATATAAACTTTTGTGTGCCAAATACATGCATGGAAGGGTCTATCTTAATTATGCAAAACGTTTTCAAGAGAAAGAAAGTTGAGAAATTATCCAAAATCCATAATTTGAAGAACGTTGAATACCATTAGAAAGATGTATTTTGAAATGCATCCTAAGTAGTAAGAAAAATTTGTGAACAATTTACCTTTTAATGTAGTGAAAAGTCTAGATCAAGAGACCATATTTTAAAGTAAACTAAAATCAATCTAAAAGTGAGGAAAGTGTCTTGCTCTTTTAAAAAGTGGAAAACATTCATTTGCCTTATTATTTTCAGTGTCTTTATGACATCACTGTCCCTGTTATTACCAATATTGATACTATCGTTATTGCCTCCACCACCACAATCACCGCTGCCACTATTGTCATTTTTTTTTAACCACTGCCTCGGCCACTAATGCGAATACTTGAAATATTAATAATTTTCATGTGAGTTCGACATTAAAAAAAAAATGTTTTCAGTAGCATTTTCAATATTGCAGCCAAATAAAAAATAAGTTTTTTTCATTAAATATATTTTTTTACTAAAAAAACATTTTCCACTAAAACAAGTAAATATCAAATTTGAACTCAAAACAGTAACTATTAGTTGCGGTGTAACAATGATGTGCATTGATCATGTTTAAATCATGTTTCTAAACTTTACTCTTAAGTTCTAAATTGGTTTAAAGCACCGTGTAATTGGAACACATACAATGAGATCGTGAGTTGTGACCAATAATCTAGCATAAGAGGTTGCCAATCATGTCATTTCCATTTGCCCCTGCTGACTATATATAAGTTCTGGCACTTTTATCTTATCTTTAATAAATAATTCTACCAACTTTATCAAAATAATAATAATAATAATAAAAATTCTACCAACTGTTACTACGCAAAATGGTAACCGATGCCCAATTTAGATTTCATGTTAATTTTAGGTTTTTTTGGGTGGTCATTGTCCTCATGGACCCAATGGTATGATAGTATATTATGTTATCTAAAATCCTTACACCAAAAAAACTTATGACTAGTATTTTAATTTTTTTTTGAAAGGACTAGTATTTTAATTTAGTGACAAAGACTAATTATCATAAACTAATGTCATTATTGTAGTGTACTGAATAAGGGGATCTGCATTTTGAAATAACATTATAAAATTTTATAGGTGCAGAAGGACAACTGATAACGGGTCTCTTAAAATAAAAAATATGGTTAACGAATGTCTTTAAATTATTTATAAAAAAATTTAATACTACTTTTATAAAAAATTATAACAAAAATAATAATAATGGTTAGCTTTCAAAAAAAAAAAAAAAATGGTTAACTTTTCCCTAAAATAAATAAAGCGAAACAACCAAAAGATAGAAAGAGAGAAAGCATCTATATCTGTCTTGCACTTGCACTTGCACTAGCTGTTGGAGGTTGGAATTAACAGAGAGAGGGTGTGGGGGTCCCAGGTAGAGGTAGCAGCACATGGAGTCATGAAACTCTCAGTAGCGGTTTTGGGCGTGGTTGACGAGGACGATCACACTGCCACAACTCTTAGCGATCGCCACGTGTCCTTGTTTTTCCTTGTTTTCTTCGAAAATTCTGATTCCGCACTCACTTCCTCGCATGGGGCCACAACTCCACCCAAGCGAGAGACGTTGCTGCACGTATGAAAGTCCTGACCACCGTTCACTTGGGGCATATACATTGTGCCACAGGCCACCTGAAAACCTGTCCTTGCCTCCACTTATATTTAAAGAATTTTTCTTCTTCAGAGGTTGTAAAAGCGAAAGAAAACCCGCAAGAGTAGATTGTTCATGAGTTGGGTCGGATCGGGTTTGGACTCAATCTATAACCGACCCAATTTCATTAGGTGGAGCAATCTTCAACTCGTTGTTGTTTATTGAAGAGGATGTTGGATTGGGTGGATCTAGCCTTCAATGGGCTATGGTCGGGTCAATTGGCATCGGAGATCGAGAAAATGACAAAGGTCTGGCATGATAACGGTGAAAAAATACGAGATCTTGTCAGATTTTGTAGAAAAATCACCGAATCTAGTTGAGATCTGATCGAAATCTCGCCTGATCTACCAAAACTTGCGAGAAAAATATTAGAGTCGGTTGATTCAGGTTTTGAAGGAGGAGAATCACCATCCGACACGTTGGCGTCGATTTTTGGAGAAGAGATTTGCTGCCAACCGCTGAAGTAGTAGGTTCGGTTAGTGCGGATCAGTTTAGGCAGGTGGCTAGACAGACTTACACAAGAGATACCAAATAATTAAAAAATGTGCTATGCCCATAATATTTTCATAACAAATTTTAGATATTAAATTGTTATAGGTTCTAATTTAAATTATTTTGAACCCATTGTTAAAATTATTTTTTAGCTACCAATAATAGCCAATAATAATATACTAATTAGGATATATTATGAAAATATTATGGGCACAGTATTTCTTAATGATTAACATGCATATGAGATGTGATAATATTTTATCAATGATCTTGAAGATGAGTTTATAGATGGGAAATCCAAAGATAAACATAAGGAATATATAGAACATAAATTATGGGTCTGGTTAACGGGTGCCCTTAGAACATTTGTAAATGAATCAATTTGGAAAAGTTTTGATACTACTTTTATTGGAAATATAAAAAATTGTCAAAATAATTAATTATTTTTTTCCCTATAAAAAGTTTCTATAAATATTTTTTAAATCAATACCCTTAAGGCATACATTAACCATTTCCCTTTTTATTTATTTATTTATTTATAATTTTTGTGATAAGTCAATAATTATGTTGGGGAGTATTAAAGGTTTGAGTTAACAAGCTAGTTCACTATATTGAAGATTTGGAGAGCTATACGACCTGCAGCTTTATTGTTTGTAACCAATTAAGAGTTCTCCTACAAATCGTTTTGTATGTACAGAGCTGTATTGTTAGTTTCATTTTTTTTTTTTATGCAATATGCCTAAGCATTTTCAACCCATAATCCATTTTTAAACAATAATTCTAGTTCAAGGATCATACATTTTCTTATATTCTTTTCCACAACTATCCTATGTAACTAACGGTGAAAGCATTCCAATATAATTCAAGGAAATAATTCATAAATATAGAACAAAAATAAGAAAGAAGGAGAGAAAGAAAGAAAGAAAGAAAGGGAAAAAGTGCACCTTAAAGGTTAAAACTCATGTCTTGAAACAGACAGAGAGAAAGGGAAGGATGCCTTTAAGGATACGTTGAGTGAGTGAAGAGGTTCAAATTATCATGTCTTTGTGAATACTGATATAATCTCTAGCATCCTTAAAATCAAGGATTCCACAAAGTGATCAATAAGTGGGGCTGTGGCTATTCTTTCAAATTAGAGTAAAAATATTGGGGGTATGTGTTAGCCATTAGAAATCCCTCCCCCACAGCTTTATGTTACTAGCCAAGTTTTTTTAGTTTGTTCCTGCAGGCTTCCCTCAAACTATATAGAATTGGATAAAATTTGGATTATCTTGGTTCTTTTTCACAAAAGTGATTTAGCTTAAACCCTTTAATTGAGAGTTAAATTTTTTACCTCTCAAAAAAAAAGTTCACTGACACATGCATAGTTGATGCTTTCCTTTTGAAAACAATTTTTTTTTTTTTTTTTTTTTTTACTTGGAGTTTCCTTTGCATAAAGTTATAAGACTTCACTAAGAGTTTCATTACTCAATTAATTGGCATCTCTTGATATTTATAACAAAGAAATTCATAGTTCAAATTCCCCTCCCCAACCATTGAATTGTAAAAAAAAAAAAAAAAAAAAAAAAAAGTTGAGGAATGCTTATGCTAGAGATACAAACTTTTTTACAAATTTTTTTACAAATTGTTAATGTGGTAAGTGATTATTGATAAATGAAAAAGTGATGTCAATGGTGGGGTTAGGTGAAAACCAATAAGAAACTGATCACATCAACAATTTATAAAAATATTATAAAATAATTTGTGACGGTAGTATTATTAAAAAAAAAAAAGTTATAAGACTTCTACTATAAATTCATCCATAAATTCCTTCTCAAAAACAAAAATAATAAATCCATCCATAAATATAGTCAGAAGAAGTAAATATCCATTAAATGAAAGAATTTTTTTTTTTGGATAGGATTGAAAGAAATTCTTTGATTACGTTTAACACTAAATTTGTCAATAACTAACTACTAGAATTTTTTTTTATACAAGATAAAAATTTTACTCTAATCTAATCTAAGTATATATGTGTATGAAGTTTTCTCCTGGGAACCACTGTTTTCAGACCCGGATCGGATTGAGAGGTCGGACCGGAAAAATCGAGAACCGGATTGAAATCCGGTTTTTTAAGCATAGAGAATCGGACATATGTGGCAATTCCGTGAACCCCTAAAACCGAGGTTGGACCGCAACGTTCATGCAGAATCGGTGGCAAGAACCGTGAGGTCCAACCCCTTAGCAATTTTTTTTTTTTAATAAAAACAACTTAACACAATTTTATTCTACTTAATTAAATTATCCATCTCTTACAAGGAATTAAAAAAAATTATAATTAAAATCCTTCAAAGATATTCAACTTTACTTCAAAAATTAATCATAAATTTTAATATTTTCATGGTTATTATTTTATTTTATTAACTTTTTTATTTAATTATTAAATATATGCTTGAAAATCATTAAATTTCCCTCACATATATAGATATATTAGTCAATTTTGCTAGTTTTATAAATTTAATATCTATATTTAGGCTTTAATTAATTATTAAATTAATTATGACATCATTACGGTTTGACCCCGGTTCGACCTCGGTTCGACTTCAAAAACCTTAAACTTCTCCCTTTTACGGTTCAATGAACAGTCTGGGTTTCAAAACCTTGCTGGGAACTTGAATCTCGACCCTTACCTTCTATACCCCACAAACACTTATACTTATAGAGTAATCATTACACAAAAAGTGTGCAGTGAACTAACTATTAGAAGTTAAAAACACGAGCATCGAGTACCTTATTTTACACTTCATTTATGAAAGGCCTAAAAAAAGGATTGCGGTCCCTTACCACGATGGGCTAAATATGTAAAACCCGGGCCCGGGCCACAAGACTACTGAACTATAGCCGGCCTACTAATCTAGCACAAGGCCCAATTGTTCCACACATTTTATAACACATACTCCTATAATACTTGAAAGCTACTTAAAAACCAAAAAAAATAAATAAATAATTGAATTTTTAAAATTTTGAATGTCTCTCAAAAAAATAAATAACTGCTAATTTTTAAAATTTTATTTTTGTATCCTTTTAAAAATAATCTCTTTATATATATATACACGCACACATACTACTATTTAAGGGATTTCTTTTGTTTGGGATCCTCTTTTTTTGGTTCAAAAATGCCTCTACACTCCTATTTTTAAGTAGAGATAAAACTAAAGAACAATCCAGTAAAAATACAATTATAACTTCCACTAAAACATTGCCTAAACAAATTATATATATAAAATAAAAACACAGTTCTTTTTTTTGTTACAAAATAAACGGGTAATATTTGTTCATTTTTTGAATCTAGTCTCATGACACTATTGGTTGTATTTGTAGTTCTAAATGCGTAATATTAATAAGAAAACTTGTAAACCTCAAATTGGAATGAACGAAAAATTATGACACTGTAAATTTTTTTTAAAAAAAAGCCTCATTTCACGCGCAAAGCATGTGTGATGAGAGTAGTGTGTGTATATATATAAAAAATTAAAAAGTATATATTTAAAAAGTTCTGGTTTCTTTGTTATTAAAAAAAAAAAAAAAGTTAAACTTGTGCCTGTATGGTATCTTGTTTTCAAACCACACTTTCTCAAAGAGACCTTCAAATAAATGAATAATTCATTTTCATTAAAAAATAATAATAATAAAAAATAAAAAAAATAAAAAAATGAGAAAAGAAGAAGAAGAAGAAGCTGTACCAAACGGAACATTAAAAATTCCATACAAAAAGAACATAACAACTGGCTGATAATTCTCTAGTGTTCCATAACTAACTACGTAGGCCAAATAATATAACACCTAACGTTCAAATAAACCTTTCCACTTCGTTACCCGCCAATTCATCACACGTTAAAATAGTTAGCTGCACTCCCAAACCTACTAGTCTTACTCTCACCAATTCTTTCTTCTTCCCAATAGACCAGTAGCTCTTCTTGTCTCTCCCAACCAATTTCTACTACTCTCTCTCTCACAAACCAGTTTTCATTTTCCATAGTCTGTGCAAATGTACAGAACGGTGTTGACACCTCCAATTAGCTATTCTCAGAGTCAGCGATGGCGAGAGACTTGGGCTCGATTGCTAGCTCCTCTAACCATTTGGCTATGTGGCATGTAATTTGACTATCTTCTTTACCGATTGATTTTTCAATTGACCTTTCAATCTCAAACATGTATTTTGCTTTTGGTTTTTGCAGTTTGTGTGAGTCTCCGATATGGGTACTACGGGGATCATCGAATGGTGCTTGGACCAAGCTCGTCGAGGTTGATGCAAGCAAGCTCTGTATTTGTGGAACAAGTTGAGGTTAGAGATGATGATAAAAGAGGGGTCTTTCTTTATGCCTTTTCGGAGAAGCCTGAATTGAGCTACCAAACAAATTGGAGTGTCTCTGACTATGTGATTGTTAGATCCTACAGCCGCAAGGTATAGCAAATAAATTTTTCCCTTTTGGTATAGTTTATTTTTCTACTTTTAGAACATAAGGTTATTTGAAAAAGTCGCATCTAAAAAACCGTGAAGTTTAAAAAAGTAATGGTTTAGAAAAGTGTAGTTTGAAAGTATCTTAGCCTAGAGAGGTTGAAAAGCTTTTTTTATATATTTAATTTCAGGGATTTTCCTTCTGGTTGAACAAAGGTTCAACAATTCATATGAGATGGGAAGCTCCAACTAGTACATTAAACCAACTTGAAGTGGTTATGACTAAAGGTCCTCTTAACTTTTAGAACATTCTCTCTTAGCTT
The DNA here is from genome assembly GCA_028535165.1 of Quercus tomentella. Taxonomy (NCBI): domain Eukaryota; kingdom Viridiplantae; phylum Streptophyta; class Magnoliopsida; order Fagales; family Fagaceae; genus Quercus; species Quercus tomentella. The sequence goes on along the minus strand of JAPQVY010000155.1, from coordinate 3,502,927 downwards.
TCATGTAAAATGTTGAATCAATCATGTAACAAATGGATACATATTTTTACAGGCGAACGGGATCTCCAAACTTTATTGCCAGAAGTGACAGATTCCACTGACTTCCTTGCACTCCATGAACCAATCAGCGGTAACCAATCTGCTTGTGCAATATATTTTGAAGCAATTTGTGTTTAATTTAGTGCTACACTCTTAGAGAAAGAATTATGTGGTAATTTCCATATATTTTAGTCTTGTATTAAGAGCTCATAGGTCTTAAAAGAAAGGAATTGCTTTTAAATTTTGTACTATTCATGTGTTCTGTTTCTTGATTGCAATATTCATGAACTGAACCGAAAAAATGTTGGAGACAAGGAGACAAATTTATGAATATTTCCTTTGCATATTTGGCTAGGTAAAGAAGTTAAATACACCATTGAGGAGGATGACAAGTATTACATTGGTGTCATAAACTCAAATCGTAGGAGCATAATTATGAGCGTGGCTATTAATGTTTCGGCAACAATGTATGATACTACTAAAGCTAAGAGCAAGTGTTCAACAGAAACAGGTTCTTGTCGCCTCAGGCTTGAATTCCCTAATACTCACTATGTCATACTGACCACACCCAACTATGTAAGGCGTTTTCTCTTTGCTTCCAATACAATTTTCTCAACTAATTAACCAATTTCCAAAACTAAACCGATAAATTTAATGCAGGGGAATCTAGCAGGATGGTACATTGAGCTTTCATTTATCGCACGTGTGGTAACATACATTGCAATTTTAGGTACAACATTGGATAATGCTTCCACTATTTTTAGCAATTTCAACTTCTTTTGTGGTCTTATATGTGTTAATTTGCAGGATTTATTGTGATTGTTGTTTTTCTGATTCTAAAATACCTTGGAGCCTGTGAGGGTGAGAATACCATAATAGACACAGAGGTAACAGAAGTAAGGCAAGTAACTGAGACTGACCCCATAATGCCGGCAAAACCAATTCCATACACATATGGAACAGGCGAAGAAGATGATGATTCAGGAGATAGTAGCTCTTCAGAGGAACTATATGATGCAAAATTGTGCGTGATTTGTTATGACGAGCAACGCAATTGCTTCTTTGTTCCTTGTGGCCACTGTGCCACTTGCTATGACTGTGCACAAAGGTACATATATAAAGAGTCACATTCTCTTCATTGTCCATTTGAATGCAGCTTTTTACTAAAAATTTAATTGCTTATCGCTGAAAGGTGGTTAAAAAACATTGTTTTAAAAAGTTATACATAAACAAATAAACTAAAAAGCTATTGGAAAACGCACACGAATTAGTATTCAAATCTTTTGGAGGTTTGATTGGATCATTGGATGCATTTTGTAGGATTATGGAAGGGGAGAACAAGGTGTGTCCAATATGTCGACGGCTTATTCACAAGTTGAGAAGATTGTTTCACTCTTAAAAGCTAAATATTTGAGCTTGTGAAATTGTGATTATGCTTGAGAGGAGATGTTTAGTGTAGGTAGAAGGTTATTTTTTGTGTGGAGAATGAGTGTGAATACTTTCTTGTGCTCAAGCTCATGGCCTAACTGCTTAATACGCAGCATGGAGTTGACGTTCTTGGATTAAGCTTCATGGAAGTGAGTCATTTTCATTTAAATTGACATTGAACACAGAAGTATGCAGAATTTTTCTGGTCACACAAGAATGGCTGTTTTATGTGCTTTTGTTTTCCAATTAGTCATTGTGAATTTTGCGTATGATCTAAGGTGTTTGCTATTGCTGGTTGAGTTTCAGTCACTTCCAAAACTAACGTACAAGTTCAATTCCTAGTCACAAAGGGGAAAATGAAAAAGGATCAAATTTAAGATATTTTGCTTTTTGGCTTGTAGTCCTCTAGTTGAAGAAAAGCAACAATTTCATTAGAATTGAGGACATTAGAAAAATTCAAGCATTGATTAATCAGTTGAGGCTTTTGAGGCAAGCACTAATTTGTTAAGGGGACAGGTGCTTTTGAGTTCCGAACTTATTTTTAATATATAGATCAAATGTCAAATTTACCCCTGATCTTAAATTTGTTATCCCAAATAAGCCCTAAAAAGGAATGGGGATTCCATTAGTACCCTTGACAAAAAAAAAATTAAAAAAAATTTAAAAAAAAATCAAAGTTCTCAGTTGTCTTTATAGACTAACTTTCAAGAAAGAGAAAAAGTATATTATAAACCCTTTTTAAAAGGGTTTTATGATACGTCACTCTCCATTTATAAGTCCCACGATATGAGATAGTGATTCAAAATAAGAGTTACGCACTTGTCTTTCAACCCTTACAAAAAATCCCTAATCTTCCGCCTCCCCAATAATCAAGATGAAAAACAAAATTAGAACAGTTCGCCCAACCCACTATGCCTGCATTTTCAACGATTGGGTGTTACTTTTGTAGCCCAAAAAATCTTTTCATGAATACAGACAGTTAATAATATTGATGAGCATAGAAATCATAGCAAGAGAAACAAGGAAAAAAAAATTAACTAATAGATTTGGCGATAACAGTTTTTTTTTTTAATTTTTTTTTTAAATTTAAAAAAATTAAGGTTTTTGTTCCTGGGAAGAATAGAAAAAGAAACAATATTTTTTTCAAAGTACTATTCATATGACGTGAAAGAAAACAACTATATGGATTAGTTGAGGCCATTTTTAATTTGTGATTATGAGTTATGAAAACAACGTCAAACAAACGTGTCAAATTCTTCTAAATATCTTTTCCAAATAAAAAAAATCTTCTAAAGAGTCAAACTCATAAAAGGGAAAAAGAAACAAAAACTATATAAAGTAGGGTAAGGTGATTTTTTGCCCTTTATTGTTAGGAAAACTCCATCAATTAATGGTATCGAATAATTTTCATTTTCGCAATTTCATCAGCAACCAACACAAGGCAATAAAAAAATCCAGTAGTTCCAATCTTATACCTAGACTAGAGTGGAGCTATAAAAAAAAAAAAATATATATATATATATATATATTTAAAATGAAAATAACTAATGTGTTGATTTTGTCAAACGTCAAAGAAAGAGAGCATAAAGTTTGAGATAGAATACCATTTTAGTATTTTACTTTTTAAACAACTACTTGAGAGAAAATCATATTTGCCAAGTAGTTAAGGGTGAGTTTAGCTATAACTTTTAGCTTCTTGTCTCAATTTTATTTCAAATCATTTAGCTTTTAGTATTTTAGGAATAAACTAACTTTTAACTTTTTGTCTTACATTATGTAAATAAATTATTGGAAATAATGTTTCCAAACAAACACTAAACATACTCAGAGAAAGCTTATTCTTTATTCAGAAAAAAGAGAAGAAGAAGAAGAAAGGGGAAAAAAAGAAGAAGCTTATTCTTGGAACGACTTGAAATAATTTCCCTACTAAAGTCCAAAGAATGTTTTCAGAACCACATAGCTATGATTGTCGGACATAACTAAATGATATATATTTCATAGATATCTTGAGTATGCAGGTATATATGGTACAAGGCCTAATTAAGCACACATCTTCCAACAAGGGCAAAAAAAATCTTGAAAATGAGTAATGGTATAAAACGTGACATTGACAACCGTAATAGCTCCATCCCTACCTGTCTGCTCTCATGTGTAATAGGTATATTTTGTGATACACGATGTATATTTTGATGTGCACAACTGTATATATAGCCCAGACCTAGAATTATCGATAATATGAAGTTGATGCGTCCGGCCAATAATTTGTCTAATTGTCTCCGGCCACCAATGGCTACGATGCTCACCATATGAATGGATAAACATTCTGCTGTTTTTTTTTGGACGTATAGATTATGTCTTGTTGAAGAAGTCATCATCACTATTCACTACCACTTGTATATTAGACAAATTAGCTTTGATTGGCCAAACCCATCAGCAAAAGGTAATGTATTCCTGCTATAATGAACTAGATCACCATGAGAGGCTTCAATCTTGTGATGTATCGCAGTTTGTATAAGTTGGATATTTCAACAATACCATTTGTGAAATATGTATTTTATTTTAATTTTATAACCAGATTTATGAATAGGAATACAATATTTATTTCATTACAAAATTCTCTATTCTCAAGTAGGACCTATATATATTCTTTGAACGTCTTGAAATAATTCCATTTTTTTTTTAATTTTTTTTCCAAGTCAAAATAATATTAATTAGCAGAATCACGTTACTATGGTTTTCGAAATAAGTTACATAACTAGATATGTAATTGTGCAAATGATATTTAATTAATAGATATCTAAGCAGGTTTAATTTATTAAAAGACCTTTAAGCACGCATCTTCCAAGTCCAACAATTTTTAAAATGAGTAAATGCTATAGTCTCTCCGCAAAACCAGGAGAAGCACAATGTCTTGTTAATACGTAAATAGTGGTAATCAACTATGTGAAACATTATCTATTGTTTTCGATAATATATATGAAGCTGATGCTTCCTGCCACGCTCGGCTGAACCCTCGATACTTGCCTCATTGTTCCCTACTTCCAATGGTTATAATTTTCACCATATTGTTTTGTGATTTTGGCTCAATAAGGCTATAACGCTACAAAAATTGAGCAATTGTTTTATGAACATCTTTCTAAAATCATCACTAGTATATTCACTGTTGTTTGTATATTTGATAAATTAATTAAAAAATCATTAACTAAAGTAAGGGTAATATTAAGGATACTACAAATTTTTATTTAGTATAATTAAATTATTATTATGTCATTAGTTTTAGTAGCGAGATAAGCCTGTTCTGGGCTTCTTCTAGCAACAGTTTGTGCAATACCAAACATAACATCTAGTCCTGGCAAGTGTTTATTCCAAAGATGCAACTTGATTATTTTTAATAATAGATCGTTAAGAGATTTTTAACAGAGTTCAAACTCTTCCTTTTTACTGTAACTATTGAATTTAATATATATATATATATATATATATATATATATATTAATAATAGCAGATCAGATCTGTCAAAATAAGCATGCCTCTCGGTGATGAGACCTATTCTGCATAAATTATGACGGTTTTCTTAAATAAAAACTGAGGTCATTTCCTTGAATAATTGCAGCTAGAAAATCAAATAGGTTAGGAAGAAAAAGAGGTCAAGTCAGACAATACACATCTTGGTTGTTTTCACCAATGAGAGAGGTTTTTTTTTTTTGATAGGACCAATGAGAGGGATTGAACATATATATAATCTTATCTAAATATAAAGATATTATTTTAAAATCATATAATAATAAATATTGATTATTAGTATATATTATTAATGGCTGCAAGACCAAAACAGTGTGAAAGCAACGGAAAGCCCTTGTTTTTAGTTCTTTCAAGATAAAAAGCTTCCTATATATAAACCCAATAAGAATTTAATAAAATTCACACCAAGCCAATTCAAGACCCTCTATGTTTACAAATCTTATGTAAATCCCATTGTACTACTATGTTTTGCCCTTTCTCTTCTTGTATATTTTCACAAAACGTTTGCTCCAAATAAGCAAAAGACTCCCACCAAGCCCTGCTCTTTCTCTGCCCATTCTTGGCCATCTCTATCTCTTCAAGAAACCCCTTCACAAAACTTTTGCTAAACTTGCCAACCAATATGGTCCAATACTATACGTTTGGTTTGGCTCAGGCCCTGTCCTCCTTGTTTCTTCCCCAACTGCCGCTGAGGAATGCTTCACAAAAAATGACATTGTTTTCGCAAACCGCCCTCGGTTTATTGCAGGGAAACACCTTGGTTACAATTACACTACTATTGTTTGGGCCTCATATGGTGACCTCTGGCGCAAGCTAAGGCGCATAGCTTCCCTTGAACTTTTGTCATCGAATTGACTCCAAATGTTGCATGACATACGTGCTGATGAGGTTTGTTAATTGTCACATTATTGGTTGTTGTTCTATTACACTTGCTGATGTACACTATGTAAACATAACGTCCATAATTTCACACACAACATTCACATTTTTTATTAATGTCCACATTTTAAACGTGAAATAGGTGATGTGTACAGACGATATATAATAAGGATTATGTGAGGATCAATGCCTAATAGGCTTAAGCTAAGCTCTATGTAAATACTTTATATTGTATAGAATTGAATAAGAAATATTAATTCAGTCTTGCTCTCTTTCTACAAGGTTAAATCGTTGATTCGCCAGGTTTGTGGAGGCTCAAAAGGGGATGATGAGTCTCACACTTTGGATATGAAGGCTAAGTTTTTTGAGCTTACACTCAATATCATGATGAGGATGATTGCAGGGAAGAGGTATTATGAAGAGAGTGTGGAAGAATTGGAAGAAACAAAAAAGTTTAAAGAAATTGTGATGGAGACATTTGAGTTGAGTGGGTCTACAAATATAGGAGATTTCTTGCCGATTTTTAAGTGGGTTGGATTGAGTGGACTTGAGAAAAGGTTGGTGAGATTGCAAGGGAAGAGGGATAAATTCATGCAGGATCTAATTGAAGAACTTAGAAGAACTAGGGATAGCTCTGATTTTGAAGGCAGGACAAAGACCATGACTGACGTCCTTTTGTCGTTGCAAGAAGCTGAACCAGAATATTATACGGATGAAATCATCAGAGGGATGATGCTGGTAAGCTTTTCTCACTTCCTCTCAGTAAAATCAGAAACGATCCTCTATTGGATGATGAAAATTTAGCATTTCAAAAATTTAAATTTGGTGCTCGCCATTTAAATCAAGAAAGAAAAGAAAAAAAAAATTCTATTCACAGAATTTGGAACATGTTATATTTTTGTCATTAAAAATTGAAAATGTCACCCATGTGGTCTGTCCATTCACTTTTTTTTTTTTGGGGGGGGGGGGGGGGGGGGGGGGGATGAAAACAGAACCTATATTATATTTTAGGGATAAAAATGATATAGTTTAGGTTCTAATTTTGTCCCTGAAGTATTATCTTGGTTTTATTTTTATCTTTGAAACATAATAAAACAGGGACGAAATGTAAAACCTTTTAAATTTTTTGGGACAAACAGAACTTTTTAAACTCGAAGGACAAAAATAAATCATAAACTATATTTTAGGGACAAAAAAAAAATCTTAAACAATTTCATTGCTTATATAAGGGATGAATTTATAGAAAATTAAGTCAATTTTGTGGTGTAGTTACTTGAGTGGACATGATACCAACAAGTAGGGTTGTGAATAAGCTGAGCCTAGCCGAATATTAAAAGTTCAAACCTTTTTGTTTAATTTTATTTTGAATATGAGCAGAAATTGAGTTCATTACCAAACAAAATTACATGTTTATGTTTGGTTTATTTTCTTGTCAGATAAGCATGAGCTTATTCACATGCTACTTAATTAACTTATTCTTTTTCCATATATAGTATAACTATGACAAAAATTACTTACCCTTCACAATTCTATGAATTTTTCTACGAATATCAATTTTTTTATGTGATCAATAACTATAACTATAAATATGAATTTGATATTATATGAACATAGTAACAAATTTACACAATCCATTCTCAAGTTTATATAAGTATATTTTTGTACAAAAATACATATAAAAATACAATATTAAATATAGTTAAACCAAGCTTGCATGTTCACAAACATATTATTATGTTTGATCTTGGCTTGTTTAATAGTCAAGTCTAAACTTGTGCTTCAATTTAGCTTGTTTTCTAAATAAACAAACATGAATAAGCTTTTTCTCAAGTTGAACTCAAGCCATTTATAAACAATTTAGTTTATTTACAACCATACCAAGAAGTCAATTTATGAGATGTCATTTGGACATAATAAAAGTAAATCTTAATTTGAAGAAACAAGCAGATAGTGACCACATTTGATCAAATTTTATAATTAAATCTCTTCTGTTGACTTCGTTGATGCTAATCTATGCAATTTGATGACATCATGACAAGAACATCTACTGTAGCCTATTCAAGAAAAGAACGGAGAACAAAGTTATATGACTCTTGTTAAATATGTGAAATTTTTACTGCACAATCTCACTTAGACACATAGTATATATACTCAGTTTTTTGAACTAAAAAGTCTGAAATCGTGACTTTGACAATTTTTATGCAAAAGTGATAAGTGAATGTGCCATAATCAGGGGTGGAGCAAGGGGGGCACTTACCCCCGGTCCCACCCAAAAAATTTATTAATATTTCTTCTACTATATTATATAATACAATAAATACATTTAAAAATTATATAAATAAATGGTTGATGGATAAGATAGTTTTTTAAACCAAAACCAAAACCAAAACCCTCCTGATATAACATTTTTATAATTACAATTTCAAAATGATTTTTTTATGTAAATAAACCCCTAATAGATAAATAATATAATGAATATATTATTTTATTTTGAATTTTCTTGCATTCAAATATTGCTTAATATACACATGAATGAATTGTTATTTTGCAAATTGATCTCAAATACTATATATATATATGTTCATTTGCACGTGCATAAATGTGATGTCAAATGTAATTTTTGCCCCCCCTCAAGTTAGATCCTAGCTCCGCCATTGGCTATAATTGTGAGTGTGTAAAATAAACATTGCTCTTTATATTTTATGTTATTTTTCAAAGTCTAACCCATTTGTTTTCTTTATTCCATCGTGTTCAAACTTCAAACTATTACTTAGTTTAAATAGTGGGATTTCATCTATGATCTCAATCCACTTCTTTTATGCTAAATTCTTTTATCTTTTTTTTATGATGTTTCTATTTATCTTTAAGGGATAATATTGAGGTTCTCTTTGTTTAAGTAAACAAGAATCCTAATGAGAGGAGTTAACCGTTGCTTTAAAAATGGACTGTACCAATTCGCTAATGGACATATAAATCCTTTTACCCGAAGTTAATTGCCTTTAATTCATACTATTGTTATGTCCCACCTATCAACACAGTATCATGGTTGTGTGTATATAAATAATTAGAGAAGTTTTCAAACCCACCAACACGTTTAAAGATGTAAAGCCTTTCTTGACGGATGCTTAAACTCATCATTTAGGAGATACTTTTAGAAATTTTTATAGAAAAGAAAAAAAGTGATTTTTTTATTTTATATTTTTCCACAGAAGTTGTATAAAAACATTCTTATAATAATTTATTAATAAATTCTTATTTCTGTGCCTAGGTCATATTGTCAGCAGGGACTGACACTTCATCTCGAACCATGGAGTGGGCAATGTCACTGTTGCTGAACAATCCAGAGACCATTGCGAAAGCACAGGCAGAAATTGACAAACACATTGGACAAAGCAGGCTAATTGAAGAATCAGATCTTGCAAACCTTCCTTATCTTCGTGGCATTATAAATGAGACACTTCGGATGTACCCAGCTGGCCCACTATTACCAGCCCACGAGTCCTCAGAGGATTGCACTGTGGGAGGCTTCCGTGTCCCACGTGGCACGATGCTATTGGTGAACGCGTGGGCCATACAAAATGATCCTAAGATATGGGCAGAACCCATGAAATTCAAGCCAGAGAGGTTCCTAGGTCTAGAAGAACAAAGAGATGGCATTATTTTGTTACCATTTGGAGCAGGTAGAAGAGGTTGTCCTGGGGAGGGGAGGGCTTAGCCACAAGGATAGTTGGGCTAGCCTTAGGCTCACTTATTCAATGCTTTGAATGGAAAAGAATTGGAAAAGAATTGGTGGACATGACTGAAAGGGTTGGGCTTACCATGTCTAAAGCTCATCCCTTATTAGCCAAGTGTAAACCACGCCTTACCATGGAAAATTTCCTTTCTCAACTTTGAGAACATTTTGTGGGTATTTTAGATTGCCAGCTCCAAGAAAGTATTTTGTACATTCGGTATATGCATCATCTCTCTCAGTATATGAATCCTATTCAATTTGTAGGACACAAATTGTGAAAAAATTTTAAAAATAAAATGTCATATGCATAAAATAAATATTATTCCCTTTCATAGTTCTCTCCGTTTTAAATTTGAATTTTAACATAGAGCAACCTACAAAGAAATTTAAGACAATGGCTTCATAAAAAATGTTCTAGTGTCAAGGCTGGGCACATGTTTATTGATTAGTGTAGGGACGGTCTTTGAAGCCCTGGTCCAACAAGGAGGTGGTTTTGGCCCAAAAGTCCCTAGACAATGAATTTGTAGAGAGCGGGTTATAGAACTAAGGCTGGACGAAGTGAATTGTTAGTTAATAGTATGCCATGCAACGATTTGAACGTGAAAATAATCAACTTAAGTTCTTCAGTGTATCTCCAACTCTCTTGCCCTTCTTCCAGACCCCTCCCCTGTATTTCTCTTCCTTCTCTTATATAGCCTCATTAAATTGATCCGGACCTTACACTTGTTAACCATCTGGACCTTCACTTGAGTGCCTGTCCCATCGGACATCCACCTTATCTTTCTGTGAGTTGCACTGGCCAATGTAACACTGTTCGCCTGTCTTCTCCACATTAATACGGCTGAAAAAGTAGCTTCCTGGCATTTAATGCGGCAGTTGTGGCTTCCCTCTGGACGCCTTACACTTTCCGCTTTCCTGCCGTGTGAGACTCGTACCATTACCTACATTTGTCTGGGATGGTTCCTTACGGTGGAGAGGGCGCACATTGGGCCCATATTCGTGTGTCCGAGGAGACATTCCTCCTCGGACGTCTGTTAAAAATAAACTGGGCTGAACAGGATTGGGCTAGAAGTCTTTTAGTCCCCCTTTCCCGTTGGGTCATGGTTGGGCTCCGCGCGGGGCCCAAGGCCCACTGTTGATTTTGAGAATTTTACCCTTACAATAGCCCCTCAAGATTCTGGCTCCTTCTTCCTCGTCCGAGGAGGAAAGGCGGGATTTTGACATTCATAGGATTATTTACCGTGGGTTCCTGCTTCACCCGTGCGGAGGTGTGCTTCTCACGTGCCTCATTAATGACGGAGGTGTTTAATGACTGATGAGGTGCTAATTATTGCTTTTAGCAGTTTTACATTTTTCAATCCGACGGTTGGACGCGAGATTAACGGTTGGGATTATTTCCGTTTCTCTAGGCGGGAGTATGTCTGTCCAGCTTCTCCCGGATATATAAGATTTTTCAAAGGCGTTTCCTTCTCATTTTTTGGACAAGCACTCAGGCGCTCAGAGCACTCCAGTACTTTCCCTTTCAAAGTGTTCAGGCCTCCGCAGTCGTCCCCTCAAAGATCCCCTACAAGTTCCTCACCCGTAAGTGCACATTCCTTTTCCGTTGCCCTTTCCGGCGTTATTCCTTAAGTAAATCGTCTTTGCGTCACCTAGGATTAGGGGGATGGGTAAGCTCGAGAAATTGGTAGATTCCCCGGGCGGTATGGAAGGCTTCAGGGCTAAATACCGCATTCCACCGGAGGTAGGTCTAGAGTATTATTCTCTGGAGGAAGTCTTAATCAAGAGAAAAACGGGGCAGGTAGCCATTCCAGTGATAGCCTTTGTGGAAGGAGGAATGACCATCCCTATGGGGAGAATAACTAGGGATTATTTGCATGGTCATAGGTTGGCCCCTCACCAATGCGTCGCAAATATGTTCCGGATTCTGGGGTGCGTAGACGTTTTGAACAATCAGATGTACCTCGGCCTTTCATGGTATGACGTGGTTCATCTGTATGAATTGCACAGCCTCGGCGACTCATATTACTTGAAGTCCAGGTCCGATGAGGTGAGGTTGATATCCTGCCTTCCCAAGTCCAACAAAGGCTTGAAGGACGACCTTTTGATCGTCTCCGGACCATGGCATGACGGTATTCACTGCCCGATCAGGGAAGGAAAACCAGGTGGGACACCACAGAGTTAGATCCCTTGGAAGGGATCTTAGTCTTGATCTTTCCTTTTCTTCGTTTTAATTTTTGACCTCGCTTGTTTGCCTCCTCGAACTAATATAACCCCCTTTTGGGCTTTGCAGACAAGGCGCGTACGACTCCTCGGCTAAGCTTGGTCAACGTCCCAGCACTCAATTTCCTGCTAAGGTCAGAGATCTACGTGAGTGTGGACGGGCAATTGAGGGCTGCACCTCTGATTTTGGAGTACGAGCCCCTTTCTCGTGCTCTAGTAGAGGCCGGTCAAGCAATCGGGACTGGCAGTTCGCGATTAGCGCGAATCGACGTCTCCGTACCAGGTTTTCTCGCCTCAAGAGATTTACCTCCCGTCCAGCTGCCTGCTCAGCGTGCCTTTCCCGCAGTAGTTGCCCCAGTGGAAGAAGCCGGTTCCTCGCAGTCGTCTTTAGAAGAACAAATAGAGCAGTTCCATTTCGTCGAGGAGGGAGAAGTGTTGGCTAGGCCAGTAGAGCTCTCGGATTCTGATTCAGATTTAGACCACGCCTCGGCAGCCCCTGATCTTGGTTTAGTAATCGCACAAATTGATACCAGCCAAGAGCTTGAAGAAGAAGGAATGGATCTAAAACAAAGGTCTGGTCTCAGGTGCCTCCTTTCCAACAGGAACAAAGGGCAGTCCTCCAAAGATGCCCCGAAGGAACAGCCGACCTCCAAAGCACCTCCTCCTCTTCCTCCCACATTGGAGGCGGTACCGCAGCCTATGCCCAATTTGAGGCGAAAAAGGCCTATGAAGGAATTGGAGGAGGGCGAGGTTGGACAAGAAAAAATCAAGCCTCAAAAGAAGGGCAAAGAGACCAGGGATCCTAAAGAGAAGAGGACCAGGTCCATTGATAGCCAAGACGAGGCGGCTATTCGAAGGGAGCAGCGGGTATGGTCGCCACGCATCGAACTGGACGGCGCCCTGATTTCCTGGGACGCGACCCTGTGGGAATCCCAGCGAGGGCAGGCGTCATTCTTGGCTGAGGCCCTACAGCAGCCTCTTCTTCTGCCCTGCGATATGAAGGGGCTCCGGGATTCTCGGCAACCAGAGCTCTTCATGTCGCTGAAGAGGGACATGGCTATGGTAAGTGAAAACTTCTACTATCTCGTTTTTTGGTTACATATTTATTCATTCATCATTCTCCTTTAACTAGGCCTTTACTTTTCTGGCGCAGGTGACTCAACAAATCTTTGTTGCCGAGGAATGGGCCAAAAAGGCACGCGAGGACCTTCACAATGAGGCTCAGTCCCGCTGTGCTGCCGAGAGGACTGCAGGCGACCTCAGGCAGGAAAATGATCGCCTGACCAATGAAGTAAAAGAGGCTAAGAGGGGCCGTGCGAGCGCTGAAGCCGGCTATAAAAATGCCACTAAGCAGGCAGAGGATCTGCACCAACAGCTCCGCCAGTCCGAGGCGAATCTCGTGACAAAGAAGCAAGTTGTTTCCGATCTTCAGGCCGAACTTGCGAAGGTCAAGGAGGAGGCCCGCCTGGCCAGGGAGGCGGCCGAGAAAGCAGTGGAAGCCTCTTATGATCGCGGTGTCAAGGACACTGAGGTCAGGCTAACCGAGGAGGTGGCCGTTGTATGCAGGGAATACATCACCCTGTCTTGGGGTGTAGCCTTGGATCGAGCAGCAGTCCCAACGGATTCTGACCTCAGGAAAGCTGAGAATATCTTCTTTCCGGAGGACATTCGTGAGATTCCCGATGCGGTTACCCCGGAAGAGCCTCTCCCAACGAAGGCCTTGGCCTCGGATCCCCCTGTGCCTGAAGTTGAGGAAGCGCAACCGGCCGTGAAGGACAGGTTGCCCGAGGACAGTCTTTCAATCAGGGAGGTCGTTGCACAGGCTAAGGAGGTTGTTCCGGAAACCCAGGTAGCTGACGATCAACCCGGTCTTACTCAGGGTTTAGACTTAGGAAAGTAGTGTAGGTTTCCTTTGTTTCGCCCTTCATATTCTGTTTCGTTAGTGTTTGTAGAAAGACCTCTTTTGAATTTAATGAGAACAGTTGTTTTCCCTTAAATCTTGTTGTGTTACGCTCTCTTTTGTTTTAATTATGAATGGATGTTTGTTCTAGTATTAACTGTTGAAAAACCAAGCATGAGTGAATGAATATGAGGAAAAACGATAGTCGATAATTTAGATGAAATGGCTGTGAAGTTAATTTCCACCAAGTCTGTGGTCCGAGGAGCCAGGTAGGACTTGGGTTCCGTTTAACTCGTAGTGAAAATAGCTGCGGGGTTAATTTCCCCCAAGTCTGTGGTCCGAAGAGCCAGGCAGGACTTGGGTTCTGTTTAACTCGTAGTAAGATATGGTTAATTTCCACCAAGCCTGTGGCCGAGGAGCCATGCAGGGCTTGGTTTCTGTTTAACACTTATGTAGAGGTGGTTAATTTCCACCAAGCTTGTGGTCCGAGGAGCCATGCAGAGCTCAGTTTCTGTTTAACACTTAGATTGATGTGGTTAATTTCCACCAAGCCTGTGGTCCGAGGAGCCAGGCAGGACTCGGTTTCTGTTTAACACTTACATTGATGTGGTTAATTTCCACCAAGCCTGTGGTCCGAGAAGCCAGGCAGAGCTTGGTTTCTGTCTAACACTTAGATTGATGTGGTTAATTTCCACCAAGCCTGTGGTCCGAGGAGCCAGGCAGGACTTGGTTTCTGTTTAACACTTACATTGATGTGGTTAATTTCCACCAAGCCTGTGGTCCGAGGAGCCAGGCAGAGCTTGGTTTCTGTCTAACACTTAGATTGATGTGGTTAATTTCCACCAAGCCTGTGGTCCGAGGAGCCAGTCAGGACTTGGTTTCTGTTTAACACTTAGATTGATGTGGTTAATTTCCACCAAGCCTGTGGTCCGAGGAGCCAGACAGGACTTGGTTTTTGTTTAACACTTAGATTTTCTTGACGTAACTAGTTTCCCCATAGGCGTGAGTCTGAGGACCCTGGAAGACCTTAGTTCTGTCTAGTACAAGGCATAAAATCACAATGGACGCAGAACTTAAATGAAACAGATGTTTTATTAATAGAAATACCTTTTGAGGTTATTTACATTCCATGGGCGGGGTACAACCTTTTCGTCTAAATCTTCTAAAAAGTAAGCCCCTATGCCTGCCACCGAGGTGATACGGTATGGGCCTTCCCAGTTTGGCCCGAGTTTTCCCCATGCAGGGTTCCTTGCGGTGCCCAGGACCTTCCTTAGTACTAGATCCCCGGGCGCCAACGGCCTTGATTTCACCTTGGCGTCGTAACCCTGTTTGAGCTTCTGCTGATAGTATGCTAGGTGGACCATTGCACTTTCCCTTTTTTCTTCGAGGAGGTCCAAGCTTCTTTCCAGAAGCTTGTTATTAGCAATGAGGCTGAAGGCAGTAGTCCTCAGTGTTGGGAAGTTTATCTCCAGTGGGATAACAGCCTCGGCTCCGTACGTCATTGAAAAGGGGGTTTCTCCCGTGGACCTGCGAGGCGTGGTGCGGTAGGTCCACAAGACGTGGGCTAACTCTTCAACCCACCTCCCTTTCGCATCGTCCAACCTCTTTTTCAGCCCATGGACTATGGTTTTGTTGACGGCTTCCACCTGTCCATTACCTTGTGGGTAGGCCGGTGTGGAGTATCGATTGATAATCCCTAGCTTATTACAGTATTTTCTGACAGCTGTCCGCTGAGCGGGAGATGAAACGGTTTAAAGTAGCTATCATGCCGGTGAGCTTTTGGACCTCTTTGGGATTCCGAGGAGGCTGCAGGCTATGAATGGCTCTTATCTGGTCAGGGTTAACTTCTATTCCTCTGTGGGTCACCATATAGCCTAAGAATTTTCCTAATCCCACCCCAAATGAACATTTGGATGCGTTCAGTCGTAGCTTGTACTTCCTTAGAATTTGAAAGACTTCGCGAGGTCTCTGATGTGGTCGGCCACCAATTTGCTTTTTACCACCATGTCATCTATGTACACTTCAACGCTCCTACCCATCTGCTGTTCAAACATCCTAGTCATCATCCTTTGATAGGTCGACCCGGCATTCTTCAAGCCGAAGGGCATCACTTTATAATGATAGTTCCCCACTGGGGTGACAAAAGCAGTTTTTTCTTGGTCTTCGGCAGCCAGGGATATCTGATGGTAGCCTTGGAAGGCGTCCAAGAAACTCATTTGGGGGTGTCCGACAGTCGCATCTACCAATCGGTCTATCCGTGGCATTGGGAAAGGATCCTTCGGGCAGGCCTTGTTTAAGTCCGTGAAGTCTACGCAGACCCGCCATTTCCCGCTCTTCTTCTTTACCACGACTGTGTTTGCTAACCATTCGGGGTAGAATACTTCTTTGATAGCCCCAGCTTTCTTCAATTTTGCGACCTCTTCTCTCACAGTGTCTGCATGTTCTTTTGACGGCCGCCAAGGAGGTCGCTTCTTAGGCGTTACAGCTGGGTTAACATTAAGGTGATGGCATATGAGATCTGAGTCAACCCCGGGGGCCTCATAGGGATCCCAGGCGAATACGTCCACATTCTGTCGGAGAAAATCAATTAGTGTTGACCTCTCCTGTGGTGGCAATTCTGAGCCTCTGAAAAAACCTCTCAGGGTCTGATCCGACGAGTACTTTCTCCAGCTCCTCACAGCTCACCTCCGTGGCCGGTCCTCCACCACCCGCAGTTGGGACCGGGATCATTGATTGCTATAAGCCGTTCTCGGCTGAAGTGCAAGGTTCACTATTTGGTCGTCATGAGATTGCCGACACCATGCATTGCCTGGCCATTCCTTGGTTCCCTATTATTTCTTTGACTTGACCTCCTGACGGATACTTCACTTTTTGGTGCAAGGTTGATGGCACGGCCCCTAGTGCATGAAGCCACGGTCGGGCCACGATAGCCGTATAAGGGGAGTACGCGTCTACGACAATGAAGTTCACCTCTACCACGTCGGAGTCTGTTTGCACAGGCAGCCTAATCATGCCTTTCGGGGTGATGATTTTTCCTTCAAAGCTGACCAGAGGGGAATCGTATGGCGACAGGTCTTCTGGCTTTAAGTTCAACCCCTTATACAAATCAGGGTACATTACCTCCACGGCGCTGCCTTGATCAACCAACACCCTTTTCACGTCATAACCTCCAATTCTGAGCGTGACGACTAGGGCATCATCATGGGGTTGAAGGGTTCCTTGCTTGTCCTCCTTCGAGAACCCGATTAAGGGCGCGACACTCACTCTGGCTCTCTTGGATTCCCTGTCGTTCGGCTCAGTCGGGAGCCTGCCCACTAACATTACTCTGAAAGGGCTGGAACCGGTCCTTCCAGGTGCTGCAAGAATAACATTTATTGTGCCAATGGGTGGCCTCAGTGCGCTTTGTCTGGTTTCGATATTTGACTGCTCCTGCCATCCGTCAGGGTGATGCAACAGATGCCTCAGCTTCCCCTCTCGAACAAGCCGATCCAAATGGTTTTTCAGACTCCTGCAATCATCGGTGGTGTGACCTGGCTCCTGGTGGTACGCGCAGTACAGATTCTGATTACGTTTTGAGGGGTCGCCTGCCATCCTGTTCGACCACTGAAAGAAAGGTTCGCACTTCACCCTCTCTAGGATCTTGTGTAATGGTTCTCGGAACACAACATGGACTGCCTGAGCCCCAGTAGATCCGGACTGTTCTGCGTAGTCCCTTCTCGGTCTGTTACTGCTGTTAAAGCGGTCCGACCTAAAGTCCCTCCTCTCCTGAGGGACAACCTTCGCTTTACCCTTCCCCATCTGCTGGTCTTCCTCGACCCTTTTGTACTTGTCAATTCTGTCCATGAGTTGGCACATGTTGGTGACTGGCGGGACTTTCTTAAGCCATGCTCCGTTGGCAAGCCCTTTTTGAACGTACTAATGGCAACGTCATCATAGTTTCCTTCTATCTCATTATACATCTCCCAGTACCTGTCTGAGTAGGCCTTCAACGTCTCTCCCTCCCGCATGAACAAGGATAGGAAGGAATCGAGGGGCCGAGGGACTCTACTGCTGGTGATGAAGCGGGAACCAAAAGCCTGTGTCAGCTGTTTAAAAGAATCTATGGAATTCGGTTGGAGGGCATCAAACCATCTCATCGTCATAGGTCCCAAGCTGGACGGAAACACCTTACACATTAACGCCTCATCCTTGGAGTGGACGGCCATCCTCTGATTAAACTGGCTTACATGCTCTACCGGGTCAGTCCGACCATTGTAGATGGCAAACGTTGGCTGATGGAACTTCCGAGGAAGCACTGCCCTCTCTATTCTACGCGTGAACGGCGATTGGGAGATGCGATCCAGGGCCTTGCTCATGGCATCGTTGGCCAGGCCTTGGTAATATGGGCTTTTGTGGCTGCGTTTACGAGGCCGCTCTTCCTCATAAGAAAAAGTCTCGCTCGGAAGGGTTCTTGATCTACGCCTGTATTCGTTATTCTCATCACTGCTAGTGTCCGAGCCAGGTGATGGACGTTTTCGCTGCGCTCTGAGCAACTTCTTCTTCAAATCATCGATCTCTTGCTGTAGAGCCTTTCGATCGTTTTGCTTATAGGATGCATGACCTTTCCCTTTTGAGCGGCTTTTACTCATGTGAGAGGTGTTCACACTGCCCTCTCGTTGCTTATCTTGGTCCTTCTCTCGTTCGAGGTTCAAAAAATTGTCTTGCCGTTGGGAATTTGCACGTCCGGCTTGGCGCGGACCTGATCCTTCCATTTCTTACAAATTCACTTGTCGAGACACAAGTCCTCCCCACAGACGGCGCCAATTGTAGGGACGGTCTTTGAAGCCCTGGTCCAACAAGGAGGTGGTTTTGGCCCAAAAGTCCCCAGACAATGAATTTGTAGAGAGCGGGTTATAGAACTAGGGCTGGACGAAGTGAATTGTTAGTTAATAGTATGCCATGCAACGATTTGAACGTGAAAATAATCAACTTAAGTTCTTCAGTGTATCTCTAGCTCTCTTGCCCTTCTTCCAGACCCCTCCCCTGTATTTCTCTTCCTTCTCTTATATAGCCTCATTAAATTGATCCGGACCTTACACTTGTTAACCATCTGGACCTTCACTTGAGTGCCTGTCCCATCGGACATCCACCTTATCTTTCTGTGAGTTGCACTGGCCAATGTAACACTGTTCGCCTGTCTTCTCCACATTAATGCGGCTGAAAAAGTAGCTTCCTGGCATTTAATGCGGCAATTGTGGCTTCCCCCTGGACGCCTTACACTTTCCGCTTTCCTGCCGTGTGAGACTCGTCCCATTACCTACGTTTGTCTGGGATGGTTCCTTACGGTGGAAAGGGCGCACATTGGGCCCATATTCGTGTGTCCGAGGAGACATTCCTCCTCGGACGTCTGTTAAAAATAAACTGGGCTCAACAGGATTGGGCCAGAAGTCTTTTAGTCCCCCTTTCCCGTTGGGTCATGGTTGGGCTCCACGCGGGGCCCAAGGCCCACTGTTGACTTTGAGAATTTTACCCTTACAATTAGTATTTACTTTTTTTTTTTTTTTAGAGAGTTTCAACTGCTCCTAATGATAGCTCTTTATCGTTAGACTAAGACATCAATCAGTTTTTCGGGGATTGAACTTCAGATTTCTTATACAACTATCAGAAAATTTATCAGTT
Source organism: Quercus tomentella (assembly GCA_028535165.1). Lineage (NCBI taxonomy): Eukaryota > Viridiplantae > Streptophyta > Magnoliopsida > Fagales > Fagaceae > Quercus > Quercus tomentella. Next base: position 3,483,548 of record JAPQVY010000155.1, on the reverse strand, counting down.
GAGCTAACTGGAACCCATCTCTTTCATGTCTATTTTGAATCTTCTTTTTAAATTTTTAGCTTATTTGTTAACATCCAGTTTTTTAAAATTTTAGCTTTTCTAGGCACAATTATACTTTAACCAACTTTCACTAAATTAATAAATAAGCTTTCAGCAACAAGTTACGTCCAAATATACTCTTAGTAGCATTTTAATAGCACAGTTGCATCTTTCATTCAAATGCGTGGGTGAAAATACAAAAAAAACACAAGTTACAATGTCCGTCCTTGGTAATCTCAATACAATTAAACTGAAGTGTGAAAATTTCACTCTCTTTAAGGAGATTTAAGCTCTTTACCATTGGCAAGGTCCAAGATTGGCGTGGTAGACCTTCTCTTGATTTGTCTTCTCCAAGATGCAATAGCCCAAAAATGTTATTTGGCTCAAACAAAATCTGCACAAGTGGTTTAGTCCAAAGCTTCACCAAAATAACACATTTCTTTCCTTAAAAACTCAATAATGCTCTCAAGTGTGTATGTGTGATAGAATGATTGTAGTGTGGTGTATTAGGATTGGTTCTGAGAATGCCTATTTATAGGCTCAATGGATCTCCTGAGATTAATAACTCATTTAATTAGATGTTGGGTATGGTTTTAAAAACTGGTACGGTGAAAGAACTAGAAAATGAGCTAATTACTGGTTTTATGTTCGAACCAGTGACGTCATAAATAATTTAATTATTATTTATTTAAATTATATAAATAATTAATGATTTTTTAATGGGTCTGGTTAACGTATGCTCTTAGGACATACATTAAGCCATTCATTTTTGGAAACATTTTCTCGGTAATTGAAAAAGTTGTCAATACTTTTTCAATTCTTGAGAAAATATTTCCAAAAATGATTAATTATTGTGTGTTCGAAGGGCACATATTAGCAAAATCCTTTTTTAATATACTAAAACTAACAAACTAATAGTAATAAATATGTTTCCTTTAAAAAAAAAAATACAAGTATATAAGTATATAACACATTTTCAAAGAATTTAACATAATAACATTACAAAACAATCATCCTTAACATAATAAACTTTCAACAAAACCAAATAAATAAGTTCATTAGTCATTACATTTACATCCAAATGGCAAATAGCAAATAAGTTCATTACATCCAAATAGCAAATAAGTTTTAAAGTTTCAAACAAACAACTACTAAGTTTTAAGGGCCAAAATGAGAAATTAACCTAGTTTGCCAAACAATATAATTAGTAGGCATTGTTTTCAAACTATATTTTTTACTAATATTTCGAGTTTAAGAGGCTCGATTTTTGGGCTATAAATCGAGTCTTTGAGGGTCGGTTTTCATGTTCTGATCAAGTCTGATGTGGCGTTTTTTTCACGTGGCGCCTACCTAGAAATCGAGTCTCTAAGACTCGATTTATAAGCCAACCATTTAAAAATCAAGTAAAATGTTTTACGAATCAGGTCCTCTCTCACTGCTCTCTCTTTTGTTTCTTCCTTTTCACCATTCTCCCCCTCTCCTCTCTCACCTGATCTGCAATCCTTTTTTTTTCTTTTTTTTCCTTTTTTTTTTTTTTAAATCTGGGTTTGCGTACTGCATGTAGGTGGTGGTGGTGATAGATCCAGACGGTAGTGGTTGCTGATCGGTGGTTTTGATGGGTCGGTGGCTGGGTGGGTTTTGATGGTTGCTAATCGGTGGGGTGATGGGTGGGTTTGATCATCGTGGATCTGGGCTTGCTCGCCCTGGGTTTTTTTTTTTTTTTTTTTTTTTTGTGGTGGGTTTTGCTCAGTCATGAATCTGTGCTTGTATTTGATGGTGGCGTCGCTGATGGGTGGCGCCAGCCTGTGGGTGGCGTCACTAGTGAGTGGCACCGGTCTGTGGGTGGCACCGGTGGGTTTTGGAGAATCTTGTAGTAATTGACACCCATGCCTTTTTGGCTTTTTTTTTTTTTTTTTTGGCTTTGATTTCTTTGTTGTTGCTATTGTTCTTTTTTATCTTTGATTCTTTTTTTTGGGTTTCTAGAGAGATTGGCGTTTCTTTGGCTAAAACCTGCAGTTTCGGCCGGAGTTTCTTTGCGACTGGTATGAGTGGTGAGGTTCCGTGTGTTATCCAACTAGATCTAGAATGGGCTTGGACTGTTATTATAAACCTTTTGTGTTTGGGTCTGGGCTTATAAATCGAGTCTTTAATACTCGATTTTCAGGTAGGCGCCACGTGAAAAAAATGCCACATCAGACCTAATCAGAACATGAAAACCGACCCTCAAAGACTCGATTTATAGGCCAAAAATCAAGCCTCTTAGACTCTAGATGTTAGTTAAAAAAATAGTTTGAAAATCATGCCTACTAATTATATTGTTTGGCAAACATGGTTAATTTCCCATTTTGGCTAGTTTTAAGACTCAAGCCTCATTTGTTACGAAGAAAATTGAAATCAATATCATCATGTGAACCAAATGCTCCACCGCTAGCATCATTATCATCATCCTCATTCTTATCTTCTTCATCTTCAAAGCCACATCATTATCTCAAGTTACCACTTACCAGTGAAGTCACGGAACGGAGAACCTGAGATGAAGCCGAGAACATGAATGGAGAATCTGAGATGAAGCCGAGAGAAATGATGAAAAAAAAAAAAAGAACCGAGAAAAGAAAATGATCAAAATCAAGTAATCAAAATCATAAGAAAAGAATATTACCTGATGAAGTCGAGAAACAGAGAGCAGAGCTCCGAGGCCGAGGGCGAGATCGAAATTTCAAACCCCGAGAGGATGATGAAGAAAAAAAAAAAAAAAAACCTAGAACACCAAAGTTCAGACGCCAAGAGGATGATGAGGAAAAAAAATTTTAGAGGCGTGCGTGAGGTGAGACCGTGAGAGTGAGGCAGAGAGAGTGAGGGATATTTGGAGAGAGTGGGCTTGAGTTGAGTGAGGTAGAGAGGCAGAGAGCTTGAGACGAGGCATCCGGGTAAAAACCGGAGAAAACTGAAAATTTTTGAATTGGAGGGGAGCCGGACCCAATGACATTAAGCCATCAATTTGACAAGACTTGACCTCACTTCTTTTGCATGTGAATGTGAGGTTTTAATATATATATATATATATATATATATATATATATATATATATATATTTTTTTTTTTTTTTTCCTTTTGGACTCATGTGATGTCAATTCCCTTATTTTTGACAAGACTTGACCTCACTTCTTTTTGCATGTAAGAGCATTTGCAGCAGTGTAGCTATAATGCTATAATGCTAAAATTTAGCTCCACAAACACAAAATCCTTGCTGCAGCAGTGGAGCTAAATCTAAAAAATTTAACTCCATTGCTACAGTGCACATCTATTTATAGATGTGCACTGTTCATAACATCTAAAAGAAAAAAATATTATTTTATTAAATTTCTCTCTCTACTTTTATTAAAAAATATTTCTTCCTTTTTCTTTCTTTTCTCTCTCTCTCTCCGGCTTCTCTGCTTTCTTCCTCATTCCTTCTCTTTTTTTTTTTCTCTCCCTCGTCTACTCTCTGCTTCGCCGTCGCCGATCTTCATCATCGATCTTCATCGTCGCCGATCTTCATCGTCGTCGCCCAGTTGTCGTCCCACGCCGCTGACCCATCTCGCCTTCATCGAACCCAAGTGCGCCACGGACCCATCGAAGCTCTATGCTCGGTCAATATCTTTGGGTTCATGGGTTTGTGGGTTCACGGACCCATCGAACTCAAGCGCGCCACGGACCCGGACCCATGATCGGCGACGGCGGGAATTCTGGGTTTGTGGGTTTTTGAGTGTTTTTTTTTTTTTTTTTTTTTTTTTTTTTTTTTTTTTTTGTTGGGTTTGGTTGTGATTGTGGATTGTGGTTGAAATGGCGATTTGGTGGCTGTGTTGGTGGTGGTTTGGTAGCTGTGGTTATGGTTGCCGTGGGCTGTGTTGGTGGTTGTGGCTGTGTTGGTGGTGGTTTTATTTTTTTTTTTTTTCCTTGCCGTGGGCTGTGTTGGGTTATGGTTGTGGCTATGTTGGTGGTGGTCACATGAAGGTTGTTGCCGTGGTTGTGGTTGTCACATGATGGTTGTTGCTGGTGGAGTGTGTGGCTGTGATAATTGTTTGTTGTGAATATATTATTTTATTGTAGGGAAATGGATTATTTTATTGTAGTAGTTATATTATTTTATTGTGATGTTTATATTATTTTATTGTGTTGAAAGCTAAAATAGATCCACTGCTGCAGCATGTGTGTAGGTAAAATAGATAAAGTAACTTTTGGTGGAGCTAAAAAGCTAAATTTTTAGCTCCACTGCTGTAGATGCTCTAAGTATGAGGTTTTATAGGTATTTTTTCTTTTGGACTCATGTGATGTCAATTATCTTATTTTTGACAAGACTTGACCTCACTTCTGTTACATGTGAGTGTGAGGTTTTATAGGTATTTTGCTTTAATATTTTTTTTTTCTTTTGGACTCATGTGATGTCAATTCCCTTATTTATATGTGATGTGTTGCAAGTGCAACTAACCATTTCCATTCCCACGTTGCTTTCCTTCCATCTTTGAAATTTTTTTTTTGGAATAAGGCAAACCTTCCATCCTATGTTTTTACAAACCGAACCAGATTGGCTGGTTCAATCGGGAACCAGATCTTAATCCAGTCTAGTTATTAGTTAAAATCGAAAATGAAAGAAAAATTGGATAAATAGTACAAACCGTTGGTTCAACCGGCATAATCGAAAACCAGTGCGGTTAAACCGGTTTCAACACTTCTTCATAAATACTTCAGTTGTTGTGTTTTTTAACCCAAAATAAATAAATAAATAAAAAGAGAGATCTTGTTTTAGATTTAAGAAGAGAGGTTTTGATTTTGAAAATGCTCTCTCAAGTATGAAGTGATGAAGTCTAAGACACCCACAGTGACCCAAAAACATTAGATTTACTTTACTTACCTTTTGCTCAAAAGAAAAAGAAAAAAAAAATCAGATTTACTATATTTGTGTTGAGGAAGAACCAAAGAAGCCCAAAGATAAGCAAATTTGTAATGATCTGCTGCTTCAGTTGAGGCTTTTTTTTGCTGATATTGCCTCTTGCACATGCACATATTCACAAGAGAGAGAGAGAGATATGAAGAGCAAAAAGTGAGATGGGAAAATGTAAAGAAGTAATGCTGAAACTTGAACCAAACGTGTGGCAGTGGTTGTATAGATTTCAAAACGTGCGGTACTTGGGATATTAATGTGTAGAATGTGTGGAGGGAAAAAAAATATCAAGTGGGCAATGATATTACCACCCATTGGTGCACTTACTTTTTATTATGGTGGTACGTGTGGCCAGAGACATTTTATTTAACCACACGTCTCACCCTTCAACATCTTGTCATTTTTTTTTAAGAGGGCATATATTTCTGACCCCATAAACTTGTCCAAAACTTTTATTATTATTATTTTTTGATAAATTTTGCTTGGCAATTTTTAAGTAACCACTTTTTTATGTTGAAAATTTCATATTTCAACAACCAATGTTTACAAAGATGTTCTAGATTTTTTATTCTTTGATTACAAAGATGTATAAGATTTTTTGGAGTTTCTTCTTAAACTAGCACCCTTTTTTATCAAAATTTTGGGACCCTCTTTCACTTAGAGCCTTAAACATTAGGTCAATTAGGCTAACCCTGTATAATGGAGATATATAACATTTATTTCACTTGAAGTGGGTCCTACATTTGTGGGGGTCTACAAAGAGATGTTTTATATACTTGTTACATGGAATACAAATTCCTCAACTTTTTCTTTTCTTCACTCCTCCACCACAAATTAAAGCTAACATCCATATCAAGCAATCCCATACCTTTCCTACCCTTTAGCAATATTAGCACCATGCTCTTCCAAATCCTGCTCTTTGTAGCTTTCTATGTCTTCACAAAGCACTTTCTCTCAAAGCTTCAAAACCTCCCACCAAGCCCCTTCCCTACTCTCCCAATAATTGGCCATCTCTACCATCTCAAAACCAAGAAACCTCTCCACCAAACTCTCTCCAACCTATCAAACAAATACGGCCCCATAGTTTTTCTCAACTTCGGCTCTCGACCAGTCCTCCTTATCTCTTCTCCTTCTTTAGCCGAAGAATGCTTCACAAGATGCGACGTTGTTTTCGCCAACCGGCCACGCATGCTCGCAGGAAAGCACCTTGGTTACAACTACACCAACCTCATTTGGGCTCCATATGGTGACCACTGGCGAAACCTTCGCAAAATCGCTTCCCTTGAGATACTCTCATCCCATCGTGTCCAAACTCTTTCACACATACGCAGCCATGAAGTTCACTCACTCATTCGCCGCCTCCTAAGCCAAAAAGACCAGCCTGTGGACATGAAAGCGTTGTTCTTTGAACTAACACTCAACGTGATGATGAGGATGATAGCTGGGAAGCGTGAAGTGGAGGAAGGGAGGAAGATTAGGGAGATTGTGACTGAGACTTTCTTGTTAGGGGGTGTGACGATTATGGAAGATTATTTGCCATTTTTGAGGTGGGTTGGGAATAGAGGGAAAGAAAAGAGGTTGATATTGGTGCAGGAAAAGAGAGATAGTTTTATGCAGAGTTTGATAGAGGAGCATAGCAGAATGGGATCAAGTGAGGGAGAGGAGAAAACGTTGATTGGAGTTCTGTTGGCTAAGCAAGAATCGGAACCTGAGTACTTCAAGGATGAGATTATCAGAGGCATCATGCTGGTAAGATCTAACTTCTGCACCAAAGTTTGTTTGTTTGTTTCTTTTTTTCCTAAAGAAAAGTAAAAGATAGGACCTCTGTGAATGCATTCAACAACCAAATTTCTCACTTTATTGCATTAAAATTTCATAAATCCGTTAGGAGAAACGTTAAAAGACACTGCCGCTTTCTCAGGACAAAGTTGAGTCAAACTTATCTTTTGTGGCAGGAGTTCTGCTATAATTTAGGAGTGGTTGAATATTATTACTCCGTTCTCTGAATTTTTTGTACTATTTGAGAAGCTATATTTTTTAAAGAAATATAATTTATTATCTTGTCTAATTTATAAAAATGTATAAATTTATAAAATTATTTATAAATAAATTTATCAATTTTTTTTAATGAATTATTTTTAATAAGGTAATTAAAAAGATGCTCCAATTAAATTAATTTTTAAAATATTTCCTAGTTTTCTTTTTAAATAATTTTAAAAATAAAGTAAGGGTATAATAGGAACATTAGTAAATTAATGACTTTTACTTTTAGAAACAGAACAATATTTTAGGACATCTTAAAATGAAATAAAGGACAAGCAAACTGGGATGGAGAGAGTACTTCAATAGTGGAGGCAAAAGTAGTATGTATAATTGAAAGAAATGGCCCCTTCATTGTGGTAAAATGCTTGATCGTAAAAGATCAATTTTTATCATAAATATACAATTTTTACTACAATCATATTAAAATGATTGACTATGATTAGTGGATAATTACTTAAACATGAACCCATCATCTTTTTCTATCACTACAATTGATCACTTTAGCAAATTGTGAAAAAAATTATTCTCTAAACTTTTTCATTTTACTTATAAAAGGCTTTCAAATTATACAATGAATGAAATTGATACTATGTTAACAAGTTAACAACATAATAGTAAATACATTTCTTATTTACTTCATGTTGTGTGTTTTAAAAGTTGACATTAGTTTGTGTGAGAACATAATAAAGCTTATCTTGGTAATAAAAAATTGTTTGAGAGCTTTGCTTTACATAAGTAGACATCACATTAGTTTGATAAAGATATTTATAATAGAAAGATGATAGCAAAGTAATTAAGGACAAAATTTAGCTATAAAATTTGTTGTCGCCTAAGGCAAAAACCTTACTTAATAAAATAACATTACTACATATTTTGGAAATCTAACCATTGAATTGCATGTTATTTATACTCTTAATATACATGTCAAGTTTTGTGTCAATTGGATATTATTTATTATATGATTTATAAGCTTATATTTTATGCATAATTTTAAACTACAAAAATTTGTAATTTAAACAATTTATTGATGATATAGCTATTTACCTTTAATTTTTTAGAAATTTTGTGAGCGTGAAGGATAAAAGAAGAAGATGTAATCTAATGGAGGATTTATGAATTTTCACATCCAATAAAAAAGATATTAAGTAAAGTTGTAACCTAAAACTACAATTAATTTTGTAACTAAATTTTGTCTCACAATTAAACTACGTCAAGATTTCTAATAGAAAGATAATTTATTTGTCTCCAGTTAACTTGTGTCTTTAGAGCATTTCATAGAAAATATAAAAAGTTGTTAAAACAATTAATTTTTTTTTTTATTTTCCTCAAAAAGTTTCTAAAAATATTTTCTAAACGAATGCCCTTAAAGCATATGTTAAATTTTCCCTTTATTTATATCTTTAATATGAGATTGAGTTCCCGAGTTGAAGATTTGACTTGATGATAAAAGGTATTGTTTATATATATATATATATCAGAGTTGGTTTGGGAATTGGATTATGTATTGATGTTCATGATTTTTTTTAAAATACTAAAACTTATGTAGTAAAATTTATAATAGGTAGTATCGTTTCATATTCATAAAATAGTGATGCTAGGAACATTTTATAATTTATTATATAAATCTTACAAATTGAATGCTATCTCGTTACTCCAATTTCTTGTTATTATAATATTTTTTTGTCATTTTTTTAAATAAATTTATTTTGACTAGTTATTATAATATATTATTGTTAACTTCCTCCCCACTATATTTTTATTATTTAATTTTAAAGATAATTATCTTTCCTTACCCCCCACCCACCCCCCTAAAAAAAATCTCCATATTTCCTCTCCTTTTTTTTTTTTTTTTTCTTTTAATTAAAGATTAAGGAGTTTGCAATTTTCTCCATAATTATTAAATAGGAACTTTTTGACAAATCAAAAGTTTTGGCTGAACGACAATTCAAAATCTGAGACCATATAAGTAATCATATAGATAAACATAAAGGACAGTGATTTTGCTTGACTTGTGTACAGGGTTTATTAACTGCTGGAACCGACACTTCAGCTGGAACCATGGAGTGGGCAATGTCGCTATTGCTGAACCACCCAAAAGTCCTAAAGAAGGTGCAAGCCGAGATTGACAATGTTGTAGGACATGATAGGCTAATTGATGAAGCAGATTTGGCCAAGTTACCTTATCTCCATTGCATTGTAAATGAGACAATGCGTATGTACCCAGCAGGACCATTACTTTTACCACACGAGTCATCAGAGGATTGCATGGTGGGTGGTTTCAAAGTCCCAGGTGGCACTATCCTACTGGTTAACATTTGGGCCATACATAATGACCCTAAAATTTGGGATGAGCCAAGGAGTTTCAAGCCAGAGAGATTTGAAGGGTTTGAAGGGGGTAGAGATGGGTTCAAGTTTATGCCTTTTGGGTCAGGGAGGAGAGGGTGTCCTGGTGAAGGGTTAGCCGTGCGTCTTGTTGGCTTGGCTTTGGGTTCACTGTTACAGTGCTTTGAGTGGGATAGGATTGGTGAAGAAATGGTGGACATGAGTGAAGGGAGTGGGCTCACCTTGCCCAAGGCTCAGTCATTGTTCGCTAATTGTCGCCCACGACCAGCTATGGCTAATCTTCTTTCTCATATCTGAACCAATTTAGCATATGCTTTGGAGGAAATTATTGCACTAAAAGTACTTAATATGCCGTGATAATCAAGGAATCTATCAATAAGTTAGATTAGACAACTGCTTGTCCTTGTTAGACATACTTCTCCATTGCCTATATTTGTTATTTTCGTAATTTCAAAATTTTATGCCATGCATGTTCTCGAGCTCTCCTTTAAAAAATGAATCCGAATTTGGTAAGAATAAGTTCCAATTTGGTAAGAATAAGGTGTAAAACTCATATTTTAAATCATTTAATAAGAGATTGTCACATCAGTATTTTACTTAAAACATTCTCAAAAAAAAAAAAAGTATTTTACTTAAAATTTAATACGTCTTACCACACCTAATAACATCTCAATAAATTCTCAATTTGATTAGATTTATATATGTATATTAGAATTGATTGGGAGTGGTTGTGCTTCTTTTTAAATATGTAATAAGATGATGTAGCATGTTGGGATTAAAATGGTAAAATATGAGTTTTACACCACATTTTTACATAATTTAATTTTTTAGAAAATTTACGCTATGCATGTTTCCAAGATGTCCTTAAAAAAATATATATCAATTTCAAAATTTTATGCTACACATTTCCAAGATTTCTTTTAACTATATACTATTACATATAAAATTAACTTTTAATAAAATTTATAAAATATATGAATTGCTCTCACTTAGAAGCAAGGTTGGTCACGCAGCCACACTGTGAGCACAGAGCGAAATATTCTTTCGCCTTTGACTAAAAAAACAAAAAAGAAGCAAGGTTAGTGAATTTTATTTTTATAAGTTGTTTAAAAAATCATAATATCTAATTACCTATAATGATATGATTTCAACTATAATTTAATTATTAAGGGCGCGTTTGGTAGACTATAATAAACACGGTAATGTAATTGATATTCCTATGGCATAAATATTCGGTTGTTTGGTTATGTTTTTATTACAATGAATAGTTATTCTTTATGAATAGCTATTCTTCAAAATAAGAAATAACTATTTCTTACCAAAAGTACTGAATATCTATTCCTTCACTTTATGTAGTAACTTTGAAAAAAAATTTCCTAAAAAACCATTAGTTGCCACATCTTCAAAAGGAAAGAAAATAAATTTTCCTTGTTATTAATTATTAGCTCTATTTTGAACAATTTAAAATAAGTGTATTTTAGGAAATTTGACTAAAAATGATTTAATTACACCTTCTTTTTATACTCTACTAAATTATGGATGCATATTCTGGATTCTATTCCTAAATGGTCACCAAACTAATGAATAGTAATACTTATTACATTCCAACTAAATGTATTCCTTGTAATACTTATTCATATTCCCATGTAATAATCATTACAATGTACCAAACATGCCCTAAAAATATTTGTGAAGGAATAAATTTTTTAAGCATTATTAATTATTATAATAAATTTGTGAAGGGATAAAGATTTTTAATTATAGTATTTACTATACGCGTGAAAAAGATTAATCAACTTACTCATGTAGAGGGTCAAACTCGTTTGATAAAAAACAAACTTGATCATTTAATTTAGTCTTGTGATGAGCTTAGTTTTATTATGAGCTTAAGCTAGATTTGTGTTGAAATAAATTAGATGCATCAGTCATTAATTGCTATTACTCAACTCATTGGACCACCCTACTCAGACTGAATATCCAGAAGGAATCTTGCCCATAGAGATTGAGATCGATTACAGGTGAAGCATCTAATAAGCCGAACACATACTTTAGAGGGAAATTGTTGCCCCAGCTACTTCATTATATGACATGCCGTGATAACCCAAGGAATTGTTAGATATACCCTGGCCATTGTCTATGGTTCTTTATTTTTTTTATTTTCGGGATGAATCGGTAAAATAGTAAAACCCCAGAACTGTGTATGAGAATGGAATTCTGTTTGCTCACTTTAAATTGAGTAGAAACAAAAACAGGCACTACAAGCCTAGGTCACAGCTCAAGAAAACAGAATTACACATATAAACGGTGAAACCAAAGTCAAAACAGATCACTGCATACCAATGCAACAAAACAGAGCACACCCACAGGCTGAAACAACAGTAAGAACCTATGTAATAGGTTTGTTACAATGTGATTCGTAACTTCAAAAATCAATGCTATATATTTCCGAAGTTGAAGTTGCTAAAGAAGAGAATATTGCTGATCTTTTTAATGTTGGCCGTCTATTAGACAGGGCATAATGAGAGTCTAAAAAAAATACAAAGCCACCAAAGATCAACGAACTAGGATGGATATTAGATAAATCCGGCTGAAGCAAGCAGAAAATATATATTGCCCTTAATAGCCAAATGTAGTAGACATGTTGAAGGTGTAAAGAAATTAATCTCCTTTGAATCATATAGTTTTGATAAGTCCCTTGAATCATATAGTTGAAAGTGGATGAAAGGAAGAAATATGACAGGACCTCCAGTCAAGTAATGAAATAACCTAGTCAAAGCACATAACCTCTGACTAAAGAATTTTAAGCAATGACATACCGAATTTCTCAAGGCTTATCAAACAAAACTTCATTAAGAAACAATATAATTTATTATGTGATAGGTATAGCCGTACAAAATACCCCCGAGGTAAATTCTACATACTCATTTTTGAGTTCCAGTCACTAACCTCTAACTGCTACAGAACAGTTAAAGCAGATGTATAAGATAGAAAAATGCCTCAGTGATAATAAGACAATAACTTTGTTCATGAGCAACAATTTCTCTGTATTTGAACCGGAAACAGTTCCAACAAGCAAGGAAAATTTCTTATTAACTCACTGTTTTAATGGGACATTCCCTTAGGATCCATATCTCATTAAAAAAATTCATATCTCGAATTTATTAGAAATTTCGACACATCATCTACAGAGGACCTGGAAAGGTTCCGTTCTCCCTTTGCTCATTCCATCTGTCAACCTGGCATACATGAAGAACACAACAGCTTGCTTAAAAGAGCAATGTTAACACAACCTACTCACCCAAGAAACAAAGAAGTGACAGCAAATTCCATCTAAATTACAGTCTGTAAAATGCTATGATCAATCAGCCAACAATAGTTTAGTATAACTACCTAAGCTGTGATGATACTTTTTGTATTGTGTAACTAGATACCAGTTTCTTTCAGCAGCAGTAACCTTTTCCACTATTTTAAGTTGCCAGTTTGTATTTGATTTAGATGCAAAGTCTCAACAGAAAGTAACGCCTAATTGTACAAGCTAAATATCTAATTTGTGAAAATGCTCCAATTTGTATTGTGTAGCTAGATAATAGTTTGTAGACCAAATTGCAAATTGCTCCCTCTAAGTTTGGAGTTATTTTGACGTTGTTCCCTTATGTTTAAACATTTCTATGTTTGTCCTATATAATGTTTTGAATCTCATCCTTCCTTCATGCCCATTGATGTTGTGACCATTTTTTTTTCACTATAACTACACCATTTAGAGCACGTCACAAAGAAATGCCTTGATCAATTATCCTTCCTTCATGCCCATTGCATCTATTTTATATTTTCCTTTTCATTTGCTTCTTTTTTCTTTCCCCTTTTTCCTCTCTCCAGTCTTCGCCACTAGCCCTCACTCCAGCTGCCTCCGCCAATCCCTTCCCCATCCAAACAGAGTACAGGCAATCCAACCCCACCATCACATCACCATCTGACCAGCTTTTTCTAAGAGCATTTTCCAACATCCAAACAAAGTCCAGGCAATCCAACCCTGCCATCAAACCACCATCTCACCAGCCACCGGCACCACCAACAGAACACAACATTACTAAATGATAGAATCAAATCCCAATCAGCCAATACAAAATAAAACACAGCAAGCAGGCCCAACGACCATAAACACATCAAACCAAATGAGACCCAAACCCAATTCACAAAAAGCCAGCACCATGCCTCCATCAACCATCAAGAGCATACCTAAACAACTCCAAGAAACACACACTGAACACAAACCCGCCAATCACCACTCGAACCGTTGTTACGAACCACCAAGCACACTCACCTGGAGCCCCAAAGACCTACTCCCTCAAACCCACATCAAGTCCTACCACCTTGGCTAAAGTCCACATAACAACACCAATGTGCCACCCTTCAACACTTGAGATGAATCCACTGTGTTGCATTGCTCCAGTTCTGATCAATCAGGACCGAGCCAACTCAGTAGCAGCAATATTGCCAGGTCAATTCCAATTAGGGATCAATGTATCGGCAAAAGCCGTGAACTGCCCAAAACTGAGCCTCTTGCCGCAGGTTTCTTCAGTCAAAATACCAAATTGGACAGTGTATCAACCACGGTGAACCACAATGGCAAAGATACAATCATGGAAGTGAGAGATATGAAGGCATGCAGCGGCAATGGCATTGTGTTTAGGATTCATTTGTTTGCCCAAACATTTTTCTCCCCTTCTTATCTTAGAATTCTCAGCAACCAACCAGAATTTTTTTTATTCTAAAGAGTTTTGGAATTTTTTTTGGTGGAGGCATTCAAGTTTGCCCATCCAACTATGATGAAAGATAAAAAGAACATGGGAAGTAGAAAAAAAAAAAAAAAAAAAAAAAAAAAAAAAAAAAAAAAGTGAAGAAGAAATAAAAAGTGGAAAAAATTGGATTAATTACGTGGATTAATTAAAAATAAATAAATATTGATGTAGCTAGTTTTGAATAAAAATACTATGCTGTGTTGTTCTTAGTTGGCATTTAATAGCCACATCATTAACGAGAATGGACAAAATGGCCAAATTAAAACAGGCTTAAACTTAGGGATTAAAATCCAAAATTTAAACTTTAAGGGCTAAAATCAAAATTACCCCAAACTTTAAAGGTGTAATGCATTTAAGTCATTTGAGCAGAACAGCAACATTTTACAACTTTTTAAGTCAGTCCGTCAAGTATAAGATGTATATACTATCATCATTCTTTAATATTTTTTGATAATTTGATAGTTGGGGGTGTGAGAATTTGAATCCTAGATGTCTTTGATAGAAACTCCAGGAAGTGCCAACCAATTGAGCTACAATACTCTTGACATCATTCATGAATTGTGAGTTGTTCATACAGTACTAGATGACAACCAAATGAAGTCCAGACTCCAGACTTTGATCCAATGCACCAGCTTGTGTAAAGACTTCAGGTAAGAGGTATTTAGTTCTTACTAATATAGGTGATACTATTTCAGCAAGCACCCCACCCAAAAAAAGAAAGGTGCCGGGGTTCAGTACCCCTTTTCTTATTACTTTCAGCTTTGCACTAAAACTTTCTAATTGGTAGCAAACTGCAATTAAGCATCGTCAGCACAAACTGGGTGCATGAGGGTCTCAATTTGATTGGATTTAAGTTACCAAACACATAAAGGCAATGGAAAAAATGCCAACAGGAGTTTTCTAAAATCTGAACGGTTAAAACAAACCTTAACATGATTGATAAGAAAAGACAAGCATTATACTATCATGTATATGCAAAAGCATAAAAGATACATACCCATTCACCCGGGCAAAGTGCACGATAATATTTTGAAAACTTATCACACTCTGGGGCGCCTTCCCCCTTTGCAGCTATGCACCTTTAAAAGATCAAAAGAATCAAGTTAATGTCAGAAAAGCTGCCTGGTGCCAGGCTGGCACATAAATAACCTAAATAAGTTTAAGAAGAGAGGAAATTTCAAAACAACTTTGACTTACCGATGATACTCAATATATCGAGTAAAGCAATGCCTTGTTTGATTTGTAGTTGGGAAGCGGAAATCTGCAGGTGCTGTTTCAAGCTGGATAACCACAGTATATTAATATAAGTGAACAAAAACAAAACATAAAGATGAAAATAGTGAGTAAATTAATGCAATTAGGTAGCAATGAAGGGAAGTTATAGACATAGGAACCTTAATCTCTGGTGTCTCTTCAACAGCTTCTTGTTCACCAGCGTTCTCCTCTTCAGAATTTTCACTGCTTGCTTCGGTAGCAGCTGGAGCAGTTTCGGTGTTTTCAACAGCAGCAGAATTGGCTTCAGTGCTCTCCCCAACAGCAGGGTTAACTTCACTGCTTTCTTCAGTGGCAACTGGGGTAACTTCAGTGCTTTCTTCAGCAGCAGCAGGTGAACCTTCAGCTTTCTCAGATACGACTTCATCAGAGGCAGCATTTACTGGCTTCTCAACCTCTTTTACTTCCACAGATTTAGTACCCACATCTGGCTTCTCCTTCTCTTTTAAATGGTAGTGCTGTAAGTCAAAGCATTTAGCAGAAATGTTACCACCCTAACAAGCTTTAGTTATTTTACAAATAGATAGGATTTTCATAAACATCCCAAAATGGGAATGGCAGGGCCTGAAAATGTTATGTCAACCTCCACAGAAATGCAAAAATTACCATCCTAAAGGGAGGCTAAGATAGCTGAAAGCCCAGTAAGCATAGGGTCCACTGACTCCACTTGGTAAAGCCTTTTGAAGAATTTCTATTTAAGAAGTGCAGTTCCAGTGATTGCATGGGGTAGATGGTTGGGGAGGCTTGGTGTGTCACATAATAGAAGGGACAGAGCAAGAACAAGGATTGACTGATGAGAAATGAGATGGGATGGGTTCACAAAAGGGCTTTTGGTCATTAGTGAATTTGAGTGAGGGTATTCATAAAACCCAAACCACTGTGCAAAAACACAAATTTGTGTTACAAACGTGTGTTTTCAATCAGTATCTGTATCAAAGGGCACTACATAAAATGCAGTACTTTCTACTGTATTTTCAATAAGCTCACTCTGGAACTTGCAGCCAAACACAAGAAGTTTAAGCATTTGGCTCACAAGATTACAGTACCAAAATGCCACTTAATCAGCGCTTCTAAATTCATGCTGGAGTAATGGGCTGGGAAACCAGTGCAAAAGCTATCATGATAAGTATTCTAAATTGGGGAGACTAACTGAACATTTTGAGAATACTATTACAATATGCATTGGTGTCAGAACACTCTAACTTAAATCTTTCTAACACAGATTGAAATCAATACATTGTCCTACAATTCATTCATATGTTATTGTCTTCAAATGATATCAAATTATTTCAATGCATTGTTTTTTAGTTGGTTTCTTTACAGGTGATATTATCGGTTATCCTAACTAGGAATCCACATAGTCTGTTCATGAGCTTATCCCTAGAATGGCTGCTCAAACAACATGAATTTCCATCCACCCCCAACCCCCCCAAAAGCCAAAAAAAAAATAGTTCTTATATAATCCAAAGTGGCTGCTTGATATAATTGCCCTTGCTTTTTGAGCATGAACAACATAAATTTCCATTTTTTTCCCAAAAGCAACAAAATTAGTTCTTCTATAATCCAAAGTAATCTAGCAAACACTGATATAATCTCTAATGACATCTCACTGAGGTGCAAAGAACAATATATCGTACCATCAGGGAAAAAAAAAAGATCAAGTCTATTCCTTTTCACCATTCTATTACAATTAAGTGCATTTCATGTTGAAAAAACGGGTTCCTCAAAGCTCACAATCCAGGACAAAGATTAGGCTTCATCGTTCATATTAAACAACAAATACAACCCGATTTATATCTAAAGCTTACATCTTTTTCAATCACATCACTTTCTTTAAAACGAAAAAAAAAAAAAAATTTAAAAAATTGACCCACATAAAAAAATCGTATAACGAACACAAAAATCAATTGAAATCACAAGCCACTGCAAAAAAATGAAGATCTATGCTTGAATGGACACAAACTTAACCAAACAAAAATAGATCCACCTTAAATAATTTGTTTAAAAAAGAAACAAGTGAAGCAATTGGAGAGTTTGGAAGACAAAAGACGAGAATGTTACTGTTACCTCTGACAGAGTTGGGGTCTTGTCGCTTTGAGGCTCCGCCATTGATGGAAGAGAAGGCGATCTGCGACTGGTATCAACACAGTTAGCTCAGGTCAAAGAGGCGGCCAAAGCTGTGAATGAAATGAAAAAATGTGTGTCTGTGTGTGCGTTAGGTTGGGATGACACAATATTTTACAGTGTTACTTTGATGGTAAAAGTGAGGAGTGTACTGGGTGTTCGCCACGTGTCCATTTTGTGGGTGGACTTTTTTGGATTCCGGTTAAACTAAGAACGAAGATGGTTGGTTTTCGAAGCTGCCGGTGGTTGGACTTGGGTTGGGTACTTGGGTAGTGTTAAGTACCCGATTTCAAGTGGATCATGGATCATGTATCGGATGCAATAATCGGACTGAAGTCTGCCATGCTGATTTAGGCCCATGGGCCTGTGAGAGTCTCACAATAAAAAAAAATATGGACAAAAAAACAAACAACCAGCAAACTTTGGTGTAGATTTAGCACTTAAAATTTAAAATGAGAATTTTACCCCAAAAAAAAAAAAAATTTAAATGAGAACATATCTCATATTTCGGACATAGGACATATGCATCATTCATTTCTGAAAAATTTTGTGTCTAATTTAACTGAACAATTACTCTTTGTTTTTAGCTGAACAATTACACTTTGTTTGTTTCGTTGGAAAATCTTGTGTAAAAATAGTTTTCCGTATTTTTCAGTATTTGATAGTATTAAAAAAAAAATAGTCAATAGAAAACTATTTTTAGTCAACGTAAAAAGTATGACTTATTTTTAGAGATTATTTTCCACTCTTTTTTTTTTTTTTTGAAAAACAACTCTATCTCTCAGCAAGTTAAATAAGGGAAGTTTGAAAATTATTTTTCAACTCATTTAAAGTTGCTACCAAATATAAGAAAATAATATAGTTTTATAGAAAATATTTTTTTGAAAAATGACTCATTTTCTAAAATACATTATCGCCAAAACATACAGGATGTTAATAAAGAATTGTTTTTTCATCCTAACATCTTGTGTCCCTACAATCTATGCAAATGATAAAAATATATGTTATTATATATTACCATTGCCTCAATTTTTCACTACCTCCCTTATAATTTGTTCTTTTTTGTTTTTTTGCTTATTGACAGTATCTCATATATTAATATATACATCATTCCTCTCATAGTGTGCTAAAACACACAAACCGACGTAAGAAATTGAAGATTCATATTCATTTGCTACTACAAATCTCATGAAATGTAATCCTATCATCATTCATCTTATTCATTCCTACTAGGTACTGTCTTGCACTTCTTTTGCACATGTTATGCTTGCAGCTTGTTCGTTCTTAGCACCTCAACTCTTCTCTTCTTTCGTTCATACCGCTAACCATTTCTATCATATATACCATGAATGAATATTAGTTTCAGCATCGTTGGTTCAACGCAAATGAGTTTTTGATTCATATAAGGTGTTTGCAAAACTACAATATTGAGTCAGTCATAAAAAACAGTCAATCTTAACTTACCTATATAATAGGGATAAGTTTCCTTCTGATTTCTTTGTGAAATTACCATTTGTTATAATTAAATCCCAAAAAATGTTGAAAGAATCACTGAATATTCTCATATTTTGTTGCAAATTATAGAAACCAGTTTACATGCCTATGGGTATTTGGATTTTTGCTTTTGTAGGAATGTAGATCAAGGTTTTCAAACCCGGACCGTTCATTGAACCGTAAAAGGGAGAGATTCAAGATTTTTGAGGTCGAACTAAGGTCGAATCGGGGTCGAACCAGGATCGAACCTTGATAACGTCATAATTAATTTAATAATTAATTAAAGCCTAAATATAGATATTAAATTTATAAAACTACCAAAATTGACAATATATCTATACATGTGAGGGAAATTTAATAATTTTTAAGCATATATTTAATAATTAAATAAGAAAGTTAATAAAATAAAATAATAACTGATGTGTAATGAAAATCCAAGCCTTGTCTCGTCCATATGAGTCGTCCAAAGAAAAGAGAGGAAGAAGGAAGACCCTCGCTCGAGTTCAACATCGTCCGTCCGTCCATAAAGGACGGATGAGATTACTACACCATGAACATGTTTAGCCTTGGATGAACATATCTCCACCAGGTGTGAGAGATATCGAACCGTTGCTGGTCAAGTCCAACCGTTGTAGAATGCAGACTCAGATAATGTAACTTCCATAGCCGTTATGGAAGTTACCTCCGAGCCTTTTGGACTCCTCAACAATAGGAACGGTTACTAAACAAATAACCGCTCCCCGCATGCTATATAAACGCTCGCCAACGAAAAAGTAAGGGTCTGATTCGGAGATTTCCAATTTACTGAGAATCACAAAAAATGCTAACTTTACCATCGGAGGGTTCTTGGCTGGCTTCCACCGGTCTCCTCTGATTTTCTGTTTATTTTCTCAGGATTCAATCACCGACTCATCAACATCTGGGACTTTCAGCCCACTGATATCACAGGATTCATCAATAACCATGAAAACATTAAAATTTATGATTTATTTTTGAAGTAAAGTTGAATATCTTTGAAGGATTTTAATTATAATTTTTTTTTATTCCTTGTAAGAGATGGATAATTTAATTAAGTAGAATAAAATTGTGTTAAGTTGTTTTTATAAAAAAAAAAATGCTAAGGGGTTCACGGTTCTTGCCAACAGTTCATGCAGTCCAACCCCGGTTTTAGGGGTTTACAGAATTAACAAAAAATCCAATTTTTTATGCTTAAAAAACCAGTTTTCATCCTAGTTTCCAGTTTTCACGGTCCGACCTCCGAGTCCGGTCCAAGTCTAAAAACCTTGATGTAGATTTCGTAAGTATCCACATCCTTGAAAAAAGTTTATGTTTTATATAAAATTAACAGTTTTATCCCGTTCATCTATGTGTTTTAACTTTTAACCAATAAAAATAAAACTATTCTTACTTAACCAAAAAATATATAAAATGAAATGTGATATTTTATTTCTTTGTATCTCCTCTTGCGATTGGGTTAAATGCCAAAAGAAAGTAAATTAATATTATTGACAAGACATGGTGTTGTGATATGTCATGAAGAACAATAGTTTTTAATTATTATTTCTGTATTATATGAAATGTTAGACTATAGTTTATATAATTTTTCTCATTAGTTGTTTGTAATTTTTTTTTTTTTTTAAAAGCGTCTTGATATTGTCTTTATAAATCTAAGGACATTGATTATTAAAATTAAAATCTAAGGACATTTTGGAAATAATAAATGATTCCTATAATATTCTTGGGAATAAACCAAATATAGATTCTCATATTTCTTAGAATCTAAATATATTACTAATCAATTCTAAATAAAAATAAAAATACTATTCAAACCAAATATAGGAATAGTTATGCTCTTAAATCGTAAGAATCATTTACAGTTGATTAGTAGTGTTTATTTTTAATAAAATAAATATTAAACGACGTGTCATTGTATACATATTTAGATTTGGACAAAATTATTTCTTAACAATAAACCAATCTATTTCGAGTAAAACATAATAGTATACCCTAAATCATATGATGGAGACTGATGAGTCACAACTAATAGCAAGTTACACTTCATTGTAATTTAATATCCCCAATTCAATTAGTTATGGGTCTTTATGGGTCTTCATTTTTTTTTTTTTTTTTGCTAAGAGGTCTCAACGGGTCTTCACAACTATACATATTGAATCATTTTATAACATCTTAGTATAAACAATAAAAGGACTCATTGTTGATATTTTAAACCCTTAATGCATTTTTTTTTTTTTTTGAGACAAACCCTTAATGCATTTAAGTTGCTTACACATACTACTATTTTATTTCCATCACACTTGTGGTATACAGCTCAAATATTTTAATACTCTGTCTTTGTTGCTGGTGATAACATTTTAAATACAATGTGGACTCTATACATTTTTTTTTTTTTTTTTTTTTGAGAGAAGACTCTATACATAGTTAAAAGATTCCAAATCAATCTTATAATAAAACTATATGAAACCACCAAAGGCATAATGGAACGGACGAATCCAACTGTCAACATAACTACTTAACTGTCAATTAGCCCTACATTGTAAAAGAGGTCTTTTTAAGCATATTAACAACGTTCATATATTACAATACATTGATAAGAACACACATTAAACACTTGATTTTAGCCAAAAGGCCATAAATACCGTATACATAATCTTTTTAAACAAACTACAATAGCTATTTCTTCAAAGGGTAAAACTTAGGTACAGTACTTTAGGTGCAGTACCTTAGATTACCTTTTTAAAACTCTACCACATGTCTTATTAACATTTTCATTAAACAGTGTTAGAGACCAACTATCTCCTGTTAGAAAATTCATCTAAAGCACAAACCAATTTGCACAGGACCCAGCATAAACCCACTGAATTATTGAAACCCAAACATAGACGGTAGACCCATTAAATTATTGAAAGAAAATTTAGCATAGAAAAGATAGATCAAAGAGAGAGATTACGGGATCTAAGAGGGTTAGAGGGAGAGAATGAAGTGGAGATAGATCAAGATGAGAGAATGAAAGAGCAGCTGATCCGCCATGGCTAGCTCCCTCAAGCTTTTCTCTTAGCCTAGACCCAAAATCAAGACCATCCTTCACTGCCACAGCCACTTGCCATCGCCACCCCAAAGTTTCTCTTTCATTTTCTCTCATCTCGATTTGTCTCTGCTTCTTTCTCTCTAAAACCCCCTTGAGTTCTTTGATTTTTCTCTCTTTAATCTACCCAAATCTCTCTTCGATCCAACTCATAAAATAAAATAAAACAAAATCAAAATAAATCAACCTCAAAGCCAAGAATTTCACACAAAATTGAACCTTAGGCTTGAGATTGGACATGTCACCAAAGATAGTAAGGAAACGAAGGGGGAGTACTACAAGGGTGAGAGGAAGGAGGTTCGCTAGTGGTGGGACCTAGGTGGGGCTTAGTTGGTGGTGGGCCATTGGAGGACGAGAGCCAAGGTTGCCAAAGTGAGAGGGAGGTCGTCGAAAACCCTCTCTTTGACTCCAGTGCTACTGTTGCTCAGTTGTGGTGATATGGTTTACAGAGAGAAGAGCTTGAGAAGCTGTCCATAGTGGGCTGAAAGAGCTTTGGCATTCTGCGTTTCTTTGATTTCAGGGGAATAGAGTTTTTTTTTTTTTTTTTGGTGATTAACGCCCTTTAGCCGTGATTATTAAATAGCCATGTATTAGAATTTTAAAAGGGGAATCTAAGTTACTGCACTTAAGGATCTGTATTTAAGTTTGTCCTTCCTCAAAATGTTAAAAAGATTTTAAATTCAAGATCTCGTGAATATCACGAAACTTTAAAAACCACTTAGGCTCCATTTGGATCACATTTGCGTCTGTTGCGTTTGCGTTTTTGCCTTTTTTTTTCTCAGCTCAGCGCCTCTTGCACTGTTCATGGGATATGAACAGTACAAATAGGCAAATGAACAGTAATTTTTTTTTACTGAAGTAGGTAGAATGAACAGTAATTTTAAAAGTGAACAATAACTGAAAAATATTTTTTTTATTATTTTCAATTTTTAATTTTCAATAAAATAAGTAACATACAAACTCACACTTAACTAACCTTTACCACAAAAGTTGTGACACTAGTCTCTCTAAAAAAAATTCGCACGAGTCAAGTCAATTTTGAAGCGTTTTGTACTGTTGTTGTACACGGTACACCAATTTTGATTTTTGACCACAATAATGTCCTGAAATACCCACTGTTGTATAAAACGACAACGTTTATAGTTCTTTAATAAAACCGCGACAACGAGCCGAATAAAAAAATAAGAAGGTACTATAATTATAATATCTGAGCCGATAACTTTCCTCTCCACCTTGTTCGTTGGATCGTCGAAAAAACGAAACCTAATACTACTTTCCTTATTAATATTGTTTTCGGTTTTTCTTTTTTCCTAACATTACTTTTATCAGACACTTTATTAATCTCTATCCATTTGTTCTATTCAAATGTTGTACTACCGAATTCTGTTACAAAACACCATTAGCTAGGGATTTTTCTTTTTCTTTTCCTTCAGTTTCTCCTCGTATAGACATTAATGTTGTTATAGCTATTTTGCAATTTCGGAGTTAGTGATTTTATTTTTAATTTTTAAGAAAAAATGGCTTCGAGTTTCGATCGGTGGGAAAAGGATCCATTCTTTTCTGCCGCCGAAGAAGTTCAAGAATCTGCCGACAGGTAACCTTTTTTCTTTTTTGTTAAAATTATTGTTTCTTCGAGTTTTGAATTGTGATTCGTATGTTTTAGGTTGTATTTTTTTGGGCATAAAAATCATGTTACATGGTTTAATTAGCACATTTTGAGGCCCCAGATTTAATTTAGTAGCTCATGATTAAGGTTATTTTTGGGGCCACATTTTTAGGGTTATTTACTACAGATTCTTATTCAGAAATTGCTGGGTTTGGGCTTGTTTGTTGTTAATTTTGTGTAAACTTGTTTAATTAAAAAAAAATTTATGGTTGTGAAGGATGGAATCGACGTATAGAACATGGGTTCATGCGCAGAAAGAAAATTCTGGTGTGTGGGATTCGGAAGAACTCCGCCGGGATCTTCAAACTGTCCTTGGTACCACCAAATGGCAGGTAATCTCCCAATTTTGTGTGTGCGTGTGTGAGCGAGTATGTTGGATATTCATTTGACTCTGGCTGTACTTGTATCAGTATAGTGAGGATTAGGATCCTCTAAAGTTCTTAGGTAACTCCTCCACTATCCTATCAATTCATTTGTAATTGAGTGGTCTACACCAATGGTAATAGTTAATGTTTGATTTAAATGTTGATGATGTGGAAAAATTCAATCTATACATTGCAAAATTGATGGATAGGACTTTATTATTCTATGGTGGTGATATCCTAATAGGTATAGTGTCAATGTCTAATTGAATAAATTTGGGTGGGTAATGTAGTTGGAGGAGTTTGAACGGGCTGTCCGGTCAAGTTATGGTAAAAGCTCATCAAATGACGATGCAAGAGGCAGGCACCGTGAATTTATTGTTGCAATTGAAGACCTGGTTTCGAAAGTTGAAAATTCATTACAGGAATCAGCTACTTCACAGGGCAAGGCATCATTGCCTTGGGTGCGTTTAGATGAAGGAGAAAGCATTGAACTTGCATTGTTTCTTTCGGGACCATCAACAACATACGAAAACAAAAGTAATGTAAAAAGTCATGGAAGGGATACTGAGAATGGAGATTCCGCAGCTGATTTTACAAAAAACTCACGCCATTCAGTTGAGTGCGGTTCTATGGAGGCTGGGGATGGTAAGTCACTTGGGCATAGGAGGACTGCTAGTGCTAGTGCTGACATTGGTGCTTGGAAGATTTTGGTTCCTGATGAGGAATGCCAACAGTCAAATGGGCAGACTGTGTTACCTGTACGGAAGATACCAAGTTTTTCAGGATTCCTAAATTCCGTGGAATCTGTATCCAAGTTGAAATTGTCAAAGAATGGCTTCAGAAAGTGGAAGGCAATGGATTGCCAACAGGAAGCTGATACTGAATTATTGCGACCTCCTCAATTGCCTAGGGTGTGTGTTTAATTTTTCTTTTCTGAGCTTAAGACTGTTTTTGAAGTCGCCTTTTTGATTTCTATGTTTTCTGAGTCGTATTAATATTGGTTTAATACCTATTTTTTCTAAAAGGGAAATATTATATGCTATGAAAGAAGTAAGAGTTGCCTGGATAGTTGTGATGATTGTTATGATAAGCAACTTTATGGCTGGTATGGAGCTATTCAGAGGCAGCTCCAAAGGTCTCAGTACCTGATGCAATATAGCCGGCCTGTTCAAGTAACTTTTTGGATTGTTTTTCTCCTCTGCTTGATTGGTAAGATTTCCTGAATCTTCCACAAACTGTTTTTCTTGTGTTATTAACCTCATCTCACTCAAATGTCCATACATGCACACTTTTATACATCCCCCTCTCCTTGCATGTACCTCTTGGTTCTTATGTTTTGTTATTTTTTGATAGGTACTTATGTTTTGTTATTGGATATCCTGTTTAGTTTTTGATGATACATAAGCATATTTTATGATTAACAAGCCTTGTCTATGAACTTGAAACCTGCCACATCTGTTGTCAAAATTGTATGTGCAATAAAATTACCAAAAATGTTTCCATGTTAGTTCTTTTTTACAAATCACCATGGCTTGTACATGGTTAAGTTTCTTTTCGTACATTAATCTATCTCAAACTTCACTCATGATTTAGCAGGAAGGACTATAAGATGATAGTTTGCATCCTAGATTGAGATTCATCATTTGCAAACACCCATTCCCATGTTTCCAAATGATATGGATAGGGTTGAAAGATATGAAAGCAAAACTTTAAAGTCTGATCTGTTTCTATCACATCAATGATTTTGCAAATTAAATGGATTATGGCATGTCAGCAAGTGCTGTTTATTTGCCTGGTTTCTGTTGAAGGAAGACACTAGAGTAATGTGGCACTAGTCAGTTTACCTAGCCTACCATAACGCTTGTTTACAAGATGCCTTCCTCATTTCCACACCAATAATTACTAATTCAAAGGTCATTTTCTTATGCATTTTTGAGTGATTTCTGAAAGCTTGTTTGAACGTGTGTTCTACTACTAATTTAGCAAATGGAAAATTGAAAGTGATAATGGAATGGGGGCCACACACACCAAAATTGAGAAAGCCAAACAATGGCGCTGAACAATCGAGAACTGTATTTACGTGAAAAGCCGTTCAATGTGATGGAAAAACATATATAACATATGTGGAATAATTTTTATGTGTAATAGTCCAGGAAAAATTGTGATTAATGGCTTATTATGGCTTATTGTGGCACATATATATTTTTTTTTGAGCCAATTCGTACTGCATTCAATCACATTGCTCTGCATGAATCTTTTAAAATGGACTACAAGGAGATTTTGCCACAAGAATAGTATATATTAGCAAGGATTTTTAATTTCTACTATGATATGCAAAGATGCTGCTGCCTCTCAGCTCCAATTGTCTTGATTTTGTATATCAACCCAGTATAATTTGTTTGTTTTATTCATTATTGAAAATTTATAATTTGGCCTTTTGGCATGTTGGACTGTCTAAGGCCGCTGTTATCTATCATTGTTGGAAAATTTAGGATTTGGTTTTTTGCTCAAATTTTTAAAGTTCCTTGCAATTCTATACCCAAAATTGGATTAAAGCTTTCTATAATTCTATAATTAGCAAAGGGGGGTTGTGGGGGGGGGGGGGGGGGGGGTATGTGTCCTTGGAACTTTTCTTTTACAGAGGCTTATGCTTTTTGTTTCTCTCTGCAGTTTTAATTGCACTGCGTGCAGTGTAGAAGGATCTACCCATGTTCGTCTGGCATTTTGTAGTTTGTGGCAGTATTTGCATCGGTGGATCTTCAGGAATGTAATACACATTGTTTAGGTTGTCACTGGTTTTAGATGAAAGGTAGTTCTTGTCTTTTTCTCACACACGGTATCATGTTTTAAACATGCAAGTGCTAGGTGATTACTTCAGAGTTAACACCCTAGCATTTTTAACATCCCCTCCCCACTCTTTTATTTAGCTATTTTATATTTTTTTTCCTTTCCAATTTTGATTTCTTCAATGAGGGGTAAACTCTGTTGTATATCATATGAGGCATGGAGATGGCAAAGAAAGTTGGCATAAGGTTGCAATTTAAAACATTTTAGCTTTCTGCTACTTAATGATGTAAAAATATATATAAGCATTTGTATTTGTAACTGACCCTGTTTGTGTAGCTTTTGCAATTGTATAAATATTGAGACGTGCATGTAGTTGGTACATCAAACACTCTTAATGAAGACAATTGTGTAAATATGTAGTTGAAAGACTGAGATTTAAATGCCTTTGTCCTTGTTTGTGTTTGTAATCTGTTCCGTAAGTTTCCATCGGATAATGGATATAGTATGTATGGTAGGGAAACTGCATCAGATCATTGATATAACAAGAAAGCAGCCAAACATTAGTATGAGCGGACTTTATCCTCTCCATTCATCGCATGACTATTGACTACTCAACTATTTTTGTCATCTTGTTAGTAGTTGGTACAGATTACATCAATGTTCTCTACTGGTGCAATTTTATTGGATTCGTCTTGGGGATGGCCAGGGATCTAGCGACAAGAGTTTTGTATGCAATTACTTGGTCATGACTAGCATTTGTTAGCTTGCTTTATCTAGTAGTAGAAGATTTTCAGACCCCGAAAATCCTACACCTATGGTGGATTGAATCTCAAACTTTCACCATAAAGGTGAAGAGAATCACTAGGTTATAAGACCGTTGATTAGCTCGTGTTATCTAATTGATTAGTAGGATTAGATGTTAACTCCCATTTGTTTTGTTAGCTTTCGTTTATCAACTGATCAGTCCGAATCAGATCAATATCTTAGAGAGGTTGTAAAGAGATGGTTTCGAATGTTTGCTGCAACTAGCATTCTCAATATTTGTAGCTATTTGCAGACTGTTGAGTTTCATTTCTAGATTATTTATTGTTGAATCATTGGATGTCCGTATGAATGAATGCCGACAAAACCAATTGCATTGAGTTGAAAAGCCGACCCCAAAAAGGACAGTGCAGTGCAAAAATCCCTCCAAAAACCAACGCATCTACATTGAACACTGCTATATAATTGGAAAATTATTGATTCACGCTTTCTGATATACGCTGTACACACTTTCACACCAGGGGTATGCATTTTTCATGAATGGCCATATTTAACACATGATACATGTCCCTCTTTCATATATGTAGTTTTCACGCTTGTCCTGTGAAATATGGTAGTATTAATATGAGAAAGCTTTTTTTTCCTCCCTTTTAGCTAAAGACATAAGATAGCATCTAGTAGCACAATAGTTTCTAAATGATCATTTCCATCATTGCATTTATTCAATATGAGCATCCATAAATTAAGAGCTAAACCTCTGGTAGATAGAGCTCTCAAAAGTAGACAAACACAGAGATAATTATGGATAGTGGTTGATTATTAGAAGAGAAGATCTAATAGGTGATCTGGGTTGCTCTGGTAAGGTATCTGTAACAGAAGAAGGAACCAGCAACCAGGAGTGGGACAAAGAACTCGACAAAAGCGGCATACTTGGGCATGCCATCATTCTTGATCACAAAAGCACTCATCTCTTTCTTCTTGGACTCCTTGGAGGGAACTTCCTTGGAGTCTTCATCTTTGAAAGTGTATCCTTGAAGAACACCCACCTGGTATTTCCGGAGCAAGTTTTGAGCAGCCTTGCTGTGTCCTATAACCTCAAAGTCCTTGGTGGCATCCTTCCCTGCTGACTCTATCAGCACCTCATCTCCTCCTGGGTGTTCCTCCAAAAACTTGGTCACGTTCAATACCTGAAAAAATAGTTAATCTTTGTTATAACCAGCTTGAACACATTTGAGAGAGAGAGAGAGAGAGAGAGAGAGAGAGAGAGAGGAGGATGATTTACTCTGCCATTGATGACAAACCAGCAATCTTTCTTTGATTTGTGCTGGGCAACCTGGGAGAGGGTGAACACTCTTTCTGCCATAGTTTACTTGATTCTAAATCGCTGCGAATTGATGTGTTTTAAGTGAGTGAGATTGTGAGAAACTTGATGTTGATTTTAACTAGTAAGAAGTGAGTGTGAAATTTGTAGGAAAAGAAAGGAGGGGTTTGGTAAGCACTATGCTCCATGCACGCCCAACTACAAGGAGGGGTTTGGTAAGCACCATGGACTGCAAGGTGAGGATATATTATTTAGTCATCTTGTTCGATTATTCACGTGGGTGTAGAGTGTAGACTTTGAGGTGCCTAGTACTTTCGATTTTTGAACTAAAAGTTTCAATTTGGAACATGTTGATTTGTTGGAAATTCGGAATGTCACGATCAGAGCAGGTGACTTTTATTTATATATTTATTTTTATTGCCGAGTAGATAGGTAGTTTATTTTATTAATGTTTTTTTTTGGAGTTTTATTATTATTATTATTATTATTATTATTATTATTATTATTATTTTCAATCAATGAGATATGAGTGCACATTTTAATATTATTGTTATCACGTTCACGTTTAATTAAAGGACAATTAAGTAATATAATTAGAATTTGAGCCATTCTAAATTAAAATTCTGTAGTTTCCATTGTTACAAACGTAATATGTTGACCTTCAATGACACTAGTTTTTTTCACCTATGCCAATGTATTGCCATAATGCATACGTGAAAGCATTTCTTGGATCAAAATATATATAGCGTGTAAGACATTTTGTTGCTTGATTCAAGATTCTTGGGGTTCACACACTCCACTATTGCCGTAGCCCTGATGCTCCCAGGAAAGAAGAAGCGCCACTGAAGCAATTGGCACTATCCATGCAGAATCACAATGCTAACCATAAGTAGGGTCCACCTGCTGACTAATATTGTCCAAAAATTCTTTAAACCATGTAGATTTTTCCAAAATAGCTATGAATCATCATGGAGAGTAATCTGGTTTTATATTGGTTTCTTCTGTTATGAAAGCATCATTACCTTACTCGAATTTGAAGATAGGAAGGAAGCATTACATGCATGAAACAATGGATTACTCAAGTCTCATGATCATCTTCAGGATTTATATGCCAATTTTTATTTCACAAGATGTTCAAATACATTTATACCATCCTCACAAGTTCCTCTGTTTAAAAAATCAGTTCAATGCAATCTTTCTGAAGAACCAATTTAGTGCGAAAAGCTCTAAATTTGCACTTGGCAGCCTTCTACATTGAGTACAATATGCTATTCAGTCACTGCATTAAAGAGGAGATTCCAAAATGCAAAGCTATTGCGAAGCACGAACTTCCTGGGTGCTTTTTGATAACCCTTTGAACGATGCACCATCACTATGATCCTTTTTGTCAAATTCCATACCTTGAAACGTGACCCTAGATGTTCGATACTTACTGCCAAAGGCAGTGCCAAAGCCCCATCCAAGGCCTAGTCCAACCCCACAGCCTCCACCTTTAAAACAAAATTCCAATGTCATTGACTACGTGTGTTAAAACAAACACAACACATTCCATTACTTAGTTATACTATGATGGATTGACTAAATATTTTGTTTCAATCAAGAGGGTGTTAATTGCATACCTACGCCGAGGCCGAAGATATTCACAGGCATGCCTACAGAAAGAAATATCACAAATCAGCTGTTTGGTAACAGAAACATAAATAATGAAAGAATTTCAAAATAAGTTCCATCATTTGCGTTCAAAGTAAGAATGCATTTGAAAAAATCACAGAAATTAAAAGGTGGCTCCTACAGGTGCATGAAAAACAAAACCGTTCTAAAATCTAAGATTGCAAATATGTGTCTAAGCCAAACATCAAGAACCTGCCAGTTGTCTCCTTACTAGGAAAATTGTTTGAATTTGTAACCAATTGTCCACATAGAAGTGATACATGACAAAATGGACACTGCTGCTTGACCTTGAGCTACTAGTTTTCAGGGAGAGTGTATGGGCCTAATGATGACAATCAGCGGGGTGCACTGTGGGAGGAGCTTACAAGGATGCACTCCAGATGGAACACGGCATGGTGAGTTTTTGGGGATTTCAATAACATTCGATATCCGAGTGAGAGATTTGGTTGTGAGGCTTTTAGTCTGGCTATGTTTGCTTTTTCAGACTTCATCGAGGCTAATTACCTCGTGGACTTATCTCTTGAAGGGGCTTCGTTTACTTGGTTTAGAGATTCGAGGTCCGGTTGTATGTCAAGAATTGATAGAACCTTGGCATCGGTGGATTGGGTAGATCACTTTGGAAACGTGTCTCAAAGGGTACTCCCTCGTGTTAGTTTCTGATCATTGCCCTATTTTGGTGGTGGCTGGTAGTGTTAATAAAGGCCGGAGTGCCTTTAAGTTTGATAATGTGTGGTTGAAGGAAGAGGGTTTTGTAGAGAGGGTTCGGTAATGGTGGAATGGGTATTGCTTTTTGAGTTCTCCTAGCTTTATTCTGGCTTGTAAATTAAAAGCGCTTAAGGAAGATTTGAAGGGGGGGAATAAGGAGGAATTTGGGGATCTGGCATGTAGGAAGAAATGTCTTTTATCTGAATTGTTGGGTTTGGATGCTAAGGAGGACTTGTCAGGTCTTTCTCAGGAGGATCAAACTTGTCGTATTCAGATTAAAGGTGAGATTGCACATCTTGCCTCTTTGGAGGAAATTTCTTGGAGACAAAAGTCCTAGTTGTTATTTGTGAAGGAGGGGGACAATAATACTCACTTTTTTCATCGGGTTGCAAACTCCCATAGAAGAACTAATCATATTCGGGGTATAGAGGTGGATGGTGTCCTCTATGAGGATGGGGAAGAGGTGCGGTCTAAGGTGGTCCATTTTTATCAGAGTCTGTACACTGAGTCTGATACTTGGCGCCTTTCTATGGATGGATTAGAGTTTGCTAGAATTGAGGAGGATGAGTGGCTTGAATTAGAGAGGGATTTTTCTAAGGAGGAAGTGGTAAAGGTTCTTCAAGAGATGGAGGGTGACAAAGCCCCAGGTTCTAACGATTTCACTATGGCATCTTTTAAAAAATGCTAGAGTGTAGTGGAAATAGATGTCATGGCTT
Organism: Quercus tomentella; assembly: GCA_028535165.1. Classification (NCBI taxonomy): domain Eukaryota; kingdom Viridiplantae; phylum Streptophyta; class Magnoliopsida; order Fagales; family Fagaceae; genus Quercus; species Quercus tomentella. Next base: position 3,451,417 of record JAPQVY010000155.1, on the reverse strand, counting down.
TTTTTGATCATTTCCATAAGAGCTCAGAGTTTGAACGGTCTCTGAATGCTTCTTTTCTATCTCTGATTCCCAAGAAAAATAAAGCATTGAATATCAAAGATTTTAGGCCCATTAGCTTAGTGGGCAGTGTGTATAAACTTTTGTCTAAGGTTTTGGCTAACAGATTGAGGAGGGTGCTAGATGAACTTATTTCGGAATCACAGAATTCTTTTGTTGGCGGCAGACAGATTTTGGACTCAGTGCTTATTGCTAATGAATGCTTAGACAGTAAACTGAAGTGTCATACTCCGGGGGTGGTGTGTAAGTTAGACATTGAGAAAGTGTATGATCATGTGAATTGGGACACTTTGTTTTATCTGTTGGAGAGGATGGGCTTCGGGGATAGATGGAGGAGATGGCTAAAGACTTGTGTCTCTACTGTTCGCTTTTCTGTTCTAGTTAATGGATCTCTTGTTGGTTTCTTTGGTAGCTCTAGAGGCCTTAGACAAGGTAATCCTTTGTCTCCCTTTCTCTTTCTTTTGATCATGGAGGTTTTAAGTCGTATCCTGAAGAAAACTGAGGAAGGTGGTTTCATTCAGGGTTTTCTGGCGGGTCCTATTAACTCTATTGGTATTCGTGTTTCTCACCTGTTATTCGCTAATGATACCGTTCTTTTTTGTGATGCCTCTAGAGAGCAGATTCTTTCTATTAGATTGGTTTTGACTTGTTTTCAAGCTTTTACTGGTTTGAAGGTGAATGTGGGGAAAAGTGAAATTGTCCCTATTAGGGAGGTGCAAAACATTCAGTCTTTGGCTAATATTCTTCAATGCAAGGTTGCCTATGATTTACTTGGGTATGCCATCGGGAACTTTGTATAAAACAGCCTCTATTTGGAATCCGATCCTTGAGAGGATGGAAAAGAAGCTTTCAGGATGGAAGCGGCTTTATTTGTCAAAGGGTCTTGTTGAAAAGTACCCTTTCAAGCCTTCCGACTTATTACCTTTCCCTTTTTACTATCCCCAAAGCTGTGGCGACTAGATTGGAACGCATTTAGAGGAACTTCTTATGGGGTTCATCAGTTGAGTGTTTCAAATATCCTTTGGTGGCTTGGGAAAAAGTTTGCTTACCGCGTGAGTTGGGTGGTTTGGGAATTCGGAATTTGGTGTCTTTTAACCAGGCCCTATTAGGGAAATGGCTTTGGAGGTATGGCCAAGAAACCACTCATTTGTGGTGAAGGGCCATTGCCATGAAATATGGGGAGAGAAAAGGGGGTTGGTGCACTAGAGCTTGTAGTAGGGCTCATGGTTGTGGGTTATGGCGGAGTATTAGCGAAGGGTGGGAAAATTTCACTAAGCATTTCTCTTTTGTGGTGGGGAATGGGTCTCGTATTCTTTTTTAGCATGATAAGTGGACTGATGATGTTCCTCTTAAAATTCTTTATCCTCAGCTTTTTTTGTGTTCAGCCAATAAGGAGGCTTGCATTTCTGATGTGTTAAGCCCTTCAGTGGGTGATAATGACAGAATGTGGAGTTTAAGATTTTATAGGGATTTTAATGATTGGGAGTTAGCGGATTCCTACTCCCTTTTTCATTTCATCCAAACCTGAATTCCTAGGGGCGAAGGGTGTGACAGGCTTTGCTAGGATTTTAATGGAAGTGGGAAGTTTGATACTCGGTCTTTTTGTCATAAGATTCGAAATGCAGCTCCTTCCACTTTCCCTTGGAAGGGCATTTGGAAAGTTAAGGTTCCTAAAAGGGTGGCTTTTTTTATGTGGATAGCAGCTCATGGTCAGATTCTAACCTTGGATAACCTTATGCTTCGTGGTTGCCCTTTGGCGAATCGTTGTTGTATGTGCTGTTGTAATGCGGAATCTGTGGATCACCTGCTATTTTTTTGTCCGACAGCTCATTCTTTGTGGATGTATATGCTTCGGTTGTTTGGGATTGATTGGGTCATGCTAGGTTTAGTTGTGGTCCTATTATTTTGTTGGTATCATTGGCTTGGGAAGCATAGTTCTGATATTTGGAATCTGGTTCTAGGCTGTTTAATATGGATTATTTGGATTGAAGGAATCAGCGGTCTTTTGAGGATGAGGGGAAAACTGTGGTTCAGTTATTAGAGCTTTGCCAGCGGACCCTCTTTAATTGGTCTTAGTGTTGGGGTTTCTTGGATTGTTCTACCCTTATGGATTTTCTTTCGTCTTTTAGACTAGATTAGGGGCTACTTATGTCTTTTTGTTCCTTTTTTTCTTTTGTTCACTACCGTGAACTCTTTGCTGTTTTTCTTGCTTTTCTTTTATTAATAATATTCTCTTCTTACTTATCAAAAAAAAAAGTTTTCACTACATGTCGAACTCTCAGCTTTCCAATACCTCAACTAATAATTCTAAGTTGCCTTCAACTGAAATACCTATATTATTTCACCTGGCCAAATCTAACCCCCTTGAGAAAAATCTGCAATTACCTTTTCTTTCATTCAGTGTCCATTTTCCCCCAACCACAAATGGATTCCATTAACTTCACCTGGACACCTATCCTTGGAAAATCTCCAATATTAAATGACCAAGGTCTCCTGTTATAGCTAAGTCTAACTTCATTTCCAGTGTGAAAATTGAGTTGAAGTCCATTGAACCAGATAGAAATTCTTTCCAGTCACATCTATAAGTTGATACACCTAACATTTTCTATTCCACAAGACTCAGATATCAATGCACCTATTTAAGTATTATCAATTGATATCAAGAAGATATAATACAACTTCAAATTAATGGAAAAGACCGAAAAAACCAAAAATCCTTTGCTAGAAAGGATCCAAATTAGTCCAATGAGATAAACCAGAATCACGAGATGAAAGACAAGCCTAAATGCACCTCCCCACCAAAATCACCCTTTTAAGTGAAAGAAGGACACACTTTCTAGATGATCTGTTTCATTGTTGCGATAAGCATACTAGACAAAACACAACTATCCCCGAAACCAATTTACAGAAACCTTCTTCAACTCATTAATTGACATGATGATTTATATGACCATCCACTTGTATTTCAATCAAATGACCCCAAGCAAAATGCTTTAATCTTTAGAAAGAATGCTTCAAACAAAACAACAGTAAACACCTTTCTTCATATTCTGTTAATTGTAATGAACACATGCTTTAAATCTTTGGCAAGCAATAAGGCCTAGTCAATCTAACATGCCCAAATCTTTTCCTTTCTTTTTTTTTAAAATACAAGTTCCGACCTTGACTAGTCTGTTGAGGATCCATAATCGACCCCAAAATGAGTCTAGGACTTGATTGTTGTTGTTTAATTGACCCCAAAACGAGACTAAGACTTGGTTGTTGTTGTTGTTGTTGTTTACTGAGCAAAAATGCTCATAATATTTCCAAATAACTATGATTTGTGAACGAAATTCAATTACACACTAACCATATGCTCCAAGATTAAACATAACCAATGCACACCCAACAAAGAAAAAATAAATAAATTAATAATCTAAAAGATTGAAATGTGAAAAACAAAATTAAAAGTTTGTGAAAGTGAAAGCGATAAAATTAGTACAGACCTCCGAAACCCCAGCCAACTCCGAAACCACAACCGACACCGAAACCTGAACACAAGAATGTCACAGAGGACTGCAAAATTAGTTACAGACCAAAACAACCTAACTAAAAAAAAAAGGGTCTGTGAAACGAATCGGTTTGAATAATTGTATGCATTAGAAATACAAATACCAGTACGTACCAAATCCGATACCAGCTCCATTGAAATTTGTAAGCACCATAATATTATTCGCTTTTGCGATTGAAGGGCTTTCTTTCCTGTGTTAATTTTTTTCGTTTTTATGATTTTGCAGAAAGAGTTAAATGAAATTACGGGAATACCCATTCGTATTTTTCATAATAACAATTTGATCCTTCGTTCCATAATCCAAATATCCAATCCTTCTCATCGTCCTCACGTGGGGCCATTTTGATTTTTTTTTTTTACTTTTTTTTTTTAATTTTTTTGAGATAAGATAATATTTTAAATTTATGATATTTGCTATATGATGATTGTTTTTTATTATGACAAGCTACCAATTGATTTTTGATGTAGACCATTAAATACCAGACCTCATATCCATGCTTTAATTTTTTAGTTTAGATTTGTCAAGAACTTTTCCAATTTTCAAGTTCTTTCTTTTATTATTAAAATTGGAAATGACGCTTACCAAAGCTTGGGAAAGTTGAGTTGCAAACAAAATGAGTAGTTTATTCATTTAATTTTAAGTATAACCATCATTTTGGTTCATAACATTTGTTTAATGTATCAAAATGATCCCTAATATAGTGTCAAAAATAAAAAGTTCATTGTTATCAAATAAATAAATAAATAGTTCTTATCATTGACCAATAGAGGGAAAAACTAAGGTGGCTAACATGATAGGTGAATTGAGTGACCACCTTGGAAGTGAAGGTGAACACTTTGACGGATATCCATGCCCTCCAATCCCAAACAAATCATTGATACAAAAATAGTGGAAACTAATTTAATCATGAGCTATCTCATGTTGTATTCCCTTGAGAGGGCCAAAAGGTAAGGTAGGTGTATTAAGTGACCACCTTCCACGGCCTATTCAACAATTTTCTGCAATCCAAAACAAGAGACAAAGTTGAAATAAGGTTGTAATGTTAGCACGGAAATCACAAAAAAATACAGTTCAACTCTAGGATTATACTTCCATAGTTCATTTGCAAAGCCATAATAAGCTCACGGCTTTTCATCAAAATAACAGTAATAATTCCACGTTTTACTGCCCACAATTAGATTTGGTTGCTCTTGATATCCTTAATTTTAGAACAGTAATAGTACACATTGGGTGTGCGGGACGCACAATGCCACGTCAGATGAAATCATGTTTTATAATTATAACTGAAATCATGTTTTCAAAATACAATTTCACAAAGAGTATGTATGGATTAGCCCTAATTTTAAGAAAAAGTCTTCACTTCAATTCCCATGCACATAAAAAGGGGAAATTTTTAGGCAGTCCAGTATAAATAAGTTCAAATCTTACATCGGCCTCATATGTACGGAAAGCATGCTATAAGCTACAATTCAACTATTTCACTCAAACAATTAGAATGTGCAACGCGCACAAAGCTTTATCCTCTAAAATAAACAATCTACTTCTCTATCTAATTTTCTTTACATTTATTTGAATCATGCCCTATATAACCAAACCATTTCATCACAAAAAATTCTTTCTGCATTATCTTTTATCAACTTGTTGAGCGTAGCTGATTTAGCTTTATACATTCTGCTCATTTGCCGAAATCCTTTAACCTGAAACCAACAATCCTGAATCTTTAGTAAATTACTGACCTATTGAGTTTGAACAATGTGATCAATAAGTTCATTGCTAAAGTTTTGGTTAATGCATGTCGATGCACTAGCAAATTAGATAGGCTTTGGTTTGGTTGCAAAGAGGAGAATGGATTCAGAAGAGCTGTAGTTCTAGCGGGAAGCAAGTACCTCAAGGTGATCTGTGATGGAGGAAAGGTAATTCCTTAGCTTCTAACAATTATGGATTACATTTAATGGATGAAGAAAATCTGAAAGTGTCTTTCTTTCAAGCGCATAATTAAATCAGTTACTAGCTAAAGTCTTTACTCTGGCAACAATGGCATCATAGTGTGATTTGCATTTGAGTAACATGGTCTTTTGTTTGTCTAGTCCATGTGCGTGACTTAGGACACTTAACCTCCCTTGGGCCTGAAAACCTTTGCCTGCCTTCTATATTACCACATAGACAGCTTTCTCTTTAGAAAGCCCATAGATACACATAACTTCACAATTTATCACGGTGAGTTGTTATTGGTGTGAACATCTTGTGTAAGCGATGGGCTTGTATAAAATTAATGGTAGACTTATCACAAATTATAACCTTAACGGTATGGAAAAAAGTAATGTATGTATAATGGTATTGTTTTCTTATTAGGAAAATACATTTCATTGTACATATCATAAATGTCATTACAGGAAAATTTACAACGAAAAAAAAGTATTTAAAACATACAAATTTGTACACATACACAAGTAAACACATAGAGAAAAAGGATTTAAATTTTAAAACATGTTTCCCTTGGATGATTATTGTATCAAACAGTAGCAAAAACGTTCCATATCCAACAAGGATATTCACATTTCCTTCTTTTTAAGGCACAATCTTGTAAACTAATTTATTCTTATCTATCCAAGCAACCAACGATTTCTTGGAGTTCCTGAACCCCAAGAATCCATACTCCTTGCTCTTATTCAAACTATTCATAATATCCCCTCCCTTCAACACCAAATCTGCAAACCACCAAGCCCCAACTTCCTCCAACTTTGTAAGTTGCAACTTATTCTCTCTCACAATCTCGTCCCACACTGGACCTTTTATCCTTCATCAACTCAACTAAGCTAACTTTCTCACTCTCCGCAAACCCATAATTCTCAATCCCAAATTGCCCAGCTAACTCCTTCCAAAGATGCTTCCACTTAAACACATCCCCATTGCTACAATTAAATGCTTCATTCCTTGCATTAGGATCCATCATAGCCCAAATTTGTTACTCAGCAATAAGATCAGCATCCGAAGCCACATAGTAATACTCCCAAGACTCTTTATTCCCGGGAAATTTCAAAGGAAACCCCTCATGCTTACATATAGCCGCATAAACACAAAGTGTCCCGATTATATTCATCAGACTATAAGGTGAAAATCCAAATATTGTATTAGGCCTATGGATTGACCAAGTCAAACCCTCTCTTTTCTTAGCTTCCTCAAACAAAATATCTTCCAAAATGTAATAAAAATTGGGCACATTCAAACGTGACATGTCCTCAGTAAAAGGTGGGCTATGGTATTCGATTTTGCCAAAGGTTTCAAAGGGTCCAGTGTAGTGTTTGATACCTATTTGCAGACGTGTTTGATATTTGGCGCATGGGGGATCACCGCATGCAGCACGTTACGGAACATGATACCGTTGGTTTCACAGTTTTGGGCCTCAGTGGGCCGACTAGCCCAGGTGACATAGAAAATGTGGGTCACATCGGTGAGTTGGGAAATTTTGGTTTTAGTTTCATTGCGGTCAGAGACATCGCATTGGATTTACTCAATAGGGTAATCTTTGTTCCAATTTGGGCGTGGACGACGTGCCACACCATAGACTTTCCAAGGCCCACCTGGGGTATCTGAGAGTGGTAATATTTCAGCTAGGCTATTGCCCACAATGCCAGTGACACCAATCACTAAGCCTACACTTTGGTAGCTTCGTGGTGCTTCATGATCTTCCTCGGATTTCTTCTATTATGTACATAAAGAAAGAGTTAGAGAAAGTATTAGAAAGATATTATCTTCTTGTTGTTTTTATGGTTATTGTTATTGCTCTTGCTTTAACCAACTTAGTGTTTGGTACCTTATACAAAATTCATAATAGCATATGTGTTCGTGTATATATAAAGAGTGAGGGAGTTTATAATTATACCTTTGCAGCTCCAATGGATCTAAGCCACCACCAGCTCATTCTGAAACAACTGTAGGTAAAGAAAGAAAAAGGATGAGGAAATGGGATTGAGAACTATAGATATCTATAGTTTAAGACAAGTAGATATTTGATTGAATTTCTGCTTCAACTTATATAGAACATAAAAAAAGAATTCCAGAACCTAAAAGAAGACAGTCTACATAAAGTGACAAGAGCCATGTGACATAATGTGCGAGGACCAGACTGCATGGAAGTGAATGGATGAACTTGGAGCATGTTAAAAGTCAAATTTGGACAAGATTTCCCTAATGGGATTGGGATCAATTCAGCAAAAAGTAGAAAAGGGATTGGGATCAGAATGTCGACATGTTATACGTGAACATAAAGGCAAAACCACAGTGGACCATATGGACATGCGGCACAGAGACAGCAAGGCAAGTGTCTGACTCTGTATAATTTACTTTTGGTGTGCACAACCTTGTTGAAAAATGAAAATCTTAGCAATCATAAAGTTATCAAGTTTGATTCGTTTGAAGGTAGAATTGTCATCGATATTGGAGTGGATCAACAAGACCCATAATTCACAGATATTTTCCATATCGACTTTTTGTTTTTTATTTACAATACTTGATATTGTAACCTTTTTTTAGATATTGTATATATCTTGAAAAAAAAAATTTCATAAATTGGTCAAAATATTTCACATTCTTCTCTCTTTGGATTTTATACTTGCGAAACATAAATATGCATTTAATTCTAAGCACAAGAACTCTTCTTCTTTTTTTTTTCTTTTTTTAAGTCGAAAACTAAACAGTTAGGCTCAAATAAAATAAAATTTCATACTTTTCAATCTAAAAATTAAGGGAAAAAAATGAATTTTTAAGCTCAAAACCGAAAAAGGCAACATTAAAAAAGAATCAATTTAAGGTTCAATTAGTCCATAATGGACTAAAATAGATTGAATGGACCTAAGTAGACCGAAATGGACCAAATTGAACCAAATGGACTGAAGTGGACCTATGTTGATCGAAATGGACTAAAATGCTACGTTGATGTGATTTAACTGGTGCGTAATAATAATAAATGTTATGCTTTGGATTTTTGATATTATATAGATTTATGTACACCCACACATCAAGAAGCAAGGAAATTGGTGTGGGTTTGAACCGTTGGGATGTTTGGGTTTGGATATTATGGAGGACTGAAGGGCAAGAGAGGTGAGAGGGGTCATTGGGGTTAATGGGAGAGTGATGAGAAGAAGATGGACGGGATAGTCTTGAGTTAATTGAGAAAAAAAAATTATATTAGTTTTGTTGAGATGGAGTTAACTTGTGTTTAATTTTGATTGGACAAACTATTTTTTTTTTTTTTTTTTTGAGAAAAATTGGACAAACTAAATTGAATTGGAGAAATTGCACATTATAAATATGCAGGTGATATGCTCCCTTTTTTCATTCCATTATATGTTGGTTTAGTCACATGACTTTTTTAACAAGTCATGTGACTTGTTTAAATAATACATATTGTTAGGTTCTAAGGATTAAGAATTAATGTATTAGAACTCTAATTTGTATTGTTGGCAAACCATGATCAAAACAGGTTTTAGTCTTGTTTAGACTTGCTCAAAGTGTATGCGTTTTATGTAAAGTTAGAATCGAGTTACTGTAGAATTTATTGTGCAATTCTGTCTGACTCGATCGATCGAAACTCGGGCAGAATGTTTTTCTGCAGAATTTTCCAACTCAGCTAAGCCCGTTTGACGTGTAGGGTTTTATGTTTTGTCTTAAGTATAAAAGAGGAAACCCTAGCCACGTTTTGTGATTGCTCTTTATGCTGTGTGTGTGAATCTTTTGTGAGATCAAGAGGCAGTTGCCTTCACACATACTTAGGGTTTCCAAGATTCAAGATTATGTCAAGAACTTGGTGATCGATTCAGTTGCTACATTAAAAGCTTAAAGATATACAAGCGGGAGTGCCTGTACTTGCTGGAGAATCCAAGAAAGAAGAAGTCTGTGGTCTTGAAGCTTGCACGTGGTCGTGTCAGTAAGTTTTCTATTGATGGGTAGCAATAGGATGTTAGTGGTCTAAGTCGCTATTGTAAAACTTCGATTCTTTCATAGTGGATTCAGGTTTACCCTGAGGATAGTTAGGTTAAATCCTCCCCAAGTTTTTACCGGTGTGGTTTCCTAGGTCATCATATCTTTTTGTTCTTTATATTCCGCATTTTACATTGATATGATTATATAATTGTGTTAACCTAGATCTGAAATTTGGACTAAGTAATCACTTGGCTAATTTACTAGGTTAATCCGATTGTGTTTTTAAGGGGTCTAAAAATAAATACATATAGATAGTTTTACAACTTGTTACGTAATATATTGAAAAAGATAGCTCCAAATATATTTGAAATTCTCTGCCTATGTCTCTCTCTCTCAAGAGGTTCAAAAACCATATCACGGCACGCAATTTGGACACTTTGGATTACAATCTTAAGATTGAGTCGTTCAAATACGAAGACCCATCATCAAAAGCACTAAACTAAATGCCATATATCTACTAAATTTTATGTTGGGTCCCATCAAAGGTTTGATCACATGACCTAATCCTCAATGAACTTGGATGCAATCATATGTCCAAGATTAAATATTGATTGAGAGGTTCAGGTGCAATATCAGCCAATTCTGAGCTTAAAAAGTTTTACAAGCTAAAATACTTGATTGTACATTGAGAATCTCTAAAAACCAATTATATTTTAATATCTCTTTAGTAATTTGCTGGTAATATATTTATTTGAGATATAGACAGACAAATAACTATCTCCCTGAATTTATATTTCTGTCCAAAAAGATGTAGGAATCAAACCCATTTAAACTTTTATTTCCAATGAAATTATAGACTTGAAAACCCCAAATGCATTAAAAATGGTTCAGAAGCTTCACAAGCATACTCATTATGATGCAGATATACCACTACTCTAGGCTCAGTGAAAAGGGGAAAGGGCGGGGACTTAAAAGGAATCCTCAAAACTATTTACGAGTGACGATGTTGTCTTGTTATATAGAAATTGTATTATTTCCTTCTTCTCTGCTACCCATAAAATGCACAAAGAAATCAAAACTTACCAAAGAACTGAGTGAAAATGCGTGTGAAGAAGTTCAAGTTACGGGAAACATTGTAGGCCATGGCAGGTGGAAGAGGTTTCACGATGGTGTCAATACCGAATACTCGTTGAAGAAACTGCATATACAAAAGATGTATTATATCTCAAACTCAATTATGAATGGATTTAGATGGCCCGCCTCCAGGGGGAGGGACCTTAAGAAAATAGAGGAGTAAAGATATTATTGAGAACAGAGACGGAACCAGGATTCGAACCTGAGGGGGGCCAAAGCTTAAAACAAATTTTTCTTTTATGAAAATAAAAACTAACATCTATTTCATATTCAACAAAATACTACATATAAAATAAGTGTTTCTTAAACATTTGATATTATAAAAATGTCAACAAAGTATAACATATAAAATGAGTGTTTTTTAAACATTTCAACACATTTATCAAAATGGAACTCAATGCTATTTCAGAGGAGATCCAAAAATATATATATTTAAGGACAAATCTTAATTTTTCAAATTACATATGTATACCAGTTTTTTTTTTTTTTTTTTTTTTTTAATTGGGGGCTATTAGGACCAAAATTTAAAATTTCAACACATATATATATATATATATATATATATATATATATATATATATATATATATATATATATACACTAGTTTTATTTTATTTTTTATTTTGGGGGGGGGGGGGGCAATCCCCCTGCCCCACTGTAGGTCCGTCCCTGATTGAGAACCAAATAAACAAAGACGTAAACTAGTAAACTGTAACTTCAAGCGGTGAGACGCATAAGCTATAAAAATGTCAATTGACAGGAAAACAGAACATGCTATAATTTCATTAATCTACAATCATGGAAGATTCAAATATATAACCACACTTCATGAAACGGAGGCTTCAATCATATTAACAGCCAACCAATACTGTCAATAAAAAATAAAAATAAAAGGAATTATGCCCGAAGAAAACAAAATAGCATAGTTTCCAAATCAAATTGAATACATAAAAGACAAAGCATCTTACGACTTCCAGAACTTGATTACGACAGTCTCATCAGTAAACCTGGTCTCACTCTTTGCTGATGATGGGCCATTTTGGCAATATACACTTACAGGAAATCCACCCTAGAAGATGCAAGCTATAACGGTCTTCTAACACTATAATGGTCTCTCCCTCATTTATGCTAGTGAGTTAGAAGCCGAAACTCTTTTAAGTGGTCTCTTTATTGTGGACAGAAAAAAAGTGCTGTCTTTTGCAGAAGACAAAGGATATTGGATACAGCGAGTCCATAAATTTTAGATACGGGAACACAAATCATCAACAAACAAAAAGAAAACCCACAAAATAGAGACCTGGTAGTTGCCTCGACAAGGGAATCATCAATCGTTATCTTGGAACTCTTCTGTGGCTTCCTCCTCGCCCCTGCGTGGCGCCGATGACATCAACTTCTTCTTCGCTGTTGTCATTTTCATTCAATTGCGTTTACAGAGAGACGGGGTAGTGTTGACTCGGAATACGTTATACAAGGAGTTATTACCGCGAGAATCGTTTGGTCGTTACAGCTCCATCAGTGGCAAACCTATTGTAACGCTTCTATCACACAAGCTGATATGAAAATCAAAGCGGACAGAATAGACGGAATAGTACTAAAGTGGATAGAATGGACCGAATAGTATTGAAGTGGACTAAAGTGGACCGAATAGACCAAAGTGAACTAAATATAGAGTGAAGTGGACTGAATAAGCCTGAACAAACTGAAATAGACCGAATAGGACCGAATAAGACTGAAGTGGGTTCAATTGGTCAATAGTTTGATCCATTAAAATGTAGGCTTAATAAGTCTCTATATAATTTCAAAGTCATGATATTTGAAATATCCTAACATAGCACATGCAAATATTTTGTTTTTGATTTTAGGGTCAAATACACCGTTGGTCTTTAAACTTTATAGCCTATAAACAATTTTAGTCTATAAAATTTAAAATGATTGCTTTTAGTAAAATGACATGACCAAACTAAAAACAAAGTGTGTACATGATTGTCTTAGGTTTGAGAAACTTTTTATTCTATATTGACCTCATCAAGTCGAGAAATTTCTCACCAAAACTAACATAACCTAAAATAGCTTTAAAATTCAACTCAACCCAACCTGTAAGGGTCAGATTGGAGCCATTTGGTTTGGAAAGGTCTAATAAAAAATATCATTGAATCATTTAAATTCATTATTGAAAAAAATTTTACATTATAGCCTAATATTTGAATTATATTAAAAAAAACTATCAAAATATTAAAATAAATCAAACTATCAAATTCATACCAAGTCTCTAAATCTAAAATGAATCAAGTTAACAAATTTAAAATACATAAATGTTTTAAAATTATTAAAAAGGAGTTGTGTTATTTGAGTTGAAATGCTAATCCGAACTAGACCCAAGCCATGCTTGGGGGGGAAATTTTTAATTAAAATAAGTTTGTAATCAACCAGACCTAAAGGCCAAAGTCATAATTTTGATATAATTTTATGAGTGGAGTCGGTAGAAAGAAATTATTTAAGCAAAGCTGAACACACTACAAAAAACCAAGTTTGGAGCTGCGTTTAAAAAAAACGCAGCCTTAAAGTGGTGTTTGAGACGCGTTTTACACAAACGCAGCTCCACCATTGGATGTTTGAGCTGCATTTTAATAAAACGCAGCTCCACCAGCGCTGAAGCCGCGTTTTATGGGGTTGAAGCTGCGTTTGTGTATGGCAAGGCTTAAGCTGCGTTTTTAAAAACGCGGCTATAGACCCATCCGGTAAATTATTTTTTTTCAATATTTCCCAAAGCTGCATTTATTAAACGCAGCTTAAACCGCTGAACTGAGCTGCGTTTTTGAAAACGTGGCTTAAACATGAATTGAAGCTGCGTTTATTAAACGCGGCTTCAACTTTTACAGAGCTGCGTTTTATTAAACGCAGCTTCAATTCATACGGAGCTGCGTTTTATAAAATGCAGCTCTGGGTTTGTTATAAATTAAAAAAAAAAAAAAAAAAAAAAAAAAAAAAAAACCTTAATAGTTCAGAACCTCTCAACAACGAAAAAAAACCCTAAATTGAAAAAACTCTCAGCTCACTCTCACCACCAAACTCAGATCGATCACTCTCAACACCAAACTCTCAAACAAACCCTCACTCTCTATCACTCTCAACACCACGCTGCCACCGCCACCTCTCATCAACGCCACCGCCGCTCCGAGAACCGATTGCCACCGCCACTGTCTCGAACCTCTCTGTCAGCCATCATAGGTCAGAACCTCCTTTCTCTCTCTCTCTCTCTCTCTCTCTCTCTCTCTCTCTCTCTCTCTTTTCCTCTTGCGATCTCTCTCTCGGTTGTGTCGTGTGTGTGCGTTTGGCCCTGGGTTTGGGTATTGCTATTGTTGTGGGTATGCATGCAGATGTGAATGACTATAATGTGTGCTTTGTTTGTATGTTTTTGATTTGGGATTTTGGGTTTACTGTTTCGTATAGCGGAGGTCCAATTAGGAAACTTCTTACGACTTTATTACACAGAAAATTAGTTGGCATGCCGCATGTTCAATCTTTTAAAGAACAATCAAACTATTTTTAATAGGGATGTTAGTCCACATGGAAATGCACACAATTGTACACACAAGTTTACTAAAAAGAAAAAAGAATAGGGATGTTTGTCCCATATTGGTTTTGTATGTCTAGTGTCAGCTGTTTATAACCTCAGTCTACAACTACAAAAGTTAGACCCTTTTATAGTTGTACTTTGGTTATGTAGTGTATTATAAACCCGGTTTAAAACACTATTATTATTTTCGTGTGTGTTCTAATAAGTATTACTGTTTACTCAAAAAAAGAAAAAGAATAGGGATGTTTGTCCCACATTGGTTGTGTCTTGTGTGTGTGTCTAGTGTCCGCTGTTTATAACCCCATTCTACAACTACAAAGGTTAAGTCCTTTTGTAGTTGTACTCTGATTATATAATGTATTATAAACCTGGTTTAAAACACTATTATTATTTTTGTGTGTGTTCTAATAAGTATTACTGTTTACTTAAAAAAAATTGTACACACAAGGTGAAATTGTGTTTTACTCAATAAACACAATTTCAGTTGGTGAAATTGTATCTTAAAACACAATTTCACAATCTAATTGAAATCATGTTTTGTACACAATTTCACATTGGTGTATAATTAACAGTGCCCACCCCAACCTCTTCCTTAGATTATCTTCCTTTGGGTTTTACGTAGTTAAATAATTGGCAAAATGGCTAAATACTACTGTTTTTGAAAATATTTTGCAATCTAACACTGTTTTTGAAATATGTAGAGATCTACCACTAATTAGGAATTTGAGTTTGGAAAACTCAATTTTTCCATGGTACTCAAGTTCCATAGAAAAATTTTGAAATTTTTTTTTTTTTTTGATGTAATTCAAGTTTCAAGAACCCGAGTTCCATAAAAAATAGTACGGCAAATTTGAAGGCTATTTTTTTAAAGAACTTGAGTTTTTGGAATTCGAGTTACATGACAAACTCGAGTTTCATAAATTTGAATTTTAAAAAGGTAGTAGATTGTTAAATATTTTACAAACAATGATAAATTCATATATATTTTTCCAAACAGTGGTATATGACCATTTTAGCTTAAATAATTTTCTTTCATTGGCTTCCCACGTGCACCTCTACTTTGTTTAAACAATAATTTGTTGACCACACAGCAAATGAGACTGTCTGGACGTGCATGTGACTCTGTCTCTTTGATTCCATTGCCCAATCTTAAATTTATAGTTGGTCAAAAAGCAATATGAACATGACTTCATAGCTGGCCACAAAGAAGTTAATCCTTCTTCACTTTTCTTGAAAGGTATAATGCGTAGGAGTACTTATTCCAAAAAGAATATGTTCAATCTTTTTGATGGGACTGACGAACTCAACCTCCTCGAACGATCCCATCGAGACCGACAAAGCCATCCTCTGAAACGAACTAACCACGCGTCCATATCACTGACGAAAGTAATGAAGCCATTCAATGTAGCCAATAATGTCTTAAGCGGTTACAAGACTAGCTGTACAGACCGTTGGATACCTCATTAAAGTAAACATTATTGAGCATGAGGCATTACCAAGAGAGACATTAAAGCCACATTAGCAACCACAACGGCTAGGGGCTGTGGAAACATATATAAAGCCCTCACAGCACCAATACAAGGTACATAGATACACCTAGAAGCACTACTAGTTATTTTGATACTTTGTTATTTCCTAAAAGCTTTCTTATACTGACTTTGGCATTGGAGACGTTGTGGCAAACACCACACCAGTGACCACCTTAAGGGAGCTATCTTACCATTTCCACAGTGACACAGACAAGGACTCGGCTCCATCTGGACACACTTACAACAACTGACGAATCTGCACTTCATCAGTTTGGTGTCGTCTGTGGGGAACTAGGAATTTCGTACTCAGGTTTGAAAGCATAGTTTCCAATCAACTTCTGCATTCAGATGGAGTCCAACTAGGATTCTACAGCCTTAGCTCAGCAAGTCCAAGCTCTTACGGCCATCGTCGAAGAGCACACCAGATAGAATCAGGAAATGAGGTTATAGCTTCAACAGGAGGAGAATCGGTCCAGAGCCAACCAGGAGGATGAGAGAGATAGCCATAAAAGAAGTGACCAGTGAGGACCTACTACTCCGGATGAACAAAACTCAGATCTTCGAGAGAGATGAGGAAGAAGATGGTCGAGTTGAGGAATGCCATTAAGGGGAAAACAGACCGAAGCCTAGCTAGGATGGTCAGGGCAACAGACTTGCCCTTCACTACGGAGGTCTTGGAATGCCCAGTGCCGTTGAAATTTCAGTTGTCTCAGCTTGAACCGTTTGACGGACTTAAGGACCCCCAGGACCACCTCAACACCTTCAAGACGACACTAGGCCTTCAAATGCCTCTTGACAAGATACTGTGTCGTTCCTTCCCTACCACTCTTAAAGGAGCTGTAAGGGAGTGGTTCACAAAGTTACTAACATCATCCATTGACAACTTTAAGCAGTTTAGTAACGCTTTTCTGCGCCACTTCGTCGGAGGACAACGTTCGAAGAGACCAGCAGACTACTTGCTCACCATCAGGCAAGGGGAGAAAGAGACCCTGAGGTTGTACGTGAAACGCTTCACTCGAGAAAATCTAAAGGTAGACGAAGCTGACGACAAGGTATAGCTGACGACCTTTAAAGCTGGATTGAAATCCAAAGAGTTTGTGATTTCACTTGTGAAGAATCCTCCTAAAACGATGGCAGAGATGCTCCTAAAAGCACAGAAGTACATGAATGTTGAGGATGCACTAGTCGCCATAAAAGACGTGGAGAAGACAGGAGACAAGGGAAGGAAGGAGGACGATCGTAGAGGACAAAAAAAAGGAGCGCCCAGATCGTCAGATTAGTGACGGGAGTAAAAGGAAAGACGAAAAAACCTCACGAATGGTAAGGTTCACTCCATTATTTATGCTTGTTGACAAAATTTTAGCACAGATCAAGGATGAACATTACCTCAAGTGGCCAAGGCCATTACATTCGTCACCACACGTGCGTGACAAAAAGAAGTACTGCCGGTTCCATAAGGATCACTACCACAATACCAAGGATTGCAAGGATCTAAAGGAGCAGATGGAAGAACTTATACGAAAGGGGAAACTACAGAAATATGTGAAAAAAGGGGAATCTAGTAGATTCAGGGACGACAACAAGAACCAACACGAACCTTCGCCCACAGATGAGGATCACACATCCCAACGTCCACCGAGTGTGATCGGGGAGATAAAGACAATCACAGGTGGCCCATCCTCAAGTGGGTTAATCAAATCCCTCAAGAAAGCGTATTAGAGGCAGGTGAACAGCGTCCACGAGATGCCCCCATTTAAGCAAAGACAGACAGACCAAGACATATGTTTCTCAGAAGAAGATGCTAAGGGAGTGAAACAACCTCATGACGATCCTTTGGTCATAATGCTCGTGATAGAAGGATTCAATACCAGGAGAATCCTCGTGGATAATGGCAGCTCGGCAAACATCATGTACCTTTCCACTTTCCAGCAGCTGAAGCTAGATCTAGGAAGGCTGGGCCCATTTGACTCTCCCCTCGTCAGCTTCAGTGGAGACAGGGTGTATCCCAAAGACATAGTGACACTGACATTCACAGTAGGGACTCACCTAAGGCGGTTGACTCGTCAGTTGGACTTTTTGGTGGTAGACTGCCCTTCATCTTACAATGTGATCATCGGTAGACCCACGCTTCACCGTTGGAAAGCAGCTACGTCTACCTATTACTTGAAGGTAAAGTTCCCAACAGAGAACGGTGTGGGCGAGGTGAAAGGAGATCAGGTACTGGCCAGGGAATGCTACCAGGTCGTGCTGGCTGCCAAAGAAAACCATACATGGATGATCGAGGAAAAGGAAGAAGAGAAAGTGGAAGCCCTGAAGACGGTAGAGTTGGTCGAAGGTGAGACAGCAAAGATGACCAAAATAGGAACGACATTAAGTCCAGAGATAAGGACAAGACTCGTCCAATTCCTTAAAAAGAACCTAGATGTCTTTGCATGGAGTCATGAGGACACGTCGGGCATATCCCCAAAAGTCATCCAGCATAAGCTAAGTGTGGACCCGAAGATGAAACCCGTCCAGCAGAAACGACGAGTCTTCGCTCCAGAACGGAACCAAGTAGTTACAGACAAGGTTAACAAGTTGTTGTCAGCAGGCTTTATTTTGGAGGTTTATTATCCAAATTGGCTCGCTAACAACGTCCTAGTGAAGAAAGCGAATGGGAAATGGAGAATGTGGGTGGACTTCACAGACCTGAACAAAGCTTGCCTAAAAGATAGTTTCCCTTTGCCAAAGATAGACTAGCTGGTGGATTCTACAGCCGGGCATAGGTTACTGACGTTCATGGACGCTTTCTAAGGGTATAACCAGATAAAAATGGCTGAAGAGGACCAGGAGAAAACCGCTTTCATCACGAGTCAGGGGCTCTATTGCTAAAAGGTAATGCCCTTTGGATTGAAAAATGTAGGAGCAACCTACCAGAGGTTAGTGAACAAAATGTTCAGCAAGCAGATTGGAAGAAATATGGAAGTGTACATGCTCGTCAAAAGCAAGAAGGAGCCTACCCATCTAGACGACCTTAAGGAAACATTTGCCACACTCAGACAGTACCATATGAAGTTGAACCCCAACAAGTGTGTCTTTAGAGTAGTTTCGGGGAAGTTCCTGGGATTCATGGTATCCCAAAAGGGGATAGAAGCAAACCCGGAGAAAGTAAGAGCCATACTCGATATGGCATCGCCCAAGACCATCAAAGAAGTCCAGAAGCTCACAGGAAGGATAGCAACACTCAACAGGTTCGTCTCTAAAGCAACAGACAAATGCTTGCCCTTCTTCAAGACAATGAAGCAAGCTTTTGCCTGGACCGACGAATGCAAGGCAGCATTTCAAGAACTCAAGCGCTACCTGAGCAATCCACCCCTCCTAAGTCCGTCCAAGGAAGGGAAAAATCCATATTTGTATCTGGCAGTATCAGCCACAACCGTGAACGTAGCCCTAATTCGAGAAGAGAACAAGAAACAACTCTCAATTTACTACGTCAATTAAGCTTTTCAAGGAGTAGAAGCCAAGTATCCCAGGATCAAAAGGATTGCATTCGCACTAATAGTAGCTTCGCATAAGCTGCGACCGTACTTTCAGGCGAACCCCATCCTGGTAATGACGGACCAACCCATCAAGAAGTCCATGAACAAGCCCGAGGCAGCTGGGAGAATGGTCCAATGGGCAATCGAGTTTAGCTAGTTCGACATCGAGTACCACCCCAGGACAGCCATTAAGGCACAGGCTCTGGCGGACTTCATCGCTGAGTTCACCCTTCGAGACGAAGGTAGCCTCACAGACGAGGCAGAATGGTAGATGATACAGACCGATGGTTCATCAGCCCAAAAGAGGGGGGGAGTAGAGGTCGTCATCACCACCCAGATGGAGAAACGCTTAAATATAGAGTTCAACTAAAATTCCCCCCACCGGGTCGTCACTAGAAGACAACCCAGTCTCGAGTCACTAGATCTTACTTCAGACATTCTCTTCCTCTACTCTACTACCAAACCCCCAAACCAATTGACTGATTAGCTAAGCACAGGGAACAACTCACCCAATACAACAACTAACCCACAACCCTCAAAAAAAAAAAAATTCCCAACTGAAGGGAGAAAAGCACTGGAGGTATCTAAGGAAGCCCCCAAATTGAGCAAACAAAAAGGAAACTAAGGGGCACACTACCCTAACCTCAGAACTACTGACCATGAAAGCCTAAAAAAAACACATAGAGGACGCCAAAAAAGAAGAGAAAGAAAAAATCAGAAGCTTATCACAACCTAAAAGAAAAGAAGTAAGAAAGAGGGAGAAAAGCGTACCTCAAAAAGGGGAAATGTATGAAGCTCAACCATGCCACGCACCAGCTCGGAGAAGAATTGCAGAGAAAGGTTGGAGAAGAAAATACTCAGAGCAATGATTGGGAGTTTGGGAAAAGTGAAAGGGAAAATGAGAAGAGGAGAAGTTTAAAAACCAAGGCTCAAAAAACTGAAATTCAGTGGGAAACCCAAGAGTCATACAAATTGGAGCATTAACTCCACTTATCAAAACATGCCACGTGGCCATAACGCATGTGGCGTTGCCACTACGCATTTAATGCGGAGTGAAATCCCAAGAGTCATGTACCGCCCAAGGACCTTTCATCTTCTATGATCGTCATGACACGTCACGACGACCACAGAATTCGGAGGCAGCTAATGGGACTGACGAACTTAACCTCCCTGAACGATCCCATTGTGATCGACGAAGCCGTCCTCTGAGACGAACTAACCACGCGTCCATATCACTGACGAAAGTAACGAAGCCATTCAATGCAACCAATAATGTCCTAAGCGGTTACAAGACCAGTTGTACAGACCGTTGAATGCCTCATTAAAGCAAACGTTATTGAGCATGAGGCGTTACCAAGAGAGACATTAATGCCACATTAACAACCACAACGGCAAGGGGCTGTGGAAACATATATAAAGCCCTCACAGCACCAATACAAGGTACATAGACACACCTAGAAGCACTACTAGTTATTTTGATACTTTGTTATTTCCTAAAAGCTTTCTTATACTGACTTTGGTATCAGAGACGTTGTGGTAGGCACCACACCGGTGACCACCTTAAGGGAGTTGTCTTACCATTTCCATAGTGACACAAACGAGGACTCTGCTCCATCTGAACGCACTTACAACGATTGACTAATCTGCACTTCATCACTTTCCATTAAAAAAAAGAATATGTTCAATCTTAAATTTATAGTTTGTCAAAAAGCAATATAAACACAACTTCATAGCTGGCCACCAAAAAGTTAATCTTTTTTTACTTTTCTTGAGAGGTATAGCCCGTTTGGTAACATTGTTTTAATAATGTTGTTTGTATTTTCTGAAAATACGTGTGTGAAAATACGTGTAATGTTATTTAAAAATTGAAAATTTGTGTTTAAACTCCTATACCAAACGGCCCATAAGGTGTAGGAGTACTTATTCAAAAAAGAATATGCCCAATCTTAAATTCATAGTTTGTCAAAAAGCAATATGAACACGAATTCATAGCTGGCTACCAAAAAGTTAATCTTTCACTTTCTTCACTTTTCTTGAAACGTATAATGTGTAGGAGTACTTATTCCAAAAAGAGTATAAAAATTTTCCACCAAAGCAAGTAAAAAAGTTGTTTAGAAAATCAAAATAAAGTGTTAAGCAAAACTTTGTACCGGTTACCAGGAACGTATTTGAGTAATCAAGTAAAGCCAATTCCAATCACGAAATTTCCTATAGCTTTCCTCAACTCCCCAACTTAATACTAATATTTTTCCTCTTCAATAATTGTCTTAGAATATTGAGTTTTACAAACACTGCTACAAATTCATTTCTCATATTTGTAAGTTTTCACTTTTCACACACGTCCATCTCTTTTATTCAATACTTTCACTCAAAGAAATGAAAATTCGACATCAAATTGTTCTCTTCTTCTCTAATTTTTTTTTCCTTGTAATTTTTTTTTTTTTTCAATTTTAATTGAATGTACTTTTTTCTTTTAATTTTTTTGTAGTTCAAGATTTGCCAACATATTTCCAATGTCTTCCATTAGTACTCAAAAGGCCTCCTCTTTGTCATCATTTTCATCTTCAGCATCACAATGGAAATATGATGTCTTTCTTAGTTTTAGAGGTGAGGACAGCCGCAATAGTTTTACGGACCATCTCTATGTTGCTTTGAAACAAAAGGGCATGGTCATCTTTAGAGATAAGGAAAAACTTGAGAGAGGAAAGTCTATTTCACCAAAGCTCTTGTAGCCATAGAAGAATCAAGATTTGTGATTGTCATTCTCTCAAGAAACTATGCATCTTCAACAAGGTGCTTGGATGAACTTGTAAAGATCATGGAATGCATGAAAGAGATGAAAACGATAGGTTTTCCAATTTTTTATGATGTAGATCCAACTAATGTACGAAAACAAACAAGCACTTTTGCCGAAGCCTTTTCCAAACATGAAGAACATTTCAAGGACTTCATAGAGAAGGTACAAACCTAGAGAGTTGCTTTAAGAGAAGTGGCAAATCTTAACGGCTGGCACCTACTAGATAGGTAATCCAATTTGACATATTACTTGCTTTTAAATGTTCAAATAAACACTCTTCTTATTTTAAGCCTTGTTTTGAACTTTAAGTAAAGTGACTTAGATGTTCAAACTTCTTTCTATTTTGACTTGATCTAATTAATTTACATTTGTGTATTTCTTTCAATTTTTACTTGCACCAAGTTATTTACATTTTCTTGTTTTAGCCAACAAAATAGAACATTGGGCGTCTACTTTCTTTTTAATTTGGTCCTATTTATTTATGGGTGGTACTCACTAATTTTCATTCTCTCTTCATTGTAGGTCTGAGGCACAATTCATCCAAAGTATTGTGGGAGAGTTATGGCATAAATTGAGTTATGCATTCTCAAAAGATATTGAAGACCTTGTAGGAATAGAATCTCGAGTGAAGGAATTGGAGTCATGTTTGGCTATAGGGTCCAATGATGTTCGCATTATAGGGCTTTGGGGGATGGGGGGAATAGGCAAAACAACTCTTGCTAGAGTTGTTTTTCATATGGTTTCTGAGAAGTTTGAAGGTTGTTGCTTTCTCCCTAATGTTAGGGAGGTTTGTGAAAAAGATGGTTTAATTCCATTGCAACAACAACTTATTAGAAACATATTAAATGAAAGTATGAGTATACAAGATATGTCATAAAAGAATTCTTCTCATTCTTGATGATGTAAATCAATTAGAGCATTTGAAAAGGTTAGTTGGGAAGCATAATTGGTTTGGTTCTGGTAGTAGAGTTGTCATAACTACAAGGGATAAGCATTTGCTACGTATACTTGAAGTAGATAAAATATACGAAGTTGAAGGATTGAATGTTGATGAAGCTCTTCATCTTCTTAGTTTGAAAGCTTTTAAAAAAGATCATCCTCCCAATGATTTTCTAGAGATGTCCAAAGAGGTTGTGCATTATGCAAATAGACTTCCTTTAGCTATTGAGATTTTGGGTTCCTTTTTGTTTAGTAGAGATATTGATCAATGGAAAAGTATATTAAATAGGCTTAAAGAATTTCCTAAGAGTGAAATTTTCCAAGTACTTAAAATAAGTTTTGATGGACTAGATGAAGTAGAGAAGGAAATATTCCTACATATTGCATGTTTTTTTAATCATGGATTCAAATATGATATAATAGAAAAACTAGATTATCTTGGCCTTTACCCTAATGTTGGATTAGGGGTTCTTATAGATAAATCTCTCGTAAAAATGGATGAAACCATATGGATGCATGATTTACTACAAGAAATGGGTAGGAACATAGTTCATCAAGGGTGTCCTAAAGATCCTGGAAAGCATAGCAAATTGTGGTTGTTTAAGGACATTTACGATGTACTAACAAAAATATGGTAAGTGGTTATTTAGAAAACTTAGGCATGTACCCTATCATATTATTGAAAATAGTTTGACTTACAATAGTTTAAAAAATGTTGTAATAGTACATTTGCAAGTCACTAATCCCTTTTTGTACATGATTATTAGGAAACAGAAGCAATTCAATGCGTTGGTTTGAAGTTGTCAACACCGGAAGAGGCACATTGGAATCCTGAATCATTTTCAAAGATGCTACATCTTAAATTGCTCATAATTGATAATGTTTACCTTTTGCATGATCCCAAACATCTTCCTAATGGCTTAAGAATTCTTGATTGGGACATGTACCCTTCAAAATATTTTCCATCAAGTTTCCAATCAAAGGTAATTTAGGCACTTGACACAATTTTTTTTTTTTTATTTTAAAGTTTCATTAAACTATAAGGTTTTGTGGAATTTATTTATTTTTGTCTTTTAACGGTCATTTCAGAGGTTAAAATCCATCCGATTACATAAGCCTCTAAAACATAGTGAAACTCCTATCTTCACCGAAGTTCTAGTCCTTGAGAAATTGGTTCTTGAAGATTGTTTAAATTTATCCAGGTTGCACCCATCAATTGGAGTTCATAACAAGCTAACTCTTCTTAGTCTAAAAGGTTGCAAAAACTTAAAAACTCTTCCAAACAAATTTGAAATGGAGTCTCTTGAAACTCTTATTCTTTTTGGATGCTCAAAAATTAAAAAGATTCCAGAATTTGGGGGAAACATGCAACATGTATTGGAACTTTACTTGGATGGAACTCCTATTACAAAACTACCCACATCAATTGGGCATTTGACCGGCCTTGCTTTATTGAATGTAAGAGATTGCAAAAGTCTTACGTGTCTACCAAGCACACTCTTTAATTTGAAGTTTCTTAAAGACATGAATATTTCTGGATGCGCAAAACTTGAGAGTCTACCTGAGAATGTGGGAAACTCTGAAAGTATAGAGAAGCTGGATGTGAGTAGAACTGCTATAAGAGAGGTGCCTTTTTCAATTGGCCATTTAACCAGCCTTGCTTTATTGGGTATAAGAGATTGCAAAAGTCTTACATGTCTACCAAGCAAAATTTTTTAATTTGAAGTTGCTTAAATATGTGAATATCTCTGGATGCTCAAAACTTGAGAGACTACCTGAGATTGTGGGGAATGTTGAGAGTGTAGAGGAGTTGGATGTGAGTGGAACCGCTATAAGAGAGGTGCCTTCTTCCATTGGTCACTTAAAAAAATCTGAAAGAGCTATCTTCCAGTGGATGTAAGGGGTTATCATCATTTCAATCTACATCTTGGTATGATTTCCTCCCTTTTTCTACAAGGCCAAAAAGTCCAAATCCAGTGGGATTGTCCGCTCTATTGGGTTTGTGTTCTTTGACTGAATTGAATCTAAGCAATTGCGATCTCAAGGCAATCCCCAATGATGTTGGTTGCCTGTTCTCTTTAAAAGAAATAGATCTAAGAGAAAATAGTTTTGTTTGCCTTCCTGATAGCATCAGTCAACTATGTAAGTTGAGAATGATGAATTTGGAGAATTGCAGGAGTCTTTGATCATTGCCAAAGCTTCCATTAAGTATCATAGAAATTTGGGGACATGGTTGTACCTCATTAGAAACGGTACAAGATCTGCTAAAACCTAATTCTTTATGTGAGGCAGGGCTTTATTTTTCAAATTGTAGTAAACTGGCTGACAATAAAGGTGTCATTGACATGTTTTTTGCAATAATAAGAAAGCACCTTCAGGTCTCTCTCTCTCTCTCTCTCTCTCTCTCTCTCTCTCTCTCTCTCTCTGATAAACAACCTGCTTTGTATGTCTCAAGGACTCTCTTGAAGATAGATTTTATCATAAAGAGTCTAATAGGAGATATGACATCATTATTCCTCAAAGCGTGATTCCAAAGTGGTTTAGCTATCAAAGTATGGGGGATGAAGTGAATATAAAAGAACCTTCTTCTCATTTTTTTGATGAGGGGATGGGGATTGGTATATGCATTGTATTTTGTTCTCTTCCACCTCACCAAATCAACTACCACTGTTCATTATCTTGTCAATTGATAGTGAATGGAAAAGTACTATCTGCTAAACCAAGCATTGGGAGAACTGTTGGTTTATCAGATCATAGTTGGCTACTTTATTTGCTTCCTCAATACTATGAGGAAGACATAAAATTACTGAAGGAATGTGAAGGAAATGGATTCAGTCAAATTGGCATTAAAATTAAAATCCAAGGTTCAATTGTAGAGGTGAAGAAATGCGGGCTCCGTATGGTATACAAGAAAGACATAGAAGTTCTCAACCATACTATGGCTCAGAGTAGCAACACCAACATCATTCCTTATGAGGACTTGGGTGTTCACAATCATAATTTCGACAATTCAGCGGTGGTAGCAGAAGGTAACAAAGCAAAGCGAACCCGTTACAATTATGATGGGGCAGAACCTAGTGGAGAAGGAAGCTCTAATGATGTGCCACACCCAAAAAGGATTGAAAGGCTCACAGAATTTGTGGCCCATGGTGACTCTGATTGTGTGGAGTACTTTGAATGTGGTGAGGAGCACAATGATTAGCAGGAATCTAGGGAGAGTGACCTCAAAGGTTGATGGAATTGGAAAATGGTTTCAAATACTCTGTGAGTCAATGAATCCAAATTAGTCCCTATTTTTTCTATTGTTTACTTGTAGGCTGTAAGTCGTTGTCTTCTTTATTAATCTTAGTTTTGCTAATTGCTGCATTATATTTTGGCACATACTTGCAGTTTTGTTTGATTTAATTTTAAATCCTAAATAGTATATTACTGGCTGCGGCTTAGCTTCGTCCCTTATCCCAAAAAGTGCATCATATTGAAGATGGTTGAACTTCTTGTCTAATCAAAATTTTCTCTTGATTGCCCTTAAGTCACTGTTTTTCTTCTTAATTAAAGTTTTGTTGAGTGCTGCATTATCTTTTTTTCCTTTCCTTGGATATTCTTGGTTAATTTTGACTTTAAAATATAATTTTGCTAGCTGTACTTTAGCTTCATCATTTGCACTTTTTCAAACTCTCATCTAGTGTATTTCCTTGATCAAATCACACATAGTAGTGCACCTAGCTAATTCAATATTCATATTATTAGATCTTAAGGATAGGCACAATTGGTAAAAGAATAATCCCTATTCTTGAAGCTACTCGTTTGATGAAAAAAAAAAAAAAAACCATAGTTTTATAAAACAAACAATGGTAAGGGTAATTTTGGTTTAGTGATTTGTGCTAGTTGTTTGTGTTGATTGCCCCCTTGATGTAGGATTGCTGGACTTGTTCATGAGGAAAAACTGTCACATGGCCAAGAGACAAGAATTCAAGTGCAGTCCATTGTATGCTTCTGATTTTTGCTCACTTTAATAAATTGCAGGGTAAAATCTGCACTCTTGTTGCCTATATTTCATTTTTTCTAAATTTTTCAAAGTGCAAAAACAATATATGCATGCCATTGCAAACATTATAATCTGAATTAACTATTTCGTTGTTACATATTATATATGTGAACTCATTTATAGATCATAATTACAATGATTAGTCTAGCTAGATGTAGCATCTAGCTTCCTTGAAGGTTTTATACAGTTTTTTTTTTTTTTTGGTTCTGCTCTGAAATTTTTATTATTTTAAAGTAGGACAACAATTATAAAACTTATTAAAGTGATTTGTATTAGCATGTTTGAGGGCCTTGTTAATGTGATTCTCATAAAGCAACAAACTTAGGAATAAAATTGCAGTTAGTGAATGTTCAAATTTCAAACATTTGGAGCTTGAGCAAAACTTACTTTGATGAGTAATTATTGTAGATATGCAAAATTTCCTCATTAACCAAATAATTCTACTGAGTTCTTGATATATCTAAATATCATCTACATTCTTCATAATTGATTCGTGGGTCAACTGAAAAGGATCTGTATTTGCATCAATAGTGGTTTTGGTAATTCGCTTAAGCTATCATTATTAGGAAGCAAAGCTTGTACCTTTATGTAAACAGATGTGTGATAAACAACTAAATAAAAAGCTCTCACCGGAGACAATCTTTTATGCTAAAAGCATTTAATTGTGATTTATCTTTCACCAAAACATGTTTTGAATGACTATATATTGCTCGATTGTTAGAAATGCCATGAAAAATCAGTGATTTACCATAATAGATTATTGAATAGTAAGTAGTACTAAATAGTCTTAGCTATGTGCAGCTTTTGTTTTGCAATGTAAGGAAATCATCATTCACGTTATTGTCCTATCACCTTTGTAATGCTTGTGTAGAAGCATTGATGAGACCTTGATTGAGTTTAAAAGAACATGGGTGCTACGACATGAATTATGCAAAATTAAAAATTTTAAACTGTTAATTATGTAATTTTTTACCATAAGACTTTGTGCTTTTGCCTTTTGATGTGCTTGAAAGTTTTTTCACCTTTCTAAAACTTTCACTTTGCATCAAATTATTCTCTGAAGGTTGTCCATACCCATTTCAGATTGTGACCAAGCAAAGCTGAAACAAACCAAATGACCTATCTCCAAATAGTAACTTAATTAGGTTATTCCCAGTCAAAGAGACTTGACTAGAATTTAAATTAAAGGACAGCAATAGACAGTAGAAAAACCCGATGATACAAAGAACTTGATTATATATTACTAACCATATCATCTGAGGCATATTTGTCTTTACAGTAATCAGACTCAGGAAGGCAAGCAACCGTGTTGAAAATTGAAAATTGTAGAAGGTAGCCTGCTTAAATTGGTAAGCCCACCTGTTTTACTTGCTATCATTGTTGTCTTACATCTAGAATTAAAGTTTTCTCATATTCTTCCCATTGGATTTATTATTTAGCAGGATGTATCATATTCACAGTGGAAAGATGTTACACTCTCATAATCATTGCCATTCATTTTTTGAAAATCTTATATTTTTTGTATTATATCTTGGGGTACCCTTAGAAAAGTCAAAACAATCCGCATCTGTTAATAGGTATTTAAAGTTATATTGATACTTTTGACTTGGAAATAGAACCAGGTTAGGGAGTGATACTCTCCTGAGGTGCCTGCTCAAATTTTAGTCACCCCTATGTCAAGGTGAGGAGTTTTACTGATAAGCTGATATGGCCTCATGATATAAGCTACCATTGAAGTACGGGGAGCTCAGGTAATGGATTCTCATTAGAGGGTCATATCTCTTAGATGGAGACATTTGTGGGGATTAAAACTTTCTTTGAAGTTAATAATTTGTGTGTAGAACACATGAGGACTTACTCATTAAACAAAATAGTGAAAAAACTTAGTGAGTGATAGTAAGTGTGTCATAATGTGGTAGACTGGGATCATTTATTCCTGAAGTACACTCTTGCTCAGGCTATATTGTTTGGATTAGATTTGGGCCTTGGAACTGAGTTCATTTCTCCTTGCTCTTTGAAGCAGTGGTTGGCTCAATGGATGGAGGTTCCAAAATTTTTATAGGTTGATGTTTAAGGGTGCAAAAGAGTGTGCTTAACAAGTGATAATGCTTTGTTTTGTAGGTATGCACCAGTCTCTATTGTACAACAGGCAGGTCAGATTAACTGCAGGGAAGTACCAAGGCTATGTGTCCAGTTGCGGAGGGCTGTGGATGTTGCTGACAATTGAGGGACACTGGTAGATATGGTATGAATGGGGTGGTTTTGGCTATGAAGCCAAATCATGCAATGGCAGGCTGTTGTAGTTCTTCCATATGCAACCAAATGGCATGCAGCTAGATGCCTGGCTGTGTGAAAAGCATTAACTGAGGCTATACAGCTTGATTTTTGCACTTTATTATGACAAGTTCTAGAGTTGAGGACCTCTTTCTAAGAAAGAAAGTTCCTTGGCGACTTGTGCTGATTGAAGACCACAAGTCCATAAGCGCATGGAAGTTGGAGAAAGCTAGTGGTTATGTACGTTGTGCATAATAGGGTCATTGCAAATGTTGCTTTCAAGTCTTATAGACATTTTTGAACTCTCCTACTAGTCAACCATTCTGACATTATTGTACTCTTTATACCTTTTCTGGAATTATTTATGCCTTGGGCATATGCCTGCGTGCAATCATTAACATTTTAGGACATTACATCAGAGATTTGTTTTTTTGCGTGAAAATTCCTTTTCATTTCTCCACTTAATGCAAATAAGAGTAATTGACTTAACCATCAAATAGGTCTGGCCGAGTAACTCTTGTATATACATTTTTTGTTGTGCCCCACAATACAAACAATCATCTACAGGATATGTGTTTTAAGCGTCTTTTAAGTCACGTTATATAAATTTCCAATAGAAAAACTTTGCTCAAATGGGTTAGAAATTAGGAGGGTAATGAAACTTAGGATAGCTTATCTCTTGTTTGTTAATGGAATGATGAAAATTGCATAATGAGTTCCAATTTAAAAAGACTTAGGGCAAAACCATCTACTTTTTCAAGCATTTAGTAGTGAGTTTCTGCTATGAGCTTTGGTTTCAGCCAACGAACGTATACAGTTGTAGAGAATTCACAACACTCAAAGAATGTACTGAGAATCTCATTATTGCTTAGAGAGAGGGGGGAAGTCATTAGTGAACTTATTGAAACCCTCATATAGCTCATGACGCAAATCCATTTGCGAAGAGATGAATTTTGAAGATGGGGTTCCCACTGAATTTTAGATTACATTTTCAATCTTTGGATATTATTTTTCATTTTTTAAAAACAGTTACATCTAAAATTGGTAATAATGTCTTCAAATGCCTTTTGTTTATCTAAAAAAAAAAAAGTCTTCAACTGCCTTTCAAACACCCCCCTTTCTTACTCTTTTTCTATCCTTCAACGAACACGATGACCTTTCTCTTCCTGTCCTACCCCAAGCGATTTCTGGGCATTTGCTATACCTTCTGGGTCTGCAATGCAACAAATCACATAAACTACATTACACATCGAAAATCATCTAGTTTATAACAATCAACAATTCATTAATGGAAGGGAAACACAGATTCACTGCATGACATAATCCTTTGACTTTCAAAGAACTTGGGCGCAATCATGAGACCAAGATTAGCTATTGTTTGAAATGATCTAAAACCAATTCTAAGTTTAAAAATTTTGCAATGTAAAATGCTTGATTGGAAATTGAGGATCTCTCTAAATCAATTGTATTTTTAATATCTATTTAGTAATTTGTTAATCATATATATATTGAGAGGGAGAATGAGACAGAATCAGGTCCCTGAATTCATATTTCTCAATTTTTCAAAAAGATGTTAGAAGTCAAGCCCATTGTGACTTCCAGTGAAGTTATAGACTTGATAACCCCAAAAGCGTTAGAAAAGGTTCAGATGCTCCACAAGCATACTCATTATAATGCAAAAAATTCACAACTCTAGCTTCAGTGAAAGAAAAAAGATTATTTGAAAAAGAGAAATGAGAGAGAGAGAGAGAGAGAGAGAGAGAGAGGGGGGGGGGGGGGGGGAGCAAAAACAGAAGCTGCAAAGAAAGACTAGAAAGAGGAATCGTCACAACTAATTAAGAGTGACATTGCTGACATGTTCTATAGAATTTGTACTATATTCCATTTGCTAACCATAAAAGGCACAAAGAAATCAAAACTCACCAAAGAACTGAGTGAAAATGCGTGTGAAGAAGTTCAAGTTACGGGAAACATTGTAGGCCATTGCAGGCGGAAGAGGTTTCACGATGGTGTCAGTGCTGAATACTCGTTGAAGAAACTGCATACACAAAAGAAGTATCATATCTCAAACTCAATTATGAACGGATTTAGATGCAAAATTATACAAAGGAAGCAGATGGAAGAAGAAAACAAGAGTAAAGATATTGTTGAGAGCCAAATAAACATAGATATAAGCTGTATAATTCCAAGCAGTGAGTTACGGACAACTATAAAAGTGGCAAAAGTGTCAATTGACAGAAAAACAGAACATAATATTTTTTTCATAATATTTTTTTGGTGGAAAAAAAAAATAAAAAAAGGTTAGGAGGGGATAATGGCACCCAATAACTGCCCCCAGGCGGTAGCTCATTTTTATGAAGTATAATTGGCACCACTGCTTTGCTAGTGGGGAAAGGACTTGAACCCAGGACCTAAGGCCTGTTGGCCCAAGTCCAGGCCACTAGTCCAGTCTCAACGGTGGTGAACATAATATATTTAGAGTATATCAAATCGATATATATCCTACAGACATGCCTTTGCCCATAAATAACACAATATGGATATTGATGGCTTTCAAAAATGAAAATTTTCAAGCAATTTCAGCGATCTTCAATCATGGAAGGCACAAATATGTAACCTCACTACATAAAACTGAGGCTTCAACCATACATTAACTACCTTACCACTTAGTTTAAATTGTTAGGAAATGATAGATTTAATCATTTAACCATTATTATAACACTCCCTCTAATGTGTGGGATTATACTCCCCTTTGATATGTAGGACCCAACACATATGATTTTTAACTTTCTTAAATGGGAGGTAAAGCAGAGATAAGAATAGAACTCAAGGCCACCTACTCTAATACTATGATGAACTATCGGTTGTCTAAAAGCTTAAACTGTTAGAAAATTGTGAACTTAACCATTTACCTATAATTGTCTGAAACAGAATGACATGCCATGGTCTATCAACTTGAAACTCTTTATTGAGTAAAACTTCTCATCCGCTTCTACAATGGGGTATACCCAATTGTTTATCCAATTTGGTTTAAGGATCCATAGCCGATCCCAAAATTTGGGACTAAGGCTTCTTGTTGTTGTTTTACTAAGTTCCTTAAACACATCCGCCAGCTGGTGGGAGCTCACATTCCCAAATTATACTCAAACAAAAAATTAACAATTAATAACAACCAGAAATCCACCAACACTGCAAATACGGCCAGTACTACTGACAAAGACATGATCTATAAACCACCAATAACAAGTAAACAAGAAACTAAGAATTTGGTAACCAAAGAAACACAATTTAAAGCAAGTAATCAAGAAACTAAGAATTGGGTAACCAAAGAAACAAAATTTAAAGCAAGAAATCGAGAATTATCTCAACTCGGTAAGAAAAAAAAAAAAAACCAGAAAATAGAGACCTGGTAGTTGCGTTGAAAGCTGTAGCGGAGCTGAGGGTCAATCTCGACGAGGGAATCATCATCGTAATCGTCATGGTCGTGGCGTTTGGACTTATCTTTCTTCTCGCGAGGCACGTGCTTCACTGACTCCACTCAAGGCTGCTGCTTTGTGACTTTGAGCTTCGCGTCTTGGAACTCTTCTGTGGCTTCCTCTTCGCCCTTCCATGGCGCCGATGACATCAACTTCTTCTTCCCAATTGCCATTTTTATTCAATCGTAGTTTACACAGAGAGAGAGAGAGAGAGAGAGAGGTGTCGTGTTGTCTGTATAGGTGTTACGGTTTGTGGGTTATTGTTGCTTGCATTCTTCTTTTTTTTTTTTTTGAGAAGTTGTTGCTTGCATTCTATGTTAGGTTAAATTGTTAAAGCCCATTCCTGTTTAGTGCTAACTATAAATAAGTGGGAATAGTTCTAACGAATAACCGTAAACTCCATGTTTGGAATCTTTGGATAGGGTTTTATTTATTTAGTTTTATTTTAGAGTTTCAAATTTCAACTTATGAAGTCTGCTCCAGATGATAGCTCTTTATCATTAGACCAAAACATCAATTGGTTTTTTGGTGTAGGCGGGGATTGAACTTTAGATCTCTTATTTAATCATAAGAGACTTTACTAATTAGGCTAACTGAAACCCACGGTTAGGGGCATATAATTGATGAAGATTTTTTTTTTTTTTTTTTGAGAAACTAATGAAAATTATTAGATTAATGTTATAAACACTACAATTTTCAAAATAAGTACATCACTGACATTACTTTTTTTATTTACCTATAATTAACTTGCTGCTTTGAGAATTACAAAAAAATTTTGTACATATTAATATTATACGAATTTATTGTTTTTCATGAATATAATAAATTAAGAACTTTAATGCATGTATATGTAACTATAAGTATACCTTCTTTTGGATTTATAAATCTATAAGTTCCCCAAAAATATGAGTCAATAAGGTTTGTTTTTCTTTCTTTCTTTTTTATTGATATATTTTAAAAATTGAACTTATATAAACGATTGCTTAGGTTAAGTAACCAAATTGGTTTTAGTATAATAAGGTTTTGGAAGAATCTAGATGCACATTACTATTTAGATTCCCTTGAGCTATTTGCAATAAAAAATGAGAATGTATCTTTTCAAAATTAATGTAATTGTAAATGTTCATTTAAACCAAACAATTTGTCAATTAGTAAATGTTCAGCGGAAATTGCTTGTGCAACTCAAAATTTATGGTGCAAAAATGGAGAATGGAGATCTAGTTATTTTCACATGTTAGCCCCTGTGGTGTGTGTCCAATTCTTGGAGTTCCATGTTGATTAGAAGTGTACCCATATTTGAGTTTATATGCACTACTACGCACTTCTCTTGGTATCTTTTAGACAAGAGACCTAGCTTGGGCATATGGCCTTATCTATACCATACATGTGCTGATGTGCATCTTATCTTGTCTCACGGATGTGAATTTGGTTCAAACCGTTCAGTTTTGCTTTGAGCCATTTATCTTTCCTCATTTTCTAGACTTTTTGCTATTGTGCCTTTTATAGCCATTTGTGAACATTGGTTTTGGCCCATTGATACTTAGCTTATTTTGTGATGATAGAATGGTAAAATTTGTAAAATTTAATATGATCTATAACTAAATCCAGGATAGACAACGAAGGAGTTGTGCAAATTGATTCAGGCAAATTTCTTGAAAGTTTCAAAATGAACATGGGGTGTATTACAAATGGAATGGCTAAGTTCTTATCCCAAGAAAAGGACCACAAAAACTTGATTTTTCTTGATCCTTGTCTTCTTTGTGATTCTATTTTTTTTATTTTTTTAACCGTAATGATGATAGAATGGTAAACAATTCCCACTATACAATGTTGGACGACAAACTATGGTGGTTGTTAGTCATTATCGGGGGAAAACATTAATTGATTTGATAATTGTTCAATTGTGCATGTCACTTTTTTTCCCCCTTTTTTCTATGTTGTTGGTGATGTTATTTGCAAAGCTAAGTTGATGATTTAAAAAGGAACCGATGATTTGCGATCATCAGAAGAAGAATTATTTTTAAAATTTTTTTTTATATGATCTTAAAAATAATTGTTAAAAATGATTATTCCATTCTTTTCTATTTTGTTTACTAACTGATTTTCTAGTCCTTTATCATTTGAAAAGTCAATACTAATTTCCATTTGCTGTCGAGCTATTTATCGAACTTCACATTAAGTCTCGATAGTAGGCATCTGTCGAGCTATCTGTTGAAACTTAATGAACAGCTTTTCTTTACTTGTTTCTTGGACCAATCTTCATGTCTTTAATGCTTAACTTGAACAACGTGTTTCTTGAAGTACTAAACCTATCTTAGATCTACCTAATTACAAGTAAAGTACATTTTGTCAAAGGATTAGCCAATTACAATAAATATGACCCTAACAATTTCATTCAACCTTATTTGATTTAGGCATGGTTGAAGAGATGGACAAAGAGAGGGAGATTTGGGGATCTTAAAGTACTTCTCATTGTGTTTTTTCTCTCTATTATATGGTCTATTTGGACTTATAAGAATAAGACAACCGTGAAGAAAGAGCCTTTCTCTGCCACTGATATGGTCTTGTATTGTAAAAGTTTGATTTCAATGTGCAAGGTAACTAATAGTTCAAAAACAAAGAAAAGCCTTGATAGCAGTTGGATCAACAAGTATAGACCTTTAGAGAGTGTCCCAACTAGCAACCAATCCTATTGGAGTCGAGTTGCAAGGGTAGGAGAAGGAAAACCAAGGATCCAAGCTTCTTTTGAAAAAAAAAAGAGAAGGTGCATGTTCATGGTTGGTTGTTTCAGCTGAACTTTTTCTTCATTTTTAATCTTTTTGTGGATATTCACAAAATCAACATGACACTGCCACTAGTAGATATTGTTACAGATTTTCAAGATTAAATTTCGTTAATTGTATGTGCATGCATGAAAACCAAACAAATATTATACATGAACAGAATTTTTATGATGGATTAGATGATCTTCACACAGATTCATCCAAAACTAAAGATCTTCACAAATAATAATCGGTTTAAAATATAAACCGGATTTTAAGCTGTTGGGCTGCTCACTAGCAAAATAATTTGAGATTAAATTTGTAAGGAAGTGGTGTAAAACTCTAGCTATTGAGTTTTACTCATTCCAATCCCAACATGTCATATCATCATATCGCATATTAAAGAATAGACACAACTACAACCAATTAATTTAATATTCATCTAAAAATCCAACTCAATTGGGAATTTATTGAGAAGTTAATAGATGTAGTAAGATGTATTGAATTTTAAGTAAAATGTTGACATGATAATTTTTTATTAGATGATATAAAACATGAGTTTCACATCACATCTTTACCAATTTCGGACTCAAATAATTTATGAGTAAAAAAATTAAAAAGTTAACGTTGCACAATTACGGAAATCTCACAAAGGAACAAGAAGTCAAGAACAACTATTTACTTTTCATTTTAAAAGGACAATGCAACTGTAACACCCCGATCCAATTTTTATAATTAAACTATGTGTTTAAGTGGTTAAGTATTATTAATATTTTAAGCCACTTACTTACAAAAATTAATATAAAAGTATTTAATAAACATATTATTTTATAATGTCATTGAATAAGAAATTGTAAAGATTATAAATAATTGAAATGGCTATTTGTATTATAAATATATACTTAGTATGTGCAAAATTATATTAAGTGGTTAAGTTATGAGATATATATATATATATATATATATACACATATTTTTATAGTTGTTGGTGTTTTAACTATGTATGATGCATGAGATATTATAGAACATGTATCCCATTTTAATGTGATGAGTATAACTTTATAAAGGTAAGGATATATATATGTGTGTGTGTAAAATAATATTAGTCTTGTAGATAAGTGTGAATGCAAAGAAAAATAAGTGTGAATGCAAAGAATATATATATATCTATACAAGTGTGAATGCAAAGAAAAAATAAAAAAGGTGGAAAAGTGGGTGTGATTTTCTCCCTAGCATCCCACGTATCCCACCCCCAAATTTTCCACATCTCTTATCTTCTTTGTGCCCCAAAAGTCTTCTCACTTTCCTCATTTTCTTGGCTGCATCTGAAGTCCAGCAGCTCATTTTCCTCTTTCTTTGTTCTTGTTACTTTCTTCTTCCCTCTCACACGGCAGCACCATCTCACCAATAGCTCTCTCTCTCTCACCAAAAATCATAGATATCTCTCTCTAAGAAGGAATCAAACTCTTACTAAAGTTTATCTTCAGTTGTGGGTAAGTATATATGTCTATTTTCTGTATGGGTATTTTAATGGTGTGATAATTTGCTTGAGTTTCAGTTCTTTATCCTCTGTTCTGATTTTAGAAGCTGAACTTATGATTCTGTTTTAGGGATTTGAGGGTTTGGTGGTATTATGGTTTATTTAATGTTTAATAACATATTTTAGTATGTTAATTATAGGTATAAAAATACCCAAATGAAATTAAGGCCAATTGCTATTTGTTGGTGATTTTAGTAAGAACATGCACTGAAACTGTCTCTGTGACAGATTTGATGTTTACAAAAAGAAAAATATGTATTAAATCATATTCTGTGAATTAGGATGCTAGGAGTAGTTTTTATGAATTTTAAGTTACACATGGTTGTTATAGAAGTGGTCTCACAGCATTTGGAGGAACAGAAAAATAATTGTTTAATTTGTAAGTTGCCAGAAATTCTGTCAGGACAGATGTGAGTATCCTGTCTTGTGTGATTTTTAGTAAATTATGGGTTTATGATTTGACTCCGAAATTTTTATGGTATATACTGGACATACAGGGGAGTATTTCTGTAAAATTTCATGACAATTGGATGTGTTTGAGCAGCCCGTTTGTATTTTACAAATGGAGCCTATGCTGCCGGAACAGAGCAGTGATTAGTAAGGGACATGCCTAACTTTGTGGATTTAATTCTCAAGTTAGGGTGAATGTTTTGAGCTATAATTTAATATGCTCATCCTTTGGTATGTTAGAATCATATATAAATTTTATGAATTGGTTTCTCTATGATTTAGTACATCATGTTGTTTGATGAATGTATTTTGTATTTGTGGGAACCTCTTTGAGGGTTAGTACTCAAAGGAGGGGTTCTAAACCACGTGACAGTTGATGAGAATGATGGCTTTCTTGGGTTTGGTACATTATTTGTTAATGTTTGCATAATATGTTTGTGGGAATCTCGTTGAGGTGGGATTAGGATTTCCTTGATTCTAAGAGATAGGCTTTGAGATGAATGTGAAGTTTATGATAAGGAATTATGGATAGTAATAAGCTTTGATATTTGGTTTAGGTGTTATCAGTATCCAAGTCTAAGCTCCTTCGACTTTAGGCTCTCGGTTCCCCTGCTTTCAGGTAAGGGATAAGTTATATGGGCATTTGGTAAGTCATGAGGTTATTTTAAAGTATATTATGCATTAAAATGTTTTTGATTAGAGATATGACATATAAGCATTATTCTGAGAAAGATATGTTCGTGAGTTCTCAAAACCCTATGTAAATGATTTAAGCATATTGATGCTATTACTAATTTCACGAACATGATGTTTAAAGGAAATAATGGAAATGCTATTATTATGAAATGTTATGCAAAATAAGAAATTTCAGTATGACGTAAAGTATGAAATGTTTTCGGGTTATGTCCTCTGGTGATCTGAACTCTGCTAGTAGGGGTTAATTACTAGCTTTCCATGGAAAATGTTATATGATTGGCCATTAAGTGGGACTGGCTCTGTTGTACCCGCCCCTTGTTGGTTACGGCCAACTTGTGGGGGAAGCCAACCTACCTCCATGGTTGGAAGTTATGTATTATGATGTGATCCCGGGAATACCTGGCATTGTGGGGAATGCTGGATGCCTAGCACTGTGGTGCTAGAAGCCTCCCAAATAAGTACAGACTTATCAGATATGGGCTAACCAATAAATTATTTATGAACAGCTATGTTATATTATTAATCATGAGAGAATTATTTTGTTAAAATGCATTGTGAAAGGTAAAAGCTCTCATGGCAAGAAAAAGTTTCTAATGAAAAGAAAAGCTGTTCATTAAAGATAAAAGTTTCTGAAGTTCTGTTGTGCTATAAAGATAAAGTTTCTGATGAAAGTGCAAGTTTATGTTTAAAAGTTATCAGATATCTGTTTTTATGAAACGTTAAGTTTTATGATCATGAAAGCTATAGTATTCTATTAGAAGAAGTTTATAAAGAAAAGTTTTCTTATTAGTCAAGCTGTTTCTAGTTTAATACAAAGTTGCCGATTATCTGATTTAAGTTAAAATAATTATTTTGTAATGAGAATATATATATGGCGACTTTGTAGGAAATGAAAGAAGTTTAATCCGAAAGGTTTGGTAATGTTAACCTAATAAGAAAAGGAGAACAATTATTTTCTATGAAGAGCGTATAAGCTATTATTATGAATAGTATAAAATACTATGCATGAAAAGATGTTCTCCTGTTCGAATATTCATAGAATGAAATGATCTGATTTACATGCATCCTTATTGAATTCTCATATATCTTACCTTTACTGAGCTGTGTAGCTCACCCCTTCTACTCTTTCAGTTAGCAGGTTTTATTTTGGAGCCGAGGGAGCCTTAGTCGAGTTTTGGATGGAGCTGGTTTTAGTTTTATATGTATAGATCCTAAATTAGCAAATTGAATGATTAGCTTTGTAGTATTGTGTATTTCAGGATCTAATGAAAGTTGTGTACCTTAAAGTGTTAAGTGATGTATTATGTGAAAGTGTGGAAATTAAATGATTGGTGGATTATGTTATTCTTTGGAGTACAATGTAGATGCTCTGAATGTCAAGTGAAATGTTATATCATTTAAGTAAAGAAACAAAAATGAAAAGAATGAGGAAAGTTTTTGTAAAAGTTTTCAAAAAGTTAAGTTGGTTCTTGTTAATATCAGGTTTAGGCTTGATATTAGCATGCCGGTCATGGTCACAAATCTGGGTACCGGGTTTAGGGCGTGACAGCAACTCTCAAGCTTCCAAATAAGATTGAAGCCTCCCAGGAGTCCACGCCTAACGCTTTTGTCCTAGAAAAATAGATGTCATGGCTCGTGTCATTAACACATCCACTTTCAACTTTTTCTTGCAACTGAGGACCCTTGAAATTTTATCATGCCTTGGGTTGAGTTTGGCATTAGCTTACAATTTTAGGTTTTATGTACAGTTTTTTAAAACCTCAATTATGGGCTCAAAGCCTCAAACTCCCTTTTATTAAAAGGTAGAGTGGAAATGATAAAAATCAAACTCAAGACATCCTACTTTGATATCATGTTAAATTACCAATTATTCCAAAATTTAAGCTATTAGAAATTGGTAAATATAATTATTTAACCATATAATTCAAACACATTTTTAGCACAAAAAATTTATGTAGATGAACCAAACTGAATTTTAAATCCACAAACCAACACACCCTAACCTCCTTCAGCTTTGTGGGTTGCAATTGATTCTCGCTCACAATCTCATCCCACTTCAGACCCTTCATCAACTCCACCAAGCTCACTCTCTGTTGGGGTCTAAAAATCATGAAGTTGCACCAAAGCCCAAAATGGCACAGAGAATTGAACCCATAAAATACTCGAGCTCGTAATAAAGAAAAAGGATGATAGGCCCAAAAATCTGTTAAGGTTTTAAAAAGGAACCCAATCCCCACGAATGGATTATCTTTAGAATCCATGAAACGAAGGGAAGAAGAAAAGCCCAGCCCGCCAAGGTCAGAAAATCGCTAGGGAGCCCAGTAGTGAGAACTGGGTTGGGATACTTGGAGACTGCCAGGAGCTCAGGATCCTCGGGACGTGTAGCAAAGCCAAAGTTGGATTAAGACAGTTCAAAGGGGATGCCAAGAAACACAAGGAACGAGAATAGATATGTCCCTATCAGCCGCCCAATGATGCAGAAAGGAATCAGAAAGCTTGGGAACCAACGATTCATGAACAAAAGGCTAGTATCTTGGGAAACCCAGAAAGAAGAACCGTGAAGGGAAGTGGCTGGGAAGCTTTCAACTTGGCAGGAAGGAATCAGCTCACTTGGGAAAAATGACAAAGGGAAAGGCAGCCAAAAGCTAAGACTGAAAAAGGTGAGAGGCTTTGACTGAAAAAGGTGAGAGGCCTTGAAGGAAAAAGGACCAAAGGTCAGTTCTTTAGGGACACCTTGAAATGGAAAGTCAAAAGGAGACTTTTGAGGAAGAAGCACCAAAAGGGGAAAATTATGAGAAATAAGGAAGGGACCAACCACCAATGTTGCTGGCACAACATTGGTCTTGGTACCCAGGAGTGCAAATGGGGTGAATCAGTGGTACCCCGGGACCTTGGGATGACACTATAAAAGGAGGAAGCAACCAACAGTGAAGGGCATTTAGCAACAGTGAATTAGAGCAAAATCATTGAGAAAACTCTATTAGAATTAAAAGAAAGTAAGAAAAGAGAAGGAAATACTGCCCGGTATCCTCAAACAGCCACTAGAGAACACACTTGGATTCAAAGGGATTCAAACTTTACAAGTCATAGAGGCCTGAAGAGCCATCTAAGTCTGTGATTTTTTAACTTATTTGGACCTTGTGATACGTCCTAGTGAGCATGATGTATTACACAATTGAAAAATTAATGAAATATTACATAGTATCTTAAGGACCCCTAACGTTTACTTTGTGTCTTTCTCTATCGCATTGCTCCTTTATTGTTTCTTGTTGTTCAATGCATATATTTCTTGTTTGCTAGTATGTATGTGTTGTAGGATTCCTGTTCTGTGCACCATCTGGTTCATAATCAGCCCATTTAGCTATAGTGAACCAAGTCCAGTCCTTTAAAATAACAACTAAAAGGCCCAAGGTCCTCGTACCTACTTAGGCCTGGGCATCGTCCGAAAAGGACCCTCACACTCTCTCACCCTCCTCTTCAAACCCATACTCCTCAATCCCAATTTACTCAACCAACAACTTTCAAAAATGCTTCCACTTAAACACATCCCCATCCTTACAATTAGACGCTCCATTCAGCCCAAATTTGTTGCTCAATAATAAGATTGTGTTTGAAAACAACTTATTTTTGGTAACTTATTTGTATAGTATTTATTTAAAATATATAGTTTTTGGTAATTTTTATGTTAATATATATGACAAAAAGTAAAAAGCAAAATCAACTAAGCAAAAGCCAAAAGCCAAACAAGCTCTAAGCATATTATGAGGCAAAAAAGAAATTTTCACTTTTTTTGGGGATCTTTTTTATTTTATTTTAATAACATGATAGGTGGGACCTGAACGTCCATTCCAGAAAATATAAGTTGAAATACAACACAAACTTCTATTTCCCTCTTAAACAAAGAAAAAAAAATCACATGGATATCTAGTTTTTATTTTTATTTTTTATTTATAAATGTTTTATAAGGACAATTATCAATCTTGGGTAATTATTGGGTACTCTCAGAGCACTATAAATGCGTACTCCCCCCTCTCACATAATTGTGGGTACCATTAATTAAATTTATGGTGGAACCCACAATTCATGTGAGAGGAAGAGTACGCATTTATGGTACTCTCAGAGTGTTCCATAATTTTCCTATTTAGTGACATTGACAAAAATATAAAATTACAAGGTTATTAATTTTTACGATAAATCAGATGATCTTCACACGGATTCACCCAAAAATAAAGATCTTTACAGATAATAATCTGTATAAAATATAAATATGATTTTAAGCTATTGGGCTGCTCACTAGCAAAATAATTTGAGATTAAATTTATAAGGAAGTGGTGTAAAACCCAAGTTTTTGTTTCTCCAATCCCAATATACCACATCATCATATAACATATTAAAAAATAAGTGCAACTACAACTAATCAATTTTAATACTCATCTGAAAATCCAATCCAATTGAGAATTAATTGAGACGTAATAGATATATTAGGTTT
Organism: Quercus tomentella; assembly: GCA_028535165.1. Classification (NCBI taxonomy): domain Eukaryota; kingdom Viridiplantae; phylum Streptophyta; class Magnoliopsida; order Fagales; family Fagaceae; genus Quercus; species Quercus tomentella. The sequence goes on along the minus strand of JAPQVY010000155.1, from coordinate 3,408,661 downwards.
TAAATAAAAAGCCAATGCGGTAATCTTTTATTGGACGTTGTAAAACATGAGTATTACTCTTGTCCTTATTAAATTACGACTCAAATAATTTGAGAGTAAAAAAATTAAAAAGTTAACATTAGATAATTACAGAAATGTCACAAAGGAACAACAAATGGCAGCAACGGAAAATACATAATCTTATTGTTGAACTTGATGCTCTTGCTGTTGTTTAATTGATGAAAAACTCTATTGTTAACTTATCTCTTGAACCCTTGCTTACTGATTGTAGGCTCTACTTGAGGAAGTTCCCAAATCTGCGAGTTGATCACGCGTACAGGGAAGCAAATCAATGCGCGGACGCCTTAGCCCGTATTGGTAGTAATAGTGATGTCCCTTTCATTCTGTTTGCCCATCCACCACTTGTGGTGGATCAACTTTGCACCCTGGACATTGAAGGGGCCTTTTGTAATAGACTGATATAGTTTTAATGCATATATCCTCCATTACAAAAAAAAAAAAAAAAAAAAAAAAAAAAAAAAACTAAAAAAAACTATTTACTTTTCATCTTAAAAGGACAATGCAACCCTCAAGCTTCCAAATAAGATCGAAGCCTCCCAAGAGTCCACGCTTGACAGTTCTGTCCAATAAAAATAGATGTCATGGCTTATGTCATTAACACACCCACTTTCAACTTTTTCTTGCAATTGGGGACCCTTGAAGTTCTATCATGCCTTGGGTGAGTTTGGCATTAGCTTACAATTTTAGCTTTTATGTACAGTTATTTAAAATCTTAATTTTTTCATTTTTTTTAATTTTTTTTTAATTTTAAGGTACAAGTATATTTTAGTATATTTTTAACAAAAAGTTAGATAAATTATTCCTAAACAGACCCTTAAAGTGCGCTAATAACTGTTGCAACAAGTTGTAAATGGTGTAGTAAAATAGTGGGTTTATGACTCCACCGGTCATAATTTGCCATGTGAGCAAATTGTGACAAAAGTTATAGAAAAAGTTAAGATCCTAACATTACTCTTTGCTCACTCACTTGTTCACAAACCTCTTCAGTCTTCTCAGTCATTCTGAACAGGTGAACAATGCCACCAGTAGTACTATCTTCCTTAACCAACCCCTCTGGAATCAAAAGATGCAGAATTGACCACTTTGGAATAAACCCCCTTGATATCAAAAGATGCTGAACTGATCATGTTGGAATAATCCTTTTCATCAAGCTAAGCCGTAGAAGACTTGGGTTTCTTGGAGATCATTGAAGGTGTCTGTGGGGTCAGGCCAAATGGGAAAAGGGCTTAGAGCAAGTCACAATTTATTTGTATACATGGGAACGGAAAAGATAACTCACAATGGGAGATCCAAAGAGATATGACCTCGAAACGAGATCGTAGAGTAGGAATAATGGGGAAATTAAAGTTCATTCTAGGATTCTTTCTAGAACAAAGTTTCTCTCTCCCTCTGATTTTTCTAAACCCCCTTCACCATGGGGTCTTCCTCTATCTATATTAGTGTAAATAGTGGGCTAGTAATGATGGTACTCTGCTCTGTTAGGTATCCTCCCGTCTTTTTAGTATCATAGTGGGAATAGTATGCGGTTCATCGATCATACCTACTCATTTCAGTAATCAATGTGTGAGCTCTTGTAGTCCCCTTCTAATGTCGCCACTGTATTTACTTCTGATTAGTATCATACCTTAAGGAATGTGCTTGGTTGGGGGCACATTTCTAGGTATGTTGCAATTCCTTGGCCATATACCTCGACAAGCCGATTTAGGCGTGATTCTCCTCAGTGAGTGCAATTGGGCCGAATGAAGTTCTCTAATATGACTCGTGGTTTGACAACTTGGGCTCAAGTAGGCCTTTTTCCTCTATTGGTTGTTCTCTATTACCCATTGGGCCTCCGGACAAACGGCCCAATATGGATAATTTATAACCCTATAGTGTCATATTCAGTTTGTTCACAAAGGAACTCATCAATTTCCTGATTTTATTCTCTGAAGCAATCATACACATGGGTTGTTTTTTGAATGCTGAATAAATCTCATCCTTTGACAATCCAGAACTTCTAAAAGCCTCCACTTTTTGCTCCCACAAAGATTTACTCATAACCGCCATAGAATTTTTGGCTAGAACAAAAAGTAGATTATTGGGATCAAAACCCAATTTCTTAACTTCATCAACAATCTCACTTAAACCGATAATTCTTCATAAGCATCGATTTTGGTTGGACCAAGAACATTTTCAAAATTAAGGACATGGGTACACCATGGCTTGCCAACATTGGTATATTGGGCTGTAGCACTATTTCCACATTACATTCATGCACTCAGTAGCATGCCTTTATAGCCTTTAAGACATTCTCATTGAATGTTCAATTAGTGTGTAAAACACTAATGAATGTTTAGACCCCCAATTACAAAAGTACCAATATAAGCTTATATTCAAACAATATATGTGCGGAATATGAAATATAAGCAATACCTAATTTGGCAAACTACTTTAGCACATAATTAATCACAAACACAACAGCAATTGATGGTTAAAGTGTAAGGGAAGAGAGATGAAAACACAAGAATAACATCGGCACGTGTTATCGAAGAAGAAACCGAAGAACTCAGTGAAAAACATCTCCACCGCCCTCCAAGCAGTCAAATGATCCATTAAAGAATAAAGTTAGGATACATGAATAGCAAAAGACCCTCCAAGCCTAATCTACCTAATGCACCTAAAATCTCCAAGTTTCTTGCTCCAACATGGTTAAGCTTAACCGTGTCTTCTTTAACCGTGTCTTCTTTAGCTTTCGAGATCCCGCAATAAGCCCATTACATCAAGCAAGTAATTGGTCATCTCCGAACTGCTTCCCAAGCACCAAAATACCTCCTCACTGATATGGGTATGATGAGATAAGGATTTGGCAAATGTACCTCTCAAGGATATGTCAATGGAGAGGGTGAGAGTAGAAGAATTTGAAGAATCAAATGTCTAAGATTGTGAATAAGTCAATTTTGGTTTTTTCTAGGATTTCTCTCTCAAAATTCTCTCTGGAAGCTCTCTACATTTCGTGGGTATAAGGGTATTTATAATAAGGTACATAAGGAAAGTGAAAAGTCAGTTTTCATCCAAACAGGGCATTCTGGCGACTCAGTCTCATGAGTGGAATGAGTCGCGAGTTTGAGTCGCAAGCTAACTGCCTGGTCGAACTATACATTTTGTCCTGTAGTGTTCCAGCTGTCGTGACCCTTTAGTTCCCTGCATGCTTCACACATGTGCCACTTTGGCAACTTGCCAGTCGCGAGATCCAGTCGCGAGGCTCCTTTATATGCACACATCTTGAGTTTTCTTTGCACTCTCTTACACATAACTCTTACATAATTTCCATCTAAATACAGAGTATTTAATTGTTAAAATACAAGCAAATTTGGCACGGAATAAAGCCAACACATGATTGAATAAATTCAACCTTACACTCATCATTGCCAATAATCTACCTAAGTTCATGAACACAAGGAACGATTTGGTTTTTGAGACTCCTTTCTAGAGAATATAAGGCTCAATCGATAAAATTTTTGCAATTTCAAGTTCTGACAAGCCCAAAGATTTGAAAAACTCAAACTTCGGCTTAAAATCCTTATGGGCATTGAATAAATACAATGTCGGACGCTTCATGGTCAAATTTGTTACTTGCTGATCTCTGAAGAACTCAACCACATCGTATGCATCACTTTCAAGCAAACGTGTGTCTTTGTAAGGCAATTTGCCAAGGCTAGTACTGGAAAACCGCAATGACAGAATGTTTTCTACATACTTAAACTATAAAACATTATACTTTTTCTTTTCTTTTTTTCCCATTTTCATTGATTTTGATCTTAAGTGACAAATGAAATGCTTAGGTAATATTGTGCATATTTGTCTAAAAATATTTTTTTTATAGACTTGAAGTGTGATCGTAAAAATTTGTAAATAGAAACATATGATATCAAATTATTATTTGGGGTTTATTGATAATATAAATAGTTTATTTGTAATAAAAATTTATAGAATTATGAAGGGATAAATATTTTAGTCATGGTTTTGTTATACATAAGAAGAGAATAAGTGAATTAAGTAGCTCGTGAACAAGCTCGAGTTGCTCTAGAAGAAAATAAACTAAGCTTGAACATATAATATTATTTGGTAATAAGTTCAAGTTTAGCTAGTTTTCGAAATAAAATTATATGAACGAACTTGAAGTTTTAATATTGGTTCAACTTGTTTACAACCATGTTGAAGACTAAATTAATCATTTGGATGTCCCCAGCATTTGAAAAAAAAAAATAAAGAAATGTTGCCAACTTAATAGCTGAAGACCAAACTTAAATTTATGAGGCAAGTGAGGGAAATCAAATGCTTCTGGAGCATGAGGTTGATAAACTAAATGACTGAGGTTTGAGTTTGCATAAACTTTGAAATTGAATTACTAAATGACATATGTTGGGCTTTGTGGAGCTTAGTTTTGTTTGATCCGGTTTGATGACCCGACCCGAATAATATTGCGTGGTTTTTAATGGGAAATTTACTGAGGCTTAGTTCATGGAGCGGAGGCTTGGGCCGATAGGCCCAAGTCGGAGCGCTCATGGACAAGCCTCTTGGGGGTCCGAGGGCAACGCTCTTGGGAAATTTTTTTTGGCCCGTTTAGCCCATTGTGGAACCGACTTTGGTGATTAGGGTTATTATTATGAGTCGGTTGTCATGTTTGTATAGAGTGAAAAATATTGTAGCCATACATTGTATTGTACTTTTCCCTGATAATAGTGAAATCCCTGCAATTCCGTGGACGTAGGCAAATTGCCGAACCACGTAAATATTGTCTTGTGTGTGTGATTGTTTTTTTTGGCGTGTGTTTTCTTTATTTTTTGTTTCTCATAGGCTGGGAATTTTGGTTAAATTCCCTACAACATACTATCTCCAATCTCTATAGCATTAGGTGAAGAACAAATTTGTAGGCGATACACATCTAAAAAGGGACAACTTTGTTTGTAAAATATTAGAAGTCCATAATATTATATCAAACACTATAATAAGAGCAATAAAGACCTAAAAGCAAAGGCGTGCATATTAGCAAATGTTATTATATTAATTCATTCATGTAGGACACACAACAAAACAAAGAGTACCACATAAATAAGCACAAAAATAAATATCACTAGACTTGTCTTTATCCCTTGCCAATATTAGAGCTACAACATCTGATAAATATTTTCTACTCCCACAGACATTTCTAGTGCCAAACAAAGATTTAATTTGATGGACCAAATGAAGTCGATCCATTACCTAATGCCAAACAAAGATTTAATTTCCTTTTCTCTCTAAAAGAAAGTCTAATACAACAACTAAAAATCAGGTTTCCCCCTACCCATTTTTTGGTTCATAAAAAAAAATACAACAAATAAAAAAAATAAATCAAGCAATCAAATAAACAAATAAGAAAATTTTATAGGCTGATCACTGATTCAATACTCACTCAACACATCAATAACAAGAGCTTCAAGTCCACAGGTCCTTCCTATAATGCCATTCACCTAACATCTAAGCAACAAAACCAAAGATGAACAGTTCTAAAGATACAAAATGATGAACTTACTACAAACATTATAATCCACTGCACAATAGCACCACAAAGGTTATAAGGGGAGGGGAGAGGGGGGGAAGGACAAATAAATAAATCAGCTTGCATAGAAGAATCAATAATTTGCTGTTCTATATAATAGATAGTGATACAATGTGTTTGAATATTATATCTATACTAGTCGCAAACCCACGCAATACGTGGAAAAATTTGACATCATATTCTTTTATGTTAAGTAAAAAATGAAAATAGTGGTTAAGACTTATAAATAATAGTCCCAAACCCATCTCACAATAATGTGATTACACTATAATATATAATATATATTCTATAACTAAAGAAGTCTATATCTTGATTTTATATATATATATATATATATATATATATATATATATATATTTTTGGCGTAAATGCATTTTTAGTCCTTACATTTTATCTTTTTTCCATTTTGGTCCCTATATTTTCATTTTACCACTTTTAGTCCCTAAATCAATTAATGCGTGACATTTAAGTCCTTACCATCACCCAACTAATAGAAAAAGCTGACGTGGCTGATGGCACATTAAAATAATAATTAAAAAATCTATTTTGGCATTAAAAAATTCCACATCAGCATCTAAACTAAAAAAAAATTAATTTATTAATTTTAACTAAATAAAAAAATTAAAAACAAAAAATCACATTAATTGAGATCTAAGAGTGTGTTGAACAAAAACAATAAGAACACAAATCCAAATTTAAGAAAAAAACATTTTCCTTTATTTGAAATCCAAATTAAAAAAAAACAAAATTTTTACTTTTTTTAGTTTTAAAGATTGAATATCTATTCACCCAAAAAATAAATAAAAAATATTCACAGAGCATAAGAACTTGTTCTTCAATGTTCTTCTTAAATCCAAACAAAAAATAAACAAACAAAATTTTTACTTTCATTATTTTTTTTAAAGAACATAAGAACTTGTTCTTCAATGTTCTTCTTAAATCCAAGAAATAAACCCAGCAACAACATCAAACCCAGAATCAAAGAGCAACCCCAGAATAAAAGAACATGAACATCAAACCTATAGGGAAAAAAAAAAAATGAACATCACCAAATCAAAGAGCATGAACAAGAACAAACATAGGAAAACCCACACGAAACCACACCCAAACCAAACCATCCAAAGAATAGAAACCTAGCAAAGCACCCAACTCATCCACTCCCAAACCAAACCATAATCAAAGAAATTTTGAATACCACAACAAGTTAATAACTTAAAAAACAAAAAGAAATTTCAAAATGCAAAATTCCCAGCAAACACAAAAACCAAATCTCTAGCAAACCCCAAACCCCAAATGTCCAGAAACGATCACCGATCAGACCAACAACAACAAACCCTGCAATCCCAACCAATGAACCCAGTCAAACCTAGCACCCACCATCATCTCTTTCTTTAAACCCAGATCCGATCAAACCCAATCAAACCCACCAACGATCACCGATCAAAGCCGAAGAGAAAGCTCAGATCCCAGCAAACCCAGTTGAACCCAACACCCACCATCCCTTTCTTTAAACCTAGATCCAAAGAGAAAGCCGAAAGAGAAATAGAGATAGAGATTTTGATTTGAGAGAGAGAGAGAGAGCTTCAGATGAAAGAGAGCTTCATTTTAGACGAGAGAGAGCTTTAGTAAGTTGAATCTAGTGGATGAGCAATGACCAAAATATATTTGGTCATATTCGCTAATGTGCATATTTTTTATTTATTTTTTGGGTGAATAGATATTCAATCTTTAAAACTAAAAAAAGTAAAAAAAAAAAATTATTTATTTATTTATTTGGATTTCAAATAAAGGAAAATGTTCTTGTTCTTAAATCTGGATTTGTGTTCTTATTGTTCTTGTTCAAGGCACTCTTAGATCTCAATTCATGTGATTTTTTGTTTTTAATTTAGATGCTAATGTGGCATTTTTTAATGACAAATTGGATTTTTTAATTATTATTTTAATGTGCCGTTAGCCACGTCAATTTTTCTGTTAATTGGGTGATGGTAAGGACTTAAATGTCACGCATTAATTGGTTTAGGGACTAAAAGTGGTAAAATGAAAATGTAAGGACCAAAATGGAAAAAAAAAAGAAGCCAAAATATAGGGACTAAAAGTGCATTTACGCCTATTTTTTTGCCAAGGAAACATGTTGCGTTTTATTTTTAATTATTATATATGACAAAATATTTTGTAATATGTTATAATATAGTGAGATATGCACCAAAATACAACACAATAAAAAAAGAGAATTTATAATTTTTATTAGAACATGAAAATGAATCTTGATGATTTCATATGAAAGCTAACATTATTTTGCATTTTTGGAGATGTTAATGAGCAATTTATCCAAACTTTCTTTTCATTTTTTCGCATAAGAACTATTAAACAAAGTTATAACAATTTATATTTCGATAATCACTAAACTCATATATGAGAATCAACTATTACAAAAAAAATTTCTCCCGAAAACATATATTGATTTATATTTTTCCTTTACACACAATTTAAAAATTTTGAAAAACTAAGGAAGCTAAATGTGTAGTATTTTTTTTTTTCTTTTGAGAAGAAGCTAAATGTGTAGTTTATTTTAGTCAATCAATAAAAAATATAAAAGGGTAGATAAAAGCAAACATATTCAATAATTGTTTATACATGTCCATATTTGTTTTTTTAAACCATGGAATCACCTCATTATGTTAAGCTACTAAGAAATTTATACATTTAATACTCATGTTCTCTAAAAGATTCATGTAGTAGTTGTACAACTGTATCTTGTTTGATCTCTCCCAGGCCTTTAACTTTAGCCCAATTCACAACATATAAACCAATGATCATGAAAAAAGAACCTAGCAAGATGAAGCCAAACACAATTTCTAAATTTTAACAAATTAGCCAAGAAAATAGTAGGAAAAGATCTTGAATTAAAAATTATCATGTGTCAACAAACAATGCAATAATCTATAATTATACTGCAAGAGTAATGCATTGATGATTGTAGAATTGCTAAGGAAATCATCCAAGTAGATGACTATATATATATATATATGGTTAGGAAAACTTGCTAAAAAGTGTTACCTATGTGAAAGTAAAAAAAAAAAAAATAGTAATACAAAAAGTGAAATAATGTTAAGAGAATTTGATTAGTAATACCAGCGGTAGGGTTAAGGGCCCAAATTATATATTGGGCCTTGGGCCTTGGTTGAGAGTGTAAGAAGTTTCAGGACGAACGAATGGTGATGAATGGTTCAGACTCAAGACTTAATGAGCAAGATACGAAGGGGAAGGTAGTCCGAGGAGAAATATCTCCTCAGATAGACTAAACACAGATCAGACATAGATCCTAATGATCAAAGTGACCTTCTAGGAAGCTCTAGTGATAGAGACGTGCGTCATAAGCGTACAAGGATGATGGGAACTCAAAAATATCTAAGGGAAAACTGCTATCACCGCATTAAATGCACTACAACTACTCTTCTGGCTGCATTTGTGTGGAGAAGACCCCTGAACAGTGTTGCCTTGGCAACCACAACTCACAAAAAGCTAAAGAGGGTGTCCAATGGGACAAGTACTCAAGTGAAGGCTCAAATGATCAACAAGTGTAGGATCAAGATGGTCCTGAGGGAGATATATAATGTAAGAGACCTCTCATGAGGGGGGGGGGGGGGAATCAGAAAAATGGAGAAGAATATTGAAGCAATCAAAATTATACTTGTACCCAACTGTTATTGATTTGTATGACAAAATACCTCCTCGGACAATGAATTCATTCAACTCTATTTTCTTTGTTCTTACTTGATCATCTTTTAAATCCGTATTAGCTGTTGTCAAATTTATTAGGGTCTAGTCCTTTCACCTACTATCTACAAATTTATTATACTGGGCTCACTAGGCCAAGATCCCATATATCTTGGGTTTGGACTGCAAAACATGTCCCTTATCATTTAAGCTATGTTATTCAAATTGCTTTACTGACATAAAAAACTATTGTTATTATCTTGACAATACTGATCAATCTTCATACATTAACTTTCTCCATTCTAATTAATCCAAGAACTTCTAGAACTTGTAAAATGCCTATCATAAAGCATTAAAACAAATAGAATGTCAAGATTATAGAGAAATCTAAATGAGAGAGAGAGAGAGAGAGAGAGAGAGAGAGAGAGAGAGAGAGAGAGAGAGAGAGGTACCTTTGATATGTAGTAGATATAAAAAACAAACATGTATTGATAATTGAAAATTTTCCACCACAAATACTAAGCTTATTGGTTTTAAAAGAGATAAAAAAAGAATATATATTGTAGGGACACTTTTTGCAGCCCAAGTCCAAGATGTATGGGATCTTGGCCCAGTGAGTCCAGTACAATAAATTTGTAGAGAGTGGGTCGAAAAACGAGGCCCTAATAAATTTGACAACAGCTAGTATAGATTTAAAAGATGATCAAGCAAGAACAAGGAAAGTAAAACTAAATGAATTCACTGACCGAGGAGGTATTTTGTCATACAAATCAATTACAGTTGGGTAAAAGTATAATTCTGATTGCTACAGTTTTCTTTCTCTATTTTTCTGATCTCCTCCTCATGAGAGGTCTCTTACATTATATATATCCCTCAGGATCATCTTGATCCTACACTTGTTAATCATTTGAGCCTTCAATTAAGTACTTGTCCCATCAAACACCCTTTTTGACTTTTTGTGAGTTGTGATTGTCAAGGCAGCACTGTTCAGGGGTCTTTTCCACATAAATGCGGCCAGAAGAGTAGCTGTAGTGTATTTAATGCGGTGGTAGCAGCTTTCCCTTAGATATTTTTGAGTTCCCATTGTCCTTGTACGCTTATGACACACGTCCCTATCACTGAAGCTTCCTGGAAGGTCACTTTGATCATTAGGATCTATGTTCGATCTATGTTTAGCCTATCCGAGGAGATATTCCTCCTTGGACTACCTTCCCCTTCATATCTTGCTCATTAAGTCTTGAGTCTGAACCATTCATCACTATTCGTTCGTCCTCGGACTTCTTACACTCTTGGCCAAAGCAAGGCCTAATATATATAATTTGGGCCCTTAACCCTATATATATATATATATATATATATATATATATATATATATATTTATTTAAAATCTGTAGGGGAAGGAGAAAAGGTATAAATGATACATAAGTGTCATGGGAGGGGAAAGGTTAGAGAAGAGGAAGAGACATTGTATATTTTGGTAATTAAAAATTTTATTTGTAACTGCTAAGTTGCATATATGGGTGTTTGTGTGTGTGTGTCTATATATCTATATATAAACTCATCGAATTAAATGTGGTAACATAATAGAAGTCTAAATAGAGAACTTTTGGACTACCATATTGGTTTATGGAAAATTAGAGACTTTCCATATTCATTATTTTTTTCCCAAAATTTTTTACGTGAGAATGAGATCACATCGAGGTATATTTTTCAAGTAAGAGCAATGGATATTAGTATTATCATGGAAAATATAAAGCAATAGTTAAACATTGTAAGCGTCCCAGAGTTGTTTCCTTCAAAATTATAATTGGTAAGAATTTGTTTTTTTGAGATGATATATGGTAAGAATTAGAGATTAGATCTTTAAAAAAAAAAAAAAAAATACATTAGTATGTATGACTTGCCGTAAAGTTATTTACATCGTAATAATGAGAAAACCATACAAAGCTAAGTTATAATCTCAAATACAAAGAAAAAGAGGAACACCATATGCTCCATACCTATCGATCATAATATGTAGAAGATTTTGTTTCTTCTTCCAAAGTATCCTAAGAAGTTAGAAGTTAGCATAGATTTAGATGAGACTAAAGAAAATTAGCAAGAATTTATATAGTAAACATAAATAGAACAAATAACAAAGTCATTCAGAAAATAAAATAAATAAATGGGAGGGAAATGATCATGTACTAAATTAATAAAACGCATTCCAATTTTTTAGACTATTTTAATGGTTAAAATGCAATTATGTATAGGAAAATTTTAAACATGAATATAAAGAAATAGACTAACAATTCACAATTGGAAAAAAGAAAAAAAGAAATAATGTATTACTACATCGTAAAAAAAATATATATATATAAATATATATATATATATATATATATATATATATATATATATATATATATATATATATATATATATATATATATGCCCATACGGCCTCTAGCAGTTCTAGTAGAACCTCCTCTGAAACTGAACAGGAGATAGAACAAATAGAAGACCAATTTCGAGGTTTACAGGTAAATAAGCTTTACCAACCAAAGGTAACGCCAACTAGCCTTACCAAGAATTGGTATCCCAGACCAACACCCCCTGACCTCCAATTTGAGGAAAGGACCATGCAATTCACAGTTTCCAGTGGTAAACTCTATGAATGGAACATAGATGGTTTATCCGAACAAGAAATCCAAAACAAAATCCAGCACATAACCATGGTAGCAAATAACTATCTCAATGATGGTATTCCAAATACTGAGGTTGTAGAGCTCATTGTTTTAGGATTTACTGGAAAGCTGTTAAATTGGTGGAACCACTGTATGACAGCCACTTCTAAGGAAGACATTAAGCATGCTGTTCAAAAAGATGAGGATGAGAACCCTATCTTTGATGAACGCATAGGCAGAGGAGTTCCTGATGGAGTCAATACCCTGATCTATACGATCATGAAACACTTCATTGGTAAACCCAGCAATGTCACATCTAGGATTTACGACCAGTTGAGTAACCTTAGATGTAAAAACCTTGGAGAATACCGGTGGTATGAAGATGTTTTCACCACCCGTGTCATGCATAGAAGCGATTGTAACTCTCCATTTTGGAAGGAGAAGTTTATCAATGGCTTACCCACATTGTTTGGACAGAAGGTCAAAGAAACTCTTGCTAGCTCGTTAGGTATCATAGACTATGACAACCTAACCTATGGAGATATCTCAAGCACAATCCGAAATGAAGGGATGAAGATGTGCAGAGATCTTAAAATCCAGAGCCAAGCCAACAAGAGCAAAGCCAAGTACGAAATAGGGAATTTCTGTACCCAGTATGGCCTACCTTCTATCATCCCCAAAAAGAAATCCAAACACAGAGGCGAAGAACCCTCTAGAAAACCCCATAGGAGGAAACCTGCCGCCAAACACTTTAAAAATCAGAAGTTCAAGACTAATGATTTCTATAAGAAAGGCAGATCCAAATCCACAGGAAAATTCATACCTAAAACACCAGGAACGTGTTTTAAGTGTGGAGAGAAAGGTCACTTCAAAAGTGAATGTAGAGCTAAGGCCAAAACCCTTATCAATACCCTCATCAGTGACCAAACCAGCAGGCAAGAGATCTTCAAACTTCTTGAACTCGATCACCTAAGCAGTGAGTCCAGTGACCAAGAAAAACACCAATTGTTTGAAACATCCTATGAAACCTCTAGAGTATCTTCCAGTACCTCTAGTGACTCGGATGAAATCTTACCTTGCCAGTATAGTTGTTGTAGAAACAAAACTATCCAGGTTCTTACTAAACAAGAAGAACTGCTCCTAGATCTCATAGAACAGATCAAGGACCCAGAAGAGAAATCTCGACGACTTAGTGAGTTTCACAGAACCCTAGTCAAGGAAACCAATACATCCAAACCTAGGTTTCAGGAACCCAAAGTTGACTTGGAAAAAATCTACAACAGATTTACCAAATCCAAGAAAGAGATAACCATCCAAGATCTCCAGAAAGAGATTAAGGATAACAAAGTTGAGATGAGAAACCTTAAGCAGGAATTAACCATCCTTAGGGTTGATCATGGTCTCATGGACCTTAGAGTCAAGAATCTAGAGTTCACTTCACAGCAAGGCAATGAGGATAGAATCTCATTACAGAACCCTTCTGATGAAGAAGGTGACGAAACAGTTAACCCTACTGCAAAAATGGAACCAGAACCTGGAACGTTCTTGTCAACCATCAGTAGTATTAACTTCCAGAAATGGCATTCCAAAGTCAGGATTGTCATTAACAATGATTTTGAATTTGAGGTTGTTGCCCTAATAGATTCAGGTGCTGATCTCAATTGTATTCAAGAAGGCATTATCCCCTCTAAATACTTCCAGAAAACCAAAGAAAGGTTAACTTCTGCAAGTGGTGGAAAAATGCAGATTGAATTCAAAATCCCAGAAGCTCAGGTTTGCCAAGACAATGTGTGCTTTAGAACCACCTTTGTTCTTGTCAAAAATATAACAGATAGGGTCATCTTAGGAAACCCATTCATGTGTCTGTTATATCCCTTTACCACTGATAGTGAAGGAATCACTACCCACCATTTTGGTCAACCTATTAAGTTTAAGTTTCTTAGGAACCCTGAACTGAGACAGATTGAAAATCTCCAAAGAGTTTCCGTTTCTAAAAATCTTAACCTTATCCGTACCAAAACACATTCTTCTGAACAAGCCCAGAACCTTGATCAGATTCCATCTATGAATGATGAAGCCTTGAACTCCAATCAGTTCTCCAAACCTTCATCTCATTTCATTTCATACATACAGCATAAAAACATTTGCATGATGACATCTCATGGTTTTAATAAAAATGCTTTTAAAAACAACCATTTTGTTAATACAGGAATGTCTTCAAGAAAAGGAAAAGCACCCATAAGGGAATTTCCCCAAATGCATGAAGGCGCTTCTTCTGGAAAAGAACCCAGAAAAGTAACATCCCTTCAAAATATGTACCCAACTTCGGTTACATATTCCAGTGGTTATATGGCTATTACTCTCCAAGAAGTAAAAAACACGGCTTTGCAATTTAGTAATGGAGTGTATAAAGATCTCCCACCCTCCACTAAATTCATCCTTGACAATCTTCAAAGAGCCTTTACCCAGAACCACTACCACCTTTTCCAAAGAACCCTTAAAGCACTAGAATTACACCTAGTTGAGCTTAAGGCAGGAAATGAAATTCTTACTAGTCAACTCTTTGGCAAAGAGGATATCTGTTCAATGGATAAAACGACTATCATGAGCACAGATTACGCTAGGTTAAGTCTTAAGACTCAAAACCAGCTAAGAAGTGCTGTCGCCAACTTGCCCTCCGATATACAAAAACGTATATTGGACAGCAAGGTAATGACTGAATCATGTGACCGATGGTTCAAGCATCTTAAAATCATGGTCGTTACTCATTTTCCAGTTTATGGTGAAGACCCAGCTGATTATAATTGTGCCTTCATCAAAGCAACCTGGGAAAAATACTTTGGAAGCAGCCAAAGGGTCTATGAAAAGAAACATCCCTTCCCCGGCCTAATAGTCAATTATGAAGACTGGACCGTTGAAGAAGATCCAAGCTGGCTTTCAAAAATGTTTGAATATGGCTTCATCAGGCTCATCAAGCTAACAAGCCATAATCAGATCAACCAGTTTCCACTGATCATCCAACAAACTGTTTCTAAAATCAAGAGTCCTTTTGTATCCATCAGATGCTGGAGCACTCTCCCACAATGGGATAGAACCAACTGGATGACCGTGCAAACTTCGCACCATCTTGTACTCATCAACGGGTACACCCACAATGGTCCTTGGTATGAAGGAGACTCTTATCTCCACAAAGAAGACCCTGAAACTCTTGCAGATTGCTGGAGAGGTTACTTCAACAATGAGATCATAGATGTCACCAGAGAACTTTTAAAAGATTACCACTTTGTTGGCAATACTGGCAGAATTTCAGTATTCACCACCAAGCCATACTCAGAAGCTCTCCATACCGAAAGGAATGACTACATTGACCCAGGACAGTTAGCTCTGCAACAAGCAGATTATGAACCTATCCTATACTGTGGTCTTTGTGACAAATTCGACCAGTATCATGAACATGGCCACGACTATGACCCTCCGGGAGATCCTTATCTTGGCTACCCATCTGGTTATGATACTGACTGATTACTTCCTGCTGCTCCGAAGTAGCTCCAGAAGCCCCTAAGAAGCTCAAGAACCACCTTTGCCAAAACGGTTACTATTCAGAACAGTACCCACACCCGCAAAGCTGCAGAAGAAGCCACTATTCACTGCACAGTCCAGAACACTATGCAGAGTTACTATTCAGAAAAGCAAGGGGACATGACACTGTTCACAAACAGTGACCAGTTACTGTTCACTCTACAGTGCCCCGACAGAATCATTTAAGTTACTATTGCTTTCGGTGGAAAAGATATTCACCTCAGAAAAAGCAATTTACCTTCCGTGATTTCCGTCCGCAATTCCAGTACACTCCTGAAGAGACCAAGCCTTCCTCCATATATATATATATATATATATATATATATATATATATATTTATATAGCACAAACCATAAAATTTGTAGCTGAAAAGCAAAGAAGTTGAGGGGGAAGAAAAGAAAAAACTGAACTCAAAGAGAGTTTCCAATTCTATTTGTAATTTGGTGACTTATGGGGTGGAAAGAGAGCAATTCAAAATTTATATAAAAAAATTAAATCGGTGGGTTTTAAATACAAAAGGAGGCAAATAAATGTGTTGATGGGGAGAGAAGCCATTTTAAAATGGCTGCCATGTGTTAATTAATGACTCCCTTACCTTAATCAATTATTAACTTCTTTATTGACTCTTCTAAAAAAAAAAAAAAAAACCTCTTTATTAGCTGGTCCGTTGAGAAAGCTCCTTCCATTGGGCTAATATTGATGAACAAATACCATAACATTAACATCAATGCATTAAATGATTTTTATTGTGGAGGAGGAGGCTAGGAGAAAGGTTAGTTTGCCATAGATTAAAAAAAAAAAAAAAAAAAAGGAACCATTAAAACTATACTCTTTATTTTCTATCTATGGAATCCAGACATAGTAACAGACAATACAAAACAAAACTTTACCAAATTAAAAAAAAAAAAAAAAAAGAGCTTAATTGTTTCACATGTACTAAATCAATGAAATGCATTCCAATTTTTTAGACACAAACAATTTTAATGGTTACAATGCAATTATGTATAGAAAAATTGTAAAGATGAATATAAAGAAAAAGACAAAAAATTGAAAAGTGGAAAAAAAAAAAAAAAAAAAAAAAAATCTAGCACAAACCATAAAATAAGGAGATGATAAGTCAAAGAGAGAGAGGATTAATTGTTGAATTTAAGGCAATTGAGATTTAATGGTGAAGTCATTAATAGAAGAAAAATTAGCAATTTGTTTGGTGGGAAGATGATGTGTTTTTTTCTTTTCTTTTTTTTTTCTTTTTTTTTTTTTTGAGAGAAAATGATAAGTTGAGAGAGAGATATAGATAAGAAGTGGGCTTTATGGTGGAGATAAGGAGATGATAAGTCAAAAAGAGAGAGAGAAAGAGAGAGGATTGATTGTTGAATTTAAGGCAATTGAGATTTAATGGTGAAGTCATTAATAGGAGAAACATTAGCAATTTGTTTAGTGGGAAGATGATTTTTTTTTTTTTTTTTTTTTGAGAAAAGGAAGACGATGAGTTGAGAGAGAGATATAGACAAGAAGTGGACTTTATGGTGGAGATAGGAGTGGGATTTATTATATATTTTTTAGTATTTTAAAATTGATAGAAATTATTTTTAAATTGTTGGACAAATACCAAAAAATATGATGAAAATGACATGACCGCTGACATAAGTCAATATGAGTGTAGTAGCATTAAATTCTATGCTTCAGCTTTTAGTATTATATAGATATAGATAAAACTATACTCTTTATTTTCTATCTATGAAATCCAGACATAGTAATAGATAATACAAAACAAAACATTACCAAACCAAAAAAGAAAATAAGGAGCTTAATTGTTTCACATGTACTAAATCAATAAAATGCATTCCAATTTTTTAGACACAAACAATTTTAATGGTTAAAATGCAATTATGTATAGAAAAATTACAAACATGAATATAAAGAAAAAGACTAAAAATTGAAAAGTGGAAAAAAAAAACTGTATTACAACATCGTAAAAAAAAAATCTAGCACAAACCATAAAATAAGGAGATGATAAGTCAAAAAGAGAGAGAGAGGGAGGATTGATTGTTGAATTTAAGGCAATTGAGATTTAATGGTGAAGTCATTAATAGGAGAAACATTAGCAATTTGTTTGGTGGGAAGATGATGTGTTTTTTTTTTTTTTTTTGAGAAGAGGAAGATGATGAGTTGAGAGAGAGATATAGATAAGAAGTGGGCTTTATGGTGGAGATAAGGAGATAATAAGTCAAAAAGAGAGAGAGAAAGAGAGAGGATTGATTGTTGATTTTAAGGCAATTGAGATTTAATGGTGAAGTCATTAATAGGAGAAACATTAGCTATTTTATTTTATTTTATTTTTTTTTTGAGAAGAGGAAGATGATGAGTTGAGAGAGAGATAAAGATAAGAAGTGGGCTTTATGGTGGAGATAGGGTGGGATTTATTTTATATTTATTAGTATTTTTAAATTGATAGAAATTATTTTTAAATTGTTGGACAAATACAAAAAAATATGATGGAAATAATATGGCTGCTGACATAGCTCAACATGAGCGTAACAACATTAAATGCCACGCTTCAACTTTTAGTATTATATAGATATAGATTACTATTCCATAACAATGAATATAAAAAAAATGATATATTTACAACATTTTTACAACAAATCCTAAGTGGCATATTGTTACTGGTTGTTATTGTTAGGGCAAAAAAGTAATCTTAGTGTTAGTTTCAAATTTGAACCAATAACAACTAACCACTTGTTATTTGTTGTAAAAATGTTGTAAACATAGCATCTCTCATGAACATATATTTCATATAGAAATCTTCAATTTAACATACCAATAGGCATACAAGTATCTCAAACTCTATAATTTACAATATCAATACATTGCAATAACTTTTCAGCAGTCAAAATTTTAAAAAGTGAAATTCATAAAATTAAGATCAAAACAAAAACCAAGTGTTCTAGGTAATTGCAAAGGAAGTTAACAAATTTTTTATTAACAAAATCACCAATGGCATGGAATCAGAGTTTGAAGAAGAAGAAGAAGAGTTTTTTTAAGCATTGGGTGAATTCAAACTTCATTGGTACCTTGGAAACCTTTGTTGTTCCTGAGAATAAAAATTGATAAATAAATTGATTTTCATTACATTCAACATATCATATAAATAACTAAAATTCACATAAATTAGATTTACCATAAAATTAGAGAATAGTGGAGAGATGTTACCTTACTAATACTTTAAAGTAATCTCATAACAAGAAGTAATTTAATTACTGTCAATTCATATACATTTTTAGATGGCGAGGTTGAGGCATTGACCATGTCACTGTCTTGAAACAATACACGTGTCTACGGGATTTTCAGTGTTGTAGACTAAACATTGTGCGTGCTACCCCCGGGTTACAACAACCCAACCACTTTCGCTAATTATACTTCAAGCCTACACTGCTTGTGGGATAGAAATCTCTCAAATAGAAAAGATATGTACCAATTGGTCATTAAATCATGTTTAAATCAAATTAGACTTTATGATGTTTCTATATACAAAACGTTTGAATATCACTAAAGGATTGATAGCCATAAAAGTGATAAACCGTTTGAGCATTTTATGCTCAATAAATTGAGCACAAAAGATAAAAGTTGTCAAATGACAGATTTTGCTAATAAAAAGAATTTAAAAGACCATCACGCACCCTTGGTACGGTGGTCACTTCACAAGTGTAAGTACTTGTAGGGTGTAGGGGGTAAGGACCGGAGTTCAAGTCTCCAAGAGGAAGTTTCATACACATATACACTTAAATTATGTTAGAATAAAAATTTTATCTTATATAAAAAAAAAAATAAATTTTAAAAGTATAAATTTTAAATCACTTAAGTCGGCAATTAATTAATATTTAAAATATTGTATTTCATATAAAAATGTTCCAACAACCTTTTAAGATTAATACTAGCTATTGGCAAATAAATGATAGTACTAAGGTAACCTTAGAAACTGTCAGCTTAGCAATGAGATTATTCAATTAAAGTTTTGAATTGCACGATGTAAATTCAAGCACTCAAGTACTGTAAAGCATATCTGAATCCAACAATGAGCCAACAACTCAATGGACAAAGTTCAAAGAACAGCCATTTTGAGGATTAATGTATTCCATTTCTTATTCCAATATTTATAGGGTCAGTCAGGAAACAAGTTAACATATCAACACCGGTCTCACTTTCTCAAAATAGGTACTAGAATTTAATATCATATGAACTACAAAAGCATGATATACGCCCCATTCAAGACTTGGGTTTTAATCTTGTGCCATCACATATACAAATCAAAACCTCAGCCTAATCGTAGCAAAGTTCATTCATGGAGGTTGGTTTGGAGTATGATAAAATAGGACCTTTCTATCATTTTTACTTTATATTTCCAATTATTTCCGTTCTTTTGTTTGTCTAGTCTATCTATCTGAGCTAGAAAACCTATCCTCCTTTTAGCCACAAAACCTTTTCCTTCTATGTGACCACAGAAATAATGTTCTTTTCATATTGTCTAGGAGCACATGCTTATCCACGCACAATATTGTGTCAGTGGTGAGCTCCTATAAAATTGATGTTAAATTAATCACAAATTATCATCTCAACAGAACTTAAAAAAGCAATACATATATGCAGTACACTTTCTTTTTTTATCAGGCAAATACATTTCATTGTACATATCATACACGTTACAAGCAAATTTGTGACGAAAGGGTTATAGACTAATTTGCACACCCCCACAAAAGTCCACAACAAAAACACAAATAAAAAATTGGATTTAAATAGTGCTTCTATCGCATGGTTATTTTATCAAACAACAACAAAAAATTCCATTACTACAAGTAATTTTATCCAACAAGGATATTCACATTTTCTTCTTTTAAGGCACAATCTTGTAAGCTTTCATCTTATCTATCCAAGTAATCATCGAATCCTTGGAGTTCCTAAATCCCAAGAATCCGTGCTTCTTACTCTTATTCATACTATCCATGTAATCCCCTCCCTTCAGCATTGCATCCACAAACCACCAAACTCCAACTTCCTCCAACTTTGTAGGTTGCAACTGATTCTCTCTCACAATCTTGTCCCACACTGGACCTTTATCTTTCATCGACTCTACCAAGCTAACTTTCTCACCCTCCACAAACCCATAATTCTCAATCCCAAATTGCTCAGCCAACACCTTCCAAAGATGCTTCCACTTAAACACATCCCCGTTGTTACAATTAAATGCTTCATTCCTCGCATTAGGATCTACCACAGCCCAAATTTGTTGCTCAGCAATAAGATCGGCATCCGAAGCCACATTATAATACTCCCAAGCCTCTTTGCTTCCAGGGAATTTCAAAGTAAGCCCCTCGTGCTTACATATAGCCGCATATACACAAAGTGTGCCAATTATATTCATCAAACTATAGGGTGAAAACCCAAATATAGTATTAGGCCTATGGACTGACCAAGTCAAACCTTCTTTATTCTTAACCTCCTCAAACAAAATATCTTCCTGAGTGTAATAAAAATTGGGCACATTCAAACGTGGCATATCCTCCGTAAAAGGTGGGCTATGATATTCAATTCTACCAAAGGTTTCGAAGGGTCCTACATAGTGTTTGCCACCTGTTTGTAGACATATGTGTTTGAGATTTGGCGCATGAGGGATCACTGCACGTAGCACGTTACGGAACATGGTACCGTTGGTTTCACAGTTTTGGGCCTCAGTGGGCCGACTAGCCCATGTGACATAGAAGATGTGTGTGACATCAGTGAGTTGGGAAAGTTTGGTTTGGGTTTCTTTTGGGTCAGAGACATCGCATTGGATGTACTCAACTGGGTGGTCTTCGTTCCAATTTGGGCGTCGACGACGTGCCACACCATAGACTTTCCAAGGTCCACCTGGGGTTTCAGAGAGTGGCAAGATTTCAGCTAAGCTGTTGCCCACGATGCCAGTCACACCAATCACTAAGCCTACACTTCGGTAGCTTCGTGGTGCTTCATAATCTTCCTCATATTTCTTCTGTAAAATTCATAGAGGAAGAGTTAGCATATGTGTTGGTGTAAAAGATTCATAATAGCAAAGTCTTGGTGTATATAGAAAGAGTGAGGGAGTTTATACCTTTGCAGCGCCAACAGATCTAACCCACCACCAGCTCATTCTGAAATTACTGTAAGTAAGAGGCTTGTAGATGTAAGCTTAACTATTTATTTATCCAAAGAAAAATAAATGTTCTAATCTGATTTGTGTACTGGCTATCTGCTTCAACTTATATAGAACATAAAAGAAAATTCCAGAATCAGAAAGAAGACAGTCAACATAAATGACATGAGCCATGACATATATATGTGTACGTTTGGACTACAACACACTTTTTTTTTCCTATTAACAAAAAAAAAAAGATTAATATAATAAATTAACCATAAATCACATAGATGTCTAGTTTTGTTAATATGTTTTAAAAGGATAATTATCAATCTTTAAGCCCTTATTTGAGAGGAAAAAATGGAATAGAGCGAAAAAGAATGAAAAACTTCATATATTTAAAAATGGATCCGATGATCTTCACACTTTATCAAAAAATAAAGATCTTCACAGATAATAATTTGTTTAAAATATAAACCTGCTTTTAAGTTATTGGGCTGCTCAAAAAGCAGCCCAATAAAAAAAAAGTTATTGGGCTGCTCAGTGCTCACTAGCAAAATAATTTTAGACTAAAAAATTCAAAAGTTAACGTTACACGATTACGGAAACGTTACAAAGGAACAGGACTTTTTTCTTTTCATCTTAAAAAGACACTGCAACCCTCAAGCTTCCAAATAAGAACGAAGCCTCCCTAGAGTCCACGATTGACGCTTCTGTCCAAGAAAAATACATGTCATGGCTTGTGTCATTAACACACCCACTTTCAACTTTTTTATGTAATTGGGTGAGCTTGCACTTTCAACTTTTTTATGTAATTGGGTGAGCTTGCAATTAATATATTTAACTCTCTGATAGTGGCAATTATTGAGGACGAATGAATTGAAAAAATGGATGATAAACCTAACATTCATGTGCACATGAGGTATGATAATGAAAGGATTTGGTTTGGGTTTAATATATTCAGTGCACTGGGCTTTGTCAGATGGTGATACGTATTCAAAAATGGACATGTATCACTATCTTAGATGTCATGGCTTGTGTCATTAACACACCCACTTTCAATTTTTTTATGTAATTGGGTGAGCTTGCAATTGATATATTTAACTCTCTGATAGTGGCAATTATTGAGGATGAATGAATTAAAAAAATGGATGATAAACCCACCATTCATGTGCACATGAGGTATGATAATGAAAAGGACTTGGTTTGAATTCAATGCATCCAGTGCACTAGGTCCAGTCAGATGGTGATACGTATTTAAAAATGGACATGTATCACTATCTTAACAGATCCAATGCCACTGGACATTAGACCCAAGTCTAGCCCTAATGAAAATATGGATGAAAACAGAGAACTAATGAACAAATTAATGGCAGCAGATGGTTGCTTTTAAGTATATTAATTGCCTTTGAACTTAAAATAAGTAATCAAAAGGATAAATTCAAGAGTCCTCTATTTAGTCATTTCTATCGATAAAAATTATTAAATTTTTATATTTAAAATTTTTTTGAATAGCTATTTTTAATTAGCTTCTTTTTCTTTCTTTTTTGTTCTTCTTCTTATTTATTTATTTATTTTTTTTTTTTTTGGTAATAATGGATAATGCCTAGACTAAAGAAATAGGTAAGTTACAAATAAAGCCATCCAGGTCCATGGCTAAAGCATTCGTCAATCTCCACCATAAGCAGTGGGATATCAAAATAAATAAAATTACCAGACAAAAAGATTCCATGGTTGGCAATACCATCAAAACTATGGTTTTCTTCCCAGTAGATGTGTCCAATTCTTTTGTTAGGAAACTCATCCAATAGGATCCTATAGTTAAGGAGAAGTGGTTTCAAGGAGTCATTTAAAGAGCATTTTTTAGAATAATTACAAGGATGAGGCGTCCACTTCGATAATGAGGCATCTTATTCAATCTTTGGTGTAAGTGCATATTTATGTTTAAAATGAATAACATCTTCTTTGTTTAAGACTTTAAGTTTGTATTTGTTTTATATATATTACAATAAATAAACTATTAATCCAATTATTTGATGTCTTGAAGCATTCTTCTCGACTTATCGTCTAGCCAAGCGTCCATCCACAGCCTTCATTTCTTTGGATATTCCTGCTCACAAAAAACAAATTATTGGTAGGGATAGTATGAGTCTTTCACAATCCTTTTTTGGTACTTCTCCAACATGAAATTGAGTCCGTCTATTTCACCGTCAAAGAAGACTACATCAGTCGGACAAAATTGCCAAATGCCCATTTCGGGCAAACTAATCAGCCTTTTGTCCTTCTTCCCAAACTAAATAGGGAAATGCCCCTCTTTTGAAAATCGAGTTTTTAAAAATCGATTTAAGCCCTATAGTGACGTTTTCAAGGACCTATAGTGACGTTTATAAGGACCTATAGTGGCGTTTTGTAACTTGATATCCATGAAATCGAGTTATAGGCAATTCTATTGCCTATAACTCGATTTCATGAATATCAAGTTATAAAACGTCACTATAGGTTCTTAAAACGTCACTATAGGTCCTTGAAAACGTCGCTATAGGGCTCCGGAATTTTTTTTTTTTTTAACTCGATTTTAAGAAACTCGATTTTCAAAAGAGGGGCATTTCCCTATTTAGTTTGGAAAGAAGGGCAAAAGGTTAATTACTTTGCCCAAAAAGGGCAAAAGCCCATTTTGTCCTACATCAGTCGGTTCTAGATTTCTTCTACAAAATAACATTGGTGAAGTGTTAGCTCCATCATGCGTTCGGGTGGAGAAGAATTTGAATACTTTGATTAGAGATAGTTTTGATTTTTTTTCTTTTCTTTTCTTTTTTGTTCACATACCTTTACAATATAATCGTGCTGCATTAAGTTTGGTTAATGTTGTAAAAAAGAAAAGAAAAAAAAATCATTATTTATTTAGAAGAATGCCTCTCTTTTCTTGTCTTCATTGTATAATTAATTCTATTTAAATAAAGTCTACTACCGTTTTTACTAAAAAAAATCTAATTATTTGAACCAATGACGTTATGGTTAAACTATTAAACAATGTCAACATCATTTGACTATTTAAATGTTGGATAAATTACCTCATCAAATGATCAACTCAAATCTGCCCTTGAACAAGAAAAAAATAATAAATAAAAAACTACTGAACCACGTTATCATCATTAAACTATTCAAAATGTTGGATAAATTTTCTCCCCAGGGAGAAAATCACTAAAAAGATTTAAAAAGCACCTCATCAAATCTGCCTTGAACACGAACTTACAGTTAACAACTGGCTCCATCATCATAATCAAACCCCTATAAAATTAAGAATTCGGAGCAGAGACTCACGGTCAAGCCAGCTCCTATTCACCTACTGGATCCTCTCACTCCCACATCCCAATCTCTTCAATTCTCCATAAAAAATGAGCTGGTGGTGGGCTGGAGCAATCGGTGTTGCCAGGGCAAGCACAATCTATTTTACTAATCTCTTTCTAATGCTATCTATCGGATAATTCTCAGAGTACAGTAACGTGACATTCCTTCTTTTTATATTCATAATAGATAGTACTATTAATTTAATTAATGTCATTCACTGTATATAAATACTAAAGGAGGGAATATCATGTTACTGTACTTCTTGGAGAATACCTAATAATTACTCTCTATCTAATAAGGCATATCTAACAATTTTTATTTTTATTGATTTCACAGAAGAAATTCGATGAAGATGAAGTATTAGTGATCGGTGTTACAGGCATAGTTGGTAACAGCTTAGCTGAAATATTACCACTCTTAGACACCCCAGGTGGGCCATGGAAAGTCTATGGTGTGGCACGTCGTCCACGACCAAACTGGAATTTGGACCATCCTGTCGAGTATATTCAGTGTGATATCTCCGATCCTCAAGAAACTCAAACCAAGCTTTCCCAACTCATCGATGTCACACACATTTTCTATGTCACATGGGCCAACAAATCCACTGAGGCTGAGAATTGTGAAACCAACGGTGCCATGTTCTGAAATGTCCTATGTGCGGTGATCCCCCATGCGCCTAATCTGAAACACGTCACTCTCCAGACAGGTACTAAACACTACATTGGAGACTTCGAGACTTCTGGAAAAATGAGGTTCGCAAACGATCAGCCTTTTACAGAGGACTTGTCGAGAGTGGAAGTACCTAACTTCTATTACACTCTTGAGGATGTTAAGTTCGAGGAATCCGAGAAGAAAGAGGGACTCACTCGGTTAGTTCATAGACCCAGAGTGATTTTTGGTTTTTCACCTTATAGTTTGATGAATATAATTGGGACACTTTGTGTTTACGCTGCTATATGTAAGCACGAGGGGGTTGCTTTGAAATTCCCTAGTGTTAAAGCTGCTTGGGAGTGTTATTCTGTGGCTGCTGATGCTGATCTTATTGCTGAGCAACATATTTGGGCTGCAGTGGATCCTAATGCGAAGAATGAATCCTTTAATTGTAACAATGGAGATTTGTTTAAGTGGAAGCATCTTTGAAAGGTGTTGGCCGAGCAATTTGGGATTGAGTATGGATTTGAGGAGGGTGAGAGAGTGAGCTTGGTGGAGTTGATGAAGGACAAGGGTCCAGTGTGGGATGAGATTGTAAAGGAGAATCAGTTGCAACCCACAAAGTTGGAAGAGGTTGGGATTTGTTGGTTTGCAGATTTTACTTTGGGAAATGAAGGTTTGATGGATAGTATGAATAAGTGTAAGGAGCATGGGCTTTTGGGGTTTAGGAACTCCAAGAACTCATTCATTTCCTGGATAGATAAGATGAAAGGCTACAATATTGTGCCTCAGTAAAGTTTTATTAAGTAAAAGTTGCTGTCTTGTGAATAAGTGTTGGGATTGAGATGAGGTGCAACAGCAATTACCATTTTCTTTGTGAAAAAGTAAAAATTAACATACTAAAATAGTTTTAAAAATGACAAAGTAAAAAAAAAAAAAAAAATTATCTTATTAAATTTTACCTTTGATAGAGAGATGGTAATTGCATAGGGCCGTATCCAAATCTTAGGTGGATGTTGAGGCGAGGTTTTAGATCTGTGTGCTATGTAGTAGTTGAAGTTGCTTCTGTCTTGTGCTGTGCAATGTAAGGGTTACTTTGTTATCTCATATCTGTTGGATTTTGGGTTTTAGCTTTTCTGTGTTATTTGGTAATTGATTAAAAATTTGTTACTAATTTCTCGGAAAAATATATACATTAAGAGCACTCACAGCAGTACATCTATATTGCTATATTGCTAAATTATAGCTCCTTAAACATCAAAATCTTGCTCCAGCAGTGGAGCTAAATCTATTTTTTTTAGCTCCACTGCTACAGTGCACATCTATAGATATATGTGCACTATTCATGAGAGCTAAAAAAAATATATTATTTTATTATGCCCCGGAGATTAAATATATTATTTCATTCTCTCTCTTACTCCGTACCTCTCTCTCTCTCTCAGTCACTCAGCTCTCATCCTCTCCCAAGAATCTCTCAATCTCTCAAGCTCTCATCCTCTCTCAATCACTCTCCTCTCTCACCGTCACTCTCTCAATCTCCCTCATTCACCGCCGCCAGCCCGACTCAGCCGTCCCAAGCCACCAATCGCCTCACCGTCACTCTCCTCTCTCACTGTCACTCTCTCAAGCTCCCTCATTCACCGCCATCGGCCAGACCCAACCGTCCCAAGCTACCAATCGCCTCAGACCCACACCGTCGACCCACCCCTTCTGCTGACTTAGCTCGCCGACGTTGTGTTTGTTTGTGATTGGTGATTTTTTATTTTGTTTATGATTGGTGATTTTGTTTAGTCTGGGTTAAGGAAAAAAAATTGGAGATTTGGGTTTTTTTTTTTTTTTTTTTTCCCTGCTGTGGACTGCTGGTGCTGGTGGTGTTGGTAGTGGTTGTGGCTGTGGTTGATGGTAGAGGTGGTTATGGTTGGTGCTGTGGATGTTTTGTGGGTAGTGGGATATATTATTTTATTGTAGTGGTTATATTATTTTATTGTGATGTTTATATTATTTTATTGTGTTGAAAGCTAAAATAGATCTACTACTGCAGTATGTGTATAGATAAAATAGATAAAGTAACTTTTGGTGGAGCTAAATTGCTAAAATTTTAGCTCCATTGCTGTGGATGCTCTAAAGAAAGAATACATAACACCCCCAACCCCCAAAAAGAAAAAACTGCAAGAAAATAAGTCATAGTTTAAATAACAAATGATACTCCTGTTTACATCATAGACCTGCTTTGTGTTATAGCGCAATTTTTTCTTTGGGTACAGACCACAGCCTGTAGGATATATAATTTGAAGAATGTGGGCAGTGGCCACTGTTGAGAAAGAGCACACTCAAAACATGTCTCTGGATTCTGCAGAGAAGCTCTCACACACAGAAAATGTGGGCACTGTTGGAATGTCTGAGATTCCCACCTCAAGTTTTGCAACAAAAAGTATTGTTCAATATTTTTCCACCTATAATTTTGGTTCAAATATTAGTTGCGTGTGTTATTTTATTGTTGTTTGTGAGCGTTCTTGTATTCTTGTTATCACCATAGACTCCTTATTTATGATTGTAATGCACGTTAATGATGTTTTTTTAGTGATTAGAATTACTATCAAGCGTAGAGTTCTGCCCACAGCTTGAATTCTTGCCCTCAAGACCCCCAAATACTCAGTACCTATGAAGGTACCAACTTGCCTAAGAAGTGCGTGGTACCCAAGAAAGTTTTTGTGCATATATTTGGAGGTAATACGGCATATGGGTAACATTGGTTCGACATAGGATTGCGTTTTTTTTTTTTTTTTTTTCTTTTCTTTTTTTTCTTTTTAAGTCCGAGGGAATAAATATAAAACTTGGGT
Organism: Quercus tomentella; assembly: GCA_028535165.1. Classification (NCBI taxonomy): domain Eukaryota; kingdom Viridiplantae; phylum Streptophyta; class Magnoliopsida; order Fagales; family Fagaceae; genus Quercus; species Quercus tomentella. The sequence goes on along the minus strand of JAPQVY010000155.1, from coordinate 3,380,074 downwards.
TAAGACCCATTAAAAGATATAGATCTAGCTGGGCTGCAAAAGGTTTGGGGCCAAGGGCTTTGATTGAATGTGGAGTCCTTTTATTTCTTGCCAGTGTCAGGAGCCCAATTTCACTTGAGGATTCAGTTAGCGCACTCTTTTTGGGGCTCGACCAGTTTACGATATAGCTAGATAAAAGAAAGAATACAAGTATATCCCGTTTACATAAACCAGCATTTAAAACTCGTAATGACATTATTCAGCAAAAAATAAAATAAAACTCGTAATGACATTAGCTACAGTATATAGGCTTGGAATTTTTTTTTAGGCAACTAAAGGGATCGGACTTGGGCTTCTAGTGCATTGCAAAAAACATATCAGGTGAGTGCATTCTGACATAGTGTGCGTTTGTTTGCACTTTTAGGAACTGAAAACGCGCATATTAGAAAAAACTGAAGAAAAATTGCGTTTGGCTCAGCCCAAAACACAACTTTTTGATAAAAGTTGCATTTTGGGCTCAGGCAAAAATCGCGTCCAAAACACGCAAAATTTATAGACCTCCTGAGGTCCATAAATCAAAACGCGCATACTGTTACCGTTGGGCTGATGATGAATTACGAAAATATCCATAACAATTCTTCTCTCATGCCTGAAGCCTCATGCCCCTCATCTGATCTCTCTGCTCTCCCTTTTCACGAAGCTCCTCTAATGCCTCCCATCTCAAGCATAATCAAAATACAAACTCAAAAATATAATCTTAAAATTAATCAAACCACAACAATAAAAGCAAAAAAATTCTTGCTCTCATAAAATTGATATAATTTAAACAACAAATCTAAAATCAAAACAACAACAACAGCAGATCAAGAACAGGAAAAAAAAAAAAAAATTAGAACAACAATAAATGATCAATGAAAAAAAAAAAAAAAAAAGCCGATATAACCCCTGGTTGCATGCACTCCGCAGTGAGGAGGAGGAGCAGCGGTGGCGGTGTGGTGGAGCAAAGACAATTTCTCCTCTCTCCATGCATGTCTGTGTCTGTGTGTATTTGAACTTTGAAGATAATAACACCAAAAAGGCAAGCAAGATTATGGAATCAAGTATCACAGAGAGAGCTAGAGAATTTATGGAATCAAGTAGGAAAAGAAAAAAAAAAAAAAAAAATGAGAGAGCCGGAGAGCTTTTGGAATCAAGTGGAAGTAAAGGAAAAAAAAAAGAAGAAGAAAGAATGAGGAGCTTCTGGAAAGTGGAAGTAAAGAAAAAGAAAAAGGACAGGATGTGGACAATGGTATACGTGTGTGGTGGACAAAATGCAAGAGAAAAAAAAAAAAAAAAAAAAAAAAAGGAAAAGGAAACGTATGAATGAAAGAAAGGCAAAGAATTAGAGATCACAATTTAAAAATATTACCACAATATTTTCACAATAAATGTTAAGTAATTAGCTAATATTGATGAGTAAAAATATAATTTCAGTGGTGGGTTCAAATTAGAACTAATAACAACTTTCCATATAAGATTTTGTTATGATTCTTGTGAAAGTATTGCAAAAAATATTGTGGATGTAACACTTTTTGTTGAAAAATATAATTGTTGAGAATGAATAGAAAAAGAATAAATTTGATTACAAAATAAAAATTAAAAAAGTGGGTAGGCAAAAGATAAATATCACTGTTGATTGTCCAAACAGTACAAAAATTTGTCTAACCTGCTGGAGATGCTCTTATATATACATTATCCTTTTTGGTAATTTATCCCTCAAACTGCCACTTTTATAAGTGCTAGCCAAACACTCAGTTTTTTCAAAAAGCACTTTTTAACAGCTTTTACCAAACACTCAGCTTTTTGAAAATGCACTTTTTCATTATGCACTTTTTGAAAACTTCACTTTTTCATTATGCACTTTTACAAAAAGCTGAACCAAACTCACCCATAGTATCTTCCGAATTTGTTTGGAACATTTGATCAAACAGAGAGAAATCAAAGAGCTAGAAAAATTTGTCTATAGAATATATAATCCCAAATGCCAAATAAGGCTTTTCATGTTTAAAATTTGACCATAAAGTACAATCGCATCATTGTTTCATGTTTTCCATGCCATTACAGGAAAATTCACAACAACATAAAGACACTTCATTAATTTTGTTCTAAATGAAACCAATGAACCATACCTCTAAATTTCCATCCAATTCCGGCTTTATTTAACGACAGCATCCATTACAAACAACAGCATTCAAAGAACCCAAAGAGACATTGAATCACTTTAGTAGCAGCATTTTACTAAGGCACAATCTTGTACCCTTTCACCTTATTAATCCAAGAAATGAAGAAGTTCTTGGAGTTCCTGAACCCCAAAAACCCATGCTCCTTACTCTTATTCATGCTATCCAACAAAGCCTCCCCACCTAAAATCAAATACACAAACCACCAAACCCCAACTTCATCCAACTTTGTAGGCTGCAACTGATTCTCCCTCATAATCTCATCCCACACAGGACCCTTATCCTTCATCAATTCAACCAAACTCACTCTCTCACCCTCTTCAAACCCATACTCCTCAATCCCAAATTGCTCAGCCAAAACCTTCCAAAAATGCTTCCACTTAAACATGTCCCCATTGTTTCAATTAAAAGCTTCATTCCTCGCATAAGGATCCACCACAGCCCAAATTTGCTGCTCAGCAATAAGATCAGCAACGGAAGCCACAGAATAACACTCCCACGCAGCTTTAGCACTAGGGAATTTCAAAGCAACCCCTTCATGTTTAAATATAGCAGTGTAAACACAAAGTGTCCCAATTATATTCATCAAGCTATAAGGCGAAAACCCAAAAATCATGTCAGGTCTATGAGTGGTTTCCGCAGATACCCTTGTGTACTTCTCTCATTACGTACTTTGCTTCCTCTTGGCCTAAACACCTCAGGTACGGTTGAGAGAACCCTCTTTTATATAAGGCGTCCTTCATCAGCACAAACCGTGATGCCTGGACCTTCAACTTTCTTGCGGCGCCTTTCTCGTCGGTAACACGCCAGTTTTTAGGAAGGATATCAATGGCGTAGTCCAATTGCATTCAGAGTCTACTTCCTGCATACTTATTCTGTCATCGATAAGTGAGGAGAGTTGAACGAATGATAATACCTGTTCGGGGATAAGCATAAACTCAGCTGATGCAACTTTTGCTAGATGGTCAACACATTCGTTTTCTTCCCTTGGGATCTGAATGAATTTGACTTCGAGGTCGCTGATTCGGTTTTTTACTTCTTCTAAATACCTCTTCATTCTATCGTTCTTGCACTCGTAGTTGCCATTGATCTGACTCGTTACCAACTGTGAATCACAGTGTATGACTATGTTTTCTGCACCCGCAGCCTTTGCGAGGTCTAGCCCTGCCACCAAGGCTTCATATTCTGCCTCGTTTTTGGTTGTGGGGAAATCCAATCGGATCATACATTGGATCTTATCTCCCTTTGGACTTTGGATCACTACGCCGGCTCCTCCAACTCGTCTATTCGAAGATCCGTCTGTATAGATATTCCATTGTCCTTTCTCCTCCGCCACCTAGCCGTCTCCGAGAGTGAACTCGGTGATGAAGTCAGCTACTACCTGCCCTTTTACGGCCGCCGCAAGCGGTATTGGATGTCAAACTCGCTCAGCTCTACTGCCCACAAAGTCATTCTTCCTGCTTCTTCTGGGCTACTCATGGCTTTTCTCAATGGCTTGTCCGTCAAGACAACGATGGTATGCGCTTGGAAGTATGGCTTAAGTTTTCATGCCACGATTATCAACGCGAAAGCCAACTTCTCCATCTGAGGGTACCTTTCTTCTGCCCCTCGGAGTGCTCGGCTAGTAAAGTAGACTGGTTTCTGGGATCCATCCTCCTCTCTTATCAAAGTTGCGCTTACAGCAGCTTGTGAAACAGCTAAATATAGGTAAAGCTTTTCTCCCGACATGGATGGACTGAGCAACGGTGGAGATGAGAGATATGCCTTTAAGTCGTTGAATGCCATCTGGCATTTATCCGTCCACTCGAATGATTTCTTTAGAGTGCAGAAGAATGGTAGACACCTATCTGTCACCCTTGAGACGAACCTATTTAGGGCTGCAATCTTTTTGTTTAAACTTTGGACCTCCTTAACTGTCCTTGGTGGCTCCAACTCCATTATGGCCTGCACCTTCTCTGGGTTGACCTCTATTCCTCTTTGAGACACCATGAAGCCAAAGAATTTCCCGGTTGTCACTCCAAACGCGCACTTGTTTGGATTTAGCTTCATGTTGAATGATCGGAGTGTGTCAAATGTCTCCCTGAGGTCGTCTAGGTGATTAACTTCATGCAGGCTTTTTACCAACATGCCGTCAACATAAACCTGTACGTTCTTGCCGATCTGGTGTGCAAACAACTTGTTCATTAGCCTTTGGTATGTTGCCCCAGTATTTTTGAGTCCAAAAGGCATCACCTTATAGCAGAATAATCCCTGGCTTGTAACGAAGAAGGTCTTCTCTTGATCAGATTCGTCCATCCTGATTTGGTTGTAGCCTGAGAAAGCATCCATAAAACTTAGGAGCTGGTGTCTCGCAATCGAATCTACCAAGGTATCTATCCGTGGGAGCGGGTAGCTGTCTTTAGGGCAAGCTTTGTTGAGGTCCGTGAAATCTACGCACATCCTCCAATTTCCGTTGGCCTTTTTAACCATGACGACGTTTGCCAACCAGTCGGGGTAATATACTTCCCGAATAAAACCTGCCTCTAGTAACTTTCGAACTTCCTCTAGTAACTTTTTAACCATGAGGGTGACACATTTAACTTGTGGACCATGACTGAGGGGTCGATTCCTGGCATGTCTTTATGACTCCAGGCGAACACGTCTTGGTTATCTCTGAGGAAAGTCGTGAGCGTTTGGCGCATCGGCCAACTAGCTAGTGTGCTAATTTTAGTAGTCCGTTCAGGCCATGTGTCATCAAGTCTCACCTCTTCCAACTCTTCAACCGGCTTTGCTAGTGCCCGTTGCTTTCCGATACACATTGTTTGCTGTTGATCCTCCATTTCTAACAGGGCAATATAGCATTCCCATGCTGCTATCTGATTTCCTCCTAGTTCTCCCACCCCATACTCCGTCGGGAATTTAATCATCAGGTGGTATGTTGAAGTCACCGCCTTCCAGGAATTGAGGGTGGGCCACCCGAGGATGGCATTAGCAGTCGACTACGAGAAAAGTTACCTCCTTAGTGATCTGCTGAGGATAGTCACCTGCCGTCACAGATAGTGTTATTGCGCCCAAAGGGAACACCTTCGTTCCCCTAAATCCCACGAGTGGGGCATTCGTTGGGGTTAACCGTTCCCTGTCAATCCTCATTTGCTGGAATGCTGGGTAGTACAGGATGTCTGCTGAGCCACCGTTGTCGACGAGGACCCGATGCATGTTATAATCCCCTATTTGCAAGCTGACTACAAGTGCGTCGTCATGAGGATGGTGAAGTCTTCGAGCATCATCCTTTGAAAATCCGATAACGGGGTTATCTATTTGCAGCATCTTAGGTATGGATCCTGTAAGTTGGACGCTATGGACCATTCTGAGGTAGGTTTTGCGGGCTTTTTTGGAAGATCCGGCTGAGGTTGTGCCCCCTACAATCATTCTTATGTCCCCTATAGGTGGTCTAGGGCGCTTGTTCTTCCGTTGTGGGGCCTGTTCCTGGGGCGGATTGGTTCTTTCCTTACTGACGAACCTCTGTAGCTTCCCTTGTCTAATAAGGGTCTCAATCTGCTGTTTCAGAACGTAACAGTTGGCTATGTCGTGCCCGTGGTCTCAGTGAAAGCGACAATACTTGTCCCTTGGCCTCTTGTTGGGATCTCCCTTTAGTTTACCAAGGAACGTCAGTACTCCTTCATCTTTGATCTGCATCAAGACGTGATCTATCGGGGCGGTTAATGGGGTGAAATTGGTGAACTTTCCAATGGGGGGTTTAGGGCGCCTTTCATCTCGTTAATCTCCGGTTCTAGCAACCTTCCACCCCCTATCCTGTCGTGTGTCTTCCTGTCTCTCCCTCTTCCTGGGCTTCTCTTCGCAGGCTAGTAATGCATCTTCTGCGTTCATGTATTTGGTGGCTCTGTAGAGTACGTCCGTCATGGTCTTTGGGTCATTCTTGTATAAAGAAAACAAAAACTTCCCCTTCTGTAGCCCGTTAGTGAATGCAACTACGAGTATCTTATTGTCAGCTTCGTCAATTGAAAGGGCCTCCTTGTTGAAACGAGTTATGTAGGATCGCAGCGTCTCGTCTTCTTACTACTTGATGCTCATTAAGCACGCGGTAGACCTTTTGTACCTATGTCCCCCAATGAAGTGCGAAGTGAATTGGGCGCTCAACTCCTTGAAAGTATTGATGGAGCTTGGTGTCAATCTACTGAACCAAACCCTCGTAGGGCCCTTCAGCGTCGTCAGGAATGCCCTACACATGATCTCGTCTGGTACCCTTTGAAGGTGCATTAGGGTCTTGAAAGTCTCTAGATGATCGAGGGGATCCTTGACCCCGTTGTAGCTTTCGATCTGAGGCATGCAGAATTTTTGTGGCAGGGGGAATGAGTTGATGGAGGTGGTGAACGGTGAGTCAGTTCTGTTTACTAGGTCATCAAGATCACTGGACACTCGTCCCTTGAAGGCATTCATCATGACCTCCATCTGCTCCTTCATCACCTGCATCTTTGTGATAATAGGGGGAGGGGCCGAATCCATGAGAGATGGAAGGCTCATGTTTTGCCGCTCTGGTCTGCTTGGGGCATTGCTGCCCTCTGGCTTCTCTTGGTCCCTTCGTTCGGCACTGGTAACTTCTTGGTTTTCCTCCTGAACGTTATGTCCTGCGTCCCTTTGGCATAGCTGCTCCTCTAGATCATGGTTCTGTTTTGTGAGTCATTCTACTGTTGCCATGAAAGTCTGGACCTACCTCTCTAATGCAGTAGATCTTGGCGGCTCGTCTCCTTGAACGTTGTTGGTGGTAGCCATCGAGCGAGTGAGTACCATTCAACTCTTATGTCCGAGAGGCGATAGTCTGGCTAAACTTTTCGTTCCCCACAGATGGCGCCAACTGATGATGCAGTAAAATCACCAGTAAGCTACATGATCCTCGCACGCTTGAACTAACAACCTGCAAGAAGAAATAAGTGATCTACCAGAGAGCATCGGTGTGGTGCCAGCCAAATACCCTCCGAAGGTGAAGTTAGAACTATTCTCAACTCTAGAGTGCTAAAGAAGGGGAAATTATGCGTACCTTGATTTGTGAGGGTATTGGGGCTTTTATAGTAGTAGAAGGTTGGCCTCTCTTCCTTGATGTAGAAGTCTTTTCCTTATAGGAATCCTCTTGAGTAATCCCAAACGTGATGGACAAGACATTTCCTTGTAGAGAGGGTCTTTCATTAACGCGTGTATCTTCCGGAATTCTCCTTGCACTAGGATTCTAATTTCCTTTGGGATTCTACCGGATTTCAAACGTGTGTAACAAGTATTTTAAGTCATGCTAGGCCCTAGGCTCACCCATTACCGGCCCATGGGTTAGGATCCGTCAGGCCCAACGTGGTGAAGGTTTATCATGCTAATTTTTACCCTTTCACCTATCAATCATAATATGTAGAAGATTTTGTTTCTTCTTCCAAAGTATCCTAAGAAGTTAGAAGTTAGCATAGATTTCGATAAGATTAAATAAAATTAGCAAGAATTTAGGACAAAATGGGCTTTTGCCCTTTTCAGGCAAATTAATTAGCTTTATACCCTCTTTCCCAAACTAAGTAGGGAAATGCCCCTCTTTTAAAACTTGATTTATGATAAATCGAGTTAGGCTCTATAGTGGCGTTTTAAGGAACGTAGTGACGTTTTTAAAGACTTATAGTGACATTTTTTAACTCGACCTCAATGAAATCGAGTTATAGGTAAAAAAAAATTGTCTATAACTCGATTTCATTGAAGTCGAGTTAAAAAACGTTACTATAGGTCTTAAAAACGTCACTATTGGCTCATTAAAATGCCACTATAAGGCTTCAAAATTTTTTTTTTTCTAACTCAATTTATCATAAATCGAGTTTTAAAAGAGGGGCATTTCCCTACTTAATTTGGGAAAGGGAGTATAAAGCCCTATAAAGCTAATTAATTTGCCCGAAAAGGGCAAAAGCCCATTTTGTCCCAAGAATTTATATAGTAAACATAAATAGAACAAATAACAAAGTCATTCAGAAAATAAAATAAATAAATGGGAGGGAAATGATCATGTACTAAATTAATAAAACGCATTCCAATTTTTTAGACTATTTTAATGGTTAAAATGCAATTATGTATAGGAAAATTTTAAACATGAATATAAAGAAATAGACTAACAATTCACAATTGGAAAAAAGAAAAAAAGAAACAACGTATTAGGACATTATAAAATATATATATATATATATATATATATATATATATATTTATATAGCACAAACCATAAAATTTGTAGATGAAAAGCAAAGAAGTTGAGGGGGAAGAAAAGAAAAAAACTAAACTCAAAGGAAGTTTCCAATTCTATTTGTAATTTGGTGACTTATGGGGTGGAAAGAGAGCAATTCAAAATTTATATAAAAAAAATTAAATCAGTGGGTTTTAAATACAAAAGGAGGCAAATAAATGTGTTGATGGGGAGAGAAACCGTTTTAAAATGGTTGCCATGTGTTAATTAATGACTCCCTTACCTTAATCAATTATTAACTTCTTTATTTGACTCTACTTAAAAAAAAAAAAAAAAAAAAAAAAACTCTTTATTAGCTAGTCCATTGAGAAAGCTCCTTCAATTGGGCTAATATTGGTGAACAAATACCATAACATTAACATCAATGCATTAAATGATTTTTATTGTGGAGGAGGAGGCTAGGAGAAAGGTTAGTTTGCCATAGATTTAAAAATAAATAAATAAATAAATAACGAAACCATTAAAACTATACTCTTTATTTTCTATTTATGGAATCCAAACAATACAAAACAAAACATTACCAAACCAAAAAAGAAATAAAAAAAGAGATTAATTGTTTCACATGTACTAAATCAATAAAATGCATTCCAATTTTTTAGGCACAAACAATTTTAATGGTTAAAATGCAATTATGTATAGAAAAATTGTAAACATGAATATAAAGAAAAAGACTAAAAATTGAAAAGTGAAAAAAAAAAAAAAAAAAAAAAAAAAAAAAAAAAAACACTGTATTACAACATCATAAAAAATAAAAAAATAAAAATCTAGCACAAACCATAAAATAAGGAGATGATAAGTCAAAGAGAGAGAGAGAGAGAGAGAGAGGATTGATTGTTGAATTTAAGGCAATTGAGATTTAATGGTGAAGTCATTAATAGAAGAAAAATTAGCAATTTGTTTGGTGGGAAGATGATTTTTTTTTTTTTTTTTTTTTTTTGAGAAGAGGAAGATGATGAGTTGAGAGAGAGATATATAGATAAGAAGTGGGCTTTATAGTGGAGATAGGGGTGAGATTTATTTTATATTTTTTAGTATTTTAAAATTGATAGAAATTATTTTTAAATTGTTGGACAAATACAAAAAAATATGATGGAAATGACATGATTGCTAACGTGACTCAACATGAGCATAGCAACATTAAATGCTATACTTCAGTTTTTAGTATTATATAAATATAAATTAAAACTATACTCTTTATTTTCTATCTATGGAATTTAGACATAGTAACAGACAATACAAAACAAAACATTACCAAAACAAAACATTACCAAACCAAAAAAGAAAAAAAAGAGCTTAATTGTTTCACATGTACTAAATCAATAAAATGCATTCCAATTTTTTAGACACAAACAATTTTAATGGTCAAAATGCAATTATGTATAGAAAAATTGCAAACATGAATATAAAGAAAAAGTCTAAAAATTGAAAAGTGGAAAAAAAAAAAAAAAAATCTAGCATAAACCATAAAATAAGGAGATGATAAGTCAAAAAGAGAGAGAGAGGGAGGATTGATTGTTGAATTTAAGGCAATTGAGATTTAATGGTGAAGTCATTAATAAGAGAAATATTAGCAATTTGTTTGGTGGGAAGATGATGTGTGTGTGTGTGTGTGTTTTTTTTTTTTTTTTTTGAGAAGAGGAAGATGATGAGTTGAGAAGGAGATATAGATAAGAAGTGGGCTTTATGGTGGAGATGAGGAGATGATAAGTCAAAAAGAGAGAGAGAAAGAGAGAGGATTAATTGTTGAATTTAAGGCAATTGAGATTTAATGGTGAAGTCATTAATAGGAGAAACATTAGCAATTTGTTTGGTGGGAAGATGAAGGGTTTTTTTTTTGAGAAGAGGAAGATGATGAGTTGAGAGAGAAATAGAGATAAGAAGTAGGCTTTATGGTGGAGATAGGGGTGGGATTTATTTTATATTTTTTTAGTATTTTAAAATTGATAGAAATTATTTTTAAATTGTTGGACAAATACAAAAAAAATATGATGAAAATGATATGGTTGCTGACGTGGCTCAACATAAACGTAGCAACATTAAATGCTACGCTTTAGCTTTTAGTATTATATATATATATATATATATTATATCGATATAGATTACTATTCCATAACAATGAACATATATTTCATATAGAAATCTTCAATTTAACATACCAATAGGCATACAAGTATCTCAAACGCTATAATTTATAATATCAATACATTACAATAACTTTTTAGCAGTCAAAATTTTAAAAAGAGAAATTCATAAAATAAAATAAAATAAAATAAATAAAAAACACACACACACACAAAGTGTTCTAGGTAATTGCAAAGGAAGGTAACAAATTTTTTATTAAAAAAATTACCAATGGCATGGAATCAGAGTTTGAAGAAGAAGAAGAGTTTTTTTAAGCGTTGGGTGAATTCAAACTTCATTGGTACCATGGAAACCTTTGTTGTTCCTGAGAATAATAATTGATGAATAAATTCATTTTCATTACATTTAACATATCATATAAATAACTAAAATTCACATAAATTATAGGGATAATTACAGCAAACCCACCTGAGGTTTGGCCCGTTTGCACTTTGCCTACCTATGGTTCAAAACTTATTACTTTGCCCACCTGAAGTTAGTTCTGTTAGCCTTCCGTAACCCATCTCTCCATTTGCCATTAGAAAAACACCCTTTTATTAAAAATAGAACATAACATGGATCAAACACGAACCATCAAATCTTTTCCTCACAAACACAAGAACACAACATTTGTAAATATAGTTCAAAATTTTCAGTTACACACATCCAAAACCAATTAAATCCTCTGAATCCATACCAAAATCCCTCACATTTTTCAAACCCAAACTGTAATAAAAAAAAGTTTTAGAACCCAATCATAGATTAAACAAAAAATAAAAACAAACCAAAGAGAGAAAAATATCACCATTGTTCATCCTGTCGATGGTGGTGTTCGAGTGCTTCGACCTAAAGTTTGATGGTGGCTTGTACGACGGCTTGGCTATCATGGCGGTGGTTCATAGTGGTGCTAATGGCGGCTATGGAGGTCAACTAGCATTAGCAAGCCAAAATCAAATAAAACCCACAACCAAAAAGCAAAAAAAAAAAAAAACAAAAAAAAAATGAAACCCAAGAAGCGTTGCCACCCACTCCACCACCACCACTATTAGAACCCACAACTCAGCACCACCACCATGCCCACAATCCACAACCACCACAAGCCACAACCCATAACCCCACCATAATCAAATCATTATCAAACCCATAACCCAAAAGCAAAAACAGAAAAGAAAAAAAGAAAGCCACTGTCGGCAGAGACGGAGGCTGAGATCGAGCTCCATTTTGGTAGAGAGGGAGGTCGAGATTGAGCTCCATTCTCTCTAAACCATTGTCGGCCCTCTTCCTGGATCTACTCCAAATCACCGAGACGGAGGCTGAGACCAAGACGGATGCGAGAACGAAGGAAATCTGATGAACCCACAACCAAAACCACAAAAAAAATGAAACCCATGAAGCAAGAATGAAGGAAAATGAAACCCATCGCTGTGCTTTGGTGAAGGAAGCTTTTCTGGAAACGAAGGGCTATGTGAGTCGAGTCCTTTGCCTACTTGTTCGTTCACCAATACATCTCCAGTGATTGCATTGGCTCAGACGGTGCCATCGAACCCGAGCTCGTTACCAGAAGCGCTTGTAATGAGTGAAGCAAAAGGAAAATTGTCTTCGAAGAAAGGGTTAAGTACTGGTGTGATTGTGGTTGTTGTGATAGTTGGGCTATTGTGATAGTTGGCCTGTTGTGAAATTGTTGATATTGTTATGGATTAAAAATAATTTCATTGAATCATTTGATTGGCATGTTGTTCCTCCACTTTGTTCTCATTGAAGTTCATGAGGAACGAAAAACCCTAACTTTTTGATTCTTGTTATATTTGTTTTAGCCTAAAAATGTGTTTTTCTAACGGCAAATGGAGAGGTGGGTTACGGAAGGTTAACAGAACTAACTTCAGGTAGGCAAAGTAATAAGTTTTGAACCACGGGTAGGCAAAGTGCAAACGGGCCAAACCTCAGGTGGGTTTGCTGTAATTATCCCTAAATTATATTTGCCATGAAATTAGAGAATAGTGGAGAGATGTTACCTTAATGATACTTTAAATTAATCTTATAATAAGAAGTAATTTAATTACCGTCAATTCATATACATTTTTAGATGGCGAGGTTGAGGCATGGACCATGTCACTGTCTTGAAACAATACACGTGTCTACGGGGTTTTTAGTGTAGTAGACTAAACATTGTGTGTGCTGCCCTCGGGATACAACAACCCAACCATCTTCACTAATTATACTTCAAGGCTACATCGCTTGTGGGATAGAAAGCTCCCAAATAGAAAAGATATGTACCAATTGGTCATTAAATCATGTTTAAATCAAATTAGACTTTATGATGTTTCTGTATACAAAACGTTTGAATATCACTAAAGGATTGATAGCCATAAAAGTGATAAACCGTTTGAGCATTTTATGCTCATTAAATTGAGCACAAAAGATAAAAGCTGTCAAATGACAGATTTTGCTAATAAAAAGAATTTAACAGACCATCTTACACCCTTGGTGCGGTGGTTACTTCACAAGTATAAGTACTTGTGGGGTGTAGGGGGCAAGGACTGGGGTTCAAGTCTCCAAGAGAGAACTTCATACACATATACACTTAGATTAGGTTATAGTAGAAATTTTATCTTGTATCAAAAAAAAAAAAAAAAAAAAAATTAAAAGGTATAAATTTTAAATCACTTAAGTCGGCAATTAATTAATATTTAAAATATTGTATTTCATATAAAAATGTTCCAACAACCTTTTAAGAGTAATACTAGCTATTGGCAAATAAATGATAGTACTAACGTAACCTAAGAAACTGTCAGCTTAGCAATGAGATTATTCAATTAAAGTTTTGAATTGCACAATGTAAATTCAAGCACTCAAGTACTATAAAGCATATCTGAATCCAACAATGAGCCAACAACTCAATGGACAAAGTTCAAAGATCAGCCATTTGAGGATTAATGTATTCTATTTCTTATTCCAATATTTATATAAATTTTTTCTCCTCACAGCAACACTTATATATAAAAACAACTCTTGCCTAGCATAACAATTATGGAGAAAAACATATTTATGCTATGCAATACCAGACCTATGCAGTAACATTAATTATGCAGTAACAGTAACATCAATTATGCAGTAGCTTCAACAGTAATTATGCAGTAACTTTAACATTAATTATGCAGTAACTTTAACAGTAATTATGCAGTAAAAGTAACAGTAATTATGCAGTAACTTTAACAGTAATTATGCAGTAAAAACAACTCTTGCCTAGCATAACAATTATGTAAAAAAACATATTTATGCTATGCAATACCAGACCTATGCAGTAACATTAATTATGCAGTAACAGTAACATCAATTATGCAGTAACTTCAACAGTAATTATGCAGTAACTTTAACATTAATTATGTAGTAACTTTAACAGTAATTATGTAGTAAAAGTAACAGTAATTATGCAGTAACTTTAACAGTAATTATGCAGTAAAAACAACTCTTGCCTAGCATAACAATTATGTAGAAAAACATATTTATGCTGTGCAATACCAGACCTATGCAGTAACATTAATTATGCAGTAACAGTAACATCAATTATGCAGTAACTTTAACAGTAATTATACAGTAAAAGTAATAGTAATTATGCAGTAACTTTAATAGTAATTATGCAGTAAAAACAACTCTTGCCTAGCATAACAATTATGTAGAAAAACATATTTATGCTGTGCAATACCAGACCTATGCAGTAACATTAATTATGCAGTAACAATAACATTAATTATGCAGTAACAGTAACATTAATTATGCAGTAACTTTAACAGTAATTATGCAGTAAAAGTAACAGTAATTATGCAGTAACTTTAACAGTAATTATGCAGTAAAAACAACTCTTGCCTAGCATAACAATTATGTAGAAAAACATATTTATGCTATGCAATACCAGACCTATGCAGTAACATTAATTATGCAGTACCAGTAACATTAATTATGCAGTAACTTTAACAGTAATTATGCAGTAAAAGTAACAGTAATTATGTAGTAACTTTAACAGTAATTATGCAGTAAAAGTAACAGTAATTATGCAGAAATAGTAACAATTTTTGCAGCAACAAATAATTATGCAGAAATTAACACCTTGCAGAGATACATCAGACATGCAAATTAAGTATTCTTTCCAAATAATAAAAAATCTAAATATTTGAATATGACTAAGTTTTGGACCATCAAAACTCCAGTCCTAAACTAGGAAAATTACAAATCAAGAGCACTTAATCTCAACATGCGTCCTAGATTATAAAACATGATCCTAAACTAGAGACCTCCACTTGCAACACTTCCTTGAGTCAAGAGACCTCCCGCACCATTAATTTTGTCGTTGGAGCCTAAAACACTTGATGTACTCTCTAAATGTGATTCTAATGCAAAACTTGCTGATGAGCCTCCTTGATGTACTGTAGAACTTGTAGAAGCCGACTACAAAAAATCCAATTACACATTACACATATCACAAGCTTAGTATTAAAATTATCAAATCATGCATCTAAACTATTATTAATATCAAAATAAAATATATAATTGTAAATATCTTTACCATTAAAAGTTGTGTAAAACTAGTAATATTTCCAGAAGATATATCCTCAATTTTCTTTTGTGCCATGACGTCATGTGCATATATTTCCTGTAAAAATTGTACTAGTTTAGCAACAATAATAGTATACTATATTAATGTGTAAAAATAAAATAGAATGGTGAAAATAAGGATAATTGAAGATTACCTCCTGCACTTTTCTTTTCTTTGTTTGCTTCTTTGATGTGCCTTCCTTTGGTTTCCTCATCTTTTCTATCCATGATTTCGTCCTACGCTTTTTATTACGATAAACCTCTCTTTTCTTTATCCCTTTTGGTACAATCGTAATCGAAGCACATAATTGATCTTCTTTGTTTGCAAAATCGGTGGAAGGCCTAATGATGTCTTCTTCTACATTAGCTTTGCAATTCCTAAGGTCACAAAGTTTTTTTTTCAAATCTGCAATTGCTAAGCTTAGAATATTATGGCCTTCTTTAGTTTCACATGCCTCATTCACCAATTGAATATATTTTGGACATAAATCTCGAAACCGATCTACATATTCCAGTCGAGTATCCGGGTTAATGTTATGTGTTGTGCAATTTTTTCCGCTTCCATCTTTTGCATCTCTTCTCCACCTCTTCATGATATATATCTATTAGGAATCAACTTGATATCCAATACATCAAGAACTTTCAAACCATGCCTACATAAAATACCAAATGACTCAAACTTTCTGCAACTACAAGATAGAGTCTCATCTAATGGATTCCACATGACCTCATATTTTCCATTTTGATTGAAAACTCCAACCACATAACTATGTGTTTGACTCACATTGCGTTCTAGGATGGAAAGTGCCATTACCTCTTTAACTTCTGTCTGAAATAAATCAAACAACTTAGGCGTGTACACTGTTGCTACTTGGTTAAGCATAGGAGAGCTTTTGAGCTTTAATCTTGGAAATTTCTGTCTAGAGTTGTATTCTGCTTCTAACTCCTTATCCCGCTTTTGATTGACAATTGTTTCAAAATGAGTGAAAAACTCTACTATATTGAGATCAGTATGCAAGCAATCCTTCAAGTCAGCATTGAAACTCTCACTAAGCTAGGATGTCTTCATTCCTGCAGTGAAAGTTCTCTTAACATATGCTTGAGCCCATTTTTCCTTCAATTTAAATAGATCAATTAGCCATTTATTTTCACGAACATCGTACTTATCTAGCATTTCATTCCAAGCTATAAGAAACTCATCTTCACCGTCATACTCATAGATACATGCTAAGAAATCAACGTTAAATTGAGGCTCAGTTTTTAGTAAATGACACAAGTGTTTCTCAGCATTCTGCCACATATGCCAACTACACAATGCATGATATGTCTCAAGCATGACTACTTTTATTGCAACTGACATTGATGCATCTTGATTTGTGAAAATAGTAATTGGCTTCTTTTCAGACATTGCTTCTAAGAAGGTCTCAAATAACCATACAAAAGATTCAATCGTTTCATCATATAAAAGTGCACCTCCAAATACAACAGTTTCTCTATGGTGATTGAGACCCAAAAATACTCCAAGTGGCCTTGCATCTCTATTTGTGCTATACGTTGTATCAAACGTTATTACATCACCGAAGTAGCTATAGTTAATGATCATTCTTGCATCGGCCCAAAAGATATTAGTAATCAATTCTTCATAGTCCAATTGAGTAGCAAAATAATATGAAGGATTTTCCTTAAGTTGACGACTGAAATATCTTCCCAAGCTAGCAGCTGCCCCATGCTCCATGTCTCTTTGTCGCTTACTACGTAAGTAGTTTTTATGATCTTGCTTGGTAAAACCAAGATTTTCATATCCACCAACTTGCTTACTAAGAAGCTCATAAGATTGCTTTAATCTTAATCCCGATTCATGTGCCAAATCAATTTCAATAGCATGAGTTACAGCCACTTTCCGTTGTGATGGCATCATGTTCACAGTTGATGGAAGGTGGAGATAGTGGTTATGCTCAGCAATAAATTCACTCACCACATATTTTTTACTATCTCGATTAAGTACAATAACCAAACGTGCTTCACAACCACATCTTGTTTCTGCTCGTGGATTCTTTACATTTTGATCTCTCTTGTCTTTGCCTCGAACTCCCTCCTTTGCACACACAAATCTCCTTGAAGTAACCACACCAGTCTTTTTACATTTATTTACATACTCTTTTCTAATACTAAAACCAGCCTTTCTGCCATATTCATTATAAAAACCATATGCAATCTCATCCGCTTCAAACTCCATCCCTTTAAATGGGGTAGATTCCATGGGCACATTAGAAGGAACATGTATTTCCATCATTATCCCTAGAAAAAATTGAACATAAATTTATTATAACTTTCACCTATCATTTATTTTCAAAACAGAGATGATGTAAAAAAAAAAAAAAAAAATGAGGATGTAATGAATGATCAACATACTAATGAGGATGTACCTCATATGAGAGAAATGTTATATATCTTTGTTACTAAACATAAAAATTCAAGATGACCAAACATGATTTCAACTCAACTCACTCAAAGGGCAGTCAATTTAAACATGACAGTAATAAACATGTTCTTTAAAATCTTGCATCCATAATATGCCATCAAGAATCATTATAAAGGAATCTTCTTATTATGATTAAAGAACTTATTTATTATGAGATGTTTTTTTTTCGAAGGAGAAATTTATTAATTGAAATATCTAAACCTTGTGATCATCACCACAACAGTATCTTTTTGATCACCTCTCTATATATGTCCATAATCCACATTAAGCGTACAAGTAATCATTTTTTAATTTCACATAAACTCATCATTGATACTATTTTCTTATGAACAGATTATAATAGACTATATTAACAGCTGTGGAAATATATATATTTTTTTAAATTGTGCCACTAAACTTATTGATTACACTATGAATTAGGATCATGTGTGTAAGGATTTTAGTTAGTTTTTTAGTTTATATTTAGAGCTACTCAAAGAAATGCTTACTAAAGAGGTTTGCTTGAGCGAAGGTCAAGATCGATTAAGTGCGATGTGAGGTGTGCTCAAGCAAGATGGTAAACTTGCTTAAATGGAACATTAAAGGTCTGAGATTTTGCATGTCTCTCGCTTGAGTGAGGTCGTAAAAATATACTTTCCTAATCTACTTTCCGAAGTGGTTTCTCCATTAAAGATATTCTTCTTTGATTTTCCACTTCATCACCAAATGTTATGTCATGCTTAATGTGCTTTTTATATTACTTATTGATTTGTTAATTGCTTAACTATAGTGAAAAATTAATTGTCTGAGTGGATCACTTCACTAATATAATTTGATAATTTTGCTCATTAATTCACATTGGGGTCTAAACAGAAATTTCAATGTTCAATCTTATTTAATTATATGAAATTTTTAAGAAAGACTCTAACTTGCATCCAGCCATCAAAACAACAATATAAACTCACCAAGAAGTTTTATTGATAACTCCTTTGAGTATCCTACTTGAGTATGGTGAGATTTATCACAAAGTATTTGACAAGATACTTACCTTTTTGAGTGACAAATTTACTTTGATAAAGTTCCCTTATCAGCAAATCTCTACAATTAGTCATTTAAATATCAAAGTTGCACGTGTTAATCGCAAGTGTTTTTTTTTTTTCAAAAAAGCTACTAAAAAAGGCATATTCATTGGTCATAAGGGCCATGACTAGAGTACACTTGTTATACCATCCTTTTTTTTTTAGGGAAAACATTCAAAAATTAACTCGTTTTCTTTTTTTGTGAGTAAAACTCGTTTTCTTATGTTCGGTAATCAGGGGCGGCTGCACATACATTTTAGGGGTTCATATTAGGGGGTTCAAATGAACCCCCTGACTTGAAAAAATTTATTTGAACAACAGCTACAATGAAGAAGGTCTTTGATCAAACCGTTAGGGACCTGTAAGTCTTAATTGTGATTCTTATTATGTAGTTTCTTATCATGGTAATCTCATTGCTATTTGAGTGTTCTGTTTTCTTGATTCATCGTTGGCAATATTGGTGAGAAAAGATTATTCTTTGGATAGTTTCTTTTGAATTACATAGTCAGTTTTCGGAGTTTAGTCTTGTTTATTCATTCATTATATCTTGTTTCTCTATTATTATATGACAACAATTGCCTAAGACGTTAATTTTTTATTGCTTTTCTTATAGCATAAGAGAGGTGAATAAGAAAGTGCTTAAAGTCCCTAGAATTGAGCAGAAGGTAAAAAGATTTCCTTTAATTTTTTTTTTGCTTATTTGGGTTTTCAAAACTTTGATTGATTCGTCCCCGTCAATATCTGGGGGCAATGGTGGTGAGATTGAACAATAATTGCCCATGGGTTGTCCCTATTTGTATTATTGAAAGATCTTTGTCTGGTGATTATCACTCTTCTGTATTAGGCTATTGCTCCTTGACAACAATATAAATGCAGAAAAATGATCAAACATCAAATAAGATAAGCATAAACAAGTTTACGGATATACCTCTGTTTTGGCAAGATAGAAACAGAGATGCTTTGAAGCTGAACTTGTTCTCTGAACCTTCTGTGAAGCCTTTTTTTTTTTTTTTGGTTAAAATCTGTGAAGCTTTGAACGTGGGATGGCAAGATAGAAACAAAGATGTCTTCTCTGAACCTTCTGTGAAGCTTTTTTTTTTTTTTGGTTAAAATCTGTGAACCATTGAACGTGGGATATATCTCTGAACCTTCTGTGAAGCTTTTCCCTCCTATAAGGTTTTTTTTTTTGTTTTTCAGTGCACAAATATACCCCTAACTTTGTTTTACTTTTCCCTCCAAAAAGTTTTTTTTTTTGTTCGGTTGAGTTAAATAAATCCTCTGGTTTAAGTGTTTAACTGAGGTTAAGTGTAGTGTTTTCATTTTAAATGATGTGGCACGTTTTTAGCCCTTGATAATTTTGGACTCAATCCCTACTGTGAACTAGAGCCTCTCTATTTCACTTTGAAATGGAGAGGATCCGGATCCGAGAAACTGAGAGAGAGAAGAACAGTGTTTACATGGTAATTAAAGCGGTGGCAAACTTGTAATTAAAGCTTTTTAAAAAATTTACACGATATGCTTCCATGATATAAAGTACTTTGTAATTCTAGCTGTGGCAAACTTGTAATTAAAGCAAACATGACTTCATCTTTATTTTTTATTTTTTTAGGTAAAACCATAAGATATAGTCCTTCTAAAAAATAAAACAAAATGATATAGTGTTGTACATCATATTAAAACATTTGAAAACATTCTTGTGGGGCCAAAGAACTTATGACCCGACCCACTTTCCATTAGGACCCAGGGCCCGTGCCGAGGAGAGTAGTTGCCAAGGACAAGTGGTGAAAGACCAAATAGCCTAGAGATGCAGCCGAGGATGATCCTATCCTCGGCATCCCAAGACTTCAAAGGGAAGAGCGACATATCGTTAAAGGTCGCCGCCAAAGCGCCCTCAAAAGAAGAGGCGAGTAGAATAGGACTCACATGGGGGTACGGAGTGGGGGTGGTTCAAGGTAAAGACGTCACCTCCGCATTGAATGTGCCCACAAACATCCTAGCCATATTAATGGGAAAAGACTCCTGAACAGTGTGGCTTCGGTTATTGCAACTCACAGAGAGTGGGGGGAGGCGGCTGATAGGACAGGTACTCGAGTAGGTACCTGCCTGATCGACAGATGGAGGGTCAGGATCAACCGAGAAGGTCTATATAATGTGAAGGCTTATGCGCCAAAAAAGAAGGGAGAAAAGAAAAAACCAGGGTACCCAAAGAAGGGAGAGGAAGGATAAGAACATTAAGCTTCACGGACAAGATCCACGGACAACCTTAGCTCGTCTCTGCGCGTCCACCATGAAGTACCATGATTATCCACCATCCGGCAATCAAGGCCTAGCCTTCCAAGCCCACGTTCTACAAATTATATTGTTTGAGCCTTAAACGTGCGAACCCAACATCATTTTGGAGTCGTTACAAATTGAGTCCTTACAATTGGCACCGTCTGTGGGGAAGGCTTGTGCGTTGGCACAGGCGGTGGATCGAGAAAGTCCCTCCATCACTTCCAGCAGCCCGTTGTTGTGCCCTAAAATAAAGTTCCAGAATGGGCTACGCTTCGAAGCATCAATAGCGCGGACGGTTCTAGGGGCTTCCAACGTCAGATCAACGTCCCACCCCTTGGCCGAGGGGCTAATCCCCCCAAACTTAAAAGAAATCTAAGTTTTGGACAGAACCAAGGTATTGCTTGGTCCTTGGACTCAAACTTATGGGGAAACCAACTACTTAAAAGAAATCTAAGTTTTGGACAGAACCAAGGTATTGCATGATCCTCGGACTCAAACCTATGGGGAAACCAACTACTTAAAGGAAATCTAGATACCAGGCTCGGCCTAACAATACACATGACATCTCGGATGATGCCTATATCTCCCCAGAAGTATGTTCAGACACAAGTTCAACGCCCTATGGGCTCGAGTAAGTTAGAATTCCGGGATATGATCCCAAATATATCATATGCACAACCATTCATACGTGTTAAGATAACTGGTTCAAAAATCAGGAGATCCGCAACAATAGTAAGTATCAACAAGGGCAACTAACATGTAATTTAAAGGAAAAAGGAAGAAAAGAATTTCATATATGTGGTCAATAAGTTCAACTGCAAGCAAACTATAAAGTTTTCAAAACAAAAGGGAAACTAGTTAAATAATTAAACTAGAAACAAATACAAAGGTTGGCCAGTGCTTTTTACTTCTTCGATTTCGTTTGGGCCACATCCTGGGAAGGCTAATCGAGATTAGCCTCGGAGCCCTGGGAAACATCCCCTTCTTGGGAAGGCTTGGCAAGATCAGCCTCAGTGCCCTGGGGGACATCAGTAAGGGAAATGGCCTGAAGGGGCTGAACAAAGATGGCTGGCTTCTCGGCACAGGAGATCTGGGCACTGACTGTAGACGGGGCGACCTCCTGAGGCATCTCGGGATTCAGACCTCCAGGTGCTTCTGTCGCAGCATGAGGCTCTCCTCCTTCAGTCGACTCGCCAGGAGGGACGATGATCTGTGCAGCTTCTGACTGAGCAGCCCCTGCCTCGTGTGGATCGTTCATAGCCTCGGAGCTGGCGGAGGCGGTCTCACGAATGGCGGGAGGATAAAATATGCTCTCCACCTTCCACAAGTCAGACGAAGCTTCCACCCCAGCTCGTTTTAAGGCCTTTTCCCAAACCTGGGAGCAGTATAGCCTGCATACTCCAGGAATTTGAACTTTAAGGGAGGCCTGGGTTTCAGCCATCCCCGCCTCATAACCCTCCTCCTCGGCCTTGTCCCTAGCCATTTCAGCCTCAGTTCTGGCAAACTCAGCCTCCTGCTTGGCCCTCACAGCATCGTCCTTGGCAAATTCCACCACGCCCTTAGCATTATTTGCCTCGATCAGTTGCTTTTTCAAATCGTTGATCTGCTCCTTAGCAATCTGCAATTGATCCTCGGCAGCAAGTAGGCGCTTTGTCCATTCCTCGGCCTGTTTTTGGGCACCAGTTAAACCTGCCAATGCACTATCCCTATCTTGGGCAGCCTCCCTTAAGTCCTCCCTAGCCTTCGTGAGGTCAGCCTCGGAAGTTTTGAGGGTCCGTGCAGCATCTATGCGTTTGGTGCGCTCAACCTCGGCGGCCTTACTCTGCCCCTTAACTTCTTCCTCCATCCTATAGGTGGCCTGGATAGCCTGCCAATTGAGACAAGTATATTGTGAATGAAAATCCGGGAGCAAGAATTGATAGAGCCTTAGGTTTCAAGAGTCTTACCATACCAAGGTACCTCTTCGCGCTAAGGAAAACCTCCTGTATCCTCATATTCTTCAACTCCTCCACATCAGTAGGAAACAGCATGGTCCTCCTTAACGCGTCGGCCACATAACCGCCATCGCCGTTTCCAAGGTCCCTCATGGACGCGTTCTCCAACAATGGCTCCCCGTGGAGCATTGGGGCGGGAAGCCAAGCACTCGACGCGGATTGGGCTTCGATCCCTTTCCCCTTACTTTGGGCGGATTGGGCTTCGATCCCTTTCCTCATGCTTTGGTGCCCAATCTTTAACTGTTTTGGAGTTCGCCGGGCTTCATCCCCCTCCTGAGAGGATTGGGATTTTCCCCCATCCATGGGTTCCTTCCCCTTGGGACTCCTCTTTCTCTTTGAGTCAGCGGGCTCCGGCCGAGGAGGCAGAGCTGATTGAGGAGGAGCAAGAAGTTTGGGGCGGGGAGATTGTGGCTGCAACTTAGTAGAGGAGGACCTAGTCTGGACGGGCTGGGGCAGAGGTGGTGGAGACGGAGCATTGGATTGCGGTTTTCCCTATGCACCCTTCCCCGGCTGACCCTCGATGAGGTCGAACAAGCTGGTCGGGGGCTTTCTCTTGAGACCTATCTCGGCTCAGGAGGATATTCCCACTGACAACAGTTCCGCTTCGGACAAGTCTGGGTCACCTAGGTCACCAGAAGGATCCTCGGATGGGTCGGCTTGGTCAAATGCCCCAAAACCCTCCTCGGACAGACCCAAATTACCTTCGTCCTCCACTGCCTGATGAGACGACGAAGAGCCCACCAATGGGATGCCCTCTGGGATAGGAGATCCTTCGAAGATCAAAAACCTTTGTTCGACTACGGTAATTTTCGGAAGCCGAGGACGGTTAGCGCTGATCACGTGCTTTGGGTCGGCAAATGACTTCTGAAGGGGAGCGTACCCTAAGATTTTGTGAACGGCTCTGACTTGACCATCCTCGTCATTTACAAAAACTGCCGCTTGAAGAATAGTTTCCAAATCGACCCGGTTAACCAGATGAAAGTGTCGGTGAAAGGCATTTGGATCTGCAAAAAGAAGCATGTACATGGTTAGTAACCGAACCACACCAAATTAAAATGGCGCAAAGAATTGGCACCCGTTTGCTCTCTATACCCCACCTGGTTCTCCCTCCACCATCGGGCATAGAAGGCCATCATGCCATTCCCCGGATACGATAAGAAAGTCCTTGTTCAACCCCTTGTTGGAGTTGGGGAGGCACTGGATTAGCCGAACCCTATCGTCTCTCGTCTTCATGTAGTAGGATTTACCCTTCAAATTTTGGAGATTGTAGCACCAATTTACGTCATGATGGGTTAGTCTTAGCCCCATTTTTTCGTTTAAGGCATCCACACAACCCAGAATCCTAAACATATTGGCAGCGCACTGGGTGGGAGCTAATCGGAAATGCCTAAGGTAACTCTTCACTACCGGTCCCATGGGGATTCTCATACCCCCCCTACGAAGGTGAGAATGGGAATTACCACCTCGCCCGTCCTTCTCAAAAGATGCCACTCCCCCATCTTACAGTGCCTCAAACTCACGTTGGGGGGAATCCTATAATCGGCGATGAACTTTTCCATCACCTCTTCAGTATCAACCAATTTTCTCAATCTCAACTTAACCATCTCTAAGAGTTACTAAAAAAACTCAGTGGATGACGGGAGAAGGAGAGGAATAAGAGAAAAATAAACCCAGAAAAGAAAAAGCACGAGTTAGTGAAGGCAGAGAACTTACAGAAAAGAGGAAAAGTGCCTCGGACAGGCTTTTTATACTGGAGATAGACTTGAATTTGGATGAAAGTTTGGATGAACCCAGGATATATGCGCTAGAACTCTTAAGTGCAAAAGTGAAGAGACAAATCAGTTCCAAAAATCATTTATACCTCCCATCGAAAGTAACGGCACGAATTTTCCCGCCCATAAAGGCAAGGAAATCTCCACCGTTAGATCACCATCGTGCCGTTGAACATGGGAAGCACAGAGCCGCCCGCATTTAATGAGGACACGTTTCACCTTCCAAAGGCTCTGGAATGTGTCTCGGGCAGACGAAGAGTCTCGAGAATCGATAAGTGACAAGGATTGACAAGCTTTGACAGAGGCCTGATATCATCAAAATCCTCCTATCTGGCCGAGGATCCAGACAGTAGGATTTTGAGGGGCTATTGTAGGGCCAGAGAACTTATGACCCGACTCACTTTCCATTAGGACCCAGGGCCCATGCCGAGGAGAGTAGTTGCCAAGGACAAGTGGTGAAAGACCAAATAGCTTAGAGATGCACCCGAGGATGATCCTATCCTCGGCATCCCAAGACTTCAAAGGGAAGAGCGACATATCGTCAAAGGCCGCCTCCAAAGCGCCTTCAGAAGAAAAGGCGAGTAGAATGGGACTCACATGGGGGTACGGAGTGGGGGTGGTTCAAGGTAAAGACGTCACCTCCGCATGGAATGCGTCCACAAACATCCTAGCCATATTAATGGGAAAAGACTCCTGAACAGTGTGGCTTTGGTTATTGCAACTCACAAAGAGTGGGGGGAGGCGGCTGATAGGACAGGTACTCGAGTAGGTACCTGCCTGATCGATAGATGGAGGGTCAGGATCAATCGAGAAAGGCTATATAATGTGAAGGCTTATGCGCCAAAAAAGAGGGGAGAAAAGAAAAAACCAGGGTACCCAAAGAAGGGAGAGGGAGGATAAGAACATTAAGCTTCACGGACAAGATCCACGGACAACCTTAGCTCGTCCACCATGAAGTACCATGATTATCCACCGTCCGGCGACCAAGGCCTAGCCTTCCAAGCCCACGCTCTACAAATTATATTGTTTGGGCCTTAAACGTGCGAACCCAACATCATTTTGGGGTCGTTACAAATTGAGTCCTTACAATTCTTATTAATAGTTTAAATATGATGATATCAAATTATTATTTGGGGTTTATTGATAATTTAAATAGTTTATTTGTAATAAAAAATTTATAGAATTATGAAGGGATAAAAATTTTAATTATGGTTTTGTTATACATAAGAAAAGAATAAGTAAATCAAGCAGCTCATGAACGAGCTCAAGTTGCTCTAAAAGAAAATGAACTAAGCTTAAACATATAATATTGTTTGGTAATAAGTTCGAGTTCAGCTAGTGTTCGAAATAAAATTGAATGATCGAACTTGAAGTTTTAATACTGGTTTGGCTTGTTTACAACCATGTTTAAGACTAAATTAATCATTTGGATGTCCCCAGCATTTTTATAAAAATAAAATAATAAAGAAATGTTGCCAACTTAACAGCTAAGACCAAACTTAAATTTATGAGGGAAGCGAAGGAAATCAAATGCTTCTGGAGCACGATGCTGATAAACTTGATGACTGAGGTTTGAGTTTGCATAAACATTGAAATTGAATTACTCAAAGACATATTGTCTCCAATCTCTAAAGCATTAGGTGAAGAAAAATATTTTAGCTAGGCCATACGCATATGAATACGGACAACTTTGTTAGTAAAATAATAGTAGTACATAATCTTATATCAGGCAACATAATAAGAGCAATAGAGACCTAAAAACAAAGGGGTATATATATATATATATATATATATATATATATATATATGATTTAGAATTTAATTGAATCTAAACTCCTTGGTTTTTGCACCAAATAATTCACTTACCACAAAAATTAAAAATTAGATAGGACACATGACGCAAAAGAGCTCCAATTAAAATTCAATTTAAAATCTAATTAAATTTAGACTCTTTGATTTCTACACCTAATAATTTACTTGACACAAAAATTTAAAAATAGATGAGACAAGTGGCACAAATTTAGACTCCAATTTAGAATTTAATTGAATTTTCTCTCTATTTTGGTTTTTGATATATATATATATATATAGAGAGAGAGAGAGAGAGAGAGATTCATTCATATAGGAGTTAGGACACGCAAGAAAACATAGAATACCACATAAATACACATAAAAATAAATATCATTAGACTTGCCTCTATCCCTTGCGAATAGAATATTGTGTCAGGGCTGAGCTCCTATAAAATTGATGTTAGATTAACCCCAAATTACCATCGCAATGGAACTTTAAAAAGTAACACATATTTAAAACTAATCTTTTCTTTTTTTATTAGGCAAATACATTTTACTGTACATATCATACACGTCAGTACAGGAAAATTTACTACAAAAGGGTTATAGGCAAATTTTCAAACCCCCACAAAATTCCACAATAAAAACACAAATAAAAAATAGGATTTAAATCATGCTTTTATTGCATGGTTATTTTATCAAACAACAGCAAAAAATCCATTATTACAAGTAATTGTATCCAACAAGGATTCACATTTCCTTCTTTTTAAGGCACAATCTTGTAAGTTTTCATCTTATCTATCCAAGTAATCATCGAATCCTTAGAGTTCCTAAACCCCAAGAATCCATGCTCCTTGCTCTTATTCATACTATCCACCCAATCCCCTCCCTTCAACATCATATCCGCAAACCACCAAACCCCAACTTCCTCTAACTTTGTAGGCTGCAACTGATTCTCTCTCACAATCTCATCCCACACTAGACTTTTATCCTTCATCAAGTCTACCAAGGTAACTCTCTCACCCTCCATAAACCCATAATTCTCAATCCCAAATTGTTCAGCCAACACCTTCCAAAGATCCTTCCACTTAAACACATCCCCATTGTTGCAATTAAATGCTTCATTCCTTGCATTAGGATCCACCACAGCCCAAATTTGTTGCTCAGCAATAAGATCAGCATCTGAAGAAGTCACATAGTAATATTCCCAAGCATCTTTGTTTCCAGGAAATTTCAAAGTAAGCCCCTCGTGCTTACATATAGCCGCATACACACAAAAAGTGCCAATTATATTCATCAAACTATAAGGTGAAAACCCAAATATGGTAGTAGGCCTATGGACTGACCAAGTCAATCCCTCTTTATTCTTAACTTCATCGAACAAAATATCTTCTTGAGTGTAATAAAAACTGGGCACATTTAAACGTGGCATGTCCTCAGTAAAAGGTGGGATATGGGGTTTGATTTTGCCAAAGGTTTCGAAGGGTCCTAAGTAGTGTTTGGTACCTGTTTGAAGACAAATGTGTTTGAGGTTTGGCGTGTGGGGAATTACTGCTCGTAGAACATTGCGGAACATAGTACCATTGGTTTCACAATTTTGGGCTTCGGTGGGCCGACTAGCCCATGTTACATAGAAAATGTGTGTCACATCGGTGAGTTGGGAAAGTTTGGTTTGGGTTTCTTTTGTGTCAGAGACATCACATTGGATGTACTCAACAGGATAGTCTTTGTTCCAATTTGGGCGTGGACGACGTGCCACACCATAGACTTTCCAAGGCCCACCTGGGGTATCTGAGAGTGGCAAGATTTCGGCTAAGCTGTTGCCCACAATGCCAGTCACACCAATCACTAAGCCTACGCTTTGGTAGCTTCGTGGTGCTTCATGATCTTCCTCATATTTCTTCTGTAAAATTCATAGAGAAAGAGTTAGCATATGTGTTGGTGTACAAAATTCATAATAGCAAGTCTTGGTGTATATAGAAAGAGTGATGGAGTTTATACCTTTGGAGCGCCAACAGATCTAGCCCACCACCAGCTCATTCTGAAATTACTGTAAGTAAGAGGCTTGTAGATGTAAGCTTAACTATTTATTTAGCCAAAGAAAAATAAATATTTTAATCTGATTTGTGTACTGGCTATCTGCTTCAACTTATACAGAACATAAAATAAAATTCCAGAATCAGAAAGAGGACAGTCCACATAAATGACATAAGCCATGACATACTGTACATAAATGACATAAGCCATGACATACTGTACTAGGCCTGACCTCACTGAATAGAAGATTAGAAGAAGTGAATGGATGAACTTGAAAGTTGAAACATGTTTAAAGTCCAATTTGGACAAGATTTCCGTTAAATACAATGGGGATTGGGATTAAAATGTCGACATATTTTGGACATGCGAGTGTCGGTATTGCTTTTTGTTTGCACAACCTTGTTGAAAAATGAAAACCTTTCCGATTTTGCGTCAATTTATCAACTATCAAGTTTGAAATATACCACGTTGGAATGGATCAACAAGAGCGATATTCCATCGATATTCTTTCATATTGACTAATTTGCAACAATTGATATTCTTCGTATTAGGACGTGTTTGGTTTAACTTTTTGAAAAAATTGAGTTTTCAAAAAGTGCATAAAGAAAAAGTGTTTTTTCAAAAAGCTGAGTGTTTGATAAAAACTGTTAAAAAATGCTTTTTGAAAAAGCTGAGTGTTTGGCTAGCACTTATAAAAGTGGCAGTTTGAGGGATAAATTACCAAAAATAACAATGTATATATAAGAAAGTTTATTTCATACTTAAATCAATATTGTGAAATTATTTTTTTCTCACCAATATTAGCTAATAATAACCTACCACTTAAGATTTATTGTGATAGTTTATACTGATTTTAATTTGAACGTACTATTAAAATTATTTTTTTCTCACCAATATTAGCTAATAATAACCTACCACTTAAGATTTATTGTGAAAGTATTGTGAAAATATTGTGATAAAAATTGATACTGATTTTAATTTGAACGTACTATTAAAATTATTTTTTTCTCTTTCTAAAAAAATTATTTTTTTCTCACCAATATTAGCTAATAATAACTGTAGAGGTTGTGTTTGAGCACTACTGCTATCAGATGTGTGGACTCAGGCCCAGCTGGCCCAATACAATAAATTTGTAGAGAATGAGTTCAAAAACTAGGCCTTAATGAGAGTTGTAACAACTATGCATGGTTATGAGTAGATTGAATAACAAAGATATGGACGTAAAATGTAAAACTTTGTCCTCGACCCTTATCCGAGGATCTTGTTGTTCTTGTTAGTTCTTCAGTGCTTGGTTACAAGGGTTCTAGATATGATGCAAACTGCTACAGTATTCTCTATCTCCCATTTTCATGATCCCCTTTCATGG
This sequence comes from Quercus tomentella, assembly GCA_028535165.1. NCBI lineage: Eukaryota > Viridiplantae > Streptophyta > Magnoliopsida > Fagales > Fagaceae > Quercus > Quercus tomentella. The sequence continues at coordinate 3,350,132 of JAPQVY010000155.1, read as the reverse complement.
AGGATCTCTTACATTATATAGCTCCTTTCAGTTGATCTTGGCCTTCCATTTGTTGATCATGCAGGTCACTACTTGAGTGTTTGTCCCATCAGCCACGTTCCCAGACCTTCTATGAGTTGCAACAACCAAGGAAACACTGTTCAGGGGTCATTTCCTCATCAATGCGGCCAGAACATTGGTTGTGGGCATTTAATGCGGAGGTAACAGTTTCTCCTTGAATTGCTCCTCCACCATGCTCTCATGGCCGACCTACGGTACTCGTTCCTTTTCTTGGGACGCTCTGGAGGGTTATCGTTGATGGCTTGCCGTTCTTTCCTTCTGGGATCTTGGAGTGCCGAGGACAGGATCGTCCTCGGCAACGTTTTCAGGCCATTTGGGCTTTCTTTGTTTGTCCTCGGCCATTTCTTCCTCCTCGGCGTGGGCTTTGGGCTTAGTATAAAGTGGGCCGGGGTTGTCAGATTCTTTAGCCCCACAATAACCTATCACTTAAAATTTATTGTGAAAGTATTGTGAAAATATTGTGATACCATTTCCTTCTTCTTTTTTCCTTTTTTTTTCCCCCTCTTTTTTTATCCTCCACACACTACCATATTTCTTTCTTCTTCTTTTTTCCATTTTTTTTCCCCTCTTTTTTTCTCCTCCACACACGTACCCTTACACTTTTCTTTTTTTACTTCTTTCCTCCTTTTATCCCTACCACTTCCTCCAAACTCCAGAACGTTCCAGCTATCCTTATTCCTCCATTTTTTTTCCCCTTTTCTCTAAGCACTTCGTCTGCAACACCTATGCAATTCTTCAACCTGATCTTCTTGATTCTTTTCTTTTTCTCTAAATTCAACCACTTACAAACGGGATGATTCAGATGTGTTGTTTTTGGATCAGAGTAGAGCAAACACAGATGGGTACAAACTCCATTTGAAAGATTTTGCTATATTCTGATGTTTTTTTGTTTTGCATTTTGAGGAATCCTAATTTGCAAGGGATTGATTTTTTTTTTTTTTCCTTAGCTGATTTTGGAATTTGTTATTGAGTTTTTTGTGTTTGGATTTGGAAATTTGTTATTGAGAGGAATATTCTGATGTTTTTTTGTTTTGCATTTTGAGGAATCCTAATTTGCAAGGGATTGATTTTTTTTTTTTCCTTAGCTGATTTGGGAATTTGTTATTGAGTTTTTTGTGTTTGGATTTGGAAATTTGTTATTGAGAGGAATATTCTGATGTTTTTTTGTTTTGCATTTTGAGGAATCCTAATTTGCAAGGGATTGATTTTTTTTTTCCTTAGCTGATTTGGGAATTTGTTATAGATTTTTTTGAAAAAACTGAGTGTTTGGCTAGCACTTATAAAAGTGGCAGTTTAAGGGGTAAATTACCAAAAATAACAATGTATATATAAGAAAGTTTATTTCATACTTAAATCAATATTGTGAAATTATTTTTTTCTCACCAATATTAGCTAATAATAACCTACCACTTAAGATTTATTGTGAAAGTATTGTGATAGTTTATACTAATTTTAATTTGAACGTACTATTAAAATTATTTTTTTCTCACCAATATTAGCTAATAATAACCTACCACTTAAGATTTATTGTGAAAGTATTGTGAAAATATTGTGATAAAAATTGATACTGATTTTAATTTGAACGTACTATTAAAATTATTTTTTTCTCACCAATATTAGCTAATAATAATTGTAGGAGCTGTGTTTGAGCACTACTGCTATCAGATGTGTGGACTCAGGCCCAGCTGGCCCAATACAATAAATTTGTAGAGAATGAGTTCAAGAATTAGGCCTTAATGAGAGTTGTAACAATTATGCATGGTTATGAGTAGATTGAATAACAAAGACATGGACGTAAAATGTAAAACTTTGTCCTCGGCCCTTATCCGAGGATCTTGTTGTTCTTGTTAGTTCTTCAGTGCTTAGTTACAAGGGTTCTAGAGATGATGCGAACTGCTACAGTATTCTCTATCTCCCATTTTCTTGATCCCCTTTCATGGAGGATCTCTTACATTATATAGCTCATTTCAGTTGATCTTGGCCTTCCATTTGTTGATCATGCAGGTCACTACTTGAGTGTTTGTCCCATCAGCCACGTTCCCAGACCTTCTGTGAGTTGCAGCAACCAAGGAAACACTGTTCAGGGGTCATTTCCTCATCAATGCGGCCAGAACATTGGTTGTGGGCATTTAATGCGGAGGTGACAGTTTCTCCTTGAATTGCTCCTCCACCATGCTCTCATGGCCGACCTACGGTACTCGTTCCTTTTCTTGGGACGCTCTGGAGGGTTATCGTTGATGGCTTGCCGTTCTTTCCTTCTGAGATCTTGGAGTGCTGAGGACAGGATCGTCCTCGGCAACGTTTTCAGGCCATTTGGGCTTTCTTTGTTCGTCCTCGGCCATTTCTTCCTCCTCGGCGTGGGCTTTGGGCTTAGTATAAAGTAGGCCGGGGTTGTCAGATTCTTTAGCCCCACAATAACCTATCACTTAAAATTTATTGTGAAAGTATTGTGAAAATATTGTGATACCATTTCCTTCTTCTTCTTTTTTCCTTTTTTTTTTTCCCCTCTTTTTTTATCCTCCACACACTACCACATTTCTTTCTTCTTTTTTTCCATTTTTTTCCCCTCTTTTTTTCTCCTCCACACACGTACCCTTACACTTTTCTTTTTTTACTTCTTTCCTCCTTTTATCCCTACCACTTCCTCCAAACTCCAGAACGTTCCAGCTCTCCTTATTCCTCCATTTTTTTTCCCCTTTTCTCTAAGCACTTCGTCTGCAACACCTATGCAATTCTTCACCCTAATCTTCTTGATTCTTTTCTTTTTCTCTAAATTCAACCACTTACAAACGGGATGATTCAGATGTGTTGTTTTTGGATCAGAGTAGAGCAAACGCAGATGGGTACAAACTCCATTTGAAAGATTTTGCTATATTCTGATGTTTTTTTGTTTTGCATTTTGAGGAATCCTAATTTGCAAGGGATTGATTTTTTTTTTTTTCCTTAGCTAATTTGGGAATTTGTTATAGATTTTTTTGTGTTTGGATTTGGAAATTTGTTATTGAGAGGAATATTCTGATGTTTTTTTGTTTTGCATTTTGAGGAATCCTAATTTGCAAGGGATTGATTTTTTTTTCCTTAGCTGATTTGGGAATTTGTTATAGATTTTTTTGTGTTTGGATTTGGAAATTTGTTATTGAGAGGAATGAGGAACTGTGCGTGAGATGAAGACATGAGCATCCTTTATTCTTTGGGTTAATTTGGTAATTGCCCAGCTCACCCAACAGATATATCAAAACGTGCATGGACTTTTGGCAAAAATGGACCTCTGAGGCTCCAAAATGGAATTGCGCGTTCTCTTCACAAGTATAAAACGCAACTTTTTCCAAAAAGTTGCGTTTTATACTAACCAAACGTACTTAAAGGGCTGGCTTTTTTCAAAACGTGACTTTTGGGCTAAAAAAGTTGAAACAAACGGTCACTTAGTCAGTTTGTACAATGCGATCTCGATAAGATCTTTGCTAGTTTGGTTTGGATGCCTGTGGAGTGGAGAATGGATTCAGATAAACGGGCTCTACTTGTTGTGAGAAGCAAAGATAGGTGAAGTTAGTGGCAACAATGGCATCGAGTGTTATATGCATTTAACATGGTCTTTTGTTTGTCAAGTCTAGCTGCCTAACCTAGAAAACTTATCCTCCTTAGGCCACAAAACCTTTGCCTTCAATATGACCACAGAAACCATTTTTTATTTAGCTAGTCCGGAGCACACAATTTCTCAGCTTATCGTGGGAAGTGTTTGATTGGTGTGAAAATTTGCATTGGTGGTGGGCTTGTTTAAAATTGATGTTTACATTAATCACAACTTATTAGTTTAATAGTATGTAAAGAAAAAGGTAATGTATGTATGAACAGCTCTTTTCTTTTCTTTTCTTATTATCTAGGCAAATACATTTTACCAAACATATCATACATTTCGTTGAAAATTCATATTGGAAGGGTCAGCTATTGTACACACCCACAAAAGTCCACAACAAAAACACAATGACAAAAAGGATTAAAAGCATGTAGATCTCGCATGGTTATTGTATCGAGCATTCCTTTACTAACAAGATGCTTCATCTAACATTTATTCACATTTTCTTCCTTAGGGCAAGGCCAGCCTAGGCTTAAGCCAGGCCTAGGGCCCCTTCAAGAGAAAGACTACCAAATGTTGGGGGGAGAGTGGGCCAATAAGTGTTTTTTTTTTAATTGAAAATATTTGTACATATATTATTTATAAACTAAATATTATTTAAGGAATATTTAAATAAAAAGACTTAATTAAAGTTTTTGGTATACTACCTTATGCCTCAAGTTGTATTGAGCTAAGCTAACCCTGTTTCAAGGCACAATCTTATAAGCTTTCATCTTATCTATCCAAGCAATCAACGAATTCTCAGAATTCCTAAACCCCAAGAATCCATACTCCTTACTCTTATTCATACTATCCACAAAATCCCCTACCATATGCAACAAATCCCCAAACCACCACACACCAACCTCCTCCAACTTAGTGGGTTGTAGTTGATTCTCTCTCACAATCTCATCCCACACCGGACCTTTATCCTTCATCAACTCCACCAAGCTAACTTTCTCACCCTCCTCAAATCCATAATTCTCAATCCCAAATTTTTCAGCCAACACCTTCCAAAGATGCCTCCGCTTGAACACATCCCCATTGTTACAATTAAAAGCTTCATTTCTAGCACTAGGTTCCACCACAGCCCAAATTTGTTGCTCAGCAATAAGATCAGCATCTGAAGCCACGTAGTAATTCTCCCAAGCCACTTTGCTCCCAGGGAACTTCAAAGGAATCCCCTCGTGCTTACATATAACTGCATACACACAAAGTGTACCAACAATATTCATCAAACTATATGGTGAAAAACCAAATATCACATTAGGTCTATGGACTGACCAAGTCAACCCCTCTTTATTCTTAATTTCCTCTAACAAAATATCTTCTTGAGTGTAATAAAAATTGAACATGTTCAAACGTGGCATGTCCTCAGTAAAAGGTGGGGTATGGGTTTTGATTTGGCCAAAGGATTCGAAGGGTCCTACGTAGTGTTTGCCACCTGTTTGGAGACAAATGTGTTTGAGGTTCGGCGCGTGGGGAATCACTGCACGTAGAATATTGCGGAACATGGTACCGTTGGTTTCACAGTTTTGGGCTTCAGTGGGCCGACTAGCCCATGTGACATAGAAGATGTGGGTCACATCGGTGAGTTTGGAAAGCTTGGTTTGGGTTTCATTAGGGTTAGAGACATCGCATTGGATGTACTCAATAGGGTAATCTTTGTTCCAAATTGGGCGTGGGCGTCGTGCCACACCATAGACTTTCCAAGGCCCGCCTGGGGTATCTGAGAGTGGTAGGATTTCAGCTAGGCTATTGCCCACGATGCCAGTCACACCAATCACTAAGCCTACACTTTGGTAGCTTCCTGGTGCTTCATAATCTTCATCAGACCTCTTCTGTTAAATTCATAAAGAAAGAGTTAACTAAGGATTAGAATGATATTGTTGTTGTTGTTGCCATAATCTGATAATTAGCACGTATTTTTTTAGTTGGATTAACGAAGGAGAAGTGAGTGGCTATATATAAGGAATTGGGTATGGGCTTGGTATTCGTATGTTCTTTTTTTGTAGTTTATTTGCTAAATATGAGACAAAATATATATCGTCTGTTTCTCAAAAAAAAAAAAAATATATATATATCGTCTAATTTTCTTCTTCAAATTAGTTGATGCGTAAAACAAAAATAGTTAGGTAAATTTTTATTTAAAACTCTAAATAAGTTTAAACTTTAGAGGTGGATCAAATTAAACCCTGTAATTATAAAAGTAACATAATAAAAATTAAAGTTAAACCCTATAGTTTTGAGGGGAAAAAAAACTCAATCCTATAATAAACTGCTAAAAGCACATTCTCAAAAAAAAAAAAAAAAACTAAAAACTAAAAACTTAATTAAACACGCGGGTTGAGACTTAATTTGCTACTTCTTGAAATTTCTAAATTATCAGATGTAAAGTATAATTTTTCAAAAAATATATATATAACAATGGAACTAGTGTTGGTCCCCCTCCGTTTTCTTAATCCTTGTACAAAATTCATAATAGCATATGTGTTCGCATATATAGAAAGAGTAAGGGAATTTATACCTTTGCAGCTCCAATAGACCTAGCCAACCACCAGCTCATTCTGAAACTACTGTGAGTAAAGAAACAAATGGATGAAGAAATGGGGTATTGGGAACTATAATAAGAGTTTTGTAGATAGAAGCTTAATTTTTAGCCAAAGAAAAACACTGTAGATATTTTAATTTGTTGTGTGTACTGGCTTTCTGGTTCAACTTTATATAGAACATGAAAGAAAATTCCAAAATCCAAAAGAAGACAGTATAGACATTGATGGCACGAGCCATAACACATGTGCACAGTCTGGTTGAAAACCTTTCCTAGCTAGGTTACATCAAGTTATCAATTTGAATTATAGATATTCATCTCCTTGTTGATTATTGATATTTTTTTATATAATGAAAAAAAAAATCATAATTATAGATATTAGAATTATAGATATTCTCCAAATCTTATCTATAGGGATTGGAGCAGAATTATGGTGAATGCAAAAAGATTGTCAAAGATGTGAACTTTTTTTCTGAATTCGTTCAGAATATTTGGAAATTCAGAAAGAAATCATAAATTTTCATAAATATTTTCTCTAGATAACACAATCTCGAAAGAGAAATAAAAGCCTAATGTTATCTGTAAGTACAACAGCATCATTGTTTGCCATTACAGGAAAATTCACAAAACATAAAACGTGGGTTTACGGAGGAACACAAAAACAGATCAATGTGGGTTTACGGAGTGAGAGAGAGAAAACATGGTCACCTGGGCAGAGGTCGAAGCTGATGAACTGACTGATGTCGGTGCAAGTGAGAGATGAGGGCGTCGGTGGTGCTAGGTCTTTGCTTGGATGGGTTCTTCTCTCAACCGTGCCCCACGTGTGAGATTATGAGATGAACAACACCACTGGAGTTTGATATGAAGGCTGGGTCTCAGAAAAAGTCAAGGAAGTGATTTTATGTTGGTTTAGAGAGGTGGGTGAGATGAGTGAATGGGGAGGTTGGGTTATGAGTAATGTCATATGAAGGAAGAGAGCAAAAAATGAGGAAAAATGTAGCGTAAAACTCTTGCTTAAACCAGAGAGAAGCCAAAAAAAAAGATAAAGTTCCACGGAAAAGTCTTGTGCCACATAAAGTAGTACACAAAAAAGTCACAACTCGTCACATTGGCGAGTTGTAGTTGGTGGAGGGGTGTCCCACCACCACCCTTCCACCAACCACAACTCGCCACATGGGCGAGTTGTGGCTTTTTTTGTGCCACTTTATGTGGCACTAGAAGGACTCGGAGTTCCACCAGTCTAAAATTTTGATGTGACTATACAATGCTACTGAGTCCCACATAGTTGAAAATAATAACCAAAATGCCATTGTGGGGACCGGCCCAGAATGATAGGTTGCCTGGGCCCTGGGCCCGTCCGAAGATCAATCCGTCCGAGGAGACGTCACGGCCCAAAATCCGTATTTAGGCCCACTGGGGGAAAAGAGAACATGTCCGAGGAGTAATTCCTCCTCGAACATTCCAAAATCAGGGTCAAGGGTGCGTCCTGGCTACTGTAGTGCTCCCTCCAAGTATGTAAAAAGAAAGAAAACCCAAAATATCTCAGAAAAAGCTGCCTCCACCACATTAAATACACCACAACTACTCTCCTGGCCGCATTAATGAAGAGAAGACCCCTGAACAGTGCTACCTTGGCCACTGCAACTCACAAAGAACTGATAAGGGTGTCTGATGGGACAGGTGCTCAACTAGGGGTTTGGATGATCAACAAGTGTAAAGTCCAGATGATAGGAGAGGGCTTATATAATATGTAAAGATCCCCCAAGAAAAGAGAGGAGGAAAAAAGACTGAAGAAAAGAGGGAGGAGAGAACACTGTAGAGAAATTTTATGAATCTGTGCCCATTAATCAAGTTTGAGACCTGATCGTTTAAAAAAGGATATCTCTTCATTGCTACCTCTTTTTGTTCTTGTTCCTGTACCCCCTGAGCCCATGTAATAAACCGTTCAAACTAACTGAAACCAAGTTCTTTAGCCCATACTCTACAAAAAATTCATTGTGTGGGATCTTTTGGGCCAAGACCTGACCAACAAGGATCGGGTCCACTAAAATCGTGTCCCTACAGCCATCAAACTCTATTTTTGAAAACTGAAAACACATGAAACTTGTTCTCAGTTTTCATTCCTATATCTCAAATTTTTGAGAAACAAGTTTTGGATACCATAACCGAAAACTACGCCAAACAAAATGCAACTCAGTGGGGTTCACGAAATTTGAGTTTTGAGTTATATAACTCAAAACAACCCAATCCAAACACCCTCTCACTAATTTTGTTCTATGAAAGTGAAACCAATCAACGAAACCTCTTTCATCCAAGCTTTATTTAAGAGCAACGTCAAAAGACTCAAAAGTCAAAACATTGCATTGCTAACAACACCTCCCAAAGATCCCAAAAGCCAAAGACACATTCACATATCATAAGCACTTTACTAAAAGACAAAATCTTGTAGACTTTTATCTTATCAATCCGGGAAATTAAATATACAAGCTCTTCGAGTTCCTAAAGCCCAAAAACCCATGCTCCTTTACTCTTTTTCATACTATCCAATATAGCCTCCCCACCCAATTTTAATTCCACAAACCAGCACACCTTAACCTCCTCCAACTTTGTGGGTTGCAACTTGCAAATGATTCTCCCACACAATCTCATCCCACATCGGACCCTATTCATCAACTCCACCAAGCTCACAATCTTACCCTCCTTTATAAACCCATACTCCTTAATCCCAAATTACTCAGCCATCATTAGGGGTGTGTATGGGTCGGATTAAGGGGATTTTTTTACCAATCCACCTTGGTGGGTTAAAAAAAATTCAACCCAATCCAACCCATCACATAAGTCCAACCCAACCCAATCCAACCCACATGGATTGGGCTAGGTTGGGTTGAACCCATAGGTTGGACAATTTTTTTTATTACTATTATCATTAAATTGAGCAGAAAAAATATAAATATAAATATATTTTAAAAAAAACTCAAAGATTAGTATCAATGTAACTCCTTAAAGGCAAACAACACTAATGACTAAACAACAATAATAAAAACAATAAGGAGAGGGCCAGATAGAGACAAATCTGCAAAGCAAGATAGAGAGAAAGGGACACAGCAACTCGGCAAGAGAAAATATTGTAGAGTAAGAAATAGACTTGTAAGTTGAGACAAAGCAAAAACATTTAAAAATCAGCCAAAAGAAAACTAAGAAATTAACAAAGCAAAAGCTAAACATTGATCCACCACGGCAAGAGAGATAAGCAGATAGAGCAAGAGAGAGAAGCCAAAAAAAGAGAAATAGAGCAAGAGAAAGAAACCCAAGTACCTACACCTAACATTGGAAGAGAGAACCACCAGAGTAAGAAAGAGACCTGTGGTTGAGACAACGCAAAATCATTTAAAAATCAATAAAAAGAAAACTAAGAAATCAACAAAGCAAAAAATAGATATTGATCCACCACGGTAAGAGAGATAAACAGAGAGAGAGAGAGAGAGAGAGAATATTGAGAAACTTTACCTAACACCGAAAAAGAGAGCTACCACCGGAAAGATAGAAACACCGCTGAGGCAGTGATGATATATGATGGACGGCAATGGCTCAGTAGAGGGAGAGAGGGTTCAAAAGGGAGTAAAGTGGGAAAGGGGAGTGGGAGAGGGGAGTAGGAGGTGGCACATTAAGAGAAAAGGTTCTAGAGTTTGTGTGAACTAATTGGCTTTTATATAAAATAGGAAGAGCTGGTTATTTAAAAAAATTTATTAATTATATAATATATTTTAAATATATGGTATTAAATATATGGGTGGGTCGGGTCAAGTTTGGCGAGTTTGGAATTTTATAACCCGAACCCAACCCGACCCGCTATCAAAAAAATTTTGTAACCCAACCCAACCCACCAAGCCCTAAAAACCTACCCAACCCAACGGGTTGGGTTAGGTCGAGTCGGTTTTGGCAGGTTGGTGGGTTGGTTGCACACCTCTAACCATCACCTTCCAAAAATTAAACACATCCCCGTTATTACAATTAAGCGCTTCATTCAACCCAAGTTTGTTGCCAAGTGATATTAATGTGTTCAAGAACAGTTTATTTGTGGTAACTTATTTGTATAGTACTTATCAAAATATATTGTTTTTAATTTTTGACAACTTTTATGTTAATAACTTAAAATGTGTGAGAAAAAGCAAAAGAAAAAAAAAAATGCAAAAGCCAAATGCACTCCTTACTGGATTATGAGGCGAAAAAGAAAATTTTCACTTTTTATCATCTTTTTTTAGTCCTTTTAATAACTCATAAGTGGGAAAAATAAGGATTTAAACCTGAATGTCTATTGAAAATACTAAAAGATGTAAGATGAACTACAACACACTTTTTTTTTCCTATTAACAAAGAAAAAGATTAATATAATAAATTAACCATAAATCACATGGATGTCTAGTTTTTTTAATATGTTTAAAAGAATAATTATCAATCTTTAAGCTCTTATTTGAGATGAGAAAATGGAATAGAACGAAAAAGAATGAAAAACTTTATATTTTTAAAAATGGATCCGATGATCTTCACACAAATTTATCAAAAAATAAAGATCTTCACAGATAATAATTTGTTTAAAATATAAACCTGCTTTTAAGCCATTGGGCTGCTCAGTGCTCACTAGCAAAATAATTTTAGACTAAAAAATTCTAAAGTTAACGTTACACGATTACGGAAATGTTACAAAGGAACAAGACTTTTTTCTTTTCATCTTAAAAAGACACTGCAACCCTCAAGCTTCCAGATAAGAACGAAGCCTCCCTAGAGTCCATGCTTGACGCTTCTGTCCAAGAAAAATACATGTCATGGCTTGTGTCATTAAGAGCATTTGCAACAGTGGAGGTATAATGCTATAATGCTATATTTTAGCTCCTCAAACCCCAAAATCATATTCACAGCAGTGGAGCTAAATCTATAATTTTTAGCTCCATTGCTACAGTGCACATCTATCTATAGATGTGCACTGTTCATTAAAGCTAAAAATATATATATTATTTTATTGAATTTCTCTCTCCTCTACCATTAAAAAAATATTTTCTCTTTCTTTCTTTTTCACTCTCTCTCCGGCTTCTCTTCTTTCTTGTTCTTTCCTTCTCATTTTTTTTTTCTCCCTCATCTACTCTCTGCTGCCCGTGCCTCTCTACACAAACACAAGCCCCTGCCCAACGCCGCCGAAGCCCCAGCCCAGCGCCGACCGAAGCGCCGACTGAAGCCCCAGCCTAGCGCCGACCGAAGCCCCAGCCCAGCGCCGACCGAAGCCCCAGCCCAGCGCCGGCGTTCTCAGCCCAGCGCCGGCGTTCTCCACAACTCCACCCCCTCTCTCTTTGCTATCTCATGCCCAGCGCCGACGTGGGTCTGTATCTTGCATTTTCTCTCTCTAGATCTCCACCTCAAAGGCCGAACCTCCGAGCTCCACCCTCTCTCTGCTATCTCATGCCCAGCGCCGATGTGGGTTTGTGTTTGTGTTTGTGTTTTCCGATCTGTTGTGGGCAGTGGGCTTGTGTTTGTGTTTGTGGCAGTGGGCTTGTGTTTTCCGATGTGGCTGTTGTGGGGGCGGCGGTGAAGATAGAGTGAAAGACAAAGAAAGACAAAGCTGAAGTAGAAAATAAAAACTGCAAGTGAAGATAGAGTGAAGATAAAGAGGAGTACGTGTGTGGAGGAGAAAAACAAAGAGTTAAAAAGTAAAAAAAAAAGAAAAAGAAAAAAGAAACTGCATTTGGGTGAAAATAATAGGAAAAATAAAATAAAGAATAATAAGAAATTAAAATTAAGTAATGTTACTACAATATTTTTGTAATAAATTTTAAGTGATAGGTTATTACTATATTGGTGAGAAAAAAATAATTTTTTTGATGGTGGTGGTGGCGGTTGCGATGGTGGTGGTGGTAGTGACAGTGGTGGTGGTAGTGATTGTGATTATTGTTTATTGTAGAGAATATATTATTCTATCATGTGGCGGGGGCAGAAGAGTTGGCGGCGGTGGAAGAGTCGGTGGCGGTGGCGGTGGTGATTGCGGTGGCGGTGGAAGAGTCGATGGCGACGGCGGTAGCGGTTGCGGATGGTTGTGATTGTTGTTTATTGTAGTAGATATATTATTTTATTGTAGGGGATATAATATTTTATTGTAGGGGATATATTATTTTATTATGATGTTTATATTATTTTATTGTATTGAAAGCTAAAATAGATCCACTGCTGCAGCATGTGTATAGGTAAAATAGATAAAGTAACTTTTGGTGGAGCTAAAAAGCTAAATTTTTAGCTCCACTGCTGTGGATGCTCTAACACACCCACTTTCAACTTTTTTATGTAATTGGGTGAGCTTGCAATTGATATATTTAAGTCTCTGATAGTGGCAATTATTGAGGATGAATGAATTTAAAAAATGGATGATAAACCCAGCATTCATGTGCACATGAGGTATGATAATGAAAATGACTTGGTCAATACATTCAATGCACTGGGCTCAGTCAGATGGTGATACGTATTCAAAAGTGGTCATGTATCACCATCTTAGATATCATGGCCTGTGTCATTAATGCACCCACTTTCAACTTTTTTATGTAATTTGGTGAGCTTGCAATTGATATATTTAACTCTCTAATAGTGGCAATTATTGAGGATGAATGAATTGAAAAAATGGATGATAAACCCACCATTCATGTGCACATGAGGTATGATAATGAAAAGGACTTGGTTTGGATTCAATGCATCCAGTGCACTTGGCCCAATCAGATAGTGATACGTATTCAAAAGTGAACATGTATCACCATCTTAACGGGTTCAGTGCCACTGGACATTGGACCCAAGCCTAGCCCTAATGAAAATATGGATGAAAACAGAGAACTAATAAACAAATTAATGGCAGCAGATGGTTGCTTTTAAGTATATTAATTGCCTTTGAACTTAAAATAAGCAGTCAAAAGGATAAATTCAAGAGTCCTCTATTTAGTCATTTTTATAGATAAAAATTATTAAATTTTTTTATATTTAAAATTTTTTTGAATAGCTATTTTTAATTAGCTTCTTTTTCTTTCTTTCTTTCCTTTTTTTTTTTTTTTTTTTGTAATAATGGATAATGCCTAGACTAAAGAAATAGGTAAGTTACAAATAAAGCCATCCAGGTTCTTCTCAAAAAAAAAAAGGTCCATGGCTAAAGCATTCTTCAATCTCCACCACAAGCAGTGGGTTATCAAAATAAATAAAATTACAAGATAAAAAGATTCCATGGTTGGCAAGACCATCAAAACTACGGTTTTCTTCCCAGTAGAAGAGGTTTCAAGGAGTTATTTAAAGAGTATTTTTAAGAATAATTACAAGGGTGAGGCGTCCACTTCGATAATGAGGCATCTTATTCAATCTTTGGTGTAAGTGCATATTTATGTTTAAAATGAATAACATCTTATTTGTTTAAGACTTTAAGTTTGTATTTGTTTTATATATATATTACAATAAATAAACTATTAATCCAATTATTTGATGTCTTGAAGCATTCTTCTCGTCTAGCCAAGTGTCCATCCACAGCCTCCATTCCTTTGGATATTCCTGCTCACAAAAAACAAATTATTGGTAGGGATAGTATGAGTCTTTCACAATCCTTTTTTGGTACTTCTACACAACAACATTGGTGAAGTGTTAGCTCCATCATGCGTTCAGGTGGAGAAGAATTTGAATACTTTGATTAGAGGTAGTTTTGATTTTTTTCTGTTCTTTTCTTTTTTGTTCGCATACCTTTACGATGTAATTGTACTACATTAGGTTTGGCTAATGTTGTAAAAAAAAAAAATTTATCATTATTTAATTAGAAGAATGCCTCTTTTTTCTCGTCTTCATTGTATAATTAATTCTTTTTAAATAAAGTCTAATATCGTTTCTACTAAAAAAAAATCTAATTATTTGAATCAATGATGTAATGGTTAAACTATTAAACCATGTCAACATCATTTGACTATTCAAATGTTGGATAAATTACCTCATCAAATGATCAACTCAAATCTGCCCTTGATCACCAAAAAAATAAAAATTAAAAAACTACTGAACCACGTTATCATCATTTAACTATTCAAAATGTTGGATAAATTCTCCCCAGGGAGAAAATCACTAAAAAGATTTAAAAAGCACCTCATCAAATCTACCTTGAACACGAACTTACAGTTAACAACTGGCTCCATTATCATAATCAAACCCCTATAAATTTAAGAATTCGGAGCAGAGACTCACAGTCAAGCCAGCTTCTATTCACCTACTGGATCCTCTCACACCCACATCCCAATCTCTTCAATTCTCCCTCAAAAATGAGCTGGTGGTGGGCTGGAGCAATCGGTGCTGCCAGGGCAAGCACAACCTATTTTACTAATCTCTTTCTAATGCTATCTATCGAATATTTCTCAGAGTTTAATGACGTGATATTCCTTCTTCTCATATTCATAATAGATCATACTGTTAATTTAATTAATGTCATTCACTATATATGAATACGAAAGGAGAGAATATCACGTTATTGTACTTGGAGAATACCTAATAATTACTCTCTATCTAATAAGGCATATCTAACCATTTTTATTTTTATTGATTTCACAGAAGAAATTCGATGAAGATGAAGCCCCGCGAAGCTTTCAAAACGTGGGATTAGTGATCGGTGTTACAGGCATAGTTGGTAACAGCTTGGCTGAAATATTACCACTCTTAGACACCCCAGGTGGGCCATGGAAAGTCTATGGTGTGGCACGTCGTCCACGACCAAACTGGAATTCCGACCATCCTGTCGAGTATATTCAGTGTGATATCTCCGATCCTCAAGAAACTCAAACCAAGCTTTCCCAACTCACCGATGTCACACACATTTTCTATGTCACATGGGCCAACAAATCCTCCGAGGCTGAGAATTGTGAAACCAACGGTGCCATGTTCCGAAATGTCCTACGTGCGGTGATCCCCCATGCGCCAAATCTCATTCACGTCACTCTCCAGACAGGTACTAAACACTACCTCGGAGACTTCGGGACTGCTGGAAAAATGAGGTTCGCAAACGATCAGCCTTTTACAGAGGACTTGTCGAGAGTGGAAGTACCTAACTTCTATTACACTCTTGAGGATGTTATGTTCGAGGAATCCAAGAAAAAAGAGGGACTCACTTGGTCAGTTCATAGACCCAACGTGATTTTTGGGTTTTCGCCTTATAGTTTGATGAATATAATTGGGACACTTTGTGTTTACGCTGCTATATGTAAGCACGAGGGGGTTGCTTTGAAATTCCCTGGTGTGAAAGCTGGTTGGGAGTGTTATTCTGTGGCTGCTGATGCTGATCTTATTGCTGAGCAACATATTTGGGCTGCGGTGGATCCTAATGCGAAGAATGAAGCCTTTAATTGTAACAATGGAGATTTGTTTAAGTGGAAGCATCTTTGGAAGGTGTTGGCCGAGCAATTTGGGATTGAGGAGTATGGATTTGAGGAGGGTGAGAGAGTGAGCTTGGTGGAGTTGATGAAGGACAAGGGTCCAGTGTGGGATGAGATTGTAAAGGAGAATCAGTTGCAACCCACAAAGTTGGAGGAGGTTGGGATTTGGTGGTTTGCAGATTTTACTTTGGGAAATGAAGGTTCGATGGATAGTATGAATAAGTGTAAGGAGCATGGGTTTTTGGGGTTCAGGAACTCCAAGAACTCATTCATTTCCTGGATAGATAAGGTGAAAGGCTACAAGATTGTGCCTCAATAAAGTTTTTTTCTGTGAAAGTTGCTATGTCTTGTGAATAAGCGTTGGGATTGAGATGAGGTGCAATAGCAATTACCATATTCTTTGTGAAAAAGTAAAAATTAACATACTAAAAAAGTTTTAAAAATGAAAAAGTAAAAAAAAAAAAAAAATTATCTTATTAAATTTTACCTTCGATATAGAGATGGTAATTGCATAGGGCCGTATCCAAATCTTAGGTGGATGTTGAGGCAAGGTTTCAGATCCGTGTGCTATGTGGTAGTTGAAGTTGCTTTTGTCTTGTGCTGTACAATGTAAGGGTTACTCTGTTATCTCATATCTGTTGGATTTTGGGTTTTAGCTTTTCTGTGTTATTTGGTAATTGAATAAAAAATTGTTACTAATTTCTCGGAAAAATATATACATTAAAGAAAGAATACATAACACCCCCAACCCCCAAAAAGAAAAAACAGCAAGAAAATCTGTCATAGTTTAAATAACAAATGATACTCCTGTTTACATAGACCTGCTTTGTGTTATAGCGCAATTTTTTCTTTGGGTACAGACCACAGCCTGTAGGATATATAATTTGAAGAATGTGGACAGTGGGCACTGTTGAGAAAGAGCACACACTTAGGCCCTTTTGGATATACACCACTATAAGTTTCTTTAAAACCCTCTCTCCTCTCTCCGTATGTGTTTGTTAAAAATATTTAGTATTCTCAAAAGAGAAAGAGCACACTCAAAACATGTCTCTGGATTTTGCAGAGAAGCTCTCACACACAGAAAATGTGGGCACTGTTGGAATGTCTGAGATTCCCACCTCAAGTTTTGCAACAAAAAGTAATGTTCAATATTTTTCCACCTATAATTTTGGTTCAAATATTAGTTGCGTGTGTTATTTTATTGTTGTTTGTGAGTGTTCTTGTATTCTTGTTATCACCATAGACTCCTTATTTATGATTGTAATGCACGTTAAAGTTGTTTTTTTTTTTTTAATGATTAGAATTACTATCAAGCGTAGAGTTCTGCCCACAGCTTGAATTCTTGCCCCCAAGGACCCCAAACACTTAGTACCTATAAAGGTACCAACTTGTCTAAGAAGTGCGGTGGTACCCAAGAAAGTTTTTGTGCATATATTTGGAGGTAATACGGCATATGGGTAACATTGGTTCAACATAGGATTGCGTTTTTTTTTTTTTTTTTTTTAAGTCCAAGGGAATAAATATAAAACTTGGGTTAAGACCCACTAAAAGATATAGATCTAGCTGGGCTGCAAAAGGTTTGGGGCCAAGGGCTTTGATTGAATGTGGAGTGCTTATATTTCTTGCCATTGTCAGGAGCCCAATTTCACTTGAGGATTCAGTTAGCGCACTCTTTTTGGGGCTCGACCAGTTTACGATATAGCCAGATAAAAGAAAGAATACAAGTATATCCCGTTTACATAAACCAGCATTTAAAACTCGTAATGACTTTATTCAGCAAAAAATAAAATAAAACTCGTAATGACATTAGCTACAGTATATAGGCTTGGAATTTTTTTTTTAGGCAACTAAAGGGATCGGACTTGGGCTTTTAGTGCATTGCAAAAACCATATCAGATAAGTGCATTCTGTTATATTATCTTCCGAATTTGTTTGGAACATTTGATCAAACAGAGAAATCAAAGAGCTAGAAAAAATTGTCTACAGAATATATAATCCCAAAAGCCAAATAAGGCTTTCTATGTTTAAAATTTGACCATAAAGTACAATCGCATCATTGTTTCATGTTTTCCATGCCATTACAGGAAAATTCACAACAACATAAAGACACTTCATTAATTTTGTTCTAAATGAAACCAATGAACCATACCTCTAAATTTCCATCCAATCCAGGCTTTATTTAACGACAACATCCATTACAAACAACAGCATTCAAAGAACCCAAAGAGACATTGAATCACTTAATAGCAGCATTTTACTAAGGCACAATCTTGTACCCTTTCACCTTATCAATCCAAGAAATGAAGGAGTTCTTGGAGTTCCTGAACCCCAAAAACCCATGCTCCTTACTCTTATTCATGCTATCCAACAAAGCCTCCCCACCTAAAATCAAATCCACAAACCACCAAACCCCAACTTCATCCAACTTTGTAGGCTGCAACTGATTCTCCTTCACAATCTCATCCCACACAGGACCCTTATCCTTCATCAATTCAACCAAACTCACTCTCTCACCCTCCTCAAACCCATACTCCTCAATCCCAAATTGCTCAGCCAAAACCTTCCAAAAATGCTTCCACTTAAACACATCCCCATTGTTGCAATTAAAAGCTTCATTCCTCGCATAAGGATCCACCGCAGCCCAAATTTGCTGCTCAGCAATAAGATCAGCATCGGAAGCCACAGAATAACACTCCCACGCAGCTTTAGCACCAGGGAATTTCAAAGCAACCCCTTCTTGTTTACATATAGCAGCGTAAACACACAGTGTCCCAATTATATTCATCAAGCTATAAGGCGAAAACCCAAAAATCGTGTCAGGTCTATGAACCGACCAAGTCAATCCCTCTTTTTTCTCGGACTCCTCGAACAGAACATCCTCGAGCGTGTAGTAAAAGTTGGGCACCTCTAACCTCGGCAAATCTTCCGAGAAAGGCGGATCGTGCCGTGGGAACCCAGGTTTTCCGAAAACCTCGAAGTTTCCGATGTAGTGTTTGGTACCTGTCTGGAGGCAGATGTGTTTGAGGTTCGGCGCGTTAGGGATCACCGCGCGTAGGACATTCCTGAACATGGCACCGTTGATTTCACAGTTCTCAGACTCGATGGATTTGTTGACCCAAGTGGCGTAGAAGATGTGGGTGACATCGGTGAGTTGAGAAAGCTTGGACTCGGTTTCTTGAGGATCTGAGACATCGCACTGGATATACTCGATGGGGTGGTCTGAATTCCAGTTTGGTCGTGGACGACGCGCCACACCATAGACTTTCCATGGCCCACCTGGGGTATCAGAAAGTGGTAATATTTCAGCCAAGCTGTTGCCAACTATGCCTGTCACACCGATCACTAATCCCACGCTCTGAAACCCTTTTGGTCCTTCATCTTCATCAAATTTCTTCTGTAAAAATTCATGAAAAACAGAGTTAGATTAAGCTTTAGATTAGAAAGAGATTTAGTATAATTGTGTTTGGGGTTGTACTTGCCCTGGCAGCGCCAATAGCTCCAGCCCACCACCAGCTCATTTTTGAGGTTGAAGAAGAGAGGTTGATGATAATGATAATGATGATGATAATTGAAGGGATTGGAATTTGGGATTTGGGAGTGAGATCAGTAGGTGAATGAATAGGAGCTGGCTAACTGTCAGTCTCGAATCTGGATGGTTGAATTTATAGGGGGTTTGATATATTGGTTGGAGCAAGTTTTGAGTTTGTGGTCAAGGACAGATTTGAGTTGAGAATTTTAACTTGGTAAATTTCCTTTTGATGGCTATTGCTTGATACGAGAGGGCATAATTTTTTACTTTTTTTTTTTTTTTTTTTTTTGTAACGAGAAATGATATGTCCACAATATTTTTACAACAAATTTTAAATAGTATGTTATTATTGATTATTATTGTTGGAGTAAAAAAGTAATCTTAGTGTTAGGTTCAAATTTAAACCAATAACAACTAATCATCTGTAATTTGTTGTGAAAATGTTGTAAACGTAATGCTTCTCTTTTATAATTGTTGCTGCATTTTTTAATTGATGTAGAATAAAAATTATCTATACTACCATTTAAGGGGTTGTATCTGTTTGGATCGAATTTTTTTTGTTCCAAAATACCCCTAGCACTCCTAAGTTTAAGTAAAGACAAAACTTAAGGATAGATAAGTAAAAATACATGTTTAACTTATACTAAAATGTCGCCTACAAAATAGGAACGCTCCCTATTCAGAGTATTTGAAATGCCCCAACACCTAATCTCACATTTCAAAAAAAAAAAAAAAAAAAATCGTTGGTTTTTTTAATCTTTAATAAGTCTATACTTTGTATTTTAAAAATAAATAAATAAATAAATAAATAAATAAAAACCTGCTCCCCTTATTTGAATATGTAAAAAAATAATAATAATAAAAACCTGCTCCCAGTTAGAAATGTAATTAATTTTTTAAAACATCATGCAATTTGCTTTATTCTACGGATGTATCATTTCATGGTGGCAAAAAAGAAGGAACCCACTTCACCACTCTCACTCTCCCTATACAACCACTTTCTCAAAACACAAAAGTGCAAGCAATCAATTCCTATTCAAAATAAATTAAGAACAAAATGCCAACTTCCTTAGTTAAATTCTTCTTCTACATTCTCTACCCCCTTTCCTTCATAGGTACACTATTTTCTCTCACAACATGGCAATCTTTAAAACCCTTCAACTATGTATAGTATAGTTGAAAAACTTACATTGTTGCCTGTTGTTAATTTGTTTTGCAGATGGGACATATATGGCTTTGACTTCTTGCCACTGCAGGCCATTTAATCCCAAAAGATGGTGGCTTTCATCTCAATAGTGGTGAAGAAGTAGTGTTTGAAGTTCCGAAAAGATGGTTTGAAAGAGTATGGGGCAGACAAGGTTGTTGCTTTGATGAAGGTATTGGCAAAGGTTCATGCCAAACTGGTGATTGTGCTGACCTTTTGCATTGCCAACGCATTGGTGCAGTCCCTCCGGCCACAGTTGATGAAATGACATTTGGAACCTCTAAATCAAACTTACATTACTATGATGTGAGTTTGGTTGATGGGTTCAACTTGCCCGTGTCAATGGTTTCTCATAGGTGGTTAGTATTATGCGTGCAGGTTATAGGTGGTGAGTATCAGGAATGTAGGTGAAATAAGTTTTCATCACTGCATTTTATTTATTTATTTATTTTACAATTGAAAAATATAGTAAAATATAGTAATTCTAAATTATAATGCATGTAAATTATTAACTTTTTCTCTTTCTCTGGCACTACATCTTTTTTTTTTTTTTGCTAAATGGCATTACTTCTTTTTCAGCATTAGGATCCAGAGGAAACCTATAGAATATCAAACATGTGATTATTATGTGAATATGCAAATACATTCAACTATCTCTAAGAACCAAGATTATCACAAAAACTTAAACACATACCATGTCGAGATAAAACAAATACAACAATCTTGAAAACAATTATTAGCAATCAAGTCAGCCTGCAAACAAAACTAAACCAAAATCAATGTAAATATGTAGTTTCGATAACTCTACAAGTAGCAATTTTGTTATATTTTAGTCTATCACATATGATAGATAAAGTGGTGAATTTGGAGGTAGTTATCCAAATTCCAAACTATTTGGTTAAGCGCCTAATTTTAAGGGAAATGGTAAGGATTAAGGAGTACATAGATAAAAGAGTTGGAGATAGAAGAGAATTTTTAGTTAGTTTAGAATTTAGTAACTGTAATATTAGTACAAATTAATTAAACTGATTCCCCCTCTTTTGATTCTTAAAAAAAAAAAAAAAAAAAAAAAATGATTCCTCCTCTTCCATCCCTTAACTTCTGTTTTATTTTATTTTATTTTATTTTTTATTTATATCTATTTAAGAATCCCCTTTACACCTTTACATTTTAATTTTATTAATACTGAACAGGTGCTCACGCGCGTGCTCAGAGGCTCTTCTATTTTTTGGATAAGGTTAATTTTGTGCATCCATTATAATGTTTGATTATTACATTTTTCAATCACCAAAAAAAAAAAAAAAAAAAAAAAAACACCTAGGGGTGTGATGAGTATTATGTGTGGTGAAATAATCTTTCATCACAACCCTAGGTTTTTTTTTTTTTTTTTTTTTTTTTTTTTTTTTTTTGTGATTGGAAAATGTAATAATCAGACATTATAATAGATGCTCTAAATTAACCCTTACCTAAAAAATAGAAGAGCCTCTGAGCACGCACGTGAGCACGTGTTCAGAGGCTAGTCTCTATAAGCATTAAGCAAAAAGGACTTACCTTCCATTTCTAGTAACGATTAGGATAGAATGGAATAAAATATCATCTATACTCCATTTTTCTTTATTTTTTTTTAATGCCCTTTCACGAACATTGTCTCGACTCACAAGTGAAAGTTAGATGATGATTATGTTTATTTTAATGTCCATTCCCTTTCTTGAATATATATGCTTGGGCCCTTTGGGGCATGACCCAACCAAACTTGCAAAATTACATTCTAATTATCAGCAAATTTAGTGGTTGAAATTTGGTCCATTTTGATCCACATCAATCCATTCAGTCCATTTCAATCTACTTTAGTCTATATAGGTTCATTCAGGTCTAATTTGGTCGATTAGGTCAATTTTGGTCGATTTGGTCTTTTTGGTCCTTTATGTCCATTTTGATCCTTTTTGGTCTACTTTAATCTATTTGATCCATTTCGGTCGACTTTAGTCTATTTGGTCCATTTCCATTCCCATAACCTTTCAGAAACCAAAGCAAGACGACAGTCACTAATCTAACATGACAATCAAAGTCCATCTCAAGAAATCATATATAACACTTACAGACATAAACCACAAGCACAAACTGCAAACAAAATCAAAATGCAATAATTACCCTACTAAAAAACCTATGGGAAAAATGCTCAGACACCCTTTAAACTTTCAAGCAGTGGCCATAACACCTTTTGTACTTTAATTTTGGCCAATTTACTCCTTGAACTTTAAACACTTGCCAATTCAATACCCCTGTTATTCTTCTATTAACAAACTAACGCTAAAACTAACTGTAAGCGACTAAATTTCTCGGTTCGAAATAAGTCAAACAAGTGAAATAGTTTCACAAATGCGAATTTGTATTGATGATTGTGTGGTACAATTCTCTGTAATTACAAAAGAGTTATCCTCTGATTCAATCTCCTTAGAAGACTTGTTGATTGGATTTGTAGTAATGTGATTTTGATTCGAACACCCAATGTACTTCAATTTGCTAAAGAATGGATCGAAGATCTTTGGAATAGAATTACAATGAATCTCTAGCTATGAGCTTGTTGAAAATCCCTTGTTCTTCACATTCTTCATGTTCTTCGTGTGTTCTTCGTCTTCGAAGGTTTGTGGTGAAAGTTCTTCGGTGCTTTAGAGGCTTGAATCCATTGAGCTTCACTGATTTGTGATTTCTTGAGGTTTCTGGAGGCTTTTGAGCTTGATTCTAGTGAACTTTGAGATCTAAAAAGATGATTTGGATTATTCCTCTTCGAATGTTCTTTGTATTTAAAGGTTTGTGACGGAAGTTCTTCGGGGCTTTGGAGGCTTGAATCCGTAGAGCTTCACTGATTTGTGATTTGATGATATTTTCGGACCTTTAAGCTTGATTCCCGCAAACTTTTGGATCTAGGCAGATGGTTTGGATGATTCTGCTTCGAATGTTCTCCGATTTTGGGATTGAAGTTCTTGAAGTTCCTGGAGGCTTCAAGGCTTGATTCCAGCAGAGCTTTTTCACTTCTGAATCTTGGTCCTCCTAAATGTCTTAGGAAGGCTTCTATTTATAGGAGTTTGGAGGTGGGTGAGCAACACGTTGCGGAGTCTGATTGGTGACACATGTCACAGCCTGATTGGTCCGCTTATGTCATCACTTACACGTGCTGGACTGCTTGTGTCATCGTTTACACGTGCGAGGCTGCTTGTGTCATCGCTTACACATACGCTGATGCGTGATTGGTTTTTTTGCATGACACTTGGCAAATTTCCGTTGGCTTCTGAATAGTGATAGCAAAACCTAGCAGCAATACATGATTCTTTGTAATTGGCTGTATTTTGTAGACTTGGTAATGTGACGTGTCAGCTTATGATAGGTCGGGAATTTTCCCTCTCTACACTAACGTGAGAGGCACCTATAAATAAAAACCAAAGCTGAACTGTTGAGAGAGAAGGTGAAAGTTTGGGAAATTTATTAGATAGTTTGGGAGTATAGCCCCTCCCTCTCACATGGAGGTGGGCCCTATGGTGGGTGGGACTCTCCCCTATCTAAGAGAGAGGGAGAATATTCCTGGAGACCCAATAATATCCCAAAAGTTTGGGCTCGATTTAGAGAGAGAGAGAGAGAGAGAGAGAGGGATGTGATCCAACAAAAGTCCATAACCACCTTGGCATCCTCTCTCCAGTGTCGGAGTTTTGCCATTGTCTCGTTGGCTATTCACCCACTGGTATACTTTTTTTTTTCCTACTACTCTATGTTTTTCCAATTCTCTATATGCAATTTTTTTTTCTTGGTTTGATACTTGTGCGATGGAATGAAAGCTGCGTGGACTTTAAATCAACTCTTAATAATTCAATAAATCTTGACATGCTCATTAAATAAAACACATGCATTAAATAATAAAAGTAAAGGGACTAAATACGACAAAGTAAATGGACCCGGATAAAAATAGGACACGTAATTTATGAATACGACAAAGTAAATGGACCCAGATAAAAATAGGACATGTAATTTATGAAAATCAGTTAAATTATTTAATCAATTTGATGCTCAAATCTTAATGGCGTGCTCAAATAAGGAGACCCACGTTATATTTAGTACTAATTTTACATGGAAATCACACTAAAATTTTAGCACGTGTATCAAAGAAAATACACACTTTTTCCACAATAAAAATGCAACATAGGTAATTCATTTAATTAGTGATATCTCATTCAAATCAAGTCTGATTTTTCACCCATGACCAATCAAATTATACGGAATTTCATTGTTTTAAATATAACATCAAAATTAATCTTATCACACGGTTAGATTTTAATTTAAGCTCAATCAAATTGATAAAAATCAACAAAAAATGGGGTTTAACCCTTAAAACCATTCAATCCTTTTATTTAGGGCTAAAATTTCTATCAGAATTTAGAGCCGAATAAAATACGATATCAACAAGCACCATGAAAAATTTTCTTATAAGAAAATCACTTGTACTGCGTTGATTTAATCCTGATTAGTTTAAAATACAAAAATTAGTTGAAACATATCATAAAAAAGGATGATTCATTTTGTTTATATTATTACTTATTTAGGAAAGATGTTAGTCATTGAATGGAAGATCAATAGTTTAATGGTTGCTTGATTGTGTACATTGAAAAAGATGTAGCTAATATCATTTACAATGAAGCTATGAAAACTCTAAGAAGGAAATTTCAAAACTTTATATTTTTGCATGTGTGTATTTTTTTGTAATGTCAATATATTCAAGTTTTATTTTTATTAAATTTTGTTTAATTTAAGTGTTTTAGTGACCACCTTGAAAAAAATCCTTAGAGTTGCCATTGTGTAGCTAACTGAAAATCTTCATTCAACATAAAAGCCGCACCTTTTCATGTTCCATGTTAAATTTCATTAATTCTTGGGTGCAGAAATTGAACAAGAAGTATATGTTAAATGTTGGATTAAAATTTTTTAGTCACTGTCAATTTGGTCAGTTTGTCCATTGTTTTTTTTTTTTTTTTTTTTTTTTAGAAGATAAAATTTCTACTCTAACATAATATAAGTGTATATGTGTATGAAACTCCCTCATGGAGACTTGAACCCTGGCCCTTGCTCCCCACACCTCACAAGCATTATACTTATGGAGTGACCACCGCACCAAGAGTGCGCGGTGGTCAGTTTGTCCCTTGTTAATGCATTCTATTTTTATTAAAATTTAATACAAAGCATTCATTTAAAGGATGCACTATTTAATAGATCATGTTGGTTAATGAGTATAAATAAATAAATTATAAAAAAAAACATTACATATCTTGAGATTTTCTGTTATTACACTCACCTCCTTTTTAGTTTGGACTTTGGAATAAGATACATCACATCTTACGTCCAAAACTTGACATGTGTCGGAATTCCAATATATCAAGTGCATTACTGCATTGGTCACAAGCATTTTCTTAAAATTTATCATATCGTATCATATTATAAATAAATTTTGTCCTAAATAGTTTTGGACCACCCCTCCCTCGCAATAATAGAATCAGTTAAAGCTAGCCATTTTCTTGTCCGGGCCGACGAGTTTGGGTTGGACGTGAGCAATGTTGTTTCCCATTCACTTTCTTAGGCCTTTTTAATTTTTGGTCACCAAAGAAGAAATTCGCTGACGAGATGTGGGCAATGGGGAGGTTCCCCTCCAAATTACAAACCTAAGGCCATCTTACAATTTCATGGGCCATAGAATCAGGAGTGTTTTGAATAGCTTTTCATTCTGGTCTTTTTCTTCTGTTTCCTGATCAATTCGTCATGACCGATATGCATCATAAATATTCCAAGAAGAGTTATGTTGATGCCACATAAAGTGGCACAATTTATGCCACAACTCGTCTATGTAACGAGTTGTAAATGATAGAAAGGTGTCCTTACATGAACTCCCCGTCACCTCTCTATCACTCACAACTCGTCATATGGGCAAGTTGTATGACTTTATGTGTCACAAGCGAAACTCTTCCAAGAAGTAGCTGGACCTTGGCCTGGACTTAAAAGAAAACCGGAATTATAGAGTCAAAAAATGCCTTAAATCAGTGGGCAGCCATGTACAAATTAAAGATTTAAAGACAATAAGCTCGAAGGTTGCCATATTTCTTTCCACCACCCCATTCTCCATAAATAAAGTAATAAACTAGGCAATACATCTTTTGAATTTTTTTTTTTTTTTTTTCAATCTATTTGTTTTAAATATATTCCTAATTTATGGGGTTTCAACAAAAAAAAAAAAAAAAAGTGGGTAAATCCAAGGGTTTTGGAAATTTATTGGCTAAAATTAAATAAATTAATTATTTGAGACAACTTAAAAAAAAAATTAAGAATTTGAGAGATAATAGTCTTGAGAGCCTTATAATTCATTTGTCATTTTATGGTGTTTTCAACAAAGACGTCTAGAGTTCAAACATGATGAAATTGTTACCCAACAACACTAATTTTTTCCAACTTCCAACCTTTCAAAAGCAATATGTTTTGTGTTTGGCCATGAGAGTTAGAAAAAACATGTTGAACAAAGCAAATATCAATCAATTTTATTATTAATATAGAAAGATAAAAGAAATGCATTGATTCTTAGCCAAAATCACATCAAATTAAATGGAAAAAAAAAAAGCTTTTAAAAAGAAATCATCCAAATTATTACAAAAGAAATGAAGAAAATCTCTAGAGAGAGAGAGAAATGACTAATAAGCGGTATTTCTTTTTTGGGCATAATCATTAAAAAATAAATAAAAAGATTTGTTCCAATTTTATTGAATCCAAAAGGCAAGTATTGTAGAAGATAAAGCCAAAAAGCACATTAAATTAAAATAAGAGACCCCACAGGAGAAAAAAAGAATCAAGCTGTAGATTTGTAGAAATCGATAGCTTATTAACTTTATTACGATAAAATAAGGCAATGGGTCTAGAATTTGATCGTTTTTTAACTCTTAAATTCTTTCAATCCACCTTTTTTAATACCAAGAAATATGCAGAATTTTCTACATTTGAGTCCAAATATATTAAAACCAAATAATGTGCAAACTGGGCCAAAATGGCCATATGCCACTATGTAGCATTATATTTAACAACATATCACTAATTGCCAAATATTTAACAATGTACAACCTTTTTGAAACTCGAGTTTGCCGTGTAACTCGAGTACTTTGAAAAAATAGCTTTCAAGTTTACCGTGCTATTTTTTATGGAACTTAAGTTCCTGGAACTCGAATTACATCAAAAAATGGTAGCTATTTTCTATGGAACTCGAGTCACACGGCAAACTCAAGTTTCACAAACTCAAGTTTTAAAAAAGTGATAGATTTCTAATTATTTCGCAAACTGTGATAAATTCATACATATTTTTCCAAATAGTGGTACTTGGCCATTTTGGCCGTGAAAACTACTCCAAAATATTTTAATTTATTTCTCATCATTTACTGCATGAAAGTAGAACTGAGAAGGATAAATTAAACGAACCAGACATGCGAATCAGCAATAAAAGGATTTGCAGTTTTGATTCTTTGGAACAACCAAAATCCCACCTCAGCCGAAAAAGAGCAAAAAATAACCACAATTCCCAAAATTGAAGCGTTGATCTTCCAAGAAGTTCTCAGTTATTTATTATGAGACACAAAAATAAGGAAACAATTGTTCTTTGAAAAGGAGTTGATGAAGCAAGAGGAAACTCAAGGAGGACGATGTTCACTTTTTATAGTTGAGTTGATGGCAAGCTGACACCAAAAACTCAATGGTCATACACATGTAAAAGTAAAACCACCTTAGACCATACATACTAACATATGTTTCGGTGTAATATCGAAGTGCGATCATTGATTAGTCCTTCAATGTCATTAAGTTATATTGATACTTTCAGATGTTCACTGATCTGATGGCTTGATCAGTGCCGGCGCAATGGGTGAGCTAAATAGGCAACCGTCTTAGGCCCCCAATGAAAAAAGGTCCCTAAATTTTTATCAATAGAGATATTCCTATACTAATAGAAGTATTAATTAAGTCCTAAATATTCACCAAAAAATAAAAAAGTTGTTTTTTATCAAAGAAAAACTATTTAAAGAAAATATTTTCATTGAATGGGTCAATCATTTAATCTCTCACACATAAATGTTAAAAGAACTCATTAATCTTACACTAGTAAATAAATTTATACTCAAATTCTATTTAGAAATATCAAATATATAACTCCATTAAAATTTTCAATCATAATTTTTTAGTATTTGGTTACTTCATTCAATGAATAGTATTTATTTTAATTGTATAGTCATTGAATAATGTGATGGGTTCGTTTTAATTTGTAATTTTTTTCTAAAAAAATAGATTTAAAATGAAAAAAAAACAAAAGTTAAATAAATATTCTATTAATATTCAAAATATAAAAATAGACCTCACTTGAAGTTGTCGTCTTAGACCCCACAATACCTTGAGCCGGCCCTGAGCTTGATAAGGTAGTACTAGGCTTTATGCCTCGTGATTTTTGGTGGAGTTTTTTCTCTTCCACCCATTATAAGTAATGTCAGAGCCCTGATTTTTGGTTTTTTTTTTTTTTTTTTTTTGGCCATAGAATTGCCCAGATCTTCCAGTAGTTTCATTTGGAGGGATTTCTTTTGTCAAGTTTCTCAATTTCTAAATCCTATTCTACAACTTATCTATGCCCTCCCAAATTCCCAGTCTCCTTCCAGGCTTCAACAAATGAAGATTATTCTCTATCAGGAATTTAGGAATCACAATCTAACTGGGGGACCCAAACTAACACCAATGTAACAGAAATATTAGAACTTTTCAATCTGCAAAATGGAGCTTCTAAACAGGGGAAAAAACCATATCTTTTGAAATCTCAGAACCAAACCTCTCAATCTCAAACACAATTTTCAGTTCCCTTCACAATCCATGTCTCTTATATACATGCGGTTCAACTTTTACTGATGAAAAAGGTAAACAATAAACTTAGAAAGTTTAAAATAAAGCTAATAGACAAAAAATTAACAACTCTACCTCAAAACTATAAAATATATATATATATTGAAATCCTAGGAAAAAAAATCCCCTCTATGTGATATAAAAAACACATTTTTCAATAACCATCTCTTCCTTCTATACAGTACATTAATCAACAGTTACTCCAGACTCCTCATTTGCAATATACAACATCCAAAAATTAGTTAAACTTTTCAACCCAACAACTGGGAATTTAATTATTTATTTATAAATTACTACAGAGAGAGGGAAATGACTGGATTGAGAGTGACGTTGGAAACAGAAACTGGCTTGGAGATCTTCTCCCCAACATTGCCAACAAACCCACCTTAGAGGCTGATCCATTCACTCATCTTTGTGAATTCCTATTGCACTTGATACGGCCTGAACCCAGTTATAGAGCATGAATCTTCAAATCATCTAACCTCTCTCTCTCTCTGTGTTTATTTTAAGACCACCCATAGCTAAATAAATAAAATTAACCATAAGTATAAATTTTTTGATATTAATGTCAGAGGATTAATTCCGTTAATAAAATAAGACTTTTACAACCACAACCATGATAAAGTCTTCCAACCTA
Source organism: Quercus tomentella (assembly GCA_028535165.1). Classification (NCBI taxonomy): domain Eukaryota; kingdom Viridiplantae; phylum Streptophyta; class Magnoliopsida; order Fagales; family Fagaceae; genus Quercus; species Quercus tomentella. The sequence continues at coordinate 3,320,170 of JAPQVY010000155.1, read as the reverse complement.
AAGGATGTTCCAACAAAAATAATCCATTTCCATAGAGTAAAAATTTCTCCGGGAATTTCATTAAATCAATGAGTCTCCAAAATTTAAGATCCTTAGCAGAGACAAAATTAAAATTTCTCAAACAAATAATCAAAGCTCACCTGTAAAGGTTCCAATCTCAACCTAATTGCAACCGTCATTACCTGAGAACCCTTAGGTTGAGATTGGAACCGTCATTACCTGACCCTAATGGGCCGGATTTTACCCGATCCGATTAGAAATAGGGTCAGGTATGGGTTTTAAAAAAATAACCCGAAACGGGTCCGGGTTTTATTAAAAAAATCCAGACCCGACCCGAGACCCGACCCGTATAAAAACCCGATACCTAAAATTACAAAAATACCCTAATATATATATAAACCTATAATCTAACCCTAACTAATCCCTCATTTCTTTTTCACTCTTCAATCTTCAGCTGCCGCAGCCCCTCTCCCTCCTTTCTACCTCACGCCTCACGCGTAGCCCAGTCCAACACTCCGCACTCCTCCCTCCCTCACGCCTCCCTCTGCCTCACGCCTCCCTCTCCCTCACGCCTCACGCCTCCCTCTGCCTCACGCCTCCCTCACACCTCACGCGCAGCGCAGTCCAACAGTTCCTCACTCCGATCAGCTCAGTCCGACCCTCCCTCACTCACACACTTCCTCAGTCAGTCAGTCAGTCAGGTATTCTTAATTTCTTATTTCATTTTCACTGAGTCCGTGAAGTTCGTTTTTATCTTTTGATTCTTTTCCTTAACTGCTTTGTCTTAAATATCTTTGTTGTTGAAAGGGTTTTTTTCTATTTTGTATATCTGCTGGGTTTTCTTTACTTTTGATAATAATACTATCTATGTTTGTGAGAAAAAGCCCTCTGATCTTTGTTTGGTAACTGGGAATATCTAGGAAAGTGCTATTATTATGTTTTAGTCAATAACTGAATTATTGTTGAATTTATTGTAAATATTGGTTTGCATAATCTATATGCTTGTATCTCTCCTAGTTTACTCATTTATGAATTTTAGAAATAGAAAGACCCAGTATGGTTTTAAATTCTTTGTTGATATTGTAAGCTATAAATGTGTTTTTTTGAAATGTTTATGGTGATTGAATCTAGTTTTATTGAGTGAATAATATACCATTGTTAGTTTGTTACAGCAGGACACCTACACAATTTACTTTATTTTGGTTAAATTGTTTGCTATATGCAAAAGCAAGTTTGTAACGCTAGTGAAAATATTTAAACATAATTTTGTACTTACTAATCCCATTAGAGCTTTTCACAGAAATATTGGAATTGCAGTGTATTTAACATAATTAGGATATGTGAAGTTTTAATGTCTTATGTGTGGTGTTTCATTGAATTTGATGTGATGATAATAATAATGTTTATTTGGGTTTTGGGTGGGTGAGGGTTTGGTTTATGGGTTAAGGTGTTTGTGATGTTATACTGTTATTGGGTTTGTTAACTATTGAGCTGTTGTATTTTGTGAGAGATTTTCAAATTAACTCTGTTAATTTTGTTTTTTGTGTTTGTTGGGAATGCAGAGCCTAAAATGGAGATGGAAGACACAAACACAGACACAAACAAATTTGGGAGTTGTGCCACAATTGATGGGAGTTGTATCACAATTGATGAAGATTAAACATTTTGTATTAATTTAGTAGTTTTTTTTAATTTCTTAGACTTGTTGGATTAATATGTTGGTTTGTAATTATTCTAAACTTGTGGGATTTATTTTGTAGCTTTTTAATTTCTTGGACTCGTTGAACTTTTGATACTTATTTCTTGGACTTGTTTGATTTATTTTATTTTTATGTTTAGCTAGTGATTTTAGTTATGATCTAGGTAATTTATTGATTTAAAATCTTGGTTATGATTTATTGAATTATGATTATGATATTAGTTATGGTTTATTGATTTATAGATTTATAATTAACAGGTGATTTATTGATTTATGATTAGTAGTTTATGATTTGGCATTTGGGTCACGTTATTTAGGCTTGAATTTGAATATGTAGGTTTGAATGTAGGCAAAAATAAATTTGGGCTTAATTTTTTTATTTGGAATATGCAGGCTTGAACGGCAAAAATAAATCTGGGCTTGAACATAAGGAAAAAATAAATCTGGGCTTAAAATTTTTTTTTTTTTTTTTTTTTTGGTTGGGCCACGAACTGGGCCCAAGCCCTAAACGGGGCCTGGCTGGGGCGGGTCCGAGCCCCAGGAAAAAACCTGGTTCCCTAAACGGGCCAGGTTCGGGCCACGGGTCTTGCCCCGCGGGTCGGGTCCGGGTATGAAAAAACCCGACCCGAACCCGACCCGTTGCCATTCCTACCTTTAATCCACAATTGCCCCAAGAATTTGTGAAGAGAGAATAAAGGGAGGTGAGATTACTCATTAAGTGGAATTTACTAACATGGAGTGTGGCAACAAGCCATATCGAAAAATAGTACATTTTTAACAAAATCGCTACTTTGCAAACATTCAAAATTTCATAAGCAGATATTATATAAAATATCAATGTAGGAAATATATCTCATAACTTCAACATGGTTGCAAAATATGTCAGATAACCATCCCAATTTACCGTAGCAACAACATCATAACAAATCAAAATAATCATATAAACAATTTCCTAGGCTTTCTACTTGTGGTCAGCATTTACGCCTGGTTGACAGGCATGTGCAGTCTCCTCCCTCTTTTTTAAGGCTCCCTATTTGGAACCTAAAGCTGGTATGGCTCCCTCTTAGGAACCATGCAGGTAAACTCACTTTCTAAGAAACTACCAAGGTGCACTGTCCCCTATTTGGGACTGTCCCCTTGCTAAGGACTAACTATGGTATTGTGCTTCTATTCGCGACTTGTTGTAGGGTTTCAAAAACCTCTTAGGAATCATGCAGGTAAACTCACTTTCTAAGGAACTACCAAGGTGCACTGTCCCCTATTTGGGACCATCCCCTTGCTAAGGACTAACTACGGTATTGTGCTTCTATTCACGACTTGTCATAGGGTTTCAAAAACTATTTCTTTGGGACTATCCCCTTGCTAAGGACTAACTATGGTATTGTGCTTCTATTCACGATTTGTCATAGGGTTTCAAAAACCATTTCTTAAGAAAGGAGTTCAAAGTTATGGAAGCAAAGCTGCAGAATCTGTATTGCTGGTGTAGATATTGTCCACTCACAGTAGTGGGTGAAAAAGCCTCTACACATTAAAGGGAGGTCACTCCTTATAAGCATATTCCCATATGCTTCCCTAGACGATTTGGGATTCCATGGATTGCAAGACTCCCTTTTGGGTCTCTACATTAGTTGTACTATGTTGGACACATGTCATTGTCTAGTTAGCTACTTGCTTGGTTAGTTAGTTATTTTCATTTTCCAGGTTAGTTAGTTATTTTCATTTTCCTACTGTGATCTTGTATATAAAAGCAAAGAACTGTAATCTAAACAACATACGAAGCATTTTTCACATTCTGTTTTCTCTCTTGCTTTCTCTTTCTTTCATAGTTCCCAAACCTCCATTAACAAAGCTTCAATCTTCCTTGATTTTGTTAAAAACAACACAAATCAAATCATAAAACATCATGAGTAAATTAAGTGATAACTTTCTCAAAACAAATAGTAAACAACCTAACCCATAATATTTAGAAACATCCGTTCACTCAAAAAGTTTAATCCACGCATACAAATTTATATAAATCAGCTCATCCCATTTTCAAACAAAGAATTATACAAAGCTTTCTCAATAAATACTTAGGCAGTAAGAAAAGAAAAAGTATATGTAATATAAATGCTTTAACACCACTTACCTATGCGCCTCCCTATAAGCCGACACTCATGCGTTCCAAAACCACTTCTTAGAACCTGTATGGATGAGTCCAAAGGTATATCGATACATCATCAATCACAACTCAACATTAATTGCTATCTCATGATTCTATGTAAGTAAATGAAACTACCCTAAAGTTTGAATTACTATTATAAAACTGCATGTGATCAAGGGTACATAGGTATGGCATAAATCTGGTGCCTTCCAATTCTCAGTCCTTTACTTCAACACCAATTGTAGTTTGTTAGAAAATCATTCGGTTACTAAAGTTTCAAAGACTCAAATCATTGGCAATAATGGATGTATAACGACATCTAAGTCTCCATAACTACAAAAAGATAAAATTTCAATCAACGTGATATCTTAAGCATGGTTAAGTCCCAAGAAACAACTGAAGTATTGATGTGGTATGTACATAAAAGAAGAAAAAGAAAAATAATGAAGAATAGAACAACTGAACAAGAGGTAGTGATTAATATACCTAGCCAAGAGCGTAGCAGCCTTTGATGAAAAGCCCCATACTATACGGGAGAAAAGATTTATAATGCTTAGAATAAACAAACTTTGCACGGAAAAATCTAGTGGCAATGGCTTTTTCGGTGTATGTCTGCCCATCGAGGGCCTGAAAAATTACAATATTAACCATATGTTCTCTGCATTCTGGTCTATGACGGAAAGTTGGACGTGTGCCAACTCTTACATAACAAAAGTACATATTCTCCAAGTGAAGCAGGCTTGACGAGGATTGCAACAGCCCAGGAATATTAAAAAAAGCATCCATACCCATATCTGGCGAGACTAGATGAAGGCAGTGATTGTTAAGCAATCTTTCTACTTGTTGACCCTCCTCTTCCTCTTCCTCCTCTTCTTCCTCATCCTCTTCCTCTTCCTCATCCTCATCCTCATTATTCGCTTCCTCATCCTCATTCTCATTATTCGCTAATGGGGCTATTGCTCCTACTGTGTTGTCAAAACATCCGTAAAGGGTATCCTCTATGAACTCAGTCTTGCGCAAGAAGAAATTACCAGATAGAAAGTCAGGGATGCTAACTCTGTTCGTCCATTGATGTTTGTCAAGATCGAAACAGTAGAGGCGATTTTGTCCCAGCTGCAATGCTACAAGAACAGCCTTCCTTCCCACAACAGCATTCCCCACCCATCTAGTATTCACGTTACTAATAGGAGGATTTGGTAAGACTGTCCACGTGCCTTCTACAGGATCATAGACCTCAAAGTAAGCAAAGCTTTCATTATCTAAGTTCGTGAAGATGCTTCCAATCACGTAAATCATCTCATCGGCCACAAAGGCCTGGGGACTAGCCTTTCCACTATTCATCGGTCTACCCTGCAACAGCATGTTCTCATTCAGCCTACTCAATAAAAAAGGGTATTCTCTGTAGAGAGTGGAATAGAAAATATAGACATCTCGTGGCAAGACATCCCATCTTTCTTTCTTGAACTTCTTTAAATCTTCATAAATGCAAATGTTTGGCTTATTTAAATTGAATTCGCCACCAAAAAAGTACAGTTCGGAGCCCAATTGAACACAACACATGCCTTCAGGATACATACCGGTTTCAAATTGGAGGATAAGATTGAGCCCGCTTAGATCCCATTTGTTAGCGTCTTGGGCGGCTTCTGTTGGAGGAGGAGGGAAAGGTTTTGTTACTTTAATCTCATACAAGATATACATGACTGGGCTATCTTCGAGGTAGAAAAATAAGTACAGCTTTTTTCTCTTCTGATGGCCATGGCAGTCGATGTGCAAACTGCGATAGTAAACGCTGATCCCTGTACTCCAAGATATGCTTCCTTCTTGTTCGCGGGTTGCTGTAGAGGTTCCAATTTAAATCGTGACAGCGCCCAATCAGCTTCCTCTATTTTCGAATCCGACATATACCAGTACAGCCTCTGACATTTTGACCACAGATTCTCCATCTCCAGGTTCCACTTCCTCGATTTTTGCAACTCCCAGTACGTAAAGTCGCACAATTCCAGTAGACGTTCAAAATTAAATTGTGACGGCGCCGAATCAGCTTCCTCTATTTCCGAATCCAACGCATACCAGGACAGCTTCTTACATGTTGCTAATATATCGGTCAAACATACTATTTCGTAGTGGAAATGACTGAACTGCAATTGTGACCACAGATTCTGCTTCTCCGAGTTCCGCTTCCTCAATCTTTGCAACTCCCAGTACATAAAGTCTTCCAGTAGACGTTCAAAATTCAATTGTGACGGCGCCGAATCAGCTTCCTCTATTTCCGAATCCATCGTCTCCAAGTAGCGCTTATTACATATTGCTAATAAATCGGTCCAAGCTGATTTTTTGGAGTGGAAATCATTGGACTGCAATTGTGACCGCAGATCCTCCATCTCCAAGTTCCTCAATTTTTGCAACTCCAAGAACATTAAGTCGCACAATTCCGGTGGAAGTTCAAAATTCAATTGTGACGGCGCCGAATCAGCTTCCTCTATATCCGAATCCAAGAAGCGCTTAAAACATATTGCTAATAAATCGATCAAAGCTGATCTTTGGGAGTGGAAATGATTGAACTGCGATTTTGACCGCAGATCCTTCCGCTTCCTCAATTTTTGCAACTCCAAGTACATAAAGTCGCACAATTCCAGTGGACGTTCAAAATTCAACTGTGACGGTGCCGAATCCATCGTCTCCAAGTAGCGCTTCTTCGAATCTGCTAATACATTGATCAAAGCTGATCTTCGGGTGTGGAAATGATTGAAACTGGGGGAATTTTTTATTTTTTATTTTTTGTTATGGGTCAATTCACGGTGCCAAAATGGGTTGAATTAGCCCGGGAAAGTGGGTTACACTGACCTCTCTTTTTAGTTTGGAATAAGATATTCATCTCTCTTAAAATGCAAATTTTTTACAATGATCCTTCATGGATGATTGAAAAAAAATTTTATTTTTTATTTTTCGCGTTACTTGAATTGTTATAAAGATTATTTAGGAGAAATCAATGTAAATAATTTGTATTTTAAGGAAGGTAAATGTTTTATACCAAACTAGAGGGGAGTGAGTGTAATGATAGAAAACTTAAGGGGAGTTATATGCAATTTTCCCATGTAATTAACTCAGTTCATTTGTCTAATAGTCCATTTGAATTGAGGAGAAATAGAGAAGAGTTAACTGATCTAAAATTAGTTTATTTTCAGTTTACTCTACTACTCTCCTCCACTCTCTCTCCCTCCCCCCTCAATCCAAACAGACGCTAACAGATTTGAAAGGAAGTACTAGATTGACTCTTTTTGATGAAGTAAGAAATTGAATTTACAAAAATTAAATATCAAGAACCAATTTAGTAATGAAATTATTGAAGTAAAAATTAAGGAACTATATTGAATTTTAACCTAAATGTTTTATAGGAGTTGTGGACAAGATTGCCATAGATATGCATCCAACTAAACTTGAGCATAAAACTTAAAAGGAAAAATAAATTCACATGTTCACGCGTGGACTGTTCTAAGTCAAGCATATTTTCCCCTGCACGGACTGCCAATCCAATATTTCCACGAATCCTACAGGCAGTTAATAAGGCAGCCCCAGTGAAGGAGTCAGGTTCAATGGGCATTTCTTCAATAAACTCAATTGTAGCTGAATAATGTTCTAAACCCGATATAATTTGATACTCTTCCGTGATGTTTGAGAAATATTTCCTCCCCTCTTCCACCATTCCAGCAAGACTGTAAGCAAAGAAAATATTCGTAAAGCTACCTCCTTTTGGTCTGACTCCAAACTTCTTCATCCGATCAAAGAGATCAAGTGCAGTATCTGCATGAACATGTAAATCACAACCACCACTCAATGAATTCCAGGTGCTAATATCTTTGGAAGACATTCCATCAAAGATGGTTCTTGAATATATTATATTCCCTGACTTAGCATAAGTTTCAATAAGTGAATTCTCGCAATAGGAAGTCCAGTCTTTAAGCTTCTAGAGAATACACAACCACTGACCTCTTTTACCTTCTTCCCTGCAATTAAATTTGCACATACAGGTATGACACTCAAAATTGTAACTGAATTAGGAATGACACAGCAAGACTGCATTTGTCTAAATATTCCCAATGCCTTGTCCTTTTGCCCAGTTTGCAGGTAACCAGCAATAAGAGCGTTTCATGAAGCTGTATTCTGCTTGATTTTTCCTTCTTTTTCCATTCTCTGGAAGAGATCCATGGCTTGATCCTCATCTCCATTCTGTATACATCCAGAGATCATCACATTCCATGTTACAACATTTGGTGATACACCTGAATTTTGCATTTTCATGAGGAGTTGATGGGCTTTACCATAATAGCCAGCTTGGTATTTCCCTCCAATCATTGAGTTCCAAGTGTATACATCTTTATCTGATACCATAATCAAAGACTCTCCAAGCTGCTTCCAGTTCCCCACACTTAGAATGCATGTCAGTAGAGAATTTCCCACCAATACATCATTGATTAAACCCATCTTAACAGCAACAGAAGGGATTTCCAATCCCTTATCTAGTGATTTCAAAGTTGTACATGCTGAAATTGCACTTGTAATCGTAAGTTCGTAACCCCATTTGACTTAACCGCTTCCTGAAGCATATCCTTGAACAAATCCAATGCCCGATTGTTCCTGTTTTGAGAAAACCCCAAAATTTTTGAAGTCTCAAGTAAAAACAGCAGGTGTTATTCCAATACTCTCCATCTTCTTCATCCAGTTCCATTGCCAAATCACAATGCCCTAACTGGTTATAACTAGCAACAAATATGTTCCAAGTCACCAAACCCAGTTCAATCCCCCCTTCATGCATTGCAAATATTTTGTAAGCTTTCTTTGGGTTTGAAAATACAAAATGTGATTCACATGAGAAGACTTTTGGTATTTAGATAAGTTCTAATTACAGTTTATGTGAATTTACCCTACTTTTGTTAATTGTGATTCATTAAATGAACTAATTTAAAAAAGTTCATGGTTTTAATTAAAATCGTAAAATAAAATTTTTCATTTTTAATTTTAAACTATCCCAATAGGAGAAAATATGTAATGTACCCAATTAATTAATTAAAAATAAGGAAAATGATATCTTGATCATTTGCATGGTCTCTTCTTCTTTCCTGGGAAGATAAATCATAATATGTTGTTATTTTACCAAGGACTTGCTTATTTTATGGTATCAAATTGAAGTGAGTTTTTGGTTGTATGTTGTGGAGGTTAGGAGTCTTAGGACCGTAAAGAGAAAAAATTATAAAATTCTCATGGTAGACAAGTGACGTGATCCACCTTTCTACTAAAAAACTCCCACATGTTTAAAATTGCTAAGTTAGAAATTTTTTTTAAATAGAAATTGATTACTGACTTAGCAATTTTAAATAAGTGGGAGTCTTTAGTGGAATGATGGACAAGTGATGTGATTCACCATTCCACTAAAAGACTTCCACATATTTAAAATTGCTGAATTAGAAATTTTTTTTAAACAAAAACTGATTACTGACTCAGTAATTTTAAATAAGTGGGAGTCTTTTAGTGTAATGGTTGACAAGTAACGTGGTCAACTAGAGGACTGTATAATTTCTCCGTCAAGAGGGGGATAGTAACCTTAGAGCATATATTACAAGTATTTGCTTAAAAGTGTTCATAAATTGTTATCTTTCTGCAAGAAAGAAAAAAGTTAAATTCAGCGGAAGTAATAATAGTAATGATAGTTACTTAGCTAGAAAAAAAGAAGAAGGTAGTGATAGTTTTCATTGAATAACAAAAGATTATTTGTCCTTCATTCCCTGAACAATCATGCATATGTAGTTTTTATTAGGGTAAAATGCAAAACTGACCCTCTAAGTTTCTTCAGATTTCATTCAGTCATCTAATTTTGCTTTTGTTCATTTCAGTCTTCTAACTTTCAAGTTTATTCAATTAAGGTTTTTCTTTCAACTTTTGTTATATGTTGTGGTTAATTTTTCAATTTTATAAATTTTTCTTCAAATTTTTTAAATTAAAAAAATTCAATTAATGATTGAAAAATATTTTTCAATTTTTTTTTTCAAAATTTTTATACAAAAGTTAACGTGAATAAATCTGAAACTTAGAGGAATGAAATGAACGAAAGTAAAATTAGAAAACTGAAATGAAATTTGAAGAAAGTTAGAGAGTCAGTTTTACATTTTAGCCTTTTTATTAATTCAAATGTGAAGAAGCAAAGTTGTCTTCTAAACTAGGTTCTAGTGAAATTAACCCAATGGATGGCAGTGGTGAAATTAAATCTTAAAAGTTTTTTCTACAAACATCTTACGTGTTCAATATAAAGTGGATCAAGATCATGAAATTGCAATAGATTATAAAGTGAGGGGAAATGTCTATTACATATACTAGCTTGTAACCCCATACATATGCATTGATATACTTAAAGATATACAAAAATATGCATAATATAATTCATATATATATATATAATTTAAATACTTTTTATAGTCATTTTTATATTTTATTAACTCTTTAAAAAATTTTGTAAGGATATTATTAGGTATAAAATGTAAATTGTCCATTTTAAAAAAAAAAAAAAATTTATTGTGAAGCACTTTTTTTTTTTTTTTTTTTATAGAATTTGTAGGGATAAGGGTCCAAAATTGTATAGTGGGCCTTGGGCTTTGGCTGAAGATGTTGATTGGTCCGAGGATGAATAAACAATGGTGAGGGTGTTAAGTTCAAAGTCTCAGAAGTAACATGCAAGTGTAAATGTTGGGAAAGGTGGTCCGAGGAGGATTGTCTCCTCGAATAAACGAAGCACAGATCGACATATATTCTATCACTCAAAGCGACCTTCAAAGAAATTCCACTGAGAGGGACGTGCATTATGAACGTATTGAAAGAATGGGAGCTAGGAAATATCTAAAGAAAAGCTGCTGTCACCGCATTAAATGCCCTGCAGCTAACTTTCTGGCTGTATTTATGTGGAGAAGACCCCTAAACAGTGCTGCCTTGGCTACCACAACTCACAGAAGGCCAAAGAGAGTGTCTGATGGGACAAGCATTCAAGTAGTGGCTTAAATAATCAATAAGTGTAGGATCAAAATCATCCAAAAGGAACTGTATAATGTAAGAGATTCTCCATGGATAGAAGATCGGAAAATAGAGAGAAAAAGGACCATAGCAATCAAAATTGTATTAGTAAACTGTTCAATCGATTTATATTAGAACTTACCTCCTCGGACCGTGCCGAGAGTGAATTTATTTGGATCAATCCCTCTTGGTTTTGTTTGATAATCTTTCAAACTCATTCTAGTCGTTGTCCAACTTGTTGGGGCCTATTTCTCTAACCCGCTATCTACAAATTTATTGTACTTGGCTCACTGGGCCAATATCCCTTTACATTTCGATTTGGACTCCAAAACGTGTCCCTACAGAATTCATTTATTTTAGACTCTTTGGTTTTTGTACTTAATAATTCCCTTTGATGAATATTTATGATGTGGTCCCACATTTGATTTTAAAATTAATAAATAAAATTCTTTAAGAATAAATAATTTATAACACATGACGCAAAATTGAAACTCTAATTTAAAATTTTAATTTGAGTTTATCTCAATTTCACCTATTATATATATATATATATAGATGTTACACATTTTTTTAAAACTAAAATTGTAACATGAAGTCATGATGTTTAACTTGAAAATTGTACAAAAATGTCATGTGTAACAAGCGTGTGTGTATTATGTGGACTTGGTTTAGGTCCAGTGCATCTAGAGTACTGGACCCAGTCAGATGGTGATACGTGTTTAAAAGTAGACACATATCATCATCTCAACAAGTCCAGTACTACTGGACACTGGACCTAAGCCTGCCCCATATTATGTAATAGTCTAATATAGACAATTAGACATTGCCTGAGAAAAGGAGCATAGGCAACCAAAAAGTCAAATTATGGAAGGTACACCTTTTTCTTGTTTCTATCTGGTTAACTGTTATGCTCTTTATTTTGAAACCCCCTTTTTTTTAATGTAAAGTGATCCTCCAAGAGGACCAAAACTAACTCACTTATTTTTTATAGATGATAGCCTCTTGTTTTGTAGAGCAACATCAAATGAGTGCAATGTGATCCTTGATTTATTGGGTTCCTATGAAAGGGTGTCGGGTCAGAAGATAAATAGAAGCAAGACTACACTATTCTTTAGCAAATCCACTCCAGATGACACTAAAGAAATTATCAGAGGCCTACTGGGGGTACAGGAAATTCAGCATTATGAGAAGTATTTGGGCCTTCCTTCGTTTGTAGGGAGAGGGAAAAAGGCTAGTTTTAACTACATTAAGGAGAAGGTGTGGAAGAAATTGCAAGGGTGGGAAGGAAAATTACTATCACAAGCAGGGTAGGAGGTGTTGATAAAATCGGTAATTCAAGCCATCCCTTCCTTTGTTATGGGTTGCTTTAAAATACCGATAGGTCTATATAATGAAATTGAAGTGTTGATTAGAAAGTTTTGGTGGGGTAAAAGAGGAAATAGGCGGAAGATTCACTGGCTAAAATGGGATGAAATGACAAAATCAAAAATGGTGGGGGGAATGAGTTTTAGAGATTTGGCAATGTACAAAGATTCACTCTTGGCAAAACAGGCATGGCGACTGTTGACAGATAAAGATTCCTTGTTTTACAGAATTTTCAAAGCAAGGTTTTTCCCTCATTGCACCATCATGGAGGCGGAGGATTCCCTCATTGCACCATCAAGCTCTTATGCATGGAAGAGTATCCTCCATGGAAGAGATATCATCCTTAGGGGAGCAAAGTGGCGCATTGGGAATGGGAAAATAATCCAGATTTACAAACACAGGTGGCTGCCTCAAAAGAACCATGGTTTGCTGTTGTCTCCGGTAGTGGACTCAATAGAGGGGGCCACAATGGAAGTTTTGATCGACATAGACACAAGACAGTGGAATATTGCCATCTTGGAAGGACTCCTCACTCCACAAGAAGCTGAAATCATCAAAAAAAATTCCCCTTGCACGAACTGAAACAAAAGACAGCCTCTATTGGCCCTTATCTCACGATGGTAGGTACTCTTGCAAGTCAGGTTATCGCTTTCTAAAGGAAGAAGCAAAACCAGCTCTTGAAAGGAATCGGGTGGCCCTTGAAACCCAGTTGTGGAAGAAGTTATGGATGCTGGACATTCCGAACAAAGTCAAGAACCACGTATGGAGAGCATGTCATGACTCTTTGCCTACAAAACAAAACCTGATGTAGCACACTATCAAGTGAAATTCGAATCAATATTTTAAGTGATATTGCAATTGCTTTGCTGGATAGCTATTCAATAGCTGATAAGAATTGCCTTTAGGGTGATTTGAAGATGCCTAAATTAAAAATTAGGAAACAGGGGAAATTTGTTTGTATCTTTCTTTTTCTTCATTCTTTCTAGATTTGTGACTTGCTTTCTTTCTTTTGGCCCGTTTTCACTTTACCTACTCATGGTTTAAAACTTTACATTTTGCCCACTTGAGGTTACTTCCGTTAGAGCTATGTTACCCACCTTTTGGTTTTTCCGTTAAAAAACAACTTTTACCACCAAAACATAACATAACACGAATCAAAGAGTTAGGGTTTTAATTTTTTTTGAAAGAGCTTGGGTTATGGGGTTTTGTATCTCTATACAAATTACAGGTCCTTTGCTGAAATTCCTTTGAAAAATAATCAAAAAAGGAAGAAGGCAAGAAAGATTGGATTGTTTATGATGAACCATTAAAAAAATTCTACATTGGGACCTTTTTTAATATCTTTGTAACATACTAAACCCCATAACCCAAGCATAAAATGTCTCTGTAACACACTAAAAATCTCTTTCATCTCTCACACTAAAAATCAAATCAAATATCTCTCTCATCTCTGTAACACACTAAAATTGTCTCAATGCCGTGAAATTGAGGTCACCATTGTCGTTGGTGGATGCCATATCGAGTTTCCTCTGAATCCACAGATGATTCTTCGTGACGGCCCATCTTTCCTCTACTATGACTCAACTTGTTGTCGCTCCTCTTCTCGCTTCGTCCACGCCACCAAAATGCCATAGAAACCCCTCTACTTACACTCCAACAACGACTCTCGATCCTTCAATGGCCGCTCAATCAAGGTCACCATCGCTGTCGTGAAGTCAACGACCTTATGTTTGGGCAATGGGGTGTTGTTTTGCTTGGAAAAATTTGGGGCAAATTGGGGAACTTTTCGGGTAGTGGTTGTGGATTGTGGTGTGCTAGTGGTAGTTCTGGGTTTCTAGTTTTTGAATATTTCTGGGTTTTCAATTTTTGTTGGCATGAGGAGTTTTAATCGTTCTGGGTTTTCAACTTTTATGGATTTCCAGTTTTTGGACATGAGGAGTTTCAATTCTTGTTGTTTAAACTTTTCTAGGTTTTCAACTTTTCTGGGTTTCTAGTTTTTGGACATGAGCAGTAGGAGATTTGATTTGATTTATTTGAACATTGTTGAGTTATATTAGGAGTTTTAATTTTTATCCAGTTTTTCTCATACGACTTTATCATGCTTTCAAATGTATAATTAGTTTGATTGTGGTTGAGATGATAAGTTCAAATACAAGTTGAAGTTTTAAGAAATTGCATAATATTTTTTACCAATAGCACATTTTGATCTTGTTTTCTCTTGAATTTATATTTGTTTTATGTTTTGGGAGGAGTGAGACATAAAAATGATGCAAAAATACATATTTAACCTTCTTTTTAACGGAGGTTGGTAACAGAGCCCTAACAGAAGTAACCTCAAGTGGGCAAAGTGTAAAGTTTTAAATCATGGGTAGTCAAAGTGAAAACGGATCATAACATAGGTGAGTTTACTGTAATTATCCCTATTATTTTATTAGTCACGTCAGCATTTAGTGTGCCAACAATGTATTTCATTTGCCACATAAGACTTTTTGTTAGTGGGTTGACAATGGAGACCAAAATAGAAATGATTTTCTATTTTCAAAGATTAAGGTAGGCCTAAAATTAATTTAGGAATCAAAATGAAATTATGTTCAAAATGTTGGGATTAAAAATATATTTTTGTTAAATAAAAAATAAAATAAAAAACCCACCTTCCATCAGGAGATAAAGGGACTGATAATTGCTAAGGTATGCGATATACCCACTGGCTCAGGCCTTTGTTTGGAGGAGGAGGAGGAGGGGTAAAAGAAATTCTTTCAGCAAAAAAAAATAAAGGAACCGTGGGAAATGGGGAGGTTTTCCCCGAAATTACAAAAGGCCCCATCTTTTTAAATTTTATGGATCTTCGAATTACTATTTACTAGCTTTGCCTTTTGGTCTTTTTATTTTATTTTTTTCCCCTCATCAATTGGTCAGGACCGATATCAATGTGCATCATAACATTCTCATCCATAAACGTGACTAATTTCAAGCCCAAGACCTTTCCCAAGAACTAGCTAGAGCCTGGCCTGGACTTAAAAGAAGACAAGAACTACAAATATATAAAAAATGGGCCTAAACTGATTCAGTGGGCAGCCTTGTTTATAGTATTAAGAGAGCGTTTGGATTCGGCTGAAAAAAACTGCGTTTGCGTTTTGTCTGCTTTTTTTTTTTTTTTTTTTTTCACGCGTTTTGGAGCGTTTTGGGTGTTGCGGCTACTGTTCATGCACTGTTCAATGAACAGTAGCCGCAAACTTTGACTTTTCAAATTTTTTTGGACCAATCACAGCATATCATGTACTGTTCATAGACCCACAAATTTCACTTTTCAGCAACTTTTTCATTAAAAATGGGTCCCACGATACTATTCACACATTTAAAAATTATTTCGCTACAGTGTTTTTCAGTTTTCAGTTTTCAGCTGTATCCAAACGGACCCTAAGGAACAAGACAATAACCTCGAAGGTCCTCTACGCCTTTTTTTTAATTTAACCCAGCTTTGAGGCCAATGGTTTAGAGTTAGACTGGGCCAGGACTCAGGATGGGTCTGCCCCCCCCCCCCCCCCAATCTCAAGGTTGGGCAATACCCTTGTTTTTTAGATTTGAAACCCCACTTTCCATAAATAAATTAGGCAATCATTTTTCTTTCTTTCTTTTGTATGAATACGATAGAATTTCAAATATACATAATTATTGCTTTTTATTGTCAAGGCAAGAAATCAATTAGTTTTTAGGATCTGTTTAGATAGAACTTATTTTGCTAAAATTGAAAACTGAAAACACTGTAGTAAAATAATTTTTAAATGTGAAAATAGTGCCATGTGACCCATTTTTAATGAAAAGGTTGCTGAAAAGTGGAATTTATGGGTCCGTGAACAGTGCACGGATGCACTGTTCACCGTGGAAAAGTCAACATTTGCAGTTACTGTTCATGAAACAGTGTATGAGCAGTAACCGCATTCCCTGAAACGCGTGAAAACCCAAAAAAAAAAAAAAAAAAAAAAAAAAAAAAGTGGAAAACGCAAAACGTGCAAACACTGAAACGCAACGCATATCCAAACATCACCTTAATGTAGATAAGATTTGAATTCCAAATCTAGTGGAAAACTATTGTATACTCGAGTATCATAAATGCGTACTCCCTCCTCTCACATGAATGGTGGGTCCCACTAATTAAATTCATGGTGGGACCCATTATTCATGTGAGAGGGAGAAATACGCATTTATGATACTTTGGGAGTACCTAATAATTTTCCCTAGTCTACGGCTGACATAACACATTTTTGGGTCATTCGCAAATGTAACATGTATATTATTACTTAATATTTTATAAGCAATACATGAATTAGAAAAAAGAATCCAACATTTTTATATAATTTAGGACATTAATTGGACAATTCTCATATAATTATAAAATCTATTTTAAAATTTTTAATTCAAAAAATATCAAAACAATTAGTATCAAAATAAATACCATGTTTTAAATGGCTACTGCCCTCTCTTGGCAATTTTTGTATTCAGTTATTGAACAATGGACTTTCAATAATGAATCCATCTTGAAAACTACTACTTCTAATTTTAATTTTGATAGAGAGAGAGAGAAAGAAATAATAAAATTTTTGGAAGATTAAAATTTTTTTCACTCATAAATTACAACAAACACACAAATATAGTAAAATGTATTAATAAAGCGTTGAAAATTAAAAAAGAGTATAATATTTTAAAATATTTTTTATTAAATTTTTGGGCCTTAATTAAAACCTTTACACAAAACATTTTATTGGCTAATAGAATATATCTTCTTTTTTTCCTTTTAAATTGAGATGTCTTACTTTTTTATTATTATTTTTGGGCAATATTATAAGATAAATAGAAAAAATATATGCTATTTTAGGCCTTAAGTCTTTGCTTAAATAGCCTAATATTTGAGCCACTCCTGCCCTCAATCTACAATTAAAGGCAACATTAGGGGTGTCAATGTTCGACCCAACCCGCAAACATAACATGAATCTGACACGAGTTTTTGCAAGTTAGGGTTGGGCCTTAACGGGTTTAGGTCATAAATGAGTCAACTTGAAAGTGACACAATAAGACATGTGTTATAAGTGGGTCAACCCATGTAACCCGCAATAGGCACGTTTGCCACGCCAATTTATTTTTGCCAACCCAAAATGACTCATTTAACACAACCCGTTTAACTAGTATAACAAATAAATATTCATTTTATTTTAGATTTGTTAAATACCTTTTATTTCCAACCTATATTTTAAATTTAAAAAGAAAAGTGAGTAATTACAAAAACTTACAAGAGATATGATTAGAAATTGAAACTTTACAAACCATGAGGATATTAAATTTTTGCTAAGCTATGTTATTTTATTTTTGTTGAATTTTTTTTTTTATCCAAGATAAAATTTATACTCTAGCCTAATCTAAATGTATATGCATGTGCAGCTCCCTTCTAGAGACTTAAACCTCGGTCCTTGCCTCCCACACCCTATAAACACTTATACTTATGGAGTAACCATTGCACCAAGAGTGTGCAATGGTTGAACAATGTTATTTTGAATTTGGGTTGAAGTGTATGTACTTCTTTTGGGGTGTAAAGAACTTATTTCTAGATAAATGTTATATTTTTCTTGAACTATATTACTTTGAATGTGAGTTGAAGACTTAAAATGTATGCATTACTTTTGGGATATAAAAAAATAATAATAAAAAAAATTCTAGATGGATGTTATATTTAATATTATACAAGTTAAAATGAATTATGTTATATTCGTGTCAATCCAACACGACCCGTTTATTAAACATATCAAGTGGGTTGGGTCAAGTCATCCTACCTTATTAACAAGTCGGGTTAGGATTGAAATATCATGACACGATTATTAAATAGGTTGGGTTCGGATTGAGCCAATTAGTTGAATACTCCTACCTCGACACGACACGAACCCGACATGCTAACTCAAATTGTCACCCCTAGCCAACATAATCACAAAATTGATAAAATCTATAACCAAAAAAAAAAAAAAAAAAAGAATCACATTGACACACACAAATATGTATAACACTATAACTCTTAGTTTGTGACCTAAAATTACATCAAAAGACAAAAAAGAACTTCAGGAAATGTTCTTGAGAAACCCTAATCCTAAAAATTTATCTAATAATATGCTCAGTTGCAGAGAAAATTAAATAAATAAATAAACATACACATATTTACTTCAAAAATTCCATACTCATCCTGTAAATTGCTTCCAACTACGACTATGGATCAAACTAATTGACCCAGATTGAAAATTTCGCAGTCTTTTACAAGGTGATGAATCTGATGGCACACCGTATATTTGCTCCAACTTGGCCCACTGGACCTACATGGATCGAGCTATAACAGCTTTTTTCTGATGGCTCATCATTGTTGCATTTATGGTCACCGTCAGATTCTTTGACTTTTCTAGCTTGATTGCCGTTGTCTTTGATCGGACAGCAGCGAATTGGATCGTATGATTCTACATTATTTGAGAAAAAAAATACACATTGGTAAATTAAATAATCACATAAATTATACATTCATTCATAAAAAAGCAAAAATTTGCATCCATTTGATATAATTACCATATATCACTACATCAATTTATAAGCATTATTTAAAGAGGTCAAAATCCTCAAAACGTGACACCTTAAGATGTTATTTTTTACTTGGGTCGAGCTAACGCTCTATCTCTCTACATTAGAATAGCAAAACTTGATTTATTGGGATGTTATTTTTCATTTGGATCCAACTGAGTTTTCTGTCAAGTTAAAGAAGATTACAAGAAATCAGGATTGTTTGGAAATGTTAGAATCCTACAATCCTATCGATCCTGAATGATTGCAAATATCCTTAAAAGATTCGGATTATTTTGAGCAGGTATGATCATAAAATCGTAGAATTCAGATCGGGATTTTGACAACCGTTCACGGTCGTTTTGGGGAAACCAAATAAAAAGAAGTCTAGCAACACAGGCAGAAAAGAATTGGTAAATGGATAGAAAAAACCATTAAGCTCAAGCGGCAGAAATAATGGATCACAGGTCCATGAAATAGACAAATGGACCTTAAGGAAGCAAACGGGCTTAAAGAAGCCCAGAAAGAGAGGAATAACAAACTCATGGGCAGTATATGATGTGGAAAAGTGAGAATGGGCCACAGCAGGCCCAAAGTAATGCAAGCAAAGAAAGTAAGGGGTTGATGGCAAGCCTATGAGTCCCAAAGATGAATGATAAGGTAATTGGGCCGGGGAAGCCCAAAGAAATTAGTAAAAAGCCCATGGGAATACAGAGTTAGGAAAAAGGCCAAGGAAGCCCAAGAAAAAGCAAATGAGCCAAGGATGCCCAAGAGAAAACAAATGGAACGCAAAAAGCCCGCAAGCAATACAACTGAAAAGACCCAAATGACTATATTGAGTCATAAGTAACAAGCCCAAAGAGGCCTAGCAGGCTTGGACCAAATAACATCACAGTAGGAATAGCACAGTGATATGGCAGGATACAATGACAAG
Source organism: Quercus tomentella (assembly GCA_028535165.1). Lineage (NCBI taxonomy): Eukaryota > Viridiplantae > Streptophyta > Magnoliopsida > Fagales > Fagaceae > Quercus > Quercus tomentella. The sequence continues at coordinate 3,300,388 of JAPQVY010000155.1, read as the reverse complement.
GCTACGAAAAGAGTAAAAGGATAGGCTATATAAAAGGAAGCCCACAATCCGGCAAAGCCCAGCCCCAAAGGGAGCAAGGGCGCAAAAAATATGAGATCAGAAAACAGCCTACGCCATAAGAAGCCAAGAATGATCGGCAGAATGTGCAGACAGGTCTTCAGATCACAGCAAGCACGTGAGCAGGAGGCAAGCTTTGAACAAACATAGAAGTAAAGCACGCGCAAAACCTAGGCATCACCAACCTGTACCCAGCCAATACAGGACATGGCGAAGTCATGGGTTAGAGGTAAGAAGGCATGGTCTGGCGGTGGGGAAAGAGGAAAAACCTATTCTAAGGTTCCTACTCAAACTCTTTTGGAGGAAATGTCTTGCTGAGATGACATATTGTCCAAAAGAAGTAAGGGTAAGTGGGAACCACTAGGTGCATGCCATGAGGGATAGAGAGAGAGAGCACCCACACCGTAGTAGGTAAGGATGCCACGGCAGACCAACAAACAAAATAGTCCTCTTTGTTTGGTAGTAAGAGTGGCACAACCAACACAGATGAACCAGTGGTAGTTAGCAAGTACACCCAGACCAAATAAAGGTGGTTAAGGGCTAAAATAGTAAAATCCGGTCAAGGCAGGCACTATAAATAAGGGGACCCTAGCCGTGCACAGGGGGGTGATAGGAACTTAAAAGAAAACCACGGAATAGAAAACAAGCATTAAGAAAAGAGAGGAAAAAGAAAGATAAAAGAAAAATTAGAAAATAAGGAAAGAAAAACAGAGAGTTAGATCGGCAGGCATGCACCAATAGGTTGATTTCCTCTCTCCCTCTCAAAGCCCTGCTCTCTATCAAAGGAAAAGAACCTCTGTTAAACATAAACCATTTAGGCCCATTCCCTCAAAGTAATTAATTTCACTCCCTAAGGAGATTATTTGCATTGAAGAAGTGGTATCCCTTCTCGGTTTCAAGCTCCGTAGTGTCACTTGGTGTGGCAGACTGACTTTCCCATCTTCTTAATCCAAGAAACTCATTGCTATTATTTTCTATTATTTTTTGTGTATGGAGGGTACTTCCTGCCGCTCCTCTTTTTTTTTTTTTTTTTTTTTTTTGTCTAGTTTTCCTCGTGTTATCTTTATTATACCTGCCTGCCATGACTCCCTGTAATAGCTCTGCTTGCCATGGGTATGTGATCAAAACATGACAAAAAGGGGGATAGTTTGTGCACAAGCCGAATCAAAATGAGTTGCAGTTGGACCAGTCTCAACTCTCTTACGCAGAATACTTGGACACAATATCGTTGGAGGCAGCCCAACCCAAAATTGTAAAAAAGGCCCACAACAACAACCATGACCAGAGCTCTAATTCCATTAATAAAATAATAAGACTTTTCCAACCATAACAATAATAAAGTCTTCCAACAAAAATAATCCTTTTCCATAGAGTCCAAATTTCTCGTGGACTTTCATTACATCAATAACTCTCCAAAATAAAAGATCCTTAGCAAAGACAAAATTACAATTTCTCAAACACTTAATCAAAGCTCAACAGTAAAGCTTCCAATTTCAACCTATTTGCAACAGTTGTTACTTGAGAACTCTCTAATCCACTGTTGCCTCAAGAATCAAGAATCTGTGAGGAGGGGATAAAGAGATGTGAGATAATTCAATAAGTGGAATTTACTATAACATAAGGCGTGGGAATAAACCATATAAAAAAAATAGTACATTTTAAAGAAAATCACTACTTTGCAATAATTCAAAATTTCATAAGCAGATTTTTCATAAAATATCATTGTAGAACATATATCTCATGAATATAACATGATTGCAAAATATGTCATATGACCAATCCAATTTACTGCGAGCAACAACATCATAACAAATCAAAATAATCACATAAATAATTCCCTAAGCCTTTATACCTGGACAAAATTTACATCCCATTAAAAAGGTTGTGCGGTCCCCTTCCCCTTCTTTGGAGAGGCTCCCTGTTTGGAACCTAAAGTTGGTACAACTCCCTCTTAGGAACCATGCCTGTAAACTCCCTTTCTAAGGAGCTACCAAGGTACACTGTCCCCTATTTGGGACCATCCCCTTGCTAAGCACTAGCTATGATACTGTGTTTCTATTCACGACTCCTTGCTAAGCACTAGCTATGGTACTATGCTTCTATTCTCAACTTGCCATAGGGTTTCCAAAAACCATTTCTTAAGGTGCTTATAAACAATTTAGTTTCAAATCAAATATTACATATTTAGTTTCAAATCAACACATAGTACGTAATTGCAAAAAAAGAGGTTTGGATTTGGGTGGTGACATCAACACTCATGCCTTACAAAAACATTGAACACCACTTACCTATGTAACTATGTGCCTTCCTAAGTCCCAATAACCGAACACTCATGCGTTCCAAAACCAATTCGTAGAACCTGTAAGGATGAGTCCAAAGGTGTATCAATACATCATCAATCACAACATAACATTAATTGCTATCTCATGATTCTATGTCAGTAAATGAAACCACCCTAATGTTTGAATTACTATTATAAAACAGTGACCAAGATTATACTATATTCCTCATAGGTATAGCCCTATTGGTATGGCATAAATCTGGTGCCTCCCAAATCCCCGTCCTTTAGCTACTTCGACACCAATTATAGTTTGTTTTAGAAACTCTCATTCGGTTCCTAAACTGTCATAGAATCAAAGCCATTAACTGAAGTATAAGTACAGCTTGTTCTTTAGCGTTACATGTGACGGTCTATCTAAAAACAATTGTGACGGTGGGTACGCAGATTTCCGCAACAATATTGCTTCCTTAAAGAAGGGGCAAGATTGCAGTTGTTCAATAATCAATCGTAACGGCGGTGAATCAACTTCGGAAATAGTCGCCAACACCAGTGACAGACAGTACCATAATTCAATAAAAATCCAATAATCATCCCTGCTTCCAGATTTTATAATCTCCACCGCCAATAACAGAGACTCGCGTAATATTTCAAAATTCGATTGTAACGGCGGTGAATCAGCTTTCTCTATTTCCGAATTTATAGTCTTCAATTCCAATAATAGAGAATTGCGATACGATTCTGACAGCCATTTTTCTCTCAACTCTATCTCCATCGTCTCCAACTCAAAGTACAGCTTCTTCGATTTTGTTAATGGATTGGTAAAGCTTTCTTTGGTAGGTCGAAATGAATGAAATTGGGTACGTGGGTTGGTTAGAAAGGAATTTTTTATGTTTCTTTTTTTTTTTTTTTTTCAATGAAAAAGACTCAAAACTGGGTGGGTGGCATGCACTTATATTTTTCATTAATTAAATCACTTCTTTATTAATAAAATAAAATTCTGATTGATATGATGTTTTATTTGTCCGATGCCTTGATGCCTGGTGGTCTATCTAGGGCGGCTCTAATCAGGTGTCCATGTCTTGATTTTATTTATAAAACTTAAAAAAATTAAATTTTAAATTAATATATGTTGTTGTCATTTTTTTTTTTTTTTAAACAAACATACACAAAAAAAAGGATAAAGAAATATTTTGATGACAATCTTAGAAAGAAAAAGAAAAAATTTGCGCACCTTTAAAAAAAAAAAAAAAAAAAAAACCTTGAACATCTTAAATAAATATTTGAGCTCATCTTTATATATATATATATATTAAACCGTTGTACCTAGACAATACCTAGTCAGACGCTTGGATTTTTTTTTTCTTTGTCATTTCAAAAGCTAAGCATAACTATTCACGTGTGGTTCCATTAAAAGAGTACTAGACTCAAGACAGTAGAAATAGGAGAAACAATGGCGTATTTGTGTTTGTGTTTGTATCTATTTCATTTTCTTCTTTCTTTTAAGACGAACCAAAAAAGAAAAAAAATTAATAAATAAATCTTATCTTTCTCTTAGTTCGGTATCTTTCTTTTTCATCTTTCTTTTCAGATCCTTGATCTTCTCTTCTCTATCTTTATGTGTTTTGTTTGTATCTTTCTTTTTCTTCACTTTCTTTTGCTTCTTTCTTTTCAGATCCTTGATTTTCTCTCTCTCTCCCTTGGTTTATGTGTTTTGTTTGTATCTTTCTGATCGGTATCACTCAGGTTTTATTATTGAATTTTCAAAACGGCATGAATTTCAAAAAAAATTTGTGTTTGACTCGGTTTTGAGTACTTGTTTCTAGAGATCATACTTATTGGGTAATAGATATCTAATCTTATCTGATCTAAATATTTCGAGTAATACTCGATTTTTTATGGGTAGAACTTAACTGGGTAAGGTATGATATTACCCGAATTGTTCAGGTAGGATATAAATATTATCCAAACCCGATCCCTAAAAAAAAAAAAAAAACCCTAAACCTTATTAAGTTAATAGGGTTTACAAGCACAAAGCAAAACCTATATTTAACTCTGACAAGTGTACAACAAGTGCATGCCCAACTATAATCTCCACACACAAACAAAAAAAAAACCTACTACTTTTGCAAAGAGATTGACTCAGTCATCTAGGTCATATTAATATTCCCCAACCACTAATAAAAACCACAACACGACAGGTGTGAAACCATAGAAAGATGGGATGATTAAACTATACAAATAACAAAAGTTGACGTTTGGTAATTGCAACTGGTACATGCTATTTCCTCACGTTGACGCAGCAGGTGACATAGACTCCAAAATCATCGACCACAAAAATTTTCACAACCGTTTGAAAGTAGCAAGTTCTTAACTCAGTCATACCTGTCAATTTGTAAGTCATGAAATAGTTGTGAAAATATTGTATTTTCGTTATCAAAGCTTGGATTTTCCAGCCCGAGTTAATAGGTATGGATTTAATGAGTGCTACTCTTGAGGCTGAAAATTTTCAGTGTTATTTTGATGCATCACTTATGAAAGTTCCAGGGAGACTTCATGCAAATATTTTACACTAAAAAACCTAAAAGTGACTTTTATTACTGTTACATTGACCTTGATTTTGTAAAATTTATTTTAAGAGTTGCCATTTGCTTGACAAACAACTGAAGAGGTAGAGGAAAATGTTGCTTCTTTATTTTATTTTATTTTATTTTTTATCTAATAAAATTTCTATCTCTATCTCAAAAAAAAAAAAAAAAAAAAAAAAGAAAGAGAAAGAAAGAAGCAAATACAAACTAATCAATAATTTTTTTTAAATTTTTTTTTATTGATTAGTTTTTATGTTAAAATGTTTTGAATTAAAAAAAAATTAAATGGGTTTCAGGTTTCGGGTAGGGTATAGATATCCGTGGATAATATATTCGGGTAATATTCAAATATGGATATTAACGGGTATTGATAATTGGGTATCCATGGGTAAATTTTTCGGATCGAGTATAGGTATACCCGATCCATACCCTACCCATGGCCATCCCTACTTGTTTCTATCACTCAAAACTTAAAAAATTTGAGTTTGAGTAATAGAATTTGGAAACAACATTTAAGTGTTTTCAAAAATTGAGAACTGATTTTCAGTGGGTGGGGTCTACAGTTTTGGCAAAAAGTTGAGTTATTAGAATGAGATATATGACTAAGTTTTTAAACCAAACAAGTGTTTTGCAATTTTTGAGTGAAGGTGAGATTTGAGTTAAGAGTTATTAGTTTTGAGTTTGAATTATGAGTTTTGAAAACTGAGTAATGAAAATTGAGATATTTTTAAACTAAACGAGTACTAAGCCTTTGTTTGGAGAGGGAGGGGGGAGGGGGTGAATAAAAAAAAATCTTTCAGCAAAAGAAAATAAAGGAACCGTGGGAAATGGGGAGGTTTTCCCCCAAATTACAAAAGGCCCATATTTAAATTTAATGGGCCATCGAATTACGAGTTTTTCCTCTTTTCCTCAGCAATTGGTCAGGACTGATATCAATATGCATCATAACATTCTCATCCATAAATGTGGCTAATTGCAAGCCCAAGACCTTTTCCAAGAACTAGCTAGAGCCTGGCTTGGACTTAAAAGAAGACAAGAACCATAAAGATCTCCAAAAAAAAAAAAAAAAAGATATAAAAAATGGGCCGAAATTGATTCAGTCGGCAGCCTATTTTTAGTATTGAGGAACAACACAATAACCTCGAAGGTCCTCTACGCCTTTTTTTATTTAACCCAGCTTGGAGGCCAATGGTTTAGAGTTAGACTGGGCCAGGACCCAGGATGGGTCTGGGGCGGGTTGCCATTATTCGTTTTTTTTTTTTTTTATCCCCCCTCAAGATTAGGGAATACCCTTGTTTTTTAGATTTGAAACCCCACTTTCCATAAATAAATTAGGCAATGCATTTTTCTTTCTTTCTTTTGTATGAATATGATAAAATTTCAAATGTTCGTGATTATTACTTTTTATTGCTAGGTCAAAAAATCAATTAGTTTTTAATGTAAGTAAGATTTAAACTCTATATCTCTTATTTGAAGGTAAAAGATTTTAAAATTGAGCTAACTAAATTGTAAATGATTTAAGTTTTTTTTTAATAAATATGAAAAAATTTCAATTTATGACATTTTTCATATGCATAAAGTATTTTAAATATAAAATAAAAAATTTAAAAAACTTGTAAAATCTAAACGGGTGTTTTCTTTATTAAATAACTCAATCTAGTTTTAAACAGATTCTTTTCATACCATGCTCAAATTCACAACCCAAAGAGCCTAGTCTAGGGCTGACTTAACACATTTTTGGGTCATATGCAAATGTAAAATATATATTATTACGTAATATTTTATAAGCAATACATGAATTAGAAAAAAGAATCCAACATTTTTTATATAATTTAGTACATTAATTGGACAATTTTCATATAATTATAAAATGTATTTTAAAACTTTTAGTTTTGAAAATATCAAAACAATTAGTATCAAAATAAATACCAAATTTTAAATGGCAACGGTCTCTCTTAGCAAATTTTGTCTTTAGTTATTGAACAATGGACTTTCAATAATGAATCCGTCTTGAAAACTACTACTTCTAATTTTAATTTCGATAGAGAGAAAGAAATAGTAAAATATTTGAAAGATCAAAATATTTTTCACTCACAAACTACCACAAACACACAAATATAGTAAAACGTATTAATAAAGTGTTGAATATTAAAAAAAGAATATAATATTTTTTATTAAATTTTTGGGCCTTAATTAAAAACCTTTACACAAAACATTTTATTGGCTAATAGAATATATCTTTTTTCTTTCTTTTTTTCCTTTTAAAGTGAGAGGTCTTACTTTTTTATTATTATTATTTTTGGGCAATATTATATGATAAATAGAAAAAAAAAAAAAAAACTATTTTAGGTGGTCTTCTTCAATTTAGAAGCCTTAAGTCATTGCTTAAATAGCCTAATGTTTGAGCCGCTCCTGCCCTCAATCTACAATTAAAGCCAACATAATCACAAAAGTGATGAAACCTATAACAACAACAAATATATAAATAAAAATCACATTGACACACACACAAATATGTATAACACTATAACTGTTAGTTTATGACCTAAAATTACATTAAAAGACAAAAAAGAACTTCAGGAAATGTTCTTGAGAGACGCTAATCCTAAAAATTTATCTAATAAAAATATTACAAACGTAGCAAATTTCTTTTTTATTTATGAGACAGGGCTTATTGTGAGGGTGAGCTGCGAAAGAGATGTGAATGGGTTTTGGTGTTTATGGGTTGACTTATTACTTTGCTACATGGGCCTTTTTTTTTGTCCTTCTTAATTGTAAGTTCGGTCCACGGGCTGTTGCTTAAATTTCTTCTACATGAATGTTGGGCTTGGGCTTTAGTCTTTAGGTCATTAGTTCAGAGACAAAAACCCCCACACACATCAAACATTTTCACAGCTCCGTTTTTTGCAATAAACACTCTCTTATCTTTCCACGGTTAACTCTCTTCCAAACCCAAACCATAGCCGCTACCATCTCTCTCTAGAAATCTGGTTACCACCACCTCTTGAATCTTGGTTGCCATTGAGACTTTGGATGAACCTAAAGCATCTCTTTTTCATTGTGGGTAACTGGGCATAGATTGTTAAGGTATTTAGCTTGCTTTCTTCCTTTGTGGTTTTCAACTTTTGATCTCTCTGGCTTTGGGTTTTTGATCTATGGTTGTAGTGTGGGTTTCGATCTATGAGTATATATGGGTTTTGATCTGTCACTGTGGTTACATGAGTTTTGATTTGTGGGTATGTATTAGAATGGCCGACTAAACCGAGCCGCACCGGTGCTCAAATACCGCACCGATGGACGCCGGAGAACCGATCTCTATTGACGATGAACGGAGGTGGTGGAGAGGTAACCGATCCCGATGGTGCGGTGGCAAATTTGCCCAAAAACCGCACCGTGCACAGCCCCCACCAAAAACCGCACTGTAAGTTTTGCTCACATGCCTGTGTTTTGAACACATTTTGTTTACACATGCTCAGATTCACATTCATACATGAACACAGGACATACACACACGGCCACCCACAGACTCACACCTATAGCAATACCCATTTTGAAATCAACAACTACAACCAAACCTTGAATTTGCAAATAACCATCCCAAAAACCCCATCTTTCGAAACTCCAAACCCAATCACAAAAATCAATCAAAATACAGCATAAAGGTAAGAACTTTCGGCCATGGTTAGAGGAAAAATCAAAAAGAAATAGAGGGAGACCTCCACCGTGAAGGTGGTGGTGACGAGTGGCGGCGAGCTCTTGGAGCTGGCCGTATAGGCTCGGCCATGGCTGGGCTGAGAGAAACAAGGGAGAGAGTGAGAGGGTGGAGCTCGTATGGTGGCTCACGGTGGCGCGTACTAATTGTGGTGAGCTTTGAAGCTCCAGCCATGGGTTTGGTTTAGAGACAGAGATTGAAGAAAAGGCACGGGTCGAAGGGATTAGGCATAATCTGATGGTTATTTGGGTTTATGAAATAAAAAGAAATATAAGGATAAGATAAGATGGGTTGATTGGGGTTTTGTGTTTAGGCGGGATTGGACTTATTTGGGGAGTAATTCTGGTGACACAACTATTTGCACTATTTGCATAATTTTGTGCACAACTTGCCCATGCAAGTTGTGGTTGGTGGAAGGGTGATGGTGGGTCACCCCTCCACCAATCACAGCTCGTCACGTGGGTGAGTTGAGTTGTGCACAAAATTGTGCAAATGGTTGTGTCACTAGAATTTTCTCTTATTTGGGTCAGCTACCATTTAAAACTAAAAACCACATAAGCCCACTCCACTAAAAATGCCCAAACCCACGCATTAAAAAAAAAAAAGAAAAACTGCAGTTAGCCTAACCTTTAAACCCAGCTCCAACTCAAGATTCATTTTAGACTCAAGCCTATCAGCTCACATAATCCCACAAAGCCCAACCCGTGTATTTGCAAATTAGAGCCAGCCCACTGAATTTGAACCCAACAACAGCCCAAATTAGTGTGTAAGAATTTTTTTTTTTTGGTTTACTCTCAGCCACACACGTACCCACTATACCCGGTACCGTGAGATTGATGAGTTGTCTGACACTCTTAACTTGTCTCTCTCTCTTTTTTACACTTTTGCTCTCAGACTCAACTCACTCAGCTCAGTACCTCAGTAACCTACTCACCTTCATTTTCTTCCAAACCCTAATCCCGCCGAATAAAGTCTATTGTTTCCCAGTTTCCCTCTCAATCTCAGAATGTCATTCTCCCACCTTGCTATTTTTCTCCTCTTTTGCTCTCAGTCTATAATTTTTCTTCCAAACCCTAATACCGCCGAACAAACAGTAGTTTTTCCCTCTCAAATTCTCAATCTTAGGCTCCCAGTCCCACCTATGACCTAACCTTCTACTCTTTAAGAACACAAGCTCTCAGTCTCACACTCTTTAAGACTCGTCTCTGATTCTCAGTCTCTTTCTCACAAAGAAAGGCTTTCCTCTAAAGGTCTCCCGGAATTCCTAATCCCTAAGTCAGTCAGTCTCCTTCTCATCTCCGTTCTCCACCGTGGCTCTGCCACTATGTAGTTCTGTCTTTGGTAACCCTAACCCCTAATTTTTTTGGTTTTATTTTGAGTTCACTGAATGTTTCTTGTTGATTCTTATTTTTGTTTTCTTTTTTTGGGGGTTATTTTCTTGTAATTCAGGGGTAATTTAAGAGATTCAGCTTCAGCCTTGTGAAGGACTAAATCTCAAAGTCAAAGGCTTAAAGGGCTCCTGGGTATTTTCTCATACTAATGTATAATTTTTTTTTGAGTTCACTAATGTTTGAATTTTTTTTTCTATGCTATTTGATTTTGTTTTAAGGGTTATTTTTTATTTTGTTTTCAGTTCACCACGTTGTGTCGAACTTTCATGTTTGTGCTTGATTTTGCTTTTAGGTTTTTCTTTTTAAGGTTCACTCATGTTATTTACTGTTTGATTTTGTTTCTAGGGTTCACATTTATTTGTTGATCATCATTTTTATTGATTATACTATTGTGATTTTAGTTTATTATATCATGCTATTTTAGTTTATAAAGAAGTCAAAATGGGCTCAAAATGATATTTTTTGAAGGCCCAAAAGCCCAAAACTTAGAATTTTAATCTTTAAAAGTCCAGCCTATATAACCGAATGAACTGCACTGAGCCGTTATGATTATCCGCATTTTGTGTAGATCGATTCTTACCTTCCAAAAGTAAGGTGCGGTCAAGCATAGGATGAAACTGTACCCTATAGACGTGGTGCAAAAAACCTCTCCAAAACCGACTAGACCAAACCGAACTGAGTACATCATTTAGGCATAATCTGATAGTTATTTGGGCTTTTGAAATAAAAATAAATATAAGGATAAAATAAGAAGATGGGTTGATTGGGTTTTGTGTTTAGGCCGGATTGGACTCATTGGGTCGGCTGCCATTTAAAACTAGAAACCTCATAAGCCCACTCCACTAAAAATACCCAAACCCACGCATTAAAAAAAAAAAAAAAAAAAAAAGCTGCAGCCAGCTTAACCTTTAAACCCAGCTCCAACTCAAGATTCTTTATATTAGACTCAAGCCCATCAGCTCACATAATTCCACAAAGCCCAATCCGTGTGCAAATTAGAGCCAGCAAACTGAATTTGAACCCAACAACAGCTCGATCCGAATCTATTTGGCCCAATAACCACTTCCACACCAGCCCACTGACATTCAAACAAAGACCCACTCAAACAAATACCCACTCGTTTGACGAACTTCCAAAGTTGCATGCTGTGATTTTGTAATCATCATATATATTGTTAACACTATTCTTTAATTGAGTACTGTTCTCAAATAATAAATAATGTTAACAAAATATTTGTTACGTGCACGACAATGTTTTAATATTTGAGTTTTAGTCTCTTTTACTACTTGATTTTTGGAATTCTATGTGATTTAAGGAGGATTTTATCTTTGTTTGGAGTACTGTATACGTGCACTTACAAGATTGTTTTTATAAAAATAATTTTGTTAAGTCTATGTACATACTACTCTGAACAAAGACAAACATTCACTACCCATGTAAAAGTCCAAAACCAAGTAATAAAAAGGATCAAAACTCAAAAATTGTTAGAATATTGTCATTCATGTGATTTTGTTAGGGCACAATAGGTATTGTCTTGTGTTGCATGCAGTGAAACTATAATCGTATATATCGTTAATATTCTCTATTAATTAAGTATTGTACTCAAATAATAAATAATGGGTTGTGTTAACGGGCCCGTTAACAATAATTTTTAGCAGTTTTTTGCAGAATTTTTTTAATTTTTTACAATTTTTTTTTGGATAATTTTTTAGCAGTTTTATTTTTATTTTTTTGGGCAACTCTTTTAATAACTTTTTGTCTTTTTTATTGATACAACCCATTAAGGGAAATCTTAACAAGCAGTGCTTGTTAACATTTCCCATAAATAATATTAACAATATATATGTAGGCTTCACCCAAATCACTCGTTAGCAATCCTTATTAGCTAGTGAACACCCACGCAGTTCAGTAATCGCAAAATTGCATAAAATATTGATTTGAATTTCTCCTAAGCAATATTTTCTTACTCTCTAAACCAATTTGGAGACTTATTTCCATAGATTATTCGCAATTTATTCGTGAAAAATTACGTTTGTGGTCAGACTTGCATATCATAGCTAATAAGCAACCAATAGATAATTGGTTATTTAAAGCATAGAAGATGTATGTATACTTCTCAAACATGTAGAGCAACAATCTGTATGAGATTAATGTTTTGAATCTTCTATCTATTTGGCTTTCAACAAAAGAAACCCAAGACGTTGAAACTAGCGATCCAAGATCGCACTCCCCTGTCCTTACTTAAAACTTGTCTATTTGGTGGGATATACCCTAGATGTAGGTTCATTTGGGGTCTCATTTGTATTTCCACGGTTGTCAATTCAATGTTGATAACCCACTTTGAGAGAAGTCTATTATTTTGATTTTTTTATATTCAACAAATCTAGACTCTTGGATGAACACTCATCCAATAGTCTAGATTTGTTGAATATGGAAAAAATGAAAATAATAGACTTCTCAAGATGGGTTATCATCATTGAATCTTCAACCGAGGAAATATAAAACGGGACTTCAAATGAACACGAGACCTACCTTTGGGGTATATCTTACCAGTTAGGCTAGTTTTAAGTAAGGATAGGGGAGTGCGATCTTGGATTGCTAGTTTCAACTTCTTGGGTTTCTTTTGTTGAAAGCCAAATAGATAGATTCAGAACATTAATTTCATACAGTTTGTTGCTCTACTTGTTTGAAAAGTATATAAATAGTTAAATACATTTTTTGTGGTTCAAATGACTGATCATCTAATGGCTGGGCATGAACTATGATATGCAAGTCCAACCATGAATGTGGATTCTCACAAATAAATTGCAAAGGAAATGGGCTTCCAAATTGGTTTAAGGAGCAAGGAAATGACTTGGGAGATTTGAATCAATATCTTAAGTGATATTGCGATTGCTTAGCTAGATAGCTGATAAGAATTGCCTTTGGGGTGATTTGAAGAAGCCTAAATTAAAAATTAGGAAACAGGGGAAATTTGTTTGTATCTTTCTTTTTCTTCATTCTTTCGAGATTTGTGACTTGTTCTCTCTCTCTTGATGTATGTGTGTTAACTTGAATGATTAAGTTATTATTTTGGTTTGATTACAATTAAACAATCTATAACTTGGCTTGTTTTCACTTTACTTACTCATGGTTTAAAACTTTACACTTTGTTCACTTGAGGTTACTTTCGTTAGCTATGTTATCCACCTTTTGGTTTTTCCGTTAAAAAACAACTTTTATCACCGAAACTTAACATAACATGAATCATAAAGTTAGGGTTTGAATTTTTTTGAAAGAGCTGGGGTTATGGGATTTTGTCTCTATGCAAATTATCGGTCCTTTGAAAAATAATCAAAAAAAGGAAGACGGCACGAAAGATAGGATTGTTTATGATGAACCATTAAAAAAAGTCTACATTGGGACCTTTTTTAATATCTTTGTAACATACTAAACCCCATAACCCAAGCACAAAATGTCTTTGTAACACACTAAAAATCTGTCTCATATCTTATGCTAAAAATCAAATCAAATTTCTCTCATCTATGTAACAAACTAAAATTGTCTCAATGCCGTGAAATTAAGGTCACCATTGTTGTTGGTGGATGCCGTATCGAGTTTCCTTCGAACCCATAGCTGATTCTTCGTGACGTGTCCATCTTTCCTCTATTGCGATTCAACTTGCTATTACTCCTATTCTCGCTTAGTTGATGCCACCAAAACGCCATAGAAATCCCTCTAGTTACACTCCAACGACTCTCGATCCTTCAACGCCTCACCATTGTCGTCATGAAATCAACAACCTTATGTTTAAGCAATGGGGTGTTGTTTTGCTAGTAAAAATTTGGGTCAATTCGGGGAACTTTTGGGGTAGTGGTTGTGGATTGTGGGTGTGCTAGTGGCAGTTTTGGGTTTCTAATTTTTGAAGATTTCTGGGTTTTCAATTTTTGTTGGCATGAGGAGTTATAATTTTTGTTGTTTGAAGTTTTTTGGGTTTTCAACTTTTCTGGTTTTTCAACTTTTGGACATGAGAAGCAGGAGATTTGATTTGATTTATTTGAACATTGTTGAGTTAGATCAGGAGTTTTTAATTTTTATTCAATTTTTCTCATACGGCTTTATCATGCTTTTAGATGTATAATTAGTCTGTTTGTGGTTGAGATGACAAGTTCAAATACAAGTTGAAGCTCTAAGAAATTGCATAATATTTTTTACCAATAGCACATTTTGATCTTGTTTTTTGCTGAATTTTTGTGTTTTGGGAGGAGAGACATAAAAATGGTACAGAAGTATATATTTAACCTTTTTCTTTTTAACGGAGGTGAGTATCAGAGCCATAATGGAAGTAATCTCAAGAAAGCAAAATGTAAAGTTTTAAATCAAGGATAGGCAAAGTGAAGATGGATCATACAACAAATGGGTTTATTTTAATTATCCCTATTATTTTAGTAGTCCCGTAAGCATTTTTCGTGCTAAGAGTGCATTTCGTTTGTCACGTAAGACTTTTTTGTTAGTGGATTGACGATAGAGACCAAAATAAAAATGATCTATTTTCAAAGATTAAGGTACGCCTAAAATTAATTTATGAATGAAAATGAAATTATGATCAAAATGTAGGGATTAAAAGTATATTTTTGTTAAATAAAAAAATAAAATAAAAAACCCACCTCCATCTATAAAGGGACTGATAATTGCTAAGGATAGACTTTGAAATTAGTCACGTTTATGGATCATCGAATTATTAGCTTTGCCTTTTGGTTTTTTTTTTTTTTTTTTTTCCCTCATCAATTGGTCAGGACCGATATCAACGATTCAACGTGCATCATAACATTCTAATTCATAAACGTGACTAATTTCAAGTCCAAGACCTTTCCCAAGAACTAGCTAGAGCCTGGCCTGGACTTAAAAGAAGACGAACTATAAAGATATAAAAATGGGCCTAAACTGATTCAGTGGGCAGCCTTGTTTGTAGTATTAAGGAACAAGACTATAACCTGGAAGGTCTTCTATGCCTTTTTTTAACTTAACTCAGCTTGGAGGCCAATGGTTTAGAGTTGGACTGGGCCAGGACTCAAGAAGGATCTGGGGCGGGTTGCCATTATTATTTTCTTATCCCCCCCTTCTCAAGATTGGGGAATACACTTGTTTTTTGGATTAGAAACCCCAGTTTCCATAAATAACTTAGGCAACGCATTTTTCTTTCTTTCTTTTGTATGAATACAATAGAATTTCAAATGTTCATAATTATTGCTTTTATTGCTAGGTCAAGAAATCTTTTTTTTTTTTTTTTTTGAGAAAGAGGTCAAGAAATCAATTAGTTTTTAATGTAGATAAGATTTGAATTCCAAATTTATTATTCGAAGGTAAGAGATTTTTTAATTGAGTTAACTAAAACTTACAATACTTTAAGTATTTTTTTACAAATACAATAAAATTTCAGTTTATGGCATTTTTCATATGCATAGAGTATTTTAAATATAAAATAAATAAATAAATAAATACTTGTAAAATCTAAATGGGTGTTTTCTTTATTAAATACCCCAATTTAGCTTTAAACAGATTCTTTTCATACCTTGCTCAAATTTATAATCCAAAGATCCTAGTAAGGATGTGCAAAAAACCGACGAATCGAACAAATCGGTCGAAACCAATTGAATTATTGCCAAATTTTCAATTCGGTTTCAGTTTTGAATTTTTAAAACCGAAAATATTTAATTTGGTTTTTGGCGGCAGGTTTGAATGCATTCAACCGACTGAACCGAATTATATTATAATATATTTTATAAATATTTGGGCCTTCTATATGTATTGGGGCTTTTCATTTTGTTTAAAACCGAATTATATTATAATATATTTTATAAATATTTGGGCCTTCTATATGTATTGGGGCTTTTCATTTTGTTTAAAACCGAATTATATTATAATATATTTTATAAATATTTGGGCCTTCTATATGTATTGGGGCTTTTCATTTTGTTTAAAAACATTTGGGCCTTTTTTTTTTAAATATGATTTGGCTTTTACGTTTCATGTTTTCAACTTTCATTTTATCATTAGATTAACTATCTATAATTAAACTAATTACTAATTAAATATCTACTTAAACTTAATCTAATTAAACTAAAAATAAAAGAAAACAAACCCTACAGTCCACACATTCTCAGTTCTTACCCTTAGTCTCAGCCTTAGCCTCCACTCCAGTCCCTCTCAACTCTCATAGTCTCCTTTCACAGCATCCACTCCAATCCCTCTCACAGCCACCACTCCACACCGGCTTCTACGCAAATCTGACTCTGTGTCGCCTCGATCTATCGCTGCCTCTGCTATCTCGATTTGTCTCTGCTGTTGCCTTCACATGCCAACCTCCATATGAATCTGCCTTTGTCACCGCCTCGATCTACCTCTGCCACCGCCTCCACATGAATTAGCCTCTGTCGCCACTTCCACACGTCGGATTGATCTTTTCATTCTCAGTTTCTCACGGTGACATTTCTCGATAACCCTCTCTCTTTTCTGTATTTTGGGTTTTGTTTAATATTGAATCAATGCTATTTTCTATGAATCTGTGATTGTGATTTTGAGTTGTTATTTTCTTATTGAAAAGTCGATAATCCCATGTGATGTTGAGTTGTTTTTTTTCTTTTTGTGACTGTGAATCTGTGATGTTGACTGAAACCGAAAACCGATTGAAACCGACCGAAACCGAAATACAACCGAAATCGATTAGTTTTCAATTATTTCGGTCGATTTCGGTTTGGAATTTCACAAACTGAAAATTTCGGTTTCGATTGGCCAAAACTAAAAAAACCAACTAAACCGAACCGATTACACGCCTAGAGCCTAGTTTGGGGCTGACTTAACACATTTTTGGGTGATACGCGAATGTAAAATGTATATAATTACTTAATATCTTATACGCAATACATGAATTAGAAAAAAGAATCCAACATTTTTATATAATTTAATACATTAATTTGACAATTTTCATATAATTATAAAATGTATTTCAAAATTTTTAATTCAAAAAATATCAAAACAATTAGTATCAAAATAAATATCATATTTTAAATGGCTATTGCCCTCTCTTGGCAATTTTTGTCTTTAGTATGGAAGTGGACATGAAAATACAACACATGCTTTATGGTTTTGCCAACATATTCATATGGTCTGGGCATCGGTGTTTGGATGAATAAGGAAAGATTATCTAGCGTTGTCATCATTTTCGAACTTGGTATCGCTAGTTGGAAGGCAGGCGAAACAACTGGACTTCTTTGCTACAGTCGCATGGTCAGTCTGGTGTTAGAGAAATAAAATAAGGTGTAATGAACAAAGTTTACCACTTGGGAAGATTATGGAATCAGCTGCCTCACTCATGACTGAATTTCAGAAACACTACAACTCTGGTGTTCGTGTTCCACGGCAGCGAGGTGTAAAATGGAAACCACCTACAGCTTCCATGATGTGGAAGACAAACTTCGATGGGGCTATGTTTTCAGAATCTGATCTGGCCAGAATTGGGGTGGTAATCAGAAACCAGGCAGGGTAGGTCATGGTAGCATTATCAGAAAAAATAACCAAACTCGCTTCAGCCTTGGCAACGCGGAAGGCAGTCCAGTTTATGCTTGAGTTGGGATTTCAGCAATCTGTGTTTGAAGGAGATTCGGAGGTCATCATTAAGGCCCTTGACAATGGAAATTTTTCTTTGACCAGTGTTGGATACATTGTAAAAGACATTAGGTCTATTTCAGGTTTGTTACAAACCATGTCCCTCTCTTATGTAAGGAGGCATGGGCCACAGAGGCAGTGCAACTCTTTGGCCCATGCCTTAACTCAGAGAGCAAGGTTTTCTTTTCTTGTATTGGTCTAAATAAAGGATGTCCCACTAAATATATATCGTTTTGTTTCTTCTGATTTTCCAGTCATTCAATAAATTGCCAATGAGTTTGGTCTCTCTCAAAAAAAAAAAAGAAAAAAAAAGAAGACTTTCAATAATGAATCCATCTTGAAAACTACTACATCTAATTTTAATTTTGATAGAGAGAAAGAAATAGTAAAATTTTTGGAAGATTAAAAATTTAAAATTTTTTTTCACTCAATAAACTAACACAAACACACAAATATGGTAAAATGTATTAATAAAAAGTTGAAAATTAAAAAAGAGTATAATATTTTAAAATATTTTTTATTAAATTTTTGGCCTTAATTAAAACCTTTACACAAAACATTTTATTGGGTAATAGAATATATTTTCTTTTTTCCTTTTAAAGTGAGATGTCTTACTTTTTTTTTTTTTTTTTGGGCAATATTATAAGATAAATAGAAAAAATATATTCTACTTTAGGCCTTAAGTCATTGCTTAAATAGCCTAATATTTGAGCCGCTCATGCCCTCAGTTTACAATTAAAGCCAACATAATCACAAAAGTGATAAAACCTATAACCCAAAAAAAAAAAAAAAATCACATTGACACACACAAATATGTATAACACTATAACTCTTAGTTTGTGACCTAAAATTACATCAAAAGACAAAAAAGAATTTCAGGAAATGTTCTTGAGAAACCCTAATCCTAAAAATTTATCTAATAATATGCTCAGTTGCAAAGAAAATTACATAAATAAATAAGCATACACATATTTACTTCAAAAATACCATACTCATCCTGTAAATTGCTTCCAAGTGCGACCATGGATCAAACTAATTGACCCAGATTGAAAATTTCGCAGTCTTTTACAAGCATTTACGATACAGGTAATGGTAAAAAAAAGAAGAAAAATATTATCAAAATGAGGCCCATCACATGTTACATATATATATGATGAATCTGATGACACACGCCGTATATTTGCTCCAACTTGGCCCACTGGACCTACATGGACCGAGCTATAACAGCTTTCTTTGATCTCCTTCTTGCCCTTTCCACTTTTCTCCTATTCACTTCTTTTACGAGCAGAGGCTCCTCAATAATGGTGGACAAACCTGTTAAAGTTACCATCAAAAAGTGATTGACATTTTGCAGTTTGCATATCACACGCTAAAAAGTTACACAAACTTTTGGCACGCCATGATGTAATAGGTAAAACGTGGGAAACCCTATTTGAAATTCAAATTAATCACACAAATTTAATTTGTACTATATATTTATATGAATGATTAAACTTAAAAAAACTCTTACTTACCAGATAGGAAATCCTTGTTCTCTATCATCACCCTCATCATTTCACCACGCTGTTGCTCGTCATTGTTGCACTCATAGTCACCGTCAGATTCTTTGACTTTTCTAGCTTGACTGCTTGTTGTCTTTGACCGGGCAGCGGCGAATAGCCACGTGGCATCCATCTGTTTACTGATCATACGCGCGGCATAGTATGGGATCTTCACGCGCTTGGTCACGCCAGACTTAATGCAACCATTGATGAACATTATGCAATCCATCAAGCTCTCTTTGGCTAACCCTTTCATGTCATAAGCTTGTGATCTTCTCCAAAGACTTTTACTATGAGAATTGGCTGGAGTGGCTAAGCAAAGAGCCCGAGTTGAGTCACTAATAGCACAATCTGGATCTCTAAGTAGCAAATGACACTGAGCTCTATTACTATATAGCACCATTCTTTCTTTCCTTGACTTTAATGGGCATAGGTCTAATGCTTCAGTGTACTTAGCTAAAGCTTCTTCTATTTCACCTAACCAAAACATATGGTTTGCTTCTTGTTTAATCAGACACACTAAAACCCTTTTCTCTTCAAGTTTTTCTTCACTCATTAGTTTCTCTTTCTTCCTCTTCTCCACTTTCAAATTCCAGATATCTTGCAAAGCTTTTTGGACTTTTTGGTTTCTAAACTTAACTTTACTTTGTTTGTAATCTAAAAGGAGTGCTTTTGTGATTGTTTCACCCAAGTTTGGCCTATCTCCAAGGCTTCTAAGTTCAACCAAATCAATAACAAACAAAGCAATTATCTCAAAAACTTTGTACCTGGTATTTTGGTCATTGAGAAGTAATAGTAGACAATCTATGCCCATGTACTGCCAATCATCTGAAGATCTTGAAAGATTACAGATATTCTCGATAATCTCTTTGGATTCAGCTATGTATTTTCTTCCATCTTTACTATAACACAATATTCTAACAAGTCCAACCCAAGCTGGTGAAGAGTGATTCATCAATCCACCCCACATGCCACACAGTTTTCCCAAAAAGTCTTGCTTACAAATGAGACTCAAAGACCTCTCTTTGCAAGCAAAGCAATTTAGGAGATATAGACACCAACACTGAAGTTGACTAGCCCATTCTTCACCTTTCCTGTCCTCCATTTCTGAATCTCCAACACCTCTAGTAAGCAAATCACAATGATACTTCACTCTCTTATTTATATTCTTCACCCCAACAAAGTTAACATACACCACTTCTAGGCAAGTGCAAGCTAATTTCATAGCTAGCTTGATCACTTCTTCTTCATACTTTGCTACAGCTTCAAAGGTTTTCTCATAGCTAGCCAGGTGGCCAAGTGCTCTAACCGCAACCCTTTGCTCAACCCAGCTGATCTTTCCTCTTAAGAGCTCCATTAGTGGTGGTATGACACCTTGTTGGACTGCTATTTCTGTGAACTCAACCTTGTTCATAGTGTAAGAACCAATGACATGAGCAGCATAATAAGGTATATAAATGTTTTGGTCTTTGAGAAGCCAATTTCTATCATTGATACCTTTGTAGATTAAGTTTGCCATGCACTTGAAGATGCCGAGGGAGGGGAACTCTGGGTCATCAGGGTGAGTCATAGCCACATGCCACAGACCACTAAGCACCAAAACTTGGTCTTGGTGGTCTGTGAAAGGCATTTCCTTGAAAAAGTTTGCTATCGCAACTCTCCTGAGTGATGGTTCTGGCTCTTTCATTGTGCAAAAGAAACAAGATGGATTAGTGCAAGTCTGCTCCTCCTTACACATGTTGGCAATAGTGGTTTGGGTGGTGGAGGTAGGGAAGGGGTTGAACTTCTTTTTCTTAAGGGAATCCATGGAACTGACAAAAATTGGTGTTAGGGTTTTGTATTTGCTGAGGGTAAATGGCTTATATAAAGAGATTCTAGGAATAATAAACTCAATTATTACTTATTAGGCTTCAACCACCTAATATAATGGCTTATATAAAGAGATTCTAGGAAATTTTTAAAGTTATTATAAATTTTATTATATTAAACTTAATTATAAACTAATGTAACAATGAATGTAATTATTACTTATTAGGCTTCAACCATCTAATATCTACACTAATTTGTAAATTTTATGTAGTAAAATTTGTAGTATCTCTAGCATCACTCATTTAAGTAATATTAGTAATAAAACATTTTTTATAACACTTAACATAGTTTAATATGATTGGAACTAACATTATTTTTACTTTATCCACCGTGAACCACTTTTGTTATGTACTAATCACAAGTTATGTAAGCCATTTGTGGATATATAATGAGAAAAACAAAGTTTTGGAAAGTGGATGTGGGAGTGGCCGATTGACTGGTGTAGACTGTAGCTGCAGCTAGCTGCCTAAGAAAAGTGAGATTCTCTATTTATCTAGTCTAAAACTTTTGAAGCAACTTCTATATTTGAAATTACGCCATTTTTTTTCAAAAAAGGTTAGGTTAACAGTTTTGTATTGCTGCCAGGAAGTGAAAGGGTGAATTATGCTACTTCTGACTCAAACTGTACTTTGCTGCATTTGTTTACGTGCTTGATCATGAAAGACCAATAGTCACGAGGGCATCAAATTTTAAAGAAGAAATCTAACTAGCTAATTCACTTTTCTTTTCTTTTAATGAATTAAGTATTTGGCAGTTTTTACTTATATATTCAGTTCTGCAGAAAAAGCACAGAATTTGTTTGATTGTTTCACTCTGCATTCCAAATTTCCAAGTACTTTAAGCTGCATTTTAAGCTGCAAAGTTGAACATGCATATCCAGCACTAGCTGATAGATTTTTCATGTCTTCCATAATAATAAGATGATATTAGCTAGTCACTCTGAATATATAATGTAATGCTCAATGCTTCACAGGACACAGTGAAAAAACAGATAATTAAGCCCATCTAAAACTTACTGTTTTCATATTATCTGGTTTAATTCTACGTTTTTAGGGTCTTTTTTTTTTCTTGCATTGGTTGTAATTATAATATTTTTATTATAATATTTATATTCTTTTCTCTGCTTTGCAAGTGATTCCCACATCAGAAAGCAAGTGGTCCTCACCTTTCACTTGCTTGCTAGGGTTTAGACCTCTACATTATACTAAGTTTAAATTTGTTTTCTAAACAATCACTTTAGCACTTTGCTGCTTCTACTTTTTCTCATTCTCGTCGCTGGACATCATATCTCTTGTTGAAGTGCATCTTTGTCTTTTAAAGGGATCACGTAAGCAAGGCAAAATCTTTGAACCTCCTAAAAATTACAAATATATGAACTCATGTGAGGACAAAACTTCCGGATATCTATGTACAATTGTCATGATGTTGTCTACTCTAGATTGTCGTTTAAGCTTCTTTGTCAACAGCTCTATTGCATGCTACTCTACCTCTTCAAATGCTTTGTTAATTTAAACAGTAACTTCATGGTATATTATTCATTACTCTTATATATGAGCTGTAATTTTCAAAGGGCAATGCTATAGGTTCTATCACTTTTACTATGAACTATAAAGTGACAATGAATGTAATTAGTACCACATCAACAATATAAATATGCAAATAAATATACAACAGTCTATAAGGTTATATAGTAATATCTTTAGTATTTTTCTTTGTTTTATATTTGAAAAATTAACATATCCATTTGTTAGTCTTTTGTAACATGGACACAATTTA
Organism: Quercus tomentella; assembly: GCA_028535165.1. NCBI lineage: Eukaryota > Viridiplantae > Streptophyta > Magnoliopsida > Fagales > Fagaceae > Quercus > Quercus tomentella. Next base: position 3,277,532 of record JAPQVY010000155.1, on the reverse strand, counting down.
GATAAAATTTCATGACCACATGCTGTATTGACCAATGTGACAAAAACAATAATATATTCCTCAAGAATATTAAAATTCAACTATATGGTTCATTGGTTATTAATCGTACTGACTAATGAATCACATGATTAAATTTAATTAGAAAACTTAAAGTACTTCGATTTAAGAAAATGTAATTAAGTTTTACCAATGTAGCATTACTCATATTCACGTTAGAAAAAAAGAAGAAAACATTACTCTTTTTCAAATAGAATAAGGATGATCTGATATGGATGTCATATGTCAAAGATTAATTATATAGCCCACAATTCCCTGTGATTCTTCCACTTCCAAGTTATGATAATGTTATATCTTAAATTTATTGTGCACATATGGGCTTGCTGCAGAAAGTTGCGAGGGACCACAGCTTAGATATGGGAAATTGTCTCTCTAAATTACAGAAACTAGATGTGGTCCCTTCAACATGCTTCAACTTTTACCCCATATAAATATTAAGCACCATAAGGAAGAACCCTAGAATCCAATTCCAGAAACAAATTAAAAATCAGTATAAGTACAATTGGTGTAGGTCTCAAGAAGCGGCTATACCGTATAATGTCCTATATATAGATAAAAGCATGAAAATCTGGTTTTTACACGTTTTAATCCTTGTCGAGTACTGGTGATTAGGATTAAAGAATAACCCTATGCCTTAAAACCATTGGATTTGGCCCTGTTGATGTTGATAGTATTTTATCCTGATGTTTTATGGTGTTTAAGCTCCTATTTGAATATCTTGTACTAGGATGCATATTGTTGTATTTTATTGCTTTTAAGTACAATTGGCGTGGAAAATTGCTGTCTGTTTCTAAGCTTATAATGATGAAGACTAGATACGCTATCAGAACACAGCAAACAATGAAGCTAATTAAAGGCTTCTTTAGTTTGATTAAATTCCTTATTTCCTTCTATCCAGCAAAAGACAAAGTCCTTGTATCCTTTAAAAGTATTCATGTACGAGGAAAATTCAATTGATTAGCATAGTTATACCAAATACCAAGAAGAATCTGCTATCTCAACAATATTGGCCTAGGCTCCAGCATGTTGTAGAACAGTGATTCTAATTTCTGGAACCTTTTTTTTTTCTTTCCTCCTTTTGTTTACAAGTGGAGGAGTGGAAGTTTGGACTCAGATACTCTCCATTGAGAGAATCAACAATACCAGAGAGTTACAAGACTCTTGGCTAAAAACATAAATGTTTTATTAGTATAAGAAGTAAACATCTTTAAGTATAAATAGCATACGCTATTCTGTAAAAATAAAAACAAATTATTATATTTCACAGATTAGTCAGCAATAGTAAAGGAAACAGCAACAAGCAGCATACAAGAAAGCATTTTTCTTCTCTACACCACATGAATAGGATTATTTTAGCAACTTTGTGATAGAAAACTGGGAGAGAGTTCATGCATTAACTTGACTTGCTGTCTTAGCATGAATGAAAAGAATCCAAGCTTAGGCTCGGTGGCCTTCACAAGTTTACAAGCTTAAGAAAAGTGTACAAATAGGAATATTCTTAATCTTAATGAAATTTATGTATTTTTCAGCACAAAAGAGAAACATCTATGAATGTTCTGAATGGCATCTATGTATTTTTTGGTACAAAGTGTCTGTATAACATGTCCATAAATGTAAAACAATTGACCAGCTGTGAGACCCTGATTGAATTAAGGATAATTGATGATTCAAGTAAAGCCACTATCAAGAGCAATGCTAATTATAAATAAATCTACATATTAATGTGCAAAATATGCTCCATGTTAACAAGAAGAAAAAACTAAATGGGAAAAGCTACTAAGAGACAATTGCAGCAATACCAAAACTAGAGAAAGTTGATCAAATGTTTCAACTATACTGTTCCAACTTTTGACTATTTCATAATTCTTGATTATAAATTACACTTTATAAAAAAGAAAGGTAAGTCTACAAATGTCAAATACTACCTAGAAAACATGTTACTTTTGCATTATGCAAACTTGACCTTATCACTTGCTCTCAAAGTGGTGGTAAGGACCAATGAATTCTTCCAAGTTGCTAAGCACTCCTCCTTGTAAAGTATTTCAAAAAGTGAAACACATTTAAAAAGATTTGGCATGACACAACGTGTAAAACAAATTTATATGCTAACAGGGACATACTTAGCATTCACTAGGGCACCCAATTTCCACAATCTTTTTCCTAAAGGCTATATGTTGTGTCATCTTCTGTTTCTACTTTATTAGACAGAAAGGATAATTAATTCCATAGTAAACCTCCTTTTGGAAGAACAACAAATGACAGAAGGATCAATAAAGCAAATACAATTGTTGTAAGAATGAATAAGAAACATATTAAATGGAGAACTACTCTAGACAACCTTGATATCCCATAGAACGTGGTATATAATATAAGGTTGTTAAAATTAGAATCCTACATAAAAACAGAGGAATGATCAACAAGATCATATTGTAGGATTGAGCATCATTTAAGTTCAAAAACCTATTAAAATTACAAATAATAATGTAGCACTATGATACTAGATTACTATTAGCTATTCTATTCATACGTAATTAAGATTTTACTCAGACTATTGAATCATTTTGAGCCATTTATTAGATGGTAGATTTGTAAGATTTTGAGATCAAGAATTTAATAAACATGATATATTGATGGTGATAATTAAACAATAGTAACTAAATAGAGATAGAAACATACAACAACCAAATTAACAAACATTGCCATAAACCATAATTAAGGGGGGAAAAAACAACAGCAAAAACAAAAACAAATTGTTGGTTGGTACAAACTAGAAGTAATCCACGTCTTCAAGTGCCTGCACACAGGTCTTCATCAACAACAATCTTCAGGCATAGGTTCCTTGATAATCAAAAGTCTTGATATGAGAAGCAAGTTTCAATATCTCATCATCTACATTAAATCCACTGCAGTACCTCATAATCAAGAGCTCAAGGTGTCTGCAGCCCTTTAAAATCATCACAACATTCTCACGGGACAAGCGACAACTACTTAATCTCAAGTACCTGATTTTTTGTTCTAATTTGACTATGGCCATTGCATCTTCATCTCTAATTTGGATTTCACGGCAACATAACGCCTGAAACTTATGGCAATGAGTGCTGATTGGGGTCAAAATCTGATCAAGATAATAGCAAATTTCAATAGATAACAACTCTAAATTCCCCCAACTGCCTATAAATTTAGAGAGATGCTGCCCCTCGTCCCCAAACATAAACTCCATCGGTATATTAAGGCACTTCAATTCTGGGCACCTGCTAGTAATTTTTCATTTTAGAGAATATGGTTACTGAAAAAAAAAAAAAAAAGAGTGCATTTCAATATATAAACACACACATCAATTGAAACAGATTTTAAAATAAAAGTAATCCTATTATTTAATTGAAACAGATTTAACAATAAGATAAACTAAGAACATTAAGGTAAATTGAGATATTTAAAAATTGTCATCAAATTCTACCCCAGTAAGAACCCCACATACACTCACAAATAAAAATGCAACATTCTCAAAATTAAAATATTTTATAAAATAGATAAAAAAAACTAAATTAAAAAAAAAATCCAATTCCATAAAACGAAGTGTAAAACACATATTTAAACGCGAAAGTACAACTTATGTAAAAGTTAAGTACAAAGCAAGTTGTTTATTAAAATTTAAGTTATTAAATTAAGTTCAACATTTTTTCAAATAATAGAAAGCATAAATTTTAATCAATACAACCACATGGTTGAGTTCAATTTTTTCTTGAAAAATAACATGATAACCATGTAGTTGAATTCAATTGAAAACCTAAGATATAATACATAGTATATTAAGGAATTGTCTTCAAGTTTTGCCTTTCAATTTAGTGAAAAGAAGATCATTTAAACATATGTGAAGAGGCTAATATATTTATTAAAAGAGATGAAAAAAAAAAGCATGAATATAAGGAAAAAAGATGGTATTACGCGTAGTGGCACATCTTTGACTGCGATCAACCACAAATTTTATGAACGCATTGGCTAAGTCATTGTTCCCGTTTAGTATGTTGAAGTCATCGAAGAAAGGTGAATCGTAGGGTGGGCGTAGATAAGGTGAAGATGCGAGTTCATGAAAATTAAGGCACTTCCAACACTTGGGGTCTAAAGAGGCTTTGTACCAAGACTTACACACCAAAGGAATGTTCGTTAACAAGGATTCAATGTCTAATTTTCTAAGCACTTCAACCAAGCAATCTTGGTTCAACTCCTCCCATCTCCTATTCCCCATCTTCTTCTTTGATGGGTAGTATCTCCCACTCCTATTCCTATTCCTATTCCTCTTCCTCTTCCCCATGATTGATTGGTTTTTGTTTGACCAAGTGCTCAGAGACTATTCGGATTATGAATCGTAACCGACGCAACGTAACTGAACTCTTGTGTTCGTGTTAAACACGATGATACGCAGTGCACTGCTTCTACACGGCGTGAAGCCTGTTCGTGTTCTATTTAAATGTGTCTAACGCTTATAGGTCTTTCCTTTTCTTTATTTTATTTTATTTTTATTAAAAAAAACCTCTAAATTATTTAATTCAAAAAAAACTTATATAGAATTCTTCCTCACTTATTGAATTGAATCTCCACTAAATATTTTTTGATGAGTACGATTTAAAAAAAAAAAAACTATTGGCGTAGTCAATCTATTTGGTCTATTTCGGTCCATCTTGGTCAACTTTGGTCCATGCAGTCCATTCCGGCCCATTTAGTTCACTTCGGTCCATTCAGTTTATTTCAATCTACTTCAGTTTAATTTGGTCCGTTCAGACTATTTCAATCCATTCGGTCCATTTTTTATTAATTGGGCTTTAAATAATAATTTAAACTTACTGTAACATGTTATATGTGTTCTATGAAATGAGGGTGTACATTTTTAAAAAAAATATTCTTGGATTTGTTCTAATTAGTCACCCTATTGTAGTAGATTTAAAAAAAAAAAAAATTCTTTTAATAACATTTTCTCTATTTATAAAAAATAATATTATAATTATGTAATTTAAATCTTTTATCAAAAAAACTTTATTTCATATATATATAGATATTTATTTATTTATTAAATGTAAAATACATTATATGTTTCTTTACATAAAACTTATAAAAATAGAAAATACTTTTAAATAACACATGCACTATTTAACCTACAAAATTTACATCATATTCTTATAAAATAATTATATTACATTATCTCATGCATTACGTGAGTTTGATACTAGTGAGATATAAAACACTTGAATAATTTTATTAACCACCACGTAATGAGTTGGAGATCCGATTTAAAGAAAAAAATGCCCCCAACAAAATATTAATAAGCCATATTATTTTACTCAAGTAACAAAAAAAAAAAAAAAAAACATATAAATCACCATCTGTATCTTGGGATTTTCCATTTGTGAAATAATTTCTTTGTTTTTTATTTCTTTTTAAAAAAAAAACAAATAGAAATGAAGTAAAAGTTTGGCATGATTTTTTTTTTCTATCTCTTTTTTGGTGTATACTAATCGGCACGTATCAAAATAAATTTTTTTATGAGTGTTGATGAAAAGAAATAAAATTATAAGTATATATATTATTTATTTATTAAATGATTATGATGATCAAGAGTCTTGTGTCGTGTGATTCACTACCAAAAAGAAAAATGAAAAAAGCAAGACAGGAGCGGTCTGAACTCTGAAAGGCTTGTTGTACAACATAATGACGCAATGTGAACCAAGGAGAAAGGCTTACTGATAACGAGCTTCTCAGCGTCAACATTTTAATTAGTGTTCAACAATTTTAATCATACACAATTTGCTTTCTCGTAACGGCTTTTTAGCAGCAATAGCATGCTGTCATAATCTATAATTAGTAAGTTAATGTTTGTGTTCAACTAAAAAAGTATAAATTTTAAAATTTAAAAGAAGAAGAAATAATTAGCATTTTTTTACATTTTACGTCCAGAAAAGATTGCAGGCGTGCTAACCAGTAAAATTTGGAACAATAAGAATTAAAATGCAATGTTAAAACAATGTTTGGATAGGATATACACCGAGACTAGAGAAGTGGAAGCTCATGTTTACAACTTCAAGGTAAACGATGACATGTTTACCAGTGGTCAAACTGTCAGTGTCAATGTCCATAAGCACAGCGTTCATTCAAATTCAAAGAGGGTCTTCTTTTGGTTTAAATATGCTGATAAGAGAGGTCTTTTGGTTTAAATTCTCTAACTACATAGAGCACACTGCACAGCATACATTCAAATTCTATCATAAACAAATAGGAAAAAGAAATACTGCACTAATATGTTACACATTCATGATTCATAACATAGTACTCAAAATATTTTAAAAGCCATGTCTTTTTGGAGTGAAAACTCTCGTTACATGGCTATGCATATAATGTTAAATGCCTTCACAGACGAAATTTTACAGGAATCCTAATTGATCTTGAAGTATCACAGTCGAATGCAATCGAGAAAATCTTACAAGACTCAAGACTTGAAAATGAACCTCAGATGTCCTGTTTTCAGAACATGTATAGAAAGTAAATGGGAAACACACCCCCCTTTGCTCAATTCATCCACCAAAAACCCAAGTCCTGACTCCATAATAAGATTCTCCATTGAGAGATAGAAAAAGTCGCTCAGGCAACTGAGAATGCTTGTGAATGATTGTGCTGTATTTACAAATTTGAAGAGGCACTGTTCCCATGCCGAAAAGCTGCAAACAACCCTGCTATTACCTTACCAAACTACTTTCTAATTTGTCAGTCAAGTGAAACTAGATACCAAGCTAGCCCTGTGATATTTTCCAACAGACCTCCCTCTTTCCTAAACATCTGTTTTCCAAATTATATTATTAACATTGCCATCATGAGAATTCTCAAACGCAGCAACTTTGGCACGATAAGCTGCAGCTGCCACAGCAGTGTTTACTCTCTGACCCTGAGGAAGTTCACAGGCTTCACTCATAGAAGCAAATCTTATTTCAGCAGGAGGAATGAAACAGTCCATCGAAAGGCCCGGGACATTGAAAGCCACTTCCTCAATTGTCCATGCTTCTTCCATCCTAGTTTTAGTGTGGCTCATTGCTGTTTCTCCAAACCTGAAAAGGGTTACAACTGAACGACCCGAGTGAGCAATCATTACTCCCTCAACAGGCCTATAATCATCGAGGAAGGAATTGATTGTGGTCTCCCAATACACCGCATCCCCTCCATTGTTCTGAATGCGGGTCAAATGGGAGTCTTCCAAGTGCACAAGGAGTCCTGTTTTCTGGCTGAAGTATCCAAACAAGACGTGTCTTATGATCTCTGCTGGCCCTTCACTCCTTGCTTTCAATGTCACAGGATCCGCGCAAAGCTTGAGGATGAAACAGTCCTCTCCATTGACCTTCTTCTCTCCAGTACATCTTGCATTGGTAAACATACTTGCAGTGGTTCTGGGGTCAAGTCCCTGAAAACAATAAGGCACACAATTGTCATCATCAAGTACCAATCTGGCATATGGCATGAAGCACTTTGTTAACAGCTTTTTCTTTTAACATTTTAGCTCGTTTGTTTATGTACAACTTTTTAAAACCTTCATTTTTCTAAGTACAAATATACTTTAACTAACTTTCAGCAAATAAGCAAATCAGAAGAGTGTTCATCTAATTGCACACTTTAAGGAAGCAAAAAAGAACAATTAATAATTAAGCACAAGCAGGTTCACCTGAAGGGCTCGGCGCAAGGGTCTAACAGGCCCTTTAGCAGCATGTGCACCAAGCCAAGGTGTGTGCCTCCACACAAGTTTCCCATTGCAACCAGCATGAACCTTGCTGCCACCAAGTGCAAGCTCCACATACCACATGTCGGGATTCATCTGCCACAGGACAAACCCACCCGACTCTGCAGCTTTGGATGAATTCCGGCTCTTTACAACTCTGTTAGCCGTCTCAAATTCAGAAGCTATCATCCTCACCTTTCCCATTGCATAAGCATTGTGAATAGCATTCTGAAGCTTTTGCCCTCCAGATGCTGCTGTATACTGCTGCAATATATACTGGGCAGATGAACTTTCCTGCAAAGTCCACCCCCACAAAATCACGTTTAAGCACACTTATCTAAAGCTGAATCAAGTAGCAGGCTTTACAGAAAAACTAACAAATAACCCGGCTTTTCTCCCTCACAAGAAAGATAACTCTAGAAAGGAAAATGCCTCAAAAACATTCATCCTACTTGTTCAGGATTTCATACGAATCCAATCCTTCATATTTGAATCAAAGGGTAGAACTTAGCTATAGTCTCACTTAAATTCAACCATACAGTTGCATCGACCAATAAAATAACTTAATTGTTCCCAGAAAAGATAACATTTTATTTGTTGTAAATTCAATTAGGAATTAAGCTACTGCACCTAAGTTTTACCCGAATCAAAAACATTTGTGGTTCAATGATATTGTCCTCAATCATCAAACAGCAGACTTTATTAAAAACTAAATAAAATTTTACAATTTTTATTAAAAAAAAGGTTTAAAAATTAACAAATCAATTTTAAAAAATACAAAACGAATTTTGACATAACATAATCACAACAAAATATGTAAGCATAAAACTGATAACGATCCAGCATGCGTGAAATGAAAGTAAACTTACAAGTTACACTCTCACCTACCTTGACTAAACCATTTAATAAAAAAAACAGTTACAACCATATATTAAAAGTTTCACGAAATCAATTTTGCTAGTGGGTCAAAAAAATAAATTCAAAAAACATTCCAAAAACCTTTTAATTATCGAAAAAAATAATACCAAAGTACTTGGTCCCAGAGAATCCAAAATTAAAAATAAGCCTTAAACTTTAATACTATCTAGTAAATAAATGTCATATATCAAAGATTTTAGATAGGGACTAATAACAAAAATAAATAAAAGTACTAACAATTGGAGTGTCTTTGATGCTAAGGTGAGGCAAAGGGTCAGCAGTGTTAACGTGCACCGGAGCAAGCGGCGCACCCAAGACACCAAGCAACAACCTCAGATCCGACCGTTTGTTGCTGTTACTGTTACTATTGTTGTTGTTGCTGTTGCTGCTGTAGTTCGAGGAAGAAGAGGATGAGCACGTGACTGAAGGAGATCTTGACAGCTGGCTTTTCTTCATCCAATGGGCCCACCTGCCTTCCATCCTCCCATCCTGGCCGTCCGTTCCGTCGGGTCCTTCTTTCAACGGTGATAAGGCCTCCGTGGGCCTCAAGCTCCCGGATCTCCCTATCAACGGCTCCGGTTGCGCCACGTAGTAGTGGGCCTGCTGGGTTTTACTGCTGCTACGTCGTCTTAGTAAGCTGGACATGGGGGACCCACTTCTCGGCGCCGGAGACTTCCCTCTTGACCTCGCCGGAGATAGTCCTCGTACCACTTCATCCTTCAGTGCCGAAAAGAACCCTTGCTTTCTCTCCATTTTTACGACTCTGCCACTCCACCTCTCTCTCTCTCTCTCTCTCTCTCTGCCTTGGGCTTCACTTCCAAGCTGAGACAGCGAGAACAAAGCAAAGCAGAGCTCAAAGTGAAAGGAAACAGAGAGAGAAAGAGAAAGATTATATTGCCGTGAGACAGGGAAACTGTAGTGTAGCCCAACAGTTTTAGATTGTTATTATTCTGCGGCTTTTGTTGTTTTTTTTTTATAATTATATTATAGTGTTAATTTGTGTGTGTTTTATATATAATATAGTGTTTCTCTTTCTTATAGGCTGTGGGGTTGGGCAGTGAGAACAGAAAAAAGAGAGAGAGAGAGAGAGAGAGAGAGAGAGAGGAAAAGAGAGCTCAGGGGTTGGTTGGTTGGTTGGTTAGATTTTTTGAAAGGGTAACTATCAACATTCAGCAACAGGACGAGACGTTATCTTTTTCTTTTTTTTTTGGAAAGAAAAAAAAGGGTAGAGAGAGCGATCTAAGTAACATGGTCATAGTGGTCGTTATCACATTTACTCGAGAGAGATGTACATTATAGATTATTGTTTGAGAATAATTTATTTAGTTTTTATTTAAATTTTTTTTCTTAAATATGTTAAACTAATAAAATATTTACATTTTAAAAAAGTAAAAAATAAAGTTAGATTTTAAAAATTTTATAAATAAAAGTTAAAGAAAAAATTTGTCCGTTTCGCAATAGCTTTTTGCTAAAAAAATTTTTTTGAGAGATTTAAAAACTATAGATAAAAGTTATATATAAAAGCTAAAAAAAATAAATAAAAAATAAAAAGCTGGTTTATAAGTTATTTCCAAAAACACACAAAATGTAAAGTATATGTTAAATAAATTATTTTTTTATTCTATTTATGATATGAATATTAATATTTTATGGGTCTTGGGCATTAGTTAGGATTGAATTTTTAATTGTAATTAATTGGCCTTAAACATGGATTGAATCACTTTCAATTTAAATTATATTTTTTTATTAATTTTTGCAAGTGGGATCCATTTTATTTTTATTATAGATTGTCCTAGGTGCACAAGTTAACATACTCCATATATATTTATAATTGAAAAAAAAAATGTAGGGTTTTAGGACAAGCCACTTCCAACTCGACAAGACAAACCCTTCACATAAGTAAAAAAAGACTACCAAGGTTGCCTGCTCTCTAGCAAAGCTTCTCTCTGAGAGCTCTGCTGTAGTGTGGCATTGACGTCCCTTCCTTGGAAGGAGGTTTGTTCCTTGAGTTAACAGTGTTCTCTCAAGGCTAGTGGTTCTATACTTTCAAGGGGTCGGGGAAACACTTTCTAATTTTAAAATTTGTTTTCTCCTCTGAGAAATGGATGACCTTACAAAGCATTGGAGCTCTCTATCCCTGTCAGAAAGAGAGGGTGCAGGTCTCAAGTTAAAGAAAGAACAAGCGACCGACGTCTTCACCATTGCTGCTAAATTCTTTACTAAGCGTGCTCTGAATATTGATGCCATAGCAAGAACCTTCTCGCCCTTATGGAGATCAAAAAATGGCTTTAGCATCAAGAATAATGGAGATCATATTATCCTGTTTTCTTTTGATAATGAAGCGGATGTAGATAGAATCCTCTCGTTGGAACCGTGGTGTTTTGACAAATATCTAATGGCTTTCTCAAGAATCAATAAGGAAACGACGCTAGAGGTATGTAACTTCAATCAAGTTTCCTTCTGGGTTCAAGTCTACAATATACCATTATGTTACAGGAACAAAGAAGTTGCAGAACAAATATGTGAAGCAATTGGGATCATACAACACCCAAAGGATTCCCCGGACTGCGACGGCGGCAGCTTCATTAAAGTCAGAGTGTCTATCAACATTTCTCTACCTCTTTGCCGCGGCAGACTCATCACACTGGATGACGACAGAGTACATTGGGTTTCATTTAAATACGAGAGACTCCCTAATCTCTGCTACTGGTGTGGCCGGCTCACTCACTCCGATAAAGACTGCGAGAAATGGTTCGACAGCGAGGGTTCTTTGCAACAGGAAGATCAGCAGTTTGGGGCATGGATCCGAGCTCCGCCATTTGTAGCAGCCCGGAAGAGTGTTGTGGAAGTCCCTGGTTTTTTTGCCAAAAAGAAAAAAGAAAATAAAGCCCAAAAAGCTCCAGAATCGACATCCTTGCCTCTAGAAAAGAGCCACACAGTGGAGGCGGAACCTGCAGACAACAGCCCGACGACAGTAATGCTTCCTGTGTGAACCTGGGTTCTTCCGCTTTTCACGGGGGAACAAACGGCGCCTTGGACAGTTCGGATTGGACAGAACATGACGTTTCTAGGAAACCCACAATGCAAGCGGATTTCGAGCACCTAATCCGAGAGATTGACAAAGATATCAATCTATTTGAGTGTGGAAACGGGAAAGTGGGGCGTTCAAATGATAAGGGGCTGGAACTTTCGCCTAATGAGCGCTTTAGGTCCTCTGCCCACATCAGCCCAAACACAAGCGAGGAGCAAGCCCAGCACACCCAGCCCACTCTGTTAAGAGATATTACTAATTTAGATCCTCACCTGCATAACCAGGCCTAAGCTGGTAAGAAATGGACCCGGATCCAAAGGCCCTCCATATATTCTGAACAGCAAGAGTCTAGTCTTATTATTGGCAAAAGGAACTCCCCTCCTTTCCCAGAATACTCCTCATCCCCAAAACGCAGAGCAGTAGATACCCCTCCTCACAATGAAAATCCCTTTCCATCGGCGGCGGCTGACTCCCAGCCCCGCCGGCAGCCATGAGTTGGCTATGCTGGAACGTGCGCAGGCTTGGGAACCGGCGCACCGTTCGTGAGCTCGAAGCGTTAGTCCGAGCACAAGATCCCGTTGCCCTGTTTTTGGCGGAGACGTGGGCAGATGAAGATAAACTCCACTTTTTGTGTAATAAGTTGAACTTCGATCAAGCTTGGATTGTTCCTCGGATCAACAGTACGGGTTGTCTCTGTCTATTTTGGAAGAAGTCAGTCCACATCGAAGTGATTTCCTCTTCGCCGAACCACGTTGATGCAATCGTTGGGAAACCCGGCGAGGATCGATGGCGCTTTACCGGTATATACGGTTTTGCGGATTATAGAAGGAAGCATGAAACTTGGGCGTTGTTGTGCCAGCTACATCGGCGTACCTCCCTCCCTTGGCTCTGTGCGGGAGATTTCAACGAGATTATGTGGGCTCATGAAAAATTAGGCAGGGGTCCGAGTCAAGAGCGCAAGATGGCGGAGTTCAGGGAAGTCTTAGATGAATGCGGTCTTATGGATTTGGGCTTTAGAGGCGAGAAATTCACATGGAAAGGAAAGCGCTCAGGGGGATTAGTCTTGGAGCGGCTTGATCGGGCAGTAGCGAATAATTCATGGTTTGCGTCCAATCCGGGTACGCAGGTTCAACACCTTCAAACGCATGCGTCGGATCATAGACCTATCTTAGTGTTGCCGGAAGGAATCTTCCCCAAGCCTTGCAGACCTTTCAAGTTTGAAAAGATGTGGTTGAGCGACAGGGGATGCTCCGACACAGTCACCTCAGCTTGGGGCATTTCTTCTTCGGCTTCTACCATGATCCTGGTTGCAGGTAAAATCAAACATTGTGGTGACAGACTGTCCATTTGGAGCAAGCAATCTTTTGGTTGTATAAAGAAATTGATTGAGTCTAAAAGTAAATTACTTGCTAGAGCTGAAATTGTTGCTGCTAGAGAGGGAGGTAACCATGATGCGGTTAAGGCTTTGCAATTGGAAGTGAATGCTCTGCTAGACAAAGAGAGTCAAATGTGGGAGCAACGTGCCAGAGCTTTATTTCTGAAGTGCAATGATAGAAATACCAGCTACTTCCACAGCAAAGCTTCCCACAGGTATCGGAGAAATCGGATTTCCGGTCTTAAGAACAATGCCAACGTGTGGTGCTCGGAGACAATCCAGATCAAAGAGATAGCGGTTGAATACTACAACTCCCTATTCACCTCCTCCAACCCAACGGATATGAACGAAATTCTGGATACAGTTCGGCCCTCGGTCTCTGCAGACATGAATTTTCAATTATCCAAACCATTTACAAGGGAAGAAGTGGATACAGCAATCAAGGAGATGGACCCCATTAAGGCTCCTGGTCCCGACGGTATGCCTCCGATTTTCTATCACTCGTTCTGGTCTTTACTTGGTGATGATGTCTATAATGCTGTTTTGGATTGTCTAAATAACTGTAAGATTCCTAGGGAAATAAACCACACTAACATCACCCTGATCCCAAAAGTCAAATCTCCAGAAAGCATTACTGAGTTCAGGCCGATAAGCCTGTGCAATGTGATTTATAAGTTAGTTTCAAAAGTCCTAGCTAATAGGCTCAAATCTGTCCTCCCTAGTATCATCTCTGAAAATCAAAGTGCCTTCCAGGCAGGGAGAGTCATTACTGATAATGTCCTCATGGCTTTTGAGACCTTGCACTATATGAAACATCACCAAACCGGAAAATCTGGGTTCATGGCACTCAAATTGGATATGAGCAAAGCCTACGACCGGGTAGAATGGTCTTTCTTAGAAGCTCTGATGAAAAGGATGGGTTTTCATGATTCCTGGGTGGCGTTAATTATGGAATGTATATCGACAGTTAGCTACTCCATTCTGATTAATGGGGAACCCACGAATACTATTAAACCATCAAGGGGAATTAGACAGGGCGACCCGTTGTCGCCATATTTATTTATTTTGTGTACAGAAGGCTTGCATGGCCTTCTAGCCAATGCTGCTGATGCTGGCCTTATCAGGGGTGTGTCTATATGTAAAAAAGGTCCTAGATTGACGCATCTTTTCTTTGCTGACGATAGCGTTGTCTTCTGCAGGGCTTCCTTAGCCGAATGTCATACGTTACAAAGTTTGCTGTCTTGTTATGAAAGAGCCTCGGGGCAGATGCTTAATAGGTGCAAAACCGGATTGTTCTTCAGTAAATCCACGCCAAATGAGATCCAAATTCAAATAAAAGACTCCCTGGGGGTTCAAGACATCAAGTTATGCGAAAAGTATCTCGGGCTCCCTGCTCTAGTTGGCAAGTCTAAGAAAGCCAGCTTGAATTTTATTAAGGAGCGGGTCTGGGCAAAGCTCCAAGGATGGAAAGAGCAGCTCCTCTCTCAAGCGGGCCGGGAAATCCTTCTAAAAGCCGCTGTCCAAGCCATTCCGGCTTATGCCATGAGCTGCTTCAAGCTCCCCATTTCTTTGTGCAACGACATTGAATCTCTGATTAGGAAGTTCTGGTGGGGGCAGCGTGGTAATCAACGGAAAATCCACTGGACAAGTTGGCATTCCCTGTGTAAGCCCAAGTGTATGGGTGATTTGGGCTTCAAGGACCTCCAAATATTTAATGACTCTATGTTGGCTAAGCAAGTATGGCGTCTCATGGGCAGCGAAGATACTCTTTTCCATAGATTCTTCAAAGCAAAATTCTTCCCGAATGGGAGCATACTTGATGCAAAGGCTGGGAATGGCTCTTTTGCTTGGAAAAGTATCCTAAAAGGGCGTGAAGTTATCAGCAAGGGGATGCGCTGGAGGGTGGGCAGTGGCTCGGAGATAAGAATCTTCCAGGACAATTGGCTCCCAGATCCTTACCTTAGTAGAGTTTTATCTCCCCCTGATTTTCTTAGCATAGATGCTAGAGTGTCCGTCTTGTTGGATGATGTTAGAAGGAGCTGGTTACAGGAGACAATAGATAATCTCTTCTTACCTCACGAAGCAAAACTGATCAAGTCTATTCCTATCAGCTTGGTTGAATGCGATGATAAAATTTTCTGGCCTTTGTCTTCTGATGGTGAGTACTCGGTGAAGTCTGGTTATAGACTTCTATCAAGTTTGAGCGCTAGCGAAACCCCAAGCTCTTCGGATAATTCCCAATCCAAGAAAATATGGAAAGCAATCTGGAATTTGAAAGTGCCAAACAGAGTTAAAATCCTTCTGTGGAGGGCGGGGCTGGATGCTTTGCCTTCTCGGACAAATTTGGTTAAAAGAATGGTGAGCTGTGATCCGATCTGTCCAAGTTGTGGTCAAGGGGAAGAATCAACCTTTCATGCCCTTTGGTCCTGTCCGGCCTTAGTGGAGGTTTGGTCTCTTCGCTTTGCTTGGCTAATCAGGCAAACGAGGAGGTGTTCTAATTTTCTGGATATTGTTCAAGTGTGCTGCTCAAGAAGTGAGTCCTTTGATATGTTTGCAATCATAACCTCTCTTATTTGGACTCGTCGGAACAGATTAAGAGTGGGTGAAACTCCCCTACCGCTGCAGAAGATCAATTCCGTGGCTTTTGATTCTCTCCAAGAATTCCAGGAGGCATCTCTGTCTCGGTGTGGCCCTTCTCTTCCCCCCTGTTCAGTCAAATGGTCTCCGCCACCTGTAAGTTGGGTGAAAGTCAACTTTGATGGGGCGTTATTCAAGGAGTCCGACTCTGCTAGGTTGGGGGTGATTATAAGAAACGACCTTGGTCAAGTTATGGCTGCCTCGGCACAAACCATTCCGCTGCCTACCTCGGTAGAGACGGTGGAAGTGCTGGCAGCCCGCAATGCCATATGTCTTGCTAGGGAGCTTCAGTTCAACAAGATAATTATCGAAGGTGATTCGGAAGTGGTGATTAAAACTATTAAAAGGTCTTGCGCCTCTTCCACCAGCTTTGGGCATATAATCCGTGACATCAAGTGTGCTGCTGCTGCTTTCAGTGAGATCAATTTCTGCCACACTCGCAGACAAGGCAACAAAGTAGCTCACACGATAGCTAGAAGTGCATGTAATTTTTCTCCTTTTATTGTCTGGATGGAGGATGTTCCTCCAGACATCCTCTCTGTGTACACATCTGAATTAGTGCAATGAAATCTCCTCCCCCCATCTTTCGGGACGGATTCTCAAAAAAAAAAAAAGACAAACCCTTCACACATATGACCTTTTGTCCTATGATCCTAGCTAATAATGGTGACTCAAACCCATGCTCAGGGCAAGGAGGACAAAGGTCAATTACTAGACCCCACTAAAGGTTGATATTTTATAAAATAAATCCATTTAGTATTTATAACGAAAAGATATGTCAATTGAGCTAAATCATTTTTTTTTTTTTTTTTTTTTTTTGAGAATCAATTGAGCTAAATCTAGTTGGTTTGTTTATCCATATATATCTTGAGCTATAATATAAGTGGTAATATTTATCTATATTATTATTATAATAAAAAGAATAACAAACTTGGTATCATATTTTGGCTGTCTAATAAAAAATACATAAAATTGATCAAATTATGCATAATTATAAATTCTCTAAAAAGGAGTTGTGGCAGTGATCTATTCTATATTTAGTTTAGGTCATGTTAACGGGTTCCTTTAACACAATTGTTAATAAACCATATTAGGAGAGTTTTAACACAAATTTTATGAGAAATATAAAAAAATGTCAACAAATTAATTACTTTATCATTTTCCCATAAAAACATTTCTAAAAATAGTTTTTAAACCAATACCCTTAGAGCATTCGTTAATATTTCTTATTTAGTTTTTGGCATGTGGACTTGGAATGTTTGGCTGGCGAGAGATGGTAGAAAAAGAAAAAGAAAAGTTTGAATTTTTATCAAAAAATCTTGAGTTTATGTTGTTTGGGATAAAATTGAATTTTATTTATTTCTACATCTTTTTTTTTACCATTTTTTAAAAAAAATTGTAATAATATAAATGTTTCTTTTTATTAATTTTTATCGTTTTCCTTTAAATTGAAATTTGTTTTTTCTTTTTTGATGTGGATTTTTTTTCCCAATTAAGGCGATGGCATGAATCTTTTTAATGGTAATAAAAAGTTTTTTTTTTTTTCTTATTTACTAGTCATGTGCGTGTGTCAAGTGAGAATTCTATCGACCAAGTAAGAGAATTCCGTCCTTGAGATGACAACAAGGGCCAAATAAAAATTTGTTCAAAAATTTAAAGACTAAATTAAAAGTTTTCAAAACTTAAGGATCGAAATGAAGAGTTTGGTTTGTGTCTAGTGGTCAATTGCTATTGGACACGTTAGAATACCAACACGTGTCTATTCTTGGACATGTGTCCATATCCTAACATATCCAATGGCCAGTACACGAGCTCCCCTCAAAATGAAATACCTAAAAATACCAAAAATATATTTTTACCTTCTGTTTTTACCTAAATAAAAGTGAGAGGACTGCGTTTTCACCATATTATGGTCAAATGGTAGTTTCTACTTTCTTGGTTTTATCTCCATCTTATTATAATATTATTATTATTTTTAATAATAATAAAAAAGTTTTAAAAAAAAAAAAATTCATGACAGGCATGAAACGGCGCCAATGCCCATGACTACCGTTACTCCGTTAGCAACGGTCAAATGGAGAGAAGGTACGGTCAAAGCACAATTGAATAATGTATTTTGTTTTTATTTTTTATTTTTTATTTTTAAAGGAAAATTAATAAAGAATTCATAGTGCAAATCAATGATGTGCTTTCCGTTCAATTATTATTATCAGCATGGTGAGCACGCGGCAGAGATGGGTGTGTTTCTCTTTTTCAATTTTTTCTTTTATTATTATTATTTTTTTATTAAGAGGTGAAAAATGTATTTTATGGAAAAAAAAATAATAATGTTCTCATGTCAGATTGAAATTTTTTATTGAACTCTCAAAAACATAAAAATATTTTATTCAACAACTTAATATACGAAAATCTAGGGCCCATGAAAGCTCTACCACTATACTTTTTTTTGTAGCTGTGCTATGCTATCTTATCCTCTCAAATTTTTAACTGTTGTATTGTTTTATTGAGCGGAAGATTCTCATGGTCTTACCTAAATTATATTTTTTTGGTAGGAGTAGATTCCTTTGTTGAATACGACTATGAAAACAGAGCAATATTGGTGCTACAACTCTCCATCAACCACAACTTGTCACATGAGCGAGTTGTGACACTAACTTAATTCATGAAAACATAACTATTAATAAAGGATCCTTCTATTAAATAGATTAATCATATCAACCAATAGATTTTAAAAGATTTCAAAACAAAATATTTGATCACAGAAAATCGTTTTTGTTTTAATATTCCAAATATCTATGGTATTTTTTTTCCCTGGTAGTATCACAGATTAAAGAAATGAAGAAAACTGTATATTCTCATTAAAAAACAAAACAGAATACAAAAGGGATATATATACACGAAGAAGAAGCAAAAACAAACTAACCAACTCTGTCACGTGTTACATATCCTACGACTAACCTTTACACGTGTGAACTAACAAGGCCTTTACATATTAATTCAAGCTACATGTCGTTTTTACTTGTTTTATGTCTTCATTTGTGTCGTTTAGTTTCACATCTGTTCTGCAGATACCCTTGTAGCTTTGACCCTCTTCTATCAAGCTTACTTGATCTTGTTCAGACCTATTTCTTCCATTCTGATACTCCCCCTCAAGGGTAGCTGCTGAATGAATATTAATCATTCCCATTTTGCAAACTAGAGTTGAGAATTGACTAAAACTCAATGCCTTAGTCAATAAATCTGCAAGTTGACAATGAGTTCTAACATGATTCAATTTAATAACTTTTTCTAGCACTTTATCTCTAACCACATGGCAATCTATCTCAATGTGCTTGGTCCTTTCATGAAACACTGGGTTTGATCCAATGTGTAGGGCTGCTTCACTATCACAAAACAACAAAGCCTCCCTTTTGTGTTCAACTCCAATGTCCTTAAGAAAGTACAATATCCACACTATTTCACAAGTGGCCACTGCCATTGCTCTATACTCTGCTTCTGCAGATGATCTAGAGACTGTTGATTGTTTCTTGGACTTCCATGAAACTAAGGAATCGCCAATGAAAACACTATAGCCTGTGACAGACCTCCTAGTGTCAGGACAAGCAGCCCAGTCAGAGTCTGTGAAGCCTTTTACATGCAAATCTGTGCTAGCTGAAAACAAAAGACCCTTACCTGGTTCATTCTTCAAATATTGGAGCACCCTATGCACTGCATCCAGATGTGGTTTCCTTGGCTTGGACATGTACTGACTCAACCTATGGACAGCAAATGTAATGTCTGGCCTAGAGATTGTTAAGTACAATAACCTTCCAACAAGTCTTCTATAAGCACTAGGATCCTTAAGTTCTTCTCCTTCATACTTGCTTAACCTTACATTTTGTTCCATTGGTGTTTTGGCTGGTTTACAGCCTAACAAGCCAGCATCACTTAGCACTTCTAAAGTGTATTTTCTTTGACACATTGATATACCCTTATCTGACCTTGCAATCTCTAAACCAAGAAAATACTTCAAGTCACCTAAATCCTTCAACTTAAATTTCTGATCCAGCAACACCTTAAACTGATCAACTTCTTCCTTGTCATTACAAGCTATCAACACATCATCTACATAGATCAACAAAACCATAAAGCAATGACCCTTTTGTCTAGTAAACAAAGAGTAATCTGCCTTAGACTGTTTGAAGCCCAACTGAACCAAGGTAGAAGAGAATTTGGCAAACCATTGCCTAGAAGCCTGTTTCAGCCCATAAAGTGACTTATTCAACTTACAAACCATCTCCCCCTGGCTCTGAAACCCTGGTGGAAGAGACATATAAACCTCCTCAGATAAATCCCCATGTAAGAAAGCATTGTTAACATCAAGCTGCCCAAGATACCAACCCTTTACAGCAGCCACAGCCAAGAGACACTTCACAGAAACCATTTTTGCAACAGGGGAGAAAGTTTCATTGTAATCAACCCCTTCCTTCTGTGTGAAACCCTTGGCAACCAACCTAGCCTTATACCTCTCAATAGAGCCATCTGACTTGTACTTGACTTTATAAACCCACTTACAGCCAATGGGTTTCTTATTTGGAGGTAAATGTGTCAAGGTCCAAGTATTATTGGCTTCTAGAGCTGCAATCTCAGCAGCCATGGCTTCTTGCCATTTAGGATTAGACACAGCTTGATAATAGTACAAAGGCTCAACAATGGAGGAGATAGAACAACAGAAATGTTTATAGGAAGGAGAAAGGGAATGATAAGACAAGTGAGAAGATAAAGGGTGAGAGGTACCTGTGTGAAGAACAGTGGCAGTGGGAATTGAGGATACCTGATTACAGTGATATGCTTGAAGATAAGAAGGCTGTTTATGGACCCTAGCAGACTTTCTAGTAGGCACAGGATCAGCCAAAGGCTCAGGTGGTTCAATAGGAACATCATGTAAAAACTCATCATCAAGATCAGTGTGCACAGCGAGAATAGAATCATCAGCATGAGTAGAAGATAAGGGAGCAGCAGGCAAAGAAGAAGAAGGAAGAATGTGATCAAAAGGATCATAAGAAACAGAAGGAAAACAAGGCAAAGGAACGGATTGAGAAGAATCAGAACAAGGGGCAGAAGCAAAATTAAAAGGAAAAACAGTTTCATGGAATACAACATCCCTAGAAATGAAAATGGAATGGGACTGAAGGTCATACAACTTATAACCCTTCACATTGAAGGGATAACCAAGGAAAACACACCTCCTTGCTCTTGGAGAAAATTTTGGTCTAGAAGAGGCAATAGTGGAGGCAAAACATTCACAACCAAAAACTCTCAAATGTTCATAAGAAGGAGGATGTTTAAAAAGAAGTTCATAAGGAGTTTTATTGTGAAGTGGAGCTGATGGCAATCTATTAATCAAATATGCAGCTGTTAGAATGCAATCACCCCAGAATTTAAGAGGAACATTAGACTGAAAATGGAGAGCCCTAGCTATGGACAACAAGTGTTGATGTTTTCTTTCCACAACAGAATTTTGTTGTGGAGTATAAACACAACTATGTTGATGGACAATGCCATTAGAGTTGAAAAAATCAGGCATATTAAATTCCATAGCATTATCAGTTCTAATAGACTTAATTTTGCAACCAAATTGAGTAAGTACCATAGAATAAAATGAAGTGATGAGGGACCTAACTTCTGATTTGGATTTCATTAAGTAAACCCAAGTGGCACGGGTTGCATCATCAACCACAGTGAGAAAGTACTTAAAACCATCCAAAGTAGAAGTAGCATAAGGACCCCAAACATCCAAATGAATCAAATCAAAGGCACAAGAACTGATCTTATTATTGAATGGAAAAGGCAAACGTTTCTGTTTGGCCAAAGGACAGATATTACAAAGATCATTACAAGCCTTTTGTAAACAAGGAAGAAACTGTGCTAAAGCATGAAGTTTAACATCTGATGGGTGTCCTAGCCTTTTATGCCAAAGAGAAGAGAGATTGGTTGAAGACAAGGCAGCAGTAAAAGGATGGAAAAATGTACTTAATTTGTGGTGAACAAGAAAATCTGAGAGAGCAGTAGCAGAATGCTGATGTGAAGAATCACACTGCAATAGGTACAGTCCATCAACTGCATGTCCCACTCCAATCGTTCTCCAAGTGATAAGGTCCTGTATAAAACAATAAGAGGACAAAAGAACAAGGCAATTTGGTTGAACTTTAGTGAAAGAACTGACAGAGAAAAGATTAAATGTAAAAGAGGGAACACATAGGACATTGTGAAGAGTAAGGGAAGATGACAAAATCACAGTGCCAATATGTGTGACAGAGGCTGTTTCTCCATTAGGCAATTGAACCATGGACTGATTGATAGCAGTGATAGAAGTCAAAAGATGAGCAGAACATACTATATGGTCAGTGGCACCAGTGTCAATGACCCAAGTACTAGAATTATATGCTCTTCTATTGACAACTTGGGCAGAAAATACTGAATGTGTAAGAGCCATACCTGCCATGGAAGAAGCATTAGATGTCACCACATTAGCCATGACATTGGACCCTTGAACAGAAGTGTCTAATGGAGAACTAGGAGTCCCAATCAGAGCAAGAAGCTGTTGATATTGCTCTGGAGTGAAGACTGGTGTCATGGAGCCCGAAGCAGGCAGAAATGATAAATCTTGGGACTGTGGCTGAGACTGTGGAAAAATCACTTGATGTGCCATTGCAGTCTTGCCCTTGAACTTGTAACCAGGGGGAAATCCATGCAATTTATAGCACTTATCAATAGTATGACCAGTCTTACCACAGTGAGTACAGATAGGCCTCTCTTTTCCCTTAATTCCATTATTGCCAACATAGTTAACCCCAGAATTAACATGAAAACTCTGTGATTTAGCAGCTAAGGCAGTTGACTCTACTCTTGGATTGGAACTGTGAATAGCAGACCTCTGTGTTTCTTCTTGAATCATTAAGGAATAAACTTTGTTGAGAGAAGGAAAAGGATCCATAAGCAAGATTTGTGTTCTTACTTGTGAAAAAGAATCATTAATCCCCATCAAAAATTTCATAACAGACTGTCTAGATTGTAAATCACTAAGCCTAGTGTTCACATTACATGTGCATTTGCCACAGGTGCAAGAAGGAAAAGGGCTATTATTTTGCAATTGATCCCAAAGAACCTTTAACTGAGTGAAGAAATCAGTAATTGTAGTCTCACCTTGATGAAGATCTGCAATTTCTTTTTGAAGATTGTAAATCTTGGGACCATTCTGTTGAGCCAAACGATTCCTCAAATCATTCCAAATTCCCAACGCAGTGTCCTCATAGATGATACTAGCTTGTAGTTTGGGAGAAACTGAATTTGTCAACCAAGTTCCTACCATATTGTCACACCTAATCCAAGCTTGAACAGCTGAAGGTGTAGAAACTAACGGAGATGACAAGGTGAGAGTTCCATCGATGAATCCTAGCTTATTTTTGGTGAGCAGAGCTTTCCTCACTGCTCGTGCCCAAGCTGAGTAATTCTCACTCCCTGTCAATGGCTGAGTCACAAGCACAGTGCCTGGACTTTCTCCATGGTGCAAAAACAGGGGATCATCCATTGGAGAATCCTGAGAAGATGGAGGAGCACTTTCTCTTGCAGGAGTTGAAGAAGTAGCAGTGGAAGCCATTGATAGCAAGGACAAGCTTTGGCAAAGACGAAAGAAAAAGAATTGAAGAAGAAAATCTCGAAGAAAAAAAACTTCAGAGAGACACACCGAATCCTAGAACAGAGATTGGAAAAAAAATCTAGAACAAGCACCAAACCCTAGAACAGAGATTGGGAAAAAATCTAGAACAAGCACCAAACCCTAGAACAAAGATTGGGAAATATCTAAGAACGAAGAAAAACTGTGAGAATTCCAGTAAAGTTGCTCTGATACCATATCACAGATTAAAGAAATGAAGAAAACTGTATATTCTCATTAAAAAACAAAACAGAATACAAAAGGGATATATATACACGAAGAAGAAGCAAAAACAAACTAACCAACTCTGTCACGTGTTACATATCCTACGACTAACCTTTACACGTGTGAACTAACAAGGCCTTTACATATTAATTCAAGCTACATGTCGTTTTTACTTGTTTTATGTCTTCATTTGTGTCGTTTAGTTTCACATCTGTTCTGCAGATACCCTTGTAGCTTTGACCCTCTTCTATCAAGCTTACTTGATCTTGTTCAGACCTATTTCTTCCATTCTGATAGGTAGATTACTACAATATATGACAATGAATTGATTTTTATAATTAGTCAAGGACTCGTGGGTAAGGAATATAATGGGGGTATTATAACTTTTAAATTCATATATTATCAAGGGGGAAAAAAAGGTTTTCTAACAGCAACACAATGTAATTTTTTGTTAGTTTAAAAAGAAGAATTTTCATCTAGCTCATTTGGTTCGAGAGTTTCTCAAAAAAAAAAAAAAAAAAGAAGAAGCTAATTTGGTTCGAGAGATTTAAGTGAAATCAATAAAACAACACATAATCACAAACCAAGTCAATTATATTGTATGATGTCAAACTCTAATCCCAATTATGCCATGTTTCGCATTCTAATCTTCTCCTTAAATTGTTTGCTCATTACCTCATTTTATCTTATCCTAAGAAATTAATAGTCTGTTTGGATATCGTTTATTTTGCTGAAAACTAAAAACATTGTAGCAAATAATTTTAAAACTAGACTAAACAATGCACACATGGGTCCCAACAAGGATGGACAAATTGTTACGCAAATAAATGTTGAGACGTGCACAATGCAGAGTGGCTGAAACGTGGTATTAATACCACAAAAGTACATGTGAGTCCCACCAAGGATGGACAAACTGCGTGAATGGCTGAAATGTGCAAAGTGCCGTGGGTCCCAGTGTTCGAACGCCAAATGCAAAACGTGCAATAAACGTTATATCCAAACGCACACTAAATGGATTCCACTATCTTTCATTTTGAAAAATAAAAAAAGAAATTAAATTGATTGAAATCTTAAAAACAAGTTAAAATTCTTATGATATTTTAGATTAATGTACTTTTTTGCCTCTAACATTTGAGGTTGTTTTTATTTTGGCTCTTAATGTTTCAAAATTCTCATTTTAGTCCTTAACATTTGGTTTTATTTTCAAAATACGATTATAATAACTGCGTTTTACCATCCAATTAAGGATCTGTTTGGAAACCACTTATTATGTTGAAATTGAAAATTTTTTGCTGAAAATATGTAAAAAAAAAAAAAAAAAAAATTAAAAGCTGACTTTTGGAGCAATGGGACCTACTTTATGAGCAAAAATAAGCTAACTTTTTCTCAAATTTTAGTCGCAACCTAAGATATTACTGGATTTATTTTCAACTTAGACCTGATTTGATCCCGTATCTCATATTAAACTAAATAGAATCCACCTCAATTTACTCCCTCTTTAATCCCATGCATAGACGCAAATACTGCCAAGCAGCAAGCACCAACGATTGGTTGATTGGGTTGGACCTTGCCTTTGACTAGTGTCTTCAATCAAATAATGTGATGCATATAAAATCTAGGTGGTTCAATTTGTGGACCATTTGGTAGATTTTTCAAGCATGTGGAGAGATATCCTAAGCATGTGAAAGCCGAAGATGATGCAAGCGAGCAACCTGAAGTAATAGCCCTCTCCTCCTTGTGTTTCAATCCTAAAAGTGTTGGACCACATACATTTCAACACAATTTAAACACATGACAAGCAACAATTAAAGTACTTTTCATTAAGTTCCAGTAATGGACCGTATGTAATGTGTAAATAATGTAATTTAATCACACATTAATAAATATGCAAGTTATGTCAAAATGTGTGAACAAGTGCGTGTCCATAAAAAAAACTTAGATTAATTTGGTCCCAGCGCAACAAAGCAGCATGAATCATACAATCATATTGTGATGTATAATGCTTGCTTTAATGTCCAAAACCAGGAGAGCTTCAATTCCGTGAAATGGGGGACTTAAACTCGTACAAATTTGACCTAACAGAAGAAATATGGTACGACTTAGGATACATATAATAATTATTTATATTCTTTGAAACCGACATTACATAAAAACGAGTTGCCCACTTATCTTTTTCAAAAAAAGGCTTCCATTAGCTATCTATACTTTGGAAGCACTACTTCTCAATCACTACGCTAATCACGGAACAATGTTTGATTTCTATTTCGAATTGCCCGTTGATTTTTTTTTTTTTGACGGAATCATTGAATTATGAATCTTTTGAAATTTACAAATAGGGAATTAAACTATTGAGGGACATTGGCTCTTGCGATTAGCAAACAATATTAGTTGGACTTTTCATTTCTCTCTTTTGAAAAATCAATCCTGAACCCAAAAAACAAAAACAAAATAGAAGAAAAATTCTTACATTCTTCTTAATCTAAATTGTGCGTTAAATCCCATTAATTCCTTATAGTTAGTAAAACTAAGTTGTCATATAGGGTCCCATCAACAAAAGAAAAGAAGTTGTTATATAGTGTTCAATGGCGCCATATAGAATCAAATTATTAATTTATTAATTTAATATTTACAAAAAGCATATGCACAAATTATTTTAGTATCGGTCTTGTTATTTCCTTTCACAAAAAGGAATATGAAAACCCTTTTTATTACGTATAAACACCATATAAGTGCATCACCAATAAACTAAATAGATAAATAAATGCGAGCATATGGTAAAATTATACATAATGTCACTAGCAAACCTAGCAAACTGAATAACTAAGTTACTAAGGTGGTCATATTTCATAACCAAAGTAGTCAACATTATATTGGAAACTGTTTTAATTTTTCTATGGAACAAAATATTCGGTACCAGTTAATATCAATATATTATTTTAGGGTAATCACTATATAGAAACAACTGATATATTTCAGGGTTAGAATAACTACATGAATCCAATGTGCTCGTTTAAATAACATGTTTTATAACCATTCTTTTAATTTTTTTAATTATTTTTTTGTATATTAGCCGAAACCTTCAAAAAATCTCCAGCATAACCTATAAACATCGATATTTTATTCGGTATGTTTAAGAGTCATACTAATACTGTTTTAGTGGCTAGTATAACACATACTGCCAAAATGGTCGATATGGGTCTAGTATTGACTATTTTGATAGAAACGCAATAGCCGGATTGTAAATATTACGAAAGACCCAAAAGAAAAGAAAAAGAAATAGAAAATACAACAAACCCTCTTTTTTTCCATAAAACATGAAATCTCCTCTCAAATTTTGAGTGTAACACTTAATCTATTATGATATTATTTTATACATTTTTTTTTTTTTGATGAGAAAGAATATTATTTTATACATAGACATTTAAATATATGTGAAAATAAATAAATAAATTAGTCATATGATAACATGTATCCATATTTAAAGGGCTGTTGGTTACCCTCAAAAACTTAAGGGTTTTTTATTACGCTAGAAAACTTGGAGTTCAGACTTAAGTGTTACACTTAAACAAAAGTTCCTTGTTTTATGGGGGTCACTTTTGGATTTTATGTATTTTTCAAAAATTGAAATATAATCTTTTATTTCTTGAAAAGTTCTAATCCAAAATATTTTTACAATATTTTCATAACAAAATTTAAATAATATATAATTGGTTATTACCCACCAATAACAATGAAACACTTAAAATTTGTTATGAAATATTATGAATATATCATTAGCTTTATTTCTTTTATCTTTTTCCTTTTGGCCAGGCTCTACAAGGTAAAAGTTAAGCTAGAGAACAAGTCACACCAAATAACCCATCAATAACAATGAAACACTTAGAATTTGTTATGAAATATTACGAATATATCATTCGCTTTATTTCTTTTATCTTTTTCCTTTTGGCCGGGCTCTATAGGGAAAAAGTTAAGCTAGAGAACAAGTCGCACCAAATCAAAAGACACAAATCACAAAGTCAAAGGCTAATAAGAAAAAGAAAGAGAGACCCTTCAAATGGAATCAGGTGCCAGTGCTTGCTCCAAAAGAGAAAAAACGCCTAGAGAGATTTTTCATTTCACATCTACCTAACCTAGCTATTATCTTTTAAGAAATAACACTATCCAATGGTCCCTATGATTGAGTTCCCAAACTCTGCAACCGTATCACTGGACATGATGCACTAAGATATCTCTGTTTCCCGATATGATCTTTACCATTCCTTTGTCAATCTCTGTTGATGATGATAAACTTTTACTCTTACAAGGAGCTATAGAGAAGAAGACAAATTTTACTTTGGGCTCTTTCCTTAATACCTTTATCATTGGTTTGTGGGTCCTTTCAAAAATTTGTTAAAAAACAACCCCTAGTACTGAGTGTGAGACGACAAATCAACAAGCCTTGTTGTTGAAACTTGAAAGTTGAAACGTTTCCATCCTATTTTCCTGAATTGCTGACTGATTTGCTTGGTGCTATTGATCCAAATTCCTTTATTTATTGGGAAAAAAAGTACCAATCATCCAAAAGAAAATGTATATCATGACAACTTACATCTTAACTTTTTAATTTTTTTAGTTTAAATCTCAGATTTTTATAAAAACTACTGGCAGGAAACTTCATTAACTCACATTAGAAGCAAATGACATTGTTTTACTGCTTTGGTACTCCACTATATTCGTTCTCATTATGTTAATTGTCTATATTATCATCTCTCTTTACCATGTTCTATAATCTCTCAGAGTTATAATCATACAAACTGTCAATGACCAAATAGTGCTATTTGGATGTAATATTTGTTAATGAAAATTTGTCTCCCAATATACAGGTTACTTCATTAGATTTAGTGATTTTCAATAAATATAAATAAAGCGGTAGGTTGTCATGGATTATAATGGCTATGAAGCATTCACATTGGTGGTCGTGAAATCATTAAAAAAAAAACTATTTTTATTACCTCAATCACCAAAATGCATGCTATATTAAAAGTGCTAAAACTAAAAGAAATTTAACAACATGCTACAATGATATTACTTGTAGCATACCATTGTAGCATATTGCTACTATTATTTAATTCATTTGTTTTCATTGGTTGGAAAGGGAGAGAGAAAAGAGAGAAAATATGTGTTAAAAGCTAAATTTTTTAGTATATTTAATGTGAATGCTTTGACAAAATTAAAAAAAGTTAGTTTGTCCCAAAGGAACAAATAATAGGGTTTTTTTTTTTTTTTTTTAACAAAATAATTTTCTTTAAGCTTTCATTCTTAGCAGTTTTGCACTACACACCCACCTTTCTTTAATATATTTTGCTCATGGATCTCATCCATGTAAGTCTTTTTTCTTTTCTTTTTTTAATAAATTTTTTTGAGATTGTGGCCATCGCAAAATGTTGGGGATAAGAATTACACATGCCCCTGCATAAGGACCTAAGGTTGTTGTTGTGGGTTCTAAGATAAAGTCTAGGTTTAGAAGATTTTGCTGGCCTAAACTCGTTGAAAGACTTGCATATTAAAGTCACCGAATTAATTACTATGTTGTCTACAGTTCTACACCTAAATGCTGAAAATAAAAGGCAATTGATGTGATCACAAATAAAAGCGGAGAGAATTTAGGATCGAATTCAACTTTGGATAACTTTAGACTTATCTAAAGACTAAACCTACTCGTTAGGTATGCTAGAGGCCAAAAGAGAAGGAGGAAAGAAAAAAACAGAAAAAATATAATACCTATGTGGTTTCCCACCAATGGGTTTAGGTGCCTAGAGATTTTTGGTCAATGTTAGTGTGCCATTAGAATTTGGAGCACAATTTTTGTAAGGAGTTTGGTTATAACTTATGCATTATCTAATTACTTTGGGAGTCAAAGTACTTCTTGAGATGGGATTAAGGTTATGTTTAATGGATCTACATAGACATCAATAGCTTGACATTCTTTGAGGGCATTGAGATTTCCACTATTTGTTTATTCCGAAGAGATGAGAGGTTGGAGGGAAGGGTTGATTTACAATTTGAATTAACTATTATTATTTGGCTTTGAACCCTATGTTTAGATGGAAGTAGATAAAAGGATTAAGGTGAAGAAAACGACTGAAATATAATAAAAGGTTAGTTCTTTACTAATCTAGCCACTTACCTCTATTCTCCTCCTTAATTCTCTCAAACACACTAGAAGTCATTTTTAAGATAATAGGGCTTACTTCAAAATCAATTTAGAAGATTTTCTTCAACTTCAATGCGAAGATTCAAAGATTATCAAAACGTGTTTTTTAATAGTGTAAAATCACTATTAAATTGAGTCAAATGACGTATTTTTTAGTGACTAAATAATGGATCATTTCAATAAAAAGTTCAAATGAATTTCAAATGTCTTTTGTTAATTTGGAAGAAAATTTTATTCATTTGCTTTAAATATTTTATTTGACTATAAAAAACTTTATCAGTTGAACTAATTAAAACTCATGATCACTTCCTTCTTGGTGTATAAGTTTGCTCCTTTTGGTTAGGCTTGTTCCCTGTTATTGGGTTTGTACGCATGAAAGGCCGAAACCACATTTGGAAATGCACAAGCCCATTTGGTGGGCCTTAGAACATCCTAAACCAGCAAATAGACAAACCCACAAATCATTTTTTTATGCAAATATCTTTCGAAGTAGAGCTTATCACCATAACTTAAGGTTGGGCTGCCATCTTTTTTCTTTTCACTACTATTGAGAAGTGAGGACAGTATGGCTATCTTCTGGGTCCTGAGAATTGTGGCCCAACTAAAGCAAGGACCATTAGGAGAGGAGGTTCTTCATACTATCATGGGCGGCCTTGGTTTGGACTTGGGCTTGGCTCACTCATGATCAGGCCCAATAAAATCTAAGTTTTTATTCTCTAGTGTTTAGGAATTCTTTTTTTTTTTTTTTTTGAGAAACTTTTTTCTTCAACTTATGACATTCGCTTTAAATGGTAGCTCTTTATAATCAAATTAAGACACTAATAAGTTTTTGGTTATAGGAACTCCTGATAAACCTTTTTTTTTTGTTGGAATGTAAACTAAGTCTTGACAAACCTTTTGGGTTTTGAGTCTTTTGACATTGTAGTGGACATAAATCAAAATTTGCCTTCATATAGCTGATAGTGAAGTTGTGATGTATTGTTCATATCACATTGGCTACAAGTTAAATTGCTTATTAGGGCTTACAGCTTTGTTTTAAAGGCTAGCAAGTAGCAAACTCCAAAATATTTACAGTATTTACTGACATTGAACTCTGAACTCTCAGACTTTCCATACATTACAATCCACAATCTTATTAATTGGGGTTGGTACTTGGGTAGTTGGGTTGATTTATAAAAATGTTTTGGATTGGATTGGACATTTTGCATTATGAAAATGAGAGGTGTAACATCCATAACATTTTCACAACAAATCATAGGTGTAAAGTTGTTATTGGTTCGAATTTGAATTCAAAACTTAAATTACTTTTTTATCTATCCGTAACAATCAATAACAACCTACCATTTAAAATTTGTTGTAAAAATATTATGGACATAATATTTCTCTTATAAAAACGTGGAATTGGTTTGAAAACTTGAAATCATACCTAACTCAATCTGTGCATACCCCACATAAGATATATAGACATCCTGTGTGTACTATGTACTTCAAATTAATTAAGGGATTTTTTTTTTTTTTTTAAGTTACTCACTAACAAAAAGAAAAAGAAAAAGGAGGAAGGATCTCTAACAATTAGTAAATTACTTAAATAGGTTTTTTTTTTTAATAAAAAAATTGTAAAAATGATAATAAATATAATATATTCAACTTTAAGTTTTAATCTCAACAAATTGGGATCTACATTTTTCTTTTTCTTATTCTTCTTTATTTTATTTTGTATTCTATCATAATATATACTGTAATATCTTAACCTCCATAACCTTTTATTTGTTTGTATCTCTATTAACTACTCTTCCTTTTCTATATTTTTAGCTGTCTCATTACATGTCCTACTATTTCAATTCTACTGTGGTATCAATTCAAAACCTTAGAAACAAACATCAATTCATTTTTTGTTTAATGAATAAAATAACACCATCAAAAGACCTTTTTTTTTTTTTTTTTAAAGAAAGTAAAAAATCTCGGAAAAAATCTTTTAGTACTACCGAATAATTTTGGTGGGTCATCAACATTGTAAAATGAGAACGACGCGCGACAAGATTTTAGAAGAGGACCTGTTGACTTTATTTACAACTGCAATTCTTTGTTAGGTGTGTTACTGTTCAAGTGGAGATCAGATTTTCCAATTTGTGCAAAGTATGCAAAGTTATGTTTTATATAACTTTAACCTAAAAAAATACAAAAAAACAAAACTCTAACCTCTTTTAATATTCATCACTTAAGTAGTGAAAAATATTATGTCAGGTTTATATATGATGTCTCAACAATCAACATTTCAACGTATTATTTCACTCATTGCCTATAAGACAAGCAAAATATCCATAAACTCATAATGTGATTGATTGAAGTTGGAACTTTCAGATTTACGTCATGGCCGTTCTCAATGACATTCGCTATAATGTCATTTGACATGGTCAAAAGCGAATTGGTGAATGGTGAATCGGGTTATATGAGATGATGAACCAGTCCACAAGGACCACAACAACAATACCAACACCGACGTACAAAACGTACTAGTATCAGTGAACATCATATAATTCTTATCAATTGTCCCTACAAATCGAGTGCCAGTTGGCAAAGGGACTCCGCATATTTTGTCCGCTACAGAAGTGATAAAATGTCAGGTTGAATGCAAGATTTAAACTCTCTGTTAATTAGCAATTACATGTTTTTTTAACCTCAAATTCGTTTATAGGTATTTACAACTCACAGTGATACAGGAAGTGAATTCACAGTCTTACCATCCATTCACCTCTATTATTGAACAATGAGTTTCTTCTTGGTAAAAAAACCATAGACACGACAAAGAAAGCATATCAAGTTTTACAAAATTGAATTGAACTTGACCTGTAAGTCAAAGATTTGGACTCAAATCTACCCAATGAAAGTCGCATTCTTATGTATTGCTGGACTGATCTGGGCTACACACAGCCCAGTAATGAAAAATTATATTGCTTGGACTTGGTAGATGGTAGTTGGTATGATTTAGTGAAGTGGGGAAAAGAAAAAAATGTAATATATAGGATATATAGCCAATGGAGAAGGTCTTTTCCACATTCATATTAGATTGCTACCCCTTGTCTTATTCTATAACCCCATTGGCCATTGTCTACACAGTATTTGGTTAGGTTTATAATAGTTTAGGTACACTGGTACAGTTTTCAAAATTTAGAGCCTGTTTGGGTAAGGATTTTTCATCACTCAATTTCCGTCACTCAATTTCCATCACTCATCACTCATCACTCATTTTTTCACACTCATTTGGCAACATCACTTTTATTTTCATCACTCAATTTTTTCACACTATTCATGGGTCCCACACCTGTCAGCCAGTACAGTTTTTTTTTAAATTTTTTTTTAATTTTTTAGTACCCAACTCACCGAAGCTAATATATATATATATATATATATATATATATATATATATAAAAGAAAAAAAAAAGAAAAAAACCAAACCGAACAGCCAACCCAGGAAAAGAAAAAGAAAAAGAAAAAAAAAAAAAAGAACAACGCCAACCCAGAGAAATAAAAAAAAAAAAAAAAAAAAAAACCGAACAGCCAACCCAGGAAAAGAAAAAGAAAAAGGGAAAAAAAAAAAGAACAACGCCAACCCAGAAAAAAAAAAAAAAAAAAAAAAACTGAACGGCCAACCCAGGAAAAGAAAAAAAAAAAAAAAAAAAACCAACGCCAACCCAGAAAAAAAAAAAAAAAAAAAAAAAAACTGAACGGCCAACCCAGGAAAAAAAAAAAAAAAAAAGAAAAAAAAGAAAAAAAAAAGCCAACGCCAACCCAAAAAAAAAAAAAAAAAAGAAGTCAAAAGGTGGTCAAAAGTTGCGGCTGTGGGTCCCTCATGTGTGTTTATTTACAAAAATGCCATTGAGTTATGAGTTATGGAAACTGAAAACAGCCTTTTGTTGTTTTCAGTTTCCATAACTCATAACTCAAAAATCAGAGAATTGAGTGATGGAAACAGAGTTATGGAAACAGAGTTATCGTTTGGCCAAACAACCTTTTTACTATGGGTCCCACCATTTTTGAGTTATGAGTTATGGAAACAGAGAATTGAGTTATCAAAAAACTCAATCCAAACAGCCTCTAAACATTTAGATAAGAACCTAAGGAATCACCATTTTTTTTTTTTTTAATAATTTATGCTGTAGTTTGATTCAATTTCAATTAATCAGTAAAAAGCTAACCCGGGATGCTTCTTAATGAGGGCATATTGGGACAGCTAGTCTCTAGTGGAATACACCTTGAGCTTGCATATATGGGAACCAGCTCAGCTGATGAAGTGAGTCAAAGGGAAAAGAAATTGACATATCTGTTCTGTATGCATGAATGCGATTGGGGTCGTTTCTGGTGACAAATAGTCAAATATGAAAGCTTTATTTCCAGCCAATGTCTGAGCTGGCCCTCTCTTTCTCTCTCTTTTCTAGTAGCTTCTTTCATCTTTCAAGCAACTCGAATCCAATAGATTTTTATGACATGGACACACATGCGGTCCAATGCCAAAACTAACACGTTTTGTGAAAGGTAGTCACTAAACGGGGATCGTTTTTACTTCTTTGTGGCAATTATTACATGCAACTGGCATCCATGGACCATGCATGGCCACCCAATTTAGCAAACCTGGGGTCTGTGGGTCATGACAGTTGGGTTTATCCGAGTTCAATTCAACAATTGAATTAGTCTTAATTTTCAGTTAGGTTTTGATAGCCCATGACTAAGTTTGTAATACTGTATAAAACCATCATTTGAAAGAAGATTTTATTTACTACGGTGGGGTGTAATTTGGTGATAGGAGTTCTCGTATCACTTTACATAATATTTAACAGAAGTTGAGTGATTCGAGTAGTAGTACTTTAATAAATGTATTGTGCTTATGATAATAGACTCATTAAAGTTCCACTAGTACACGTAGTGTGGGTTTGGATACACGTCTAGCGTTTGGCGTTTTGAGTTTTGCGTTTTCCCTTCTTTTTTTTTTTTTTTGGCACGCATTTCAGGAGACAAACGGCTACTGTTCATGGACAGTAGTCGCACTATTTGACTTTTCAACCCCTTTTCAGCACATCAGTGGTCCCGTGAACAGTGTACGGAACCCATAAATCTCACTTTTCAGCAACTTTTTCATTAAAAATGGGTCTCACAGTACTATTCACATATTTAAAAATTATTTTGCTACAATGTTTTCAGTTTTCAGTTTCAGCAAAATAAGTTTTATCCAAACGGACCAGTAATATTACACATTTCCATCACATGTCATGGGATGATTAGATGATGACTGATATCAATAATTCATTTTTTGGAGACCCTAAAACTTTGGGGGCTTGGAATTCGGGCTCAAGTGTTGTTTACTTTTGAGTACACGTGATGAAGGGTTCTCAAAAAGGAAAAATAATGGTCTCATGAAGAGTTGGCATACTAGTTGTAAAACTATATATGGTCTCAATATATAAGAGTTAATTACTCTGTCTGGATATACCTAGATCTTTGTAAATCGTGCCCTACGATGATTCTATGTAAATTATGAATAAGCTACATGGTTCTCACACAAGTTCTAAGCAAGTTCCTAGCCTTGCTTATGGGCAAGACATAGTTGACTGATTGATTTTTCTAACTATTTTATTTTTGGGTCGGAAGACGTAAGCTAATTGAGTTGAGCATGCTGTGTTTTTTACTTAAGAGAATGTTCATATAGTAAGCATGCATGTACACGAGGTTGCAGCTTTTATCAAAAGTCAATATGAGCAAAGGGAAAAAAATGGTATATTAAAAATGAGTTGACCTATGGAAAGGAATGGTAGTATCTGGCCCTTGCTCTTCCTGGCTACTAATTGAGTTTGTAGATGGAATAATATATTGAGTAAAATTAATGCATCCACCAAGAGCAATTAGGTTTTGCTCTTCTAGGCTAGCAATTGAGTCTTTTTTTTTTTTTTTTGGTAGGGGGGGCCAAAGGTTAATAAGAGATTCTAGTTCATAGTGCCACTAACAAACTAGGAATTGAGTTTATTGATACTAAATAGAGTAAAACACTAAAATGCATCTAATTCATTGTGGTTTAATAAAGTTTTGTGGAAACATCTTGAATTTTTAATTAGTTTTAATCACACCCTAAAATGCCATTAGTATCTAATTATTCTAATTTATTATTTCCACCCACTTGGATTGTGATAGTGAGAGTGATTGGTTACTTTTGTTTCTAGGAAACAAATTAACTAAAAATAGTTGAAAGTAATTTATTAGAATAATTGAATAACTGAAAATATGTATGATTGGAAAGAGTATGTATATATATCATGTTGTAGGTTAATATAAAGTTGTATAAAAAATTCAAAATGACGAGAAATTATTCTATGTTCTTAATGGACTACGTTAGCACAGCGGAGTGATCCACCCACCCAACAAATAAATGCCATGTGCCATCATAAGTTGAATAAGATCCTAGTTAGACATTCAAAAAACCAACCCCGGATTTTTTTCTTTATTTTTTATACATCATGATCAATCTGATGCTAAGGTTAAAACTCTATATATTTTTTGACTTCCTTGTTCAGCCAACATAAAAGTTTCCATCTTCGGAGGAATTCACAAATCCCATGGCAACCATTCAATTTATAGGGAGAGTGAGTGTGTTTACATTGGATGCATGAGAAACCTTCTCATACACACTATTGTATTGATTGAATTAATTGTCTCATTTTAGAGACTTTTTTCTGTATAAAAATATATTCAATGAAAGAAAAAGAAAAAAACCTCGTTAAAGTTTAATTTGTACTAAGCAACCTCCTTAAGGACGGTTCAAAATATATAATCAACATGTTTAACCCATAATAATTATATTATGCTTGTTTTCTCAACAAAAAAAAATATATATATATATATATATATATATATATATTATGCCATATCATCGATTACTTGTACGCATTCATCTACGATATTACCCATTTTAGTTAAATTGATTAATTTCTTCCTTTTAATGAAAAATATGAAAAATAAAATATTATATTTTAGTTTCTTTGTAATTAAATAAGTGATAGGCAGAAGAGATATATCAAATGTTAAAGTATTTTTCAATTAATTAAGAGTAGATGTTTTTTTTTTCCTTAAGTGCTTACGACAAGTGAAGAGATGGAATTCGAAAACCAAGCCATCCTTTATGAAACCGTGTCATAAGATACTTTTTTCTTAGACCGAAAACAAACCGTGCACTCAATGAGAACTATGGTTTGCTTTTCTAAAAAGAAAAAGAAAAACTCCAAATCCAAATAATCAAAAGCAAGATAACAAATAAATATCATGTACTATACTAAAAATTGACCAATCACACTTGAGAGGAGATTTGATTGCAGGAATGACATCTCATAAACTATTCTAGAAATTGACCAATCACACTCAAGAGAAAATTTGATTGTAAGAATGACGTTACGAGAAAATTAAGAATTACCAGCTACATTTTAAAGAAATCATATATTTTACCCACCCAAAAAAAAAAAAAAAAGATTTTGGGGACATTTTACACTTATTTTCTCTCTTCATTTTTTATAGTATATTCTCAATAAAATAAGTAATCAACAAAACACATCCACAATTCCTCAAAAAAAAAAAAAAAAAAACACATCCATACCCTTATAAGTTTTGTAATTTTCATCTTTAATTTTATGTGTAAAACTTAAATTCAAACACAAATAATACCAGGGCATCATTTAGATTGGAAGTTGGAACTATTTAGTATGTAAGTACTTATAATAATCTAAAAAAAAACAAATAATATTATTTATTAAAGATAATTAATTAAAGTAGGAAATAATCTACTCTTCCTCACTTTTTATTTTTTAAACCCTAAGACAGGTCACGTGAGCGGCACATTTTAGTCGGCAGAAGACGGGGCCAACCATCCCCTGTTTCATTTAATGTAATGTAAGTGCCACTGCAGCACTGCTAGCCCTGCTTTTCGTACTCCTAGGTAAATTCCAGAATCCACACTATTCTTAAATCTAAAGCTATCGATTACCAACACACAAAACAAACTGCTGTGCTGAGGGAACTTTTTTTTTTGGGGAATCTACTTTACATTGAACCCATCTAGATTGTGTCATGCGTTTATCATTGAACCAGTGTCAAGTCCAGTGCAACTGGACATTAGCTCTGCTTCAAGTCCGTCTATATATCCCAATTTCCAACTCAACATAGTATTTTTTATAGTGCTCATTTTAACGAGTCTTTTGGCTGAATATTGCTAAATTTGAAGTTAATTTGTGTTATAGATACTGTTTCAACTTATTTAGGAATCTGAGGAAAGAGAGTGAATTTCGGCAATACCATTGCCGAAATTCAACAAAAGTAGGAGAGAGAAATTTTTGATTTTCGGCAACACCATCACCGAAATAGGAGGGAAATTTTTTTATTTTTTTTCCCTCCTGTTTCGGCAATGCCATTGCCACATTTCACTCTTTTTTTTTTTTTTTTTTTTTAAGAAATGATATGTGCACACAATTTTTACAACATTTTTACAACAAATCACAGGTAATTAGTTATTATTAGTTAAAATTTGAATTTAACACTGAGATTACTTTTTTAATCCAACAAATATAACTTGCCACTTAAAATTTGTTGTAAAAATATTGTAAAATTTTCCCTCCTATTTCGGCAATGCCATTGCCACATTTCACTTTTTTTTTTTTTTTTTTTTTTTAAGAAATGATATGTGCACACAATTTTTACAATATTTTTACAACAAATTTTAAGTGGCAGGTTATATTTGTTGGATTAAAAAAGTAATCTCAGTGTTAAATTCAAATTTTAACTAATAATAACTAATTACCTGTGATTTGTTGTAAAAATGTTGTAAAAATATTGTAAAAATTGTGTGCACATATCATTTCTTAAAAAAAAAAAAAAAAAAAAAAAAGAGTGAAATGTGGCAATGGCATTGCCGAAATAGGAGGGAAAAAATATAAAAAATTTTCCCTCCTATTTCAGTGATGGTGTTGCCGAAAATCAAAAATTTCTCTCTCCTACTTTTGTTGAATTTCGGCAATGGTATTGCCGAAATTCACTCTCTTTCCTCAGATTCCTAAATAAGTTGACACAGTACGTATAACACAAATTAACTTCAAATTTAGCAATATTCAGCCAAAAGACTCCATTTTAACCATGTGAGAAATCAAAAGATAAATGTTAAATGATTGTTTTCCCTTTACTTTTCAGATCACTTTTATTAATACCGATCACAATACTATAACAACAACAATGATAAACCTTAATTTCAAACTTGGAGTCGATTATGGATTTTCAATAGATTAACTAGTGTCGGCTACATATATTATTTCCTTTCGTTATATTCTATCTGAAATCATACTCTCTATTATTTTCTTAAATTATATAAGTCAATTTTTATTACTTATACTAATGTTATTCTGAATCTTTTTTTTATTTTTTTTCTCTTAAATTGAAGCAACTCACTCTTTTTACCAGTGCATTAATCGTTTTCTTCTGAAAATGATTCCATTCATAATAGAGTCACTGATTGATCATCAACCTATCACAACACTCCTCTTTTTCTTGAGTTTAGGATCGGCTGTGAACAAATATATGACACTAAACACTGACACATAAAGCTGAATACTAATCACAACATATAACTTTATTATTATTGTTATTACTTTTTTATAGATATAATAGAACCTCAATTTATACTGTTTTTTTTATAATGATTTTTTAAATCATTAAATTAAGATATTAATTAATTTTTTATATGGGCAAAATTCAAAACTCAAATCTCTTATTTGACGATAAAATATTCACAAACGAAACCCATCACAATATGTAACTTCATTGATTAAAAAAAAAATTATACAAATTTCGTATACATAAACTCTTTGAAATCGAAATAGTCCAAAGCCATCGCTATCGATTATATTGCTAGAGATCATCAAAAGATTGCGTAGCTTTATGAATTATGATCATGGCAGATGGCATATACATGTGTTGTCAGCCAGATTGAAGAAGCTTTTACAGTTGGGGCTTCTTTATAATGGAACCCACTCAACATTGGAATAGTGGCCACTGCTAAAAGATGCCTTGGTGCTGCGCAAAGCGCTATAATGAAGCTCATCTCTCTTTATATCTGTTTTAGTTTTACTAAATAGCTAGAATGCTTTGGAAACCGTTGAAGCAAAGGAAATGTTTGCTACTATGCAAGCTTGATACGTGAAAAAATTATGATGGATCATCGGGTTTATTCTTAGAGTATACACCAAAAAATAGAAAAAATAATTAAATATATGATTGAAGTACTTTTTATAATTTTTTATATATAGAAATGATTAATATACATAATCTTTTAATAATATATGACAAAATAGATTAAAGTATCTTAATATACCCAATCCATTAGTTTGGATCGAGTGTAAGCTTTTACGTTTATGGATTTCGTTTTCTTTTTTTAAATTACTTAGCTAAAAAAAAACAACATTAAAATGGATCTCATATATATTATTAAAAATTTTGTAAGTTCCAGTTAACTCAACTAGTAAAATTTTTAATAGTTGTATAAGAAATCTATGGTTTAATTTCCGCTTACACCAAAAACTAATTGGTGTTTTGGTCTGATAATAAAAAACTATCATCAGGAGCGAACACTATAAATTGAAATTCTCTCAAAAAAAATGCTCAACTAACTTATTTTATTTTATTTTCTATTTTAGTGGGTTTCAGTTAGTTTAACTGGTAAAGTTTCTTACGGTTGAATAAAAGATCTGGATTCAATCTTTGTCTACAATAAAAACAAATTGGTGTCTTAGTCTGATGATAAAAAACTATCATCGAGAACGGTTACTTTTTTTTTTTTTTTAAATAACACACATAAAAAAGAGAGAAAGAAATATTAACACAAAAACACACTGCACTTTCACTTAAAAGTTAAGGTAACTTTTAAGGGAGAAAAAAAAGTTTATGAGTGTATAAATTATTCTAGAAGCGTTTTTCTTGTTGCCTAAAAATTATCTTAAAAATAGAATACTCCTATAATACGAGTTCAGACTTTAGACTGATCCTTATGCCTTTCATCGTTATCCTCTCCTACTTCAAGTTTTTTTACGAAAAACGCAAAACATATGGAAACTTCACGTAACCTTCAGAAGCAAGGAAAGACAAATTTAAGCTTCACGTAACGGCCTTGGTAATTAATAAGTCCCGTAAAATTAGTATAACGCATTGTGTGGAGTAATTAAGTAGGTCCAGTCAACGAGTGACACGTCAGCACACCCAAAAAAAAAAGTCCACTGCATTCACTGGACTGGAGGGAAAGGAAGTACTTTAAAGCTAGAAGTCTCCTCCACCAGCCGTGACCCCATCAAAACGTAGAGGGACACATACTTGATACTTATTATCCTAACAACTTGCTTAGATGTCAATAAGTGATGGGAGAGTTTAAAGTGCTAAATAATTGTATAAATGTTGTATTTCAATTATTAATTTGACGATCAAGCAAGTTATGATAAAATGCACACGTAAATAATAAAACTTTTCATCACCTATTTAGTTGGCTCGTACTTATATTTCAAAATCTCCTATCTAATGTTTTCTTAGAAGGTACAAGTTTGGTGGGTATATCTATTTTTCTAGATTCTTATTTTCTAATTTTTTTAAAGTGAAGTTGTTTGAAAATAATCATACCTAAAAAAAAATGAAGTTTAAAATAGTTACTTTGAAAAAAATACAGATCAAAATTGTTTTGTCAAATATGAAACATTAAGTTAAGGTACATTCTTAATACTTCATTAAATGATGTTTTTATACAATTTTCAAAAAATTAAAGTTAACATGCGCACAAATACTAAGACATTCTATAACGACTATAAATTTATGTGGGTAAATGATTAACAAGCTATTATTATTATTTTTTCAAAATAAGAAAAATTAACAAATATTTTAAAGACATTAGTTTAAAAAATATTGTTAAAAACTTTTTATAGAAAAAAAAAAAAACAACTGATTTTTTAAATAAATTTTTATATCTTTCATAAAAATTGTATAAAAAATTATCTTAAATGCTCGATTAACAAAAATTATCTAAGAACACCAATCAACAAAAAAAAACTTAAAATATTATACATTACATTACAACTTAATTGAATAATTTATTATTTGTGTCCCTTGGGCACTCCTTACCAAGACCCACCTCCAAAACCAAATGCACCTCGTAGCTTTCTTTATGAAAGCCAAATTGACATACTGTAATTTGCTAGTTGATATCTTGTTTATTTAACTTTCATGGTACACTTTGCAAACATTTTCACCTACCCCTAGCTTTTTATTTTATTTTTTTATTCACTATAAATACTCCACGTCTCCACCAACTCACACACACACATACCCTTTGCCTTTGAGGCCAAACTGAGTACATTACATTTGTTTCCCCACATCTTTTCTCTACATTTTCTGAGACACAGTCAAGAAAAAAAAATGAAGCTCGCCTTTGCAACTTTCCTGCTTGTTTGTCTTGTCCTCAGCTCATCTTTCTTTGAGGCCACAATGGCTGGTTCAAGTAAGATATCATATACTTCTACAAACGTAAACAATCTCTTTCTTTTTTTGAAAACTTCTGTCTTATAAAAGTTAAAATCTTGCTGGATTTACTTTGATATTTTGTGGTGGAATGGTTTAATTGTCACGGTACATTAAGATTCAGTCTTGTATCGCTTTGATTTATCCACAAAAAAAAAAAAAAAAATGCTAATCAGTTTGTGTTTTAAACAAAATATAGGCTTCTGTGACTCAAAGTGCCAGGTGAGGTGCTCAAAGGCGGGAGTACAGGACCGGTGCTTGAAGTACTGCGGTATTTGCTGTGA
Source organism: Quercus tomentella (assembly GCA_028535165.1). Lineage (NCBI taxonomy): Eukaryota > Viridiplantae > Streptophyta > Magnoliopsida > Fagales > Fagaceae > Quercus > Quercus tomentella. Next base: position 3,234,787 of record JAPQVY010000155.1, on the reverse strand, counting down.
GAAGTGTCAGTGTGTGCCATCTGGGACTTATGGGAACAAGGACGAGTGCCCTTGCTACAGGGACCTCAAGAACTCCAAGGGCAAGAGCAAGTGCCCTTGATCATTTCTTGGTTGGGATTCTGAGTCAAGGACCCTTATATTCATAGAGTTGTATTTATTAAAAAAAAAAAGGATATATATTAATAGATTAGGCCATATAGAAGATGGAATATCAAAGGAATAAATGGGGGTCCTTCATTTGTTTGGTTGTTAATGTGATAGTGTCTGTCATTAAAATTTGTTTATGTGTGTATTGGATTCTGTCTATTGTAGTTTCTCATTTGCAATATATATAATAATAAATTATTTAATTGTGTTTTACCAAAAAATATTAATTGCGGAGAAGTTGATGATATCTTACTTAATTGTGTTTATGAAAGCATTTATGATCTGTAACTATCCCTTGATTGGAGATCAGTTCAGCCATGCATATTATATAATGAGCAATGAAAGTTACACACTTTTTAAAGAAAAATGTGCAACGAATGTCCTTAGAGTATTGGTTAATAATCCATTTAAAGAAAATTTTTATAGAAAAAAAAAATTAATGTTTTGACAATTTTTTTCATTTTCCATAAAAATTGTGTTAAAACTTTTCTAAAATAAATTATTAACCAATGCCCTTAGGGCACTCGTTATGTGTTTATTGGATTCTGTCTATTGTAGTTTCTCATTTGCAATTAATATATATAATAATAAATTATTTAATTGTGTTTTACCAAAAAATATTAATTGCGGAGAAGTTGATGATATCTTACTTAATTGTGTTTATGAAAGCATTTATGATCTGTAACTATCCCTTGATTGGAGATCAGTTCAGCCATGCATATCATATAATGAGCAATGAAAGTTACACACTTTTTTAAAAAAAGTGTGCAACGAATGCCCTTAGGATATTAGTTAATAATCCATTTAAAGAAAATTTTTATGGAAAAAGCAAAAAAAAAAATTAATGTTTTGACAATTTTTTTTCATTTTCCATAAAAGTGGTGTTAAAACTTTTCTAAAATAAATTGTTAACCAATGCCTTAAGGGCACTCGTTAGTATGACTCTTTATTAATTATTACACACTCATTGTATATATATTATCATATAACGGAAATCGTGTTTTAAAAATATAATTTTAAAAAAAAATTGCATGCAAAATGTGAAATAATGAGTATATGCCAATAGAGAGTATGTACAAAACGTGAAATAGTAAGGTTACGTTTGGTAATTGTAGGGTCACGATTTTCAGCCTAAGCCCAAAATGTGTGGGATACTGGCCCAGTGAACCCAGTACAATAAATTTGTAGAGAGTGGGTAGAAGAACTAGGCTTTAGTGAATGGGATAGCAGTTATAATGAGTTTCCAAGACAATCAAACAGAAACGAACCAAGTTTGTACAAGAAAGTTTGTCCTCGGCATAATCCGAGGAGCTCTGTTCTAGTATATATTGGATGATAATGGTTATAGAAGTTGTTGAGATTGCTATAGTGCTTTCTCTTTTCCTTTTTTCCCCCACCCCCCCTCTCTAGGGTCTCTACTCTTATTTATACTACATATCTTCCTTCATCTCTACCCTACACGTGGATAGTTGATGGTTTATGCTGATACTTGTCCCATCAGCCCCCTCTAGAGGTCTTCTGGGGTGGTTGTAAGGCTGCAATAATACTGTACAGAGGTCATTTCCTCATTAATGCGGCCAGGGAGTTAGCTACGGTGCATTCAATGCAGAGGTGATAGTTTCTCCTTGAACTGCTCCTACACCATGCTCCCATGGGTGTCCTAATGTACTTGTCCCTTTTTTGGGGGCATTCTAGGAGGCTGCCTTTGACAGCGTGCCGTTCTTTCCATCTAGGATCTGGAATGCCGAGGACAGGATCGTCCTCGGCAACGTTTCTAGGCCATTTGGGCTTTCTTTGCTCGTCCTTGGCCACCTCTTCCTCCTCGGCGTGGGCTTTGGGCTTAGTATAAAGTGGGCCGGGGTTGTCAAATTCTTTGGCCCCACAGTAATAGTTTTTGTTTTTTATTTTCAAAAACTTGCTTTTAGGAATATAAAGAAAAAACAATTTTCTTATATGAAAATGAAAGTTACACACTTTTTAAAGAAAAGTGTGCTACGAATGCCCTTAGGGCATTGGTTAATAATCCATTTAAAGAAAATTTTTATGGAAAAAAAAAATTAATGTTTTGACAGTTTTTTTCATTTTCCATAAAAGTGGTGTTAAAATTTTTCTAAAATAAATTGTTAACTAATGCCCTAAGGGCACTCGTTAGTATGACCCTTTATTAATTATTACACATTCACTGTATATACATTATCATATAACGGAAATCATGTTTTAAAGATATAATTTTAAAAAAAATTGCGTGCAAAATGTGAAATAATGAGTATATGCCAATAGAGAGTATGTACAAAACGTGAAATAGTAAGGTTGTGTTTGGTAACAGTTTTTGTTTTTTATTTTCAAAAACTTGTTTTTAGGAATATAAAGAAAAAACAATTTTCTTATATTTTTGAAATAAAAAACATGTTTGGTTAGTTGAAATTAAAAAAAAAAAATAGTTTTTTGAAGAAAAAAATGGAAAATACTAAAATATGTTGTTACTAGAATTTGAACTTTAATGTTAACTCATTAAATGAGACAGATTCATTAAATTAAATACGTATTTTCATTCACTTTTAAAAATTAGAAACTGAAAACAACTTTTTGCATGCTTTCAGTTTCCTTTACAAATTGAGTTTTGAGAACAGTTTTTGTTTTTTGTCCATTTTGGGTTGCCAGACAAGTTTTTTTGTTTCAAAAATAGAAAATTGTTTTTGAAAACAGAAAATAAGAAGAAAAAGCAGTTACCAAACATACCCTAAGATTTTTTTGTCCAATAATACATTTTTTGAAACCAAAGGATCGTTTTTACTTATTTGTAGCAATTATTACATGAAATTGGCATCCATGGTCCATGCATGGCCACCCAATTTAGCAAACTTGGGGTCGGTGGGTCATGACAGTTGGGTTATCCGAGTTCAGATCAACAAATGAACTAGTCTTTATTTGCAATTAGGTTTTGTATAGCCCACTACTAAGTTTATAGTACTGTATAAAACCATCATTTGAACGAAGATTCTATTTACTATGGTGGGGTGTAATTTGGTGGTAAGAGTTCTTATATCGCTTTACATGATATTTGACAAGAGTTAAATGATTCGAGTAGTAGTGCTTTAACAAATGTGTTGTGCTCATGGTAATAAACTCCTCAAAATCTCAGTAATACACATAATATTACACATTACTATCACGTTACATGGGATCGATGATTAGGTGATGACTGTTATCAAAGGTTCTTTTTTGGGGACCCTAAAACTTGGGAGCTTGGAATTTGGGCTCAAGTGTTGTTTACTTTAATTTGAGCACAGTTGATGAAGGGTTCTCAAAAAGGAAAAATAATTGTCTGATGAAGAGTTGGCATACATGTTGTAAAACTATATATGGTCTCAATATATAAGAGTTAATTACTCTGTCTGGATATACCTAGATCTTTGTAAATCGTGCCCTACGATGCTTCTTATAAGTAAATTATGAATAAGCTTCATAGTTCTCACACAAGTTCTGAGCAAGTTCCTAGCCTTGCTTATGGGCAAGTCAAAGTCGACTGATTGATTTTTCTAACTATTTTATTTTTTGGTCGGAAGACGTAAGCTAATTGAGTTGAGCATGCTGTTTTTTTACTTAAGAGAATGTTCATATAGTAAGCATGCATGTACACGAGGTTGAATCTTTTCTTAAAAGTCGATATGAGCAAAGGGAAAAAGAATGCATCTAATTTAGTTTATGCCTTTCATCGTTATCCTCTCCTACTTCAAATTTTTTTACGAAAAACGTAAAACATATGGAAACTTCACGTAACCTTAAAAAGCAGGAAAAGACAAATTTAAGCTTCACGAAACGGCCTTGGTAATTAATGAAAGTCCCGTAAAACTAGTATAACGCATTGTATGGAGTAATTAAGTAGGTCCAGTCAACCTGCATTTACTGGTCTGGAAGGAAAGGAAGTACTTTAAAGCTAGAAGTCTCCTCCACCAGCCGTGCCTCATCAAAACGTAGAGGGACTCATACTTGATGCATATCCTAACAACTTGCTTGGATGTCGATAAGTGATTGGAGAGTTTTAAGTGCTAAATTATTGTATAAATGTTGTAATTCGATTATTAATTTGACAATCAAGCAAGTTATGACAAAATGCATACGTAAAAAATAAACATACTTACATCTCCAAATCTTTTATCTACTATTTTCTTAGAGGGTACATGTTTATTGGGTATATCTATTTTTCTAGATTCTTATTTTCTAATTTTTTATAAAAGTGAAGTTGTTTGAAAATAATCATACCTAAAAAAAAAATGAAGTTTAAAAAAGTTACTTTGAAAAAAATACAGATTAAAATTGTTTTGTCAAATATGAAACATTAAGTTAAGGTACATTTTTAATACTTCATTAAATGATGTTTTTATAAAATTTTCAAAAAATTAAAGTTAACATGCGCACAAATACTAAGAAATTCACATTCGATAACAACTATAAATTTGTGTGGGTAAATGATTAACAAGTGATTTTTTTTTTTTTCAAAATGAGAAAAGTTAAAAAATACTCTAAGGACGTTAGATTAAAAAATATTGTTAAAAACTTTTTATAAGAAAAGAAAAAAAAAACTTATTTTTTAATAATTTTTTATATTTTTCATAAAAATTGTATAAATTTTTTTTTAAATGCTCCATTAACAAAAATTATCTAAGAACACCAATTGACAAGAACCTTAAAATATTATACATTACATTACAACTCAATTGAATAATTTATTACTTCTGTCCCTTGGGCACTCCTTACCAAGAGTCCCAAGACCCACCTCTAAAACCAAATCCACCTCGTAGCTTTCTTTATGAAAGCCAAATTGACAGACTGTAATTTGCAAGTTGATATCTTGTTTATTTAATTTTCATCATAGTATACTTTCCAAACACTTCACCTAACCCCCTTAAGCTTTTTTTTTCACTATAAATACTCCACTCCCCTACTCCATCTCTCCACAACCTCACACACACACACCCTTTGCCTTTGGGGCCAAACTAAGTACATTACATTTCTTTCCACACATCTTTTCTCTACATTTTCTGAGACACAGTCAAGAAAAGAAAAAAATGAAGCTTGCCTTTGCAACTTTCCTGCTTGTTTGTCTTGTCCTCAGCTCATCTTTCTTTGAGGCCACAATGGCTGGTTCAAGTAAGATATCATCTACTTCTACAAACTTAAACAATCTCTTTCTTTTTTTGAAAACTTCTGCGTTAAAAAGTTAAAATCTTGCTAGATTTACTTTGATATTTTGGGGTGGAATGGTTTAATTGTCATGGTACATTGAGATTCAGTCCTGTATCGCTTCGATTTATAATAAAAAATGCTAATCAGTTTGTGTTTTAAACAAAATATAGGCTTCTGTGACTCAAAGTGCCAGGTGAGGTGCTCAAAGGCAGGAATACAGGACCGGTGCTTGAAGTACTGCGGTGTTTGCTGTGAGAAGTGTCAGTGTGTGCCATCTGGGACTTATGGGAACAAGGACGAGTGCCCTTGCTACAGGGACCTCAAGAACTCCAAGGGCAAGAACAAGTGCCCTTGATCATTTCTTGGTTGGGATTCTGAGTCAAGGACCCTTATAAATATTAATGAAAGTTAATATTCATAGAGTTTTATTTATTCAAAAAAAGAAGAAGGATATATTATAGATCGAGTTCATTAATAGATTAGGCTATAGATCGAAGATGGAATATCAAAGGAATAAATGGGGGTCCTTCATTTGTTTGGTTGTTAATGTGATAGTGTCTGTCATTAAAATTTGTTTGTGTATTGGATTCTGTCTATTGTAGTTTCCCATTTGCAATATATATAATAATAAATTACTTAATTGTGTTTTACCAAAAACTATTAATTGTGGAGAAGATGATGATATCTTACTTAATTGTGTTAATGAAAGCATTTACTATCTGTAACTATCCATTGATTGGAGATCAGTTCAGCCGTGCATATCTTATAATGGGCGATGAAAGTTACACACTATTGATTAGTTATTACACATTCACAATATATACATTATTATATGACTCAGATTGTATTTTAAATATATAATTTAAAAAATGAGTGTGTATAAAATGTGAAATAATGAATATATGTGAATAGAAAGTGTGTAAGAAACTGTGTATATGAAGATTTTTTTTCCAATAAACCAAGGGAACAATTTGGAAGAAAGGGAAAGTTTTAGTCAAAATTACAAAGTGAAAGAAATCCCCATGATACGCGAAAGAGGTAAATTTCACCTTTAGATACGCAGAACATTAGACCAACTTTTAAACAATAAATCAACGAACTCAATTTTTTTTCAATATTTTTTTATCACAATTAATTAAACTATCTCAACAATTAACTAAAAAAAATTGTAACATTTTTATTGTTTATAAAACTAGAATATGAACATCAAGAAAATTTGAAAGCTTAAAATGCTCTCACAACTAAAATCACTGCCACACGGTAAAGAAAGCATTGCTATAGGAAAAAGAAAAATCAGGTTGTCATTTGGCAAGGTAGTACTTAGTAGCAGCCAGCTGTCATGTTTGTACGTTTTCAAATTATAGTTTTTTTTTTTTTTTTTTTTCCTTCTAATAAAATCCAATTTATAGTTCATTGTCTTGCTTGTACGTAACTAATTCATAGTTCATTTAAAATTCTGGGCTACACAAGTTCATGGTTTTTTTTTTTTTTTTGTGTGAGAGTTTCAATCTATGGAGTCCGCTCCTGATGATAGCTCTTTATTATCAGACCAAGACATCAATTGGTTTTTGGTACAGGGGGGATTGAATCCCAGATTTCTTATTCAACCATCAGAGACTTTACCAATTGAACTAACTGGAACCTACACACAAGTTTATGGTTAGATTGACCCCTTTAACGCGTCTTTTTAATTTTAGAAAAAATATTTGTTACGCACTAAACTATTGTATACTCTCTTTAAAATCGAAGAACCATGTTGTAAAATAATATGTAACATCAGCTTTTTACCTTTGTTTTTGTAATTTTTTTCTTTTTTTGCAGCTTTATAAGTTATGAGACCAGCTTCATAAAAAGAAAAAATATATATATTAAAACATACTTTGTGGTCAGTTTAATTTTTTTTTAATCCAATTTTTTTATTAAATAGAATTTATATTATTCTTGTTAACATTTATAATAAACATTTCTTTTATTTTTATTGTTTGTATAACTTAAAAATAAATAAATAAATAAAAACTCTAAAATAGCTTGGTTTGCATGCGGGGTGTGTTCACGTGCACTGTACGATGTGACAGGCACTTTGTTTGTAAGCGATTCCCTATTCTTCACTTTATGATGACCAACTCACACATGCCACGTGACACTCCTAAAATTCAACAACGCCTTGACTTAAATTGACACTCTCAGCTCTCACCAGGATTTCTCTCTTCTTTTTTTTGTTGTTTTTCGTTTTCTTGATCACAATTTGAGTGTTTCATATTTTTTTCGCAAGGCCTTTGGTTTAAACAACCAAATAACCATGGCAAATGTATGACATAAAAGATATATCTATAATGTAACCTTGCTTTGTCCTAAGTAAATTTTCAAAGGTTTACCCACCTACAGCAACATATGCCAAGTAAAAAAGAAAAATAATTTGATCAGTTTGGGCATATATATAGTTTAATAAAAAAAATTATAAAAATATATGAATAATTTTATTCAAGCAGCAATAAAACCTTTAACATGTCTAGCATGTTTAGTTAGGTTGTGTACTACTCTATTACCAATTCTACCACACCTCTATGATGTACTATTTTCTGAACTGACTGATTTCTTAATAAAATTGTAGTCTTCATTCTCAAAAAAAAAAAAAAAAAAAAAAAAAAAAAAAAAAAAAAAAAAAAAATTGTCTGGGGCTTATAACCTTTTTTTTAAGTCGTTGCTGATTTTTCATTCATTGCTCTAGAATTCTGCTCCATTTTCAAAGATATTCTCCATTTCATTTTATTGCTGAAATGTGAGAAAAGATTTATTTATATTTACAATTTTTCTTCTTTTCGGCTTAGTGGCAATTGGGCCCTTCACATGTCTCTGAAAATTGTAAGGGCCTGCGCCTGGGGAGACAGACTTCCTGATTGTTCTGCCAAAATGCACGAGAGAATTCTAATTTCTAGGGGTGGATCATCTTCAAATCAATTCAAAACAAAAAGTGTCCTGAAATCATTACAGTTTGATTCAAAATTGTGTACAATGTACAAAAAATATCGGCTATGTTTGCTTGCTTTAGAGACAAAAATGTTAAAGGCAATCAACTTTACCTGCAAATTGATCCTATCACGTTGAAAAGAAAAACCTGATTTCATGGCTGAGAATGGACATGTTTAATGGTCCTAAGGAATGCAAACTCTCCTTCGTATCAGATAAGATGTACTCAGTAGTCAGTACATTTCTGATTCACTACAAAAAACTAGAAGCTATCCTTAGTAGGCAACCACAAGTAACATTAGAGATCCAGAGAATTGGATTGCTGTACCCAAGTGATCAGTTTTGAGTAGTACACTGGGGCCACCAAGATTATTTTGCATAATGACTATATCTTGTAATTGTTTTATTCGATCAAAATGTAACTTTCTACATACATTAATGTCAAAAACTATGATCTTTTCCTCAGCTACTTTTTCTATCCGCTTTTTCATTTTCTTTTTCATTATACAACAATGGAGGGATCAATGATTCCGTCACCTCGAAATCAATAGCTTGAATAGTCAAATTTGAAGCTATCCAGAACAATAATTACTCACTAAATTAAGAAGACTATATACACTATAAACCATCAAGCCCTGTTGAAGTTTGAAGTGGCTGAAGCTCTTGCTCTGGAACAGCGGCATTAACAGGCTCATATGAACTAGATTCTGTGTGTCTAGATCTCCAAATTAACAATGCCCCAAAAATTGAAAGTCCAAGAACCAGGGTAACTAATGCTCCAACAGCCACTGCCCAATAGTTTTGTTTCCACCAAGTTCTGCAATTTTCCACAGGATTCCGATTGTGAAATATGAAAAAGAAAAGGAAGCAGTAAAAACATTGTTTAAAAGCTAAACTGGTTCAAAAAGCTGGGACTAGAAAATCTAGTATTCCTGAAAGAATGCCAACATAACAATTAGAAGATAAATCAACTTATTAATGTAAACTTCGAAAATATAAAGACTAGTAATATACATCAACAAACTAATCTTTAAGCTAGATCAGGGTGCTTGGCCCAAGGGACTTCTTCAAGACTTAAGTATACGACATTCACATATATGGATATTGATATATAGAACAACCACTACTGATGCTATATAAAGCTCCTCTTTTCTCCTCACTTCTTTTACAGACCCAGGAATTCTTCTTTTTGTCAAATAAATTATTAAAAACTGCATTACAATTTGACATGATCAACTTTGTTCATAATGCAAACTTCACATAGCATTAACAATATTAACCGGAAAAAAAAGCCCATATGTATTACTTTTTCAGCACAACATTCCTAGGAGGTCATGGAGTCGGGGTGAGAGTGTGAGAAAGTCATAAGGTCTAAATTGCACTTAAAGCAGCTTTAAATTACCTGAAAATTTTCCTGGATTTCAACTAGACAGTATAAAGCCGCAAATCTCTTTCCCCTAAATACGGATAAAGCTGCGAAACAAGGAGTAGATCCGAACCTGTCCCCTACAGCTTGTGTATCCTAGATTCCTAGGCTTGAATTCTGGAAATGGCTACTATTGCATATGCTGCCTTTAGATGTAAGAACTTAGGAATTTGGATTTAACTACTTAGATTTCGAAATTACAAATTTCTTGATGTTAGCAATTACGAGATAGGGAAGACTGAAGAGACTTATTAATAGATGTACATTGAAAAAAAAAGTGCTAATTTAAGTTTATTTGACTAATGATTTTCCCAGAGCAAATGCATCTCTCTTTTTAAGACATTGCTATATTCTAGCTAAAAATTCTAAACCTTCCATGTATTATTAACATTTCATTTGAGCATTTTATATTAGTGACTACAGTCTAATCCATCTTATCCAACACAAAAGAATTTGCTTCTAAAAGGGCTTTGGTAAAGGAGTCTGAACTCCACATGTTAATAATGACACAGATAGTCCTGCTTTACTGCATGAATCTGGATCCAGAGGTAAGGATCGGCAGGAAATGGAAGTGGAAACACCATGTACATAAGTGAAAAGAAGATAACTAGAGAAAAAGCAAATAACGCACGGTTTCACTGGGGGCTTGACATTCAATTCAACAAGCTGATAACTTCCAAATTTCTTAGGAAGTCGCATACGATGTCCCCTTAAGCGCTGAATTATACTCTGCACACAAATAAATAAGCATTAGGTAAACCACTATAGTGAATTGAGGGAATGGCTACAGTTGTATATAAGACAACTTCAGCATCTAGCATTACCATCGCTGTGGTATTAGATATGTAATCAGCTGATTCATCTGGGAAGATAGCCCATTTGAAAAGGGAAACATTTGATTTGTAGTTGAAGCTCAATAAATGAACCTGAAATCAAGCAGTGAGCATTACAAAAAGATCAAGTTAAATTGACCTAAAATCTTCTGCCAAAGCAAGGAACATTCAGAGATAGTGGCAAACTGCAATGAAGGCTTTAGAAGTGCAAAGTGAAACCAAGGTAGCAATAAAATCGGTTAGATTAGGTGGACCACCTATTTTAATGACTATACCCACAGCTCTGATCCAATTATTTTTAAATAAAAGGTTTAAACCACAGCAGATCAGGAAATGCAGACCCAGACAGCCTGACTTGTATATTCCTAGTACATTCTATTAATTTTCAGCATACATAGCATTTTAAAAAATTCAGTTTTTTTCAATGGAAGATATAAATATATCTTTAATCATGGCACAGATAGAAACGGATACTTGAGGCTCAGTTGAGCTAAGTATCACTAAACGTTAAAAGAAGGCACCTGGAACAACTACTTAGAATTATGATATTTAATCCAATATTTACACCAGTTCATGGTCAAGGGGAAAGGGCAACCAAACTAACCCAACAAAAGTCCATTATCTCCAAACAGAGACAAACAAATGAATAAATGGGGTTGATAGATTGAATGAAGCATTGAAACTAAGAAATTATAAGGCTTAAAGATTCAAAAGTACTTTAAATAGTAAGCTATTCTTTAGCAGGGCACCTCTAACAATGCAACCATGCCTGAGGAAAAAATAGCTCAACTATACCTGTGAAGCTTTAACATCTAGCTCCTGGGCAATAAACTCGGTAAGCTCTGTAATATTGGGTTTCATATAGGAGTTGTTGATGCTAAGACTCATATCAAATGTTATCAGTCCAATTTGAAATTCACCTACATACAATACATGGTAAACATAACATTGGTGACAACAGTCTAGACAGCAATGTAAAAGAAAATTATGAGTGTATAATAAGCGCAAGAGTTCCAAAAATGCATACAACCAACCAAAAAGAGGCTTTTATTCATTATAACAGAAAAAAACTTGTGTGTGTGTGTGTGTATTCAGGAGAATCTTCACTTCAATCTTTAGTTACATACGTGTCAGTCTAATTCTATATTGCAAGAAATAGAAACTCAACATATTGAAACTCATAACAAATAGTTATATGTCAAGAAAGAACCTAAGAAATTATTGAGGCTGCATGTTTCAATTTGGGGGGAAAAAAACAGCACAAAAGGTATGTACATGCTTAAAACTTGCTCTACCTGGAAAAACAGCATGAAGCAATCCATCTGGGGCTGGGGCTGGGGCATGAGGCAATCCACCAGAAGCTACAGTAGGAGGAATGCTTACATTTGTACTCTGGCTTTTTGGTGGCAAAGGAGATGGGGTTGAAGGATCAATGTAATGCAAACTCTTCCATAATTCAGAACAATTGGTCTTCCAGAAGCCAATCTTATCGTTCTCACGATCATAAGTCACAAGGGTGTTACGAACAACAATCCCTGTAACAAATCAACAAAAATTAACTGAGATACCCATTGTGTGCTCATGCACATGCATGCCATATGTTCAGGGAGAGAGAAGGAAATTATTGCTTGACTTCATATTGGAGTGCACAAGGCAGGTTGAGCATAATGCATCTTTTGGTTTTAACAAATGCAAGAACTAATTACATAGTAAGCACAACAGAGATTTGCATTCCAAAAAAAAATATACCTCCTAAAAGAGTAGTTGCATCATCTCCATTTTGAAAAATTCCCAAGCAATATGCACCACTAACCTTTGTATGCTAAAATACACACCATGAAAGAAAAGAAGAAAACAAATGAAATAACACATTAAATAAACATCATTATGTGCTTAACAACATTTGAAACCATAATTTTTACTCCCAAAAAAAAAAAACTATAATTGGGTAAACAGCATTCACTGTTTTTCCCACAGAAGAAAAAACTGAGGAAGATTAACATCAACTTACCCGGAACAAGTAGTTCTCTGGAGACAGTGACAACTTTTTTCCACTGTTGAATACCATATCAACCTGAGGAAAAACTTCCAATAGTTTGGAAACTTCCCTAAGCACAATGCAAGTAAAGATATTAAGATGTAATCTCAAGACAACCAATCAAGCAAGAGGTGCTTAAACTCAGTTTACGTCTATCTAGTCTAGGCAGTACCTTCCAGCACCAGAAAAACAAATATCATTAAAATTTGGATCTGGACCATGGATTTGTTTGAGGGAACGAGTTTCCTTCATCACCTGCATATCACATACAACACCCATCAACTGAGGCATTCAACAAAAAGGTACGCAAAAAGTACGGATAATCTAAAATTAAAAACTAATTAGCAACACACAGGAATACTTGGACAAACTGATGTCAGTCATTGACATTGACACAGGAGTTTATAGTTAGAGGGCAGTACAGTACAGCATCCAACTGTTAAAAGGTGCCTTCTATAGATGCAAGGACAGTAGAGGACATCACAGCCGCAAGAGTTAAGGGCAACACTTGAGGCAGTGATTTCAATTTTCTAGATAAGTGACAGATTAAAAAAGGATCAAAGGAAGTTTTTTTTTTTTTTTTTTGATAAGTAACAAATATTCCGCTGCCAAGACCAAGGGAAGTAATTTTAGAGGCCTAAAAGAAACCAGGATCCAGGATATATGATCCAAAGTTGATGCAAGGTCCACACAGGAATATAAGTATACCCATTTGCTGAAATGATACTCATCAACTTTCCAAAACTTAAAAATATTAACTGGTGCCATGATAGAATGACTTCCTACCCCTCCCTTTCCTAGGAATGATTGATTCAAAAATACCTAAATGGTCACCTGTGAGTATGATTGCAAGTTGCCTAATGCTAGCCACAGTGACGTTAAAATTGCAAAACTAGGATATACGATCCCAACATTCAGGATATAAGTCACAAAAATTTGACAAGTTGTATTGTCATAGAAGCCAAAATGTTTAGCAACCCAGTTGCAGTTCACACTTCACTAAAACTGAAGTCAAATGAGAGCAAAATTCAACAGTCACTTCAAAACAAAGAACCTTTTTTTTTTCATTCAAAGCAAAGAAGCTTGACATATGCTCTAACATTGAATTTAGTATGAACTAAATTTAAAGAAGGATCTATATTTCAACTAAATTCGATTAAGGCACTTAATCCAACTACAGTGGGGCCATCCATAAAAATATTTCTTTGATTGGTAAGTTACACATATACCCAGTGGGTTTAGGACTTACAAGCCCATTCTCCACCCTATTCTGATAGAGAGGGGAAGTGCCATTTGAAATAGAGCTCATTGACTAAAGTATAAAATTGGGGGAAAACAATCTGCTTCCATTCTCTATAAAATGAATCAGAATTCTTATAATTTGAATTTTTGCAACCTGTATCCAGACTTTGTTCCATACACGTATAGTCGTGTTCTACATTGTTTTTTGGTAAGCACTAAGCAGTCTCGTTCTACATTGTAAAAGGGACTAATTTTTGCTTGTTTGGCCTTCAAACAAACTTGTCAGTTTTACCAAGTCAGCTATTAATGAGAAACTCACCAAACACGCGTCATAAATCCATTAAATGATATCTAGAATTGTTGGCTAGCATATATGCTTTTAAGCAGCAGACATAAAAGCCAAAGATTTAGATGAAGCAAATAAATTAAGAAAACGCATTTCAACTTGAACAAAACTCAAACATCCTCCTATTCCACCCTCCCCCCCCCCCCCCCCAACTCTTCTTAGTCAGCAAATGACACAAAATTAAATACACTATAAAGAGAGGATGAAACTCAAAGCTAGAGAGTCTTACAGCACTCTTAAATGCAAGAAAAGCTTCTTTTGGAAGGTAGGCATATGTAGTTCCACTATCCAAGACTGTTCCATGCCTTCCATCAAAAACGCTTGGCTTTAACTTCAATTTCTTCCCAGCAACAAGTATTTCCTTCAAATCGATATTGTAATATGGACTGTTGACATCACAAGACTAAAGCATATGTGTGAGATGCACAAAATGCATTCTTTAATAAACCCTACAAATTTGATAGTTTAAAAGTATTTTACCTGCGATAAGGGTCTGAATGGGTAAATACCATATCAGGAGGAGAAGAAATGCCGCCAAGAATCATAGCACCCCCACCTACATCCATCCCACCATAACATAAGGAAAATGAGTCACTAATAACACCCTTATCCACTAGTTGATCCATCACACTAAGCCGACCCCGTCCTAAACCCATGATGCCATCAGCACGCTGGGTGTAAAGATCACCGGTTTCCTTGTTTTCACAACCAAAAACAGCACGCTGAGGCACAAGTTGACTTTCATTGCCGAAGGAAAGAACATCGTCACCGAGCACCCCACTGCTAGAGCTCATCTCAGCATACCGTCTCTCGTAAGTGCATTGAGCATCATTACTGTCACAATTACAACTAACGCTGCACTTCATTGGTTGATATGTACTAGACAACTCTGGCTGGAACCTGGGATCCTGAACAACAACATAAAATTAGCTTCCAATAAATCACCTGCTAATTTTTTTTCAAAAGAAAGCTATCAATTAATCAATCATCCACCAAAATTCAGAAAAACATACCCACCATTTTCACAGCTTATAGTTTTCAAAGTCCACAAAAAAATAAAGAAACAAACAACAACAATAATCAAGCCCTACTCCCAAATTTTTTGGCGTCGGCTATGGATCCTCAACATATTATTAGCTAGGGTCGACCACATGTATTCTCTTCCATCATTCTGTTCAATCCAAACTCCAAAGTAATACTCTTTGTTATTCCCGTAATTGAAATGTCCTTTTTTACCACTTCTACTGATTTTTGGCCTTCTTTTACCTTTTTTTTTTTTTTCATTCCCTCAACAAAGAAGAAATAAAAATAACTGAAACCTAAAATCACAGGTTCTTTTCTCTTCCATTCTTGGCAAACCAACAACTGTAATATTAAACTTTAAATCAATTTATCATTCAACAATCAATTATAGTATGATAATTAAGAGTTACAGAAACCAAACTTCCTAATCCTCTCCTCCATAGAGTTCATCAATACACTATTCATATATTTCTAAAAAAAAAAAAAACTATAAACAAAGCATAAATTGCAAGCTCACCATAATAGAAAATTTATATTCCTACAATTAAAAAAAAAAAATTAATAAAAGCACACAAATCGAAAGCTAAACCTGATGTTTCCCACAGTGTCCACAGTTCGAGCACGGAACATAGGTCACAGTGCTTCCAGTATCCACAATCAGCGCGAATTCCTGTGGTGGCGTTCCAATCCATAGCCTCGTCGTATAGTAACTATCACAAATCCAAACCAAAAAATCAAAATCAATAATAAGAGAAATGAAAAAATAATAATAATAATAATAATAAGTAAAATTGAGAATTGAACCCGTTCGCAAGGAGATCGTCGTAGAGTCGCATGCGAGCGTTCGGCGGAGGCGGCGAGTTGCGGAGCTGGCGACGATTGTGATCGGCGACGACGCGATCGGAGGTGGAGGAGGAGGTAGTTTTTGAGGAAGAGAGATAGAGAGGGAGGAACATCGGACGGCGTGGATTGGTTGAGCCTTGGAGGAGATCAACGGCTGAGGATGAAGAAGAAGAAGAAGAAGAAGAAGAACAGTAGAGAAAAATCAAAAGCGCGTAGGCTAGGTGAGCCAAGCTCAAGCTCAAGCTCAAATTCAAAGCCATCGCGCTTCGTCTTCGCTGCTGCTATAGCTATAGAAGATTATCGCTTTGGAGAGCGATCTTCGTGTTTCAATTTCGAAAGGAAAATTTTTCACTGTGCGATTCAGAGAGAGAGAGAGAGAGAGAATGGAGTTTATAAGATTTTTTTTTTTTCTTTGGTCTTCGTCGTTTCTTGACTTCTAATCTGACAATTATCTGAGAGACTTCTGTATTGGGCGCAAGGAGATACCGAGATATACCGGTCAGGCATTATATGTGGCCAATCACATTGTGCCACGTTGGTGGTAATTACTCCTGATTAGAATTTGTTTTTTTCCTTTTTTTTTTTAAATATATTTATTTTGTCTTTTTGAAGTCAACGGATAAGTTAGGTGAGAGATAATTGTGATTTGGAAATTTAAATTGAGTTTATGAGTAGTAATCATATTTTTATATTTTAATTTGGTAGCTATCTCTCCTTTATCCTAGATTGGGTGGTTAAAGATTAGATTTAGATGGCTTGGTCTGAAAAAAAAAGGGGATTATATATATTTTTTTATTTAGTAAACATGTTAAGCTCCAATCTAAGTTAGGTTTTACAATCTTCTAAAAAATAAGTTTAGGTTTTGCTATGAATAAACTACAAACTATACCCTTAAATTTTGAGATATTTGACTTTTACATCTTAAAGTTTTAAAATTTGAGCTTTATCTTTTAAAGTTACACTCTTTTTGTATTAGTAGCCCCTCCATTTCATCCATATTTTATTGAATAGACAAAACATGCACAACAAATTTATGTGGAATTTAACGAAAAATATGGATGAATGAGGCTGTTGTCTGTTGATGCAAACAGAATATAACTTTAGGAGTTAAAATCAAAATCCTAAAATTTAAGAATGTAAAATCTAAAGACCCTAAACATTAAAGGTGTAGTTTGCACTTTAGCCTTTAAATATTAAACATATGAAGATCAAATATAATAATGGGTTTGTTAATAAACTCATTAATATGATGGTCGGTTTGAGTGTGTGTGTGTGTGAGAGATTAAATTGGTTAAGTTTGTATGTATAATGTAAGTTTATAAGATATCGATTTTATTATTTTTAATTTATTGATAGTACAAACAGTCTATTTTTAGTAAAAAAATTTAAACTTTAAATTTAAGGTTGGGAATTGATTTTTTATAAGTTGTTAAACGAAAATCATTCTATCTATTATCTCAAGTTACATAGTTTCAACTATAATTTAATGTTTACCAAAAAAATATATAATTTGATAATTAATTATTAGTATAAATATGTTAAGTGTAAACAATTTTAGTTGTGGTGTTTACAATATATGAGAGAGAATAAATTAATCAATAACTTGTGAATAAATTTGAACTTATTTGACAAAAAACCTAAACTAAATTTGACCATGTAATGTATTTGATGATGAGTTTGAACTTAAGTTCAACTTGTATTCAAAATAAAATTTAATAAATCAATCTTTAATTTTTAATGCTCAACTCGGTTTAGTTCATTTAAAGTCCATGCTATTGTCTCCTAGAGTTTTTAATTCTTTTTTATTTTTTCACTTTGGTAATAATATGCCTTACTCGGCTATCTAAAAAAATGAAACTAATTTTGTAGTTTACCATATGTTTTAACCAGTTAGATTTTTTATTTTTTTCAGAAAGAATAAGAGACTAATATTAAATAAATACGACATATTTTGGCCACTCTTCTTCACTTTTCTCCCTTCATTCCAAATATACTAATTTAATAGATTAATTATCTTAAAATTATTTCCAAAGGTAATAACAATTTTAATAGGTCATAAATTTTGTAGTTCAACGATATTATTTGAAAATTAGAGTAAGTTTTTAGTAAATGTTCTATTTGTCTTTTTATGGTAAGTTACTTGTCCTTTGGAGTATTTGGAACATCACAACCAAGAACAATATGGCTGATTTTGATTGTTTTTTGTTTTATAACTTTTTAGTTAGAACAACTTGTTCAAAAAGGGGACCAAATATATTCCCTTAAAAAACCAAATTTAACTTGTCGAATTGTTCCAATTCTATAGTTTGTTGAATATGAAATATCCTTCTCTTTTTACTAGAAAAAGCGTCATATCTATGAATTTGTCCTATATGATAGAAGTCTTTATGGCGGTTACATTTAGGTGAAGTTAATTTTCTCCACCTTTATGGATGAGTTATTCATATTCATAGCACTTAAGGAATCATCAACTTCTTTTTTTTTTCTTTTTTCTTTTATTGAACTTGTTCTTCCCCATATGACATGCGACATTGAAATTTGCGGACCAGAAGCAACATTCAAAACTAGACTAGCAACCATTAAAAGAAAATGTGCTGCAAAGATGGGTGACCTTCCTTGGTCGGCCATTTCCTACTTTTAAAGACTATAAAACGACCCAGATAGGACATTGAAAATGATAAATGCATTTATGTGATGTAACTACATGAAGTTTTGGATTAGGGCATAATAGTTTATGATTAATTTTGATAACAACAATAAAGCCTAGGATACAGACCTTTTCACAATTTTTTTCATAATAGTTAAAAGTGTTCTATATTGTGATTAGTTAGTGATATAAAAAGTGGTGTCAGTGTCACTAATAAAGCTGAATAAAAGTAATGTTACTTTAATTACAACTTGTCCAAAAAACAGTTATGAAAAAGTTTGTTTTAGAGTTGTTTTTGTAGCATTATTTTTTCAGGAAATATTAGATTAGATTTTGAACTGTGAATCATTAGCCCCAGCATGCCTTTTGTCAAGGATAAGATATGTCTCCTAATATCATAATTCTCAATTCTGATTAAAAAGCACTTTCACATAATGTTACTAGCATTGTTTCATCATTGTTGCATCCATAATCCATAATCCACAATGTTACTAGCACAAGTTCTAGAGAAAGATAATTAAACAAGGGCCGAGTAAAAGACATTGTTAATACAATAGAAAGTGATTGCCCTGACCTTACAAGATCCTCCCCATTTTCAGACATGTAACACAAGAAACAATCTAATATATTTCAAGCACGTATCAAACGCTGAGTTTACAGTGTAACAACATTTGGAAGAGCTAGTGTAACAACATTGGGAAGACCTTGGAATATACAGCCTAAGAACATATACTGTATTATATTCCTTTCCCCCTTGTGAGGGTTGTATGCAACTTTTTGAGATAGCTCCTTTGCAACTTCTCGTTTCAGCACACACCTTCCATCCCTTAAGACTACATATTACAAACAACCAAAACCCAAAATGCTGATACATCTGGATACTTATGATACCAATCTACCCTAATCCCTAAAATGTAACTAAATGGCACAGCACAAAAAATAGCTAGACACTCTAGAAGTGAAACAGATTTTTAACAACGAGTCCTAAAATTTATATTCAGCTCCTTCTGACAAAAAGTAAGCACCTTTCGGCCGTAAAGATTGCTGGTCATCATTGGAGTGTTTGATTGAACTAGTTCTAGCAAGGCATTGCGGATGTATCCCTGCATTGCAACAAACAAGAAACATGTCGACTCAAAGTAATCGGGCCAGGTTAAAATTATCCATACATTACAACTCATAAATGACTTTAAACTGAAAGCGTACTAAGACTCCATTTTTAATTTTATATTGAGTAAAAGAATTAACATTGAGTTTAATTTATGCCAATGAGCTCTAGCTCAATAGTACCACCACCCCTGAATAGGCTGAAGGAACAATTTTTCTTAGTAGAATAGAATGACAGAAAGGAAATAAATACCGTGATTAATCTATTGAGAATCCATAACCTCTGCTTAGTCTACTATTAGTCCAGTAAACATTTAGTTATTCTAAACTATTAAAGACTTATAGCGAAACAGGATACCAATTATGCATCTGTAATAGTGTGATGATGGTTATACTACAAATTTGACTAAACTAATTTTACAAAATGACGTGTCACCAATTACAAAAAGTAATTCAAATATTTATTTTTTATGTTGTTGAAGTGGCATCAATCACATTCATTGTCAAGTCAATTTGTAAACCATTCGTAATAAAATTGGTAATACTTTTAGCATTTTCCTTTGTAATGACCTCCTCATATTCTCATGGTGATGATATGGGTACAAACTTGAAGGCATAGAATTGGCAACCCATCAGCCAGTCAAGTTTTCAAGCCATTTGAATGAGGGCAGTCCAAAATTTCCAAAGGCAGGCCAACTTACTCAATCAATTTTTTTTTTTTTTAAAGGTTTGTTAGAAAATAATTTTAGCTATTTGGACAACTGGGACTGAGAGACAAGCCCATTCCATTTTACTCGGGCAGCTCAATAATCACTCAGGTTTCAAAAACTGTGCATAAAATCCAAAACTCAAGCTTATCTAACACAAGTGATATTATACTAAAGAGGAAGCGTTAAGATGAACTAATTACCTTAGACACCAATAAAGCTTTCTGGATGACAAAGTTTCCATAAGGATCAATTAGAAGCATTGAACATTTTGGATCTGTGAGCAACTCGATCATTATACTTGCAGAATGTTCTTCTACTGTTTCTACTAAGCACTTCTCCACAACATTGCTACCAAACTTATTGCTAGAGAAGATAAAGTAGCTCCCTTTAAACTGTCTCAGGAGATCTTCCGTGATTTGTGGTATCCTCAATTCAAGCAAATATTGCACCACATAGTTGCTATAGAATCACAAATAGCAATCAAGAAGTATTATACTTAGGACAGGTTATGATTATGCTGGTAAGCAAAGCATAAACGAAGTACTATTTTAGAACATACCCATATTGATCTTCTGCTAAGAGTAATGCATTTGCTATTATCCCAGCCACCAGACGTTCTTTGAGTGCACCCTTATAGTGCTTGAGACATTTCTGCAGCACGCAACACCCACTTCTATCTGTTGCAATTTTGAGACAATTGTTTGCCACCTCATTTAAAAGATGCTGCAATGACAAGCAAGTGTCAGAACTTTCATGAAGCCAAAATCCAAATTTGTAGTGGCATGCTAAGAAACAAAGGTGCAATGGAAACAAGAATAATGGCTTTATGATTAAATTATTTCCTAACAAAACTTTTGGTACAGTTCATAATTTAAAAAGTGTTGGATCTTGCTTATTAAGAGAGAGTTTGTAACCACACGAGGAGTGCTCGAAAAACAATTAAATGATTAAATTCACCGTATCCTAACAACTTAACCTTTTTGGGAAAAATGAATATCAAAAAAAAAAAAAAAATGGGGACAATTTGGTAATCTACCACACGAGAAGGTTGGTGCCTTCAGACTAAAAATTCCATGATTTTGCACAAAAAAAAGAGGAAATTAACTCCTTAATGTATGTGCTTAGGATATATGTACATATATATCTAAGAAAGATCTAGTAGTAATACTAACTTTTTAACAAACACTATTGGAAATAGTATGCATGTATGATAGTGTCTTGTAATTAAAGAGATGTTGGTGGATAAAGATGAAAATGATTGACATACATTTGATTGAAGTGTTAGTAAGTACATAGAACACAAGTATATGTCTTCACATGCATCCATTCATGAATAAATACATAAATGTGTGTAATCATTCTTTTATTCTTCATGTGAAACGAGTTTATTGGATTAACAAGTGGGGAATACTAAATCCAATCATCCAACTTACACTATGCAATTAAATCAATAAAAGCATTCAAGAGAAGTAATCCTGATGACCCAAGTCCCAACACCTTATCCAATACCACAATATGAGTTCCTCCTAGTTCCATTTATGATAATCAAAGACGTACTAGACAACAGGAACTGTCCAATGTGCTGGTTAACTACAGATGCACAAGTTATTGTGTGATGTTGTCAACTCTCAAATTCATAATCACGAAAGCTTGAACTCAGAACAGGATCAAACTTTAATACCTCTCCAAATAGTCCTCTATTTGACTGGTCAAATTTTTTGACTAATATACGGTATAAGTTAACTTCAATCTTCACAGAAAAAAATCATTAGGTAATCTCTTTACAGAGGACATAATGCTCCCCTAACAGCCTTGACATAACCCATTTGTCAAAATGAGTGTTTTAGAATCTACAGAAATTGGCCAATCAAAAATAAGAAAAGAGAAATAGGCGTTCCAAAAATCAGAAACTTGACTGTTACTTGGAAATTGGCCTCAGGCCGTCAGGTACAATTAATAAAATATTTTGGATGTGTTGTTAATTCTCATATTCCATCACAGGATAGAGAAAAGTTTGATAAAAAGGGAGAAAAGAACATCTTTGTCGGCTACAACAATGAATCAAAAGGCTACCGCCTGTTCAACTCCAAGACAAACAAACTAGTGAATTCACATGTCAAAAAGCCAAAAAGACTGACAAAACACAGTTTCTGGTTTTTTTTTTTTTTATAATAGCAAAAAAATGCAAATCCAAGTACACAGGAAGTATACAAGAGAAACAAAGTTCAAAATAACAAATTACTGATATTTCATATAAGCAAGGCAACTGATTGCACTTTAAAGTGCAACAAAAGAGTGCATCCTCTTCCTGTTACAATAAACTTAATCATATGTATCAAATATAATCTTATCGCCAAAAGAAATATCAAATAAGAAGATATATAATGGCTCTTACAAACCTATTCTCCAATGGAGAGGGTGCAAGCTAACATGGACAAGGACCATAAATGATCATATATCCTAGTGATGATATGAGAACCCAATAATTTAAGTGGCTACAAAGTTGCTAACAAAAAGGATTATTTGCTTTCCACCAGTTTCAAAGCTACAAACTGAGGAACTGTTAAGTGACTAAGTGCTGCCAGGACAACAAAAATTTGCACATTTGAAGAACATAATAAAAGTCTGATTATTATAATTGAGTAGTACAGACATAAATTACATATCAACAACAATCATTTTTCAATAAGTCATATCAACAACAATCATTATAATTCCTTGCCAGGACTCATGTTATTTAATCTTATATTAAATAAAAGCTAAGATTATTCACTCCAAAGTTTCAACTTACAGATAGTTACAAACTTGATTTTACTACCACTACAGATTTCTTAATATGATATACTTATTGTCAAAATGAATATTAGGAATAGGTTCAACCATCAGACTTGAACGCTTGCTTTGAAGGACTATGCAAAATGGTAACAAAGGCAACAAAAACAACCAAGCAAACACATAGTAGGAAGATAAAGTAGTTCCAACTGAATGAAACAGATGCTGAAATTGACATGATTATAATCATTCCCAATAACCTCAAATTGCAGCATAATAAAAATATTGGCAAACAAAACGGATCATTACCATGTTATCTTCATCAGAAAATTGCATCAAGCAATGTTGGATGACATGCTGACCATTCAAGTCCTTACTCAATGCAAGAGTACCAGGGCTTAGAGCGTACATAAACATAGAGATTTGCTGCTGGGTGGTAAAATGCTTCAGTAATTTCTGTATAGAACGAGATCTGCAACAACAACAACAACAATCAAATATCTGCAACAACAATTACAGCAATCAAATTTTAGGGACGGCTATATATATATATATATATATATATATATATATATATATATATATATATATATATATATCAATCAGAAACAAACAAAAGAGTCCCTGGGTTTAAATCTATGAAAGAACAAGTAATAGCCACCCTTCACCTTATCAAAAAATTTTAAAAAAAAGTAAACCAAACATACCCAAGATTGTTAAGGCACATATGAACAAGAGAATTTGTTTCAATCACTTTTTGAAGAATCTGAGTCCTCTGATGTTCACTACAAATCTCCACAAGTTTTTGAGCCACATAATTACCAAATGGGTGCAGCATCAATTTACCAACATGTTCTATCAACTCCATAAAAATCCAATTTTTTTCCTCATCCGTACAGCCATCCATTTTACACTGCAAATACCGGCTCCATTGTTGATTTTGCGCCATGTACAACATCATCCCACGCAAATCTTTCAACGACCAACAATTCATAGAATCCTTTAACCAATTGGGAAATCTCGATTTCTTGCTCCCCAAGCCATCCACCAAACCACAGGAATTCATAGATATGTCGGAAACCAAACCGTTCCCATTCCAAGAAAGCCTATTTGGGTACTCCCTTTGCCTCAATTGGTTTCTCTCAGGCACAAAAATTTCCGAGAAATTGGTATTAGCCGCACCCAAATGCCTAAATTCACCAACTCTTTGATTTTCCCTCTCTGGTTGAAAAGAACATGGCAAAAAGTGGTCCACCCCGCCAACCCCATTAGCCAAATCATAACCAGAACCCATATACAAAGTCCGATTATTGCTATTGCTACTGCTACTTCTCCTTCTGTTGTTGTTGTTGTTGTAGGAAGAAGAAGAGACGCTGAGTCTAGAAAACTCAGACAACATCAGGGTTTGGTCAAAACTAGAACTTGTTTGTGGAGGCTCAAGCTGTTCATACAAAGGACTCAAAGAACTTGGACTCCCAAGAGACAGCGATCTGCTTGAAACCCAATCTCTCAAATCCTTCTCCATTACTGAAAAACCAGCAAAAAAGATCAAAACTTTGAAGGGTTTTTGTGGGTTTTTCAAAGAGGGACACGCTTTTAAAGGAGAAGAATACTGAAAAAAAGCCGAAAACTTTGAAGGGTTTTTTGTGGGTTTTGAATTTTGATATTTAAGGACTCTTTCAAGATAGGATTTGAGGCTGAGGAGTAGTGTTTGATAGCACTAAAAACTCTGCATGCAATTTATAGAAAAAAATTCTCGTGCGAGAGGCAAGAGCGTGAGCGTGAGCGTGTGTGTGTGTGTGAGAAGTTTACTATAGTAGTGCTTGTCGTTGTCAAATTCGTTTGTGGGTGTATGACTCTAGGGACCAGCTTTTGCTTTTTTTTACGTAGGGCCAAATTTGTCAAATGGACCCGAATATGAAGAATAAGATATGTTTCTATATGGAATGACCGAATGAGATATACATTTATGGAGTATGATACGATTGAATATGTATTGAACATACTAAAATTGTTCAAATCTTGGCTTTGAGTCCTTTGACTATCATAATTTCTCATTAAATGGGTATAATTCTTTTCTTAATAAGCACGTTTGTCTAGTCATGAAAAATTCATGGAAACGAATAGGTTAGTCTTTTCTTTTTTTCTTGTTTTAGTAATGAATTGGTTAGAGACTTAGATCAATTGTTTTGAAGCTAACTCAATTTCTTGGAATTTTCTTAGAAAGTTAAGGAATATTACTTTTTTTATAATTTCATATCATATCAATTAAGTATACACTTTACATGAAACTTCCAAGAAAGTATTGAATAACGTGTAGATAACTATCTTTGTCATATCATATAATGTAAATTATTCTTAAGGAATAATTTTAATAATATATAATATAAACACTTTTTACTTTAATCCATCTTTTCTTAAAATCTCTTCAAATTTTATATTGGATTTATTATAGTCTATTATAGTTTAAGAGCTGTTTATCCACACAAAAAAAGAAAGTTTAAGAGCTTTATATCTCAAGTTCTCAACTAATAATACCTTTTGATGATTATAATGGAGATACTCATAGTGTAACTAAATTCCCCATTCCCCAAAAATTGAGTTATAAAAAAAAAATGTTAGTCAAATGTATTAAAAAATACTGTTAAATAGGAATATTCATAGCTCAATCTAGAAAAGAGAAAAGTCACCATTCCCTTGTAGCTTGTCCAAATGCATAACTTATAGTCTTATATCAATTAGCTTTGATTTGTTTCTATTAAACCCCAAAGCTAATCCCATTTCAAACACTGTGAAAGCACTTGGGTCTAGAGCCACCATTGCCTTCCAGTTATTGTCATTATCTCAATTACTTTCAACTATTGCTCTCCAATCCCAATTGTAATCCACACCAAGATCAATGAAACTCTAACTAACCATATCCTGTCATCTTTTCCTGCAATTACCAAAGGCAAATGAGTTGTCTTCATGTCAAACAAGGTGCATAATATTTGTCCCTCTTTGGTATTTAATACTATCTATTAGAGAAATGACACATGGATGCTCTCCAAGTACGGCCTTGATTGGATGATCAAACGTGTAAATTCAATAAAATCAGCAAAATGTTTATTAAAAAAAATCAAAAGATATGTTGCAAAATTTCACTAAATTGAAAAATCAAAACATGATCTTCATTTTTGGATTGCATTGCTCTCTAACTATTTGTTTGTATTTCTTGTTCTTTTATTCATTAGAAAATGGTTTGCTTGTAGTGAATGCTTATTACTTCAA
This sequence comes from Quercus tomentella, assembly GCA_028535165.1. Taxonomy (NCBI): domain Eukaryota; kingdom Viridiplantae; phylum Streptophyta; class Magnoliopsida; order Fagales; family Fagaceae; genus Quercus; species Quercus tomentella. The sequence goes on along the minus strand of JAPQVY010000155.1, from coordinate 3,208,229 downwards.
TTATAGGAGTAACCAACAATTTAGATCACTTTTCTCATAAGATAACCATAAAGACAAAATTTGACTAGTTTTTATTTTTATTTTTCTTCTTCTAGGTATTGGTAAGACTTGAAGAATGACGCTACGTCGCTATCTTTGGAGGACTTTGACTAAGAGCTGTTTCACAATATTATCTTTGGTCTTTGACATGACTACAAATTGGTCTTTGGAGTTGACTTCTAATTTTGAAGGATTAACTCCTTGCACGTTAAGTTTGTAAACTCATCCAACCTTTTGCTAGTATTTAAAATAACAAAACAAAAACAAAAACTAATTAAGATTGGTCCAATCTGCATTTGAGTTGGTGAGTATTACTTTCTTTCTTTTTTTTCACATAAAATATGGGTCTTGCTGACAAGCATATTTAGAACAATTGTTAATAAATTATTTTAAGAAAGTTTTAACACTATTTTTATGATAAATATAAAAAATTATCAACAAAATTTAATTATCTTTTTTCTTTTTTTATAAAAATTTTTAAAAATATTTCCTAAACTAATATTCTTATTCATCCATTAACATTTCTCATAAATTATTTTTAAAAAATAAAAATCTATAATAGGGACACATAGAACTTCTGCTTCGCCAGACTACTCTGTGGCACCAAATCATCAAAGTGGTGCTGCAAGCCTATGTGCAAAGGCGACATCAAGGTGTTAGTTTACACTACTAGCTGGCAAGTGGTCAATTCCTGGGCATTCTTTTTGTTAAGTTGACTCGTTTACTGCACAAGAAACTACAGTAACTACTACTTTTCCCACCAGCAATTCACCAAAGTCCAAAACTCCTCTGGATATTTATTTCCAAGCATCCACACGGATTAAGAATCCGCAATTTGGTAACCCAATTAATGCTTCAACTTTGACAAGTCTGTAGTTCTGTTACTTTTGTAGCTCTGGATGGCATAATGGTTACTGGACTACAACTTATTCCACACTTTACTATAGTTAACTAATTTATGCGGTAAAATGGTTATATATCACTTTCACATAAACCTATTACTATTCTATCATTTTTACATTAATCTTTTTTTTTTTTTTTTAATCTTTGCAACTCGTTGGCATTGGCAACCATGAGAGTAATGGCAAAGTGTGTGGAATAAGTTATGGTCCTAAAATTATGAATAATGCTAAGAACACACCTCTTCCCACACCCATATCTACACCATGTCCATGTGTCAACTTTTGATTGAATTTCAGCACTTTAAAAGGGGTCCACCACATATACTTGAAGATGCTAAAATCTAATCAATAGTTGACACACGAATAAAGTGTGTATTTGGGTGTAGGAAGGGATGTATTCCCATAATTACTCTAAAATTATTGTCGAAGAAGTGGTATAAGGATTGCTTTATCAAAAAAAACTCCTCATACTTTTTAAATATCCGCAAACCCCCTAATATCAAGATATATACATATTTTCACTGTATGTGAAGTCTGTGGATCGATAACCATGTAAGATTCACTGTGAAAAGGAAAAAATACATATATTTGATGTTTGAAGATATCTTCTCCCTAAGTTACTCATTAGTAACTCAAGAAGTGAGACTTATCATTCATGTGTCTATCATAGATTCCAAGAAATGAACAACAAAAGAAGATAGAAGAATAATTAAAAGTAATGGGGAGAGAGACAGAGAGGGCATCCAAACAATTTTGCAAAATTCCTTCCATTCTTTTGTATTGATCCCTTAAGTATCAGTTGTTGCTGGTTTGACTATGGTACATGTTAACCTGTTACATTAAAAGAATAAGCAGTTTATTCTATTTTACTGGTACAATTCGTGGGGCATACTGAATCTTATACCACAAAACCAAAAACTAAAAAAGTAATTCATCCTGCAGTTTGTAACAATGCTATGTCCATCCTCTGAAATGAAGAAAATAACCCGGCGTGATCAATTGATGGAATGTAACTCTGGGCAGCTCCATTATGCAAAAAAGTGCATTACATGAATATGCTTTCAATTGTTTGTATCTTTGTACTCACATTCAAGATGCACAAAACTTAGAGATGGTTATGTAGAAGAATGTTTCACTTCTGAAGAGCAGATCAATGACCCTCGAGTTAAAACGCCAGCTCCATTGAGCAACAGCATAATTCAGATTTTCTATAGTTTCTGTCATACGCATATTTGTTGACTCAGTTCCCAGTGGAAGTAAACCTCTTGGAAATTAAGGTAATCAAATCCGAAGGGAAGATACCACTGTGTAAAATAAGATATACAATAAATGCTATATATGCAACTGTGCCAGTTGCGACCGCCAAACCAAACAGTAGTCCAGTAACTTCAGATACAAAAAAATCAATCAACAGATACCCATTGATCATCATTACCAATGCCGCCACACTCCAAGCCACCCTCTGCAACATTAATTGACAAAATATTAGAAAATAAAGTTAGGTAGGGAATTGTTATCATTTGGAAGTCAATTAACTGAATGATAGACAAAGCCGTCAACTCCAATAGTTTAAAAGAAAAACTTCAACGCACCCATAACTCAAGTTTACTAGCATGCTATCCATGCAACATGAGGAGAGACTAGATTTGGGGGGGGGGGGGGGGGGGGGTGGGTGGGTGTGTGAAGGGTCAAGCATCTTTATCTACTTTATGAGTGAATTGAATCATATAATTTTAACTGAACAAACAACACGAACAGGGTAAATATTTCAAGATGCTTTTATTGGAAACTAAATGACTAGTCAAGCATGGAGATAAAGGTTTTATTAATCACCGGATATCTTGAATGTTTCAGTTCATCCAGCTAAAGCTAATCTAAATAATTAAAGAGACAAAATTGCAGCCTCTGCTTATTGTTAGCTCCCTTCCTTTGACTGCCTTTATGCAACCTTTTATTTTTCCATTGTTTCCTCACAGGCATATAAATGATCAGCCTATAGACGAAGAACCTATCTGGAAACTCCAAATCTCAACAGAGTCAGTTGTTTCCCTAATGGTTTATGATTAAAATATAAATTCCAAAAGCCAATATGGAGAAGAATACAGTTAGACATTAGCATTACCACAAGAACAACAAAATCTACTACGCAGGAAAAATAGCTTCTGTAAATCCTAGAGTATGAGGGCTTGAACTACATAACTCTAAACAGTTTCTTGCTAAATATTAAAATATTTCAGCAGCTACATACCATCTGGACCAACACATCTTACAACAAAAATTCAAAAATTAATTGATATTTACTTTCTCCTAATAAAATCCATGTGTTTCTAATTGGAACCATATTGCACTATATCATGTGAATAAAACGGCAGATATTCCTAATATACATGACATGAATATTACACACATGTACTTCATAGATAAAGGACCAAAGTCAACACCACAATATACAAAATCAATGATATTATCTTGCTGTGATCTATAAATTATTGAGTTTTGTTTTTAGCCAACCACCACACCAACTCACTAAGAAACACATGGTTGACTTAAAGAATATTCAGGGGAGGAAAAGAAAAGGAATCTAGCACCAGAAACAAAACAACATAAGGCCACCTAACCCAAGCAAAAATATTGAACATACTCAAACACACATACAGCTATCTATAGTAGTATTAAAGCACAAGCTTAAAGAAAACAGAAGTAAAAGTATATACTTCATATTACTGCCTCTCCAAATCTCTCTAACACAGTCCTGGATAATGATCGCTAAATCTTTTTTTTTTTTTTTTTTGTTGGGGCGCGGGGGGCAGTCACTAAGGAAAAGCATAAGCAAATGAGTTGCTGATGTATATATCTGTGGCCAATAGAGATGTGAGTAGACAATGAAAAGGCCAAGTTTAAGATAAAAACCTTAATGACATCGAGAATCTAAATACAAATTAATTTGATGAATATATATATTTTATGTTTTTTTTTTTGGGGAAACCAGATCATTATGTGAAGCAAGTCCAAGAATGATCAAGCACGTAGCCAAAAACCAATAACAATTGATGGCTGATAATTTTGACATAAGAAGTAATTTCATCATGCTTCTCCCTTTGTTAATATTTTTTCCATACATGAAAGTTGACCCACATAACCACAAGGCGACAAGGTTGCATGCAAGTAATGGAATAAAAGATGCCTGTTCTTTATGCCCATCCTAAAACCCTTGACCTAGGATTCATTGTTCATAACCACAAGTCTACAAGTTTACAGGCTAGACAAACAACAGATGGCTGTCAACACAAAGTGAAAAATATTATGCCCAAAATGACAGAGTAGTAAAGTTCACAACTTACCTCAAGAACAGGCCCAATTTTGAAGACCCCCATGACCTGCTCCTTGGCCACCAAGGTAAGGAGGGGAATAAGTGCAAAAGGAATCTGTATTGACTGAAGCACATTAAGCCATTCATTCAGAATATCCAATGAAGCTTCAGATGTTTTAAATACAAGAGCTACGGCTATAGTTGGCACAATTGCAAAACTCCGTGTAATCACTGCCCTCAGCCATTTCTTGAGACGAAGGTTGAGAAAGCCTCCCATGATAAACTGTCCAGCATAAGTGCCAGTTATTGTGCTACTCTGTCCAGCCGCCAATAAACCAATACCCCAGATATAAAGAATCGGGAAGACTCCTCCTCCGTACTTAGCTTCAAGATATTGCCCTGCATTTATTAGTCCTATACTATTGGCTTGTTTACTACCATAGAATCCCTTGGCAAAAACTGTTGTCACAAACAAATTAATCATGAAGGAGATTAAAAGTGCAACCGAAGACTCAATTGAGTAGTAGTTGAGTGCTTCCTGAACCCGGCCTTTCTTGTTTGGATCAATCTTCCTTGACTGTACCAATGCAGAGTGTAAGAATACATTGTGAGGCATTATGACACAACCCACAACTCCCACAGCCTGCCTAATTGTTTTTGAGCTGAGTCTTGGCACCAAAATACCTACAAGGAGGATCAAGTTCAGTTACACTTATGGTTCCAACCAATGATGAAACTTATAAAACAAACAGCAAATATCCAATTATATAAACTTTGTACCCATGAGAAGATCTTTTCCGCTAGGTTTTGTTTCTCCAAACATCCAGGCAAATGACACACCCATAGTTGCAATGAGAGCTGCAAAAAGAGCTTCCAACTTCCTCACTCCATAGTTCTCAAGAAACAAAAAGATGAAGCTGTCCATGTGAGAAAGCAGGGAAAAAAAATGATCCCCAGTTAATAAGCAATCAATTAAAAAAGGGACGGGAGTCCATTTCATCTTCTAAAACTAATTAGTCAGAAATTTTGGAGGTAAAATAGGTACATGATAATAAGGAAAATTCAAAATCTACCACCTAGTTTTTCTACAGAAAGCTTGTAAATTGATGTAACATTGAATTTGATTAGCAACACTTTTAACAACATAGTCAATAAATGCATGAAATTACGTTTTTCAAATTGGTGATACATCAATCTACAGTACTTCTAGCATCACTAGATAATAAAGAACTCAAACTTACTTCACACTAATGTCTTGACACATGAAAAAACAAGTTGAACTAATTATTAATTAAGCTTAAGTTTGGAGAGAAACGCATTTGCATTTTGTGTGTGGGTCCCGTGCAATGTTCACGAGACCCGCAAGTACGGATTTTAACAAATTTTTCTTTAAAACTGGGTCTCACAGCACTATTCACATATTTAAAATTATTTTACTACAGTCTTTTTAGTTTTCAGCAATAACCCTAAGACACAAGATTCCAACTCGCCTAGGCCTTTAATGCATCTTGAGTCTTGACACTAGGCATCTAAATAGAGACATACTTTAGCAAAGGTGTTATTCCAAACTCCCAATATCACACAGCAAAAGCATCCTAGCTGAGACCTTTTAGTACAACCTAAGTGGCACACTTTAGCTCGAGTTATTTGTGCCTGCCTGACGAAAAAGCAAGGTGCAAAATATGTGCCAAAGCAACCAGTGCATTGGGCATGACAATTATCCATTTTTGGTCACATGTTACTGTCCCGACAAGTTCAATGCACTGAAACATTGGACTAGGCCTTACCCAACTACACCACATTTACATTCCAAGAAACTTCATAGCTATTTAATTATTTTTTTTCTTAAAAAAATTAATTAATTAAACGTGGCAAACCCATATTCAGTATACCAATAACAAAAACAACAACAACAACAACAGGAATTAAACCCAAAAAACAAAAACAAAAAAAGAGAGAAAAAATAGTAAATACCAATCAGAGGCAGTAATAAGGACACCAGCCCAAATGGGCAAATACCCATTGCTTAAAATCTGAATAGCAATAGCACTCCCAATAACTTCTTGAATATCAGCTCCAATCAATGCCAGCTCAGCCATGACCCACAAAACATACCCGGCCCAACCCGGATACTCTTCCCTACAAAGCTCTGCCAGGTGTCGACCCGTGGCAACTCCAACTCGGGCCGACAAGAGCTGGATCATGAGGCCCATAATCGTGGCCCACAAAAGCAACCAAAGCAACGAGTACCCAGCAATAGCCCCAGCTTGCAAATCTCCCTCCAGATTTCCCGGATCCAAAAACGCTATGCTCATCAAAAACCCAGGCCCAGTAAACATCCACAGCTTCTTCCATGAGAATGGCGGCACCGCTAAATCCTCGCCGTCCGATTCTTCCGCCTCGGCGATCAGGATTTTCTCTTCGTATTCATCGGATTCATGAGACTCCGATAACAGCCGGTTTGTCTCTTCGTCGTTTTTAGAGTCTTCCTTGTCGTCTCGCTTTTCGACGTTCATGTTTTGTCGTTATCGGAAGATTTTGTGTGTGTTTTTATTTATGTACAGAGGTTTTTGTTTGGGGGAGCTAAGGCAAGGTAAGGTACGAAGGTGTTTTTTGTTTTTTTTTTTTGAGAGGAAAGCTGTTTTGTTTGTTGATTTGAGGATGCTGAGTCGTCGGATTCGGTGAGGTTTATGTTTTTTTCTGGCCACTGAGAGGGTGACACGTCAGGTTTGGGTGCGTGGCTTTACCGTCATTTTCACGGTATAGAAATGGAGCACTTTTTTTTTTTTTGATAATAGAAATGGAACACTTCTATTTGCGGGAAATGGGCGATCTGAGATGGATTTGGTGAAAGTGGAATTCAACAGTTGACTTAGCAAAGACAAATTAACAGTTGGAATTAGTGGGTCATTGGTTTGGTTTTTTCATTTTGATATTTGGGTCGGGTTTAGATTTAGTGGCTAATAGAATTGAATTAGTTGAGATGATAATATGTGTCTATTTTTAGACACGTATCACCATTTAATTGGGTATAATGCACTAGACCTAAACCATTATTTTACTATTTCAGTCTCTTACGTTTGTTTATCTTTTCATATTTGTTATGTCGTTGATTTCCATTAGTAATGTTTGCCCCTTCATTTTTTACTATTTCTTGAAATATTAGTTCTAGAAGGTTACGGAATGTAATAATTTCATATATATATAGTAAACAATATTGTAAAAGTTTACAAACTGATGTGTCACCAATTATAAAAAGACAATTCAAATATTTAGATATGTAGGGCCCTTGGGCCCATAAGTTCATTATTTATCCATATATTGGATCTATGGCCCAAGCTGAGAACAAGGATCTACTCGAGGAGGAGAAGTCTTCATCAAAGGAGATTGCGCTGATGAATAAAAGGTGGGGTTTGGTCATGATAGCTCAAAAGAGTTCGCCGAGGATGAAAGAGTCCTCGGTTAGACAAAGTCGAGGACCTATGAGATGGTTTATCAGCAAGGATGACGATTTCGAAAATTCAGTTGGAGCAGACAGGCATTGTAGAGATATCAGATAAGGAGGAGTCCCGAAATATCTTATAAGAAAGCTGCTGCCTCCGCATTAAATGCACTGCAGCTAACTCTCTGACCGCATTAATATGGAGGTGATGCCTGAACAGTGGTTTTCAGCCTTACAGCTACTACATGAGGACTTATAGGAAGTGCTGATGGGACAAGTATCCAAATCAACCGTCTAGAGTGCACGTGGAAGTTGGAAATGGAAGGAGAAGACAATATAAAAGGAGAAAGAGGGAGTAAGACAGGGGGATCGGAAAATTCAAGAAAGAAATACTGTATCAATCTGTAATCAAACTTGTAACGTTACCTAAGAACTATACATAAGAACCAGAGTCCTCGAACTTCGCCGATGACGTTTTTTCTTCATATTACAGTTGTCTATTTTCATCTTTTTGTCATCAAACCTATCTAATTCGATGCTTGATCAACCCAAGCCCAGTTTTCTAACTCATTCTCTACAAATTCATTGTTTTGGGCTTTTTGGGCCTAAGTCCATCCACGTGTTGGGCTAGGATATCAAATTTGGTCCTTACAAGTTATAATTTTCTTTAAAAAAAAAAAAAAAAAAAAAAAAAAAAAAAAAAAAAACTTAGTTACAATGTGATTGAAATTTATTACTATATCATTTTATAAGTTTAATGTAGTAAAACTTGTAATATTTTTAGCATTTTCCAGTATATAATCACTAGTTTATATATATCAAATGGTAACTTTATGTTAATTCCTCAATAATATAATGAATAAAGTTTGTAATTACATTTTTGTTCCATGTTTAAAAGTTTACGCATTGAATTTTAAATAAAATTTGTAATATTTTTAACATCACTAATATTGATTTGTTGAATTCTCATAAATTAAACTAACTTGAAGTTCACAGGACAAGAATTTTCGTTATTGGTCTATATATATATATATATATATATATATATATATATATATATATATATATATCTTTTTTAACTTCGGATTATATTTGTTAAAAGGTGAGGCAATAAATGGTTTTAAGAAAATAAATTGTCTTATTAAAAAACTTTATTGTTTATTTGTTAAAATGTGAGATAAAGCATGACTTTTTTTTTTTTGAAGGCAGATAAAGCATGACTTTAAATTGGGAGCGATAAAGGGAATGATGTGGGATTTCCACTAGATAAAAAAGGTTTATTATTATAACACCATTTCCGCAGGAAAATAGTTAAATTTGAAAGAATTACAAACCTACTTCACAAATGAGTTTATCTAATATAGAGAGAGAGAGAGAAAAAAAAATTGCAAGTTGCAACAATATTTCAACTTCAATTAAAATGATTGTGGTGCCCAGTGTGACAGTGTCCACTATCTAGTATCTACTAATTCAATATATTAAAATTTTAAAAAAAATAATATTGCACAATAATGAGAATAAGATCCACTAAAAAAGTAAAAATGCCAAACAAACTAATTTGGAATGGCTTTTTGGCTTTGTATATTGTCCATAAGAGAGCCCATGAGCACTTTATTTATTTATTTTTTTTTTATTTTTTAAATAATGATGGGTGGCAATATGTGACACTTGCTAGCACAAACACACTATTTTATTTAAGGAAAAAAATAAACCTAGTAATGAAACAACCGCAAATTTTTGCATATGCCAAAAGGCAAAATGTACCAACATGGGCACATGGCTTTCAAATGAAAATTTGTTCCTCTAGCCTTTGTTTTTTTAAGTGCCATATGGCATTACATATTGATTTACAGTACAAACTTGCCTTATCTCGAACCATTGCCATTGGATTAAAAGGCAATTTGATGGAATACTACCATTATTATATTCTTTCTGGATTCTCTTTATGCCCTTAGCCTTTTAGAATTTGTCATTTCCAAATTTCAATTGAGTTTTTAATACTCTGTAAATTGTAATTACTTATCAATTATTTTACTAATAAAGTTAAATGATTCGGTTAACAGGTATCCTAAGAGCATTTGATAATGAATCTGTGGGGGGTACGAGACAGGGAAGCCCATGTCAACGTCTCCGTTGGGCCAAGGGCCCAACCCGAGGGAAAGACCATCCTCGGCCATGGAAAAGACCCTCTTCGGCCATGAATGTAGCCAAGGACAAGAGGAGCAACCTGCCGCTGATAGTGACACCCCGGGTCATTTTACGGAACAGGGAAGGTACTAAAACGGTAAAGGACAAGGGAAGGAATGGAAATATCCAAGGGAAAAGTTGCCATTACTGCACTAAGTACTCTGCACCTGATAGAGCCATGTTTTTCAGCTTTTACAACCACTCCCAACCACTCTGGGTATAGGCTGATGGGACAAGTATCAGCTCTATGAATCTCAACCTACACGTGGACGATCAAGGGAGAGTGGAAGCTAATATAAAAGGAGGAAGAAGCAATCCAAAAAGGGGGACTCTCCGAAGATCGAAGGACAGGGATCACCCAAACTGTGCCAAGGAGGAGATCTCCTTGGATAAGCTCAGTTCACTTCTGAGCGATCATCACGAACACCATGACTAATGATTATCCATCCACTAAGGCCCAGCTTTTTAGCCCACTCTCTACAAATTCATTGTATCGGGCCCGCCAGTCCAAGATCTCACACATCATGTGGGCCACGGGGCTGAAGAACGAGACCCTACAATTGGCGCCGTCTGTGGGGAAGCTCGTGCGTTGGTGAATGCGAGGTTAGTCATGGTAAGATCAAGCTCCTACCAACGAGAGTCCCTCGAAAGAGATCATCTCGGCGGTGGTGCTATACGAAAGCTTCCCCATCATTCCCAACAATACACAGTCGTTACCCTAACTTAGCTCCCACTCGGGGCTACACTTCGAAATGCCAATGGCGCGGGCAATTCTAGGGGTTTCGAACATCAAGTCTATGCCTCACACATTTGTCAAGGGGCTAATCCTCGAGGGTCAAGTAGCCAGGTTCACCAAATTCCCATCGAAAAAGAAGAAAATATAAGTGTTGGACAGAACCAAGGTCCTGCATGGTCCTCAAACTCAAACCTATGGGGAAACCAGTTACTACAAGAAGAAAGTGCTAGACAGAACCAAGGTCTTGCATGGTCCTCGGATTCAAACCTATGGTGAAACCAGTTACTATAAGAAGAAAGTGCTGGATAAAACCAAGGTCTTGCATGGTCCTCGGACTCAAACCTATGGGGGAAACCAGTTACTACAAGAAGAAAGTGCTAGACAGAACCAAAGTCTTGCATGGTCCTCGGACTTAAACCTATGAGAAAGCTAGTACACACCGGCAACCCTCTAAGTGTTTAAACCGAACTCAATCATTCCTCAGTCCTCGAACCAGATGATGTGGGAAGGTTAACGCTCCGTGGCAACTCTTAAAGTGCTTAAGTAGAACACAACACACGCTTGGGTCCTCGGACCAGACGCCTAAGAAAGGTTAACACTATAACATCATCTTAAATATAGAAAAGCTCCTTAGTACTCGGTGATCCCCTCGAACCCCCTGTTTTAAATTACGCGTTCTTTAATGGTTACGTTGTTCGCAGTATAGAGTACACGGTTACGTTCCTGATTAGCCACTCCCATTCATGAAACAATTAGTGCGAAAAAGAAGAAATTCGTAAATTGAAATGCAATTATCTTTTTATTAAACAAAGGAGAAGTACATCGTATACAAAAGGGGCTTAGACAAGCCTGTTTCAAAAGCTAACTATAAAAGAAAAGTCCACAGGATCAGCGAATCCACAATCTCGTTCTAGTAGCAATCAGGCTAGTACGGATGACACCGGTAACGAGGAAGAAGAAACCCGATTCGAAGCCGAAACAAAATTCAAAGCCAAAGGCAAAGAAACACTACAGGCCTGCCGGAAAGAAGAAGAAATGGGAGTGTCTGATGGACCCCTCTTCTCCTAGCTGCAAAATGTTCTGCTATCAAAGCTGGGAGACAGAACACCTGCCTATCCATGCTCTTGCTAGTTCTCTTGATCAGCCTTGGCCTATCTCCACATCTGTACGCACATGACACGCGGCATCGGGAGAAACCCAAACTTTGTTGCACCAAAAATCTAATGCGACCTACACCTGCTTCGGATTTTGGCTGAAGGAAGAGAGGCTTCTTTCTTGTCTAGTTGATGGGGAGAAACATCTTTGGCCTCTGTCTCCCTCGCCCTAACTGTGCCATTCTGAATCTCGCAGACACCCGTGGCTTCTGAAGAGGGTTTGGTTCCTTCACCCTCACCCTTATCCTTAGTCATTTCACTCCCTGAATCTCAATCACTATCTTGGTGAGGTCCTTTGGAACATTTGGAGGGTTAATAGCCTAAAACTCCCTCAGAACTCAAGGGTCTGCGAATAAAGAAGAACGATCTCCCCCCCATGTGTCTTATATAGGGGGCAATCTTGGTGGCATTCAATTCATCCAAATCTTCAAGAAGGAATTACAAACGAGATAAATCTCGCTCAATTTTCAAAGCAATCTTCAGCCGTTGGATTTGCATCGCCTCGTAAAGAGACCCTAATGAAAGCGCGCCTCGTGTACCAAAATGGCAGGAGCGCAGCGCTAATAAACTAAAAGAATGTCTCATAGCCAGGAACGCGCCTCAGGCAAGCGAAGAAGCTAAAGAAGAACGATCTCCCCCCCATGTGTCTTATATAGGGGGCAATCTTGGTGGCATTCAATTCATCCAAATCTTCAAGAAGGAATTACAAACGAGATAAATCTCGCTTAATTTCCAAAGCAATCTTCAGCCGTTGGATTTGCATCGCCTCGTAAAGAGACCCTAATGAAAGCGCGCCTCGTGTACCAAAATGGCAGGAGCGCAGCGCGAATAAACTAAAAGAATGTCTCACAGCCAGGAATGCGCCTCAGGCAAGCGAAGAAGCTCTGGTATTGATGAAAGGCAAGACCTGGCGAGCCGTGACATAGGCCCGACGTCACTAAAACCCTCATCTCCGTCCGAGGATCCGGACAGCAGGATTTTGAGGGGCTATTGTGGGGGGTACGAGATCGGGAAGCCCATGTCAACGTTTACGTTGGGCCAAGGGCCCAACCCGAGGGAAAGACCCTCCTCGGCCATGAAAAAGACCCTCCTCGGCCATGAATGTAGCTGAGGACAAGAGGAGCAACCTACCGCTGATAGTGACACCCCAGGTCATTTTGTGGAACAGGGAAGGTACTAAAATGGCAAAGGACAAGGGAAGGAATGGAAATATCCAAGGAAAAAGCTGTCATTACTGCATTAATTACTCTGCACCTGATAAAGCCATACTTTTCAGCTTTTACAACCACTCCCAACCACTCTGGGTATGGGCTGATGGGACAAGTATTAGCCCAATGAATCTCAACCTACACGTGGACGATCAAGGGAGAGTGGAAGCTAGTATAAAAAGAGGAAGAAGCAATCCAAAAAGGGGGACTCTCCGGAGATCAAAGGACAGGGATCACCCAAACTGTGCCAAAGAGGAGATCTCCTTGGATAAGCTCAGTTCACTTCTGAGCGATCATCACGAACACCATGACCAACGATTATCCATCCACTAAGGCCCAGCTTTTTAGCCCACTCTCTACAAATTCATTGTATCGGGCCCGCCAGTCCAAGATCCCACACATCATGTGGGCCACGGGGCTGAAGAACGAGACCCTACAGAATCAATTTATGAAAGTTTTGATATTACTTTTATAGGAAATAAACAAAAAATTTGTCAAAAAAATTAATTACTTTTTTTTTGTTTTTCATAAAAATTTTCTATAAATATTTCATAAATTAATGTTCTTAGAATATCCGTTAACTTTTTACAAAATTAAAATGTTACCTAGTGGATATGTTAACCCCTTTTTTTCTCGACAATTTTTGTGATAAGCTCAAAACAAACCGGCCCAACAATACTATAGCATAATGTGCCTCAAGGCCTAAACAAAGAAAGTTGAACACCATGCCCTTTAAGATTGTTAGCCAAATGGACCCAACCCATACGGCAAAGTCCGTTTGGAAAATTGGGGGTGTGGTTTGGACTTTGGAGGACGAGGGGATTTTTCATCATCTATTTTTTGGGGATCAATTGTCATATCATAAGTGCAAGTGAACTTGGGAATGCTTGCAAAACCCATGAGCCCATGGATAGTGCCTTGTGCACCCCTTCATCAAAAGCTCAATATGTCTCAAATGTTTGTTCTTTCACCATTAATATCAACTCTCATTGTCTTACAAATTCAGTAGCTTTGAAAATGTGTTAATTCTTCCACAACAACAAACCAAACAGGATTAAGTTAACCAAATTACCGTGGCCATTATGAAAACAAAGTATATTGTTTCCCCAAATCCCATTGCTCAAAGCTTAAAATCCATTTCTTAAAGCTAGCCCCCACTTCTTGTTAAAGGGTTCTTCAAAAAAAAAAAAAAAAATTGAAGCATTAATAAGTTTATCTCCTACCCATCAAACAATAGTTAATCTCTCACAATAAAGAATTTGCATGTCACATTTCATAGACGTTAGAATGAGTTTTCACTTTTCACCGATAGCAGGAAAGAATATTAATCCGAAACCTCTTGTTATATTGATTAATAAATTCAAGCTTGTTTAGCAAGAAAGTGAACAAAATTTTGAACATATAATGAATTCAAATTTCACTTGTGTTTGAAATTAAATTAAATTAACTGACATTGAATAATTGACTTGTTACAATAATAAATCTGAAACTAACTTTTAATAAAAATATTTATTTAATATCACCAAAATTTTAAACTTAATATTTTTATTTTATTTTATAAACGAACAAAATTAAAACTTGATATATTAGAAAATATATCAGAACAATAAACAACCCATAATTTTAAATTTCAACTAATGTCATTGTAAAAAAAAAAAAAAAAAAAAAATTCTAAAACCAAAAAAATTGACAATATATATACACACATATATAAAGTGATTTGATAACTTATAATCTACAAAATTTTTGAGGATAAATTGGCTGAAAATAGCTCTTTCTGTCTCTCCTCAAACTCAAACTCAAAGTCCAGTCCAACCCTGACAGAGACAAAAACCATGGGTATGGGCGGGCCGACCTTACAGACCCTCAAGCTCGCTTCAATCCCTTCATTCTCTTCTTCGCGCTTCGTTTTCAAACCACTTCCCAAAGCCCTAACCTTCTTAGCTCCTTCCCGCCATGGCCGTACACAGAGACCTCCATTTCCACTCCTCGCCAGAGCTCTCTCAGCTGCACCTGCAGTCCAAACCGCTCCAGATGAGACTGGTGATTCACATTTTGCGCTATTCTTTGAGTTCCAACTTTTTTTTTTAATTTTAATTTTTGGTTTTTGATTTTGGTGATGAATGATGAAGATGTGAAGCCTCAGTGGAAAGCAGCGATAGACTTCAAGTGGACAAGGGAGAACAAAGAAGCAGTAGCTTTACATGGTTATTATAAAGTTACAAATATAAAAATAAAAAATAAAAAGTTGGAATTTAGTCTTGAAGGAAATATACAAAGTGAACTAAGCTGTGGTTTTTTTTTTTTTTTTTAAGATAAGTTTGTCTTGAAGACTTGGATGAATAGAAGAATAATATCCTATTTTATTTTGATGAGTATATTCGAGCCTTTCAATTTGAATTGGATGATAATAAAAAAATAAAAAAAGGTGCCCTTTATGAATTGTAACCTGCCCATAGCTAAGCTTAAGGGTCTTAAATGTGCTAGACATTGCTTATTTGCCTTTATTTTAAGTTTTTTTAATAGACACCATAGAAATCAAACATATACCAACTTCTTTTACTAGTTAATCACTCACATTAAGTCAAATTATCAATTGATTTTTTGTGCAAACAAGATTAAAAGTAAAACACAATAATTTTTTATGTAGACAAGATTAAACTCGAAATTTCTTATGTAAGAGAAAAAAGATTTTATCGTTTATACTAATTAAAATCCACTTTTAAATTTTTTATTGATTTATTTGATACTTTGGGCTTGTTTAGCTATCCAGACCAGAGGCTAGAGCTGGGCCTCAAGGCCCAACAAGGGATGAAAAACCCTAAACCCCAATTAGCCTCAATTTGCATGAGTCTAAGCTAACGTTATAAACATAGATACTATCTCACTCTGTCTAGCTTTGCAAAGATTAAGAATCCCAGTTAACTGACAAGATTTTTAGGTTGTCAAGGTCTGTGCAAAAAAAACCCAGGTACTATAAACACAAACTCAAAGTTCTGGTACCCTTAATCCCATGCTTTTATATATTTTATTGATTCACTTATGTTATGCTGTGTGTGTCTGTGTTTTGGTGCCACATAGACAGTTAAGCTAGCCATTCATGTTTAATATTCCTTCTGGGTAATTTTATATTTTCATATTCTTTCAATTTTATTCTAATATTTGAAGTTCAATACATGGATTATATATATATATATATATATATATATATATATATATATATATATATATATTTCAATGTATGTATGAATGTATATACATTGGTCTGTTTCATATGTATTGCCTTCCAGTTATTGTCATTATCTCAATTACTTTCAACTATTGCTCTCCAATCCCAATTGTAATCCACACCAAGATCAATGAAACTCTAACTAACCATATCCTTTCATCTTTTCCTGCAATTACCAAAGGCAAATGAGTTGTCTTCATGTCAAACAAGGTGCATAATATTTGTCCCTCTTTGGTGTTTAATACTATCTATTAGAGAAATGACACATGGATGCTCTCCAAGTAAGGCCTTGATTGGATGATCAAACGTGTAAATTCAATAAAATCAGCAAAATGTTTATTAAAAAAAATCAAAAGATATGTTGCAAAATTTCACTAAATTGAAAAATCAAAAGTGATCTTCATTGTTGGATTGCATTGCTCTCTAACTATTTGTTTGTATTTCTTGTTCTTTTATTCATTAGAAAATGATTTGCTTGTAGTGAATGCTTATTACTTCAATTATAGGAGTAACCATCAATTTAGATCACTTTTCTCATAAGATAACCATAAAGACAAAATTTGACTAAGTTTTTTTTTTTTCTTCTAGATATTGGCAAGACTTGAAGAATAACGCTATGTTGCTATCTTTGGAGGACTTTGACTTAGAGCTGTTTCACAATATTATCTTTGGTCTTTGACATGACTACAAAGTGGTCTTTGGAGTTGACTTCTAATTTTGAATGATTAACTCCTTGCACGTTTTTTTTTTTTTTTAGAAACAACTCCTTGCACGTTAAGTTTGTAAACTCATCCAACCTTTTGCTAGTATTTAAAATAACAAAACAAAAACTAATTAAGATTGGTCCAATCTGCATTTGAGTTGGTGAGTATTACACTTTTTTTTTTTTTTTCACATAAAATATGGGTCTTGCTAACAGGCATGCTTAGAACAATTGTTAATGACTCATTTTAAGAAAGTTTTATCATTATTTTTATGATAAATATAAAAAATTATCAAAAAAATTTAATTTTTTTTTCTTTTTCCATAAAATTTTAAAAAAATATCTCTTATCCATTAACATTTCTCATAAATTATTTCAAAAAAATAAAAATCTATAATAGGGTCACATAGAACTTCTGCTTCGCCAGACTACTCTGGCACCAAATCATCAAAGTGGTGCTGCAAGCCTATGGGCAAAGGCGGCATCAAGGTGTTAGCTTACACTACTAGCTGGAGAGTGGTCAAATCCTGGGCATTCTTTTTGTTAGGCGAAACTACAATGTTGGTCCCTGAAGTTTACCTTATGTGCGCAATTGGTCCCTCAAGTTTGAAGCGAGCATAATTAGTCCCTTAAATTTTAAAACTGAGTTGTGTTGGTCCTTTTACTAACTGTTGTTAACAGTGTTACTTACGTGGTTAAGGGAACAATGACTTGGCATTTTTTATTATTGACGTGGCATGTTTTTAATTAAAAAATTAAAAAATTAAAAAAAAATAGTTTCCGATGAAATTGAAAAATCATATTGACGGCAACCCCCACCTCCACCCCAACCACCACAATGGCAACCCACACCTCCACCAGCATGAACCCACAAAAAAATCCAATCCAAAATCAGCATCTACCTTGCATTTGATCCAAAAAAAAAAAACCCAATCAACAAGTGCAATTTACATGACCAAAGACCAAAAAAAAAAAAAAAACCCAAATGAAATCACAAAGAGAAAACCCAGATGAAGACCCAGATGAAACCCAACGATTGCCCCATCGGAACCCACCCTTCACTAGAGAGGGCCATTAGACAGAGAGGGAGGAGAGAGGGAGGCTGATTTTTGTCTTCGCCGGTGTAATACCTGAGATGGGAGGAAGAACGCAGCTCAGTGATTGTGCGAAAGGAGGAGGGAGGCTGGTCAGTGGCTGTCGCCGGTGGCTGCTAGGGCAGTGGCTGTCGTCGGCGACTGCTAGGGCTTGTGCTGTCGCCGGCGGCAGCTACGGCTTGGGCTATTGCCGGCGGTGGCTAGGGCATGGAATTTCAGGTGGCGGCTGGGGTTTGATTTCTTCCCTCTCTCCCTTTCTCTTTCGTTGTGGTTTTTACAACAGGTAGAAAATAAAATTTTTAATTTGGTACCGGTGATTTTTGTTTCTAACGTGTAAATTTAGTTTCTAATTTTTTAATTAAAAACATGCCACGTCATTAAAAAAAAAAGTCAAGTCATTGTTCTGTTAGCCACATAAGTAACACCGTTAATAATAATTAGTAAAAGGACCAAATCAACTCAGTTTTAAAACTTAAGGGACTAATTGTGCTCGCTTCAAACTTGAGGGACCAATTGCGCACTCAGGGTAAACTTGAGGGACCAATAGTGTAGTTTCGCCTTTTTGTTAAGTTGACTCGTCTACTGCACAAGAAGCTACAGTAACTACTACTTTTCCCACAACCAATTCACCAAAGTCCAAAACTCCTCTGGATATTTATTTCCAAGCATACACACGGATTAAGAATCCGCAATTTGATGACCCAATTAATGCTTCAACTTTGACAAGTTTGTAGTTCTATTACTTTTGTAGCTCTAGATGGCCATAATAATTACAGGACTACAATTTATTCCACACTTTATTATAGTAACTAACTTACACAACAGAATGATTATATGTTACTTTCACATAAACCTACTATTATTCTATCATTTTTACATTAATCTATCATTTTTTTATGGCAAAAGTGTGTGGAATAAGTTACGGTCCTAAAATTATGAATAATGCTAGGAACACACTTCTTTCCCCTCTTTCCACACCCATATCTACACCCTGTTCATGTGTCAATTTTTGATTGAATTTTAGCACTTTTAAAGGGTTCCACCACATATACTTGAAGATGTTGAAATCCAATCAATAGTTGACACACGAATAAAGTGTGTATTTGGGTGTGGAAAGGGATGTATTCCTACTCTAAAATTATTGTTGAAGAAGTGGTACAAGGATTGCTTTATCAAAAAAAACTCCTCATACTTTTTAAATATCCGCAAACCCCCTAATATCAAGATATATACATACTTTCACTGTATGTGAAGTCTATGGACCGATAACCATGTAAGATTCACTGTGAAAAGGAAAAATACATATATTTGATGTTTTAAGATATCTTCTCCCTAAGTTACTCATTAGTAACTCAAGAAATGGGACTTATCATTCATGCGTCTATCATTGATTCCAAGAAATGAACAACAAAAGAAGATAGAAGAATAATTAAAAGTAAGGGGGAGAGAGACAGAGAGGGCATCAAAACAATTTTGCAAAATTCCTTCTATTATTTTGTATTGATCCCTTAAGTATCAGTTGTTGCTGGTTTGACTATGGTACATGTTAACCTGTTACATTAAAAGAACAAGCAGTTTATTCTATTTTACTGGTACAATTCGTGGGGCATACTGAATCTTATACCACAAAACCAAAAACTAAAAAAGTAATTCATCCTGCAGTTTGTAACAATGCTATGTCCATCCTCTGAAATGAAGAAAATAACCCGGTGTGATCAATTGATGGAATGTAACTCTGGGCAGCTCCATTATGCAAAAAAGTGCATTACATGAATATGCTTTCAATTGTTTGTATCTTTGTACTCACATTCAAGATGCACAAAACTTAGAGATGGTTATGTAGAAGAATGTTTCACTTCTGAAGAGCAGATCAATGACCCTCTGGTGCTAAAACGCCAGCTCCATTGAGCAACAGCATAATTCAGATTTTCTATAGTTTCTGTCATACGCGTATTTGTTGACTCAGTTCCCAGTGGAAGTAAACCTCTTGGAAATTAAGGTAATCAAATCCGAAGGGAAGGTACCGCTGTGTAAAATAAGATATACAATAAATGCTATATATGCAACTGTGCCAGTCGCGACCGCCAAACCAAACAGTAGCCCAGTAACTTCAGATACAAAAAAATCAATCAGCAGATACCCATTGATCATCATTACCAATGCCGCCACACTCCAAGCCACCCTCTGCAACATTAATTGACAAAATATTAGAAAATAAAGTTAGGGAGGGAATTGTTATCATTTGGAAGTCAATTAACTGAATGATAGACAAAGCCCTCAACTCCAATAGTTTAAAAGAAAAACTTCAGCGCACCCATAACTCAAGTTTACTAGCATGCTATCCATGCGCAACATGAGGAGACACTAGATGGAAAAAAAAAAGGGTCAAGCATCTTTATCTACTTGATGAGTGAATTGAATCATATAATTTTAACTGAACAAACAACACGAACAGAGTAAATATTTCAAGATGCTTTTATTGGAAACTAAATGACTAGTCAAGCATGAAGAGAAAGGTTTTATTAATCACTGGATATCTTGAATGTTTCAGTTTATCCAGCTAAAGCTAATCTAAATCATTAAAGAGACAAAATTGCAGCCTCTGCTTATTGTTAGCTCCCTTCCTTTGACAGCCTTTATTGCAACCTTTTATTTTTCCATTGTTTCCTCACAGGCATATAAATGATCAGCCTATAGGCGAAGAACCTATCTGGAAACTCCAAATCTCAACAGAGTCAGTTGTTTCCCTAATGGTTTATGATTAAAATATAAATTCCAAAAGCCTATATGGAGAGGAATACAGTTAGACATTAGCATTACCACAAGAACAACAAAATCTACTATGCAGGAAAAATAGCTT
The DNA here is from genome assembly GCA_028535165.1 of Quercus tomentella. Taxonomy (NCBI): domain Eukaryota; kingdom Viridiplantae; phylum Streptophyta; class Magnoliopsida; order Fagales; family Fagaceae; genus Quercus; species Quercus tomentella. The sequence continues at coordinate 3,187,365 of JAPQVY010000155.1, read as the reverse complement.
CTGTAAATCCTTGAGTATGAGGGCTTGAACTACATAACTCTAAACAGTTTCTTGCTAAATATTAAAATATTTCAGCAGCTACATACCATCTGGACCAACACATCTTACAACAAAAATTCAAAAATTAATTGATATATACTTTCTCCTAATAAAATCCATGTGTTTCTAATTGGAACCATATTGCACAATATCATGTGAATAAAACGGCAGATATTCCTAATATACATGACATGAATATTACACACATGTACTTCATAGATAAAGGACCAAAGTCAACACCACAATATACAAAATCAATGATATTATTTTGCTGTGATCTATAAATTACTGAGTTTTGTTTTTAGCCAACCACCACACCAACTCACTAAGAAACACATGGTTGACTTAAAGAATATTCAGGGGAGGAAAAGAAAAGGAATCTAGCACCAGAAACAAAACAACATAAGGCCACCTAACCCAAGCAAAAATATTGAACATACTCAAACACACATACAGCTATCTATAAATCTGGGTAGTATTAAAGCACAAGCTTAAAGAAAACAGAAGTGAAAGTATATACTTCATATTACTGCCTCTCCAAATCTCTCTAACACAGTCCTGGATAATGATCGCTAAATCTTTTCTTCCTTTTTTCTTTTTTTTTTTTTTTTTTTTTTTTTTTGGTGGGGGCGCGGGGGGCTGTCACTAAAGGAAAAGCATAGGCAAATGAGTTGCTGATGTATATATCTGTGGCCAATAGAGATGTGAGTAGACAATGAAAGGGCCAAGTTTAAGATAACCTAAAAGACATCGAGAATCTAAATACAAATTAATTTGATGAATATATACATTATATGTTTTTTTTTTTGGGAAACCAGATCATTATGTGAAGCAAGTCCAAGAATGATCAAGCACATAGCCAAAAACCAATAACAATTGATGGCTGATAATTTTGACATGAGAAGTAATTTCATCATGCTTCTCCCTTTGTTAATATTTTTTTCCATACATGAAAGTTGACCCACATAACCACAAGGCGACAAGGTTGCATGCAAGTAATGGACTAAAAGAAGCCTGTTCTATATGCCCATCCTAAAACCCTTGACCTAGGATTCATTGTTCATAACCACAAGTCTACAAGTTTACAGGCTAGACAAACAACAGATGGCTGTCAACACAAAATGAAAAATATTATGCCCAAAATGACAGAGTAGTAAAGTTCACAACTTACCTCAAGAACAGGCCCAATTTTGAAGACCCCCATGACCTGCTCCTTGGCCACCAAGGTAAGAAGGGGAATAAGCGCAAAAGGAATCTGTATTGACTGAAGCACATTAAGCCATTCATTCAGAATATCCAATGAAGCTTCAGATGTTTTAAATACAAGAGCTACGGCTATAGTTGGCACAATTGCAAAGCTCCGTGTAATCACTGCCCTCAGCCATTTCTTGAGACGAAGGTTGAGAAAGCCTCCCATGATAAACTGTCCAGCATAAGTGCCAGTTATCGTGCTACTCTGTCCAGCCGCCAATAAACCAATACCCCAGATATAAAGAATCGGGAAGACTCCTCCTCCATACTTATCTTCAAGATATTGCCCTGCATTTATTAGTCCTACACTATTGGCTTGTTTACTGCCATAAAATCCCTTAGCAAAAACCGTTGTCACAAACAAATTGATGATGAAGGAGATTGAAATTGCAACCGAAGACTCAATTGAGTAGTAGTTGAGTGCTTCTTGAACCCGGCCTTTCTTGTTCGGATCAATCTTCCTTGACTGTACCAATGCAGAGTGTAAGAATACATTGTGAGGCGTTATGACACAACCCACAACTCCCACAGCCTGCCTAATTGTTTTTGAGCTGAGTCTTGGCACCAAAATACCTACAAGAAGGATCGGGTTCAGTTACACCTATGGTTCCAACCAATGACGAAACTTATAAAACAAACAGCAGATATCCAATTAAATAAACTTTTTTACCCATAAGAAGATCTTTTCCACTAGGCTTTGTTTCTCCAAACATCCAGGCAAATGACACACCCATAGTTGCAATGAGAACTGCAAAAAGAGCTTCCAACTTCCTCACTCCATAGTTCTCAAGAAACAAAAAGATGAAGCTGTCCATGTGAGAAAGCAGGGAAAAAAAATGATCCCCAGTTAATAAGCAATCAATTAAAAAAGGGACGGGAGTCCATTTCATCTTCTAACACTAAATAGTCAGAAATTTTGGAGGGAAAATAGGTACATGATAATAAGGAAAATTCAAAATCTACCACCTAGTTTTTCTACAGAAAGCTTGTAAATTCACGTAACAATGAATTTGATTAGCGACGCTTTAACAACACTAGTCAAGGCAGCACGTGCAAGACACATGCTAACCATGAAAAAAAAAGTAGTGATTAGAATCAATTTTAGATTTTATTTGTATCACAAAATAAAAATATAAATCATTTGATTTTTAAAATACATAGAGATTTACATTAATCAAAAGAGACATTAATTTTAAGAATTTTGATAATTATGTCATAAAAAGTTAATCTCATTCGTATAAGACCGTGACAGATCCCAGTCCAATATTTATATTATTTTATTTTGACCTATAACTTACACCTCAATAGTTGTGAATATGTTGTAATAACAACAAAATGTCACGACATTTTTAGTTGTGCTAGATCTCGGTATAATATTTTATTATTTTATTTTATTTTATTTTGACCCATAAGGAATGGACACATGCGTCACAACATTTTCATAATATCTTTATGCATTCATTGTACTTAATTACAATGTAAATTTATATTGTAGACACAAAAAAAATTGGCAAATTTTGTACACATTTACAAAATTTGTACAATATTTACCATTTTTTTGTGCAAATGTGTATAATATTGACCACTTTTGTGTATTTACAATGTAAACTTGTATTGCAAGTACAAAGTAAACATATAAAGATCTTAAAAAAACAAAAAACAAAAATAAAGCTCAAACCAACTGGCATACTTGAAGGGGGAAAAAAAAATGCACCTCACTAATTGAATAAACCAAAAAAATACTATTCATGAGCCTTTGGCACTTTTTATATAGTTAATAGATATGCCAGCTTATATAAATATTTAAAAGAAAAAAAAAACACAAACCGATAACTGGAAAAAAAAAAACTTTAGGCATTGTAGAAATTAATGTTAAAATGTTGTGAACTTAACATTTTTTTAATTTGATCTATAAGAAACTGAGATCTCAACAATTGTGAAAATATTATGATAACAATAAGTATTGTAAAATTTTCTCCAAACATTTATTTTTAGTTGTGGTTGGTCACAGTCTCATATTTTATTATTTTATTTCGACTTGTAAGAAATTGATACGTCAATAATTGTGAAAATATTGTGAAATTTGTTGTGTCAGTATAACAATATATATACCAGCTTACATAAATATTTAAAAGAAAAGAAAAAAAAAAAAACACACACACACACACAAACCGATTACTAAAAAAAAAATTAGGTACTGTAGCTACTATGCCAGTTGAATAAACCAAAAGCACTACACAATAAGTGTTGTAACATTTTCTCAAAACATTTAATTTTAGTTGTGGTTGGTCACATTCTCATATTTTATTATTTTATTTCGACTTGTAAGAAATTGGCACGTCAATAATTGTGAAAATATTGTGAAATTTGTTGTATCAGTATAACAATATATATACCGGTTTACATAAATATTTGAAAGAAAAAAAAAACACAAACCGATTACTGAAGAAAAAAAAAAAAAAAAAAAACTTTAGGCACTTTAGCTACCATGCCAGTTGAATAAACCAAAAGCACTGCACAATAAGTGTTGTAACATTTTCTCAAAACATTTATTTTTAATTGTAATTGGTCACAGTCTCACATTTTATTATTTTATTTTGACTTGTAAGAAATTGACACGTCAATAATTGTGAAAATATTGTGAAATTTGTTATGTCAGTATAACAATATATATACCGGCTTACATAAATATTTAAAAGGAAAAAAAAAAAAAAAAAAACACAAACCGATTACTAAAAAAAAAAAAATGTAGTTATTGTAGCTACAGTGCCACTTGGCACTGTAGTTACTGTTCAAAACTTGGAAAAAAAAAGTGGCTAATAAAACCAAAGCATTGTAGTTATAGTGCTTTAGCGCTTTTGCGCATGTCAATAATTGTGAAATTTGTTGCGTCAGTATAACAAAATATATACCAGCTTACATAAATATTTAAAAGGAAAAAAAAAAAAAAAAAAAAAAAAAAACTTTAGGCACTTTAGCTACCATGCTAGTTGAATAAACCAAAAGTACTGCACAATAAGTGTTGTAACATTTTCTCAAAATATTTATTTTTAAATGTAATTGGTCACAGTCTCATATTTTATTATTTTATTTCGACTTGTAAGAAATTGACACGTCAATAATTGTGAAAATATTTTGAAATTTGTTGCGTCAGTATAACAAAATATATACCATCTTACATAAATATTTAAAAGGAAAAAATAAAAAAACACAAACCAATTACTGGAAAAAAAAAAATGTAGCTATTGTAGCTGCAGTGCCACTTGGCACTGTAGTTACTGTTCAAAACTTGGGGAGAAAAAGAAAAAAAAAAAAAAGTGGCTCACGAAACCACAAAATATTTATTTTCAGTTGTGCTTGGTTACAGTTTCATATTTTATTATTTTATTTTGACTTATAAAGAATTGACACGTCAATAATTGTGAAATTTATTGTGTTATCATAACAATATATATAAAAGAAAAAAAAGTACAAACGAAAGACTGGAAAAAAAAAAAAAAAGTGTAGCTAGCTACTATTCAAAACTTAAAAAAAAACAATAAAAAAAACAAAGTGCGGCACCAAAATGGCATTGTAGATGAACAGTGCAAAAACACTGTAGGGCCATTGGCGCTTTTAGATATAAGATTGTCAATAAACTTATGAAATTTCGTTTTTTAAATTGGTGATACATTAATCTACAGTAATCCTAGCATCACTAGATAATAAAGAACTCAAACTAACTTCACACTAATGTCTTGACACATGAAAAAACAAGTTGAATTAATTATCAATTAAGACACAAGATTCCAACTTGTCTACGAGAGAGTATACTTGTGGGGTCCACAAGTATATGATAGCATACATGTTTCTGAAACACAATGGATTTTCTCCTGGCCTAGGCCTTAAATGCATCTTGAGTCTTGACACTAGGTATCTAAATAGAGACATACTTTAGCAGAGGTGTTATTCCAAACTCCCAATAACACACAGCAGAAGCGTCCTAGCTGAGACCTTTTAGTACAACCTAAGTGGCACACTTTAGCTCAAGTTATTTGTTTGTGCCTGCCGCTGCCTGACTAAAAAGCAAGGTGCAAAATATGGGCCAAAGCAACCCGTGCATTGGGCATCACAATTATCCATTTTTGGTCCTGTGTCACTGTCCCGACAAGTCCAATGCATTGAAACACAGGATTAGGCCTTACCCAACTACACCCCATTTACATTCCAAGAAACTTCATAGCTATTTCATTTTTTTTTCTTAAAAAAATTAATTAATTAAACGTGGCAAACCCATATTCAGTATACCAATAACAACAACAACAACAGGAATTAAACCCAAAAAACAAAAACAAAAAAGAGAGAAAAAATAGTAAATACCAATCAGAGGCCGTAATAAGGACACCAGCCCAAATGGGCAAGTACCCATTGCTTAAAATCTGAATAGCAATAGCACTCCCAATAACTTCTTGAATATCAGCTCCAATCAATGCCAGCTCAGCCATGACCCACAAAACATACCCGGCCCAACCCGGATACTCTTCCCTACAAAGCTCTGCCAGGTGTCGACCCGTAGCAACTCCAACTCTGGCCGACAAGAGCTGGATCATGAGGCCCATAATCGTGGCCCACAAAAGCAACCAAAGCAACGAGTACCCAGCAATAGCCCCAGCTTGCAAATCTCCCTCCAGATTTCCCGGATCCAAAAAAGCTATGCTCATCAAAAACCCAGGCCCAGTAAACATCCACAGCTTCTTCCATGAGAATGGCGGCACCGCTAAATCCTCGCCGTCCGATTCTTCCGCCTCGGCGATCAGGATTTTCTCTTCGTATTCATCGGATTCATGAGACTCCGATAATAGCCGGTTTGTCTCTTTGTCGTTTTTAGTGTCTTCCTTGTCGTCTCGCATTTCGACGTTCATGTTTTGTCGTTATCGGAAGATTTTGTGTGTGTTTTTATTTATGTACAGAGGTTTTTGTCTGGGGGGAGCTAAGGCAAGGTACGAAGCTGTTTTTTTTGTTTTTTTTTAGAGGAAAGCTGTTTTGTTTGTTGATTTGAGGATGATGAGTCGTCGGATTCGGTGAGGTTTATGTTTTTTCTGGCCACTGAGAGGGTGACACGTCAGGTTTGGGTGCGTGGCTTCACCGTCATTTTCACAAGAAGGTATTACATGTTTCCGGTGAGAGAGAAGTAACATGCACCGGAACATATAGGAGTTTTTCCATTTTCACGGTATAGAAATGGAGCACTTTTTTTTTTTTTAATAGAAATGGAACACTTCTATTTGCCGGAATTGGGCGATCTGAGATGGATTTGGTTAAAGTGGTATTCAACAGTTGACTTAGCAAAGACAAATTAACAGTTGGAATTAGTGGGTCATTGGTTTGGTTTTTTCATTTTGATATTTGGGTCGGGTTTAGATTTAGGAATAGAACTAAATTCGTTGAGACGATAATATGTGTTTATTTTTAGACACATGTCATTATTTAATTGGGTATAGGGTACTATAAACATTCGACCTAAACTATTATTTTACTATTTCAGCCTCTTACGTTTGTTTATCTTTTCATATTTGTTATGTCGTTGTTTTCCATTAGTAATGTTTGCCCCTTCATTTTTTACTATTTCTTGAAATATTAGTTCTAGAAGGTTATGGAATGTAATAATTTCATATATATATATATATATATAGTAAACAATCTTGTAAAAGCTTACAAACTGATTTGTCACCAATTATAAAAAAACAATTCAAATATTTAGTTATGATTTTTTTTTTTTAAACTCAGTTACAATGTGATTGAAATTTATTACTATATCATTTTATAAGTTTTATGTAGTAAAATTTGTAGTATTTTTAGCATTTTCTTATATATAATCACTAGTTTATATATATATCAAATGGTAACTTTATGTTAATTCCTCAATAATATAATGAATAAAGTTTGTAATTACATTTTTGTTCCATGTTTAAAAGTTTACGCATTGAATTTTAAATAAAATTTGTAATATTTTTAACATCACTAATATTGATTTGTTGAATTCTCATGAATTAAACTAACTTGAAGTTCACAAGACAAGAATTTTCATTATTGGTCTATGTGCAGCCCTATGGTATTCGAGCACATTTGGGCTTCGGGCTTCAACCTGACGACATGGCCCATATTGCCCTTAGGCCCAGGCCTCAAGTCACCTTTAAGCCCATTGAACAATAGGATCTTCATCAATTCTTACCACACTTCACATCCAGGATCCCATCTAGTGATCTGCTTCCCTAACAAGAAGTGATTGCTCAGTTGCTCGGCAGTGCCGGACTATCATTGCCGAGTATACCTCTTGAAGTGGAAACCATTTCCAAAGCCACTCTCACCTAAAAACCCACCTAAGATCAACGATATTGGACCTCCTGTTGTACTAACTCTGAAGGCAATCATAAACCCTCCACTAGCGCTTGGCTATATATATGAGAAACTAAAGGAAAATAGGGGGTTGTTGAAAGGTGAGGAGGAGAGCTTAGAATTGAGAGCAGAAGAGAGTCACAAAGAGTCTAGGGAAAAAAGAACACGAAAGTCGGAGAGTTGCTGTTGGGCCTCTAAGTAGAGTCAGCCCGTTTGTCACATTTGGGTGCGCACAGTCTATATATATCTTTTTTAACTTACGGATTATATTTGTTAAAAGGTGAGGCAATCAGTGGTTTTAAGAAAATAAATTGTCTTATTAAAAAACTTTATTGTTTATTTGTTAAAATGTGAGATCGAGCATGACTTTTTTTTTTTTTTTTTTTTTTTGAAGGTAGATAAAGCATGACTTTGAATTGGGAGCGATAAAGGGAATGATGTGGGATTTCCACTAGATAAAAAAGGTTTATTATTATAACACCATTTCCGCAGGAAAATAGTTAAATTTGAAAGGATTACAAACCTACTTCACAAATGAGTTTATCTAATATAGAGAGAGAGAAAAAAAAAATTGCAAGTTTCAACAATATCTCAACTTCAATTAATATGATTGTGGTGCCCAGTGTCCACTATCTAGTATCTACTAATTCGATATATTAAAATTATAAAATAAAAAATAAAAAATTGCACAGTAATGAGAATAAGATCCACTAAAAAAGTAAAAATGCCAAATGTAAGGGCGGTTTTTGGGGCCCAGGCCCAGCAAGCCAGCGATCTTGGCCCAAAAGACCCTCGACAATGAATTTGTAGAGAGTGGGACTCAGAGCTAGGTCTTGACAGAGTGGACGTGGTTAATGGTGAACCATGCAACAAATAGGACGTGAGATTGCCTTGTTCAGTTTTCTCAGATGACTATCCCTCAGGCTCTTTTTTCCTTTTTTTTCCCCTTTGTGGAGACTTTCTGCTCTTATATATCCTCCTTTAATTGATAATGACCTTACACTTGTTCGCCATCTAGGCCTCTACTCGAGTGCCTGTCCTAAAGGACATCCCCCTTCTTTTTCTGTGAGTTGCAATGGCCAAGATAATACTATTTTCTGTCCAATCCTCATTAATGCGGCTGGAAAAGTAGTTTCCCTGCATTTAATGCGGCAGTAGTGGTTGTTCCCTGTCCGTTTAGCACTTCCTTCTTTCAGGAGGGTTCCTCACCAGGGACAGGATACGTATTTGACGTCTATTAAGTGCGTCCGAGGAGGCACTACTCCTCGGACTATCCTTAAACAGAACCGGCCCGGCCCAGCTGGATTGGGCTAAATGTCTCTCGACCCCGTTTTCGCTTCCAACCATGGCTGGGCTTCATCCTGGTCCTAAGGCCCACTGTTGGCTGACAAAGCATGCCCCCCACACCAAACAAACTAATTTGGAATGGCTTTTGGCTTTGTATACTGTATATTGACCATAAGAGAGCCCATGAGCACTTTATTTATTTTTAAATATATTTTTTTTAAATAATGATGGGTGGCAATATGTGACACTTGCTAGCACAAACACTCTATTTTTTTTTTTTTTTTTTAAGGAAAAAAAATAAACCTAGTAATAAAACAACCGCAAATTTTTGCATATGCCAAAAGGCAAAATGTACCAACATGGGCACATGGCTTTCAAATGAAAATTCGTTCCTATAGCCTTTGTTTTTTTAAGTGCCATATGGCATTACATATTGATTTACAGTACAAACTTGCCTTATTTTGAACCATTGCCATTGGATTAAAAGGGAATTTGATGGAATACTACTATTATTATATTCTTTCTCAATTCTCTTTATGCCCTTAGCCTTTTAGAATTTGTCATTTCCAAATTTCAATTGAGTTTTAATACTCTGCAAATTGCAATTACTTATCAATTATTTTACAAATAAAGTAAACGGTTTGGTTAACAGGTGCCCTGAGAGCATTTGTTAATGAATCAATATATGAAAGTTTTGATATTACTTTTATAAGAAATAAACAAAAAAATTGTCAAAAAAATTAATTACTTTTTTTGTTTTTCATAAAAATTTTCTATAAATATTTCACAAACTAATGTTCTTAGAATATCCATTAACTTTTTACAAAACTAAAATGTTACTTGGATATGTTAACCCCTTTTTTTCAAGACAATTTATGTGATAAGCTCAAAACAAACCGGCCCAACAATACTATAGCATAATGTGCCTCAAGGCCTAAACAAAGAAAGTTGGACACCATGCCCTTTAGGATTGCGAATGGACCCAACCCATATGGCAAAATCCGTTTGGAAAATTGGGGATGTGGTTTGGACTTTGGAGGACGAGGGGATTTTTCTTCTTCTATTTTTTGGGATCAATGGTCATATCATAAGTGCAAGTGAGCTTGGGAGCGCTTGCAAAACCCATGAGCCCATGGATTGTGCTTTGTGCACCCCTTCATCAAAAGCTCAATGTGTCTCAAATGTCTGCTATTTCACCATTAATATCAACTCTCGTTATCTTACAAATTCAATAGTTTTGAAAAGGTGTTAATTCTTCCATAACAACAAATCAAACAGGATTAAGTTAACCAAATTACCGTGGCCATTATGAAAACAAAGTATATTGTTTCCCCCAAATCCCATTGCTCAAAGCTTAAAATCCATTTATTAAAGCTAGCCCCCACTTCTTGTTAAAGGGTTCTTCCAAAAAAAAAAAAAAATTTGAAGCATTAATAGGTTTATCTCCTACCCTTCAAACAATAGTTAATTTCTCACAATATAATATATTTGCATGTCACATTTCATAAATGTTAGAATGAGTTTTCACTTTTTATTGTGTTTGGTAGCACGAAAGAATATTAATCTAAAACCTCTTGTTAATCAAATACTGATAAATAAATTCAAGCTTGTTTAACAAGAAAGTGAACAAAATTTGAATATGTAATGATTTTTTTGAATTTCATTCACATTTGAAAATTAAATAAAATAAACTAATATTAAGCTTTTAATAATTGAGTTGTTACTATCATAAATTCGAAACTAATTTTTAATAAAAGTATTTATTTAATATCACCAAAATTTAAAACTTAATAATATTTTTTATATAAATAAACAAAATCTAAAACTTAATATATTAGAGAATATATCAGAAGTTCATAAAATAACTAAAATTTTAAATTTCAACTAATGAGTAATGTCATTGTAAAAAAAAAAAAAAATTGCTAAACCAATAAAATTGACAATATATATACACATATATAGTGATTTTTCAACTTATAAATTATATCTTCTTCTCAAAAAAAAATAATAATAATACTACAAAATTTGTGAGGATAAATTGGCTGAAAATAGCTCTTTCTTTCTCTCCTCAAGACTCAAAGTCCAGTCCAACCCTGAACAGAGACAAAAACCATGGGTATGGGCGGGACGACCTTACAGACCCTCAAGCTCGCTTCAGTCCCTTCGTTCTCTTCTTCGCGCTTCGTTTTCAAACCACTTCCCAAAGCCCTAACCTTCTTAGCTCCTTCCCGCCATGGCCGTACACAGAGACCTCCATTTCCACTCCTCGCCAGAGCTCTCTCAGTCGCACCGGCAGTTCAAACCGCTCCAGATGAAACCGGTGATTCACATTTTGCGCTATTCTTTGAGTTCCAACTTTCTTTCTTTTTTTAATTTAAATTTTTGGTTTTTGATTTTGGTGATGATTGATGAAGCTGTGAAGCCTCAGTGGAAAGCAGCGATAGACTTCAAGTGGATAAGGGAGAACAAAGAAGCAGTAGCTTTAAACATAGAGAAGAGGAACTCCAATGCTAATTTGGAAACTGTGCTTCAACTGTATGACAAAATGACCCATCTTCAAAAGGTTGTAATTTTATACTCTCTTATTTATGCTAATAACCATAATCAAACTTTGTGCATTGCTTTTCTGTTTGAATTTTGGAAAATTCAATTTCATATTGACAATCCGCTAGTTGTTAGTATGTGTGTCAATTTGTGTATGTATGTATATGTAAGTCTTTTCATTGATTAAGTTACACACGCACCCAATGGGTCTTGAATGAAGGCTATTGTATGAAGGCTGTTAGTAGAGAAAAAAAAAACAAAAAAGCATGGGAGAGAATCTTATGATGAGAACTTTTTTGGGTAATGTTTAGGTGTAGTTCCTTTGGCATTGTATTGTGCATTCTCCAGATAGATTCAACCATGTGTCCTTAGAAGCTGTAATTATACATAAGGAATTGCATTGGCTAATCTACGTATTTGAATCTAATTCGGGAACTTATGGTGAACCTATGGTACACATAAAGAACTGTACTTTAAGTTTTGCCTTTTAAAAAAAAAAAAAAAAATTCCCTGGCTTTAGAAGATGTCAGCTTGATGTGAAATATATTTTGAAGTACAAATGGGCGGTGCTTTGAGCAATAAAATGCAAAGGTTCTTTGAGCTAATTGTTTTCTTCTCAATTTTTGAGCTAATTGTCACTCACAGATAGCAGGAAGTTGAGCGGCTTCGTGGGGAAAGGAATGTGGTGGCAAACAAGATGAAAGGGAAATTGGAACCAGCTGAGCGTCAAAGACTCATTGAAGAAGGTATATGGTGGGAGTATTATATTATGCATATATCATCGCCCTGATTTTGAAATGTCTTTCTCATACTGCTTTTATTTATGTATTTAGGAAAGAATCTGAAGGAAGGGCTTGTCACCTTGGAAGAAGACCTTCTTAAACTTACTGATGAGCTTCAGCAGGAAGCTCAGTGTATACCGAATATGACTCATCCGGATGTTCCGATTGGAGGGGAGGAGTCTTCGGTGATAAGAAAGATGGTACCTTGTTTTTTTTGAGTCATTCTCTGTCTGACAAGGGATGCATGTTGTAGTCCAGGTTTATACAGATTTCTTTTCAATTTTCTATGTGCTTTTGTAGGTAGGTAGCCCGCGCAAATTCAGCTTCCCTGTCAAGGATCACCTTCAACTTGGAAAAGAACTTGATCTTTTAGATTTCGATGCTGCTGCAGAGGTACTCTTTCTGTTTAATCTAAGGTATTAAAAGTGTCCCTTAGTTTCTCCCTACAGGGTTTGTATCATAACTTTTAAGGGTTTTCTAGTATTAGGGTAGAGGTCTACATATCTGGAAGTTGTGTTTGTTATGTAATCTAACAGGTTGATAAATCTGCAATACTTGGATATTCAGAAGATTTTACTCATAATTTAGGTTGTTGTGTAAAATCTAAAATTTTGAATTCCAAATAAATAGATTTGGTAACTTTTAACTCGAACTCAACAATTGACTGCTTTCCTTTCTAATGGGTATCCATTTTTCTGGTTGTGCATATAGGTCAGCGGATCAAAATTCTACTACCTGAAGAATGAAGCGGTTATGTTAGAGATGGGCCTCATTAACTGGACACTCTCGGAAGTCATGAAGAAGGGCTTCACACCTTTGACAACTCCAGAGATTGTAAGGTCCTCTGTTGTTGAAAAATGCGGTTTTCAGCCTCGTGGAGCAAATACCCAGGTTTTTGAAATTCTTGCTTTTTATTTCTCTCCTCCAGATATGAAAATGCTGCCATAGTGTGTAGGAAAGGACATTATGTTCACTGTCATTGATATATAGATTTGCTAATAATCTTGTTAAACATGTATCAGGTTTATTCTATTGAGGGTAGTGACCAGTGCCTCATCGGCACTGCAGAAATTCCAGTGGGGGGAATTCATATGGATTCTATTGTTGCTGAGTCATTGCTACCATTGAAGTATGTGGCATTTTCCCATTGCTTCCGAACTGAAGCAGGTGCTGCAGGCACAGCAACAAGGTAAATTATTAGTGTCATCCTTTTTTCTCCTATGATTAGCTACCTTTCACCATTTCCAATACACTTGAATAATGGTTCTACCAAATCATATAATGCTAAATCCTCAATCAAATGCAACTTTCCTGACAATGATATGATAATTTAGTTGTTTCAAATTTTGAGCACATGACACTTGTACCATTTGAGATTGAAATATGATCTCATATTTAGTTAATATTCCCTACTAATCGCATCACACTGGTTTGTTCAACGTGCTGCTGATATTATAGATCCTTGAGTATCCAATTATGCTGGCATGAAAAGTATGATTTTGTTTTTACCTTTTCTTCCATCCAATGCTGAAGAGATAGGCTTTACGTGAAACGTGAACATCAAAATCATGTCAATAAGAATGCCTGGTTTTTCAACTGTAGAATCGGGTGTCATCTTGGTGTGGCAGCTACTGCCCTTCTGCATGACAAACATGCATTCTATGTCTGAATCTCTTCATGGTAGGGTTGAGAAGGCATCAGGTTTGGGTGACCATGATAATTTCTTATGAAGGCATCAGGGTTTGTTTACTGTAGAACAAAATTTAACATTGGAAAACTTTGAATGACTAAACAAAAGACGTGTTCCACAATAAGTATATATGACTTAGAGATTTGGCCTGTTAGTTTACCATATCATCAAATAAACTTGTAATTTTTAGTGAGTCTTGTGTAAGTCCAAAATCATTTATTATCCTGATTTGTGCTTGAAAATCTACTACCTTGGCTCCTTACTGTGGTAAGTCATGTAACCATAAATGCATGCATGTGACCACTATAGTGCTTGGGAAACACTGTTGGTGGTCTTTGCTCAGGTACAAGTTGTTCACGTTATGATTGCTATTAGTCTCGTTTGTCTAGTTTAAACCTGTGGCACTAAATAAACTTCATGCATATTATGATAAAACGGGTGGAGATACTGCGCAGGGGTCTTTATCGAGTCCACCAATTCAGCAAGGTGGAGATGTTTGTCTTATGCCAACCAGAGGAAAGCGAATTCTACCATAAGGAGCTCATTAAAATTGAAGAAGACCTCTTCTCATCACTTGGATTGCATTATAAGTGAGGACTTTCCTCAGCCTTTTATTGAGTTGTGTGCTGGTTGTGGTTCTAGTAATGTTAATCTTGAGTTTCTTGGCAGAACTTTGGATATGGCTTCAGGGGATTTAGGTGCACCAGCTTATCGTAAATTTGATGTGGAGGCGTGGATGCCTGGTTTAGAACGATTTGGCGAGGTATTTCTATGGGATTTACTCCCTTTCTCTCTCTCTCAAATGGGCTACTGTTGGTTATACATGGGCACAAATTTCGCTTTCAAAATGTCGTTGCTTCTTGAGATATGCAAGAATATAATGTTGTCTATTCAGACAAGGGCCATTCTTGAAATATTAAACCCCATTTGTAAATATTTTGAACAGATATCAAGTGCATCAAATTGTACAGACTATCAAAGTCGTCGACTGGGGATCCGATATCGTCCATCAGAACCATCATCAACTAATTCTAAAAAGGGTAAAGGAAGCTTTCCTCCACCAAAGTTTGTTCACACACTAAATGCGACTGCCTGTGCAATACCACGGATGATTGTTTGCTTGCTTGAGAATTACCAGCAAGAAGACGGCTCTGTTATTATTCCCGAGCCATTGAGGCCCTTCATGGGTGGGCTTCAGATTATAGCTCCTAAATCCAGATAGGCCGAGGGAACGGTTATTTTTATATATTATGTATTATAGTTGCGGCATCTCGCTTTACCAATAAATTTTGAGTTAAAAAATGCAGGCAGTAAAAATGGGGGAAAAAGAAAATGGTAAAGAAATGCTTCTTGTGTGAGCTTGGCAACTTGGAGGCAACTAAGTGCATTTGGTTTAGCCTTTTTTAGCATGCTTATTTTATTTGGTGATGTAGCCTCACTTTATTGGGTATAACTGTAGACCCCCCATTTTTTCATTTCCCCATTTTCGTTTTTGGAAAGTTTGCTTCGTACAAAAACTATTTGTTGCAGAATGCATGAGTTTACTTGTAGTAGTAGTCATGAATTATTATGACTTATCATGACTAGTGCTTACAGACATATTCATTATTATTGAAGGTGAGTTTTCAAGATATCTAGTTGGGCCCCAAATAGCAATCAAACCATGGGTGCTGGTTTGATGATGGGGCTATAGCAAACGAATTCAACCTGGCCCAGGGTAGAAATATGTATGATGGTTTAGTTTACTTGTCATGGTTGTTGTGAATCATTGGTAAATTGTTCCTCGGAAGTGGTCATGACTCATGACTAAAGCTGGTAGAGTCTTGATTGTTGAATGAGGATTTCACGTTAAGCTCCCAACAAAAAATATTGAACCAAATTCAAGAAAAAGACAGTATAATTTACTCAAAATTATCATGGTTTTTGTACCGACTGAGAATAGCAGGCCGACCCCTGAATTGCCAGGCCCATCCATTGGAATAATCTCGGCCCAATTCAGCCCATATAGCCAAGTTGTGTGGAGCTAGCCAAGTAGATAAGGAAGTACCCAAGACATGCCCAAAACAAGAGATAATGCCTTGGGGAATTCGCCGTTAAGCAATAATCAGCGTTAGGCATGAGTTACTAGGAGGTCATGTCAACTAAGGTTGTCAGATCTGGATCAAACCGGACCGGATGGTTTGATCTAGGTAACCCTAAGCCGGATAGAAATCTGGTTATTTAAGAGTGAGTTACGGTTCTATAAATGTTAAGCTATTTTAAACATAAAAATATTCAAATAAGTGGATGCTAGGGATCAAGTCTGCTAATAAGAACATACTGATGTTAATACCACTAGGCTATGCCTCTTTGTTGTGGCATCTTTGGATTTAATATTTTATTTATGTTCAATTTAGATTATAGTTTTTTAATTTATTTTATTATCCCCTCTCAATCTATTATTATTTGATAATTTTATTAGAGGTTCAAGAACTATACTTTTTACATGTGACTATACAATTTATTAATTTATGTTGAAAATGATTTTATTTTAGATCATTTTTTTATTTTATTTCAAAGATTACTAAAGACCAATTTTTTTACACTTCTATTAATCTTATAAAAATGGTGAAAATTCAATTGAAAGTTGTTTAATTTTTTTAAACAAATTTCTAGTAAAATTTTGTTAATGTTTGCCATTTTAATACTGTAGGGACTGGGTTTGAGTACTTCTGCTATCAGATGTGTGGACTCAAGCTCAACTAGCTCAATACAATAAATTTATAGAGAAATGGGTTCAAGAACTAGGCCTTAGTGAGAGTTACAACAACTAGGCATGATTATGAGAGGATTGAATGGCAAAGACTCAAACTAAAGTATGAACTTTTGTCCTCGGTCCCATCCGAGGAACTTGTGGTTCTAATTATTTCTTCAATGCTTAGTTACAAGGGTTCCAAAGATGATACAAACTACTACTGTCTTCTCTATTTCCCCTTTTTTCTCGATTCCCCATTCATGGAGGATCTATTACATTATATAGCCCTTTTTAGTTGATCTTGGCCCTCCATTTGTTGATCATGCATGTCACTACTCGAGTGTTTGTCTCATCAGCCACCTTCCTCAACCTTCTGTGAGTTGCAGCAACCAAGGGGGCACTGTTTAGGGGTCATTTCCTCATTAATGCGGCCAGAATGTTAGTTGTAGGCATTTAATGCGGAGGTGACAGTTTCTCCATGAATTGCTCCTCCACCATGCTCTCAAGACTGACCCCTTGTACTTGTCCCTTCTTTTGGGATGCTCTTGGAGGCTACCTTCGATGGCGTGCCGTTCTTCCCTTCTGGGATCCGAGTTGGCCGAGGACAGGGCTGTCCTCGGCGATGATTCTGGTCCATTTGGGCTTTCTTCATTCATCCTCGGCCATTTTCTCCTCCTCGGCGTAGGCCTTGGGCTTAGTATAAAGCGGGCTGGGGTTGTCAAATTCTTAGGCTCCACAAATACATTTATTTGTATTTTTTATTATTAAATTAATTATGACATCATCACGGTTCAACCTCAGTTGAACCTCAGTCCAACCTTAAAAACCTTAAATCTCTCTCTTTTCTAGTTCGTTAAACGGTCTGAGTTTGAAAACCATGATGTCAACAGTAGGAGGTGGGTCTCCTCTGACCAGAGATATGATACGGAGAGAGCCACTGACATGCTAAATATTCTCTCATCATGACAAACCCAGGGAGAATGATATAAATAGGGGAGGAGAGGTAGGAAGGAGGGGTTGGAAAAATTTGGGAGAGAGATACGAGAAAAGTGAGGAGAAACATATCTCAGGGAGAAGAAAATCCCGTTCAGATTTTAGAGATTGGGCTCAACTTCTTGGTAGCCTTCACAGCTAAGCCAAGATCAAGGTAGTTTAATGCCAAATTAAAGCTAGTACTCCATCAGTAACATAACCAAACACTTTTTGGACCTCTCATTGTGAGATAAGCCCAACTTAGAATATAAATAAATTGGGGGTCCAGGCCCAACAGCCCGAGGTTATTGGGAACGAACCACTACAGTTTCATTTTATTAATAATATTTTGTTTGGTCCATTGAGGTGATAGGTCTAAAAAATGTGATTATGATTTAAGAGTATATACCAAAAATATGTGTGAGAGAGAGATTGTAACAGTAAGTTAGCTTGATATGTGATAATTAATATGGTATGCCAATTTGATGAACAAAGCCCTTGGCTTGCGGCCTAGCTGCACATTTCTTGTTATACTGAGAAGGCACAAAAACATTGAATATTCTTTCATTCTAATTAAAAATGATTGCACACGTGTTTGCTATTACACACTTGCTGAAATAGTAACTTAGAAGTCCATAAACCCAAAGAAAAGTACAGCTTCACAATGTTTCCAATCAACACAAATTAAAAAAAGTAAACAGATTTTCAAGACTGCCACCATCCTATTAACTTACATTTAGAGTTTCTTATACTACAATATTATTGTAGTAACTGAAACTCACAATATAAGTATATACATGAAGACAAAAATCTCTTCAAGTTCTCCTTAGCCTTATAGAGTCCTTAATACAAAGTCCACATTGTATTAACTATTGCTTTGGAAATATGAAGCAACTCTTCACATTAAAGAAAATAATACCCTGGTAGTGAAATTGGTCCATTTACACAAGTTTGAAGTAATAAAAATGGCCTAAGTATTTTAGAGGTCCTTTTGAGATAAACCTTAGGAGCATTGCTACATTTTTGGGGGGAGGGGAGGAATGGAACCCTCTGGCCTTGGCTTGTAAGGAGAAATGAGGGACTTTTTTCATCTTAATGAGGGGGCATTGACAACTCTTAGTGTTGCTTGTATTAATTTTTGTATTAAATTAAATTTCAGAGGATTAATTCGAAATAATTTGAGTTGAACCTCACAAATTATAAAAAAATAAAATAACATTACAACATTGTAGCTGATTAATATACAGATAAACTACCAATTCAACATGATAAAGCACTACTAGTAATTTAGAAAGCTAAAATTAACAAAATCAAAGTTGTCTTACCCATCTAACCTAAAAGTGTCCATATTTTAAAGTTATCAAACACCTATTAACAAACAACTATTGGTATATATAATATACCCTAGGGTAACATGTAAATGCATGACATATAAATCTACTCTAAGATAACATGGATAATCTATCTTAAGATGGTAAACAATTTTTTTTAGAAAGCAAGATCAAAAGGGCATAGCTAACTATGTGATCAAATGACATTTACTAGGAACATAAGTTGCATAGGAAAATAAGTAAAACTTACTTCACTCCATAGCATAGCATTGCATTCATTGCATAGAAATGCAATTTTGCAAATCATTTTCCCAAAGTATTATCTTATGCAAAAAGACACAAAAATAACAAGGAACACAAATGTTAAACTCCTATAAAGTGTAAAAATAATATTATTTGATAGTTTTATTATTTTTATAGAGAAAATTTTATTTTGGAACAAGATGAGATTATAATTGCATTCTTGTGGCCTAAAGGGCTTTTGTGCAAATTTTGAAAATTTTAGGGGTTGAAAAGTAATTTAGTGAAAGTTTTGGGGTTGAAAGTGTGTTTTGGAAAAGTTTTGGGATGTTGTGGGATTGAGAATGTATTTTGTGAAAGTTGGAGGGCATCTTGATAATTTTATGTAAATTTTTGGGTTAAAAATGAAAATTTAGAAAGTTTAGGGTAAAAAGTAATTATGAAAAGTGGGTTGAGGGGTTTCTGTGGGCCGAAAAAGAGGAATTGGGGGATTTGGAGTGAGGCTGCTGGGTTTAAAGGCATGGGGCTTTGGGTTTGGTTTAGTGTAAATTGGAACAGTTGGCTTGGGCCAAAATGTTCATGCTTAAGTGAATTTCAGACTGGGCCTAGTTTAAACACGCACGGACTGGGCTTGGCTGGGGGAGCTGTATTGGGCCCACGAGTTGACCAAATTTGGCCTGGTCCACTCTAGACTCTCTAAAGACATCTCCCCCACCAATTAGAACTCAGGAAATCTCTAATAGAGCAATAAAATCCTGCCACCTCTCATGATTTTTATTTTCTTGATTTAAAAAAAAAAAAAAATTTTAACTTGTTTTTCTCCCTCTCTCTCTGACACTAACCTCACCTAGCCTAGACCTCCATGGTCAAAAGCTTCAAGCCATGCATCTTTTGCTCATCGCCACCAGCAACCACTGTTGGGGGTGGCTTCTCTATGTTCTCTCGTGTCTTCTCTTTCTCACTCTAGACTGTGCCTCCCCATTCCCATCTCAATTCTCTTTAGACCTCTTCGCTCAAAATAATTTTTTGTGTGACTAAAAAATAAACCTCTAAGATATACTGCTCCCATAATTATCTTTCTCCCTCGAAAAGAAATAAGGAAATTAGAATCATATGAACTGATCTAGGAATGATATAAATTACATTTTGCATGCAACTAACTGAAGGAAAGAAGTTAGAGAAAACTATAGGTAGAAAAAAAAAAGTTAATAAAGATACAAATGAAATTTTTTTATGGAAGTTAAGATAATAATTATATTATGATAAAACGGTAAAAAAGAAGAAGATAAATGTAGATCCCTATCTGTTAAAATTAAAACTTAGAGTTGAATTGAATTATGATTCTACATTCAAACTTCAATTTATTATGGATGACAATTTTGCCCTACCCTGCTTGGCCTCCCCTTCCCCACTTCATCCTGCGCGGGTTTCTCCCGCTCCGCAAAGGTGGTGGGGTGGGGATAGAGCAAGATTTTAGCCCTTCACCACGGGGTGGGGCAGAGATGAGTTTAGACTTTTTAAACCCACCCCGTGTTGATAAGGGTTTTAATTATAAATTTTTCATACCTTAAAACCCTACTATTTAAACAAACATATCAATATTAGTTTATTTTATCCTACCCAACGTGGATCTTTGGCTCTATTTTGTTATGTGTTATACTATGAGATTTTTGTTTTTGTTGTGATATTGTCTTATTAAACACTTGGATAATATTATTCAGTTTTTGCTAAAATTTAGTTTAATTTGATGAAATAAATTTAGTTGTAATTTCAAGAATATTTTTATTAATGAAATAGGTTTTATTAAAAAAAAATTGTAATAGTTGTGAGGAAAATTAATAAGAAGTAGAGTTTTACGGGGTAAGGCAGGGCTTTGCGGGGCCCCAAGGGATGGGGATGGGGTAAGAAAATTTTTCCCGTTATGTGGGGCGGAGCAAGAATGGGGCAAGACAAAACCATGAGGGGTGGGGGCAAAGACTCCATCTTCGGCTTCGCCCTACCCTATTGCCATCCCTACAATCTATAGTTATTTAGCTGTATATTTGGGAGATTCTAAAAAAAAAAGCTATATACTTGCGAAGACTAAATAAGCCCCCACATGTGTAGAAATGCCAAACTTGCTCCAAACTCCAAAGGACCAAACCGTAGTTTCATGCACAAGTAATAATAAAAAAAATCCCAAAAGCCCAAAATGGTCAATTTTGGCTAAAGAAACGACTTACTAGGGTTGAATTGAATCAAATTTCCCCCCATTTCTTAATTTTCCTTTTTAGGCTTCCCCCAAATCACCCCACTGGCAATCCTTATTAGCTATCGAACACCCATCCAATTAAGCAATCGCAATATCGCATAAAATATTGATTCTAATTTCCCTTAAGCCATTTCCTTACTCCTCAAACCAATTTGGAGACCCATTTCCATGGATCACTTGCAATTTATTCATAAAAATCTATGTTCGTTGTCGGACTTGCATATCATAGCTCATGCGCAACCATTAGATGATCAGTCATTTGAAGCACGGTAGATGTATGTATACTTCTCAGATAAGTGAAGTAGTAGTTTGTATGAGATCGATGTACCGGATCTTCTATCTATTTGGTTTCCAACAAAAGAAACCCAAGAAACTAAAACTAGTGATTAAAGACTACTCTGCCCTATCCTTCGACTTAAAATTGGACTAACTGGCGAGATATACCCCGAAGGTATGTCTTGGGTTCATTTAAGGTCCCATTTGTATTTAATTCAATCTTGATAACCCACCCTGAGAAGTCTATTCTTTTGATTCTCCCATGTTCAACAAATTTAGACTTTTAGATGAATAATTTGAGGAACTTCTGAGGCAGGCTAATTTGATGAAGTGCGGAAAACCTGAAACCCAGGCATTTGTGATTAATGACAATATTTATGTGCTTGGAAGCACTGTTAAGAATTTGGATGTCAAAAGCTCTGCATTATTTGAAGTTTACAATGTTATATGAGATATGTGGAGTGTCTTGCCAAGTCCTTCTATTGGCAATGTGGAAACTAGATGAGTAGTGCATGTTGTTGTAGGAAGGAAGGTTGTTTTTGTAGCTTTGTAGCTGGGAAGGAAACAACTTTATCGTTTTGATCTTGACACACTTTAATGGAATAACAGAGTTAGTATCCCTGACTATATTGATAGTCGCTACTCTAGCAATACTGATTGGTTCTTGAACAAGAGTGAGTTCGTAGATGATACTCCCTATGGATGTTGCCACCTTACAGTAGGGGCAATAACTCCACTGCCATTAGTGGAGGTAGAGGTAGAGGTAGAGGTAGAGGAAGAAGAAGGGGAAGAAGAGGAAGAGAAGGTTTAGCCGATAGAAAGATTGCTTGATAATCACAACTTTCATGAGATCTTAGGTAGAATGGGGGTGAGGGTGGAATAGAGTCTCTGTCTAAGGTTCCTATTCAATTTCAATCCAACCAATGCTTACTTCACTTGGGGGCACTAAACCCAGTTTTTACCCCATCTCTTGAATGTGGGGATTGGTGACTTAATGTTTGGAATTTCAATATTTTATTCCTATATAGCTATTGGTTTTCTTTATTTACCATTAAAGAATGATTGGATTGATGTTGATAGATACATGTAGGTAGCTATCTTAATCAAGATGTGGCAATCAAAGTTCTTAAGGATGAGCATATGAAGTTGGAATTTGCTTAAAAAACCATTTTTTAATGGGGTTTGTTAATTACAGGTTTTTTATATTGGTTATTGTATGAAGGCTATTAGTAGAGAAAAAAAGCATGGGAGAGAATTTTATGACAATGTAAGAAAAAAATGGTTATTGCAATGGAAAAAATTGTTGCAATGACATTAGATTCATTGTAATAGTTTATATAAGATACTGCAATAAAATTTTAGGTAATAGGTTTGTGCAACAAAAACTTTTGTTGCAATAAATTCCAAATATTTTATTGATAATTTTGATGCAATGATACATATATTGTTGCAATAAACAATTTGCTATTTTGAATATGTTGTAGGTATAGGATATTATTTCATGAATTTTATTACAATAAATTGCAAATAATTGATCAAAATAAGTCGGATTAAATTATTGCAATAATATTTTCATTGTAATAGATAATTATTTCATTTTGTCATTGTAATAGATTATGAAATAATTTATACCAAGTTATTGTAATGATATATTCATTGCAATTTCATGTTTGTCATTGCAATAGATTGTAAAAGAATTAATATCAAATTTTTACAATGATAACTTCGTTGTAATAAGCTAAAACTAGTGATTAAAGAAATCCAAGAAACTAAAACTAGTGATACTAGTGATTAAAGACTGCTCTTTCCTATCCTCCGACTTAAAATTGGACTAACTGGCGAGATATACCTTGAAGGTATGTCTTGTGTTCATTTGAGGTCTCATTTGTATTTAATTCAATCTTGATAACCCACCCTAAGAAGCCTATTCTTTTGATTTTCCCATGTTCAACAAATTTAAACTTTTAGATGAACAATTTGACGAACTTCTGAGGTAGGCTAATTCGATGAAGTGCGAAAAACCTGAAACCCAGGCATTTGTGATTGATCACATGATTTATGTGCTTGGAAGCACTGTTAAGAACTTGGATGTCAAAAGCTTTGCATTATTTGAAGTTTACAATGTTAAATGGGATATGTGGAGTGTCTTGCCAAATCCTTCTATTAGCAATGTGAAAACTAGATGAGTAGGGCATGTTGTTGTGGGAAGGAAGGCTGTTTTGTAGCTTTGTAGCTGGGAAAGAAACGACTCTATCGTTTTGATCTTGACACACTTTAATGGAATAACAGAGTTAGTATCCTTGACTATATTGATAGTCGCTACTTTAGCAATACTGATTGGTTCTTGAACAAGAGTGAGTTCGTAGATGATCCTCCCTATGGATGTTGCCACCTTACAGTAGGGGCAATAACTCTACTGTAATTAGTGGAGGTAGAGGTAGAGGTAGAGGAAGAAGAAGGGGAAGAAGAGGAAGAGAAGGTTCAGCCGATAGAAAGATTGCTTAATAATCACAACTTTCATGAGATCTCAGGTAGAATGAAGGTGAGTGTGGAATAGAATTTCTGTCTAAGGTTCCTATTCACAGTGGCAGAGCCATGTTAAGACCGAGGGGGGCCTTGGCCCCCCCAAAATTTTTCAAAATTTTCAGATATATATGCACATATATGAGTTATTCAGAAAATTAAATTTCTTTCTTATATGTAAGCCTATTGGCCCCCCATTTCATTAAGATTTTGATCTATATTTATATAAATAGGATTAATAGAGAGGGTTTCTAGTTTTTTTCCATTACTCATTAGGAAAAGAAAAAGAAAAGAAAGCCAAAAAAAAAAAAAAAAAAAACTCTTGCTTACTGGGGTTACACAAAACTTAGCTAGTTGAGAAGATAAAGCCTCTAATTCCAGATACTTCAGTATAGAGGCAAGCATATCAGATCGCCCAAGTTATTTTTTCCCCTTCTTCTATCTCTCTTTTATCATTGTTTCCCATTCTCTTGTTTTTCATGTTTTGTTCTCTCACTTTGGCACTGATTGAGTGACTGATATATATTTTTTTTTACAGAACACCTACTTTTGAAACTAATTGCTCACGAACCTAGAAATCTATGGTTTTGATATAATAATAATAATAATAATAATATAACATTTTTACAATAATTTCATAACAAAATTTATCATTTATGTGATAATTTATTATTTGTTCTTATTTGAGTCTACCACTAACATTGTTTTTACTTACCCCTAACAGTTTATCCTTATGCTTAGAATTTATTGTAAAATTATTGCGTTAATAGCATTATTTTTTTTAATAACTTTATGACAGGTATACAGTGACAATTCTTGGAACTCTAAAACATTTACTATTTAGATTGAATTTCTTACTTTTTAATACTGACTAGTTTATAAAATACTAGTATTTGTAAAGTTTAAGTACAATGGCAAGACTCCAAGCATTTGTATACAAAATAAACTAAATTACAAATATAAAAAATAAAAACCCTTTAAATAGGGATGACAATTGACATGATAAAGACGGATAATTAATAGAATTTTTTTACTGGTAAGGTTTCAAGTTTGCATGTTTTATAGTTTACACACTTTGGCGTTGATCAATTTACAGTAAGACCGGTTTAAAAACATGAGTATCTTTGCTAAAAATTAAGTTGATAAATTAGGGTTCTATTTTACCATTTCTTTGGATACTTTCAAAACTAAATCATAAATATAGATAACGCAAAAAAAAAAAAAAAAAAAAAAAAAATATATATATATATATATATATATATATATATATATATAAATTAAGCATATTACTTTTTCATTTTCATGGAATCTAATTAATGGACATAATGTGTCATATAAATATAATATGATTAATTGATTATAAAGTGATTGTGTATTAATTTGTGTAAATACTTAATAGTACACTAGTCGGCCCCCCCAATGACAAGTTGCTGGCTCCGTCATTGCCTATTCAGTTTCAATCCAACCAATGCTTCCTTCACTTGGGGGCACTAAACCCAGTCTTTACCCTATCTCTTGAATGTGGGGATTGGTGATTTGATGTTTGGAATTTCAGTATTTTATTCCTATATAGCTATTGGTTTTCTTTATTTACCATTAAAGAATGATTGGATTGATGTGGATAGATACATGTATAAGGTAGCTATCTTAATCAAGATGTGGCAATCAAAGTTTTTAAGGATGAGTTGGAATTTGCTTAAGAAGCCATTTTTTATAGGGTTTGTTAATTACAGGTTTTTCATCTATTGGTTATTGTATGAATGCTATTAGTAGAGAAAAAAAAGCATGGGAGAGAATTTTATGACAATACAAGAAAAAATGGTTATTGCAATGGAAAAAATTGCTTTAATGACATTAGAATCATTGCAATAGTTGATATAAGGTATTGCAATAAAATTTTAGGTAATAGGTTTGTGCAACAAAAACTTTTGTTGCAATAAATTCCAAATATTTTATTGATAATTTTGATGCAATGATACATATATTATTGCAATAAACAATTTGCTATTTTGAATATGTTGTAGGTATAGACTATTATTTCATGAATTTTATTACAATAAATTGCAAATAATTGATCAAAATAAGTCGGATTAAATTATTGCAATAATATTTTCATTGTAATAGATAATTATTTCATTTTGTCATTGCAATAGATTATGAAATAATTTATAACGAGTTATTGTAATGATATATTCATTGCAGTTTCATGTTTGTCATTGCAATAGATTGTAAAAGAATTAATATCAAATTTTTACAATGACAAATTCGTTGCAATAAGCTAATAGTTCGAAATTTTCATTGCAATAGATTGCAAAAATAATTGGTATGAATTTATTGCAACAATTTTTTTCATTTTAAGTTATTGCAATAATTTTTCCTAATATATTAAAGCATCTATTGCAACTGAAAATTATAAATTATTGCAACTTATTATTGTTGATGCAGTAATTTAAAAGTTACAATTGCAACAATTTTAATTTGTAGATGCGATATTTTATTTACTATACATGTTTTGTTGTATTAACACTTAATATAATAGATTTTTTTTGGTTTAGTTTGATGTGAACTTTTCTTTTTGGTAAAATTTAGGTGTGGTTCATTTGGTATTGTATCTTATGTTTTCTGATAGATCCAACCATGTGGCCTTAGAAGGTAATTATACATAAGGAAGTGCACTGGCTAATCTACACATTTGAATTTAAATTCGGGAACTTATGGTGAGCCTATGATCTGGGAAGCATGGGTCCGGCAATTTGGTCAGACATTAGGGGACGTGGCATGCGGCGTGGACGCAACTGCAGGCGCGTCCCAAATGATTATTATTATTTTTTTTAATCCTGTGACTCATCTTGTTCTTAGCCTACTTCTTCCTTTTTTTTCTTCTTCTTTCTCTTTCTCCCTCTCTCTCTAAAATGGGCTACTGCTGGTTATATACGGCACATATTTCACTTTCAAATTGTCATTGCTTGTTGAGATATGCAAGAATATGTAATTGTCTGTTCAGACAAGGAATACCATTAAAAAGGAGGCTTGATTATGAACACCCACCTTTTAAACCGGTGATTCACATTTTGCATGGTGTAATAGCCTTAGAATTTTACCTTCCTAAGATAAAACCATTTTGATTATGAACCCTCTATCTTTTAAAAGCTGTTCAATATATTCTTTACCAAACAGAAATTAGCAAACAGTTGGAGCTCTAATTTTCTTTATGTTACATGTAAGACTTCAAATGGACAAAAGATGCTTATACTGTCCATTCAATGATGATTGCTATTTAGTATTTACCATCAGACAAATATACGAATGTGTTCCTTTTTTGTGTAAGAGAAATTGATCCCAAGTCCCTTATTCGACGCAATTATGAACATATAGTGGCTGTTCTTGTCTATACTGTGTTTTTTGGTTTACACCAGCTTGTTTCAATAAAAAAGATCTCTTGATTATAAAAAATAATAAATAAAAAAGAAAAAAGAACTTTGTTATGCAATCCTTTTTCCCTGCTTTTGTTTATTTAAAATGGCACATTTGGATTGAACAATTGATTCACTGATTTTTCTATTTGTATAAAATACCTCATTATAAAGTGTCATTTATCTCAAAAACAACCATTCTGCAAAAGGGTCACCATAAAAACTGAAAGCTAACAGATGTTTTAGCATTAAATTGTTCCAAGAAATAAGTCCCCTCCTTGGAGTGGTGCTGCTGCTTGGCAAAGGTTATTTACTTCCTCTATAATTTGAGTTTGCTCAAATCAATTCTTTGAACAGGATATGTATACGCCTCGTAGTTGATTTGCTGACCCAAGCTACTTAATTTTGTGAGAGTGGTGATCAGATCAACCTGAAAGAGAAACAGTTTGCATTCATGGGAAGTAAGAAGTTACATCAATCTTGCTCAATTTCAAACAAAAAGTTGACAGATCTATTTTGGCAATGGCACAATCAATATGGTATAAAATGTTTTGATTTTTCTTCCAAGTTATAATCAGGATAACTAAATTAACAGCATAAAGTTAAGTCCTTTATATAGCCCTTTTGGTAAGGCGTGTTAAGAAAATGTTACTAACCTCATAATCTGTCTCAGATACTGTTTCTCGGCTACGTTGATATTTCTGAACCCACCGAGAAACATCTGGATCGGTGGCCAATAATGCCTCAGTGGTAGCCTGATCTGGACCCAGGAATGCAGACATCACAGCTAGCTAGATAGACAACAAAACAGACATCAGTGAATACTACTGACTATCAAATGGAACAAACTTACTCAAGGTTTCTTTAGCTTGAATATAAAGATACCCCAAATTTTATTTTTGTTATATGTTTCATTTTCAGCCCTTGACTGCGCTTTGCCATTTGATTTGTTTATTGAAAGGAAAGGTTATATTAATGTCATTTGTATTAAAAAGAAAGTACAATGCATCAAAAATATGAGTCTTAACATGGAACGAACAACAATTCGTTCCATAGAAGATGAAAATCCCTACAAGCAGTAGTAGTAGGTTTGGGTTCCAACATAGCTAATCTTACTCTCAATTTGAATTTAACACATTTGGCTGTGGTTGCATTTTTG
Source organism: Quercus tomentella (assembly GCA_028535165.1). Taxonomy (NCBI): domain Eukaryota; kingdom Viridiplantae; phylum Streptophyta; class Magnoliopsida; order Fagales; family Fagaceae; genus Quercus; species Quercus tomentella. Next base: position 3,158,498 of record JAPQVY010000155.1, on the reverse strand, counting down.
AGGTGCTATGTTTTGGGTCACAAGTAATAAGTACAAATAATTATTTGGTAAAGAAATTAAAACTTGAAATACAATTGCAGCAGCAAAAAGTAGTATAGTTGAAAGAATACCTGGCGAGGACCAAAGCCAATAGCTACGAACTTGTCTTTCATTTCCTTCACACTTGCGTTCACCCATAGGGGAACCCTCCCTTCTGGATCTGGTCCTTGGGTGTCTGCCCTTCCAAATTGCTTGTCAAACAAGCCCCACTGTACCCAATAACATTTGTATAATAGCATCAAATACAGATCCAACATTTTCTACTAAATGTCCAATTTGTCAATTATAATTGAGAAATGATGATTGCTTTTACCTAACCAATTAAAGCAATTACAACCAAGAACAAACATTTCAGAAAAATTTTAAGATATTGAAAGAGTAGGAGAACATTCCAACAAGCCCATTACCGACTTAGGGTTGAGAGAGAGAGTGGCAGTAAGTTAGCTTGATGTGTAATAATATGGCAAGTCAATCAGTGAACAAAGCCTTGGCTTGCATCCTAGCTGTGCAGACTTCTTAGTTATACTTAACAGACACTAAAAAATTGAACATTCTTTCATTCTAATTAATAAGTGCAAGTCAGATTGTGTCTTCCATCTTGAAAAAATCAGAGTGATTGAAAAAGTATTGCTATCACACACTTACTGAAATAGAAACTTAAAAGTCCATAAACCAAAAATAAAACACTTTCAAATTTACAAAAATTAAAAAAATAAACAGATTTTCATGAGTGTCACCGCAGCTTTTTTTTTTTTTTTTGGCTGGAATATTAACCACTTCATAAGGCTGAAAATAGGCCATGAATGCATAGTATCTGGTTAAAGCTTAAAAAATGTCGTTAGTAATTGTTTGAGGACTTCAATCTGATGTTGAGGGTATCCGGAAAAAGCAACTGAATTTCAAGTGTGTCACCACAGCTTTGAGCAATATGTAGTGCACGATGTTATGGATGACACTGAGTACACCAGCAATGACACAGCAAGAATTGAGAAACAGACCTGCCCACTTGAACCATATGCAGTGTATACCAATCTCCCTTTCTCCTCATTCCCACCACATTTACGAATGGCAGAAGCTAGAAATGTGGACTTGAGGACACCTTGTGCTACATCAAATGAAGGTATCTGAGTCAGGAGCATCCACACACATGCAGACTGCATTCTTCATATTAGCTCATGCTAGACAGAAACAATGAATAAATGTTCAAAAACCTATTTTATTGTTCATTCTACAGGACACTGTACAACTAACACATGGTATGTCGATCTTCACGTCTATGGTTCATAGTTCAAACTTGTAGATATTTAGAATGTAGAACCTGCATATTGGATGAGATCTGCATAGGAAATGGGTCCACCCTTGGAATATGAATCTATCTCTTTCTTTGCTTCATCTAACAAATTCAAAGCAGCAGAAATCCCCTTGTTTTCAGGCCTACTTAACTCTGAACTTCAGGCAAGAAAAAAGTGGAGAATAAAATTAATGTAAAAAATTCAAGAAGCTAAACCAATAACACTTTAAGTGAATAAAAGGAAAATTTAGAATGGTAAAGTCATAAAAATAACAAAGAATCCAAAAGTGTTTAAAATTTCCTTTAACAACTTATATCCACCTTTTAAAAATAAATAAATAAGACTTTCCATCCACATCACATCTCAACTCTAAAGGCCTTGAGACTTCAATAACTGGGTAAATCAGTGGATTGGCACTTAAGAGGCTCCAGAAATGACAAAGAGTAAGCAGTAAAAAACAGTGTATATTTTCAGCTAACAGGTAGGTTTCAAGAGACCATATATTTCCGACTCTTCAGTGGGAAATCATACTTATACTGGTTTAAGCTTGCATATAGGAAGTATCCACACCGCATTTTACTTTAAGATTACACGAGGCAGAAGTCTAAAGGTTTATACTATGACATAAAATAGATAGTGCAGTAAGTTGTACCTGAAGCGTATGGATCCATTTGCACCCCCAGATTTTGTAGCCTACAAATTTATCAGAATTACATCAGTACTGTCCTTTCCTCTTTTATTTGTAAAGGACTTATCCAGCATCCATGTAAAGAACTAAGTATTTTTTCTGACCTTATCATAAGTCATTGCATCATTCAGTGCCAAAGTTAATAATGATGGAATAAGCTCAACATTTCCCTGATACAACAACAGATATAACAAGTGATAAAATTCTAAAAAGGTATTATGAGAGTCATCTTCAATCTATAAATACATTCTAATTGTAAAGTATACCTAAATAAACATAACTACATCTTAGCAGGGCTTACATTTATAGCCGTAAAAAGTGTCCCCTTGAGACTTGCTGTAAAGAAGGAGATGTGAACATGGATCAGTAGCTCATTTCAGCATGAAAAGTAGTGTTTGATGAACTCAAAGAAATTCAGAGCGCTGTCTCCGTTGTATCAAATCAGCGGCACTAGCTTTTTCAACAAACAATCCTGAGCTTGCCATTAGTTCCTAAAAGGAAATCACTTTTGTCAGAAACTCATCAAAACATCATTCTAGGTCAAAGTTTTGTATATCTACTTAAGTATGTGTTTTTGTGTTTGTGCAAATACATGATTCAACCAAGAGAAGAGGATTCAGATAGTTGAAAGCTATTAGAATCACCATTGTTTTGGGTAATGTCATTTTTTTTCAACTGCAATTCATTGAAGGGATAAGGCTTTATTGAATTGAGTGAAATTTCTAAAATATTATAGAGAAAGTTTCATTCTTCTTGTTAGAATTTAATAAATTAGCAGTGAAAGTAAAGTGGCCTCAAGCCGGCTTTATGGAATAATTTACCAGAGTTTGCTGGCTTAGCACAACTAAACATCCTGTGAACTTGCCAAGAGCCTTGTGGTTTAGTGGCATTTTCCAGTTCCCTCTATTTGGAGAACTTGGATTCAAATCGCCCCTCCCTCGTGTGAAAAATAGAAGATCTTGTGAAGCCACTAGTAACACCACATCTTATAACATTTGAAAATGGTCAATTTAACCATTTTAGCAAGGTGGCATACTTCATGCAATCCACAATTTTTATTTTTTATGATTAAAAACCTCTTCAAATCAGGGGCACTTCGTATAACCACCCTTAAGTAAACTCCATATACACATATATTGGGTGATCCCGAGACTCAAACTGGAGACCTCATGGGGGTTTCCCATGAGGCCAACCAATTGAACTAATCCGTGCAGGCTGCAATCCACAACCATGTAAGTATCATAGATAATTTTCATTCTCTTAATGCTCTCTTTTGTTAAGCTTACATTTAATGAAAGATGAAAATTTTCACTCAACCAATAATTGGGTACATTAAATCAAAAAGCTTATATTTTTTGAGTTTTACTTGAAATGAGTAATCAAATAGACAAAGTTCATTCAATTACCACTATTTCAAAAACCAGAGCCAAAAAAGTGAAACTGGTAAAACAGAATTTATGATTTAAGTACAGAAGCAATGCTCTCACCATGCCAATGGTAACACCAGCACATTTAAGAATGTCCCTTCGACAGATCCGATCCTCATCCTCAGCAGTAGCATCAATTTCGATTTTATTACAACGAACTGAAACCTGATATTTCTTTACAATTAAGGTAAGCAAGCACAATTGTGGTATCAAACAATTTGACACACAAACACACACTTGACATAGCTATGTAACAACAATATATGATAAACTGTAACCCATTTCTCATATAAATGCAAATGATGGAATAATAAACTCAAACACACTGAAAAACAATGTGGTAATTACTTTCTGTTTTATAAACAATCACTTTCAGATAGGCATGGAAAACTCACTGCATAAGATGGGTATCTGTTGGTTGTAGTTGTGGTGAGAGATGGGACAGGAACAAGTGGAAGCAAAGGAGAGATAGTTGAGAGAAATGAGACCACCATTTTGCCTTTATTTCTAATCTGATCTTCTGAGACAATTCTAGCTTCTAGGCACAGTTTTATGATATACGTGAATGGGTTTTTGGTTAGTTAAAGTTAGTTTGTGTGGATAGCGCAAGTGAGTTCATGATATGCGTTGTCCTATCTTTGTTGTCCAACTTAGCCGACAACATCTATGTAGGATCACGAAATTTCTTATCGTTTTCTCTTCATGACATTGTGGTAGAAACTAAAACTTTACCTGTGAAATAGTGCTTTATAGCTATTAACTTATAAAATTCGAACTCTGAATTTTATAGAGCTTTTCTATAAGTTTCAAATTTCAGTATTTTCTTGTAAAGCTCTTTTTATCTTTAAAAACTCACAGGTTAAGCTCTGCTTTATGCAGAGTTTATATGTATTAAGTATTTTTTAAAACTTCAATTTGTCTAGGTACAATTGTATTTTTATCCACATTTATGACTGACCTGTTTTTCACCCAGAAATAATTTGGCTGCAGACTCCAACGGTTAAAAAAAAAAACCCTTATTAATGCTAATATTCTAATTAATCTAATTTATTATCCTTTATTTAATACATTCCATACATATTTCTAAACCCAAAAAAAATTATACGGTTGATTTTTTCTCTCCACTACATATCTCTTTCTCTTTATCTTTGCACATTTCTCTCTCTATCTCCTCCACGGCTTTTCCACCTCCATAGCCACGTCGCCGACAGCAACAAAAAAAAAAAAAAAAAGCACGTAACATGTTCTCCAGTTGAACTGAAACAATGATTATTACTGAGATTTTATTTTTCTTTTCAGTGTTTAATATGTTCTCTAGTTATGCTAGACTGACTTGAATCCCCAGTAATCGTCACAGAAAGAAGGCCCTTGAATTTTTTCAAAGAACTTAACATTAGCTTATAAAAAAAAATTAAAAAAAATAAAAAAACTATATAATCACATCAAAGTTATTACAGTCTCCAAATGAAAATTTTGCTATATAGTCTCCAAATGAAAATTTTGTATTCTCTATTTCTTTAATTAGTACTAACCACAACACTTTTCTTCATCAATATCTTTTGTCTCCTGTGACATTTTCTTTTTATGATATCTTCGGCCAACCATGCCACTTTCTTATGGTCATCGGAGTTGTTGCCGACAATCCACTATTCGTCGTTATCCATTGTTATTGTCAATGTTTGTCTTACATGCATATGCAATCCTTGAGCCACCGTTCTTTTGTTGGTATCCTCTAGTCATTGGTGCATTGTCCTCCAGCCACAATAGTCATCTTTTGGCCCCCATCCATCATTAATTAATAGTTGTCATTTACTATGAGTTTGACATGAATTGAAATGCCATGATCTTGAATTGCATATGCATGTAAGACAAACACTGACATCAATTCATGTCAAACTCATTAATCAAGGATTGCATATGCATGTAAGACAAACATTGACAATAACAATGGACAATAACGAATAGTGGATTGTCGACAACAACTCTGATGACCATAAGAGAGTGGCATGGTTGGCCGAAGATATCATAAAAAGAAAATGTCACAGGAGACAAAAGATATTGATGAAGGAAAGTGTTGTGGTTAGTACTAATTAAAGAAATAGAGAATACAAAATTTTAATTTGGAGACTATATAGCAAAATTTTAATTTGGAGACTGTAATAACTTTGATGTGATTATATAGATTTTTTTTTTTTTTTTGTATATAAGCTAATGTTAAGTTCTTTGAAAAAATTCAGGGGCCATCTTTCTATGACGATTACTGGAGATTCAAGTCAGTCTAGCATAACTAGAGAACGTATTAAACAATGAAAAGAAAAATAAAATCTCAGTAATAATCATTGCTTCAGTTCAACTGGAGAAAATGTTAAGTGTTTTTTTTTTTTTTTTTGGTTGCTGCCGGCGACCTTGGAAAAGCCGTGGAAGAGATAGAGAGAGAAACATGTAAAGATAAAGAGAAAGAGACATGCAGTGGAGAGAGAAAATCAACCGTATAATTTTTTTTTTTAGTATAGAAATATGTATGGAATGTATTAAATAAGGGATAATAAATCAGATTAATTAGAATATTAGCATTAATGAAGGTCTTTTTTTAACCGTTGAATCTACTTAAATCCAATTGTTTAAAAAATGTGTAGCTTGAACCCATCTCATATATATAAACCTAACCTAATCTTTTTGGGTCAATAAATTTCATAATACAAAAATTTTTCCTCAACTAATTTAGAAAAACCTCCAACAGCACTGTCAAGACAATTCAAATATGTTCTAATCACATGATTTATTAAATTATCCATATATAATATTTAAAAATTGAAGTCCTAACATTTATTGTTGCTAGGTTCCTTTTAAGCTACATCAGCATAACATTTTGGTCAACTTAAGGTCCAATTCAATCTCATTCAATCCACTAGGCTTGCCAAATTTAAAAAAAAAAAGAGCTCATTCAGTCCACTTAGGTGGTCCAATTTGGTCATTTCATCCGTCTCCGCCCACTTCAGTCCATTTTGAACTAATTGGCCTTCAATCAATTTAAAAGATTACCTTAAAATTCAAGTTTTAATAATATAAACATTATACTTATATTTGGAAAGAAAAAAAATACTACAAATCTAAACATATATAATGATTTAAACTTAATATTACATGTTACATGTGTTCCTTAGAATGGAGGGTGTACATTTAAAAAAAAAAAAAAAATCCTTAAATATGTTCAAATTAGTCAACCGATTATGATATATTAAAAAAAGTCTTTTTAATAACATATTTTCCATTTATATAAAAAAATATTATAATTATGTAATTTAAAATTTTTTATCAATATTTTGAATCATCATATATGATAGGCCACAAACTGAATAACCCCTTGTGATAGAATTTAATTAATTAATTAGCCAAGTTATTAATTAATCAATTTATCATGCAAAAACGTGGTAGGACAAACAAATCACCGATAAACTAATTATGCAGCGGAAAATAAATAACACGGTGATTTGTTTACAAATGGGGAAAACCTAATGGCAAAAACCCCACCGGGTGATTTTCAAGTCACCACTCCCGAAACTCCACTATTATCACAACAAGCGGTTACAAGTAAAGGAATCCTAAGTACCTTATCAACCTACAGTTGAACCCTTACCCCAATACCCAATTGGACTTGTTCTGTAGTGACGGTTCCCCTTTCAGATGCACGACTCCCAAGTACGTGACTAATCAATTGCACGAATCCCAGTACGCGACTTCAATCACCAACTATGAAGGTTGTTGGCTGCAAAGTTCTTCAGTTCATCCACACGATGAAGATCAAGAAGATGCTTGGTCACAAAACCCTATGGTGCACATACACAGTAACTTCTTCAAGAGAAAGAGATGAACTAGGGTCAAGAACTTCGTCTCCGGTCACAATTTGCTTGAACAGAGTTTGCTCAAAGCTTGTGCAACTTGTGAACACTTTGACGGCCCTTAAAACAATCTTTTTATATGTCTAGAGTTAGGAGAAAAGAAAGCCCAAAGACAAATTCACGGATCCCAAGAAAATCAGATTTGAATTCTAAAATCCTTAAACCTCGACAGATAGGAGGTGTCGAGCAGCTGTCAAGCACACCGAACTTAGAACAGCTTTCTTAAGCTCGATAGATACAGCTGTCAAGTCAGCTGTCGAGCTTTAATGATTTTGCACTATCAACTTGTTTTCTTGGACAGACTTGAAGGCTTCAACACTTGATCTTGAAACATGGTTTCTTGAAGTATTTAAACACATCCTAAATCTACCAAAATACAAGTAAAGTGCGTTTTGTCAAAGGATAAACCAATTACATAAAATCATGACATATGTTCTTAATATGTGTAACACATATGTCCTAACAATATAAATGGTGAAAAAAAATGCAAAAACCTTTCAGGGGGCAGCGGCAGAGACCCACCCTAACCTAATCCTACATTTTCCCTTTCAATCAGTCAAGTGATAAAACTTTTCACTTCTTTTTTTAATAATATTGAGGAATCCTGTTGTGAATTCTGGTGGATATATGATAAAAATGTTTTAACAGTGAATCTACATAAAAGTAATGTTATTTCAATCACAACTTTCCACTTTAGCAAGTAGTGAAAAATAGTGTTATTAGCATTATTGTTTCCCTATAGTCCGCGAAATATTGTAGTTAAACTCAGGCTAAAATACAAACCATAATGAGTTGAGTGCCAGGAATGACTGCGAAGTAAAGAAAGGAAAAATCTAATTCTTTATTGCGTTCAATGCCTACGAATGAAATACTACATACATGAAAAGTGTACTTTATTCCTAACAAAGCAGAAACAAGGTATGGTATCTCAATGAATTCTCTATGCAACTCTTTTTTTTTTTTTTTTTTTTTTTTTATAACCTGGCGAACTCCAAGCAAAAAAATGGTGCTTGGAAGGCCCTGTCTTTGGTGATCAGTCCCTGCTGTGCAGCCTAATGCAATTGTTCTCTTCATCTGAATTTTACAATGTCGCCCCCAGCTTTCTTTACGCCCGGGATATACACGCCGGATCTCTATGCGTATAATGGAAGCACTACCACCAGCTTGTATTGCTCCAACAAATTATATGGAACGCAATGTGCCGCCACTGCATCAGCATAGGAATCATTTTGAAGAAAAATTGTTCTGCACAATCTGATCTACCTGATAATGTGAGAGGTGTTCACATTTGGTGTTTCCCTCTGACATAAACACTCTGGTTTAGGGTTTGTGTAAAAGGATTCTTCAGAACCATGGGCGGAGCCATGTTGAAGGGTGGGGGGCCATGGCTCCCCCAAAATTTTGAAATTTTTTAAAATATATATATAATTATTTTAATGTTTTCAAAATTTAGTCTACAAAAATAAGAGTTAGCCCCCCTAAGTATTTGAATTAGTCCAATGATGCTTTAAAAAAAAAAAATTTGGTCTAATAGTTATAGAGACAACTTATTTTTCGCAATTCTATTTTTTATTGTAAAATGTGCTTTTATATCTGTTAAATATTTGAAAAAGTTTGGCACCAAACATATTTGAATTTATCTTTTTCAACCTGTTATATGGCGATTAACAAGTCATTGACTCATTAAAAAATTATTGTCACTAAAACTACACATGAAATGTCTCTTTAGTTGCAACATAATGGGTCAAAGCAAAATAGTTTCAAATATGTTTGGAGCCTAATTTGTTCCTCCAAGTTTTGGATCATTCTTGTTTTTGAAAATTACATTAGTTCAATTGAATAATTTTACTTACATTAGTATAAAATTTGATAATTTTTATAGAAAATGAAACTTTTTAAGAATTTCACTATGAAAATTATGAAAATGTATTTTATTAATTTTATGAAAGATAGCCATCAAACATAATTTTAATTGAAAATATTAAGCTCTTTTTTTGTTGGGTGTGTGTATATATATAACTTATCAAATAAAAAAGTGTGTATATAATAAAAAAAGTATGTGTATTTATGTGTGTGTATGAGGTTGTCTTAATAAATATATTAGTGTTGCAACTTGATCCCCCAAACGAAAATTCCTGGCTCCGCCCCTGTTCAGAACGGAATCTGTCCATGCCCTTATTCCAGAAATGGGGCCTTTTCTCTTCCTCGGTGACCCTTGCTTGTGCAACCAATGTAACAAACAAAAAACACATCTATGTAAAGCCGGGTGCATATGATTTATCATAACATAAAGGGATAATTACACTTTACCCACCTATGGTTTACCTCTAATTCTATGTGCCTACCCGTGGTTCAAATTTTGACACTTTACCTACCTGTGATTGTCACCGTTTATGTGCCGTAACCCACCTCTGTTAAAAAAGAAGGGTAAATAAGTCTTTTTACACTCATTTTATGTCTCTCTCCTCCCAAAACAAGAAAAACAAAAAAAACAAGAGAAAAACAAGATTAAAATATGATATTGGTTCCTCATCATTCACAAACATGAAGAACATGCACAATCATGAAGAAGATACACCCAGAAAATTAATACAAATCAAATGAAGCAAAACCATGAGAGAGAGTTCTTCATCTTCTTCCTTATACTTATTTTTTTGTGCCTGAACTAAGAAATTTATTAAAATCAAAGCATAACACAATTTACAACATGACAACAGGGAGAATCAACAATTTTCAGCACTTAATTTCTAAAGTTTTGATTTTCAACATCCAAGATCTCACTCCCACAAAGCCACTGTATATACATTGGCAGCACCTAAGGGGAGGATCAGCAAAGCTTGACCAAGGGAATAGAGATATGAGAGAGGAAGGTTTCAAAGCCAAACAACAAACCCACCAGAAAATATCACAACATCAGGAACAGTAGAATAAAAATTACTTGATTTGCTGAAACAGATCAAACGGCGGCACATTCTCCTTGATCGAACGACGATGGAGGTCAGATCGAATGGTGATGGAGACGGCGATGGAGGTCAGATCGAAGGGCGATGGAGGTCAGATCAAACGGCGATGGCTTGGATTCGAAAGGGATGGAGGTAAGATCGAACGGCGATAGAGACGGCGATGGAGGTCAGATCGAACGGCGATGGCTTGGATTCGAAAGGGATGGAGGTAAGATCGAACGGCGATGGAGACGGCGATGGAGGTCAGATCGAAGGGCGATGGAAGTCAGATCGAACGGCGATGGCTTGGATTCGAAAGGGATGGAGGTAAGATCGAACGGCGATGGAGACGGCGATGGAGGTTAGATCGAACGGCGATGGCTTGGATTCGAAGGGGATGGAGGTCAGATCGAACGGCGGTGCATTCTCCTTGGTCAGATCGAACAGCGATGGAGGAACTCAGATAGAAACAACGTCCCTCATTGTTAGTCTCTGCCTTGGATCTGGTCAAACGCATTCTTGGATAACTTCACAGATGACATCAAGCTCATTATTTCATTTTTTTTTTTTTTTTGATAACCAGTCAGAAAAGCTTATTATTTCTAAAGGACTTGAGTGTCGGATCAATCAGGTAGATGCTCCGCTTGTCATTTAAATATTCAGCTGCTTGGCAAGTTGATGATGAGTTTTTTCTCTACAAGTATTCAAGAATTCTGGGTTTCTAGTTTTTGGACATCAGGAGTTTCAATTTTTGTTGTTTGAACTTTTCTAGGTTTTCAATTTTTCTGGATTTCTAGTTTTTGGACATGAGGAGCAGGAGATTTGATTTGATTTGATTTATTTGAACGTTGTTGAGTTAGATTATGAGTTTTAATTTTTATCTAATTTTTCTCATATGGCTTTATCATGCTTTCAGATGTATAATTAGTTTATTTGTGGTTGAGATGATAAGTTCAAATACAAGTTGAAGTTCTAAGAAATTGCATAATATTTTTTACCAATAGCACATTTTGATCTTGTTTTCTCTTGAATTTTTACGTGTTTTATGTTTTGGGAGGAGAGAGACATAAAAATGATGTAAAAATACATATTTAACCTTCCTTTTAACGGAGGTGGGTAACAGAGCCTTAACGGAGGGAATCACAAGTGGGTAAAGTGTCAAAATTTGAACCATAGGTAGGCACATAGAATTAGAGGTAAACCACAGGTGGGTAAAGTGTAATTATCCCTAACATAAACTATCTAGAAAATGGAAAATATTTCTCCACCATAGTGTCAAACATCAGAAGAAAAGGGAAGAGGGGGCATCAAAGAAGAATTCCCAGTTTCCTGTGGGCCAAAATGTATTCTGGTAGCCCCCCCTACCACTGGTGAATGCTGCTCTTCAGTTGGGAGTGCAAGATCTATAGTCTTATCCCTCCAGCAGGCTTATAGGAATGGTGTGACACTGTAGCCTATTAATCACACTAATCACTCAACCAAACAAATGAAAAAAAAAAATCCATCTAGTTCTCCACGTAAATCCAACGAATCTCCAAAATTATATTCTTCCATAATCACAGTAACAGCAGTTTAAAGAGGATGGGGGAAAAAGAATGGGAATGACTTGAATATGAGTGTCCCCAGGCTTCTGCTCTTAACCACACCAGGTAATGACTTGCATATGCAAATTCCACTTGAGAGAGGGGTAGGAAATTGCTAATGAAATATATGTAAGATGTATCAAAAGGGTTCTTAGACTGATCCCCTAAGGAGAACCATGGATTGGCAGTCAAGGATCAAGATATACAACCAAAAGAACAAATAGTAAATCCATTGTCTAAAATGTAGCCACTGATAATTATAAAACCTAGTACATACCGCTTTTTATGTGCATCAATAATTTGACTTGAAATATTTTTCCTTTCTTACAGAGATGCATTCTCAAGTTTGTCAAACAGACGACCAATAGTTTTCCTGATGGACAAAGAGAAGAACAAGAACTACAATTAATTATATATAGAAATTGATGGAAGTATGCATAGTGGATAGAAAGTTATGTAATCCTAGACTAACTCCAAAAAAGAAACTGTTTTGCCTGAGAGGAACTATTGTTTTCCTATGTCCAAGAGAACGACGATGGCCTTCAACTGCTTTTGCCATGTTCCCAGAGTATGATGGAATAAATACATCGCTTTCAACAGATACAATGTAGTCAAGTGCAGCAAGCTGAGAGCCATGATTGATAAAAGGCTGAAGCTCCTCAACAGTTGCCAACTTTTCCTGCAAAGTGATCACAAGATGTTAATCTGTCTTTCTTTCTTTTTTGTTTGTTTTTTTCCCTGGGGTCCTTAGCCCCCAACCATTCCACAACCCCCCCCCCACACAAAAAAAAAAAAAAAAAAAAGACATACAAAAATAAGAAAAGCAAACAAAATTCAAGAATAATATATATATATATATATATATATATATTTTAACAATTTAAACTCTCCAAAAGTTGAGTTTGGTTCATTAGTGATCTAAGAAGTACAAACATAGACACTGACATTACACAACAAGGAACAAGGTGACATAGCCATTCTTGAAAAATTAAGACACTGAAATGATGGAAATATGACAATTAATTAACTGATATAAATCTCTAGGTATATTTTATTGATTTATAGGCATATTTTATGTTTATTTTCTTTTTTAGAAATTAATAATGCCAATGAAAAGAGCATGATTTTTGAACTTAAACTCTCCAAAAGTTGAGTTTGGTTCATTAGTGATCTAAGAAGTACAAACATAGACACTGACATTACACAACAAGGAACAAGGTGACATAGCCATTCTTGAAAAATTAAGACACTGAAATGATGGAAATATGACAATTAATTAACTGATATAATCTCTAGGTATATTTTATTGATTTATAGGCATATTATATGTTTATTTTCTTTTTTAGAAATTAATAATGCCAATGAAAATCTTAAAAAAAAAAATCAAAGGATTATTTATTTATTTATTTTATATATAGAATCAAAGAAAATTTTTTAATTGGATAAAAAAAATCCTCCAACACAATGATGACAAGCATGCAAGAGTGTCCTCGACTTGTCCAACACATACACGTGTTAGACTTGCCGGGGGTTTTGAAGTGTTCGTGCTTCTCACTTAGTGATTCAAGTAAGCTAGGCCAATAGTATTATAGCAGTAGTCTATTTTCTACATACCCTCTGATATTTATTGAGGGTTACTTCAGTCTCTCCAACAAATTTGAGATACCATTAACATAAGAAAGTGAACCATGGATCCAGCTCATGGTTTTAAAAACTGGAACGGTGACGGAACCGAAAAAGTAGTGATTTTTGGTTTTCTGGTCCGACCGGGGTCGGACCGATGGTCGAACCGATGATGTCATAAATAATTTAATTAGTTATTTTAAAATTATAAAATAAATAACAACTCATCAAATATATCCAAACAAATATAAAAAAATTATAAAATGAGTTTCATATCTTATATTAGATGGTAAAGGGAAAGAAAGTATAAATAATCAAAATTAACATTACAAAAATAATAGCAATGTTATATCTTTTTTTGTTTTATTTATCATTTTTTTTACAACGGTATTAAGAATAAGTAATTTAATTGTACTTTAAAGATCTATTCTAGATAAAAGGGTGTTTAATTAGATGATAGCAGCCTAAATGTTAAAATACAAATCATTTTTTTATTGTTTAAAAAATATGTTTGTATTTGTATTCTTTTGTTAATCAAAATTAAGTTATTAACACAGTTATTCAGCAAAAAAAGAAATAACACAACTGAACAGTACACACTAAAAATAAAAAATGAAACACCTGGCTAACATGCGTGGTTGTACATCTCCCAAAGTACCCAACCCAATTCCCAAGTGCCAACTGCCAAGCATTAATACTTTAGATGCCTTTTATGCCTTTCATTGATACTTGGCTTTTGAGTTTTTTCAGTAGTTCTGTGGGTTGGTTTTTCACTAGTGCGAGTACGGTACCAAGACCCAGGTATTCACAACCTTCTTTTTCTTCCCTCAAAACTTCAATTTTTTTTTTTCCTCTGTATCTCTCAACTTGAAAGTTGAAACTTGAAAGCTTTGCACAAATATCTCTCAGTCAAAGACATTAGATCCGACTTCCAATTTGCTTATTTTTCTTGAGGTGATCGGCGATGCTGGCTTGGTATTTTTTTTTTTTTAAAGCAGTTTTGTAGCTAAGTTAGAGAACCGTTGGGAAATGGTTTGACCGTTCCGGCTCCCGGGTTTCCTGGTTGAACCGCGGTTTTATAGGTTTTTCCGGTTTTTTCCATATTTTCGGTTTTTTATGATAACCGAACCGGTATGTATACCGGTTCACGGTCGGACCGGTTGAATCGGACGGTCCGGTCCGGTTTTTAAAACTATGATCCAGCTAATATAGTGTATAAAACTAATCTGCATGGTTTATTTAGTAACAGGACAATTGCCATTATTCCTTAATATGAGAATATCAAGCAAAGAATCAAGTTTAACAATGCAGCTTCATACCTTGCTCATTATATAGGGATAGCGGGATAGCAGATAAGCCATATGAGAATCACCCCCATATGTCTCTCCAGCAGCAATGTATATAGGAGTGTTTGATGGGTACCCAAGAGCAGAGAGAAAAAATCCAACCTCTTTAGGAGTTAAGGGGCATTCGCCTTTGGATCTTTGTTCCTTAGAATCAATGTCCTTTATTTTCCAGTTATCATTGTTATTTCTACAAGGACAGAATAACATGAATATATATATATTAGAAAAAATATATGTTGGCATCATGTAGATAAAGGATTGTTCTATATATGAATTCAGAAAAATTAACTGATTGTTCAGGACAGCAAGAGTAAGCATTTCATTCCTTAATATCCTTAGTTCCTCAGCTTCAGCTGGAGACAGCTCCTCCGTGCAGCCACTAAAGGCAAGCATGTCCTCAAACCGTAAATGCAGAGCAATGTAAGGCCATAGGATCTCATCCGATCAACCAACAACTACATCATAGATAAAAATATATATAAAAAATGGTCACTGCATAGGACACAGTGGAGATAAAGCCACACCACACCAAAAATCAGATGAGCATTTCGGAGAGATTACTTTTCCCATTGCTTCAATTCGAGGTGCAAAACCAAGGGCTTCATAACAGGCACAGCAGCGCAGTTTCTAAATGTCTAGAGGTAAATAGTTATTTGCTAATCGAGAATCAGATTTGGAAGCTTGAATAATCTGAAAAGAAATATAATATAATAAGATAGCATTAAAGGGGAAAAAAACTGAAGAGATAGGTAAATAATAAGATGCTGATTTAGAAAAAGAAAACTAACAAATGCATGGACCAGAAGCAGTCAAATAAACATACCTGATGATTTAACCAGGAGTTAGTAATCTCCTCCTCATAGTATTCTACGCCAGACCAGCTTCTGAACTCTTTCTTTGATTTAGAAGCAGTAGCTAATTCCTTAGGAAGCTTTTTTACAACTCTTACATCATTAGCCAGAACATTAATAAAATGATCTTCATCAAAAACATCTGAGAAGTGACTGCAAATTGAACAAATAAAATGTATTGCATCATTAGTATAAAACATGACTTAGAAAGAAAAAAGAAAAAAAAAAAAAAATTGGGGGGGAAAGGGTTTGGAGGGAATTTCCTACCTATTGTCCTGCCAAAATGACTACTTATCAAGTTCAGGAATTACAAGAGTGGCATTTATGATACGAGCTACAGCCACCATGTCACATTTCTGCAATTTCAGATGAGTAACTTAGCTCCAATAAGTAGCCATATAAATTATTCACCACATTCTATAACTATCAATGTTTGGGTAGAATGTTTTAGAATTAATACAAAGAATAGAAAGAGAACAGGTGAAAGAAGGACCACAACAAGTGGATTTCTCATAATTAAATGAATTGTGTTTTTAGTCCCAGAGCAGGTAAAAAGCACAGAAGTTTGATGCATTATATCAACATGACAGGTTTATAGTTGACAAACATTGCAGCAGCATATTTACAACATTGCATTCGAGAAGCATATAGGTAATCTAGGTCCATGTCATCTCTCACATAAGATATATCATTATTTTTTAATGTCATGTTTAGTTTGAAAACACTAAAAGCTTCGACACTTATTAATGCATTAACTGCATAAGTATGTTTGAATGTGCTTGTGTGTGTCTTTTAATTAGAGACATGTTTGCGAGTATAGTCCCTGTGAATGTATAAGAGAATGGGAGGAGAAGAACAAAAAAGGGTTGTGGGGGGGGGGGCGACATTCAGAACCATATGTCTGTGGAAAAGGATAAATCCAAATGATTATGAGATATACTAGTAAAACTCAACTCAACTCAAAAAAACCAACCTATTGACACCATATATACATATATATATATATATATATATATATATATATTGTCTCCTTGTCCAACTCCATCAAAAGCATCTTATGTTTACTCAGGAAAAATCATGTTATGCTCACAGCCCTAAGAGAAGTTTTCTTGACTATATGACTACATTACAGATTTTTAACATATTAAAAGGCATAAGGCTCATTTTTCATTCACATCTAATCTAAGCACTGAATAAGCATCACCACAGAAGGCCCAATCACCTAAGTTTCAGCCTAAATGCTTGACAGCCATTTCCCATCAACGTTAGATCGCTTTTTGAGAGGAATTTGATGTCTGTGCTGCACAACATCATGACTTAGTGCAACATAAAAAAGTTGATTCGGTTCTTGAACAAGTATAAAAATCAGTATCTCTATTGAATTTGGTGTTAAATTGGCCTCATTGAGCTTAGGGACACAACCCCGCAACGTTGAAAGCTGCATGAATTTGTTAGCACGAATAAGCCCAACCTGTTTAAAAAATTGAAGCTCGGTTGACCGATAAATAGCAAGTCAGGTCAGTCTGATAATGTGCAATCGTGACACCGTGAGATTTTGAACTACTGTGTGTTTCCTATTTGCTAATGTTGAAATCATAAAAACTGGAAAACACAATAAAGTCAAGGCTGAACCAGACCAGGCTTTTTATATCCCTAAACTCCCTATATTTGTAAATCTACTACATAACAGAAGCTCTCTGAAGTGCAGCAAAAAAACAATGATGGCACGGGACACATCTCCACATATTAATTAAGGGAGAGGAACACCCAAAGCCTTATTAAAATACATAGTAGAGAGTGCCCCCAGTTTGGAAAGGAAGAAAGTTGAGGTTGATACTCATAGAATAAGCAACTAGCAATCAACAATCACGTTTATCCAACATATTAATTGGAAATAGTACAAAAGGATTTCATGCACCGTCATTTCATTGCCTGCAAAAGACGTAAAAGCAAATGGGAACTTAGAACGACATTACAATAAATTAGACCGGGACTGTTGTATCCCAATTTTACCCACTTCCACAACTTTGCACCAATCAAAGACGGAAACCCAAATTACAAGAGCACATGAAATTCAAAAAGATGATATAATAACCAATAACAAACATGATACATATACACACATATTACTATCGAGCTTATCACACGAGACAGAGAGAGCGTAATACACACCCCAAAACGCATCTGGTTAAGCCCACCATTTGCATGCACTAGAAGGTAACCTCACGACTCTCCTCAAGATGGATAAACAATAATAGTAATAAATGAAAAAAAGTTTAAGTACACATTGATATCAGCCTTATCGACCTACATCCACAGAGGAATCCTTTAAGGGCTATATATTTATTATGTAAGAGTGTAGTATAATAATCTGTGTTACAATGAACCCTAACATGAGTATATATAGGCGACTAAACCCTATACTACAAGTACAAGTAGGAGTAGGCTTGGGTCTATTACATTGAGCTAATATGTCTAATATATCTCTAACACCCTTCCTCGAACTCAAGGCGGAAGCTCGATAAAGGTTTGAGGTTGGATAAGTATGAGAAGATCACTTGGAGATGCCTTGAAGAATGCCTTTGAAGAAACCACAATGAAGAATGTGCCAATTGACCAATTTCGAAGCTTCAAATGAAGAAACGGAGTCCAAAATTGGAATTTACGCGAAAAAACTGAGCAAGATAGGCCCTTTCAGAAATTTTGACTTTTAGTCAAAGGCCAATGCAAAAGGTCAAAGTCAATTGGTTCAGGGTCAAAGTCAACAGATACATGGTTCAGGTCGGTTTCGGATTTTCGGGTCAGGCAGCAAAGCCGCTAATGTCATCCTATGACGTGTACTAGGGCTTGCGTGGCTGATGACGTGGCATGCTGACGTGGAGTGATGATGTCATCCAGTGACGTCATATGACATCAGCAGGAGTTCTTCAGCGCGTGGCAGGAGCATGTGATGACCACTAGCGCGTGAAGAAACCACAATGAAGAATGTGCCAATTGACCAATTTCGAAGCTTCAAATGAAGAAACGGAGTCCAAAATTGGAATCTATGCGAAAAATTGAGCAAGATAGGCCATTTAGGAAATTTTTACTTTTGGTCAAAGGTCAATGCAAAAAGTCGAAGTCAACTGATCCAGGGTCAAAGTCAACAGATACATGGTCCAGGTCGGTTTCGGGTTTCTGGGTCTAGCAGCAGAGCCGCTGACGTCATCCTATGATGTGTAGTAGGGCTTGCGAGGCTGATGACGTGGAGTGATGATGTCATCCAATGACATCATATGACATCAGCAGGAGTTCTTTAGCGCTTGGCAGGAGTGTGCGATGACCACCGGCACGTGGATGAGAAGCCAGAAAACCAGGCAGCGCGTCGAGGCGCGTGCTTCAGTGGTTGAAAGCCAGATTTCTTCCGTAGGCAGATCAGCGGTCGACATGGCTGATAGGGAGGCACATGTGGCCGATGGATGAGTTGCACATGAGGAAATCATAGTGGCACGTGGGGAGGTTCCGAAGCTGTTAGCAGCGTGTGGTGGCACGTGAGGCTACCATTGGGGGCTGAGTTCCTGGGTTTTTGTCGCGGGAGGTCGTGGGGCACGTCTATGGTGTTGGTTTCATCAGGCGAAGCTTGGATTTGCACAGATCTGAAAAGTTAAGTCACGGCTTGCTTGGTTGTTGGATTTTGACATAGCACAGAGCCATGGTGGCTACGAGATGCCTTGGAGTCTAGATCCAGCAGTCAAGCATGTGTGACTTAACTCTTCAGATGGTGGTGTGCACATGATTTTTTTTTTTTATGCTTGCTAGAGATGTTTTGTTTGATGCCAAGAACGAAGTTTGGCTCTAATACCATGTTAAAATATATTATCATTAATGTGGTGTGTTATACCATGTTGTATATGCTAGAATAGATGCGGAAGGGGAAGCATAGAATAGGGACATCAAGAACACGAGGGTTACGTGGTTCAGCCTTATCAACCTACATCCACGGAGGAATCCCTTAAGGGCTACATCTTTATTATGTAAGAGTGTAGTACAATAACTTGTGTTACAATGAACCCTAAAATGAGTATATATAGGCGATTAAACCCTAGACTACTAGTACAAGCAGGAGTGAGCTTGGACTTATTACATTGGGCTAATATGTCTAATATATCTTTAACAAGATCAAAGGATTTTTCTTACGTGTATAATTAGCACTAGGCTCTATGCAGGGCTCAAATTTGCTATTCGACGAACGCTTCCATAGCTTGTCATAATCCGAAATCTCTCTAGCACCAACCAACTGTCAAATCTAAAGGAGTGAAAAACACGAAAGACGCATGACTGCTTTGTATCAATATGTACACCTAATAACTAACTCTACCAAACTCAACCCACCATTAACAAGTATTACAGTAGACTCAAACACCAAATCCCCAAAAAAAAAAAAAAAAAAAAAAAAAAATCTAGGAATAAATCATCAACTGGTTGCTTAAAAATAGGGGTAAATGTGTCTTTTTCATTATATTTTATGTCTCTTTCCTCTTTTCTCTCCTTCTTCTTCTTCTTCACATAAAACATAAAAGAAAAATATCAAAAAGCAAGTCAAGGTAAAATTTGTTTCATCATTTTTCACATACATAATTAGCACAAAGTTTTACGAAAGAGGGTAGACAAAGTAATTTTTCAACCCATAAAGTAATTTTACAAATTTGAGTTAATAATCTCCATTACAAAGTGGGATGCTCATTTTCTGGGTTAAATGAGCTAAAATCAGAACCCAGAAATGTATATGGAATGATGCGTTTAACATTCTTACCCAATGCCCACTGCAATTGCCAAACATACTTTTACAATGGTAAGAAAACCAATACACCTATAGTCACAAACAAAGCCACAAATCCATGTGAACATACACCCACAGATTCACTAGCCTTCCACTACTAAATCCAAAAACTGACTACTTAATTCTTCATAGAACAATCACAAAATAAAATTAATAGAATACAAAAATTAAGGATAAAAGGTATCCAGCAGTTTGCTGGATTCTATCTTTACCTTAGGCTTTCTCTCTCTAAAACTCTAACCCTCTCTCTTTTGTTGGGTTCTCTAAAAGAAACCTAGATTTGCAAGTAAAAAAAAAAACTGCAAAAAAAAAAAAAAAAAAACCCAACAATCTAGAAAATCCAACACCATAGCCAACTCACTGAACCATCAAATCATAGCCTCACCAAACTACCACCTCCAACACCACCATCGCTGTTAGCCACCACCCAAAACCCCAGACCAGGAAGCAAAAACAAAGAAACAAGAAAAACGAAATCGTGAGATCGGTTGAGCAGCAGAGCAACCTAATTGTCTAGATCGGCTGAGATTGAAGCAATGGAGAACGATGGATCGGTGGATTCAAATTTTTTGGAGTTAATGGATTTGTGGGTTTGAAATTTTTGGGTTGGTTTAAATTTCCTTATGGTTGGTGGGTTCAAATTTTTTGGGTTTAATGGATTTGTGGGTTAATGGATTTGCAAGTGTAATGGATTTCTAGGTTGGTTTAATTTTTCCTACTATGAGTTTTTAGGATTTGGCATATTTGTTCTATCTATGGCTTCAAAAGAAGATGGAGAATCTTCTGGGTTCCTTCCAGTCAAACCAAAAAAATATATATATGGGTTCCTTTTTGTTTTCCCTTGCTATCTGGGTTTGTAACCTAAACTGATTTTTTTTTTTTTTTTTTTACGGCAAGATTTGATGTATATTTTTGGTAGTATATACATCAAAAGGGAACCAATTATTTTATCAAAAAAAAAAAGAAGAGGGAACCAATTATTGTGTTGATTGAACAAAATTTGGGTCACGATATAGGATTTGGGTTTGAAGATTTGATTTCTAAGATGGTGAGAGAGAAGTCATTCTTCAATATATTGCTTCTAATTCTGTTTCTATTGTGGCTTATATAGTAAAGGGGATTTTTTAACAGAAAGGGGAGAGGTGGGTAACGAATGTCTAACGGAAGTCACCTCAAGTGGGTTAAGTAATAACTTTTAAACCACGAGTGGGCACTTTTAAAACAGGCCAAATCACAGGTGGGTAAAGTGCAATTTTCCCTAAAACCAATGATATTATGAGGAATTTGATTAAACTAAGCCGCATTATTTGATAAGAGTTATAATTGTAAATTTTTCATACCTTAAAACCTTACAATTTAAACAAACATATCAATATTAGTTTTTATTTTATCCTACCCAACATGGATCTCTAGCTCTATTTTGTTATGTGTTTTACTATGGGATTTTTGATTTTGTTGTGATATTGTCTTATTAAACACTTGGATGATATTATTCAGTTTTTGCTAAAATTTAGTTTGATTTGATGAAATAAATTTAGTTGTAATTTCAAGAATAATTTTATTAATGAAACAAATTTTATTAAAAAAATTGTAATAGTTGTGAGGCAAATTAATAAGAAGTAGAGTTTTACGGGGTAAGGCGGGCTTCGTGGGGCCCCAAGGAGTGAGGATGAGGCTAGAAAATCTTTCCTGTTATGCGGGGTGGAGCAGAGATGGGACAAGACAAAACCATGAGGGGCGGGGGCAAAGACCCCATCTTCAACTCCACCCTGTCTCATTGCCATCCCTACAATCTATAGTTATTTAGCTGTATATCTGGAAGATTCTAAAAAAAAAAAAAAAAGCTATATACTTGCGAAGACCAAATAAGCCCCCACATGTGTAGAAATGCCAAACTTGCTCCAAACTCCAAAGTACCAAACCGTAGTTTCAAGCACAAATAAAAAAAAAATCCCAAAAGCCCAAAACAATGAGTTTTGGCTAAAGAAATGACTTACTGGGGTTGAATTGAATCAAACTTCCCCCCATTTCCTAATTTTCCTTTTTAGGCTTCCCCCATATCACCCCACTGGCAATTCTTATTAGCTATCGAACACCCATCCAGTTAAGCAATCGCAATATCGCATAAAATATTGATTCTAATTTCCCCTAAGCCATTTCCTTACTCCTCAAACCAATTTGGAGACCCATTTCCATGGATCATTTGCAATTTATTCATGAAAATCCATGTTCATTGTCGAACTTGCATATCATAGCTCATACGCACAACCATTAGATGATCAGTCATTTGAAGCATGGTAGATATATGTATACTTCTTAGATAAGTGAAGCAGTAATTTGTATGGGATCGATGTTCCGAATCTTCTATCTATTTGGTCTCCAACAAAAGAAACCCAAGGAGCTAAAAGTAGTGATTAAAGACTGCTCTCCCCTATCCTCCGACTTAAAACTGGACTAACTGGCGAGATATACCCCAAAGGTATGTCTTGTAATCATTTGAGGTTGCATTTGTATTTAATTTAATCTTGATAATCCACCCTGAGAAGTCTATTCTTTTGATTTTCCCATGTTCAACAAATTTAGACTTTTAGATGAACAATTTGAAGAACTTCTGAGGCAGGCTAATCCGATGATGTGCGGAAAACTTGAAACCCAGGCATTTGTGATTGATGACATGATTTATGTGCTTTAAAGCACTGTCAAGAACTTGGATGTCACAAGGTCTGCATTATTTGAAGTTTGCAATGTTATATGGGATATATGGAGTGTCTTGCAAATCCTTTTATTGGCAATGTGGAAACTAGATGAGTAGGGCATGTTGTTGTGGGAAGGAAGGTTGTTTTTGTAGCTTTGTAACTGGGAAGAAAGCGAATCTATCGTTTTGATCTTGACACACTTTAATGGAATAACAGAGTTAGTATCCCTGACTATATTGATAGTCGCTCTCTAGCAATACTGATTGGTTCTTGAACAAGAGTGAGTTCATAGATGATATTCTCTATGGATGTTGCCACCTTACAGTAGGGGCAATAACTCCTCTGCCATTAGTGGAAATAGAGGTAGAGGTAGTAGAGGAAGAAAAGGTTCAACCGATAGAAAGATTGTTTGATAATCACAACTTTCATGAGATCTTAGGTAGAATGGAGGTGAGGGTGGAATAGAGTCTATCTAAGGTTCCTATTCAGTTTCAATCCAACCAATGCTTACTTTGGGGCACTAGATCCAATCTTTACCCTATCTCTTAAATGTGGAGATTGGTGACTTGATGTTTGGAATTTTAGTATTTTATTCCTATATAGCTATTGGTTTTTTGTATTTACCATTAAAGAATGATTGGATTGATGTGGATAGATACATGTATAAAGGTAGCTATCTTAATCAAGATGTGGCAATCAAAGTTTTTAAAGATGAGCATATGAAGTTGGAATTTGCTTAAAAAGCCATTTTTTATGGGGTTTGTTAATTACAAGTTTTTCATCTATTGGTTATTGTATAAAGGCTATTAGTAGAGAAAAAAAAAGCATGGGAGAGAATTTCATGACAATGCAAGAAAAAATGGTTTTTGCAATGGAAAAAATTGTTGTAATGACATTAAAATCATTGCAATAGTTGATATAAGGTACTATAATAAAATTTTAGGTAATAGGTTTGTGCAACAAAAACTTTTGTTGTAATAAATTTCAAATATTTTATTGATAATTTTGATGCAATGATACATATATTGTTGCAATAAACAATTTGCTATTTTTAATATGTTGTAGTTATAGGCTATTATTTCATGAATTTTATTACAATAAATTGCAAATAAATGACCAAAATAAGTCGGATTAAATTATTGCAGTAATATTTTCATTGTAATAGATAATTTTTTCATTTTGTCATTGCAATAGATTATGAAATTATTTATACCAAGTTATTGTAATGATATATTCATTGCAATTTCATGTTTGTCATTGCAATAGCTTGTAAAAGAATTAATATCAAATTTTTACAATAACAATTTCGTTGTAATAAGCTAAAACTAGTGATTAAAGAAACCCAAGAAGCTAAAACTAGTGATTAAAGACTGTTCTCCCCTATCCTTCGACTTAAAACTGGACTAACTAGCGAGATATACCCCGAATGTATGTCTTGTGTTCATTTGAGGTCTCATTTGTATTTAATTCAATCTTGATAACCCACCCTGAGAAGTCTATTCTTTTGATTTTCCATGTTCAAAAAATTTATACTTTTAGATGAACAATTTGAGGAATAATTTAAGGAACTTTTGAGGCAGGCTAATCCGATGAAGTGTGGAAAACCTGAAATCCAGGCATTTGTGATTGATTACATGATTTATGTGCTTGGAAGCATTGTTAAGAACTTCAATGTCAAAAGCTTTGCATTATTTGAAGTTTACAATGTTATATGGGATATGTGGAGTGTCTTGCCAAATCCTTCTATTGGCAATGTGGAAACTAGATGAGTAGGGCATGTTATTGTGGGAATGAAGGCTGTTTTTGTAGCTTTGTAGCTGGGAAGGAAACAACTCTATCGTTTTGATCTTAACACACTTTAATGGAATGACAAAGTTAGTATCCTGACTATATTGATAGTCGCTACTCTAGTAATACTGATTGGTTCTTGAACAAGAGTGAGTTCGTAGATGATACTCCCTATGGATGTTGCCACCTTACAGTAGAGGCAATAACTCCACTGCCATTAGTGGAGGTGGAGGTAGAGGTAGAGGAAGAAGAGGAAAAGAAGGTTCAGCCGATAGAAAGATTGCTTGATAATCACAACTTTCATGAGATCTCATGTAGAATGGAGGTGAGGGTGGAATAGAGTCTTTGTCTAAGGTTCCTATTCAGTTTCAATCCAACCAATGCTTACTTCACTTGGGGCACTAGACCCAATCTTTGCCCTATCTCTTGAATGGTGACTTGATGTTTGGAATTTCAGTATTTTATTCCTATATAGCTATTGGTTTTATTTATTTACCATTAAAGAATGATTGGATTGATGTGAATAGATACATGTATAAAGGTAGCTATCTTAATCAAGATGTGGCAATCAGAGTTCTTAAGGATGAGCATATGAAGTTGGAATTTGCTTAAAAAGACATTTTTATGGAGTTTGTTAATTACAGGTTTTTCATCTATTGGTTATTGTATGAAGGCTATTAGTAGAGAAAAAAAAGCATGGGAGGGAATTTTATGATAATGCAAGAAAAAGTGGTTATTGCAATGGAAAAAATCGTTACAATGACATTAGAATCATTGCAATAGTTGATATAAGGCACTACAATAAAATTTTAGGTAATAGGTTTGTGCAACAAAAACTTTTGTTGCAATAAATTCTAAATATTTTATTGATAATTTTGATACAATGATACATATATTTTTGCAATAAACAATTTGCTATTTTGAATATGTTGTAGGTATAGGCTATTATTTCATGAATTTTATTGCAAAAAATTGACCAAAATCAGTCAAATTAAATTATTGCAATAATATTTTCATTATAATAGATAATTATTTCATTTTTTTCATTGTAATAGATATATTCATTACAGTTTCATGTTTGTCATTGAAATAAATTGTAAAAGAATTAATATCAATTGGTAAAGTTTAGGTGTGGTTCCTTTGGTACTGTATCTTATGTTCTCTGATAGATCCAACCATGTGGCCTTAGAAGGTAATTATACATAAGGAACTTATGGTGATCCACATATTTGAATTTAAATTCGAGAACTTATGGTGAACTTATCGTCTAGGTAGCACAGGTCCGGCAATTTGGTTGGACATTAGGGGACGCGGCGTGCAGCCTGGACGCGACTGCAGGCACGTCCCAAATGATTATTATTATTGTGCGTGCCGGAAATGAAATTATTAGGCCTAACTTCACTTGGACTCACAACTTATTTATGAGGTGGGTTTAGGATTTCCTACTTTAGGTCGTTCTCGGCACAGAGACTCAAAGTGATATTGTTTCTCCCTCTCTCCCTCTACTGTTTTCTCTCCTTTTTTCTGAACCACTTTTTCTTCCCCAACTTCTCCTATTTATAGCTCTAAATTAGTGGGGAGATCATGATTACTGCCATTGTTAGTGCAATTGAAGGTCCAATATTATCTGTTGTAAATGGATGTTTAGGTGAGAGTGGAATGCAGCGATTATGGTTTTGGAACTTGGTTCCAACCTAGGTTGATATGCTCGATAGTGATGTTTCCTGAACTGCCAAGCATACAGCGGTACGTCTGGACGAGACATCCTTATTTGTTCGGGAAATTCGTGCCGAGCATCGGTTAGGGGTCGAGGCTCAAAACTCGTAGTTTGTGAAGGTAAGTTCAAACAGAATTTAAAGTATTGGGGCCATGCCATTGGGCCTGGGTTTGGGTCTTGGGACCTCGGTGCCGTACAATTATTATTATTATTATTAATCTTGTGACTCATCTCGTTCTTAACCCACTTCTTCCTTTTTTTTCTTTTTCTTTCTCTTTTTCCCTCTCTCCCTAAAATGGGCTATTGCTGGTTATATACGGCATATATTTCACTTTCAAATTGTCATTGCTTGTTGAGATATGCAAGAATATGTAATTGTCTATTCAGACAAGGAATACCATTAAGAACGAGGCTTGATTATGAACACTCACCTTTTAAACCAGTGATTCACATTTTGCATGGTGTAATAGCCCTAGAATTTTACCTTCTGATGTCGCGGAAGCCTAAAGAAAGCACACATGATGCTCTCTTGATGGAACATAAACTAAACTGTTAGTTCCTGGTAGTAAACCTCGAATCCATGAGGGGTTTCCCTGAATCCACAAGGAGAATAAAACTGGAATCCACCAGAAGAAAATTTGACAAAACGTCTGTGTTTATTAATAATAGTCTCTGAAAAACGTTTACAGACTTAGGGGCCTATTTAAGGGCTCCTTAAAACTTGACAGATAAGAAAATATAATCTAAAATAACTCCTAATTGATACCTAACCATAACAGGAATCAAATTTGACCTAAAAAGCATTAAATGCACCTAAAAACAAGGAAATAAATCACCTAAACCTAAAATAACGTTTTTTTACATAAAAATACCAAAAATAATAAATTACAATAATTAAATAGTAAATTGTGTCCTACATCACCTTCCTAAGATAAAACCATTTTGATTATGAACCCCCATCTTTTAAAAACTGTTCAATATATTCTTTACCAAACAGAAATTAGCAAACCAGTTGGAACTTTAATTTTCTTAATGTCATATGTAAGACTTCGACAGACAAAAGATGCTTATACTATCCATTCAATGATGATTACTATTTAGTATTTACCATCAAACAAATATATGTATGCATTCCTTTTTTGTGTAAGAGAAATTGATCCCAAGTCCCCTATTTGACGCAATTATGAACATATAGTGGATGTTCATGTCTCTACGGTGTTTTTTGGTTTACACCGGCTTGTTTCAATAAAAAAGATCTCTTGATTATAAAAAATAATAAATAAAAAAGGAAAAAGAACTTTGTTATGCCATCCTTTTTCCCTGCTTTTGTTTATTTAAAATGTCACGTTCGGATTGAACAATTGATTCACTGATTTTTTTTATTTGCATAAAATACCTCATTATAAAGTGTCATTTATCTCAAAAACAACCATCCTGCAAAAGGGTCACCATAAAAACTAAAAGCTAGCAGATGTTTCAGCATTAAATTGTTCCAAGAAATAAGTCCCCTCCCTACAGTGCTGTTGCTGCTTGGCAAAGACTATTTACTTCCTCTATAATTTGAGTTTGCTCAAATCAACTCTTTGAACAGGATATGTATATGCCTCGTAGTTGATTTGTTGACCCAAGCTACTTAATTTTGTGAGAGTGGTGATCAGATCAACCTGAAAGAGAAACAATTTGCATTCATGGGAAGTAAGAAGTTACATCAATCTTGCTCAATTTCAAACAAAAAGCTACAGGTCTGTTTTAGCAATGGCACTATTAATATGGTATAAAATGTCTTGATTTTTCTTCCAAGTTATAATCAGGATAACTAAATTAACAGCATAAAGTTAAGTCCTTTATATTGCCCTTTTGGTAAGGCGTGTTAAGAAAATGTTACTAACCTCATAATCTGTCTCAGATACTGTTTCTCGACTACGTTGATATTTCTGAACCCACGGAGAAACGTCTGGATCGGTGGCCAATAATGCCTCAGTGGCAGCCTGATCTGGACCCAAGAATGCAGACATCACAGCTAGCTGGACAAACAACAAAAGAGACATCAGTGAATGCTAATGACTATCAAATGGAACAGACTTACTCAAGGTTGCTTTAGCTTGAATAAAAAGATACCCCAAATTTTATTTTTGTTATATGTTTCATTTCAGCCCTTGACTGCGCTTTGCCATTTGATTTGTTTATTGAAAGGAAAGGTTATATTAATGTCATCTATATCTATATATTACTAAAAGCTGAAGCGTTGCGTTTAATGCTGCTGCTCTCACGTTGCGCCACATCAGCTGCCACGTCATTCTTTTTTTTATTTTCTTTTTTAAAATATAATTTGTCCTACAATTTTAAAATGGTTTTTACAATTTTCAGCCCTATAAATGTAGCTCACTACTTATTTATTTACTTCCACTATCACCCTATAATAAATCCAGCCCACTACTTATTTATTTACTTCCACTATCACCCTATAATAAATCTGTATAATTAATCCAACCCACCTCTTATTTATTTAGTTCCACAATCAAGCCCAACCCAAAGCCTTTTCAGTTCAACTTTAGGGTTTTATGTGAGCCCTTTCATCTTAAAAAAAAAAAAAAAAAAAAAAAAATGTTGAAGCCTTTCAAGCTTTAGGGTTTTTTTTTTTTTTTTTTCAATTTTCTTATAATTATTTTTAACATTTATTTTTTTAATATTTACACTTTTCCAACTTTTCTCTCTCCTTTACCATTTCATCTCCCCACTACTTCAATCTTTCTCCCTTTTTTTCCTTTTCATCTCTCCACTACCCTCTACATTAATATCATTCTTCCTCCTTCTCTTCATCTTCCTTTATTTTTGTCTCTTCTTATTCACACCCTCTTACTATAAATTTGTCACTATCTCGTCTATTCTATGCATAGTTTTCCCTCACAAAAAAAGGTCCCCTCTCTCTCTCTCTCTAAATTTTTTGGTGGATTTTTTTTATTTTTCTTGCATCTCTACTTTAGGTTGATAATTTTTTATATTCTTTAAAACTCTATTTTGGGTTAATGCGATTTAGTTTTGTTTTTAAAATTATGATCTAGTTTTGTTTTTTAAATTGTTGTTGTTGTTGTTTTTTTTTTTTTTTTATTTTTTTTTTTTATTCTCTTTGATTGTTAAATGTTATCCTATTGCGTTTTAAAGAATTAAATATAGCATATAAAAATATAATATTATTCTATTACATAGCATGATTTGGATAATTTGGTATTTATTCTGTTACATAGCATGATTTTTTATAGTGCTCAATTTAGATGTTAAACTATGAGACTTTACTAATTTTTGTTTATTTTCTAATCCTTTGTGGTGGACAAAGTATTTTTAATAGTTGTATTAGAAGTACTTTATAATGCCATTTATTTAAAGAAAAGCAAAGGTTAGCCAAACGAAAATAATTAGATAGGTGACAAATTTTAACTTTTGCAATTTTATTTTTATTATTATTGTTTAATAACAATGCATGTATAGAAATTTAATTCTTAGATTTTGCTAATAATTGTTTATTTGATAATATGTTTTGGGCGGCCTAATATTGGTTCAATTAATCATTGTTAAGTTTTATTAATTTTTTTTTAGTTTACATTTTTTTAGTGTTTTGGATTGTTCCTATATTATATTTATGATTGTTCCTATAATAAATAAAAATATAATTACAAAATACATTACTCATTATTAGATTAGTTTAAATTGTAAAAAAAAATTTAATAAAACCACCATAAAAATAATTATCACGCGTAACACACGGGTTCGCGACTAGTTTGTATTAAAAAGAAAGTACAATGCATCCAAAATATGAGTCTTAACATGGAACGAACAACAATTCGTTCCATAGAAGATGAAAATCCCTACAAGTAGTAGGTTTGGGTTCCAACATAGCTTACACCATGAAATCAGCAAAGAATCTTACTCTCAATTTGAATTTAACACATTTGGCTGTGGTTGCATTTTTGAGGTGCTATGTTTTGGGTCACAAGTAATAACTAATAAATACAAATAATTATTTGGTAAAGAAATTAAAACCTGAACTACAATTGCAGCAGCAAAAAGTAGTATAGTTGAAAAAAATACCTGGCGAGGACCAAAGCCAATAGCTACAAACTTGTCTTTCATTTCCTTCACATTTGAGTTCTCCCATCGGGGAACCCTCCCTTCTGGATCTGGCTCTTGGGTGTCTGCCCTTCCAAATTGCTTGTCAAACAAGCCCCACTGTACCCAATAACATTTGTATAATAGCATCAAATACAGATCCAATATTTTCTACTAAATGTCCAATTTGTCAATTATAATTGAGCCATGATGATTGGTTTTACCTAACCAATTAAAGCAATTACAACCAAGAACAAACTTTTCAGAAAAAATTTAAGATATTGAAAGAGTAGGAGAAAATTCCAACAAACCCATTACTGCTTAGGGTTGAGAGAGAGAGAGAGTGAGTGGCAGTAAGTTAGCTTGATGTGTAATAATATGGAAAGTCAATCAGTGAACAAAGCCTTGACTTGTATCCTAGCTGTGCAGGCTTCTTAGTTATACTGAACAGACACTAAAAAATTGAACGTTCTTTCATTCTAATTAATAAGTGCAAGTCAGATTGTGTCTTCCATCTTGAAAAAATTAGAGTGATTGAAAAAGTATTGCTATTACACACTTACTGAAATAGAAACTTATAAGTCCATAAACCAAAAAGAATAGAGTGTTCAAATTTACAAAAATTTAAAAAGTAAATAGATTTTCAAGAGTGTCACCACAGCCTTTTTTTCTTTTTATTTTTTTGGCTGGAATATTAACCACTTCATAAGGCTGAAAATAGGCCATGAATGCACAGTATCTGGTTAAAGCTTAAAAAATGTCGTTAGTAATTGTTTGAGGACTTCAATCTGATGTTGAGGTATCCGAAAAAAGAAACTGAATTTGAAGAATGTCACCACAGCTTTGAGCAATATGTAGTGCACGATGTTATGGATGACATTGAGTACACCAGCAATGACACAGCAAGAATTGAGAAACAGACCTGTCCATTTGAACCATATGCAGTGTATAACAATCTCCCTTTCTCCTCATTCCCACCACATTTACGAATGGCAGAAGCTAGAAATGTGGACTTGAGGACACCTTGTGCTACATCAAATGAAGGTATCTGAGTCAGGAGCATCCACACACTAATACACACAGACTGCATTCTTCATATTAGCTCATGCTAGACAGAAACAATGAATAGATGTTCAAAAACCTATTTTATTGGTCATTCTACAGGACACTGTACAACTAATACATGGTATGTTGATCTTTACGTCTATGGTTCATAGTTCAAACTTGTAGATATTTAGAATGTAGAACCTGCATATTGGATGAGATCTGCGTAGGAAATGGGTCCACCCTTGGAATATGAATCTATCTCTTTCTTTGCTTCCTCTAACAAATTTAAAGCAGCAGAAAGCCCCTTGTTTTCAGGCCTACTTAACTCTGAACTTAAGGCAAGAAAAAAGTGGAGAAGAAAATTAATGTAATTTTTCAAGAAGCTAAACGAATAACACTTTAAAGTGAATAAAAGGAAAATTTAGAATGGTAAAGCCATAAAGATACAAAATATCCAAAAGTTTTTAAAATGTCCTTTAACAACTTATATCCACCTTTTAAAAATAAATAAGACTTTCCATCCACATCACATCTCAACTCTAAGAGGCCATAGAAATGACAAGAGTAAGCAGTAAAAAACAGTGTATATTTTCAGCTAACAGGTAGGTTTCAAGAGACCGTATATTTCCAACTCTTCAGTAGGAAATCATACTTACACTGATTTAAGCTTGCATATAGGAAATATTCACACCACATTTTACTTATACTAGTTTAAGCTTTCATATAGCAAGTATCTGCACTGCATTTTACTTTAAGATTACAGGAGGCAGAAGTCTACAGGTTTATATGACATAAAATAGATAGTGCAGTAACTTGTACCTGAAGCGTATGGATCCATTTGCACCGCCAGATTTTGTAGCCTACAAATTCATCAGAATTACATCAGTACTGTCCTTTCCTCTCTTACTTTTAAAGGACTTATCCAGCATCCATGTAAAGAACTAAGGATTTTGTCTGACCTTATCATAAGTCATTGCATCATTCAGTGCCAAAGTTAATAAGGATGGAAGAAGCTCTACATTTCCCTGATACAACAACAGAAATAACAAGTGACAACATTCTAAAATGGTATTATGACAGCGTCATCTTCAATCTAAAAATACATTCTAATTGTAAAGTATACCTAAATAAACATAACTACATCTTAGCAGGGCTTACATTTATAGCCGTAAAAAGTGTCTGCTTGACACTTGCTGTAAAGAAGGAGATGTGAACATGGATCAGTAGCTCATTTCAGCATGAAAAGTAGTGTTTGATGAACTCACAAAGAAATTCAGAACGCTGTCTCCGTTGTATCAAATCAGCAGCACTAGCTTTTTCAACAAACAATCCTGAGCTTGCCATTAGTTCCTAAAAGGAAATCACTACCGTCAGAAACTCATTACAACATCATTCTAGGTCAAAGGATTGTATATCTACTTAAGTATATGTTTTTGTGTTTGTGCAAATACATGATTCAACCAGGAGAAGAGTATTCAGATAGTTGAAAGCTATTAGAA
Source organism: Quercus tomentella (assembly GCA_028535165.1). Taxonomy (NCBI): domain Eukaryota; kingdom Viridiplantae; phylum Streptophyta; class Magnoliopsida; order Fagales; family Fagaceae; genus Quercus; species Quercus tomentella. Next base: position 3,125,138 of record JAPQVY010000155.1, on the reverse strand, counting down.
TTACCATTGTTTTCGATAATGTCATTTTTTTTCAACTGCAATTCATTGAAGGGATAAGGATTTATTGAATTGAGTGAAATTTCTAAAATATTATAGAAAAAGTTTCATTCTTGTTGTTAGAATTTAATAAATTAGCTGTGAAAGTAAGTGTCCTCAAGCCGGGTTTATGGAATAATTTACCAGAGTTTGTTGGCTTAGCACAACTAAACATCCTGTGAACCAGCCAAGAGCCTTGTGTCTTACTGACATTGTCCAGTTCTCTCTATTTGGAGAACTCCGGTTCGAATCCCCCCTCCCCCACATGAAAAATAAAAAATCTTGTAAAGCCACTAGTAACACCGCATCTCTTTAACATTTGAAAATGGTCAAGTTAACCATTTTAGCAAGGTGGCATACTTCATACAATCCACAATTTTTATTTTTTATGATGAATAACCTCTTCAAATCAGGGCCACTTCATATACCCACCCTTGCTGAGTAAACCCCAGATACACAACCTTGCCCATAAAAACCATATATCGGGTGGTCCCGAGACTCAAACTGGAGACCTCATGGGGGTTTCCCATGAGGCCAACCAATTGAACTAACCCGTGCAGGCTGCAATCCACAAGCATGTAAGCATCACAGATAATTTTCATTCTTTTAGTGCTCTCTTCTTATTTTAAGCTAATATTCAATGAAAGATGAAAACTTTCACATAATCAATAATTGGGTACATTAAATGCAAAAGGCTTATATTTTTTTAGTGTTACTTGAAATGAGTAATCGAATAGACTGCTAAGTTCACTCAATTACTACTATTTCAAAAACCAGAGCCAAAAAAGTGAAATCGGTAAAGACAGAATTTATGATTCTAAGTACAAAAGCAATGCTCTCACCATGCCAATGGTAACACCAGCACATTTAAGAATGTCCCTTCGACAAAACCGATCCTCATCCTCAGCAGTAGCATCAATTTCCATTTTATTACAACGAACTGTAACCTGATATTTCTTTACAATTAAGGAAAGCAAAAACAATTGTAGTATCAAACAATGTGTCACACACACACACTTGACATAGCTATCTAACAACAATATGTGATATAACTGTAACCCATTCTTCATATAAATGCAAATGATGGAATAATAAACTCAAAACACACTAAAAAACAATGTGGTAAGTACTTTCTTTTTTCAAACAATCACTTTCAGATAGGCATGGAAAACTCACTGCATAAGATGGGTATCTGTTGGTTGTAGTTGTGGTGAGAGATGGGACAGGAACTAGTGGAAGCAAAGGAGGGATAGTTGAGAGAAATGAAACCCCCATTTTGCCTTTATTTCTAATCTGATCTTCTGAGACAATTCTAGCTTCTAGGGACAGTTTTATGATATACGTGAATGGGTTTTTGGTTAGTTAAAATTAGTTTGTGTGGAGAGCGCAAGTGAGTTCATGATATGCGTTATCCTATCTTTGTTGTCCAACTTAGCTGTCAATATCTATGTAGGATCACGAAATTTCTTATCGTTTTCTCTTTATGATATTGTGGTAGAAACTAAAACTTTACCTGTGAAATAGTGTTTTATAGCTATTAGCTTATAAAATTCGAACTCTGAATTTTATAGAGCTTTTCTAGAAGTTTCAAATTTCAGTATTTCCTTGTAAAGCTCTTTTTAGCCTTAAAAACTCACAGGTTAAGCTCGGCTTTATGCAGAGTTTATATGTATTAGTATTTTTTAAAACTTCAATAATTTGTCTAGGTACAATAGTATTTTTATCCACATTTATGACTGACTCGTTTTTCACCCAGAAATAATTTGGCTGCAAACTCCAACGCCCTCCATGAATAACCAACCATGAACAATCTAAAACCTATATGTTACATGCGTTCCTTTGAATGGAGGTGTACATTTAAAAAAAAGTCTTTTAATAACATCCTCTTCATTTATGTAAGGATAAAGTTTAGGTACAAAATTATATTGAATTGCATGTTCTTTATGCTCTTAATACAGGTGTCAAATTTTGGAAAACTAACCGTTGAATAAAATAAACATTACTATATATTTTGAAAATCTAACTGTTGAATTGTATGTTATTTACGCTCTTAATACACGTGTCAAATTTTGTGTCAATTAGATATTATTTACTATATGATCTATAAGCTCATACTTTATGCATAATTTTAAACTACAAAACTTGCAATTTAAACAATTTAATGATAACATAGCTATTGATCTTTAATTTTCTAGAAATTTTGCAAGCATGAAGAATATAAGAAGAAGATGTGATCCAATAGTGGATTTATTAAAATTCACTTTCAATAAAAAGATATTGAATAAGCTTATATTTTATGCATAATTTTAAATTACAAAACTTACAATTTAAACAATTTATTGATGACATAATTATTGATCTTTAATTTTCTAGAAATTTTGCAAGTATGAAGAATGTAAGAAGAAGATGTGATTCAATAGTGGATTTGACAAAATTTACCTTCAATAAAAAGATATTGAATAAGGTTATAATCTTAGACTACAACTAATTTTATAACTAAATTTTGTCCTTTATATAAGAAAATATTATAATTATATTTTTAAATTTTTTATCAATTTTTTGAATCGTCATATAAGTGGGGGAAAAAATGCAAGAACCTTTTGGGATGCAGGGACGGTAGACCCACCCTAATCTAATCCTAATTTTTCCATTCAATCAGTCAAGTTATACAACTTTTCACTTCTATTTTTAATAAATATTGAGGTATCCTGTTGTGAATTGCGATGGGCATATGATAAGAATGTTTTTATGGTGAATCTATGTAAAAAGTTATGTTATTTCAATCACAACTTTCCACTTTAGCAAGTAGTGAAAAAGATTGTTTTATTAGCATTGTTGTTTCCCTTTAGCCCCGGAAGTATTGTAGTTAAACTCAGGCTAGAATACAGCACTATCTAAACCATAATGAGTTGAGTGCCAGGAAAGAAGAAAAGAATGGTGACTGCGAAGTAAAGAAACGAAAATCTAATTCTTTATTGCGCTCAATGCCTACGAATGAAATACTACATACATGAAAAGTGTACTTTATTCCTAACAAAGCAGAAACAAAGTATGGTATCCCAATGAATTCTCTATGCAACTCTTTTTTTTTAATAACCTGGCGAACTCCAAACAAAAAAATGGTGCTTGGAAGGCCCTATCTTTGGTGATCAGTCCCTGCCGTGCACCCTAATGCAATTGTTCTCTTCATCTGTATTTTACAATATCGCCCCCCAGCTTTCTTTACGCCCGGGAAATACACGCCGGATCCCTATGTGTATAATGGAAGCACTACCACCAGCTTGTATTGCTCCAACAAATTATATGGAACGCAATGTGCCACCACTGCATCAGCATAGGAATCATTTTGAAGAAAAATTGTTCTGCACAATCTGATCTACCTGATAATGTGAGAGGTGTTCACATTTGGTGTTTCCCTCTGACATAAACACTCTGGTTTAGGGTTTGTGTAAAAGGATTCTTCAGAACGGAATCTGTCCATGCCCCTTGTTCCAGAAATGGGGCCTTTTCTCTTCCTCGGTGAACCTTGCCTGAGCAACCAATGTAACAAACAAAAAACACATCTATGTAAAGCCGGTGCATATGATTTATCAGAACATAAACTATTTAGAAAATGGAAAATATTTCTCCACCATAGTGTCAAACATCAGAAGAAAAGGGAAAAGGGGGCACCAAAGAAGAATTCCCAGTTTCCTGTGGGCCAAAATGTATTCTGGTAGCCCCCCCTACAAAAGGTGAATTCTGCTCTTCAGTTGGGAGTGCAAGATCTATAGTCTTATCCCTCCAGCAGGCTTATAGGAATGGTGTGACACTGTAGCCTATTAATCACACTAATCACTCAACCAAACATATGAAAAAAAAAATCCATCTAGTTCTCCATGTAAATCCAACGAATCTCCAAAATTATATTCTTCCATAATCACAGTAATAGCAGTTTAAAGAGGATGGGGAAAAAAGAATGGGAATGACTTGAATATGAGTGTCCCCAGGCTTCTGCTCTTAACCACACCAGGTAATGACTTGCATATGCAAGTTCCACTTGAGAGAGGGGTAGGAAATTTCTAATGAAATATATGTAAGATGTATCAAAAGGGTTCTTAGACTGACCCTAAGGAGAACCATGGATTGGCAGTCAAGGATCAAGATATACAACCAAAAGAACAAATAGTAAATCCACTGTCTAAAATGTAGCCACTGATTATTATAAAACCTAGTACATACCGCTTTTTATGTGCATCAATAATTTGACTTGAAATTTTATTTCTTTCTTTCAGAGTTGCATTCTCAAGTTTGTCAAACAGACGAACAATGATTTTCCTGATAGACAAAAAGAAGAACAAGAACCACAATTAATTATATATAGCAATTGATGGAAGTATGCATAGTGGATAGAAAGTTATGTAATCCTAGACTAACTCCAAAAAAGAAACTGTCTTACCTGAAAGGAACTATTGTTTTCCTATGTCCAAGAAAACGACGATGGCCTTCAACTGCTTTTGCCATGTTCCCAGAGTATGATGGAATAAATACATTGCTTTCAACAGATACAATGTAGTCAAGTGCAGCAAGCTGAGAGCCATGATTGATAAAAGGCTGAAGCTCCTCAACAGTTGCCAACTTTTCCTGCAAAGTGATCACAAGATGTTAATCTTTCTTTCTTTCTTTTTTGTTTGTTTTTTTCCCTGGGGTCCTTAGCACCCCCAACCATTCCCCACACCCCCCCCCCCCCCCCCAAAAAAAAAAAAAAAAGATATACAAAAATAAGAAAAGCAAACAAAATTCAACAATAATATATATTTTTAAAAAATTTACTAGCTGTGTATGAGAGAGAGGGAGAGAATTATTGATAATTGTAGATAAAGAGCATGATTTTGAACTTCAACTCTCCATAGGTTGAGTTTGGTTCATTAGTGATCTAAGAAGTACAAACATAGACACTGACATGACACAACAAGGAACAAGGTGACATAGCCATTCTTGAAAAATTAAGACACTGAAATGATGGAAATATGACAATTAATTAACTGATATAAATCTCTAGGTATATTTTATTGATTTATAGGCATATTTTATGTTCATGTTCATTTTTAGAAATTAATAATGCCAATGAAAATCTTTAAAAACATAAAAAATCAAAGGATTTTTTATTTATTTATTTATATATAGAATCAAAGAAAATTTTTTAATTGGATAAAAAAAATCCTCCAACACAGTGAGGACAAGCATGCAAGAGTGTCCTCGACTTGTCCAACACAAACACGTGTTTAGACTTGCCGGGGGTTTTGAAGTGTTCGTGCTTCTCACTTAGTGATTCAAGTAAGCTAGGCCAATAGTATTATAGCAGTAGTCTATTTTCTATGTATCCTCTGATATTTTGTGAGGGTTACTTCAGTCCCTCCAACAAATTTGAGATACCATTAACATAAGAAAGTGAACCATGGATCCAGCTAATATAGTGTATAAAACTAATCTGCGTGGTTTATTTAGTAACAGGACAATTGACATTATTCCTTAATATGAGAATATCAAGCAAAGAATCAAGTTTAACAATGCAGCTTCATACCTTGCTCATTATATAGGGATAGCGGGATAGCAGATAAGCCATATGAGAATCACCCCCATATGTCTCTCCAGCAGCAATGTATATAGGAGTGTTTGATGGGTACCCAAGAGCAGAGAGAAAAAATCCAACCTCTTTAGGAGTTAAGGGGCATTCGCCTTTGGATCTTTGTTCCTTAGAATCAATGTCCTTTATTTTCCAGTTATCAGTGTTATTTCTACAAGGACAGAATAACATGAATATTTATATTAAAAAAAAATATGTTGGCATCATGTAGATAAAGGATTGTTCTATATATGAATTCAGAAAAATTAACTGATTGTTCACGACAGCAAGAGTAAGAATTTCATACCTTAACATCCTTAGTTCCTCAGCTTCAGCTGGAGACAGCTCCTGTGTGCAGCCACTAAAGGCAAGCATGTCCTTCTCAAACCGTAAATGCAGAGCAATGTAAGGGCCATAGGATCTCATCCGATCAACCAACAACTACATCATAGATAAAAATATATATAAATAATGGTCACTGCATAGGACACAGTGGAGATAAAGCCACACCACACCAAAAATTAGATGAGCATTTCGGAGAAATTACTTTTCCCATTGCTTCAATTCGAGGTGCAAAACGAAGGGCTTCATAACAGGCACGGCAGCGCAGTTTCTGAATGTCTAGAGGTAAATAGTTATTTGCTAAGCGAGAATCAGATTTGGAAGCTTGAATAATCTGAAAAGAAATATAATATAATAAGATAGCATTAAAGGGGAAAAAAACTGAAGAGATAGGTAAATAATAAGATGCTGAATTTAGAAAAAGAAAACCAACAAATGCATGGACCAGAAGCAGTCAAATAAACATACCTGATGGTTTAACCAGGAGTTAGTAATCTCCTCCTCATAGTATTCTACACCAGACCAGCTTCTGAACTCTTTCTTTGATTTAGACGCAGTAGCCAATTCCTTAGGAAGCTTTTTTACAACTCTTACATCATTAGCCAGAACATTGATAAAATGATCTTCATCAAAAACATCTGAGAAGTGACTGCAAATTGAACAAATAAAAAGTACTGCATCATTAGTATAAAACATGACTTAGAAAGGAAAAAAAAATGGGGGGAAAGGGGTTTGGGGTGAATTTCCTACCTATTGTCCTGCCAAAATGACTTCTTATCAAGTTCAGGAATTACAAGAGTGGCATTTATGATACGGGCTACAGCCACCATGTCACATATCTGCAATTTCAGAATGAGTAACTTAGCTCCAACAAGTAGCCATATAAATTATTGACCACATTCTATAACTATCAATGTTTGGGTAGAATGTTTTAGAATTAATACAAAGAATAGAAAGAGAACAGGTGAAAGGAGGACCACAACAAGTGGATTTCTCATAATTAAATAAAGTGTGTTTTTAGTCCCAGAGCAGGTAAAAAGCACAGAAATTTGATGCATTATATCAACATGACAGGTTTATAGATGACAAACATTGCAGCAGCATATTTACAACATTGCATTTGAGAAGCATATAGGTAATCTAGGTCCATGTCATCTCTCATATAAGATATATCATTATTTCTGAATGTCATGTTTAGTTTGAAAACACTAAAAGCTTCGACACTAATTAATGCATGAACTGCATAAGTATGTTTGAATGTCCTTGTGTGTGTCTTTTAATTAGAGTCATGTTTGTAAGTATAGTCCCTGTGAATGTATAAGAGAATGGGAGGAGAAGAACAAAAAAGGGTGGGGGAGGGGTGGGGGCGACATTCAGGACCATATATCTGTGGAAAAGGATAAATCCAAATGATTATGAGATACTCAACTCAAAAAAACCAACCTATTGACACCATATATATATTTTGTCTCCTTGTCCAACTCCATCAAAAGCATCTTATGCTAACTGAGGCAAAATCATGTTATGGTCACAGCCCTAAAACAAGTTTTCTTGACTATATGACTACATTACAGATTTTTAACATATTAAAAAGCATAAGGCTCATTTTTCATTCACATCTAAGCACTGAATAAGCATCACCACAGAAGGCCCAATCACCTAAGTTTCAGCCTAAATGCTTGACAGCCATTTCCCATTGATGTTAGATTGCTTTTTGAGAGGAATTTGATGTCTGTGCTGCACAACGTTTATGACTTAGTGCAACTGCCAGGGGTAGTTATTTCCGATCAGTTATTCAGATCAAGAAGTAGAATGAGTCAGGCCACATAAAAAAGTTGATTCGGTTTTTGAACAAGAAAAGTATAAAAATCAGTATCTCTATTGAATTTGGTGTTAAATTGGCCTCATTGAGCTTAGGGAAACAACCCCAAAACGTTGAAAGTTGCATGAATTGGTTAGCACGAATAAGCCCAACCTGTTTAAAAAATTGAAGCTTGGTTGACCAAAAAATAGCAGGTCAGGTCAGTCTGATAATGTGTAATTGTGACACCATGAGATTTTGAACTACTGTGTGTTTCCTATTTGCTAATGTTGAAATCATAAAAACTGGAAAACACAATAAAGTCAAGGCAGAACCAGACCAGGCTTTTTGTATGCCTAAACTCCCTATATTTGTAAATCTACTACATAACAGAAGCTCTCTGAGGTGCAGCAAGAAAACAATGATGGCACAGGACACATCTCCACATATTAATTAAGGGAGAGGAACACCCAAAGCCTTATTAAAATACATTGTAGAGAATGCCCCCAGTTTGGAAAGGAAGAAAGTTGAGGTTGATAATCATAGAATAAGCAACTAGCAATCAAAAATCACATTTATCCAACATATTAATTGGAAATAGTACAAAAGGATTTCATGCACCGTCATTTCATTGCCTGCAAAAGATGTAAAAGCATAAGGGAACTTAGAACGACATTACAATAAATTAGACCGGGACTGTTTGTTGTATCCCAATTTTACCCACTTCCACAACTTTGCACCAATCAAAAACATGATATAATAACCAATAACAAACATGATACATATACACACATATTACTATCGAGCTTATCACATGAGATAGAGAAAGCATAATACACACCCCAAAACGCATCTGGTTAAGCCCACCATTTGCATGCACTAGAAGGTAACCTCGCGACTCTCCCGGAGCTGGATAAACAATAATTGTAATAAATGAAAAAAAAGTTTAAGTACATATTGATATCAAACACTCCCAAATTATAAAAACCCTTGAGATCAGACGATTTTTCTTACGTGTATAATTAGCACTAGGCTCTATGCAAGGCTCAAATTTGCTATTCGATGATCGCTTCCATAGCTTGTCGTAATCCGAAATCTCTCTAGCACCAACCAACTGTCAAATCTAAAGGAGTGAAAAACACGAAAGACGCATGACTGCTTTGTATCAATATGTACACCTAATAACTAACTCTACCAGACTCAATCCACCATTAACAAGTATTACAGCAAACTCAAACACCAAATCCCCAACAACAAAAAAAAACCTAGCAATAAATCATCAACTGGTTGCTTAAAAATTTGGATTAAAATTTTTTATTAAAGTGATATTATGAGAAATTTCATTGAACTAAACCACATAGCTTAATCCATCAGCATCTAAATCAAACTCAGTACAAAAACAAATCAAGAGATTAAAAAATAAATAAATAAAGAGAGAAACAGACTCAATCCACTAACAAATAACAAGTATTACAGCAAACTTAAACACCAAATCCCCTAAAAAAAAAATAGCAATAAATCATCATCTGATTGCTTAAAAAATTGGATATAAATTTTTTTTTTTTTTTTTTAAGTTTTATTATGAGAAATTTCATTGAACTAAACCGCATTGCTTAATCCATCAGCATCTAAATCAAACTCTGTACAAAAACAAATCAAGAAATTAAAAATAAATATATTAAAGAGAGAAACAAACTCAATCCAACAAGTATTACAGCAAACTCAAGCACTAAATCCAAATATATATATATATATATATATATATATATATATATATATATAAAGTTCAGAAATTATAAAATTATAAAATAAAATAAAATAAAAACAATGATATTCTGAGGAATTTGATTAAACTAAGCCGCATTATTTGAATACAAAATCAAACTGAATACCAAAAAAAAAAATAAGAAATAAATTATAAAATAAATAAAAATAAAGAAAGAAACAGAAAACCTGGCGAGAATGAGAAGAGAGAGGATCTTTTCCTTTCGACAAATGTGGCGGAGTGAGCTCTCGAGTCCAGCTTTGATGCTTCAATTCATGTTGCTAAAAATCCATACCAAACAAATATGAACAGTAATTTATATTAGATCAGCAAAAATACCTAATCTCTATAACCTACCAACAACAACAAATAATAATTCACATAAAAAAAAAACAAATAATAATAATAATAAAATCCAGAAAATTAAATTCTCCTTTTCCATTTCGATTCTACCTAATCTCCACACACACACACACACACAAAAAAAAAAAAAAAAATCCAGTAACAGTGTATTCCAAAATATCTGTAGCTGAAACTGTAACAGAATGATCGAAACGGTTAAGAGATCACAGAGAAGGTTTTAGAATCCCTAATTTGAGAGAAGCGGTTACCGTGGGGAGCTTGAAAGCGTCAGAGAAGTTAGGGACTTTAATGGAGGAAGAAGAAGGGAAAAGGTGAACGGAGAACAAAGCCACCAGCGCTATCACGCACACGGCGTACATTAGCAACTTGCGAAGCAAATTTAACGATATCCATCTCCATCTCCGTTTCTGCATCGCTCTTTCTCTCTCTCTCTCTCTTCGTTTCTAGAAAAAACTAGCAGTGGCTATTGCAATGGTGAAAGAGGTGTATAATGTGGATTTTGAGAGAGAGAGAGAAAGCTGTGTGTGTTGGTGTTTTTTGTTCGGGGGTGTGATTGTATTTTGGAGTGAGTAGTGGTACTATTACTACTGCTGCCACTGCAGCTTTCGACAGTTTCGCTTTGGGCGGTGTTTATAGTTGGCATAATGATTCTAGAGAGAGATTAGAGATATCAGATTTTTTTTTTTAATTGTGAAATTAGAAAAAAAGTTCAGAGAATTTGGGAATGGAATTTTTTTTTTTTTTTTTTTTTTGGGAGTGGGGATTAGTTTTTTCTTAACTTATTTATCTAACTAGTTAAAGGCATGTGAGTTACACGATTTTATTATAAACTTATATAATATATATTTTATTTGATAAACAATAACTAAATAAATAATTATTATAATAATAAAAGGAATATCTGTTATCTAAACTACTTTGTTTGGTGTTGTTGGAATGATTAGGGAAAAAAAAAAAAATTTTAATGTTGGTTTTTTATTTATCTTTGTTTGGGTATTGAAGAAGTTGTAGTAAACTGGTTTAGTTGAGAATTTTCTGGAAATTGAATTTTACCACGCCATGAAACACAAATTATGATACTCTTAGCAGGTATTTTGAAGAATTGATAATAATAAGAAATAACGAAACAACTAACTATTATAATAATAAAAAAGTAATAAAATGTATTGGCATAATAACTATTAAATATAAAAGGATAACAACTAAAAAAAAATTATTATTTTGTGACATACTAATTGTGTTCTAATGAGTATTTTGTATTTTTGGGAGATTGTTGAACACCTCTTTGTACACTATATTTTTAGTGTATCCTTGTTCTTATTTGTCATTATTCTTTATTAAAATATTTATCTAATTTACTTATTTAGTATTTTTTTTTACTAATTTTAAATAAATAAATAAAACTAGAAGTGGTATAATAAGTGGGTTGGCGTATTGTGGTGCTATAATAAGACTAAGAGCATGAAATTTCTCACAGCATAGCATTTTTGTGATGGAGGCGATAAATTCTGTTTATATTAAAAATCAATTAATATCTTAAGTTTTAATCTAAAAATAAGACTAATAATTATGGAGTGAATGTCATATATTTAAATTTTACTATATTTATAAAATAAAATAACTTAAACACCTTAGTAAGTTAGTGAAAAATATTTTTTTTAAAATTTGTTATTTTAGTATTACTAAAATGCTATTTTTTTGAAAATTTTTAAAAATATTACAAAAAAAAAAAAACTAATTGAAAATGTTTGTTATTATCCATTTATGTGAATCTATAGGAATCTAAATTATCTAACGAATTCATTCTAGAATAGAAAGAGAGGTTACTGAAAATATTTGGACTTCAAATATTTTTGGAAAATTTTTCGATGATGTGTGTTAATATTTTGATGATAAAAATAGCAAAATACTAATCTACTTTTTTTTATTTATGAGAATCTTTTTTTTTTTTTTAATGAATAACATGTGTAAATTTTAAACCCAGCCTGTTGGGTGTCTAGAAATGTCTTTCATTCCAATAATAAAAAAGCAGCATGTCCTTCATGAGACTTTTTTTTTTTTTTTTTTTGAGAAAGAGTCCTTCATGAGACTTGACCCCTTATTCACCAATGGGGGAGCATAAAGAATAAGATGTTGTAAGGTCGAATGTCATTTACTATTTGGCATGCACTAAGAGCTGATTAGGTTCTCTTATCTTATTCTCCAAAAAAAAAAAAAAAACAATAATAGTAAAATAAATATAGTTCAAGGGATTAAAAAAAATGTAGCTAAATCCTAAAATGTGGTATTAATATGTCATTTACTAGTTGGCATACTCTAAGAGCTAATTGTGTTCTGATAAAGTAAACATAGTTCTAGGTATAAAAATATAAAATGGCAACAAATGTGGCATTAATAAAGGTGCTAATTAACTGCTAATCCAGTAAAAACGGTACTAAGGTCCTTTAATTTTGTGATGATTACGTTACTCGCTGTTTACAGTGTTTAGCCAACAGACAGTAATTCAACAATGCACTTAAAAGGTGCCGACTCTTCACATTTCAATTAAAAAGAACAGTGATTAGTCTTCAACAAATTATATGGTAATAGTTCTCACTTCTCACAAATTTTTTTTTTTTTTTTTCCTTCATAATTAGAAGAGGAGGTTTTTGATATGGACTCATCAACCCTATGGACAATATATAATACTATGGAAACCATTGAGACTTTGAAAGGCTATCATCATTGATGCAACATATTCATTAAAGCGCCACAACTCGAACAATACCACAAGTACTATTGAGACCTTGATGGATTATCATTGTTGACACAATATATTCGTTGAAATGTTACTTAAATATCATGTGAAGTGATACAAGAACCATGCTCAAGGTTAGTTTTCTTTGTGAGTTTCAGTTGGCATAATTGGTAAAGTTTCTAATGGTTGAATAAGAGATTTGAGTTTTAATTCTCGTCTACACTAAAAACCGATTGGTATTTTGATCAGATGATAAAGAGCTATCAACATAAGTAGATGCGCTAAAACTTTCTTAAAAAAAAAAAAAAAATTGGTTTTCTTTTTTTCTTTTTTCTTTTTTGAGGAAGAATTTTCTTTTTTTCTTGGACAATAGGTCTCAAATATAAAATATTACGATGAGACCACCCGATCTTTAATTCTTTACTGCGCATTTATAGCTGAAACCTTATTAGACTTCGATTTTTTCTTTTTTTCTATTTTGCTGAACCTTAGACTTCGATTTGGGTAAAATAAAAAAAAGGATAAAAGTATAAAACTAATACAGTAGTACAAATTTACTAAGAATTTTGGCTAATAAAAAGAATCTGAGAATGTAATCCTACTCGTCTAGAAATGATACTGTATTGCCCAACAAAGCTCAGCCATCTCATTCTCATGCCTAATTTCTGATTTAGATTGAATTTCATTGTTCTATTGAAATATAAAATTATATTGGGTTGTCAGTTCTTAAGGCTGACTGGTTGAGTAAATAGTCCAACGAAATCCTTAAAGGTTGACAAAGTCTCATACCCTGAGGGTGAAAAAGCTGTACAACAGTACAAGTCGTGGGCTGCATTGAGCAAAAAATATATATATACTTGTATATATGGTTGTGGACTACATGGTGTGGTGTTTACCAAAAAAAAAAGAAGAAGAAGACTTCATGGTGTGGATCTCAAGAACACTCTTTGATTAAGCATGTGTACGAGATTTCTATCAAGAACCGTGTTCACACTAGAACTGGATTTTCTATTCCTCTTCTTTTATTCTATTTTATTTTATGTTTTATTTGTCTATTACTTTTCCTAAGTAGTCATTTTAATTAAGAGAAAGTTTATAGATTAAAAATAAATAAATAACAAAATTTTTTATAATGGCTAAAGGTGATATGGACGTAAATAAAAATCAATAAAAACTTGTTAACTTAACTATTTTAAACAAATTTTTTGAAATCTTGCGTCCATAACATTGCTCTTTAATTATTTGTACACTCCTAATTCAAATTTTCAAAAAGTCTGCATTTATGAAGTTAATTTACATATACCAAGAATTTAGAAATCAAGAAAAATATTGTGTATTTAAATAAGTTGCGATTGTGACCATCCCTTCCCTTCAATGTGGTTGAACTTGCAATGTCAAATATTATGTAATTAAATAAGTTGTAATTGTATTTCTTCTTTGAATAAAATTGCCAAAGATATTTAAAAAAAAAAAAAAAAAAAACTTGCATAGGAATGATCAATATGTGAAAAGACCCCACTTAAACCTAACCATGGCGATAATGAGAGATGGCATAATTTAACTACAATCCCAATAACATTAGTCGGTCCCAAAGAATCAACTTTGAATTTATCAAATAAAGAATTAATTTCGATTCCTCAACCAACACGTTAATTGGCCTAGTGGTAAGGCTAGGGCCAACATGCCTTAGGGCATGGGTTTGAGGCTCCCTTACTAGCAATATGTTGCGGTTCTTTATATCCTATCTATAAACTATTCACCTAACTCATTAATGTTTGTGGTATGGAGTCTTAATTTGAGATCTCACCTCTAATCATTTTTTATCAAAAAATATATAGACTCCTTATACCCTACTTGCAAACTGTTTACCTAGTGCATTAATGATTGTGGTGTGGAGTCTTAACTTAGGAGCCCCTAACTATTTTTTATTTACCAATATATATATATATATATATATTTAATTCAATACTTAGGGGAAGCGAGTGTTAAACTCGGGATGTTTTTGTTGAAAATAATAAGAAGTATCAACTAGTTGAGCTACAATACTTTTGACAATCGAACTGAAACTAACAAATACATCTAAAATAAAATAGAAGTGTAAACCTAAAAAATAAAAATAAAAAACAATATGATCATTAGATTTTTTTTATTTTTCATTTCTTTTGCTGAGGATAAAAAATAAAATCTAAGTGGGTGGCGATCAATTAGTGTATATAGATGGTAAGATTTTTGAAAAGCATGGTTGATGGATAAGCTTTCATATCTTTCACCAGACCCTTTTAATCTAGTGACAGCCTCATTCTTTCTCCAATTTGTATCATACTACTTGCTTAAACTGCACTCAAATGATGAGCCCCGATGTCACAAGGTGTAGACTAAAAAAATGGTGGAAACTGGAAAGAGAACAAAAATTTAAGAAAAAGTTGTTGGGTACATCTTAACCTGTCATGTCTATACTATACACTCTTTGTCTGAACAATATAAACACAAGGTGCCACTGCCACATTAGCTGGAGATGCAAAAGATGGAGAACATCCTTGTATTTTTTTGGATGAATGATTTTTTGTGCTTGGGCATGAAAAAAATGGACATGCATCCATAAGAACTATTTTTTCTTACATTAAATGTGCATTTGTTTTGGTTTATTTGTGTATCTGTTCATGTAAAACTTTTTAAAATCTCTCACTTTTTCTTTTTAGATATAATTTTTTTTTTTAAATAATTTGATAGTTGCAATAATGAAAATTAGGACCTGGAACATAAACAAAGATTGGTAATGTCATTGACTTACAAGACTATTACCGATTTACCATACCAATATCACTTCATTAGATATATATAACTGTAATTAGTTATGCATTATTTAAGCAAATAAGCAAATCCAAATTGACAATGTGAGTTTGGATTAACTTTATGTTGAACTTATTTATTAAAAGTTAACAAAATTATAACTCTGCCTACAAAATATATGACTTAAAAATGCTGCATAAACAAATAGATTAATAAGTTAAAAAAAAAAAAATACAATTGCAAGTTAGTATCCAAGGTTAAACCCTAAATAAATTAATAAACTAACAGAAAAAAAAAAAAAAAAAAAAAAAAAAATCAAAACGTGAACTGGTACAGTGGTACTGTTGTGCAATCGTGATCCGTGACCAAAAAAAAAAACCTCTATATCTGTCTTGGTATTGTTCTTTCTTTGTCACATTCACAAAATTCGAGAGGTCATGTGAATTGTGAACTAGTATACTGTCCCCACCTGCAAATCACTTGTACACTAATGGCGACATTTTATTTTTTGTTTTTGCTGAGAATGGTGACGTGTTATATGTATGGTCAGGATGCAATGTTATCAGATTGGTGAGCTGGAGAAATTGCTTTTCCTAGTGGTGAAGCTAACATGTTTATCATTATGATGTGGATAACTCTGTAATAAGTAGCACATAGCTATTTAAGGCCATCCTTTCCTTCTCCCAATATATCGGTTTATCCAAACAATGTGCTATAGGTATGCTCATAATTTAGGGGTTGATATTTTTCATGAAGATTCCTTTTTAGTTAATAGTTTTTTAACGTGAAATTCCACCCAATACTAAATATGTAAATACTAGATACTAAATGTGATATATCATTTCAATGTGATAATAACTGATAGTGAAAGTATAACCGAAACCGATTACACACCCAACTCGAATTTAGGATAACCTTCTCACCTATTTATAGAAAAAAACGAATAACTCAAATAACATTAGTTTGATGTTGACCTAAACTTATTCAATGCTTATATTAGCAGTTTCTCAAAAAAAAAAAAATGTTTACATTAGCACTCTCAATTTTTATTATTTTTTTTTTTTTTTATAATAGGAGTGTTTTTGAATTGTTTTTCTTATACTTAGGGGGGTCGAGATTAATAGCATATATAAAACCTCATGCCTCCTTGATATGTTATGTGATTTTAGCAACTTCCATAATTTATTAACTTGTGGTCTTTAAGAGTTATATCCCCTTTAACTTGAAGGTTATTTATCCTTACACTTATCATGTTTAAGCAAGGTTGTTCGTTCATTGTGATTTTTTTAAATGATAATAATTGCGAGTTCATCCCACCAATAATACATTCAACAAATTTCAAATTTATATCTTTATAAACTATCAAAATGAATTTCACTCTATTATATTCAAAACATTAAAACAAGACATTAGTATGATTTTACTCAATAAGTAATTTCAATCTCATACTTTGAATGCTTTGATAGTTTTTATCAACCTACACTTTATATATTTGAGTCTAATTACAAAGCACTTAAATATATCAAATGTCGTTGACATGTTGATTTTGGTATATCTTACAAATTTTATATGCCAAAAAAATAAAAATAAAAAAGAATATATATATTTATGCATTGAGCTTAGGTTTATTTATTTATTTTCGAAAAAGCTTAGGTTTTTTTTTTTGGCAACAAAGAAAGCTTAGGTTTATAAATGCCTATAGAAGCCAATGATGCATATATATAGCATTATTATGGTATAAAGTATTACTAATGACTAAGTGTCATTTAAGAGTTAAAGTTTTTTTCTTTTTTCTTCCAAAAGCAAACAAGTTGTTTTCTTTTTTTGGTAACATTTATGAGATAAAGTTGGAAGTGATATATCCAATTCCAAAATTAACAACAAACCAATTTTTATATTTTTCTAAGCAATGTATACAAACGGGATTCTCCTACCTACGTTCTTAGAAAGTTTAACAGCCACGAAAATCCAAGACTACTTGTAGTAACTTTATAGTACTCCCGTGACAAATGGGACCATATGACACAGCAACAAAACAAATATTTTTATTCTTATCCAATGTATGTACTTTAAGATATTATAAAATCTTATATTTTGGACACTTTGAATAGTAGAGTATTTTTTTTTTTGATAAGTAGAGTATAATTTTGGATATTCTAAAATATTTTATAATCTAATTACATTAACTTTGAAATATGCAATTTCACTGCAAATTTCTGACCCAAAAAAATTAATAAATATTTATTGCTGTCCTTTTTTTTACTAAACTATTTATTGCTGTCCTTGTAGAATACTTTAGCCAAACTTTTTATAAAGATAACACGTGATGTCTACATGTTCATACTCATAGAACTTAGAACCACTCGCCCTTGCTCTTTTTTTTTTTTTTTCTTTTTCATCATATGGTATTAGTCTTTATATCCTTTTGTTGTTTTCTTTTTAAAATGACAACTTTTTGACGTGTTTCTTAGGTAAAGCATCACGTCTTATATAAGCTACGTGTCTTCCATATAATAGCTGAGAACAAAAAAAGTGATTTAATTTTTCAATGGAATCTATGATTATGCTTCTTTGTTTCTACTTTCTATGTCAATTGACAAATAATAAGGTTAGAAGTTAGAACTAATTAATGGGTCAATCGTGCGGCGGTGATTTGTTGTGTTACACGTGGCTTCTGATCCTTCCATGTTGCAATCAACATAATTAAGACTCATCGGGTCCCTTGTCCTTTCACAGTTCAGACTTATTCCTCTGTCCTTTTTTAGGGGAAACAGTTCTTATCAAGAAAAGCACTATGCATATGCATTTACAACTAAAAAATGCGGAATTATTGAACTTGATTAATCAACACCACTAATGAATTCTACATGTGAAGGCCTCTCGATAAGTGATTACAGTTAGAAAATCGAGAAATCTAAGCATGCATTTGAGGATAAATAAAATAAATAAATAAAAACACCTAGAGTATTATTAATATTTAAAGATAAAAAATAAAAGTTAAAACTAAAATATTTTGTTCAAAAAATTTTTCCCTAAGAATTACAAATGCAATTTTATTAGGTAATTGTGGAGGATAGAACCCAATACAAGAGGTTATACAAGAATCAGGTGCTAGTTGGACTACAAGCCATTGGCAAAACTAGTACAATATATTGTACAAGTTTTATTTATTTGTTTTTTATCTCTAAAAATTAAGAGGATTTAGAAAGTTAATTATGATTTTAAAAAATGTCAAAAATACTCTAATCTAATTAGATTATCCTTATTCTTATAAAAAAAAATTGAGGATAAAATTGTAATTCAACAAAATTCAAAAACAAAAAAACTATCAGAGAAACTTTTTTTTTCCTAAAAAGTAGCATACTCTCTATTTAAATATATCTCACGCATGTTTGACACATTTTTTCTTAAAAACTGGTACACACTAAACCCAACAGTTTATTCTATTTCATATCATAAATTTTAGTTTTTTTTTTTAAAATTCCTTCTTGTATATTCTCACTAACAATAAATAAATTTAAATTGAAAAATTATATTAAACTCAAAATAAAAAAAGAGTTTCATCGCACGTGTAGAGCGCCTGTGATGAGACTAGTTATTATTATTTGGATTTTGGAGATGAGTACCGAGTATTTTTTTTAAACACTATAATGACATTTGGAAATGTTATTCAACATCTTGATTTGATATTGCAGCTCACTATATGATTTCGGTGTTATGATTTTGTTTCCTTAATTGAAAAATGTAAGACTATTTGTATTTCTCTCATTACATGAGTTTTGCCTTTCTTCATACTTTCATTACAAATTCTATATACAAATAATTTTTTGGTCCTTTACAAATTCTACATGAAACAAGTAAATCATTTTTTCCTCTCTTTCTGAATTGTGTCTCAATTTCACATCTTTTTTGTACTTGATAAGTGAAGAAAAAGCTTGAGAGGAATTTCAGGGTCAACTTTATTTATTTATTTATTTTTATAAAATGTTTAATTTGTGTATTTATTGTCATTTGTGATGTCCATTACTTGCAAGTCACCGAAGTGGTTGCTTAGCCAAAGAGGAAAAAACAAACGTGGTGGCTCCTTTTCTGGTGCCATGATTTTATGTCACCTGTATTCTTTACTAATTTTTTTTGTTAATGTAATAAATGGATAGGGATCCACGCTAAACCACCTACCCATGCTAAGTGGCTCTCCTTTCTGAATATGAGGAAATCATCTATGCAGTTTTTATAAACCAATTCAATATTTTTAGGAAACAAATGGTGTTGCAATTTGCATTTCTTGAAAATGAGAAAAACTACTGCAAAAGCGATGCCTTTTTCTTAACACGAATTCCACTTTCATCCAAATCGGTCTTGGTTTGGTATAACTTTATTTCTTTTTCATTTACTCACTCTATTTAAAAAATTAAATCAAATAAATTAAAGTACGTTACATAAATAAATAAAGAACTGAAATTTCAAAACGTTATACATAAACAAATAAATTTCTTCTAAAAAAAAAAATAAACAAGTAAATAAAGTAAACCCAGAAATTGTCAAGTCAAACTTAATAGTATTACCAAGCAAGGTTTTCAGACCCGGACCGTTCATTGAACCGTAAAAGGGAGAGGTTCAAAGTTTTTGAGGTCGAACCGGGATCGAACCGTGATGACGTCATAATTAATTTAATAATTAATTAAAACCTAAATATAGATATTAAATTTATAAAACTAGCAAAATTAACAATATATCTATATATGTGAGGGAAATTTAATGATTTTCAAGCATATATTTAATAATTAAATAAGAAAGTTAATAAAATAAAATAATAACCATGAAAACATTAAAATTTATGATTAATTTTTGAAGTAAAGTTGAATATCTTTGAAGGATTTTAATTATAAGAGATGGATAATTTAATTAAGTAGAATAAAATTGTGTTAAGTTGTTTTAAAAAAAAAAAAATTGCTAAGGGGTTGGACCGCACGATTCTCACCGGTTCGTACGGTCCAACCCCGGTTTTAAGGGTTCACGGAATTAACACAAAATCCGGTTCTTTAGGCTTAAAAAACCGGTTTTCATCCCGGTTCCCGGTTTTCACGGTCCGACCTCCCGGTCCGGTCCGGTTCTGAAAACCATGTTACCAAGACGAGAACGCATCAATGTTGGACAATCGACTAAACAATTTCTTCCAAACTTGGAAAATTGTCAAGTCAAACAAATCCCCATTACATTACATGCATCAGTAGTATTACCAAGACATGAACGCGTCGCTTCTCGAAAAAAAAAAGACATGAACGCGTCAATTAATGTTGAACAATTGACTAAACAATTTCTTCCAAACTTGATATAAAAGTTTGTGTTGCAAATTGTGATATGAAAGTGGCTTTATTTTATTTTATTTTAGAAACGTGAAAGTGGGTTTGTGTCTTTGAAGGTCTATCCCACATTGAAACTTTGTAGAGCCTTTTGTGAGTTAAAAAAATTAGTACAATAGTTAAATACCAAGTAATAAAGTAACTGTGTGGGGTGTGGGGGTAAGGGCTGGAGTTTAAATTTTCATGAGGAAGTTTCACACACATATAAGTAATTAGTCAACCATGTGTGACTTTAAAAACCACACCTTGAGACTCTTTATTTTTTGAGAGATAATTTCAATTTATGGTGTCCTCTTTTGATAATTATTTTTTATCATTTTTTAAATTTTTAAATTTTTTTATAGAGATAATTTCAATTTATAACGTTCGCTCTTGATAATTGTTTTTTATTATTATATCAAAACATCAATCGGTTTTTTTAGTGTACACGATGTTTGAAACTCAAATTTCTTATTCGACGACAAAAAATTTTACTAATTGAAATAACTGAAATTCATGATGCACCTTGGCACTTGTGTGTAAAACTTCATATTTATTATCTCGCATTAATTTTCTTGCCATTCTCAATTTCATCAACGCTTGTTGTATACGGTTGCAATATATGAACTCAATGAGGGAACACTACGTATCCTAAAGCTCAAGCAAGTCTCAATTGGATTCTCTCATATCAATGTTTCTAAAATTCATTCGAGCATAAAAACCAGGCAGTGCAAACTTTGACAGTTTCCTTGCTCCCTATGACACATGAGATGACATAACTTTGGATGCTAACGATCGACACCATCACACACCATTGTTTTTTTACACTTTCTTCGTGGGTTGTAATTACCATGAAAACGATTTTAGTTTAAAAAAAATTGAATAAGGCCAAGAGTTTTTTGGGTCCAAATCCAAATCATATCCCCACTAAAACCTGAAATCAATAAGACTTGGAAATTTAAGCCTACCAGTCACGTAGTGCGCACGTTAAGACTAGGTCAACTTTTCCATTCATCACATATATATGGTTCTAGATTCATACTATCATTGTCATACTTGTGTGAAAACAAAAAAACCTATAAAAAAATTGCGTTCATGAGAGTGTCTATAATCATAATGAGGTGTGCTCTGGAAATGTTTAATGAAGAAAACTGGCATGCAAGATTACCGCGTTGGCAAAGTCCAAACCAACCCAATTTGTTTCTCTCACTTTTAGACCTCTCTATTGTATTGTATGCGAGTCCTTGGCTCCTAGGGATCAACGAGGACTACTCCCAGTCTCTCATAAATCATAGTTAAAAAAAGAAATAATATAGTATACATATACGGCCAAAAGAAATGAAGAAAGAAAAGTGACACGATTTGCATGCCATGGTGCTTGAGGGTTTCTTCTACTCCATTCTAGACTCCTTTCGTGCTACATTTTAGTTTGAATTTTTTTTTTTTTTAACTTAAAAAAAAACTATCATCACATTTAAAATTTTAAAGAATGTGACATTTGATACACTTTAAAATAATTAATATTTAATTTAAACTAGTTATAATTAAAAAAAAAAAAACTAAACACACCTCCCAAAATGGAATAGGAAATTAAAAATTCCTTAGAAAATAAATTAAAAATAAGTGCTCTTTTGTTTATTTATTTATAAGTATAACCATGAATCATCACAAAAGTATTAACGTGTAATGAATATATATATATATGCTTTGAGAGAGTGAACTTATGATACCGTTTATAAAATATCACCTAAGGAGATGGATTAACTAGTTTATTTACCACTCAAAAGTCAAGGTAGGAATTCCTAGACAGTAAGTAAACAAACACAAAAATTCCCATAATCCTACTCACAGTATGTATGTGTGTGTATATATATTAACTAGTTTATTTACCACTCAAAAGTCAAGGTTGGAATTCCTAGACAGTAAGTTAACAAACACAAAAATTCCTATAATCCTACTCACAGTATGTATGTGTGTGTATATATATATTAACTAGTTTATTTACCACTCAAAAGTCAAGGTAGGAATTCCTAGGCAGTAAGTTAACAAACACAAAAATTCCCATAATCCTATTCACAGTAAGTATGTATGTGTGTATATATATATATATGTGTGTTAAAACTTAGAAAAAATTCAATTGGATTCTCAATTTTGTGTCACGTGTACCATCTAATTTTTAATTTATGTACCAAGTGGAGTGTAAAAATCAAAGAGTCCGAATCCAATTAAATTATAAATTGGATTTCAATTGGAGTCCAATTTTGCACTAAGTGTCCATTTAATTTTTTAATTTTTGTGGTAAGTGAATTATTGGGTGCAAAAACCAAATAATCTAAATCCAATTAAATTCTAAAATACACACACACACACACACACACATATATATATATATATATATGTATGAGAAATCATTACATATTTTAGAAATTCATTGTTCAAAAAGATATAAGTTAATACCATGTATAATTTAAACCATGTAATTGTGATTGTTTTTAATTGTGTTACACACTAGTAAAAATAATGTCAGTATTAGACTCATGTAAAAATGATGTTACCAAAAAACATAATTTGCCATGCCAGTAATTAAAAATAAAAATTATTAAAAAATTGGTGTCCCTAAAATTACTCTTATTTAGAAATATTAATGAACTACATGCAATTTTAGACTCCTCTACCTACCTAATAATCATCACATGCATTGGATTCGATGTATACATTCCTTCTTTCGTGAACCCAAAATCATGAGACCCACACGGATATTAAAAAGAAAGAGTTCAATCTGCAAGCTAAGTTGGGGGCCATTTTGGTTTCATATTAAGAATACTAAATTGGCTTTTTGGACGTTAATTAATTTTGATTAAAAGTACAAGTTACAACAAACACCGACGTGTTGAAACGTTATACTTTCTTCGTGGTCGGCATCAATAACAAATAATGGTTGTTTTTTGAGTGATAGTCCAAATAAGCTTTAAGTGGTGTGGATTGAACCCAATTTCTAGAATTTCTAGAATTTTGATAGTGTTGCCTTTGTCTTATACTGTACATTGCTTTTGTATGTGTTTGATTGGGCCATTTGTACGCATTACCTTGTTCTGGGACCAAAGAAATGGAATAATGCAGCATTAAGCCTTTAACGTAACATTACTATAAATAAAAGCAGAGCTAGTCCATTTAATTGTTGTGAAGTGTAGTCACGTCACGTCGTTGTTGTATTTATGTGATTACCATTATTATTATGATACGGTCCCTGTACTCCTAGTTTGTAACAGTATGGTACGTGAGCTTCACTTATTATAGACGTGTAATGGTTAAAATTATCGAAAGGTCTAGAACACATAAAAATTAATCAAAAAAAGTTATGTCTTTTGCTGTTTGCATTAGGTGGAATTTAATTTATTTGTCTCTTTCTACTTTTTTTTTTTTTTTATTTAAAATTTTTGTCTTGGGTCTACAGCACGTGTCTACACCCACCCATATTAATTTAATTTAACATAAGCTTTAATGAACCATGTTGGGCTTTTCTTTATTTGGTTTCAGCCCATGTACTCAATGTTTGCAAAATCTATTTTGCACAAGAATAGAATAGGAGATCAAATCATCAAACGGATCCTTGATCGAATTTATAAGGTCTCAAAATTCCTAACCTATACACTTTACCACCCTAAACTTTGCACTATATTACATTTTACACCACAAACTATCTGACTGCACACTTTGCACCCTAAATTATCATACTTATCACACTTTGCACCCCGGTGTTATTTTTATTGTTATATTTAACAAAATCTTGCTGCATGTGACAAGCACATATTTTTTACTTAGGTGGAACAAAGTTAAAAGACTAAAACACCCTTCTTCAAAATCAATTAAAACAAAACCCATTCTCTTCCCCAGATTCAGTTTTAAAATATTTAAATTTACCTCTTTGATTCCATAGCAGATTTCATTCACCGTACCCCATCACCTTCCCCTAATCATTGTTTGTTTTGTTTTCATCACTGGACAGACGGTTCCAAATGCTTCCTTTTGACCCTCAAAACTAAGCCCAGATTGGAAAACTAAGCCACAGAATGTATTATTGATATATTGAAAAACTATACGGAAAAAATCTTCAAAGATTGACCTTAGCCCACCTCAAATGGAAGAATGAGCTATATTAATATAAAAAGAAAGAGAAATATTATGGTTTGTGTGGCTTCAAAAATAAGAAAAGAGCTTTTCCACTGATATGGCCTGGACTATCATTCAAAGATTCCAACGTTAAGGATTCCTTTGCGTCAAGGTCCTTTTCAAACGCAAGCAACATATTAGAGGGAAATCTTTTTTTAGATGGTGGGTGTGTGTGAGAGAGGCAAAGGTTCTAATGATGAAAACAAAACAAACAATGATTCGGGGAAGGTGGATGGGGTACTGTGAATAATTTCTGCCATGGAATCAAAGAGGTAAATTTAAATATTTTGAAACTGAATCTGGGGAAGAGGATGAGTTTTGTTTTAATTGATTTTAAAGAAGGGTGTTTTTAGTCTTTTAATTTTGTTCCACCTAAGTAATAAAGCATGTGCTTGTCACATGTAACAAGATTTTGTTAAATATAATATCAAAAATAACATCGGGGTGTAAAGTGTGATAAGTGTGATAGTTTAGGGTGCAAAGTATAATTTAGCGCATAGTTTAGGGTGGTAAAGTGTAATTTCCCTCAAATTTTGAATGGACTCCTTCAAAACGTCTTTTTCCAACTTATTATGTGGCAATTCATGAAACTTTTATTAAATCATAGTATGTATTAAATTATTTAAACATGTTATTTGACTTATTAAATAAATTATGTGACCAAAAATATATATGAATGGTTGTTTGAATTTTTATGTAGTGGGTTTGAGAAATTCTCATTATGCTTCTAAAAAAAATGGAAATCTTGGTATCTTTTAAAATCTAAGGTTATTTGAGATATTGGAGGGAACCAAAAATTTCCTCTCGAAAATTATTAAGATATCATCTATTGAGATTATCTCCACCAAAGCACATTTCCACACCAAAATATAAATCCTATTTTTTAATTTTTGCTAAAATATAGTAATAACCTTACGATCAACTGGATTTGCTATAGTTTCTCAAAAAAAAAAAAAACTGGATTTGCTATTGGGTCACATGTCTTTATGTTTGGGCCAAAAAGAGTACTCAACATCACCAAAAGCCCAAATATCCCCAAACACGGCCCACGAAAAATATGTTCTCAGAAACACACAATAGGGCTAGGGTTTAGGGTTTTGCAGAGAAAGAGAGAGAGCACGAAGAGAGAGATGAGAGAAATAGAGCTATCGTTGAACCAAACCCAGAAAATAAGGCTGAAGAGAGCATTGGAAAAGCTCGAGTCTTTGTCTTCAAAAGCCAATTCCAATTCCAATGCCTCTGTCTCCATTTCTGATTCCATCCCTGTCAACCTCGAAGATGGCGTTCTCAAGTACCTCTCTATCTCTCTACGCTTTATCTCACAAATAATGGTTGTTTTTGAGTGATTAGTCCAAATAAGCTTTAAGTGGTGTGGACCGAACCCAATTTCTAGAATTTTGATAGTGTTGCCTTTGTCTTATACTGTACATTGCCTTTGTATGTGTTTGATTGGGCCATTTGTACACATTACCTTGTTCTGGGACCAAAGAAATGGAACAATGCAGCTTTAAGCCTTTAACGTAACATTACTATAAATAAAAGCAGAGCTACTCCATTTAATTATTGTGAATTGTAGTCACGTCATGTCGTTGTTGTATTTATGTGATTACCATTATTATTATGATACGGTCCCTGTACTAGTAGTTTGTAACAGTATGGTACGTGAGCTTCACTTATTATATACGTGTAATGGTTAAAATTATCGAAAAATCTAGAACACATAAAAATTAATCAAAAAAAGTTATCTGCCTTTTGCTGTTTGCATTAGGGGTGGCAAATGGGCGGGTTGGGTTATAAATGGGTTATGTCATAAATGGGTTGGGTGTGTAATTATCCATTTATGACCCATTTATATATAAATTAATTATCTCCAACCCATTTAATTAGTAACCCACCCATTTAACCCATTTAATTAAGGAGCAATGAAACATTGTGAGAAAAAGAAGTCTAATAGGACAAGAGAAAGTCCATCAAACAAAGGAAGATAGTGATTCCACCATATAATTTAAACTAAAAAAACCAAATAGTATCTGATAATTCCCTGAAAATCAGTAGATTGAAAGTCTCGGGCGTTGATGATCTTAGGGCTGAATCCTGAAAGAACAAATACAAAATCAGAGGAGACCGGTGGAGGCCGGTCAAGAGTCCTCCGATGGTAAAGTCAGTGGATTTGTGATTCCAAGTAAAAAGGGAGTATTTTATGAAAAAATGTCTCAGTCCATCACCTTTCGGTAGAAGAACCATTATATAGTACCTGTCAGAGGTAGTTATCTCCCCAATCGTTGTAGAGTTCGGAGGATCCGCATATAACTTCCATAACTAACAAGGAAGTTATATCTTTTGGGGTTTGTCTTCCAAAACCGTTCATTGAGTGAGGAATTTGTAGCCTTGACAGGAAAATAAAAATAGCCCAAGTATATTTAAGACGCCGTAAGCTCGTCCGACCAACTTTGTGGACGGATGAGATTACTCTTGGACGGATAAACTGCATGCCTTCCTTCATTTCCTTAGGACGAGCCATATGGACGAGCTTAGGAGTTGGAGCATTTAGTATCCTTGCTATTATTTTCCGTTTCTGATTCCACTAAAAAAAACACATTCATTTCAAAAGCAAAAAAATAAACGCAAAAAACAAAAACAAAACCTTGCTAAGCCTATGAATGGCGGTGGATCTCCTAGGCTTTCCGAAGATGGATGATCAAATGGCTATACAAGAAGCCACGTCACAAGGTTTGAGGAGCATGGAGCATCTGATTCGCTTCATGTCTAATCGGCCAAACCACATGGACTGTTCCGTCCTCACAGACCACTGTGGCTAAGTTCAAGAAAGTAATTTCTCTTCTAAACTGGACCGATCACGCCCGGTTCAGGTGCGGACCAGTTCGTCCCTCTACTTCTCCTTCTGCTGACTCCATCTTTGTCCCTCACTCACAAACTCTTAACCTAGCTCCTACTCCTCCGGCGCCGGTTGTTGCCCCGACCGTCGTGTCCCAGATCTCCATCACTGCTTCAGCGAGCTACGTTTCTTATCCAAAGAGCTTGACTCTTGACTTCACAAAGCCTAATGTTTGAAAGAAGATAGGCTGTGTTCTGTAGTGTATGTTTGGTTGCCGAGAATGTGATCATGTGCTATTTTTGGTTTTGTGTTTGTTACGAGTCTGTTTGGATGATGAGAAAATGTAGGAATTTTTTTTTTTATTTGATTGAGGGCCAAATGTTTTGGGTTTAAGAATGTTATATTCTTTATTTAAGTTTTAGATTTTAGAAAGGTTTAGTGGGTTTTGTGGGTTTATTTAAATTTAAATTTTAGATGAGTTTAGTGGTTATTGGTAGATTTATCCATTTAGACCCATTTAATTAAATAACGAAATGGGTCTTTACCCATTTAACCCAAATATTCAAATGAGTTGGGTTAAGACTCATTCAAATAAAGTGGGTAATGGACGGGTTCATGAATATGGATAAAAATTGCCACCCCTAATTTGCATTAGGTGGAATTTAATTTATTTCTCTTTCTACTTTATTTATTTATTTATTTAAATTTTTTGTCTTGGGGCTGCAGTACGTGTCAACACCCACCCATATAACATAAGCTTTATATGCCCCCCGAACCATGTTGGGCTTTTCTTTATTTGGTTTCAGCCCATGTACTCAATGTTTGCAAAATCTATTTTGCACAAGAATAGAAAGAAGAGTGGCACAGCTTCCTAGTAGGCCCATTTAGGAGATCAAATCATCAAACGGATCCTTGATCGAATTTATAAGTTCTTAAAATTCCTAACCCAAATTTTGAATAGACTCTTTCAAGCCGTTTAGTAAGAATCTCTTTCCAACATATTATGTGGCGATTTATAAAACTATTAATGTTTTATTAAATTATTTAAACAAGTTATTTGACTTATTAAATAAATTAGGTGACCAAAAGTATATATAAATGGTTGTTTGAATTTTTATGTAGTGGGTTTGAGAAATTCTCATTATGCTTCTAAAAAAAATGGAAATCTTGGTATCTTTTAAAATTTAAGGTTATTTGAGATATTGGAGGGAACCAAAAATTCCCTCTCTAAAATTATTAAGATACCATCTATTGAGATTATCTCCACCAAAGCACATTTCCACACCAAAATATAAATCCTATTTTTTAATTTTTGCTAAAATATAAGTAATAACCTTACGATCAACTGGATTTGCTACTGGGTCAAGTCTTTATGTTTGGGCCAAAAAGAGTAGTCAACATCACCAAAAGCCCATAAATATAAAGCCCCTAACACGGCCCATGAAAAATATGTTCTCAGAAACACACTCTAGGGCTAGGGTTTAGGGTTTTGCAGAGAAAGAGAGAGAGCACGAAGAGAGAGATGAGAGAAATAGAGCTATCGTTGAACCAAACCCAGAAAATAAGGTTGAAGAGAGCACTCGAAAAGCTCGAGTCTTTTTCTTCAAAAGCCAATTCCAATTCCAATGCATCTGTCTCCATTTCTGACTCCATCCCTGTCAACCTCGAAGATGGCGTTCTCAAGTACCTCTCTCTCTCTCTCTACGCTTTACTCTCAATTTTCATTCTATGTATATATGTATGTATGTATGTATGCATTTTCTATTTATGTAGCTATTTTTAAATTTTTGTTGAATTCTTTAAGGGGACATGGAACTTTGGACCTCAATGGGGAATTGGTTGCTACGCTCTGCGGAGTGGTGGAGCGTGTGAACAAGCTCGTATATGTCCGCGCGTTGCGGGCTAGGTAGTTACTCACTCACTCACATTCACATTGCCCTGCAGTTCAATTTGATAGAATTGTACCTTTTTTGTGTTTTGGTAATTTATTGGGGTTAGTTATGATTGGGAATTTTGAATGATGATTAGGTACAAGCCGGAGGTTGGAGATATCGTAGTAGGGCGTGTTAGTGAGGTAAAACAGAACTAATTCCCAGCTCCATTTTGTTTTCCTGAGTAGTTGTACTTGATGACATTGTGCTTATTTTAATGATGTGTGGCTGAGGGGGCATGTAAGCATGCAATATACTGCAATGTGATTGTAGGTTTTGGTTAGTTTAATTGGTAAAGTCTTTTGTTGTAGAATAGGCACTTGGGTTTGAATCCCGCCTACACTATAAGCTAATTAGTGTCTTGGCCTGATGAAAAAGAATAATTATCATAGAGCAGGCATCATAAGTACAAATCTAGTGTATCTATCCAAAAAAAAAAGTGAGTAGATGTGAATTTGCTTTTGCCTTGGAATGAAAAGTTAGACGCATTGCATGACTTTTTCTCCCCTTACTTTTAGTTAGAAGTCACAGATTTGTATGGCAGGCCATTTTGTGACCATTTCTTGTCACCAGCAGTGGCTTATTGCTACAAAAGTTTTGTCCAAAAACTTGTTATAATATGATTTTCATGTCTGATGAAGTTCTTTTTTCCCTCGGTGAGCAGTCTATAAAATTAGTTGAAAAAAAAAAAAACCATATTCATGAATATAAGTAATGATCTTATTGTTTTTACTTTGCTATGATCATTAACGAAAATTATTTTATGTTCTTAAAATAAAATATATAGATGCAACATAAAATTCTACTCATTTCAGTTAATACATAATAGTGGTAAATCTATATATATATATATATATATATATAGCTTTGTTAAAGGATATTTCTTTTCGTTCTCTCTAACATATACTTGTTCAGGTTGCTCAAAAGCGTTGGAGACTGGATATACATTATAGCCAGGATGCAGTTTTGATGCTTTCTTCGATGAACTTACCTGATGGTATCCAGGTATCCTTTTAGTAAAGTGCATAACATGGATTAGTGGCAATGGTTGCAGTTATAAAATGTGAAATCATCCAATACTGATATATTGTCTTCAGAACAGAATTTGACAGCATATAAAGATATTAACTAGTTATTTTTTTAGTTCAATTTAGGTGAACTTGTTACTCTTACCACTTTTTTTTTCTGTTTATGTTTTTGTGTGCACGTGTTTTAAAGTTCTGTTATTTTTCCTCACCATTAATAAAATGGCAGTGTGGTGAACTTGACTGAATGATTTTTATGGGTTAAAGCTACATTTATGTAAAGAGAATCAGTTTTCAGAAGCAGTGGATATTTTTGTTTGCACCTTATGGTACTGTGGAAATTATCCGTTAAGCTGTCTGATATTTTGAGTCGGATAACAACAGTGCTCAGTGCCTGGTTTATTGAAATCAGACAGCTTTCTTATGAATTCTTAGTAGAATTTTTTTTTCATGTCTACTTATTTTAAAAAATTGAAATTGTGTACTTAACGTTATTAGGTAGAATTGTTTTTGTTCCCTGGATAAACTTGCAAGCCTCACTCAGATTTTACTCCTATGATTGGCAGAGGCGGCGAACAGCTTTGGATGAACTCAACATGCGCAGTATTTTTGAAGAGAATGATGTTATTTGCGTAAGTCCTGTATACTTATCATTGACCTATTCCAGCAAGCATGAATTAATGATCAATCTTTTTTGACAAATTTTACTTTTTTCCCAGGCTGAAGTCCGCGGTATCCAGCATGATGGCTTACACCTCCAAGCAAGAAGTCAGAAGTATGGCAAGGTTTGTCTTCTTCATAATTTAATAACTTCTACGTTCAGATGTAGAAAGTGAAGAATGAAACAATTGTTTGACTAGCCCATTTTATATAGAAGAAGCAAGAGCAGTTGAAACTAACGAAAAAAGTTCCAGATAGGTTCCTTCTATTAAGTATCTTAATAGTTGAAATTTGTAGTGCAAGGAAATAAAGTTTTTGTTTTATAAGATCTTCCTAAAATTTAAAAAGCAAGTGCATTCCATCCCACTCTTATTTCTAGAGCTAGAGGTTTTGCTTCTAGAGCAACTCTAGGTGTGTGACGCATCAATTTATTCACATGATGAATTGAAGCAGCTAAAGGTTCTCTAGCAGTAATTTATTTTTCCATTGATCAAGTCAATAGCTCCTAGTGTCTTTTTCTTTGTTGTGTCTGTGGTTAGTTCAGTTTCATAGCCTTTTATATGTTAATGATAGTAATTTTTCCATGACAGCTTGAGAGGGGTCAATTGCTCACAGTTCCTCCTTATCTAGTTAGGAGACGCAAGCAGCATTTTCACCATCTAGAACAGTACGGAGTTGACTTAATACTTGGATGTAATGGATTCATTTGGGTTGGTGAACATGTTGAAGCCAAAGATGATATGGTAGAGGATCAAGTGAGTAAACCTGAGCAACAGAAATCTAATAAAAATTCCATTAGTCTTGAAGAGCAAGAACAAACATACACTCCGATAGAGACAAGGCAGAACATATGTAGGATTGCAAATGCTGTCCGGGTATTATCTATTTTAGGCTTCAATATAACCATTGAAGTGATCATGGATACCATGAACCTGAGTAGCTCTCTGAATCTTGATATACATGAGATGCTTGGTTCAGAGTTCTGTGTTCTGGTTGCAGAGGGAGAGGCTGAACGGCGAAGCTTGACTAAAAGGAAAGGATGATTCTAGCATCCCTGTTATGTGCTAAGTGCTAACTGTTTAGAGAAGCATCTACCATCATATCCTCTCTTTTTATTGTCTTTTTTTTTTTTTTGGCCCACTGTATTTGGTTAGCTACTTAGACCATGAATATTAGGGCGCGTTTTTTGTCAATTGTAAAGGACAATTATGTATCGTGAGCAGAATTGTATTTGTCCAACAGTACTTTTCCTATTGTGGGGGAAAAATGTATTTGTCCAGATCTTGCTAGTATAATTAAGCCCTTCTATTTCATATTGAAGATTTAATTTTTCATGAATATAAAAGTTAATACAATGTCATGTCATTTTAATAAACTCTAATTCATCATTTGATTTAATGAAATTCAAATGACATGGCATTAAGTTTCATCTTTAGATTAATGAAAAATGAAATCTTCATCATGAAGTGGATCCTCTCCATTCCAAAACAAATGGCGAGGATTCTAATCCCACTCCCTGGATTGAATTGCGTAAGTATGTTACTCAATCAACTTGGCTAAATGCATGGAATGGAGGGTGAGCTTATAGACCTTTTGTGAATTCATATTACATTAATGCTTCTATTTATTATTTATTTATTTTTAAGAAACCACTCTCGATGATTTTCGCTTTAAAGAAGTTTGGTTAGGTGACATGTATAAACACACCAAAAAAAAAAAAAAAAGGTTCTCAAATAATGGTCTTCGGCTAGAATGGCAGGACTCCAGTGGAATTGAAAAAATAAGACAAGCTGCCAGAGGAGAAATGTTGGAACAGGACCACAAAATCATGGGGCTGGACAAAATTTGAGTTAATGTCCATGCATGCATAGAAATTCAAATAACTGGAAACACCACCACATTCCACATTCATCAAGAGCCTTCTTTCTGGCTCAATGATCACCTAGTTTGAATCCTTTAAAGTATATAATAAATTTTACACTTATGGCCAAGAAGAACCAGACTTAAAGACCTCCATGATTTTACACTTCATATCCGAATGATGTATTCCAAGCATCCTGCAGTCAAATTAGCATTGTATTAGAGTTAAGAAAAGAACACGAAAGACTGAGTGTGCTAAAAGATAACGAAACGACTGCGTTTTGGTATTACACGGTACTTTACTTTTGAGATATCATTTTTTTTTTGGTTATAATTATCATATGGGTGGGTTGTGAAACCCAATTGGCAATAAATCTAATATTCCAAGCATCCTGCAGTCAAATTAGCATTGTATACGAGTTTGGACAAGAACACGAAAGACTGACTGCGCTAAAAGATAATGAAACAACTAGGTTTTGATTTACATGGTACTTTACTTTTGAGATATCATTTTTTTTTTTTTTTTTTGGTTTTGTTATAATTATCATATGGTTGGGCTGTGGAACCCAATTGGTAATAAATCTAATATGGGTTGGACTAACCCAATTACAAACAAATGAAACAAGCCAGCATTTGGATTCATGATTCATCAATTTGAACCTAAACCATAGGTTCATTGTTTGTTAATTTATGTTTCAATTGTTTAATTAGCTAATTTTTAATCTCTAAAATAAAACTAATTTTTTATTTTGTATTTTATTTTCTTAATCAGATCTTAATCTGAAGATTTTTTTTTTTTCATTGAAATCAACATATATTCCTCACTTTCAAATTTCTAGTTGATTTGTTAAAAAATAGTTGGTAGATTTTTTTTATAAGGAATAACTTATCTATTCCTATGTAAAATGGTTGTAAATTTATAATAGCTATTTTTTAGTAGGTATAACAATTTTTGAAATTTATATACTCCAAAAAAATAAAAGCTTCCATTTTAATCATCTCTTCAAAATTTTTAATATGTATTATGTAACAACAACTAATTTACAGCCAAAACTAGGACTACACGTTCCCTTAAGTTTTTTTTTTTAGTATTTTAAGAATCTTCTCTCCCAAAGATCGGGTAAAGTGAATCTAATTCTATGTCTTTTATGGTATATCTAGTATATGATATCCACTATAATGAGACAAGGCTGAACATAATTGTATTTGTTCAGATTTGGCTATTTTATATATATATATATATATATATATATATAACTTTTTTCAAACAAATACATCTTAGTGTTTGCCTTATTCCAATAGATTGGAAAACTATTATTGTTTTTAGTGTGCCTTACTCTTCTTTCTTATTATCCAAGAAAATTATTAAAGAATACAAAATGCATTACAATTACATTTGGTAATTAGCATTCTTACAATTTTCCACCATTAAATATTCTCCCGTAGAAAAGAAAAAAGGGGATATCCTAAAGCTAGATTAGATAGTAGTAACATTTATAATTTTGGCAAACTGATTAAAGAATGCCGTCAATGCATTACAGTTACATTAAAAAAAAAAGTTTTAGATATGATAGATCTGAATCTATAGCTTACGCTTTAGAATAATTGTCCCATATAATCTGTTTTAGAACTAGCATTTTTTTCCTTTTCATAATAATGTAAACATGGACACAGAATTTCTTGTTGCATTCATCCAATAAGTTCCCAAAGGCAGAAAGGTAAACAAGAAATATTGTTAATAATTCTAATATCTATCATACACCAATGTTGATTCTTGAATGTAAACTCCGAACATTACATCAAAACTTTAATAAGTGAAACTCCTATTGTCTATTTTCTCAGGAATATTGAAGTATCATTTATTTTTAGCAAATGAAAGGCTAATTTGGTGTGTTAGCACTATGCACAAGTCATTGCTTAAAAACTACAATTCATCTTTAGGAGGTGATTGAAAGCAGTGTTCATCCCAATAGTATGGGTACTTCAGTTTTGCTGCAGTGTGCGGCATGGACCAATCCTCATATATAAACCTGAAAGCAAGTGCCAGAGTGCAAATTTTTTCTTAGAAAATAACAATGAAAAAGGAAAGAAAGAACAAGAATGAGACACAGAAAGCCAATCTACATTTTGTAAACAAGCAGGTTCTTTGCAAAACAGAGAACTTTCAAAGTAGTGCTTTATAAAAAATAAACACAAATGCAAATACATACGTAGTTATGCATGAATTTAAGGGTGGAAAATGTATGTACATAGGCATGAAATTTGTGGATTTAAATATTCATATGCTTGAGAAACTTGTATCCATCAGTCTGATTTAATACAGGTCCTAATTTAATGTTTTTATTATTTTTTAACTGGTAAGTAACACACACACCCAACCCACCACATTACCCCATCATCTTGTACTTAGTACTTAACAGGGTGTCATTTAAGCTAAAACTTATTGACTACATTATGTTACTAAAAACTACGCAAATTAGATTGTGCGGGAACCATAAGAAGCTTTGTAGATGGTCTAAATACCATCATATCGGTCACAATTAAATGACCCTAGTTCAAATAACTTTCAAAGCTGATATATTTTCAGTATTAGGCATTCCAGAGAAACTAGTTACTTGTATCCTCCCGCCAAATTTAACATGGTTTCTAACATAATGTTATTAAACATGTTCAGAGGTGTCATAGATGATTCTCAATTATAATGGTCGTGATGACATGATTCTGGGTCATATAAACGGAAATAAATTTTGAAGGGGATTATGAGGATTTTTTATTTCTTAGTTGATTGGTAAGTTACACACCCACTAGGTCTTGGACCCATGACCTCACGCTCCCCCTAGAACTTACAAAAGGAGGAGGTATTAGTTGAGGAATCTACTATGAGAGCCCAGATTACAGTGAGTATTTTTGGGGCTGCTGGATATCAGAGACAAGGATGCACTTGCAAGGATTATAAAACACTAGAGGCTCCATGGCATGTAATATGCTGAAGAATTGGCAAGACTCCATGTTTTTGGAAACCAGGTATCTCAAAGCATAGCTAATGTGAGAGATGCAACAGTTTCAAGTCTCGACCAACACTTAATTTTTAAATAATTAGGCCAGATCCACTCACCCTTGGTCCTCTTCATATTAGAAAAGCAAAGCAAATATGAAAAGTACCTTATCCCTGATAAGTATGCAGTCAGCAAGATATATAGGAATAGAGATTACATACACTTTGACCGGTGGACGGGATATAATAACAAGCATTTGCAAATCTTCATCTTCATTTGAATTCCATACCTGCAATGATGATTGTAAATAAAGTAGTAGTAGTAACAGTGATAACATGCCACAGGATGATCTTCAAAAAATGTCAATTGCTATCAACAAAAAGTAGATGGGAGCAATTTCAATAAATTTAAAAATAGATTTAATTCATCAAGCCAAAACTATGAATCTATGACCTATCCTGGTATCCACAACAGCACTCATCAAATTGCAGTTTAATAGCTGCACCGAGGCATCCCACAAGCACTAAAGCACAATAGAGCAGTCTCTCTCTATCGGCTATATATAATTTATCAAGCACGGATTCCCTGACTAAACTGTATCTATGTAACAAGACACAACGAGAAGTGTGTGTAAGACGTATATAAGCTATTATAGAATTATTGAAATTCTAGAGGGATTCAGAACATCCTCCAAATTGTTCTTTGAACCTCACATTAACTAACATCTTCTGAATTACATCATTAGATAGCATCTTCTAATGCCACTAGAAAACATAAAACATAGAATTGTTTACCTGGTGGGCATCGTTAACAGGGATGTGAAATGTGCTATTAGAATATATTTTAAACTCTTGAGGCTTTCCAGGGTACTTCTCATGTGAGCCTGATGCAAGATACAGAGTGCCACTTCCCTTTAGGACAACAAAAACTTCTTCGCAGGAATGCCTGTGAATCGGTGTACGAGATCCCGGTGCAAATGTCTGAAGCCATACCTCAACCTGCAAAAACCCAAAACTTGCATTAGATAATGCAGGAAAACAGATGTGTGACATCTTTACCTTGGCTTTTACAGAGATTATTGCCAAAGTTAATTCAAGCCAATGCAAGAAATGCACAGAATCTAGAAAATGATATTTTTTTTTGTAGTTAAACTACAAACAAGACAGGCAATATTATTATTTTAAGATAATCAGGACGCAAAGCACATTATGTCAGTCCACCAATATAAAAAGATTTCATGCATCTTGTACTTGAATCAACCATACCGAACCTCTATGGTTGGTGCATGGTTTTTGTTTATTATCCCCTTGTTGAAGCTCCAAGCACAATTTTCACATTCATATATGAAAATATGAACTAGAAGCCAGCAGTAAAAGTATATTCTCACAATTACTTTGTTAGTCAGATACCTCTTTCATCCCATGCAAGACTGAACCTGCAACAGTTATATGGGACAAACCTTCCCTTCCATAGTTATCCTGTGGAAGCTCACCAATATTTCTTACTAGTGGCAATCCTGCATCAAAAGGAAGAAGAAAAAAAAAACATAAAGGGGCAATCATCAATTCCTGTAGAATTGAAAAAAGGTGGCATTTTTTAATAATCAATTCCTGTAGAATTGAATAAATTCACATCATTTCTAACACTTTAAACCAAATTCATATCATATAAGTATATGAAAGATTCGCTAGCTATATACCCAGCATTCAATCTCAGAAGAAAGGGGAAAAAATCCCAAATGCCCAATACCCAGATGCATAAACCAAACATCAATATCTCATTATTTATCAACCAAAAAAAAAAAAAAAAAAATCAAAACCATGAATTTCCATTCCAACAGTTATGGTAAAACTAAGAATACCAAGAATTGTTGAAAAAAAGTAAATTCAGGTTTCTGGGTATGAGTGATTGGTGACCCCAGAAGATAAACCAATGAAAAATGACAGTGCAAAAGAGTTAGAGCTACTCACTCACCCTTGATTGAGCACTGTGAAGCCTCAACTATTGCAGAGAGAGCGATGAAGCCAAAGAAGAAAGTGAGGCAAGGCTTAGCCATTTTTCTGGTTATGGTTCTAGAACTTGCGAATTGCATATTCGAAGGACTGTATCTGTATGGTGAATATGGTCTCGTTGCGTTGCGTTGCTTGTGCTTTGCCAAAATTTCATAAGGTCGTTTACTTTTTGTGGCAAAATTTTAAGTTATTAAGTCGACTACAGTAGATCTAAAGAGAGGACTCTCTCTTTTTTTTCTTTTTTTGATAGGAAGAGAGGACTCTTTTTAGTAAGGTTAAAATAAAAACTGTACTCCTAAAAGTTTTTTTTTTTTTTGAGAAGGTACTCCTAAAAGTTTTTGAGTATTGGGATTTCAGCCCATAAAATTATACATTTCATTAACCTATAAAGTTATATTTCATTATCATTAGCAGTCTTTTTATTCATATTTTCTATTAAGTAAGTTTTTCATACGTATTTAGTTTGTTCAATTAAATGATACCATGTCATTTTTATTATGTCACATTGATAAATTATTTAAAGTTTTTTACAATATAATAATGGTATAACATAGTGAAAATTATATGAAATTATTTTATTAGACAAACTAAATATGTATGGCAAGCTTTTATAACACTTAATAAAAAATGTGGATGAAAGAACTGCCAATGCAAAGGGAATATAGCTTCAAGGATAAAGTCATGTTCAAATCCCTGTTGTTGTAATTATAATTATAAAAAAAAACAAAATCTTATACAATACATGTGGATATGGTACTTCTATAGCAAACAGCCCATTCTAGAAAGAAAGAAAGAAAGAAAAAACTTTGGGCTGATTGGGCCATGGACGGACTGCCCATTATCAGCCACAGTATTTAATTGGTTGGTTAGTTAGAGACTGGGCTTAAAATAATAGAAGCTGTGTGATTATTAACAAGTGCTAAATGTTGTTAACAATGTATTTTGATGCCAAATCCAACATTAATGCTTTTCACACTAATCAAAACCAGTGCCCCCGAATCCAAGAATGATAAGAGTGCGGTAGTTGAATGACCAAATAAGGCAACAATCAACAAAAAGTAGAATATAATATAGAATAAGACAATTTCTTGATTATTAATTAATTATTGATAATAATATAAAGCCATATATTACTTGTTGCAATATAAAGTAATCATTATAAATTTATCCATCATAATGGGTGATGAATATGTTAAGTGTTAACATCTTAAGTGATTAGACGAGAATTAGATACAATCATACAACAGATAATATCTTTTATAGATAGAACATGGAATTTTGGTTTTAAATTGTATATTTGTTTGTTTTTGAATGAATAATTGTACAACAACACATTGGTACGTACTCATAGGAATTTGTTATATGATCAGGAACTTTAACTAATTGTTTGGAGATTAATTCCTTTGAGTGTTCCTAACAGTGAATATCTTGATATATATATTTTTTAAATCTTGAAAATGATGTTTTATATATATAACATCATTTTCAAGAAATTCTATTTTGATACTTTGCTAATGGCTGTTGCCTAGGACCCAACAAGAATAACTAAAGAATCATATGGATCAAACCCTTGATAGCTTCACTAATCTATTGTTTATATCTCCATTTCCAAGAAGTATTATATATACACCTGGGAATTTTACTTAGTTATGTGTCTATTTGATTTGGTACAAGAAAAAGATTAGACCTTACTAACAATTTAGGGACAAAATTGCCAAATACCCTTATTTCGGAAATTAAACATTCGTTTGCCCTCTTTCTCAAACTAAATAGGAAAATGCCCCTCTTTTGTAACTCGACAATATAGAAATCGAGTTTTAATGAATAACTCGATATTTCTATGATCGAGTTAGTCTTCCACTACAGTCGTGGGTTTTTCCCAATAAAAACGTTCATAACTCGGGAAACCGAAAATCGAGTTTCCTGCAGCGGTTTGAATCAATAGGACCCTAACGTCTCAAAACGCCTATTCAGTCACTCGCTCTCCCTGTACACTCTCTTTCCCTCGCTCTCTGCCATCACTCTCTCTCTACACTCTGTCTCTCTCGCTCTGCGATCAGGCTTCCCCACTCTTCCTCGAGTCTCCATCTGTCGTCGTTGGTTCCCGCCGCCGCTGATTACAGGTACGGTCCTCTCCCTCTGAAATCTTTTCTGATGTTGGTTAATGTTAGGTTGTGTTTTGTGTGGGATTTTGATTATTTTGTTGAAACTTAAGAAGTAGTAAATTTACTAATGAAGATGAGAATTTTGTTGTCTTTTATATGCTGCAATGATGATTTTCTCATTAATGAGTTTAAATGTGCTTGGGGTTTTGATGAGGGGTTTAAGCAAATCGAGTGGTGGTATTTCAGTGATGTCTCTGGGTTTGTGCAAAATGTGTCTTATCCGATTGTAGGCATGATTTTGTTATAGTTTTTGTAAACGGTGTAAAATTTGTGTCGTGCCTCTAGCAGCAACTGTTAGCTCTCAAGCAGAACCCATCTCGTAAAGATTAGTTCTTTTGGGTACACAGGTTAAGAAAGAAATGATGAAAACTTTGAAACTCTGGTTGGTTGAAGCAGTCTTCCGTAAATCCAAGATGTTCTGCCCATAATGACATCCTATATATATAAATCTATGAAATACAATACACATTTAAATGAAACAGAAAGTTAGTTACTGTAAGTCCAGTTAAAAACCAGTAAGAGTGATGAGATTGTAGTTTTTAGTACAGCAACAAAGAGATTAAGTTCTTTGATATCCCTTAAAAGTTTTAGTACTCATTGTTTTTGGTATATCTAGGTTGTAATAAATTTCATTATTTCTTGGGATTGACACTACTTTTGTTGTGCATATCAGTCCAATGTAGAAAATTTTAAGTAACTGTACTGAAAAAACAAATTAATTCCCTGGTACCCTCAGCTTATATGTGCAACTGTATGGCTAGAGAAGCTGATATAGCAAGCATAGAAGTTCTTTTGCTTGCAATACAGCTCCTATTTGTTTTAAATTGACCATATGGAAGGGGAGAGGAATAATTGAACATTCAATGGTCCTGCACCCTTTGGTGAATTTGAGATTCTTGTTTGATCATTTGGTCC
Source organism: Quercus tomentella (assembly GCA_028535165.1). Taxonomy (NCBI): domain Eukaryota; kingdom Viridiplantae; phylum Streptophyta; class Magnoliopsida; order Fagales; family Fagaceae; genus Quercus; species Quercus tomentella. Next base: position 3,083,787 of record JAPQVY010000155.1, on the reverse strand, counting down.
TGCACCCTTTGGGACTTTCGCGTGAACGAGTTCAACGCTCTGCACAATGATCTCCTGCAACTCGGAGCGCCTCTTGTCGAGCGTAGCTCGCTCACACTGCCACGACAAAACATGCACCAATATGAGCGTGCAGTGACGAAAATAAAAAAAGAGAACAATCTTATGATACTTCGTAGGTCCAGGTATCATATGCTACAATTGGCGGAGGAGCTAGCCGCTGCAACGAACAGGCAACTCACTCCGACAGAACGTAACAATGTTCTCAACTATGAGGACTACCTATCAGAATGAATGCCAATGTGGTGTGTGTGTGTTATGTCTATGGTTAAGTTAATAATGTTAGTGTAAGTTATTTTATGTTTTCTGTGTTATGTCGTACGTGCTTATTGAAAAACATCATGTGTGAGAATATTTGACTTTTATGACTTATGTGAGAATAATCTACATTACGAATAACGTGCATGCTTCTCATAATCAATAATAAGGTGTACATAGTACAAATGCAACCATACATATAACACATAGTTAAGCAAAATAGTTCTCCAACAAAATCTAATTACACCACAACACGACACGATTACTCTTCATCTGACATCTCCACGTCTGACTGATAAATGGGATCAGCAAGAAGTGATTGCATGAATTGTGCATGCTCGTACCACCCTTCCTGCACTGACTCTCGAATCTCGACTTGGGTCCGATATCGATTAAGACGTATCTTCATTCGATTATTTTCTTCTCTTATGAGGTTCAATGCTTTACGAAGTTCATCGATGCTGTCTCTGGGCATCTGTGATGCGAGTCGCCGAGGCACTGGCAACTTAAAACCAACCAACTCATCATAAAACATTTGTTGTTCACGAAATAACTAAGCCCACTTCTGTCTCATGGTATTGTGAACGTAAGCACTATTTCGCAAATTCGGATTGATTGGATAGCTGAACTCATCTTCCAATACCCAACAACGACCCATAGCAGTGAACACATCATGAGGCCTATAGAGTTGTGGGTTGCCAGAACCAGACATTGACGCTAAATACAATAACACCAAATGATCAAGTTAATAGTGTGCATCAACTGTTGGTAAATAATGTAATGCTGCATAGAATGGTACACAACAAAGACATTCATAAAATTGTGTACTGCTAAAAATGAAATACTAACACTCACACTAACATTTGACCATAAACAATAGACATTGTTGGTAATCTCTACACATTGTCTTCAACACTAAATGTTGTTGTAAATGTCTGACCAATGATGATTATATGCAATACAAAATGTTGCTATAGTAAAGAAATTATTTCATTCTCTTGTGACCAACGTTTACTACAACAAATAACCAAAATCACACCAATGTACTTACTTCACATTCATTCAACCTAAAAAATCAAAATTTAGTACAATATCAAATGAAAATACCATTGCCCTAAAATTGTGATGTGAATTATTTACCTGAGGTGATACAAATTTCAATTGAGTTTGAAAGCCGCTGTTGATCTGTGGACAAGTTCCAACTCAGTTCAGCAGCAAGCACGACCTCAGTTCAGCACAGAGCAAGGCACACTGAGTGGGAGAAGGTGTGCGGAAATTATAAGAGAATAACTCGACTTTACGGATATCAAGTAAACTTTATAACTCGATATTACCTGAATCGAGTTACATTGAAACGCTGCACCTGACACAAAGACAACTTTATAACTCGATATTACCTGAATTGAGTTACATTGAAACGCTGCACCTGACACAAAGACAGTACGAAATCAGAGTTATAACAGCATGACTAACTCGATTTTTAAGTAATCGAGATATGTAGAGATTCAAAAAAAAAAAATTGCGAGCAGTGCGGGAAAAACCTGTACATAACTCGATCATAGGAGTATCGAGTATTTCATATAACTCGATTTTAGTATTGTCGAGTTACAAAAGAGGGGCATTTCCCTGTTTAGTTTGAGAAAGAGGGCAAACGAATGTTTAATTTCCGAAAAAAGGGTATTTGCCCATTTTGGCCAACAATTTAGAGATTGGCAATCTGTCTTGCAAGTCATATTTTTGCTGAAATTAGAGAACAGGTTACTGGTTTTAGTAAGATTAATTGATGACATTGAGAAGAACAAATACATCTGTAAATTAATTTAGCGATTTTAATTTAATTTTATATGCTAAAAAGATTATAGATATTTTTTTTTGAAAAATAATTACAACATGCTACTAACCCCGCAACTCGAACCCTTTCCCCCCCTAGATCCCCTACCACTTTGTAAATGAGGAGATGCCAATTCAGCTACAAGACTTTTGGCAAAAAAAGATTATAGATATTGGTTTAACATATATAACGCGTTTAATTAATTGGTTACGTTAATTTGCTGTTTGTCTTTGTATTAAGTTGTTAGATTCTGTACTTATAGCTACAGGCTAGAGATAATGAGGTTGCTTAGTGAGGAGGAGTGTGGTTATCCTGTCATGTCGCAAGCCTTTTCTGATAATCTATAATATATATATATATATATATATATATATATATATATAATGAATTTTTTTAATGTTTTGTTAAGTTCTTTTGAAAGTTCATATATTTCATCATGTTATTATAAAATATATATTTTTAAAGTTGTGGATTTTAGAGTTAGAATTAGTTTTAGAATTCACCGTCTTTTTATATAAATCAACTCAAGACTAAATAAAATCAGATTAAATTAAGTTTCACATTCTCTAAATAAATTCTAATTAAATTAGACAAATCTATTTTTATTTTTTATTTGTTAATACTTATTATCATTTTTTTTTTTTTAGAAGAATTTTTTTAGAAGAATTTTTTATTTATTTGATGGTTAGGGAAGAGAAAATTTGAACATTAAATGTCTCAATTGAAAATACTAAAAAATGTTAGTTAAATTATAAAACTTTTAATAATACTTATTACTAATTGTACAAATTTGTATCATATATAAATTTCTTAATTAAATTTTCTCGTGTATTATACGAATTTATGGCTACTTTAATTTGATCAGTACTTTTAACAACATTTATTGACTTAAAAAAAAAAAAAACACATCAAAGAAGTGTCCAGCACTCCGGGATATATGTTTGTGGCCTAAAAAAGACTGGAACAACTATTAGTACTTGTATCATTATGTGCCACATGTAAACAGACAATGCGAACTTTAATACAATTTTTTTTTCTTAATTTTCTATCATATAATGGAAAGTAAAACCAGCACTCTGAGTACTTTGAAATCCACGGGAAGTTGCTTCCCGGAAATTAAAAATCTCTACCTGTCAAAAGATATATCTTCTGGTGACAGCTTTACAACTCATAGATAGGAATTAGGAAATTGCTAGGAATTTGGAACTTTATTTACCCAGCTGTCACGTAGGTTTTCCATTGTGATTAATTTAATAATATAAGGAACTCCAAAATTCTAACCTAAAAACTCGTGGACTGACCAGTGACCATAGAAGAATATGAATTTGTGAACCTCAAGAAATTTCTTGGATCAAGACTTGGGCTAGGCACTTTATAATGGCCAAGTCATTCCAATATATATTTGTCTCTTGGTTGTTGTATTGGACTTTGGTCTTATTACTATTCCTAGACAAAATTTGACAATTGACAACCATAGTTTGACGTAGAAAACTCAAAAACATCAAGAGAATGCATAATCAAATCTGAAAGGAACATAAATTAAACAACTATATTTTGAAGTGAAAAACAAACAAAAGAATGAAGAATCAAATCTAAAAGGAACATAAATTAGACAACAATAATTTGAAGTGAAAAACAAACAAAAGAATGAAGAATCAAATCTAAAAGGAACATAAATTAGACAGCTATAATTTGAAGTAAAAAACAACAAATGAATGAAGAATCAAATAAAAAATGAACATAAATTGGACAACCACAATTTGAAGTGAAAAAACAACATAAGATCGAAGAATCAAATCAAAACTGAAATGCCAATTATCTTCAAATTAAAAGGTATTTATAGATTTTTCAACGAAAATGTATAAAGTTCAAATCTTCCTCTCCTTTTTTATGAACAAATTTTTACATTACAAATATATAATTTTAATCAAGAACAATTGAACAACATGAAAAAGGAACTCTAGTAGAGCCGCTCCTCCATCATAATCCAAACAACAATACATATGTAAATGTATACAAATAAATTCTTTCTTTCTTCTTTCTCTTTAATATTACATTCTTTTTTTTTTCTTTCTGTTTTGTAATTAAAAACCTAAAAGATACACATTTTTTTTTTCATCTATCAACAAAAATGAAAAAGAAAAAAAGAAACACATGAAAAAACAAATCAAGTATCAACCTCCATATTATTAAGCATTCACCATCTCTCTCATGGTCCTAGAGTGCATCAAACTCTCCTCCTTCCGCTTAGTTCTTGGCCGAAGCAAATTGGACCAAAACCCACCTTTCTTCTTCTTATCATTATTATTATTAACTCCACTTTTCATTCTTGGAACAAAAGCCAAAGATCTACTCTTGGTGAGCACATTCTTGCCGCTTAACAAGAAAGATATCGAAGTAGTAGAACGATGCATAGTTGGAGATGAACAAGAAGAGGCCGAAGAAGAAGAATAATATGATGAGACAGAACTAAGAGAAGAAGAACAGCAAGAAGAACCCGTGGTTGTAGTGGTTCTACGTGAACTACCAGTTGATAATTGAGAGAGTCTTTCACTGAGACAAAGTGCACAAACACCTGGTGCTTGTTTGTGTTTAGGGTGCTTCTTGCACTTATCATTACGCTTAGGGCGAGACATCACCTCCTTTGATTTCCATAGGCTTGCCATTTCTGAGTCTTTGAACTTTGTCAAACTTTGTGGGTGTGCTTGTGAATATATAGATGTACATGTTGGAGGTTTCCATGATAGTTCATGTGGGTTTCTTTGGTTGTTCTTAAAAATTGCTTTCTTGACGGGATGTGAGGGCAGATTTGAAAGGTTGAAAGGAAGGACTAAATGAACGGCTGTGATGGGAGGAGAGTTGGTGTGGGGTCCACCGTAGAATGGACTTTGAGTCGGTGGATGTGCTGTGTGGGCCTGAATGTGTGGAAGGGCCAAGCTTTCTGTGGGGGCGGCGTAGAAAATCTCTGGTAAAGTCATACTTGGAAAAGGTATTGGCGCTGACAATTTCAAACGATTTAAAAACGAGCCGTTTCGTGTAGGGAATGTGAAAACATACTTTTTTTTTTTGTTGAGAAAAGTGAAAACATTGTATAAGACTTTAATTTGAAAGGGACTCACAATATTTTTCATAATAAATTTTAAATAGTATGTTATTATTGGCTATTTTTTATGGGTAAAAAAATAATTTTAATAGTAGGTTCAAATTAAAACAAATAACAATTTATAAGATTTATTATGAAAATATTAATATGAAAATGTTATCAAGTTATCAACATCGCATACTGCGCACCCTTTACGTGATATTTACTCTATAAATATAAGTGCTTATAGGGTGTGGGGAGTAAGGACTAAAGTAGTATTTATATTTTGTATTAAAATTAAAAATAGAAAAAAGTTATCAACATCACACTTCTTTAATTTTTATCTAAGTCCAAGTCTTTCTCCTTTTCCTTCTAAAAAAAAAAAAAAGAAGTCTTTCTCCTTTTTTTATGCCATGTTTTTCTGCCGTGTATGAGTTTCCAGGTTGGCTGGTAAATTTCTCAGTTGCTGTATAAAGAAAATTGAAGGTTTATTTATTTAAATTTTTAGTTGTTATAACTCAAGAAATTGAGTTTGAGATCTTACTTATTTTTTAAAAGACAAAAGGAACTATTATTTACGTCTTCAAAAAAAAAAAAAAACTATTATTTACAGGGGGATGGCTCCCAAAGGTTTTCTGATTTATTTTTTGAGTAAAATACAAAAAGACTTTTTTGGTACTTGAATCAATTTTAAACAAACCCAATGTACTCTTATTCAGTGTTATTTGACTCATAATCATAATATCTATTTATCTTATTTTTGAAAATTGTGAGTGACGGAAAGTAATCACATACTATTTATATTTATAGAGGACAATTTGAATTTGACATGAGTAGTTGAATGCTAAATCCAACTAACCCCATTACCCGGTCCTTGAACTAGAGTAGTTTTAGGGTAAAAAGATCTTACTTCCACGAAGTTACTTCCATACTGAATTTAATATTTCTATATTTTTATTTAGTTAGTGAGTGATATGATCGTTTCTCATTAAAATAAAAATAGATTCCAATTAAAAATGTATTCCTAGAGGTAAGTCAAACCCAGAAAACTACTTGGCAACATGATATGTTAGTTGGTAGGTTTCTTTCGGTACAACCAATTATTCATTGCCACGCATCAGACCGAAAAGATTTATTTAAGTGATGAGGAGCCATGCAATATTGGGCCGTAGGGCCGAAACAATTTTTGGTGCCTTTGCCAACATACAAAGACAAAGAAAAAAGGTCTAGTAGTTGAGTACAATTTGTTGACTAATAGCTTCTTCAGCTTCATCTTAACTTCCCAGTGATTTTCACGTAACTTCCTTCTTGTAATTCAGCAAATAACGAGAAAAAAAGAAAGACCCTCCCTCTTGTAAGTTAAGAATAAATTTGTCACCATGATGAATAGGGTCATATATAATTGATGTGTAAAATAGGTGATTTCGTGGAAGTTTTCATGGTGGCTCTAATTCCAATTTTCCATAGCTGCCAGGAATTAGAACTCTAAATCTTATCCAAGTTTTCCACTCCACTACATTGATTCCTAATGGAAACTGGACCCCTTAAGATAAATATAAAAGGACTTTTTAATTAAGTATCTTAGGAAATATAGGTAAGTCAAAGAATAATCCGCTCTGGTTTATGAAGTAAAATCAGAAAAAAAAAAAAAAAATCGATTATGAGTAGAAAACTTGATATAACACTTTTTTTACATAAAACTATAATTTATGAATTTATTTTGGGTATTTGTAGGACGTTAATTAAACTCTAAACTAATTATATAATATATAATTGTTTTTTTAAATGAGACTAATCATTTATATTATTAAATCATAGACTTATAATACAAGTGGAATACTTTGCTAATATTATCGAATATAATTAATCTTACACATACAAATTTCGCTTGTAAAAATTAACTAATATTTTTGTCTTATAATAAGAGCAATCATCATAGAATAAAACACTATAAATTTAAATTTTACTTTATTTTTTAAAAAAACCAATAAATTAGGTATGCTATTCTTAAATATCTTATATATAAAAGCCGCTATGCCCGCTACAGTGCTTTGGCACTGTACACTCAGTGTGTTTGCACTGTGCAAGTACTGTAGCGGCTACAGTAATTTTTGGTTTCGTGAGCACCATGCGGTACTGTAGCTACAGTGCCAATCGGTACTGTAGCTACAGTACCTAAAGCCATTTTCTTTCAGAGTAATCCGTTTTTTTTTTCTTTTCTTTTAAATATTTATGTAAGTTGCTATATATATTGTTATACTAACACAACAAATTTCATAATATTTTTACAATTATTGACGTATCAATTTCTTACAAGTTGAAATAAAATAATAAAATATTAGATTGTGATCAGCCAAAACTAAAAATAAATGTTTTGAAAAAATGGTATAACACTTATTGTGCAGTGCTTTTACTTTATCGCGAATGCGCTTTGTAGTTACAGTGCTTTTGGTTTAGTACGTTAATTGGCACTGCATAAAGTTTTTTTTTTTCCCCAATAATCGATTTGTGTTTTTTTTTTTTTTTTTCCTTTTAAATATCTATGTAAGTTGGTATATATATTGTTTTACTAACACAATAAATTTCACAATATTTTTACAATTATTGACGTGTCAATTTCTTACAAGTCGAAATAAAATAATAAAATATGAGATTGTAACCAACTACAATTAAAAATAAATGTTTTGAGAAAATGTTACAAAACTTATTGTGCAGTGCTTTTGCTTTATTCAACTGGCATTGTAGCTAAAGTGCCTAAAGTTTTTTTTTTTTTTCCCCGGTAATCGGTTTATGTTTTTTTTTTTTTTTTTCCCTTTTAGATATTTATGTAAGCTGGTATATATATTGTTATACTGACACAACAAATTTCACAATATTTTCACAATTATTAACGTGTCAATTTCTTACAAGTTGAAATAAAATAATAAAATATGAGACTGTGACCAACCACAACTAAAAATAAATATTTTGAGAAAATGTTACAACCTTATTGTGCAGTGCTTTTGGTTTATTCAACTGGCACAGTAGTTACAGTGCTCAAAATTTTTTTTTTTTCCAGTAATTGGTTTTTTTTTTTTTAAATATTTATGTAAACTGGTATATATATTGTTATATTGATATAACAAATTTTACAATTATTGACGTCTTAATTTCTTACAAGTCGAAATAAAATAATAAAATATGAGACTGTGATCAACCACAAATAAAAATAAATGTTTTGAGAAAATGTTACAACACTTATTGTTATCACAATATTTTCACAATTGTTGAGATCTCAGTTTTTTATAGATCAAATAAAAAAAATGCTAAGTCCACAACATTTTAACATTAATTTCTACAATGCCTAAAGTTTTTTTTTTTAGTTATTGGTTTGTGTTTTTTTTTTCCTTTTAAATATTTATGTAAGCTGACATATCTATTTCTATTAACTATATAAATAGAGCCAAAGGTTTATGAATAGTATTTTTTTGGTTTATTCAATTAGTGAGGTGCACTTTTTGTTTTCTTTTCTTTTTTTTCCTTTTTTTTCTTTTTTCTTTTTTTCTTCAAGTATGCCAGTTGGTTTAAGCTTTGTTTTTGTTTTTGTTTTTTTTTAAGATGTTTATATGTTCACTTTGTACTTGCAATGCAAGTTTACATTGTAAATAAACAAAAGTGGTTAATATTATACATGTGGGGCCCAATAATTTATAGGCCAGGCCCACTTGCTCATGGGGAGTCCAAAGGCCTAAGCCGAAAAAGGTGATGGCCCGAGCTCAAAAATATAAGGCAAAAATGGCCCGGAGACGCAGCCAAGGACAGTCTAGTCCTCGGCAGACCCAAAGCTCCATTGAGAAGAGGGGTAAAGAAGAGATATAGGAACAAATTTGTAAGGAGATCTAAAATATCTTGGGGGAAGTTATCCTTACTACCCTTCCCAGATAAGACTCTGCACCTGACAGAGCCGTATTCTTCAGCTTTATCAACCATCCCCAACAATTCTGGGATTGGACTGATGGGACAAATATCAGTCTTGTAAAGGTTGACCCTACACGTGGACGAAGGACAGCGAACGCAGGCTAATATAAAAGTAAAAGTAAGTGAGCCAAAATGGGGGGGGCTCTCTCCATCCCACGGGAGGAAGAGACTTCATGGGGGAAAACACCGGAACAACTCATGCAGATCAGAGAAAAAACAACCACCGTTGAGGAACCGGAGCAGGGCCTTAATGCTCCTCGGATTAAGTCCGAGGAGTCCAACCCCATGGGATGCGACACTATAGGGCTTAAATGTTCAAACCCAACTCCTCTTTCTATATGAATTCCTCTAAAATCAAGACTGGAATATCGCCCTGTGCCCAATGGCTAGCTTTTCAAGCCCACTCTCTACAAATCATATTGTGAGGGATCTTTCATGTACGAGCCCAACATCCTTATTGGGCCTCAACAGAATCGTGTCCTTACAATTGGCGCCGTCTGTGGGAAAGCTTGCGCGTTGGCGCAGGTGGCGGTAGAGTCAACTCTCTAGCAAGCAGAGGCTCGCGGAGTTTCCTCCGTCTCCGGCGACATGCAGTTGTTGCTTTGACATAAACTTCTGCTAGGGGCTGCGCCTCGCAGTGACAACGGCGCGGGCAACACTGGGGGCTTCTGGCCTCAAGCCGGTTTTCCCCGCCCTGGTCTAGGGGCTTACGTTCGAAAATAAATAAGTACAAAAAAAAAAGAAAAATTACAAGTTTTGGACAGAACCAAGGCCTTGCATGGTCCTCGGACTCAAGCCTATGGGGAAACCAAGTACATAACAGAAAAACCACAAGTTTTGGACAGAACCAAGGCCTTGCATGGTCCTCGGACTCAAGCCTATGGGGAAACCAAGTACATAACAGAAAAACCACAAGTTTTGGACAGAACCAAGGCCTTGCATGGTCCTCGGACTCAAGCCTATGGGGAAACCAAGTACATAACAGAAAAACCACAAGTTTTGGACAGAACCAAGGCCTTGCATGGTCCTCGGACTCAAGCCTATGGGGAAACCAAGTACATAACAGAAAAACCACAAGTTTTGGACAGAACCAAGGCCTTGTATGGTCCTCGGACTCAAGCCTATGGGGAAACCAAGTACACACAGGAAAAATTGCAAGTTTTGGACAGAACCAAGGCCTTGCATGGTCCTCGGACTCAAGCCTATTGGGAAACCAAGTACATAACAGAAAAACCACAAGTTTTGGACAGAACCAATGCCTTGCATGGTCCTCGGACTCAAGCCTATGGGGAAACCAAGTACATAACAGAAAAACCACAAGTTTTGGACAGAACCAAGGCCTTGCATGGTCCTCGGACTCAAGCCTATGGGGAAACCAAGTACATAACAGAAAAACCACAAGTTTTGGATAGAACCAAGGCCTTGCATGGTCCTCGGACTCAAGCCTATGGGGAAACCAAGTACATAACAGAAAAACCACAAGTTTTGGACAGAACCAAGGCCTTGTATGGTCCTCGGACTCAAGCCTATGGGGAAACCAAGTACACACAGGAAAAATTACAAGTTTTGGACAGAACCAAGGCCTTGTATGGTCCTCGGACTCAAGCCTATGAGGAAACCAACTACCTAGAAGAGCCAACAGGGGGTTTGGGCACGACCTGGACGTTACCTGGACCATAGAATCTATCCGAGGAGAATTCCCCGTTGATAATCAGGCTAACCCCTAAACTACATGGATTCCCCGATCTATCCTCAGATCCTCAACACCTAGAGGATTGATGCCGTATAAGACAATGTGTTACCAAAAAAAAAAAAAAAAAAACAACACACAGTCGAAGTCCCTCACTGCTCGGCTACCCTCTCGGACGAATTATCTAGAGCTTATCGTTCTCGGACGATCGCCTTGCATGCATTACGAAGCACTCGGCCATTATCCCGGTTAGTTTTGCGAGTTTTAATTCACTGGGAATTATCATTATTATGCTTGTTAATGTCGGTAAACTAGAATTAGTAGGTTTCTATTTCAAGGTTTCCTGCTCTAAGTATCAACAAAGGAAAGCACACATGTAGCATCCCATGCACAAAATAATTGTTACAGAAAGGAAAAATATTTAAAAAGAAATAAATTCATTTTTTATTAAGACAAAGAAACAGTACAGCGTACATTGAAAGAGCATAAATAAGCTTATGCTAAAGCTAACTAGAGGAAGGAAAAGAAAAATACAAGAGAGTGAAGGTAAAGCCGAAGAAGAAGCACAGATGAGAGGTTGGCTACTGCTTCAAGACCTTGTTCTTCCTCAATGCTTTTGCATGCCCATGACTCAGGCAGCAAAAGAACCCAGCTTGGGGCCTGCACCGCTGAAGGAAAGGTGCAGGGAGCCGGAAGTTGAGGAGCCTTCACCAAAAATTTGCCTGCAACAAGGCAGAAGCGCTGATGGCGGAGAATCTTTCTTCTGACACACCAAAATTCTGGCATGAACAGAACCTGCTTCGGATTTTGACTAAAAGAAGGAGAAACGCCCTTTCCCCTCTGTCGAAACGGAATATTCCCTTAAATTTATGCCTCCTTTGCCCATACCTCACTATTTTGAGTCTCAGGAGGACACGGCGCCTTTGTGGCGGAGAGAGTTCCTTTTCCCCAACCCTCGCCTCAAACATGATATACTAAGGGAGGAAACTGAAGGATTTGTGCGCAGATACAGCAACTTTCTCTCCTATTTATTTAAAAAGATAAGGTGGAGGCATTTAATTCACGCAGCGTCCCAAGGAATGCTACAGACAAAATGTCTCCGGCTCGATTTCCAATGCCGTCTGCAACCCTGAGATTAAAGGAGCCTCGTGAAGGCGCACCTCGAACACTGGGACGCCAAAAAGTACCGCGTGACCTAAGACTACGGAAATACCCCCTAATTTATGGGCCCAGTAAATTCGCGGCCCAGGCCCGTTCAGCATAGGGGCCCAGGGACAGAACCAAGGCCTTACATGGTCCTCGGACTCAAGCCTATGGGGAAACCAAGTACAAAAAAAAAAAAAAAAAAAAAAAAAATAAATAAATAAATAATTACAAGTTTTGGACAGAACCAAGGCCTTGCATGGTCCTCAGACTCAAGCCTATGGGGAAACCAAGTACAAAAAAGGAAAATTACAAGTTTTGGACAGAACCAAGGCCTTGCATGGTCCTCGGACTCAAGCCTATGGGGAAACCAAGTACAAAAAAGGAAAACTACAAGTTTTATACAGAACCAAGGCCTTGCATGGTCCTCGGACTCAAGCCTATGGGGAAACCAAGTAAAAAAAAAAAAAAGAAAGAGAGGAAAGTTACAAGTTTTATAACTGCTCGGATGGGAAAAGTCCCCGGCTCAGATACTGAAATGTTAAGGCCAATAAAAGTGTTAGGATGATGGTGGGGCACTCCACTATTCGGTAGCCTAAGGGGGCTGTTCATTTTTGCGGGTGATATGTCTTCGAACGATTATTTCCTACACCGCATAGAGCATCCAGTTCTAATCTCGGCATTGTTTCGGGCAAGTATCGTTATTCACAGGTACGCATTGCTAAGTCAAGCAATTCTGTTAAAGTTGTGGTGACTTCTTTTTATTAGCAAGTATTTTGGCCTTAGTTGTCATCGATTCAAATGCTATATTATTGTGCCGAGCAGCGTTCGCAAGTTTGTAAAAACATAGAGACAAAACATGCGAAGTAAAATAACAACAATTTTTATTAATATGAAAAATTATTACAACGTACAAAAAGGGGCTCAAACAAGCCTATACAAAAGGTGAGCTGCCGAAGCAACACTAACATTCGCAGTACAGATAAGTAAACAGCCAGGTGTCTTTTAAACTCGTCTTCAAAGTCTCTCCAATCTCTGCCTCAGTATTGCTCATATCGAAAGAAGAACCTTCTTTGGAAAAAGATGAAGGAGAAAGAAGAAGAATTTGAAGGAGAAGGAAGAAGAAGATGGAGGAGATGAATGAAGAAGATGGAGGACATGAGTAAGAGAAGGAGGAGAAGAAGAGGGGAAGAGATGAAAAGAAAGAGAGAGGAGCAAAAGAGGGAGAAGGACAGCACCAGGACGGAGCTGGTGCTGGGAAGACTAAGAGAGGAAGGCGGAGGAGGGCACCAGTGAACAAAGAGAGGAAGAAGCAGAGGCACTTGGCCCCTGCCTCAGTCCTGACTCCTAACACACTGGTGCCATGTTAGGTATGCTCGTGAGGAGCCGGGTGGTGCTGATAGTGGGTGTTCTCGACTCAGTCACGACGAAAGTTTGACGTGACGAACCCCTGCTTCGGATTTTGGCTGAAAGGGAGGTGGGGCAAATCTTAAGTCTCCGCCATCCTTGCCCTGACCGAGCCATTTCGAGCTTTATTAGAACATGATGTTTTGAGGAGGGGTATGGTTCCTTCATCACTCGTTATGGTAAACGTATTCTGATGTGGGGAATAACAATTGGGTTAAGTGAACGCTAAGGGAGGTTGAGGGTTTCAGATCTCAGAAAGATGGAAGAGTGTCTGCACGAAAGTGATGGCTTCCTACTTGCCTTCTTATAGGAAGGGCAAAACGGAAGGTATTAAATTCATTCAGGTTTCCAAAAGAATCTGAAGAATAAAGATGTGTCCGTTCCACTTCCCCACCTCATCAGATGAGCCGCCGGACGTAAATGAGCCTCGCAAAGGGAAATCATTGAAGGCGCGTCTTGGACAGCCAAACGGCAGGAGCGGGTCACGAGCAAATTAAAGGGAATACCTTGCAAACCGGTGAGTTTCCTGGACAGGTGGAAAACCGCCCACATTAATGCGGGGCTGAATTAAATAAGCCATACTAAAGGCCCGGGTTTACCAAAACCCTCCTTTCCAACCAAGAAGTCGGATAGCAGGGTTTTGAGGGGCTATTGTGGGGCCCAATAATTTATGGGCCAGGCCCACTTGCTCATGGGGAGTCCAAAGGCCCAAGCCGAAAAAGGTGATGGCCCGAGCTCAAAAATATAAGGCAAAAATGGCCCGGAGACGCAGCCGAGGACAGTCTAGTCCTCGGCAGACCCAAAGCTCCATTGAGAAGAGGGGTAAAGAAGAGATATAGGAACAAATTTGTAAGGAGATCTAAAATATCTTGGGGGAAGTTATCCTTACTACCCTTCCCAGATAAGACTCTGCACCTGACAGAGCCGTATTCTTCAGCTTTATCAACCATCCCCAACAATTCTGGGATTGGACTGATGGGACAAATATCAGTCTTGTAAAGGTTGACCCTACACGTGGACGAAGGACAGCGAACGCAGGCTAATATAAAAGTAAAAGTAAGTGAGCTAAAATGGGGGGGGCTCTCTCCATCCCACGGGAGGAAGAGACTTCATGGGGGAAAACACCGGAACAACTCATGTAGATCAGAGAAAAAACAACCACCGTTGAGGAACCGGAGCAGGGCCTTAATGCTCCTCGGATCAAGTCCGAGGAGTCCAACCCCATGGGATGCGACACTATAGGGCTTAAATGTTCAAACCCAACTCCTCTTTCTATATGAATTCCTCTAAAATCAAGACCGGAATATCGCCCCGTGCCCAATGGCTAGCTTTTCAAGCCCACTCTCTACAAATCATATTGTGAGGGATCTTTCATGTACGAGCCCAACATCCTTATTGGGCCTCAACAGAATCGTGTCCTTACAATACACATTTGCACAAAAAATGGTAAATATTGTACAAATTTTGTAAATGTGTACAAAATTTGCCAATTTTTTGTGTCTACAATATAAATTTACATTGTAATTAAGTACAATGTATACATAGAGATATTGTAAAAATGTTGTGACGCATGTGTCAATTCCTTATGGGGTCAAAATAAAATAAGATAAAATAATAAAATATCATACCGAGATCTAGCACAACTAAAAATGTCGTGACATATTGTTATTATTACAATATATTTACAACTATTGAGGTGTAAGTTATAGGTCAAAATAAAATAATAAAATATTAAAATGGGATCCGTAATGGTCTTATACGAATGAGATTAACTTTTTATAACATAATTATCAAAATTCTTAAAATTAATGTCTTTTTTTATTTTGTGATACAAATAAAATTTAAAATTGATCATAACCACTAACTTTTTTTTTTTTTTTTTTTTTCTATAGCTAGCACGTGCCTTGCACGTGCTGCCTTAACTAGTTGTTTAAAAATATACAAAAATTTAGGAGTAATATAGACGTACTTGGATGTTGGAATTAGGATACTATGTTGAAGAAGTGGGCCAAGAATTTATCACATCCTCAGCTATCGATTTCGAAGTGCAACCTGTCACTGCTAGGGACTAGAGCCCAAGGTTGGTAGAAACATACAACTACTATTTGGTCTGCAGACCAAACTGGGACACTGATATTATTATACGCGGAAAATCAGGTTCATGACAGTGAGATTGATTCCTTCCAGCCAGGAATGTCTCTTTTTCTTAAGATAAAAATTAAAAGAAGAATGTGACACGAACCCATAACGTATAAAATTCATAAAGGTAGGTACAGACGTAGATCGAGTACATTTGCTTCTCTAATTAAACTTGGTTATTTTGAATTTAATTTTTCTTTAAAATATATATAAATATTATTTGTGTTTTATATTTATCAATGCAATTAAAAGTTTGATTAAAAAAAAAAAAGGCTAAAATGTAAAATTGATCCTCTAAGTTTCTTCAAATTTGATTTCAGTCCTCTAACTTTTATTTCATTCATTTCAGCCCTCTAAGTTTCATATTTATTCAATTAAAGTTTTTCTATCAACTTTTGTTCAATTTTTTTTGCAAAAAAAAAAAAAATCTAGAAAATATTTTTCAATAATTAATTGAATTTTTTTTAATTTAAAAAGTTTAAAGAAAAAGTGCCAAAAATTGAAAAATTAACTACAACATATAGCAAAAAAGTTGAGGGCAAAGCCTTAATTAAATAAACTTAAAAGTTAGAGGATTGAAATGAACAAAAACAAAGTTAGATGACTTAAATGAAATTTAAAGAAACTTAGAGGATCAGTTTTGCATTTTGGCAAAAAAAAAAAAAGAATTAAGTGTTTGAATTTAATTAGAAAACCTAATATACTGTACTAAGTGACCACTACATACCTTTGGTACGATGGTCTCTCTACAAGTATAAAGGTCCATTTGGATTGAGGAGGGAGAGAGGGGGAGTAGAGTAGAGTTGGCTAAAAATATGTTCATTTTGAATCATTTCTAATTTAGTCTACTTCCCCTCCCTCCCTCTCAATCCAAATAGACCATAAGTGCTTGTAAGAGTAAGGGTCAATGTTCAAGTCTCTGGAAGTGAACTTTACATACGTATACACTTAAATTAGATTAAAGTAGAATTTCTAACATATATAAAAAAAAAATTAAATTTAATTAAAAAATATGTTTCTATTAATTGTCATAGTCATACCAATAACATAAGAACTTTAATGAAAAGAAGAATTCTAATAATCGACAATGGTGTGCAACTACTAAGTACGACTTCTACCTAGCTAGCAATCCAAAAAAAAAAAAAACCTTCTACCTAGACCTAGTCCTCCTCTAAACCTCTTCACTGAAGAATGAAATTCATGCCTCGTTGTTGTTGTTGGTCTTCTGGTTGTTGTCCTCTATTATTGTTGAAGTACCATCAATGGAATTGGCACTTAAAAACGATGCAAGTCGCTCATAATGTTGCTCTTTAGAACGTTGAAGCAGTTGTTGATATTGTTGCATGAGTCCAGCATAATATTCGTACGCTGGTTGGTTCATGTTGTAGATTCGACCAATCTTACCGGACCCTGCTAACTCATGCTCACTCTTCTTCTCAGTATTTCTAGGATCATCATCACCCTTCATCTTTTCTATCTCATTAAAGCTTTTCTCAGACTCTGCCATATTCAACACTTTCTCTCTCGCACAGAAATTACTAATATGTCAAATTTACACACAACCCACGTGTATATATATATATATATATATATATATATATATATATATTATATTTTTTTTCTCTCCTAAATTTGACAAGACTAGGAAAACTTGTTCATCCAGGTTAAGAGTCCGAAAAGATAAAAAAAAAAATGTAGTTTTTTTTTTTTTTGTATTCTAATTTCCAGGAAGATGCCTTATTAAAGTTCTTGCTATTGCCTTACTCTTCTTGCTGTATATTTTAATTGTTGCGGGTTTCTTCGTAAATTCCACAAATTCGATTCCTTTTCCTTTTTCTTTTCTATTTATTTTTATGACAAAAAAAAGGAATTATCTTTAATAACCTTATCTGAACAATGGATTTTCAAATTTTCTATTTTATGTATTTTTTAATTCTCTAGTGGGCAAGAGTCTTGTAATTTATAGTGACAATAATAACCCCTCTAATTAGTATTTACCAAATGAAGTCATCACCTTTATTTCTGAATATTAAGAAATTACAATTTTCTCCCCAAACATTTAAAACGCATTCAAGCATTTTTTTGCCTACAACAAAATCTCATAACATTTTTGTAATAAGCTAATATATTAGCTAAACAAAAGTCAAAATAAAAAAAATTACACTAGGACTAATATTCACAGCTAAAAATAATATTGTTGTGAGATTTTGTTGTATTTATATTTCATAAAATTTTTATATATCAAATGGTTTTGTTAGGTTCTAAACACTTAGGTTTTATGTATTTAGAACTCTAATATGTATTGTTGGCAAACCATGATCAAAACAATATGTTTAGTAGTGTTTAGTCTTACTCAAAGTTGTATGCTTTATGTAAAGTTGGAATCGAGCTGATGCAGAAGTTACTATGCATTTCGGCCTGGCTCGATCGATCGAAGTTTAGGCTCGATCGATCGAATCTCGGGCAGAATGCGTTTTTCTGCAGATTTCCAACTCAGCCCTAGTGTGTTTAAAACGTTTAGGGTTTCTAATTTGTCCTAAGTATAAAAAGCAAACCCTAGCCACATTTTAGTATTGCTCATATTATTGTTTATGTAAATCTCTTGTGAGATCTTGAGGAGCTTTCCTTTACACAAGTTTAGGGTTTTCAAGGAGGAGATATTATCTACACCTTGATGATCAATTCAGTTGCTGCCATTGAAGCTTAAAAGAAACACAAGCAGGTGTGCTTGTATCTGGCAGTGAATCCAAGAAAGAAGGAGTTCGTGGATTCGGAGTTTGCACGTGGTCGTGTCAGTAAGTTCTACTGGTGGGTAGCAATAAGAAGTCGAGCGTGGGGGCTTGTAAGTCTTATTGTATGAACTTCGATTCTTTCAAGATAGTGGATTCAGGTTTACCTTGAGGATAGTTAGGTTAAATCCTCCCCAGGTTTTTACCGGTTTGGTTTCTTGGGTGATCATATCATTGTGTTATTTATCTTTCCGCTGCTTTGCATGATATGATTGTTTTGATTGTGATAACCTAGATTTGTTAATTTGGACTAAGTAACAACTTGACTAATTACCTAGGTTAATCCAATTGTGGTTTTAAGGGGTCTAAAAACTATCAAGTGGTATCAGAGTAGGTAGCTCTCTTGTTGTTGATCTCTTGATCACTGAGCTGATCCTTGACCCTTGTTGTTATGGAACACGGACACTCTCTTGTTATTCCTCCTCACTTTGATGGGAATAATTATGCTTATTGGAAAGTAAGGATGAAAGCATTCCTGAAATCGATTGATGAGAGAGTCTGGAACTCCGTTGAATACAGATGGGAGAAGCCCACTACTCCTGTTAGTGAGTGGCAAACTTCTCTAAAAGAAGCAGCCGCGTTCAATAGCAAGGTTATGAATGCTATCTTTAATGCTGTTTCTATGGAGGAATTTAAGAGAATCTCTAATGTTGAAGTTGCTCATATTGCTTGGAATATCCTTCAGACTGTGCATGAAGGCACAAAGGCTGTCAAAATCAATAAATTGCAGCAGTTAACTTCAAAATTTGAAAGCATTAGGATGTCTGATGATGAATCTTTTGATGAATTCTATGCTAACTGAATGATATTGTTAATTCTGCTTTTAACTTGGGTGAAATCTATGATCAACCTAAAATTGTTAGGAAGATTCTTAGGTCGTTAACTGAAGACTTTAGACCCAAGGTGACTGCCATCATTGAGAGCAAGGATGTGGACTCCATCCCTGTTGATGAACTTGTAGGATCACTTCAATCTTATGAGTTGGACCTACCCAAAACTAGCAAATCCAAATCAATAGCTCTTAAGTCAGTTGATGATGTTGAGGTTAGTGGATTTGATGATGAGCTCTCTGTTACAGAGATTGCTTACCTTGCCAAGAACTTTAGAAACTTTCTTAGGAATAGTAACAGAAAGGCAAGAGGTACGAACACTGCTGAATCTAGAAACTTTAGGAAGAATGATCCCACTAAGGCTAACTATAATGATAAACCTAGAGAAAAGGTAGGTCAATCTTCAAATAATTCTTTGGGTCCTCAGTGTTTTGAATGTCAAGGGTATGGTCACATGAAATCTGAATGTCCTACCTATTTGAAGTCTAAGGGTAAGGCTATGGCTGTAACCCTTAGTGATGGTGAAATTTCTGATGATGAGTCTGATTGTGATGAAGATGGAAATTTCATTGTTTTCACTGCTACTACTGTAGTCAATGAAAGCATATCTGCTGAAGAGAATCCTTCTGATGGGGAACTTTCTGAGGATGTAGATCTTCAAGAGGCCTACAATAAGCTTTGCAAAGTTGCTGCAAAGGATGCTATGAATGTTGAACTTGGCCTGAAGAAAATTGAATCTCTTGAGCTTGATAAGAAGAATTTGCTTGTAAAACTGTTTGATACTAATGAACTTTTGTACAATGTGAAAACTGAGAATATGCTATTGCTTGATAAAGTTAAATCTTTGGAACTTGATTTATCTGTTGCTAGATCTGCTAGTTCTAAACCTGATCAAATGCTGAGTGTTCAAAAGTCTCTTTCTGACAAATCTGGATTAGGTTTTGTTGAAAGCATCTCTGTGTCTTCTCCCCATTCTACAAACTTTGTTCCTTCATCTTCTTCTGAACTTTCTGTGAGTAAGATTGTGAGTGAAACTGTCAAACCCCCTGTGAGTGAGGTTGTTAATCCCATAGAAGTTTCACCATCTAGGAAGATTAGGGTTGATCTGAAAGAGTCTAAACCTAAGCAGCCTACCCCTTCTAAGGAAAAGTCACATGATAAGCCTGCATGGGTTTGTCATTTTTGTGGAAAGCCTGGACACATTTGTCCAAACTGTTACAAGCTGCAAGCTGCTAAGACAGCAAACAAACCAAAAGTATCTGTGCCTCAAGCACAAGATCCTATTGTACTCATTGGTGAATTGGTAAAGGCTTTAAACCTTGATTCAAATACTGGAGTTGGAAATCACTCTAATGTGAATACAAACTCCAATGCTCGTGGTACATCTAAAAGATTTTGGATGCGAAAAACTCGAACTAATTGAGTCTTTCTAACATGGTCCTTGTGCTTCATTGCTCTACCCTTTGTGACCATTGTTCTTTGGTTTTGTTTTTTTTTTGTTTTGTTTCTAGGATTTACATTACATAACATTCATGCATTTCATTCTAGGTGTTTTTTATAATAAATAAAATAAATAAATAAAATTAAAAAAAAAAAGGAAAAAAGGAAGAAAGAAAAAGGAAGCAAATTGTGTTTTGCACTACTTTCTTGGTTTTTGAGAACAAGGTTGGTCAATTTATTTTCACATAACATGTCTTTTGTACCTTGCTTAGCTTTGATGAGCTTATTTTTTTCACTTGACTAGTTGAAACTTTATAGTGCATGTTGTGTGGGAAAGATATTTATGGTGTTTATCACTCTGTCTTAATCTTGATGTCACATGTTATTTGACTGTCGGACTTGATCTTTTTGAGAAAGGCATCAATAACCATCTCACCACTGCTCACTAGCTAATCATGAACACCTTAGTGCATATCGTAAGATTTTGTGCTTGAGAAAGTGTAGCACATGCACAAAAAGAACATAAGGTGTAGCCTCGGTTTAATTGCTTAATACTTAAAATTGGTGTGTATTATTAGGCTTGATGCCAAATCACATAATTAAAATTGGTGTGTACATTATCCTGGCTTTTTAATAAGTTTCTGAATAAATTAAAATTGGTGTGTATATTATGAGGCAAAATCAAGAAACTTACATGATTGCAAGCTTATGATCTAGAAGATGTGGGAGTTATATGATGTAACTCTTTAGGTGAGAGTCTCTTTTAAATTCTATGTGATGAATTTTGTAGACTTTGTGATTGATTGCTATTTACATATCACCTCACATGTATCTCAAGTTTTTGTTAGTTGCACACACTACACGAGTTACTCTTTGCTAAACATTGTACATGTTATTGTGTGTGTTTTTTGTCTGACCAACCAAGTTTGCAAATACTTTGAATTTTGTGCAAAATTGATTTGATGCTTGAAAATTTATGGAGAATGAAATTTTTTTTAAATTTAGGAAATTTGGGCTTCAATTCTTGTTTTTGAAAATCATATCATCACATACTCATGCATTTTATTCCTCAATTTCAATGCTTTGAGTTGTTTCTAAATTTTTTTTCAAAAACTGTTTTTTTTAATACTTTGTGAGCCTCTGTCTATTTCGATTGATCCAACCTAATTTTCGATCAATCGAAATTGTTTTGAAATTATTTTAAATTTTTTTTAAGAGCCTCTGTCTGTTTCGATCGATCGAAACTAATTTTCGATCAATCGAAACTCGTGAATCAGGTTTTTTTTAAAAAAATCTGTTTTGACTTGTTCCTCTCACTTTTTCAAAATTTTCTCTCTCTCTCCGACTTGGCAAGGCTCCACAGAGATTTTTTTGTCGTTTTCGGCCATTCTTTTTGCAAGGTTTTTCTCTCCACAAGCCGGTATGTCCATATTACCCTCTCTTTTTCATTTATTTTCAGTTTTACATGCATTTTTTCATGCATTGAAGGGTTATTTTCGGACTTAGCATATTTTGGGATTTTTGATAATACAAGCCGTATTTTGTGAAATTGAACATTGGGTTTTTGTTCTAGGATGTTATAATCATGATCCTTGTGGTTTAATTTGATCAATTTTGTGATTTTTGAGGAATTGAAAATTCTAGGGCTTGTTATTAAGCCAAATTGGGGTTTTTTGTTCAAATTGGTTCAATTGATGAAATTGACTTGTTGAATTGATGTAATTGGTCATTATTTTCTGAACTCTTTCTTGTATGATGATCAATTAGTCAATTTCTTTCAAATTGATCAAGTGGTTTTTCAAAATTTTGGGGTTTTTTGCGTTAGAAACTCTATGCTCAAGCCAATTTTGTGAATTTGAACTTAATTTGAACTTAATTGCACTGCATTAGGACATGCATCATACTATTTAATTTGTTCATGCATCATATAGATTTTTGTTTTATATTTTTTTTGTGCTAACTTGCAGTCTGCCCTTGGTTTTTTGTTTTTTTTTGTGCTTTGTGTCTTGGTCCTTATCCTAGCACTATGCCTAGGAAAACTAGAGCCCGTAGGACCCCCTCCACTTCCTCTGAGTCTCCCTCTAGGAGTGAGGTGTTTAGGAATGACAAAAGCAGAGAGGCCTTTGAGAAACTGAACAGTAAGCGTAAGATTTGGGCTGAGCGTTCTGTGGTTTTAGATGAGATTGATCCGGCCATTAGGGCTAACTTTGAGTCTAGAGGTTGGTTGTCCCTCTTAGAGATAGATCATCCACCCCCGACCGCCCTGATTAGAGAGTTCTTCTCGAATTTCTCTTGCCACGTCTATGATTCCAACACTGTTGTTAGGAGTTAGATACGAGGTGTTGAGTTCACCATTACTCCTCGGGTAGTGGCTGAAGTTCTTGGGGTTCCGGTTGTTCGGGAGCCTGACTATCCCTATAATGAGTCTCCACCCTTAGATGTTGTCATGTCATACATCACTGGGACTTCTATCCAGTGGGGTTCTGATCCTCGGATCACGTCTGCTGAGCTTACTGAGACTGCCTATCTTTTCTTTAGGATAACATGTCATTCTTTGTGGCCTATTTCTCATCTCCACACCATCCCTCTAGAGCGCTGTGTGTTTTTGTATGCTTTTGTTTCTGGTGTGTCCATCAGTTTCCCTCATCTGCTCCTTCGTTCTCTGAACGAGGTTCATAGGAGTTCTGTTGTAGGGCATGCGCTCATCCATCCTATTTTCATTCATAGGATTTTGTTGTTTCTTGGTCTAGATGGTTTCCCTTCTGGTGAGTCTGTTCATGTTGTTGCTCCCTTAGGCGCCACCTTCCTTCGGTAGAGGGCTGCTCACTTGAGAGTTGCTCCTTCGCGTCCTCGAGGTGCGTCTTCTGGTGTTGTTCCCCCTCCTCCCTCTTCTACAGGTGCTGATGCTGCTGAGACGTCGGGTGCTGCTACTGCTGATGCTGATGTTCCTCCACCGACTACTTCGGATGATTCAGACATTCGACGTACGTTGGATCATGTCTTGACCATTCAGGCGGCTCATGGACAGATTTTGGTGGACGTGCTTGATGAGATCCGTGCTTTGCGTGCAGAGTTGGCACAGTTTCGACGATCTTCACCGCCACCTCCTTTTGATGATGAATTTTGATTGCCCTTTAGCATTCCGTCACAAAAAGGGGGAGTACATATTTGAGCACTTGTAGAGTTTTGTCTTCAGGGGGAGAGCATTTTTTGTTGGTTGGAGCTTGTGGAGTTTAGATTGTATCTAGGTGCTTCACATTGTATTTTACCTTTTTAGCTCTTGCCATATTTTTGTTGGGCTATTCATGTTAGGGGGAGATACTTTTATTGCTTTATATGTTTCTTGTTTTCAACTGCTTATTGATTTATATTTATGAGTTTTTCATTGATATATGTCTTTATTGTGTGTTGTTTGAAATCAAGAATTTATTTTGTTTACTTGTATTTTCCACACATGCGGTTATGCATTTTGTTTAGTGTTTCAGGAAATATACAGGTTGATTCAATTGAGCTGCTGTCTACACTTGCAACTGATGGATAGTAATTAGGATTGAGTTTGTTTTATGAGCATTTGTTTTATGAGCATTTGTTTTGTAAAAGGCTTTTCTTTGTAAACGGCTTTTCTTTGTAAACTTTGAGCTTCTAGTGTGTTTTGTCACGGATTGCCAAAAGAGGAGTTTGTTAGGTTCTAAAGACTTAGGTTTTATGTATTTAGAACTCTAATATGTATTGTTGGCAAACCATGATCAAAACAATATGTTTAGTAGTGTTTAGTCTTGCTCAAAGTTGTATGTTTTATGTAAAGTTGGAATCGAGCTGATGCAGAAGTTACTATGTATTTCGGCCTGGCTCGATCGATCAGCTTAGGCTCGATCGATCGAATCTCGGGCAGAATGCGTTTTTCTGCAGATTTCCAACTCAGTCCTAGTGTGTTTAAAACGTTTAGGGTTTTCTAATTTGTCCTAAGTATAAAAGGCAAACCTTAGCCACGTTTTAGTGTTGCTCATATTGCTGTTTGTGTAAATCTCTTGTGAGATCTTGAGGAGCTTTCCTTTACACAAGCTTAGGGTTTTCAAGGAGGAGATATTATCTACACCTTGATGATCAATTCAGTTGCTGCCATTGAAGCTTAAAAGAAACACAAACGGGTGTGCTTGTATCTGGTGGTGAATCCAAGAAAGAAGGAGTTCGTGGATTCGGAGCTTGCACGTGGTAGTGTCAGTAAGTTCTATTAGTGGGTAGCAATAAGAAGTCGAGCGTGGGGGCTTGTAAGTCTTATTGTATGAACTTCGATTCTTTCAAGATAGTGGATTCAGGTTTACCTTGAGGATAGCTAGGTTAAATCCTCCCTAGGTTTTTACCGGTTTGGTTTCCTGGGTGATCATATCATTGTGTTATTTATCTTTCCGCTGTTTTGCATGATATGATTGTTTTGATTGTGATAACCTAGATTTGTTAATTTGGACTAAGTAACAACTTGGCTAATTACCTAGGTTAATCCAATTGTGGTTTTAAGGGGTCTAAAAACTATCAGGTTTCACTGGTACATATTATTTATACATGATTTTAAAAAAATGACAAAAAATAACTCTAAACTCCAAATTACCTGATTTAAAAAAATGACAAAAAAATAACACTAAACTCCAAATTATCAAAATAATATACACTTTTATGATGGAAAATGATTCCTATTACTTGAGATGTCATAGTTATTAAAGAAACAATATGGATTTATTTCTTAGGCATATAAAATTATCAATATTATTATTCAAAATTTCCGATAACTTGCATTCATATTTAGGCCCCAAAATGCAAACCTTTGTAAGTAGGAGTGTACATCCAACCCACCAATTCAACAAAATTAGTCTAACATGATGTAACTTTGGAATATGATTTGAGAATATTAGGATAATTGTATTAATTTATTGAAGAAGGGGACTCAACCCACCTACCTAATTATTCCAACTTGACCCGAGTCGTGTTGGTCCCTACAAATTTGATGGGCTTGGTTGGGTTAATTTGAAGAACTCTCCAGCTTGATACATGCAAACCCTTGTTTGTGAGTATGTAATTTGATTTACTTGCAATTATTTACCAAATAGTAATCTTGTGGGCCATGTTTAGATGAAAGGATGGGTTTGGTGGCCTAGGCCTGTGACCCCGAAACAACACCCTTGAGTCTTTAGTAGGATTCATAGAATTGATGTCATTGTTATTGTATCTTCTTTCTCTCCTTTTTTTTTTTAATTTAAAATTTTTTAAAATAACTAAAATTTTTTGAGATTAGATTAGATTCTAATTAGCTAAAATGAAAAAAAAAAAGAGTCTTTTATTGACAAATAAGTAATCAAGGTTCGAATCCCACTATATCATATCTATTAAAAAAATTGGTTGAGATCCAAGATAGTTAAGTTTATATTGAAAAACTTTTACAACATAATCAGTGATGAAAGATAAATTAGAACAATTTTCTATTTGTACTCAGCCGCTTACATGATGGATATTCGGTCAAGAACTCGTTCATCCTATGTTTTCTCAAGATCAAGATATGTCGGGTTCCAAACTGCCTCAATTAATAAGATGATTTTGGAAAAATAAAGGAATTGAAATGTAAGCAAAATGTACAGAAAAGATAATTGAATGACAGATAAAAAACTTTTGAATGAAGTCAATCAACTTATTTGCATTAATTGAGCTGTTGTGACAATTGATTTTAGGCCCCAAGCCTCATGAATAACTTGGAGATAGTTTTACACTAAAGATTACAAGAAAATTGCAAGAAAATATGAGGAAACTACTAGAGCCCAAGGTTGGTTGAAACAAAGAACCACTCTTTGGACTCTGACAGTGAACCACTCCTTATAGCAAAGAAAGAACTGTCCTAAGAAATCCAATGGATTCTGAATCTTCAGACTTCAGAAGGTAACCCTACATTTATAATCATTACAATTTACGACTTGAAAATTCAGAATATTTTACTGTCGACCATGGCCCCTCTTCACTGAAGAAAGAACCCGGTTGAAATTTCATGAGTTGTTCTCCATTATCATCGTTATTGGTATCAATAGGTTCGGTATTGACATTACTTGAAGTGTCGTTGCTATTGGTATTTGCATTGGCACTAGGGTCCCAATTCCACGGAGAAAGAAACGAATTATCAACTTTGAAGAACAACAATGTCAATCGCATGTAATGTTGCTTCTCTCTAGAAAGTTGAAGGGCCTGTTCTTGTATGACTGCATCATCAAAATGTTCTTTCGACGAGCAAGCCTGTTCTTGTTCTTGCGTTACAGCATCATCAGAATGTTTATTCGACGAGCAAGACTGTTCTTGTTCTTGCATGACTGTATCTGAATGTTCTTTCGACGAGCAAGTCTGTTCCTGTTCTTCTTGCATGACTGCATCATCAGAATGTTCTTTCGACGAGCAAGCCTGTTCTTGTTCTTGCGTTACAGCATCATCAGAATGTTTATTCGACGAGCAATCCTCTTCTTGATCTTGCGTTACTGTATCTGAATGTTCTTTCGACGAGCGAGCCTGTTCTTGTTCTTCTTGCATGACTGCATCATCAGAATGTTCTTTCGACGAGCAAGCCTGTTCTTGTTCTTCTTGCATGACCGCATCATCTGAATGTTTTTTTGGCGAGCCCACCATTAGATGAATTGGAAACGTAATCCGAGAAAAAAATCGCTCAGTTAATAGTTCGAAAACTCCTTCATTGTGCTTTGTCATTGTGCGGCACAATTAATCAAAGCAATAAACTGTATTATATATTGTTTACGGATAGAGCTTGTGTTTGAGAGCAAACCAAAAGATAGAGTAATATACACAACCCACGTGTGTGTATATATATATTCTTTTAGGAGTTTTAACCAGACTCCTAAAAGATAAAAAAAAAATGTAGTTTTTTTTTTTTGCATTCTAATTTCCATGTAGATAAGATAAAAGCCAACTATCACGGCTTTTCTATTGGACTTTAGATTATTGTGTTCAATGGGTTAGATTAGGTCCATATTGAGGGGACCTTGCTTGCGGAGATGGACTTGTAATTATTTAATGATATGGGCCCAATATATTTATGGTATGTTTGGAATGGATCTGAGGAAGATGCTTTATTAAAGTTCTTTGCTATTGCCTTGCTCTTTTTGCTGTATTTTGTTGCGGGTTTCTTCGTAAATTGTGTAAAGCCACAGCAGGCTTAGCGCAGCTGGTGGTGGTTCTGCAGAAAGCACTCTGGTGGTGCAGCAATAGAGCACACGACCTGCAGCTGGTCTAAGGAAATTGAGTCACACGACATGTAGTTTAGTAAGGGATGATTAGTGTCAATTCTCGTATGGTTGAGATGCCACGTGTCCTGTGATGATTAGTGATTAGAAATTCTGTTCCGCTGAGTTAGTTAGAGTTTGTTAGGGAAGTTCTTATGTATAAATAACTCATTACTTGTAATAATCTTATTAGAGGGTGAATCAATAATACAATTCAGAGATACATTGATTAATCTAGACTTTTCTCTCTAAAATAGCTTGCTTTTCAAATTGCACAAATTAAATTCCTTTTCCTTTTTCTTTTCTTTTTATTTTTCTGACAAAAAAGAAAGAATTAGTATTTTTAAACCTTATATGAACAATGAATTTTCAATTTTTCTATTTTGTGTAGTTTTTGAATCTCTAGTGGGAAAGAATCTTGTAATTTATAGCGGACAAAAGGAATATTAAGAAACTACAATTTTCTCCCCAAACATTTAAAAGGAATTCAAGCACTTCTTTTGTTACAACAAAATCTCATAACATTTTCGCAATAAGCTAATATATCAGATAATCAAAAGTCAAAATAAATTAATTAATAATAAAAAGACTACACTAGAACTCATCATAGCTAAAAATAATATTGTTGTGAGATTTTGTTGCATTTATATTTCATAAAATTTCTATATATCACATGGTTTCACAGGCAATACAGATTTATTTCTTAGACATATAAAATTATCAATATTATTATTCAAAATTTCTAATAACTTGCATTCATTTTTAGACTCTAAAATGCAGACCTTTGTAAGTAGGGGTGTACATCCAATCCACCAATCTAACAAAATTGGTCCAACTCGATATAACTTTGGAATATAATTTGAGAATATTAGGATAATTGTATTAATTTATTGAAGAAGGGGACTCAACCCACCTACCTAATTATTCCAACTCGACCTGAGTTGTGTTGGTTTCTACAAATTTGATGGGTTTGGTTGGGTTAATATAAAGAACCCTCCAACTTGATACATGCAAACCCCTGTTTGTGAGTATGTAATTTGGTTAACTTGCAATTCTTTTCCAAATAGTAATCTCACGGGCCTTGTTTAGATGAAATAATGGGGCATGGCAGCCTAGGCCCATGACCCCGAAACAACACCTTTAAGTCTTTAGTAGGATTCAGAGAATTGTAGTCATTGTTATTGTCTCCTCTTTCTCTTTCTCTTTTTTTTTTTTTAAAACTAACTAAAATGGTTGAGATTAAGTAGATTCTTTTTTTTTTTGAGAAATAGATTAAGTAGATTCTAATTAGCTAAAATGAAAAAAAAAAAAAAAAAAAGTTTTTTATTGACAAATAAGTAATCAAGGATCGAATCCCACTCTATCATATCTATTAAAAAAATTGGTTGAGATCCAAGATAGTAAAGTTTATATTGAAAAGCTTTTACAGCATATTCAGTGATGAAAGATAAATTAGAACAAAAGAACTTTTTCAATTTTCACTCAGCATGCTTACATGATGGATATTCAGTCAAGAACTCGTTTATCCGATGTTTTCTCAAGATCAAGATATGTCGGGTTCCAAACCGTCTCAATTAATAAGAAGATTTTGGCAAAATAAAGGAATTAAAATGGAAGCGAAATGTACAGAAAATATAATCGAATGACAGATAAAAAAACTTTTGAATGAAGTCAATAAACTTATTTGCATTAATTGAGTTGTTTTTACAATTGATTTTGAGCCCCAAGCCTCATGAATAACTTAGAGATAGTTTTACAGTAAAGATTATATGAAATTGCAAGAAAAATATGAGGAAACTACTAGAGCTCAAGGTTGGTTGAAACAAAGAACCACTCTTTGGACTCTGACAGTGAACCATTCCTTATAGCAAAGAAAAACTGTCCTAAGAAATCCAATGGATTCTAAATCTTCAGACTTCAAAAGGTAAGCATATTGCTATCAATTGTATACCATATGGACATATATCGTAAAAACTTCTTGTAAAAAATGGAAGAAAATAAAAAGATGGTTATAATCTATATTTATATAATATTTAAAAGTTGAAGCATAATATTTATTGATTTCATGCTCAGTTTTGTCAATTCGGTCTATTTTGGTTCATTCAATTTATTTCAATCATTTCAGTTTATTTAATCCAATTCAATCTACTTTGGTCCGTTAGGTCTATTTTAGTTCACTTTGGAGCTTTCTTGTCATGACAATAGAAGTAATACAATTTTATTTGTGTTTCTATACATTTTATTTTATTTTATTTTTTTGAGAAACTCTAGTTATTTGCTGAGATATATCATTCTTATTCTAGTTCTTCATAAAAGCCAAAAGTTAATAGCTTCTACTTAGCGCTATTAGTTCTTCTGCAACCCCACATGATGAATGAGCCAAGTTAAAAATTACATTGTTGTGGTCCTCCATTATTTGAAGTATTAATATCATCACTGGGGTCACAATATATATGCTGATGGGGATCAACACTAAGTATTACTCGTCCTTGTGTCATCGTCTAAAGCGCAACCAAAATTATATCAACTCATCCAATAATACTTGTCCATTGATGACTGGGTTCTATAGCATAGGGAGTTCTCTATAGACGAGATGATAGCCTGCCTCTTAGTGCTATCCAAGGCAGCTGCAGCACTTTTTCTTTCCCTCTCCTCCTCAAACAGCTTACTCTTGAGTTCTTGAATACTCTTTTCGGCCACATTGAAGGCCTCCACAGTGGCATTGCGTCTTCCTTCCTCTTCCTTCATCTGCCGGTGGCAGTAATTGGTTATCTTCTCCACCCGGAATGTGGCTTGAACAGCCTGCTGAGGAAAGAAACATAGATTAAAAAAAAAAAAAAAGAGGCTAAGTAAGGGACATACCGTAGCGAGGTACCTCTTTAAACTGAGGAAGACCTCGTGCCTCCTCATGGACCGGAGCTCAACCATGTCCTTAAAGAGCAGTAGAGCCTGCTCCACTGCATCGGCCACGTAGCCGGCCGTCCCTCTTCGGAAGTCCCTGATGGAGGCACTAGCAGGCAGAGGAGCCCCATCCAAAATTAGGGTGGGGGTCTAAGATGCAGGTGCGACCTGGGGATCAGCCCTCTGTTCAGCGCCTTTCTGCACCACTTTGGCCTGCTTGGCCGCTCTTTGGGCCTCATCTTCTTGGGGGGGGGGGGGGGGGTGGGTTTTCCCTCCTTCCACCACCTCATTGCCCTTCTGCTTTCTTTTTCTTTTAAGGTCGGTAGGTTCAAGACAAAGGGGCTGAGCAGGTGGAGGGGTGGGAAGCTTAGTCTGGGCTGCCTTCCCAGGCGCGTCCCTTCCCGGTTTGGACTCCAACAGTTCCTACAAGGTAGACCTTGGCTTTCGTTGGATCCCCATCTCGTCTGGTATTGGTGTGAACGGGTGGCCGAGGTCACTAGTTGAAGTTTCTAGGGACAAAGGTTGATTGAAGACTTCAAACTCATCCTCGACGTCAGATACTTCAACTATTTCTTCCTCTTTTTCTTCTTCTGTGTTGGTAGGGTGAAAAGAAGTGGCTACTCTAGTTGTCTGCTGTGCTGGCAAGGCTACCTTTGGTATGCCTTCGGGTATGGGCTTGGTGGTAAGCGTGCCTTCTAGAACTAGGCCAGTGAGGAGAAAGCCTGGAGCAGCAACGCTGATTCGATGCAGACGAGGATCCCTGGCTTTGATGACGCACTTTGGCACCTGAAAACTTTTAGAGATAGGGATGTAGTCCAATATTAAATGGGCTGCCTTGAGTTGACCATCTGTGTGGACGAACACCTCAGCCTTCAAGATCTTGTCCAAACTCGATTGGTTCACAAGATTGAAGTTGAGAATAACAGCGTTCCTGTCTGCAAAACCATTAGGAAGAACAAAAAATATTATTAGTAAAGAATAATGCAAATCAAAGGAAATTTCATATACAAGTACAAGCAAGAGAAAAAGAAAAAGGGGGGGGGGGGGGGTAACTTTAAAATAATCATCTTAGGTCTGAAACCCCACCTGGTTGCCCCTCTCTCATCGGGTAGGGGAGGCCATCGTGCCATTCCCCTGATATGATCAAGAAGTCCTTATTCAAGCTCTTGTTGGATTCGGGGAGGCATTGAATGAGCCTAATCTCAAGGTACCTAGATTTTAGGTAATACCTCTGTCTCTTTAAGTTGTGGAGGTTGTAAACCCAGTTGATATCATGGTGGGTCAACCCTAAGCCCATTCTTTCATTAAGGGTGTCTACACTCCCTAAAATTCTGAACATGTTTAGGGCATACTAGGTAGTAGCTAACCTATGAACCCTAAGATAGTCCCTGGTTATAGTACCCATGGGAATTCTCATCCCACCCTCTATGAAGACAATCATTAGGATTACCACTTCTCCCTCTTGCCTTTTCTCGTGCCATTCTCCTTCCTTACAATATCTAATGAACGCTGCTGGAGGAATCCTATACAAAGCTCTAAAACTCTCTATTCCTTTCTTGGAGTCTACCAAATGAGCGAATCTACCCATTCCTAAGAGAGACTTGGAGATACTAAGAAGATAATGAGAAGGAAAAAGAGCCGAGGAGGAAAAGACACAAAGAAAAAAAGAGTGTATAGAAAAATAAAGAGTAAAGGTTTATGAAGACTTACAGAAAGAATAAAAGTGTCCTCGGACAGGCTTTTGGTATTTGTAAAAGCACGAGTGAGTTGGAAAAGTTTGCAGGTTCAGTGTATGTGCGCTAAAACGAAATGAATGCTAAAGTGAGATGAGTGATTGATTTGATTGGTATTTATATCAAGGAGGTAGTAGGGATGGCAATTTAAATCTGACCCATGGATACTTAGCCCGGCCCGGCCTAGCCTGGCCCAACCCTGATGGGTCAGATTTTACCCGACTCGATAAAGAATAGGGTCGGGTATGGGTTTTAAAAAAAAACCCGAAGCGGGTCCATGTCGAGTTCGGATTTTATCAAAAAAACCCGAAACCTGACCTGAAACCTGGCCCGGATATGACCCAGTTACCCTGAAATTATAAAAAAACCCTTTACAACTTGTAAACCTTAAGTCCCTAGCCCATCCGCCTCTCATAATCTAATCTCATTTCATGCCTCAACCTCATGCTCTCAGCCTTTTAATCTCTCTGTCACTCACGCAGCCACGCACAAGAGCACGCAGCCACGCACAAGAGCACGTTAAAGATCGCTGGGTTTCGTCTCTCACTGTTTGGGTCATTGGATTAGTTTCTCAGTTCTCACCGTTTGAGGTATGTTATTTTCTTCTTTGGCTGTTTTTCTTTTTCACTCATCTGCTTGCTGTCTGGTGTCTAGGTCCCATGAATGGGTTCTGTTTTTCCTTGTTTTTATTTCATTGTTTGGTTTCTCAGTCAAGTGGATCGGTTTCATTATTTTTATTTCATTGTTTTTCACTCATCTACTTGCTGTCTAGTGTCTAGGTTGCCACCATAAAGTATGGCAGATTTAGTTTGCTGGAAATGTCTTCAATAATATCCTTTATAAGCATTGACTCAAAACTGCAAGTTGTATTCACAATTAAAATTGAAAGTAAATGATTAGTAAATAAGATGAAACTAACCTTTATTTTTTTTTTTTTGTGGATAAAAGGTTAGGAAAGCTTAAACTAGCCTTGAAAACATAATAAAAAAGCTAAATCCTGCAAAAAATTACTTGGTTCCTTGTGTGTGAATTAAAATTTCCAAATTGTGGATCAATTTTTGTTTTTGCAATTGGAAACTCCAGTATTATAGTTCATTCAGTCATTGAATCAAATTACACGAGATGAGTTCATTCAGTCAAGTTGAAATATTTAGATATAAATATACACACATTGCATTATAAGAACTAAATGAAATAGATTTAGCTTACAATCATCCACTGATCTATATTGGGCTTTATGTACTTCAAATTTATTTGGAGGAATTCATAGGGTATCAGTTTGAGTTCCCTAATGGTATTATCATAATGTGATATCTTTGTGCCTCGGAAAGAAATCCATCACTGCTAATTTTATGAGCTGATTGTATCTAAACCGATCCACTTGAAGTTGAGACATTTATTTTCAGTTTATGTTGAGACATGTGTGTACTTAGATTCTTATTATTGCTGCATTGATTTAACCAGGATATTTCGTATTTTCGTTAAATTGAAAAACTAAAAATTCAACCATTTTGTGCTAATGGAAGAAATTGTTTTTTGTTTTTTGTGTTTGTTAGGAATGCAGAGCCTAAAACAGAGATGGAAGACACAAACAAATCTGGTTCTTCCTCGCCAAGCAGCTCTCCCTTGAGAACCGAACGTTGTTCCTTGCCAGTTATGCGGTCTCCTTCGCCATTTTCACGATCACCCTCACCATTGTCGCCTGGCAGCTCACCCTCAGGATCACCATCACATTTATGCCCATTAAACAATGAGTAAGTGTTTGGAATTTGTAGTTAATCATGTTTAGTTAATCAATGAGCATGTGTAATAATAAATTTGTGAGTATTTGTTGTGATTCTAACTCTCAAACTTCTGAACCAATTAGGAGTCCGAAATTCCCGACGGTGGACTTAGTGGGAGAAGACTTAGAGGTAGAGGAACAAGAAGGGAGTCAAGGGACAAAGGAAGAGGGAGAGCAAAAGCCTACAAATAAGGACTTGGAGTTGGATACAAGTAGAAAAAGAAAGACTACCTCAGATGTTTGGGATCATTTTACAAGGAAGAAAATTGATGGAAAATTTAAAGCTCAATGCCATTATTGTAACAAACTTTACTTGGGTGATTCTAGCATGGGTACAACCCATTTGCGTAATCATTTAGTAAGATGTCTACGGTTGAAGTTTAAAGATATAAGGGATATGCGACAACAAGTCTTAATTAAATAACAAAATAAGGTGGATGGAACTATGAGTTTAAATGCTTACCAATTTGATCAAGTCAAAGTGAGGAATAATCTTGCTCGTATGGTCATCCTACATGAATACCCCCTTTCAATAGTTGACCACATTGGGTTTAGAGAATTTTTGGCTTCTCTTCAACCTTCATTTAAACTTGTCTCAAGAAATACTTTGAAGAGTGACATTCTTAAAATCTATGATAATGAAAGGGAGAAAGTTTTGAAGATGACGGACAAGAATGGAAGTAGGATGGCAATTACAACTGATATGTGAACTTCAAGTAACAAAAAGAGAGGGTTTATGGTCATTACCACTCATTTTATTGATCATACTTGGACGTTGCAAAGCCGGGTTTTAAGGTAATTTTTTTACCTATAAATTGAATGTTAAAGATTTTATATTTAGAATGTTTACTTTATGTTAAATTGAATGTTTATTGAGTTATGTTATAATTATTCATACTATTTTTCTAGGTTTGTTTATGTTCATTCTCCACACACGAAAGATGTCATTGCTGAAGTCCTTGTTGATTGTTTTTTAGAGTGAAACATTGATAGGAAGTTGTTCACAATAACTGTTGATAATTGTAGTACTAATGATGCCATGATAAGACTTCTCTTGAATAAGCTTGATACTAGTTCTCTTATGTTGGGTGGGTCTATGTTGCATATGAGGTGTGCTGCACATATTTTGAATTTGATTGTTCAAGATGGGTTGTCTCTTATTAGTGATAGTATTGAAAGAATTCGTGATAGTGTAATTTATTGGACTGGATCACCAAAAAGGAGACAAAAATTTGAAGAAAATGCACGTCAATTGCGTGTTCAATGCACCAAAGAGTTAGTCTTAGATTGTAAAACTCGTTGGAATTCAACTTACTTAATGCTTTCTATTGCATTAATTTATAAAGATGTTTTCCTGCATTTGGCTAAACGTGAAACATCTTATACTTGTTTGCCACATGATTATGATTGGGAGTTAGCCAAAGATATTTGCGGGAGGTTGGAGTTGTTTCATTGTGTGACTGAGTTTTTCTCTGGTTGTAAATACCCCACAACTAATATGTATTTTACTTTGGTGTGTGAGTTGAAAATTGCATTGAATGAATGGAGTTTGTTTTCAAATGAGATGATAAGTACGATGACAGAAAGCATGCTTGCTAAATTTAATTCTTATTGGACTAATGTTAGTATTGTTATGGCTGTTGCTGCTATCTTAGATCCAAGATATAAGATAAAGTTATTGGAGTTTTATTATCCCAACATTTATGATGATAATTCTGATTTGGAGATTGAAAAAATTAAGAATCTTTGTTATGATTTGCTTGATGAGTATGGAGATATAGATGAGTCCCCTGTAGATAATGAAGGAAGTTTTCATATTCTTGCAAGTACTTCAAGCCTTGCGGTACAAATGAAGTTCAGGTTGAGTGGGGCAATGTCATCTTTTGATTTGTTTGTGAACAATAGTTCAAGTATTTCAAAGAAACATGAGAGTGCTAGAATGGAATTTGATCATTTCATTGATGAGGGAGTGTTGAAGAGGAGTGAAGATTTTGATATTTTGGGATGGTGGAAAAGTAATGGTCTCAAGTATCCTACTTTACAAAGGATTGCAAGAGATATTTTAGCCATTTCTGTTACAATTGTTGCTTCAGAATCAGCCTTTAGTACTACCGGGAGACTTTTAAGTCCATACCGTAGTAGGCTACATCCCAAGACTATAGAGGCAATGATGTGTGCTCAGAATTAGTTATGGAGTGAAATCAATGGTTAGCAATTGTCTAATTTCTATTTATAAAATCAAAATTGTATTTTTATATTTGCTAGTTACAATTTGATAAACTTTATTCCATTTTTAAATTCATTGTTGTTGTAGGTTCTTCAACTATATCTGGAGATTGTACACTTCAAACAATTCTTGATGATGGGGAGCCTAATGAAGAGGATGGGAGTTGTGTCACAATTGTGGAAGATTAGACATTTTGTATTAATTTAGTAGCCTTTTTAATTTCTTAGACTTGTTGGATTAATTTGTTGGTTTGTAATTATTCTAAACTTGTGGGATTTATTTTGTAGCTTTTTAATTTCTTGGATTTGTTGGATTTATTTTATTTTTATGTTTAGGTGGTGATTTTAGCTATGATTTTGTTGATTAATGATTAAATGGTTATCTTAGCTAGGTGATTTTTTGATTTAAAAACTTAGTTAAGATTTATTGATTTATGATTAACCTATGATTTGGAATTTTGGATTGATTGGGCTACCATATAACGTGGCCTAAATGCCAAATTTTGGCATTTGGGCCACGTTTTACCATTCTGAGCTTCAATTCTTTTTTTTTTTTTGGGTTGGGCCACTCTTTGGACCGCTGCTTGGGCCCAAACTAAACGAGCCCCGAAAAAAAATCTGTTTAATAATCGGACCGGGTCCAGGTATGCAAAAACTCGGCCCATTGCCATTCCTAGGAGGGAGTTAGAAGCGGGAAAATTCCCGCTCGGTTCCCAGCAAAATCCTCAGCCATTGGATCCGTATCGCACCATAGAACGTGAGGAGCAGAAAGCCGTAAAAATTTAATGAAGGTGCGTCTCATGTGCCGAAGCATCAGGAGCATGCCTCAGGCAATTAAAAAGGCACCTACGCAATTAAAGGTGACGTGTAATGAGCAAGCAATAAGTGCAGTGACATCGAAATCCTCCTTTCTTCCCGAGGAGCCAGAAAGAAGAATCTCGAGGGGCTATTGTAGGGGTATTAGGTCTAGGAGCTCATTATCTATGTATATATTGGGCCTAGGGCCCTTTCGTCCTATTCAAGGATGAAAGGTCGTCCGAGGAGGAGTAAACACTATCAAGGGAGTCCGTATTAATAAATGAGAAAGTTAGTTTTTGTCATAAGGGACCAAGAGGGTGGACTGAGGATGAATGCCTCCTCGGCTGACCAAAGTCGAAGTCCGAAGAGATGGTCTGCCGTCCAAGTGAACGTTCCAAGAAATTCTGTTGGTACGGATAAGCATTACAGGAACATAGGACAGGGCGGAGTCCTAAAATATCTAAGGAGAAAGCTACTACCACTGCATTAAATGCTTTGCAGCTAACATTCTGACCGCATTAATGTGAAAGTGATACATGAACAATGATTTTCAGCCTTACAGCGGTGTTCCCAAAATTTTTTTTAATAGTAGATAAATATAAAATTTTAAATTATTATGTATAATTTTTTTTTTTTTTCTAGTCAGAGTGGTCCTAGGACCACCCTGGCCATAAGGTAGTGCCGTCCCTGTTAAGGACTAATTAGAGATATGATATAAAGTATAGAGACCAACTTTGTAATTTACTCAAAAAAATAATAATATTATTACTATTTTTTAAAAAAATTACAATTCATCATAAACGTTATTCTACTACCTTTTTTCTCCTTTCAGTCCAAAAATATGAACTTTACCTATTACTCCATAATCATCTAGAGAACAGCAATGTCAATCGCATTTAATGTTGCTTCTCTCTAGAAAGTTGAAGGGCCTGTTCTTGGATGACTGCATCATCAGAATGTTCTTTCGACGAGCAAGCCTGTTCTTGTGTATCAGAATGTTCTTTCGACAAGCAAGCCTGTTCTTGTTCTTGCGTTACAGCATCATCAGAATGTTTATTCGACGAGCAAGCCTGTTCTTGTTCTTGCATGACTGTATCTGAATGTTCTTTCGATGAGCAAGCCTGTTCTTGTTCTTGCGTTACAGCATCATCAGAATGTTTATTCGACGAGCAAGCCTGTTCTTGTTCTTTCATGACTGTATCTGAATGTTCTTTCGACGAGCAAGCCTGTTCTTGTTCTTCTTGCATGACTGCATCATCTGAATGTTTTTTTGGCGAGCCCACCATTAGATGAATTGGAAACGTAATCCGAGAAAAATATCGCTCAGTTAGTTCGAAAACTCCTTCATTGTGCTTTGTCATTGTGCGGCACAATTAATCAAAGCAATAAACTGTATTATATATTGTTTACGTATAGAGCTTTTGAGAGCAAACCAAAAGATAAGAGTAACACACACAACCCACGTATATATATATATTCTTTTAGGAGTCTTAACCTAGATGAACTAGTCTAGGAAAACTTGTTCATATAGGTTAAGACTCCTAGAAGATAAAAAAATGTAATTCTTTTTGTATTCTAATTTCCATGTAGATAAGATAAGAGCCAACTATCACGGTTTTTCTATTGGACTTCAGATTATTGTGTTCAATGGGTTAGATTAGGTCCATATTGAGGGGATCTTGCGGCTATAAGAGTTTGGTCTGAAAATATGGACTTGTAATTTTAATGATATGGGCCCAATATATTTATGGTATGTTTGGAATGGATTGGAGGAAGATGCTTTATTAAAGTTCTTGTTATTGCCTTGCTCTTCATGCTGTGTTTTGTTGCGGGTTTCTTCGTAAATTCTACAAATTCAATTCCTTTTCCTTTTTCTTTTCTTTTTATTTTTATGACCAAAAAAAAACTATTTTTAATAACCTTATCTGAACAATGGATTTTCAAATTTTCTATTTTATGTAGTTTTAACTCTCTAGTAGGCAAGAGTCTTTGTAATTTATAGTGACAAAAAACCCCTCTAATTAGTATTTACCAAACCAAGCCATCACCTTTATTTCTGAATATTAAGAAACTACAATGTTCTCCCCAAACATTTAAAAGGAATTCAGGTACTTCTTTGACTACAACAAAATCTCATAACATTTTCGTAGTAAGCTAATATATCAGCTAACCAAAAGTCAAAATAAATCAATTAATAATAAAAAGATTACACTAGGACTTGTCATAGCTAAAAATAATATTGTTGTGAGATTTTGTTGTATTTATATTTCATAAAATTTCTATATATCAAATGGTTTCACAGGCACACATTATACCTGATTTAAAAAATAATGACAAAAAATAACACTTAACTCCAAATTATCAAAATAATATACACTTTTGTATTGGAAAATGATTCTTTTTACTTGAGAGATAATAGTTATTAAAGAAACAATACGGATTTATATCTTAGACATATAAAATTATCGATATTATTATTCAAAATTTCTAATAACTTGCATTCATTTTTAGGTTTTAAAATGCAAACCTTTGTAAGTAGGGGTGTACATCCAACCCACCAATCCAACAAAATTGGTCCAACCCGATATAACTTTGGAATATGATTTGAGAATATTAGGATAATTGTATTAATTTATTGAAGAGGGGGGACTTAACCCATCTACCTAATTATTCCAACTCGACCCGAGTTGTGTTGGCTTCTACAAATTTGATGGGTTTGGTTAGGTTAATTTAAAGAACCCTCCAACTTGATACATGCAAACCCCTGTTTGTGAGTATGTAATTTGGTTAACTTGCAATTCTTTCCCAAATAGTAATCTCGTGGGCCTTGTTTAGATGAAATGATGGGCTTGGTGGCCTAGGCCCATGACCTCGAAACAACACCCTTGAGTCTTTAGTAGGATTCAGAGAATTGCTGTCATTGTTATTGTCTCTTTTTTCTGTTTCTCTCTTTTTTTTATTATTATTTAAATTTAAAAAAAAAAAACTAACTAAAATGTTTGAGATTAAAGTAGATTCTAATTAGCTAAAATGGGAAAAAAAAAAGTCTTTTATTGACAAATAAGTAATCAAGGATCGAATCCCACTCTATCATATCTATTAAAAAAATTGGTTGAGATCCAAGATAATCAAGTTTATATTGAAAAGCTTTTACATCATAATCAGTGATGAAGGATAAATTAGAACAAAAGAACTTTTTCAATTTTCACTCAGCATGCTTACATGATGGATATTTGATCAAGAACTCGTTTATCCAATGTTTTCTCAAGATCAAGATATGTCGGGTTCCAAACTGTCTCAATTAATAAGAAGATTTTGGCAAAATAAAGGAATTGAAATGTAAGCGAAATGTACAGAAAAGATAATCGAATGAAAGATAATTTTTTTTTTAATGAAGTTGTGGGTTCCTGTTTTGGACAGTACCCAGGCCAAAATGGTAACGAGGGTCCTAGTACTCCCAAGAAATTATATTTGTTGGTTGGTGGACTGGGCTTGGTTATGAACCAATTTGTGCACAAAAGATGGACCCTACAACACATATACATTCATTCATGCAAACATATACATATTGTAAAATAAATGCCTGAGGAACAGTAAAGAATTATCAAAAGAGTTAGTAAGAACGCCAGAGATCCTTAGAAAATAAAGTGACATGTCATTATATTAAGTTTTAAAATACATTGGACCCTATTTCTTACTGGGATATGCTACAAGGTTCAAATAAGTTCAAAA
Source organism: Quercus tomentella (assembly GCA_028535165.1). Lineage (NCBI taxonomy): Eukaryota > Viridiplantae > Streptophyta > Magnoliopsida > Fagales > Fagaceae > Quercus > Quercus tomentella. The sequence goes on along the minus strand of JAPQVY010000155.1, from coordinate 3,042,726 downwards.
GTCACAGACTTGGATAGCTCTTTCTAGGCTTCCAAGACTTGTGAGATTTAAATCCCCTTAAATCCAAGTGTATCATCAAGCACTTATTACAGGATTCTTTGCAATGCCTTTCTTTTCTCTCTATTTTTTTGAAGCTTACTAAGTCTCTCTGATTGCTCTTTTTTTACTCTAATGAATGGTTGTTGAATGAATTTTGCTGATGGCTTGATCCTTCTTTTATAGTACCTTTATAGGATTTTTGGTATGTCATTGATTCCTTCATTTTGTTGCCCTAGGTACCAAAGCCAGTGTTGTGTCAGTAACATTGGTGGCTGGTCATTTCCTTATTTCTCATTGTATTCTTCTTTTGGGATTTCTCTCCAAAAAGTTCTTAACTGACCTTCCTCTTTTGGGGGGTCCTGATGGAGCTGACTTTTATTTCTCTTTCCAAGGCTTCTAGAGAGACTTTTCAAAGCCATTTTTTAGCTACCTCATCCTTTGTCATTTTTCTTCAAATAGGTAGATTCCTCCCTGTCATGTTGAAAGATCCCCAGCCACCTTTCTTCATAGTTCACCTTCTTGCTTTTCCCGAGGTACCAGGCTCCCTTCATCAAGTGCTGGTTCCTAAGTCACCATTTGTTTCCAAAGTTTTTCTCCTAGGTTGTGGGCGGCTGATGGGACATGTCTTTCTTCGTTCCTTGTGTCCAAGAGCATGCTTCCTTAAGCTGTCCAAGTCCCAGCTGATTCCTTCTTGCACTTCCCGAGGATCTCCTCCCTAGTTTTGGCAGTTCCAAGGTATCCTGGTCCAGCCCATTTCATTTCTTTGGGTTCCCTACGAGCCCCTCTTATAGAGGGTTGGGCCAAGCTTCCTTTACTTTTCTTTTCTTTCTTCCCTAAGGCCCAGGGCCTACCCATTTATGGACTTGGGCTTCCTTCTGCCCATTTTAATGGGCCTTGGCTCACGGATTGGGCCTTTCTTATTTTTGGAGGCCAATTTGTTTTGGTTCTTAACACTTGTAATATTTTGGACCTTAACAGAAGTCAATCAACTTATTTGCATTAATTGAGTTGTTGTTACAATTGATTTTGAGCCCCAAGCATCATGAATAACTTGGAGATAGTATTACACTAAAGATTACAAGAAATTGCAAGAAAAATATGAGGAAACTACTAAAGCCCAAGGTTGGTTGAAACAAAGAACCGCCCTTTGGACTCTGACAATTAACCACTCCTTATAGCAAAGAAAAACAATCCTAAGAAATTAATGGATTCTGAATCTTCAGACTTCAAAAGGTAAGCATGTTGCTATCAATTTCATACCATATGGACATATATTGTAAAAACTTCCTGTAAAAAATGGAAGAAAATAAAAAGATGGTTATAATCTATATTTATATAATATTTAAAAATTGAAGCATAATATTTATTGATTTCATGCTCAGTTTTGTCAATTTGGTCTATTTTGGTCCATTCAATTTATTTAATCCATTTCAGTTTGTTTAATCCAATTCAATCTACTTCAGTCCGTTAGGTCTATTTCAGTTCACTTTGGAGCTTTCTTGTCATGACAATAGAAGTAATACAATTTTATTTGTGTTTCTATTCATTTTATTTCTTTCTTTTCTTTTCTTTTTTTTTGAGAAACTCTAGTTACTTGCTGAGATATATCATTCTTATTCTAGTTCTTCATAAAAGCCAAAAGTTAATAGCTTCTACTTAGCACTCTTAGTTCATCTGCAACCCCACACGATGAATGAACAAGGTTAAAAATTACCTTGTTGTGGTCCTCCATTACTTGTGAAGTATTAATATTATCACTGGGTCACGATATTTATGCCATGGTGAAAAAAAGAAATGTCAACATTTAAGAACGATGTAAATTGCATGTAATATCTGATGCAGATTGGTTAAGAGAGAATAAAATATTTTAAAGGATTTTAATTGAACATGTAAAAGCAAATAAATCCTAATTTCACTAGAAAAGAAAAAACAACATAAAATACTAAAACATTTTATTCTCCATTAACCAATCTGCTTCAATATCGTTCTTCTTGAGAACGTTGGAGCTGCTCTTGATATTCTTGCATGCATATTCTTGCATGCATTTCAAAAGATTAGAAGTCTTTTATCTCTGTGGTCAAGAAATAAGCTTTTATTCCACTTTAAGGAATAGTTTTTTCTTCTACACCAAGAAAATGTACAAAATATCCTAATTAATTTTTTTTTATTAAACAAGAATGCTCAATTAGCTTTTCATGTCACAATTAGAATTAGAATTTGAGATAATTTTCCAAATTCCAGCCATCAAAACTAGGTCCATGACAGTGGGATTTCTTCCTAAAACATAAAACCTTTCTTTTATATTTATAAAGAACAATATCCCATAAAAGTAAAACTTAAATAAAGAAGTTATCTCTTTGGGAATCCAATGGATTGAGGGTTCGTCTGAATCTTTCCGTAAATACGTTTCTATCAATCATCATAATTCATAACACTGGGCATATAACGGAAAAACTTTATAAATATATATATAAATATATATATATATATATATTTATATATATTATTACTATTTATAAAAAAAAATTACAATTCTTCATAAACATTATTCTACTTCGCTTTCCTCTCCCCTCAATCCAAATGGTCCTAAAAGTATGAACTTTAACTATTACTCCATAATCATCTACAACCCTACAATGTTTACATTCATTACACTTTACGAATTGAAAATTCAGAATATTTTACTGTCCATGGCCCTTCTTCACTGATCGAAGAATGAACCCAGTTGAAATTTCATGAGTTGTTTTTCTCCATTATCATCGTTATTGGTATCACTAGGATTGGTATTGAGATTACTTGAGGTATCGTCGCTATTGGTATTTGCATTGGCACTAGGATCCCAATTCCACGGAGAAAGAAACGAATTATCAACTTTGAAGAACAACGATGTCAATCGCATGTAATGTTGCTTCTCTCTATAGAAAGTTGTAGGGCCTGTTCTTGCATTACTGCATCATCAGAATGTTCTTTCGGCGAGCAAACCTGTTCTTGTTCTTCTTGCATGGCTGCATCATCAGAATGTTCTTTCGACGAGTAATCCTGCTCTTGTTCTTTTATGACTGTATCATCATAATGTTCTTTCGACGAGCAAGCTTGTTCTTGTTCTTGCATGACTGCATCATCTGAATGTTCTTTTGACGATGAGCACAACGTTGGAAACGTAATCAGAGAAAAAAAATTCTTAGGAAATAGTTCGAAACCTCCTTTACTGTGCATTGTCATTGTGCGGCACAATTAATCAAAGCAATAAACTGTATTATATAGTGTTTACTGATAGAGTTTGTGTTTGAGAGCAAACCAAAAGATAGAGTCCTAATACACTCGGTCAACTAATTGTTCACCAAAGAACTAACTCTATCCTCACACTATATCATGTGAATGGTAATCGATAAAATAATCTTATTAGGATAAGGAGAAAAGACTTGTTGCACACTTAATAGTGTACACTTCTTACACATCAAATTCAAAGTTGTGAGCGTCAACTATTGTTCTAAATTAGATCAAAATTGTGAGCGTGAACAATTGTTTTAATCAAAAGATTTAAATTACATAATAACTATAATATTTTTTTATATAAATGGAGAAGATATTATTAAAGAACCTTTTTTAAATATATCATTATTGGTTAACTAATTTAAACATATCCCAGAATATTAAAAAAAAATACACTCTCATTCCAGGAAACATATGTAACATGTTACATTATGTTTAAATTGTAATTTTTTTTTTCTTTCGGAATATCATTATAATACCTATATTATTGAAACTCGAATTTTAAGGTAATCTTTTGAATATTTATCATTTTTATTACCTTTTAAAGGCCTGTGTCTCTAATTTCTAATGCTTATTTTGTTTGTATTTTTTAGCCCAAAACTAAAAAGTTTAGCCTAAATAGAATAAAATTTCATAATTTTTATCCCAAAAATAAATAAATAAAAATTTTGAGCCAAAAACTGAAAATGCAACTTACAAAAAAAATTAATTTAAGGCCCAATTAGTCTAAAGTTGATTAAATTAGAATGAATGGACCAAAGTGGATCAAAACTAAAGATTTTGGCCCAAATAAAATAAAATTTCATGCTTATCAACACAAAAAAAAGCCCAAGATTGAAAAGGAAACCTATAAAAAAAAAATCAATTTAAAGCCCAATTAGTTCAAAATAGATCAAAGTGGACCGAATAGACCGATATGGACCGAAATAGACCAAATGAGACCGAATGAACAGAAGTGGACCTAATTGAACCCAATGGACCAAAGTGAACCGAGATGGACCAAATGGACTAAATTGGACCGAAATACTATGTTAATAGCCTAATATAGCTCAAAATGACGTTTCAAATTTTAGATATTATATAGATTTGTAAGACTTATATGTAGTAAGATGTGTGTACTAACTATAGTATAACTTAAAAAATAACTAAGAATTTGTTTATTATGTTGTTGATGTGAAACTAACCAATCATAACATTTTGTAAGTTTTTTTTTTTTAATAGTAAATGATATTGTTTAAATGTTCTTTTTAATTCATAAGATGCATTATTTAAAAGATCTTATTGTTTGATTAATAGTAATTTTATAAAAAAAAAGTTTAAATAACTTCATGTACAAATATATTTGGACAAAAATAATTAAATTAACTGATTTAGTTATTTATTTTACTAATAGATCTTATGATAAAAATGGACCAAAGTAAATTGAAATACTACGTTAATGTAGCTCAACCAGAATAAGACTATGAAAACAGCCAAGAAAACAAAATCCCTTTTGTAATCTAAATTGCACGTAGATGTGAATTGTGAAGCATCTGATATGATTTGGTACATGTCTTTTTTTCTTCTTCTTTTTTTGTTGGGCTTTGGATTATTGGGTCCAATGGGTTAACTCCATATGAGATAATAATCTTCGGCTTTAAAATTTTAATACATGCCGTATTAACAATACAGTTCACGTCTCACTATCTAAAGGAACTCTTCTAGCTAGTCTCATTTTGTTTGTCTCCCATTTAAAAATTTTAAATCATTCTTATATTTTCATTATTTTTCTTTTTATTTTTTGTTGACTATTATCTTTCTTACGTGTCAAACTTTGTTTCATAAATTAGTAAAGTATTTCCTATTTCACTAATGTTTTTTAGGGTTCAAAACATGAAAAGTGAAAACGATGATGAAGTAAAAGAAAAGAAGAAAAGGGAAGGCATACTTTTGATCAATTATATAAAATTAAAAAATAATATAACCCTACAGTACTTTTTAAAAATGGTTATATTTGTTGATTTCATGAAAATTTTGTATAAACAATTAAATAAACGTTTATTTATTTAGTGTTTTTTTTAATGATTAATAATTATTGAATCCATTTTTCTATTATATCGAATGTGTTACCTGCATATGTGTGCATTATAAACTGCATATGTGTGCATTATAAACTTTGACACTCTAGAGTCAAATCCGGTTCCCCAACTAGAATGCATTGTGAAGATTGTGGATAAAAGTATTTCACAACATATCTTGAGAATAAAAACCAAACAAATTAGGACCCGAATTAGGTCCAATGCACTGGACCCAGTCAGATGGTGACATGCGTCTAAAAATGGACACATGTCATCATCTCAAGGGGTCCAATGTTAATGGACACTGGATCCAAACCGCCCCAAACCGCCCCCAACAAATTAAGGAAGAAAACAAAAATTAGTTCAACTATGCAATTTTCCTGAAAGAAAATAGCAGGTGTTATTTTCCTTCAAAAAATAACTCCACAAATCCTGTCCATGGGTTTTCGTCTTTGTTGTCATAGGGAAATACATATCCAAGAAAAAAAGAAGAAGATTTTTCATTGATAAATAAACTTTTAGTTCATGAACGAGTATGACATGGCCAACATTTAAAATCAATGTGACTATGACAAGAACTTATTGGTTGGTCATCATCTACCTTCCCCCACAAACTCACTTTTTTTCTACTAATGTCACACTCTTGGCTCTTGTAGTATTAGCCACTTGAGCGACATATAGACAAAGACAAGATGTTCTCTTCTCATCCCCAAACCAATGCCCTTTGGGATTTCGAATAAGTTAGAAAAAAAAAAAAAATGTCTTATCAAATTAACGACATCTCTGTTAAACCAGCAAAATCCAACCACTGTCATGCATGAAACTATTACTCAAGTGGAGGAAAAAAAGTTGATTGTGTTATTATGATCAACTAGGCCAACTTAATTTAGTCCCAAGTTGCGTAATCTGCTGTAATGGATAACTCTGCGTTTGAGGTTTTACCCCATATAATTGTCTTTTAGAATAGGGAATTTTTTTTGGGATAAGAAGACCGTAACTTATATAAAGAAGAAAAAAAATTCAATACATCTTGAAACAATGTGAACTCAATTATATTAAGAGCCAAAAGGCTTGTAGCTGAATTGGCACCTCCCCATGCACAAAGTGCTTGGAGATCTAGGGGGGAAAGGATTCGAACTGTAAGGTTAGCAGCATAGCATAATTATTTCTCAAAAAAAAAAAAAAACTATATTAAGATTTTCATTTATCCAAGTTACATAAACATCAATACTCTTCAACATATTGAGCAAAGATATGTGTTGGACAATTGTCTTGCCTCCTCACATGGGATATTTGCACCATTTTAAAACCTTGTAGTTTTTGTCGAATCTCCCCAATGATATTGTCAATTACAGCTGGTGGTTCACTTGTCCTATTCCTTATTTCCTTACTGTGCATACACTTTTAAATGTATGATATTCAAATGAATAGAATGTTTTTCTATTAATCACTTAATTTTGTTAAGTAAAGATGGGAGTAAAAGAGTAATATTGGGAATACAATTTCTTTTTAACATAGTGGATTCCAGTTAGCTCAACTGGTAAAGTCTCGAATGGTTAAATAAGAGATCTAGAATTCAATTCCCGTCTACATCAAAAACTGATTGGTGTCTTGATTTAATGATAAAGAGTTATCATCAGGAGTAGACACCATAAGTTGAAACTCTCTAAAAAAAAAATTAACATATAACTAAGTGTCAAGTTAAATGGCTCCATTATTAACAATATTTTCATTATATATTAATCATAATCTATCAAATCAATAATTATATAAAAATATTGTGAATATTTTTGTATCAATAGACTTATTCGAGAAACAAACGCAGAGTCTAGGATGCACAGAAACAATCAATCAATTGATACAGTTTTTCATGTTTCACTTATAATATTGATATGATCTATTACCATTAATGCATAATAAAAATACAATCATATAAAAATAGTTTTGCAGGAATAATTATTTAACGTCTGTGAAAAAATTCTCAAGAACATTGCTTCCCTAGCTAGGCACAAAAATATATAAAAATAAAAATAAAAAATAAAAAGCTAGCTAGGGAAATTGGTGCCTTTCACTACGCAGCTTGCAGCTAGGTAGGGATTGGCGTTCTAGGAAGGTGGCAAGATTCCATGGTGTATTAAAAGTCAAACATGGATGACACAATATTGGTCCCAATCTCTGACATGAAGAAGACATTAGGGGCAAGAAGCCAATTAGTCACAGCAGCTCTTTTTATCTGTCTTTTTCTTGCTTAAAGTTTGTGTATAGAAAGTGACCCTTGTACTCTTCTCCTTCGTTCCTTAATACATATATCTAGTTGTTACAAAAACTGAAACAGGTGTTGTTATAATATAAGATTCTGATTAATTGTTAATTAAAAGATGGATCTGTTAACTATTGTCTAGTATTTGATAAATATTGGTATAAAATTGTTAAGGAAAATTACAGAAAAAGGTACCTATAATGAGATGTAAGATGTATTAGATAAATATGTGACTTTTTACTATAAAATTTTGCTAAAGTTTACAAAACGAGATTGGAATCCTCTTACTTTTTAAGCTAGCCAAAATGGGAAATCACATCAACTATTAGATAAGCTCCATTCAATAATTCAGTGTAACAATGATTATGATGTTAGTTTAACCATGCTAGTAATCAATTTATTTGTTTAAAATTGCAATGAGTTAACGTGTTTGTATGCACGTTTTCTTTTTCGATATATAGTTGAAAGATTTAAATTCTGAATGAAGAGATGTCAATTGAGTTATAAAAGTCTTAACACATGTTGCAAGCAAGCTAAAAAATAATATATTGAACCAAAGGGGAAACAAACTATTCAACTTGTTCAATTAACTCTATTTTATATACTAGTTGATAAATGAGACCAAATCAGCTTTGGGTCTAAATTACTCTTTATAAGATCAAGAGAGCAATCAAGCACAGTACGCTTTGGAAAAGAAACATTTTAAAATTTGAAAGCCAACGGTTTTGATATTTCATTGACGAAAACATCCAAGTTTTAAAATTTTGTAATTTTTGTAACATTTCAATTACTTTTTTTGAGATAAATGATGAATAAGTTAGGATACAGTTTGTAGTTAGTGCATTAATGCACTAAACACGTTAGGACACATGTTGGACGCGTGTCCGTATCCTAATGTGTCCAGTACACTGATACAATAGACACAATCCGTAAGCTATAAATGTCCAAAAGATATTTAAAGATATCAATTTCGTTATTCAATACTAGAACTTATCTTGATGAGATTCCGTTGAGATGTTAAAACATGATAAGTAAAGAGTAGTTTGATTTGAGAGCCTCCAAGAATGTGCTAGAGGCAATGAATTGAAAGATTGAGATGTATACACGAAGTTTGGTCGTACCATACGACCCCACCTAAAGGGGGCAGCTAAAATGGACTGAACGGGTTGAGGACAAGGGTGTAGCCCCATCCCTGTTGAGAATGGTACCAGTAATAGTAGTCGTTGTATTTGCCATGCACTTTGTGAGGTGATGAGCTTTGCATCAATATCTGCTTTTCACCAACCACATGCGTGGCGTTGATGACTTTATGAGGCTCACCCATTGGGACCAAAACATGGAAAACAATAAAAATACTCTCCTAGGGCTAGGAGTAGTTCTTTGCTTCCAACTTCATCTTCTTGCTGTTGAAAATAGAGCTTGATGCCAAAGTTGTGGTATGTGTGTGTCTTATTAATAGTTCAGCTGAATCACTCGGTGAATATGCTTTACTAGTTGATGTATGCTTGAGAAAAAGGGAATAAGTGTGCTAATGTATTTGCTCTAAAAGAGGAGTCAGCAAACTCAAGACTCTGTGGGTTTTGAAAGACCTCCATCTAATGTACTTTTTTTTTTTTTTTTTGGTTATATCTTGGAAATATGGGATTGTATTATGATAGACAATGTATTAGCGTTCGAATGCACAAAAGAGGAGTCAGTCAAACTCAAGACTCTGGTTTTGAAAGATCTCCATCTTTTATTATTTCTTGACAATTTGGGACCATATTATGATAGACAATGGGTTTAATGTTCGAATTCTTTTGGTTTTTTTAACAAAGGTTCCTTTATTACCAAAAAAAAAAAGAAGAAGCTAATTCTGTAATTTACCTTTCTTCCCTTTATTCAACAAGTTAATATTTCTCTTTCACTAACATTTTACAAATTACAAAATCTTCTAATTTTAGAAGCTTATATCTTTTTTATTTAAAAGACAACACATTAAATGATTTTTTTTTTTTAAAAGAAAAAGACTCTCTAAAATAACCCATAATGCGAGACCATCAATTTTACTTAGATCGATAGTTGATTCTAAACTTTTAATAAGTCAAGTCAATAATTGTAAAAATAGTTGTGATTGTAGAAAGGAGAGGAAACAGTAAACATGACCATGCGGGAAGACTTTTGGTAAAGGCTCTGTCCAATGCAAAGTGCAAACCTGCCCGAAATTTTTGCTTTTAGACATATCCCACTTTTGCTATGCCAACCATGTGCTGTTGCTTGCCTTTTTAAATTCCCAACTCCCAAGACAGATTCCTAGACTCATGTTAAGGCTACATGCGACGGCATCTTTTCTCAATGATATACATCAAATTTAGTACACAACAAATTTTTCACAATTATTGAAATAGTATTTTATGATGGGTTTTGTTAATGTATGGCTAAGGACATCAGCGGTTTGGTATTTAAACAATGAAAATTTACAACATGTATTTCTATATACTTTTCATTTACACATATTTTTACAAAATTTAAACAATGTTATTAGAAATCTTTTACTAAATGGACCTGAAAAAGAGATTAACTCTTTTGACCATTTTTTTAATTTTTCCTAATTTTTTTTTTTAAATAGATGATTAATATATAGTCTTAACCGAAACCTCTTATGATTGAAGAAATCATATCAAAATACTATTATTTAAACACAAACTCATCATGAAAATTTATGTGTCATGGGGCATTACTTTACTAATGAAGTTAGCATTTCTAGTAGTAGGAGGGCTTATCTTATCTTATGGCCAAAAAGGGAAAAAAAATTATAGTAGTAGGGATTTCAGCTGAAATATTAAGATTAAGAAGCTACACATTCTGTTTAACCAAAAAAAAAGAAACTACACATTCTGAAAATGTGGAACTTGGTCACTTCTGTTGTGCAAGGGCCAAGGGGAGCTTTGTGAAAAAGTATACTAATAAATTTAGAAGTTGGGAGTCTAGCTTTGAACTAGTTTCACTGCTCAGGTAAGTACCAATGGAGGGTAGGAGCTTGATCAACAGAAAAGAAATTACAAGAATCCTCTGTACTAAACAAACTCTGCTCTTCCATTTTCACAATCTGGGGTTGGTATGCTTTAGCTGGAACAACCGTTCTGGGATCAGAGAATTGAAGCCGATTCACCAATGGATTTGAGTAGGAAGATGAGCCATTGAAAGATAGAGAAAATTTCATTTTGCTTTCTTCCTTCATGATCCCATTTGAGTCGCTGTCTACTGACACTGCCTTGTTGCTGTTCTCTGCACGTAAGTCATGGCCTTTACTTTGCTCAGAAACGTTGTTGTCAGACTCTGATATTGGAGACTGTTCGTTCACAGAGTGGTTGCTTTCTGAACTTGCTCTGCAGAGCTTGGATTTCAGCTCTCTCAGCTGCAATCCAGGAACCCAAAAAGGAGAAAAAAAAAATCCACAATTTAAGTTAAAGTGAAGGACTTTAGCTTTTTGAAATGCAACCAAAATGAGACTTTAACCATATAACATTTTCTAACACCTTGGTATTTTGGACAATTGATAACTGATTATGACTAAATGATTAAAATCATTATTACTTGTCAAGGTTCCTTTATGACATTTTGGGGATTTGGTAATTTATCAATATACGATTTCAATTAGTGAAGATTATCGTGTCGTTGTGAGATGTAAAGTTAGAAATGTAAATAAAATAAAATAAAATAAAATAAAAAATGATCCAAGGGCTGAGATCAAAATTGAATTTTTAATTTTCAATCTCACCCATTAATTAACTATTGCATATTGTACCGGATCTAGATCCCATTTGAAAATGATGCTATTTCATCATAAGAAGTCAGTCAACATTTGTGAAAAGATGTGTGAAAAATTATGGGTGCTATGATTACTCATATGATATACCTTTGAGGTTAGAGCCTTGTTTTCCTGCTCAAGATTATGGTAGTCAAGCTTTAGAGCATCAAAATTAGCTTTAAGAACCCCATAATCCCTCTCCAATTGCTTGGTTTTCCAGCGGGCTCGGCGGTTTTGGAACCATATAGCCACTTGTCTTGGTTGCAAGCTTAGTTCTGCTGCTAATTTTAACTTTCTCTCTGGTTCTAGCTTGTTTTCCACTTCAAAGCTCCTCTCCAATGCCTTTACTTGTTCCAAGCTTAGTCTCCGTTTCTTCCCCAAGACCAGCCCAGTTTCTTCCTCCAAATCTTCGTGCTCTAATCTATTTAGCATTGCATGGAAATCCTCACTGTAACAATAAGTGTTGTTCTCTACATTGACAGTAGTGGAAGTGTTGTGTTAGAAAGAAAAGGTGAAAGAGTTTGCAATATCAGAGAACAGATGTATTCAAACAAAGTTTATGATCATGTAAGTTTTCCAAGGACCCCATAATTCAAAACTTCCACTTGATAAATAAATCTAATTCTAAATTCTACTATAGCTCCGATCAAACAATAATAAATATTCAATTATGAACTGTAATAAGTTTTTGTTTAAGAATAAAAATACACACCTAAATAATTCATCGGTTTGTAAGCACAAATTCATTATGATTGTGTTTTTCTTCTCAAATACTTGTGTGCAATTTAGCAACTTAAATGTATAAAAGATAGACTAAGCATGAATTAAAGTTTTGGTTTCTTTGGAAATCCAAATAACAGTGCTATTAGTAATCACAGGGAGAATCAGAATCTTGTTACAGTTTCTGAAATAATGGAAATATAGCTGGGCCTATATATAAAATGAGCCATCACAGAAATTTTCTACTTGAATTTTGTTTACCTTTAGGTGGACTAATGGAGATCAAAGCAGCCAAGCTATCAGAGCTACTGAACCGCTTCATCACTGAGATGTTTGGAGTCTTAGAGACTTAGACTTTTTGAAGTCGCTCACTACTTTATAGAGCTCAAGGACAAGAGTCACGCAAGTTGTTTAGTTTGAAAAAACAATGTAAACAGGATCATCTATTTGTAAAAGATGGCCTAATTGGGAAATGTTGTACAAAGTACAGCTTTGGAGCAACCATAGATTGTTCCTTGTCTTTCTCCGAGGATTAAAAAAACACAAAGCATGATTCCATGACAAAGTTATGGATCAAGCAAATGAAATGACAATAAAAGAGAGAAAAATCAAAAGGGTTGGTTAGAAAATCATTATCTAAGCAATCTGTGAGCGTGTGAGAGAGAGAGAGAGAGAGAGAGAGAGAGAGAACCATAAAAAGTGTTGGACATGGTAACCTTGGTCTTGATGATAAGCACTTATATATACACTGTAAACTGATGTGAACTATATATGAAGTTGGTATCAACTGGCAATTGAAGATCAAAACTTTTTCTTCTTAGCTAGACGCAAGCCATGGGACCATGAGTCACCACTTGATGATGGTAATGGTTTATGTAACACTAGGATCTACAAAATAGATATATGTCATATGTGGTGTGTCAAACACACATGAATATGCCTTTTAATTTTTAAATTTTTGGATATGCCAGAATAAATTGAGTATCTTACTGTTGCAAAAATTGTATGTACATATGTTTCGGTTAATTCAACTAATAAATTTGAACATGAACATGTTCTACCATTGAAACTATTCAAAAAATAAATAAATAAATAAATAGAAATAGAGGGAAGTATACCCTAATGATAAAATAATTAACATGATTATCTAAATAAATTAGACCACGAGGGAAGTTAGCATTATTGCCCTTCGAAATTATGTGCCTGAATCTTCAAAAGCTAACCAGGAATCAGAGAGATGAGAAAGTGGAATTTTCAGTAAAAAAAAAAAATTCCCAGCGATATTCTTTCAAAATTAACCAAAACAAACAAAACCCACCAAAGGAAAAGGTGAAATTTTTTTTTTTTTTTATCTGTTTATTTAGACCTAAATTCCACAGCAAAATTGGCTTTACACTTCAAAAGAGTGATAATATTTTCAAGAAAGACCGACGGACCCCACATGACCTAAAATGTTTATTTAATATTCATCCGTACGAATCTTTCAATAGTAATGAAATTTTTCGGGAGTGTTTTTTATAAGTTGTTGTAAATCACGTAGTGTTGTTCAAAATTATAGATAGATTAATTAACAGAAACCATGCAAGCTCACAAAAAGTTAGGTAAAAGTATTCTTATTCTCTTTGTAAAAGTATTCTTAATTAGGACAATCATGCAAAAAGTAGGGCCTAGATTAATTAAGATTTTTATTATATTTTGTTTTAAAATTATATATATTTATATATTTACATATAGAAAAAATTTCATATTTTATTGATGGATTTCTACATTTTTATTTTCTGCCAAAAAATCAACAACTTTTGAGATAAAGTTTAATAATCTTTCAACAAAAAAAAAAGAGGAAAATCTACAAGAAAATTCAAGAGTGCTGTTGGTATTAAATTAAAATTTCCTCTAATAAAATTATAAACTTGATAGGTGCATGACAAAGAAATTACAACTGTGAGAGCACAAGAACGTGAGAAGTGATGTGGGAGCATACATGGCAGTTTTTGTAGCAAGTATTAGATCAGGAAAAAACGTAAGTGGAAGCAATTTAATTTAATATCTACCAACTGAAATTGCAACAAATGTCATTCAAGCATAAGGAAGGAAAGACGTGAAAAAACCAGCAGCTAATGTTAACCGCTAAGGAACATCGGCTACTAACCGCTAAGCCTCAAGTATAAATAGAATGATTATTTTTAAAGGTATGACACCACTCACTACAGGCAGACTTTTTTATACAAAGATCATTCTCTAGTAATATTAAGTTCCCCAAGAGATTCCCCTATACTTCATAAGGCTTTAAAAGGTGTTTATGCTTGTAAGTGCTTCCTTGTAATCTTATTACTCAGATTAATATTATTTTATATAAGTTTTTTATATTGAAGTTTGATTCAAGAGCTCTATTGTTAGTCTTGTTTAATCTGAAAGATGTTTACTTCGAACCAATTTGATATTAGTGTGAAGAACTAGGCTTTAATCTGTTTACTGCAAACCTTCGAAATCTTTAAATAAGGAGATAAATTAAGCTTCAAATTAATCTATTAACGGTTTAATTTACTTTCTTGAGATTCAAAGGAACTAGAAATATCTTAGAATTCAGTCCTTTAATTGTTTTCATATTTTCATTGTTACTTGCGTTTTTTGTTAGAAGTCCTCTTAAATGAAGCATTACCAAACTCCATCTATAATGTACGAAGTCAAATTCCTCATCAAATCGCTTTGAAAATTAATGCACACCATGACCTCACCTTGAAAATTTTAATTGGAATCAAACAAGTACACCTTGGGTCACCCTCACTCCCCACACATCACAAAGTCCAATCAGAGAGCTCTTGCATTTTCTGCTGAATTACACAAAATGACATGCATATATCAGAAAGTATGTGCTTCACACAATCAAGAATAAGACTTCACAGTATGATTGGCAATTTTGGCATCTCTATGCAAACCTGGATACGGAATCCTAGCCTAGCCTAAATCCTTAAAAAAAAAAATCAAATTGTTACAGCTTATGATAAGTGGAGAATGAGAAATTTGAATCTTGCTTCTTCTTATTAAAGAAACGTGTCAATGTCATTGAATTACAAAACTCATAAACATCGTAGATCCTAGTAACCTAGCCTAGATGGATTCTTTTCTATAACTATCGGTTAGACTTTTCTAATTCAATATGGGGAGGAGTTCTCAGTTTTTGAATATCATTTGGATACTAATACTTTTTATTACCATAAAACCTTGAGTCTAATACTAGTAGTCTAGTACCATTATGAATTGAGAGAGATCTAGAGGGACTATAATTGCGTCTACATTTGCTCACTGACTATAATAATTACGCACCAATAATTCATGACGATGATTAAGTTGATAACTATGCACCAACCATTTGGAAAAGGGGAGAGATTATGCACTAATACCTGTTGCTGAATTGGTATGAAATTAGAAGAAGCTGAGAGATTAAGCACTTATTAGCACTTCACAATTTCCTTGTTGATCTAGTTTATTAATCAATTTAATCTCAAAAGACATTTGGTTTGGGGCTGGTACTGGAACAAGAATGGTAAGATGGACTTCAAAATCAGTGTTTGAGAAAATATTCTACAAACCATACGTGATCGGAGATACAATATGCCTAAAGATAATCTTGTTAAAGACTTTGTTTGTATCTGGATCTTGATTATAAGCTAGTTTATTGATTATTTTTCTTATTATTTGCAAATCCCACATGAGTCACTGTTTATTTTATTTAGCTTTTATCTTTTATCTAGAGTACTTACAGCAAAAGATTATGTTACATTAACGTTCTCACTAGTCATTATCATTAGTCATTAGACTGCCAAGTGCAACCCAATTATTAGCAAATAAGAATCAATAAAGGGAGAGACTAGAGAGCTTTTTTGTGTTAAACGTCTATTTATTTTTACTTTAAAAAGTAAAGATAAGTGGATAAGTCCTTTGCAGTCATATTATAAATTCCATTAAAGATTATAATGGATCAAATGGTATCAATTATTGAAGTTTGAACCCCCTGACTATTCTTGAAGATCTGGTCAAATCCGAGTAACCATTACTATTCATAGCTAGAGAGCTGAAGGAAATTGGTTTGCATGTTTTTGGCATTTATACCCTGTATCAGTATTTAGTGAAAAAGATAGCAATTGAATTTAATAAAAACATTTGAAAAGGCGAAGATTTCGTACAAGGAGTATTATTCAAAGAGACAGTTAAAATAAATAAAGTTGTAGTCATTGAGAACGAGAAAAGAAAAAGACTTGGTTAGGTTGGGGAAGAAAGAATTATAAGTGTTTAAACTCCCCTATAAAAAAAGCAACTTAACGATTTATATTTCCTGGACTTTGTTGATTACAACAACCACTAATACAATACAATTATATTTGTACTAGCATATCATTGTTACCATCATTTTTAGGTGTATATATACACACACATCCAAATAATAAAAATTTAAATGGTAATACTGAAATTCCAGTCAAATTAAATCATTGCACTTTGAAAATTCTAAGAGTTTGTCGAACTCTTTATCCAAAATCGTTCACATTGTAGTGTTTTACCCTTTCATTTCTCAATTACTCTTAAATTTTGAACATATTTTCATGTGACACTATGAGTAGAATTAGTATTGTACCGAACTTGACTCATGCTAGTCATATAAACCATGATTGCCTTGATGAGGAAAGACGTGAGCATCACAATTAGAATATTTAGATTCCATCATTGAACACAAATTTTCAACATTCGAGACTTCAAGGTTAAAAATTTAAATTGGTAGTGTACTGAAATTCCAGCCAAATTAAATCCTATCACTTGAAACTTCTAAGAATTTGTCAAATTCTTTATCCAAACCTGTTCAGATTGTATTGGGTTTTACCCTTTCATTTCTCACTCCTAAATTTTCAAATATTTTCATGTGAAACTAGAGTAGAAGCATCTAGCACTGTACCTGACGACTCATGTTAGTCATATAAACCATGATTGCCTCAATGAGGAAAGACGTGAGCATGACGATTAGAATATTAGAATCCATCATTGAACACAAATTTTCAACAGTAGATGCTTCAAGGTTGACATCAAGAATAAAATATTTGTCTCGCAATGTGAATAGCAAATAAATTAACATGAAGAATTCTACCCCCAAAAAAAAAAAAAGTTAACATGAAGACAAATAAAAAAGAAAAGACCTCTAGAATCCTAATGAAGCAGCATATAAATGGGCTACAAAATTTATGCTGCACCCGTATCATCGCCTATAAGTTAAATTTCTTGTAAAATTCTTTCAAGTCGAACTCTATATAAGCCTACCTCGTTTGAGTATCTTTTATTATTTTAATCTTGAGAGGAAGAGAACGGAGAACAGCAGGAAGAGATATCAATTCCGGCAACCTCCATGGCATTGCATACCCATTCAGGGACATCACCTTTAGGAAACTACAAGACAATAAAGACATGAAAAGGTTCAAGAGCAATACCCTAAATATTTCAACCAAATGACCAAATTCAACAACCACATAAATAAAACTCCGTTCTCCCATAATAGTGACCAATGCAACAACACCACTGAGCTAAGCTCAACTGGCACTTTCTTCTCCCCATAATAGTGACCAATGCAACAACACCATTGAGCTAAGCTCAACTGGCACTTTCTTCTCCCATAATAATAGGATGGAGGGTGAGATTGTGTCTTCAAAACCTATTGAATGCAATGCATGTGTAACTTACCAATAAAATACACATGAGAAGAGTTTGACAGTGTTTCCAATAGAAGACCTTTCAACCCAGCACAGCAGGATCAAAATAGTAAATAGGTTCATTGGGATAAGGAGGTTTTAATCTAACAGGAATTTGAAAATCTGCATCCCCGGCCCCCCCCCCCCCCCCAAAAAAAAAAAAAAACCGTTCTCTCTCTCTCTCAGGCTGACCCAATTTCGAAATTCATCTGCCACCAAGAACTCGTAAATTAGAGACAAGCCACACATCCATAGACCATAGTGGAAATGTAGTAGTACCATTGCTCTCTTTAAAAAAAATGCACTCGTGTGTGTGTTTGACATAATTTCTAATGAACTGGAGTCTTGATGGTTCAAATTAGTGCTTCAAAACTCGGAACCACACTGTAAACAAGAAAACATTATTGACCACTATGCTAAGATTAATATCTAAGGCATAAACTAGACGTGTAAATAGAGTCCAATAACTACTGCCAAAAAAAGAAGAAGTAAATAACACCTCCACTAGAGATTAAGACTTATGATGCAGGAGGCAATAAGAAGACAGATTTATTATATTTTATTTGATTTTAAGTATCAAGGGCAATTTTGTAATTTCATAAAACTCTGGAATGGGCTATGCCAACAGTCCATTAGATCATCTTTTGGGTTTTATTTAAGTTTGGTTATTTATTTGGGCTTAGTAGTAAGCCTAAGGAGTCCAAGTCCAAGTCTTATTAGGTTTTTAAGAAATCCTAGTTCTACTAGGATTAGGTTTAGTCTTCTATTTAAAGAGTTGTGGTGTTTTCTATTGAGGGGGAGATAAATAATGAATGTTTTCAGAATTTAAGAGCTATGGAGCTTTCTTTTATGGTTTGTGTGATGCAGACTATTCTTAGGTGTGATGCCAAGGAATCCTAGGAGTGATTCTTAGGGATTTATCTTTTATTTACTGTTCACGGTTGCTGTTCACAGCAACTCAAATCTTGATTTTCACCTTTGTTTCATTCCTAAAGCCCTATTAAACCTTGTTTCCCCTTGTCCTTCCTACGTCAACTTAACTCTCAACTTAATGTGAGTATACAATGAAATAGGATGGGGAATATCCCACCAATAAGTAAATATAATATATACACAGAAAAAGGTCCAATTTGAGTGAAAGAAGTGAAGAAATATACCATTATCCGCAAAAAATTACATACAAACCTACAATAAGACAAGATTGAGAAGAATGTTAAAATAGTCATTACCAAAAAGATAGAAGTGTAAAGTTATTTACTGAACAAGAATTGGGAATGGCTAATTCAGAAGGACGTGAAAGAAAAAAGAGGAAGAGAAAAGGATTGGGTGGGGGGGAAGCAAAAGAAAAACATACTCTGAAAACCTTCCCTCGATTATTGACGTGTGTAGATCTCTGCTAAGCTGCACTTTTAAAGAAATTCACTTTCATTTATAGGGAAGAAAAGAAATATTAAAAAAAATTATATGAAAATTTTCTATTTGTACCTTCATCATGTAGTACAGATTGTGATATGAAAGAAGCTGAGATCCCATGGCATCTTTTGTAACAAGGCAATGGATGTAGGCCCTAGAATAGGTCCTGCAGACCTACAGTGAAATAAATACAACGAGGCAGATGTATCATTATAAAATATCAATTTATAATACGATAATAATTCACCCAACATGTTTCGGTTATGACCACACCATACAAGCGCATGTAGGATCAATGGGACGAGTATCATCAGCCATTGCGTTGTGTTTTAGCTTCAGCACTCCCTGCATTAAATATCATAAATATCAGAAATCATCCTTCCACCCACACTGAAAAAGAAATACCATTACATTTTAAGAAGTTCATAGTTAACAGGAGTTGACTGGCAACTAGGTACAGAGATGCATATTTAAGTTAAAGATAGTTCACATAAACAGGTGACCTGCACGTATGTTTCATGTTCATGAGAAACATATGAATGAAGCAAAAAGTCTTTGTATATAAACCATTCATATATAAATTTACTGTGTTGGAGATCAAAAGAAGATTAAAAAAATTTAAAGATCAAGAATGTTGTAAAAGTATGGTTCCATAGTTTATATTCACAAGAAGCTATCACCTCAGGTACAAGAGCTGTGCCAAAGCGAGCAGTACGAGTAGGATAAACACAGTCATACATGTCAGCACCTAAAGCACTGCAAACTACAATATCCAGTGGATAACCAACACCCTGAAAAGAAGTATTGAGGAAATATCATGACATGGAAAAATATGAAAAGATGAACCACCCAGTTCACAAGAATTCGAGTTAATTTGGACAATGTAAGTTGATTTGATGAAAGAAATCTGCACCATAACATATCGTGGTTTGTCCTCAGGCAATGCAGCAGTGCACTGAGCAACAACACGCCAAAATGAATCTTTACTTTCACCGCCTGCAAGACCACCAATAGCATAGCTGTCACAAGAGTAAGCTCTGTTAATATGGCTCCTTGATCAATAAACCATAACACTACTAAAGTAAAATACGGTGATCAATTGTGGATGTATGCATGTGTGCAAATTGGTATAACAAGTTAAATCTCTGAAATGTAAGAAACAATGTTGAACCGATTGCTGGCTGAAAGACATTAAACCTCACATGTGGCAACTGAACAGAGAATGAAAAATTAAGAGAGAGAAGCCTAGACAGGAAATTATTGAAAACAAAAAACAAAAGGAAAGCTTTGTTACAAATTTAAATGGTGCTTCAAAGGAAAACTTTTCAAAATCCTTTAAAGCTCTGAAAACAACTGTAAGCAATGAAGTTTTAATGTAAAGGGCATAAATAATGAGAATTATTTATGTACAGGTGGCAAAAGATAGCAGCAGAGGGTTTTAAATGCTTTCTTCAAAACCTTAAAGTACACTGCAGAGTTATTATTAATTTTTATTTTTTTAAAGTAGACACCAAAATTTATATTAAAAAAAAAAAAAATTAAGAAAAAACAAGTTAATTGATTTTTCAAAAATAATATGAAAGCTGTTCCTTACATATGGATGTAATACCTTACATATGTTTTTTTTTTTAATTATAATACCTTACATATGTATTAATCATATTGTATACTATAGTATAGAGTCATGATGATACACTTTCTGTTACATGTCAAATTTACTGTTTACCCCCCCCCCCCAAAAAAAAAAAAGCAAAAAGTTTACCACATGAAATGTATCACAGCAAATTGCAAAAAAACTGCAACTGTGGTAGTTGACTACTTATGAGTTGCCATGAAAGCAATGAAGTGCTAAAAGTAATGCCAAGCTTACAACTAGAATGATCATTCACTGAAAATAGTATACACATACCCAGGTAAATTCCGATCAACCAGGCCTCTAACACATATATCCCTGATTACAGTATTATGACATAAGATGATTAGTAAAGAAAAAGAATCAGAATTAAAAGATACATAGCTCAACCAAAAAAAAAGAAAAAAAAAAAAGGGAAGATTACAGCTTTAATTGAGATTCACCTTAGCACAGGGTCTAATCCACCTTGTACAATACCAAACAAATTCTGCTCATGTGGTCTCTGGTGAGCTGCTTACAGGATGCAATCCAGTGAGAAAAACAGTAACTTAAGTCAGAATAATCCCAAAATATACCCAAGGAAGACTGGTTCTTTGATATAGATGCTACATGGGACAAAAGAACATTATTGGATCATCCATGAAACACTAGGAGATCCAGGGAAAACACTACAGGCCAAGATATCACAGTATCATATTATTGACATATTAGCACTACATGTATCAATCTAGTATAAGCATAACAACTCACTTACCTAGCCATTACAATTATTAAATTCTGCATAACTTAAAAGCATGGTTTCAACCAAGGCCTGAATAATAAACCTAAGGAAAAGATCTTTTGGGTTAATAAGCCTAGGAAGTTGCAGGTGGACCAAGGATATTGCATTTGAAAACTAAGGTTGATTATGTATCATACAGATTTATATCTTTTTTTTGTTGTTAGTGAAATTAAACATGAGTGTTTCTGGGTAGCAAATGTAATTACCTGCTATACATCTGTCTATCCATCTAAGAGTGCGGTACATGGCTTCTTCTATTCGTGGACCAGTAATGGTTGTTTTCACTACATCATCAAGAGCCATAATAATATCTGCTCCAATCCTGTTCTGCACAATTTGTTGGGGAAACATAAGGACATGAGGTATTCAAGAAGGAAGTGGTAAAGAAACAATAACCATGCTTTAGCACTCAACCCTTTGGATGTTTGATTTTTAACTTCTGTCTAGAATTTTAAACTGGCAAATTTCTGCAGAGTAGTTCACCTTAAGGTGAGTTCCTCGGGATATTATAAATATGCTATAACAAATCCGAAAAATCAATAGAATATCCATACCACCAAAAGTTTCAAATAAGGCACAAGCTTCAATTTTCCCTTCCGCCCTCTCCAAAGTTTCAAAATACTAATTAGTTATTACGGCCGTTATTGATAAATAAAACTAAAATTTATGCAATGACAAAGTATTATAAGGTTGTCAATTGTGATAATTAATTAAATTTCTCAATAATGCATTCCCATTAACATTCCTAAGCTAGCTACTCAAGGAAATCATATTCAGAAAAGAAGCAAATTACAAGAGAAAGAGTTCAATATCTACAAGAGATCAAAGAGGGAAAAAATCATTAATGAAATAAATATAAATTAATGCAAGAGCCAAAATATAAAGTCGTGGAGTTGCCATGAAAGTCCTCTAAAGAAAGAGCATCCTAATAGCTAGAGAATCCAATATTTGGGTTACACTGAAAAAAAAAAGGCAATCATAAAAATGAAAACAAAAAAGATATATGCCAAATATCCCATAAATCTGATAAATGCTCTTCATGACATTTTGAGAAAGTAAGTTAACTGATTCTTTTTGATAAGTACTATAACTGATTATATAAATTCAAAGACGTTCGCTACAGAAACCTAGGACTCTTGTAAATAAAATCAAGGCCCCAGATTAACAAGAAACAATCTCAACAAAAGTACCTACTTGGATTTGAATTGATTCTTCAGGTGTTAGTAGCATGGGCTTTCCATCAACTGGTGACTGAAGTAAGAAAATGAAAACTCAGTTACAAGCAATTCTTTGAATTTCAGCGTGTAATTATTTAGGACTATTCTGCACACTTTCTGTGTAGTTCAGCTAGTCCTTTGATCTAATAAATTATTTTATTCAGAAAAAAAAAAGTTACAAGCAACAACAAAACAGTTTAAAACTCCAATTTTCATAACAAAAGATCATAAATAAGTAAAAACAAGAAACTCAAATTATAAATTGTTAGAGTAATATCAAAGTTATACTGAGAATTCATCACCAAAACAAAGTAGAAAGAAAAAATTATATAGAGAATTCAACACAAGAAGCCATGCCATATTAGATAAGAACATTCACTGCTGATACGAGATTAGACTTGCACAATTGCTTATAGAAGAGAAACATAACAGGTTTCTTATATCCTGAAACAATTCATCAGGATAAACGGGGTTACGCCCCAATAAAAGGTTAAACAAAAAAGTCAAAAAGAGTGAGAGAGAGAGAGTAGAGGGAGAACTAAACAATGAATATGATGCACTCCCAAAGCATGCACCTGGGCGCATAAAAAAACACCTACACATATTCTCACTTCTTGATTTTTAATTTTATCAAGTTTGGTACGTATATTCTAGCAAAAGACAACATACATCTCTGAGTCCTTCGGAAGAACTTCTTTGTACTACAACAACTTCAAAAACAAAAGCTGATCTAGTAAACCATCGCATTTCAACAAGAACCGCGTTACAAACTATAACCATATATATTAAAAGGTACCTGAAATGTAACGCCCTTTTCAGTGATGTCAGCCAAATGCAATAATGACACCTGAAAACATCAGCAAAAAAATTATGAGCTTTAACTGCATACATCATAAACCAAAGTTAGCTATACCATAAGAAGAATAATGAAGGATGTGATTACCAAAACAGTAACAAACAAAGGCTCCATTTGTTTTCTATAGAAAATATTTTGGGGAATATGACTTATTCTTCCTTGTTTGGTTGCAATGTGGAAAATAAACCAAAAATGATTTCTAGTGTTTGCCCTTGCAATGAAAATCATTATGTAAAAATTCATAATGAGATGTTAAGAGACCATGATGCAGCACTAAATACTCACTAAGGAATGAAGTTTGTGATATTAAAAACATTCACAAAAACCTCACCACAACTAAGGGGCTTCTGTCCTTATCTTCAAAATTCGTCATAAATTTTTTTTCATCACTTTGCATTACCTGTTTTATCCGTTTTATGCATCCATAAAGTCGATTGTTTCTTTTTAATAAGTTTAAATTTGATTGAATTTTTATTTCAAACAATATTTATACTGTGTTTCTATTAGGATGCTGTCAATATATCAGTTCAATGGCAGGTGTTGGAGACAGTTTCTATAATTCATGTATCTCTTTGTAACTTGTTTACATAATAGAGGAGGCAGAAGATAAGAACAAGGGTAATTATGCTTTGGGATTCTATTAGTAAAATATGAGCTAGGAACAACAAGAACCTTTGTTTCCCTGTGGAACGCACATTCAGCATCAAATGTTGCGCCCAGTTGCATGCACATTAGATGAAAAATTTATAAACCTTCTGAATTTATCAGTATCTATTCCCTATGTCACCAAACATCATCTAAGACTAGAGCTCATTATTAAACCTAGAGGTTATTGGTAACTATATATGACATAAGAACATTCATTGGTAATTATATAAGAACCTGGGGGTTATTGGACCCACGACCTCATCCTCCACATTTTTCTTATAAGGAGAGAAGATGTCATTAGAGTTAGACCTCATTGCCACCAGTACATTGTCTAAGACTAAGATTCAGTTATTTCACTTTTTTTCACACTCGAGCCCCATGTTGCAATAATGGATAAATGGAAAGATAATACATGTCCTAAATTGTTAAATGTAACTAACTCAACTCATCAAAGCCTTTATCCCAACTACTTGGGGCTGCTAACATAGACAATTTTGCATAATTGAACGATGCCATATCCTTTTCTATAAATCTCAATGCCTCTCTCACTGCCTTAAGCAACATGGTTTGTTGTCTTCCTCTTTACATATGACAACTTTAATTGTCCCCTACCAATGCATTAGTAATATGTACAAGTAGACCCCAGAATAACTAGGACACCACAAATCGCATTATCAATAGCAAAAAGAAAATACAATTGACTTAAATTCAAATTGATATATCATATCTTAAAAGACAACCATTTGAAAGCCACCGGAATCTGTGAGTAATGCTCTTGGCCAGTTCATGAATTGGTGAAGACCCCCCAATTCATCAATAAGTTCAGAAGTAGGACGGAGCGCCAAATGATATGTATTCCCCAGTATTATTTGGCATCCAATCTCCTCAAGCTGGTTGGTTGCCAACCCTTTAATAGTCCCTGTAACCATTTAAACCTTAGTGATGTAATAAAATCTTAAATAGAACAGAAGTGGGTGACCATTTCTGCATGTATGCATGCTAGGTCAAATTATGAATGCATTATTGTGCATTATAACTGCTCTACTAAAAACATATTAATCAACAACTATATGGCCTAGCCCTAAAAGAACTAACTTCAACTTTTATGGAAGAAGAATACTCAATGTCCAGTGTTGGCATATGATTCATCAATTGAATGAAATGTTAATGAGCACCTTTTTCCTTTTCATATTTAACTTAGGAACAGTACTAGTGATTTGTCAAATTATAAGGTAAATGACAGCCAAAATTTAAAAAGGAAGTTGATATGAAAATTTATTACTTTCTCCCCCCATTGGAGGTCACCCGGGCCTTTTGGTTACAAAAATGGGAAATAGCCTTCTCCCACCTTTGAAAAGTACTTAATCCCTAGTGAATGCATCATTCAATTGAAGTTCATTAGGTAGAGGAAGGTTAAAAATAACATTAATAGAAGCAATAAAAAGGGGACATGTTGATTAAGGGAGTAACCTGATAGTATGATTTTAGATAAAATAGAATGGTGGGAAAAAAAAAAAAAAATACATGTGGCTGACTCTTAGCAGTCTGTTAAAGATCCATGGCCGACCCCAACATTTTGAAACTATGGTTTGGTTGTTGTTATTGTTGTTATAGTGCAGCGCCATGATATATTACTATCTAAACTAACTTAATGATCTTTTGTTCTAATAGAGCAAGGTAAAATAAACAACATTCTTGATGAACTAAAAGTTCCATGGAACACATAAGATAGTACAAACTCTAACCTTGAGTACCGACGGGCATAAACAAGGGCGTTTGGCACACAAAGTGAGGGAGAGTTAGTTGAGCTGCACGAGCACGATTGAACCTCCCTAGAATCTAAAGGACAGAAACATAAATAAAATTAAAACAAATTAGCAAATAACAATGTACCAAACAGTAAGAAATAGCAATCAGCATTGTTTATAATGAACCAAATTAGCAAATAACAATGTAACAAATCAAATAGAAACAATCAACATTGTTTATTATGGACCAAATTAGCAAATAACAACGTAACAAATCAAATAGAAACAATCAACATTGTTTATAATGGACCTCTAGTCTGCCTGCAGATTCTACTTTGGACTATACAACACCAAATACATAACCTAAACAACAACCTTAAATTAGCGAAACATAAACTACAACGTTGACTCATCCTATTGTTTGAAACATGTTTCTATGTGTTAGTGTGGAACTCATAAATTATAATGTGAACAAGGTAAAAAGCAAGGCATACCTCGAAACGAAGAGCCATGGAAGCAAGCAACTCCGAACAAAATCCTATGAAACAAGGCGTCAGTGTGTTACAGTGTACACGATGTAATCCTGAGTTTTTCAAAAAAAACACGCACTGAGAAACACAGAGAGAGAGAGATAGAAGACTAAAAACGTGTCGACGGTGGCGGTGTTAAAATTCAAATAAAAGTTTAACCAAGAAAATAAATAAATAAATAAAAGAAGGAAACAAAAAAAAAAAAAAAAAATGGTTTGGGTAAAAAACCAAAAGCAGGGCCAAGTCTAGCAAGGCGGCTGGGTATGGTACTTTGTGTTTGGTCGGCTATGTGTTCTTGTGTATAGGACTTTACTATAGTCGTGGGAACACCACGAATTAGGGAGTGGTGACTGGTGAGGTTTATAACAGTCTAATAACCAGGGGTTTTTTTGTTTTTTGCTTTTTATGGATGTGCATGTATACGCACTAATGTGTATTTTAAGTGGTTCTTTGACCGGAATTGGGTGGACCACTGTGTGGGACACTCTAGGGTGGGGAAGTTTGACCTTGGTTGTTGGTTAAGCCCCAACGTGATTACAAATACCGGGGAAAATATAATTTTTTTTTCCATTTAACTTTATTATTAGAAGAATTTTGTTAATTGACCAGCCTGGAAAGAAAGTGAAAAACTAGCATCTCGAGTTTTTAAAACTCGAGTTCAATAGCAAATCAAGTTTTAAAAACTCGAGTTCCAGACTTCTGACTTAATGATGTGGACGAAAATTCCACGTGGAACTCGAGTCTTAGAGACTTGAGTTCCAGTGAGTACATGAAGACGAACAGATCCACGGAGAAAAAGAAAAAACAGAAGAAGAAAACACGGAGAAGAAGAAAAAAAGAAGAAGACCACCAGCACCAAATCGCGTCTCCAATCGGAGCTCCAGCGTTCTTGCTCTGTTCTTCGTCTCTTCGTCCACCCAGTTGCTAAAGATCAGATCGTCCACCCAATCGCTGAAGATTAGATCGTCCACCAGCACCAGATCGCTCTGTTCTTCTTCCTTCTTCTCCAACCAGATCGTCTTCCGGCGCTGCGTTCTTCAGGTTTTGTTTTTCTTCAAGTCCGACAAAAATCGAGTTTGTAAGACTCGGTTTTGGCTTTTAGAACTCGAGTCTTACAGACTTGAGATCTATGTGGCTAAATCGGCACACGGCAGAAGTAAAACTTGAGTTTGAAAGTGTCAATTTTCGTCATCGATCTCGAGTTTTAAAAACTCGAGATGCTATTTTGCATAATCCTTACAAACAATAGTTAACTTACTATATACAACCCCTTCACACTATTAGTTTGCAAATCCCCCCGTTGAAAATAGGATTGTGCCCCAAGTATTAAAAGTACAAAAGTTCAAAACAATATTACATGTTCAAGAAGCTTTACTTTTTTTTTTATTTAAATTAAACGAAGTCGAGCTTGTTTAGAAGTTGTTTGATTAAGTTATTATTTTCCAATATATAGCAAAACCATAATTATAAGTGTTGAGTCTGGTTAATGTATACCCTTAGAACGTATATTAATAATCTATTTTATGAAACTTTTTATAGAAAATTGAAAAAAATATTATTTTTTTAAAAAAAAAGCTATAAAAAAGTTAGTTACTTTTTTCATTTTTTTATAAAAACATTTTCTAAAATTGTTTATTAATGTAGTAAGACCCATAAGGGGTTATCTATTTTACAAATCTATCAATATTTATTACGAATGGACTATTTATATTTTCAATAAATTATAAAATAATAATTTAATATCATATGAATTTATTTACAAATAAAAATATAATATTATATATAGTTAAATTGAACCTCAAATGCATGAGCTTGTCCACATATACATTATTAAACTTGAGCTTGGCTTGTTCGAGACTAAACTTGGGTTTGAGTTTGATTTTTTTGCCAAACAAATAAACATAAACAAGCTTTTTTTAGAGTCGAATTCAAGTTATTCATAAACAACTTGGTTCATTCACAAGCTTAGTTAAAAAACATTTTCTTATAACCTTAAATGTTTTCTAAGGCTTAAGTATTACACAACCAATGGCTTACAAATAAAAAAACACCAATTAAAGGTAAGTGTCACACTCAAAGCTTAAAGGGGTTTGGGAGCAAGGGTTGGTTATTTATTTTCCCCAAACTAAAAAAATTGGTCACGATGAGATGGATGAATGACTAAAAAGTTGGGTTAATTAATCGGAATGATCCTCTAGTCTGTGTATTACCATTCTTAATTTTAATCCCACTTGTGAAATGGGCTAAATGCATGATTAGTAGGAGTGATCATGGGTCGAGCCGAATTGGATTTGATGTTAACCTAACTTAGTGCGGTGAGAAGTTCTTCCACCTATTGTCTACCATAAATTAGTCAGAATCAAATGCCAGTCACCTCCAACTTAACTATTAGGTATCAGTTAAAAAATATTTAAAAACAAACATTGTATCTCACTATGTTGAAGAATATTTTGATAAAGAGGGTGAGGTGGAATAATATGTCAACATTTGACCCAAATGAGAATCAATAACAACTTGACAACTCAAACTATTATGAATTCTTTGTGTAAAAATAAGGGTAAATTGCAAATTACACCTCTAAAGTTTGGGGTGTTTAAATTTTACACCTTGAAATTTTAGAATATGGAATTTACCTCTTGAAGTTTGAGGGTGTTTAGATTTTACACCATTATATTTCATAATTTAGATTTTACCCTTCTAAAGTTTGGAGGTGTTTGGATTTACACCCTAAATTTTGAAATTTTAAGGTGTAAAACCCAAACACACTCAAATTTTAAGAAGTAAAATCCAAAATACCCCTAAAATTTATGGGATAAAATCCAAATTCTGAAATGTTATGACGTAAAATTCAAATATCCCAAACTTTAAAGATGTAATTTGCAATATATTCTAAAAATAATGTGTATCTAGGCACTGCTCCAATCATAATGGTTAGTGTGTGTATATATTAAGAAAGTTAACGACCCCACCAATAGCGTTATTAACATTTGTTAATAGACAATTTTAGGAAAGTTTTAATACCATTTTTAATTTTTTTTTTATGAAAAATATAAAAAATTATCAAAACTCAATTACATTTTTCATTTCCCATAAAAAGTTCTTAAGAATAGGGTCCGATTAATGTATGCCCTTAGAACATACATTAATTATTAATTTTAGAAAACTTTTTATAAGAAATTAAAAAAACTTTAAAAAATTTTGGTAATTTTTTTAATAATTTTTCTATATAAAATTTCCTAAAATATGTTAAAACCCTTAAAAATATTTGCAAAACCAAAACTGTCATCCGTTATACTTTTCCCACTTTCATTATAGAATGTAATACGGTGTCGTCTCGCATCATTCTGCAATGCTCAAAGAAAATTTTGACCGACCGTATCAAACACGGCTCAACCACAACGGGTCGGGGCAAAATCATAACGGGTCCAACGACCAAAATTATGACAACTTAGGCACGCACTGTCGTTGTGACAAAGCATTGTAATAAATTTCAAGCATTTCCGCTTTTTCTTCCCAGATCTCGTGCGCAATTCCATAGCCAAAACCCACCAAATTCAAAAACAAAACTACGCCGCTTAATCCACGATCAGGTGCTTCATCTTTTCCAATTCTTTCAGTTATTAATTCATTTCCATTTTTGCTTTCTACTCTCAACTTGAGTAATTCAACGGTTGCTTTCAAAAAAATTTATACAATTATCAGACACTTTAGCTACATTGATGCCTACGATCTAATTTCAGTTCTGCTACAACACAGTTCTGTCAAATCGTGTTGTTTGTGAGTGAAACTTAGTTGAAAATTTGGCTGAATTGGTTTTCGATTTTGGTGGAAATTGAATTTTGTGTTTCAGGGAGTGGAATTAGGTTGAATTGATTTTTTGTGTGTAGAAGAAAAATGCAGCACGCTCCGGCTACGATTGAGGAGCAATTGATATTGAAAGCGATCAAGGAAGAATGCCCGTGGGAAAACCTCCCGAAACGACTTCAAGCAACGCTTTCTTCTAAGGAAGAATGGCATAGAAGGTAACAGTTACTGTAGACCTTAATGCTACATTTTGCGTTTTTCGAAGAAAAAAAAAAGTAGTAGTTGATTTTTTGGTATTTAGATGGAGAGAAATTGTTAATTGTGTGAAAATGACAGAAAACTATGGGGTCGGTTATGGATCATCAATAGACTAATCAGGGTCTGTTAGTGTGGACCGCGAATTTAAAAGGATGTGATTTTCTTGCTTAGTTTTAGAGTGCGTTTGGACGTGGTTTTTTTTTTGCTGAAAGTTGGTAAAAATATAGTTGTATTTGGAAAGACTGCGGTTTAGAAAGTTGTACATAAGCAAATGAGCTAATTGAACACATACAACTCTTTAATACATTACCTTTTCTAGGTAAAGCTGTACTTTTTCCTAGCTTATTTTTTTAAGCTCAATAAGGCAATGAAAGCTAAGCTAATCCAAAACGAGCACGAACATTTTTGAGGTACAGTTTGAAGTTTGCTAGTGGCAAAGGCTTCAGTTGGAGATGCTCTAGGGGTTGCTGAAGTTTGTTATCCCGTAATGAAAGTATGCGCGTAGATATGTCTGGTTAGGTCCATTAACATATGGTTTATTATTCAATATTCATTTCGGGCAAACTTTTCTTTCTAAATTGGTTGGTACAGTATTATATGCAGGAGTCGGCATGTATTCTATTCATAATCAATGTTTTTTGGGCATCCCTTATGAATTGGAATAAATCAGTGAATAACTGAGTGGCAAAGGTTTTAACGTTGAATTTTATTTATTTTTGGATAAACAATGAGCTTTATTAATGAAGAAAAACTCCTAGTATACAGGGGTGTTCAATGGGAGGAATACAGTCAACATCTTAAATTACAATACTCTCAAACAAATCTAACAGAGAATAACATGAGAACGATTGTAATGGTCTAGTCCGATCAAGCATAGAATGAAAAAAATAAAAACGATTTAGCTTTGAACCTCTTTTGTAGAAATTGTAAATCCATTAATGTGAGGAAAAATCAATACACTGACTATTACAGCTGCTAAAAAGAAACTTAAGTTTAATTATTTAAGCACGTTGATAGACATGTTGGATTTTTTAGTTTATAGAAGCTATTCTAGTGGAGTGAAGTTTTTACTTTTGTTACTTAGACAATTCTGCACCATTTGTTTTATTTTATTCTTTTCCTTTTGACCTTCTTGCATGAGTTATTTGATTTTCTTTTGAAATGACCTTTTTTCCTTCCATGAGTGCAGGATAATTGAACATTGCATAAAGAAAAGACTCCTATGGAATACTTCTTTTGCTCGCAAAATATGCAAAGAAAGTGAATATTATGAAGATATGATGCGTTACTTGCGAAAGAATCTAGCGGTGCGTGTGATATGATCTTAAAAAAAAAAATCCTTTTGTTGGATTTTTGCTTATTGTAGTGTCCAAAAAAAATTGTATATGTTGCAAGCTTATGTTACTAAGCCATTGACTTCTAGCTCAAATGACACTTCCTCGTATAATAATGGGATGGAGGTGAGGTCATGGGTTTAAGACCCATTGGGTGCATTCATAGCTTATCAATAAAAAGAAATAGCTACTGTTACTGATTCATGATTTAAAAAAAGAAAAAAAAGAAAAAAAAAGAGGAGGTTTACATGTTGGCTTACTTTGTGCAAATAAAGTCTACCATATAACCAATTAACTTATTGGCTTAGAGACAGTGCTATTATTTTCTTCAAAAAATAAGATTCATGCAGTTTACATGTTGATTTTGTTATTTTCAGCTATTTCCCTATCACCTTGCTGAGTATGTTTGCCGTGTGATGAGGATATCACCTTTCAGATATTACTGTGATATGATATTTGAGGTTATGAGAAATGGTAAGAGTTTACCTTCTTTAACAAATCTGATACAGTTTTGCTGGAATATTTGCTGCTATCATTGTTGTTTGTACTTTTACTTGCTGACAATAAAGGAGTTTTCTCACATCATGTCACATGCATCATTATCAGCCTCCCTTCCAGTTAATATCACCTACAACTTCTCATGTACCAATGAACCACTAACTTCATTGATAAAGATTTTCTCACTGAAGCTACATTCGGTGGAACTGATCTGCTAGATTAGTTGTTCATATAAATTTTTAATAAACTTCCGCTTATCCTAAAAGCTTAAATTGTTAGGAAACGGTGAATTTAATTACTTAGCCATATTATTTTAACAGTTCCACTGGAATTACAAGTTTTAATCCTTCTATGGGCTTTTACAAATTCTGTATTCAACATCATGTCAGAAAAATTTTGGGGGTGGGGGTGGGTGTGGGGGTGGGAGGAAGAGAGAAAATTTTCCTGCTTGAAATCCTGTATGTTTCACATAGTCTTGGTACTCTTCTAATTATGAGCATCATGATTAGTTTCCTTTTGTGGAGTCAGGCATACATGGAATAGATAACTTTTTCTTTGAGTTCAAATGTTTTTGTTCCCCTTTTTTTCCAAAATTTTATTTTATTCACCCTTGATCTGTCAGTATATCCTTATTCTTTACTTTCCAATTTTCCATTATTAGAACAATAGTTTGAATTGTAAATCTAACTTGCCTTTATCTCTTCATTGTTTTGTTGTCTATTCACAGTTACTTATCATGGTTACATGTGCATATGTGCCTTTGTTTGTATTTATGCATCATATATTTACCTTCAAATTTGCTTATGCCCATTTTTGGAGATACCTGCTTATTATTTAAAATGGTTGATGGTTGTCCTTATCATTTGTAGAGCAACCTTATGACAGCATCCCAAATTTCAGCGCTGCCGATGCTTTGCGGCTTACAGGAATCGGAAGAAATGAATTCATTGATATCATGAACAAGTGCAGATCTAAGGTAGTGGATAGGTTTGCTTGTATGTTTACAGATATTTGTGTATGTACACACAATGTTAATTTGTATCATAAGGTTTCAGTAATGTGCACATATGTTACTAACATGATACAAATGTTACTTTTTACATGAGTTATAATATAGGTTCCTTAAGAGAAACTAATGAAACTCAAAGATAGATAATTCTTTATTAATGCTTTTTAAGTGGACTAGCAGCACTAGCCATAATTATTATGTTCTAAGCTTACTTATCAAAATTATTATGTTCTAAACTTCAACTATCTATTTCACATTTTTCTTCCTCTATAGCATGGATCTCTTTTCATCTCCTTGCAATTTCAGTCTTAATAAATCTTCCATTTAAAAATTAATTGAATTTTGATACGGTTCATTTGGATGGAAGTATCTAAAGAGAAGGGTTTGGATTTCAATTTTTAGTTTATATCACTTCAATAAAGTATGAAATGGATTAATTTTTTTGTTGATGAAATTTATGGATGGATTTAAACTTTACTAATATGCGAATTTGAAATGATTATCTATAAAATATTATTTCAAATCCATGACATTACAAGTTTTTATGTTAGATCAAAATCCTCTAAGCTTAAATTATCACGTCTTGTTAAATTCATATCAAACTATTTATACTACCAATCTTTCTTCAATTCGACTACACAAATATTATGAATGGTTTGTTATTGTAATTTTTCTTCAAATCTCTTGATTTTAAATCCTCATATCCAAATGGAACCATATTGTTTATGAGGATATTTTGATTTAGTTGTGCTTGATTAGTGTTATCTAATATCAGCTAAGTGTATGAATTAAAGATGGACATCTTATTGTGCAAAAATATCTTCAGTTTCATGGATTTTGCCTTATGCTGGTATCATAAGTCATTTGCTTTCAGATGGACTATACATTATTATCTTACCTATTATTTACTGTTTTGGAGCTATTCAGAAAATTATGTGGAAGCTGAACAAGTCAATTGCAAAGGAAATGTTACCTACACAACCTGTAGATTTTGCAATTGAACCATGGTGGGGAGTTTGTCTTGTAAACTTTACTCTAGAAGAATTTAAGGTGAGGTTCTTAATAATCCTTTTTTCTTACCATTAAATTCTTAGGAATTTCTACCGAAATAAACTCCTTTGATTTCATAGGGAGTTCAGTCACACAAGAAGTATCTCTGTTTATGTGCTTTTGGGGCAAGCACTTGGTGGCTGATGTGAACTTACTAATTTTTTCCTTCTTTTTATAGAAACTCTCAGAAGAAGAAACGGCAACAATTGATAAAGTCTGTAAGGAGGAAGCAAATTCATTTATTTTGTTTGATCCTGATATTGTAAAGGGTCTCTTCAGACGAGGGTTGATATACTTCGATGTCCCTGTTTATCCTAATGACCGTTTTAAAGGTACATTGGATATATTTACAGTTTTTTTTTTTTTGGTTTCACTAGTTTTTTATATCTTATGTTCCATATGGATTCACTTACCTGAAGCATGCGCCAAAGCCAAAAGTTATTTAATTTTCTTTTTCTTTCTTTTATCTCTCTAGGCTTTCATTTTGTTCTTATTGGTTCTGTTATCATTAATTGCAAGTCAATGACTTGTGAATTTTCTTCAAATTATATAGTAATTCTGGAAGGTTAGCTTTCTGTTGGCATGAAAGTCTTCATCCCTATGTCTTATATTATAATAAAAGCATGGGTGGCTTGTTACTCGGTCACATAACCTGACCTTCCCCTTTCACATTCAAATTAAGAAATCATGTGTTTTTTTTTTGGCTGTGAAATCCTTTCTAATTGAGGTAACCAACAAAATGTTTCCATAAAGGGCATGGTTGTGTGGACTTCTGGTGAAGCTTAGCTAGCTGAATCTATATATTTTGATACTTAATGAACTAATTAAATTTATACCTAGAGCTAGCATATACTGGATCCATTTGCTTTGCTTTATGGCATGCTTTCTTCTTCTATTTTATGTAATTTATAATATGTGTTTTTGATAAATGATAAGGGCAATTAATGTCTAGATTACATTATTTTACATTATCATAAGTAATGCCAATGACATCTGCCTTATATGGTCATGGGTTCAAAACTCATTAGGTGCATGTGTAAATCACCCAAAAAAAAGAAGTTATGATGAGTACTTTCTATGATTTGTACTTATGCTGTAAGCTGAGACAGTTTGGAAAGTGGGTCAAAGTTTCTTCCTCTTATACTTCTGTAAAATATGTGTTGATTGGAGTGGTGAAATATAAGATAAGTTTAATAATAATAGTTTAAGAACGATTCATCCTCTTCACTTGAAACCCTTCTGTGGGGATTTTTGTGAGTCCACAATGTTAATGTTCATGGTTGTTCAGTTTCCAGGCTTGAAGGGTTTGTTTCCAACAGGGAGCAGTCCTATGAAGATCCTATTGAGGAGTAAGGCAGTCGTTCTAATATTCAGATATTCTCTGTCAATTGAGTGTTTTCTGCAACCAGTTAATTTTTTTTTGATAGATAAAAAGAAATGGGTTATATATGGGATCCTAACACTTGTAATCTATCATTCAGGTTGCTGTATGCAGTTTTTGTTGTTTCAAGTGAGAATGCAACTGTTGCTGAATTGGCAACAACTCTACAGGCTGACCTTTTGCAGCTGCAGGCTGCTGCATCTTTTGCATGTCGACTGGGATGGGCAGTAAAAGTAATTGATCCAGCATCTGTTCTTCAAGATACAAGCATTGCTAGCTCTCTTAGGGCTACTCTTAGTGATGAAGATGGTTCTAGTGCTAGTCTAGACTCAGCAAACATTTTTGTTGATGGTGCTGTTGCTCAACAAGGAGATGTTTTGGAGAAAGAAAACAATGGGCCCATTTCTGCCCATGCTCGTGTTGCTTTTGTGGTTGATGCTAATATAACATCCTATCTTATGATGGGGTCTGTTTCACCAGGTATGTTCATTTTTGTTGTCTTTTTTCCCCCCCCTCATGTCAATGTCAAGTTCATTTGTCTTATAATCTTGAATGTGTCCTTTATCGTGTTTTTACCCTGAACATTATCAGCCATCTATGTGAAAAAAAAATAAAGTTGTGACACTAGCCCTGTTGTCAGCATGGGAACTTCTTGTAACAATTATCTAGGAGGGACTAGAAATAGAATGGTCATTCTATCAGTTCCCATAGGAGTAGAAGTTAATCTTGAATGATTATTCTATCATTTTCCAGAGGTGCTCTGAAGTAGCAAAGTTAAACATTTAATGTGTCATCTTTATGTGATATTTCTTCTGCAGATCAACTTCAGTCTGTCTTTCATCAATGATATTTCTAGGTGGACCTACTTCATAACCTTCCCAAAATGTATTCATCTCTATGTAAGGCAAGACAAAATTCTCTTGTCAAAAGGATCGAAGCATAGTGCTCCTCTGACCCTTTTTTTTTAATTACTTTTTTTTATGTTAGACTGCACTGTGAAGAGGGAAGCAGCCTTCTTCAGAACTTGAATAGGATCCTGCTATATGCTGGAGACAAATTTCCATGAACTCAGCCTCTCATGCTGCCCTATCCTATCAACTTCTTAAGTTTTTAGACAATTGACAATACTTGGCTTACATGCTAGGATTCTACACAATTTTATAGGAAAGTGGCAAATCGAGATGCTGGAAACTTGTCTCAATGCTTTTTCTCATGTATATTGCATTTCAAATGAGAATTTTGTCTGACCTTACCCCTTCCTTGAATTCTGTATTTCCTTTGCCATCATCATAAAAGACACCCATGATAGTCTGTCGTTGCATTAAGTAAAAAAGTTACCCAGAATTGATCTCAGCTTGTGTAGACTATCACAGCAAGAATAAATTGTGGTATCATGAGAAGATTTCAGGTTGGATTGCAGCCGATTGCTTCCATGCTTAATAGTTAACCCTGTTCAAACTTATTAGTTGTGATTTGGAGAACAATAATCTTGCTTTGAGTGGTATATTTAGTCATCTCCACTCCCCTGCCCCCAAAAAGTAAATAATCGTTTGAAATAGTGAACTTTTGACATGGCTGCATTTTGTTTTGAGTAAGTGCATAATGCATCTGGGACAGAGATGAATGAAACTCTAGTGTGAATCCTCTTTGCTCTTTAGTAATGAGAAGTGAAAAAATGACTATATACTGGATCATATAATATAAAGTCATGTTTCTTTAAGAGAAATGGGCTTCTGTTTCAATCAATCCAAATTCTATGATAATGAGAAGAGAAAAAATGACTATAAACTGGATTATATAATTTAAGGTCATGTTTATTTAAGATAAATGGGCATCTGTTTTAATCAATCCAAACTCTATGATAACAAGGCCTTGGCTTACTGAATTTTGAGTTGAACAAAACTTTGATTTAAAGTCATATATGTATATATGCCCCCACCCCCCCCCCCCCCCCCCTCCCCCCAAAGAATAGACTGACAAAACTTAACAGGTTGCTAGGCTTGGCACTTTCAGTAATTTAATTTCCATCAAAATATATCATAATAAGTAGTAGTGGTAATGAGAGAAAAGTTGAGCAATCTCATGGATGTTTTACTCCACAAGTAGAATTTATGCAAATTGCATGATATTAATCATGTCTTTCTGTTAATCTCCTTTTACAGGCTTAAAATCCCATGCTGTAACACTATATGAAGCAGGAAAGTTGGGTCATGCTAGCATTGCTGATCTCTGCAATGATCTGAGTACGTTAGAAGGAACAAAATTTGAGGGAGAATTGCAGGAATTTGCAAATCATGCATTCAGCCTCCGTTGCGTTTTGGAATGTCTGCTATCTGGTGGAGTTGCTACCGATGCCAAAGCAGAAGAAGTTTGTGATAAGATGGATATGTTAGCTTCAAGCAATGATGAGGCCACTTTGATAGCTGACATCACTTTGACTGACAAATCAGGAAATTCTGCTACAAATGAAGCTAGGCTGGATAAAGATGATTTGGTTAGTTCAGGGATGCCCCATGAGGATTCTGTTTCAACTGAACCTGCTACTGGAAGTGCTGATGATGAAATATTTTCTGCTACCTTGAGTGAGGTGTCTAACTCAGATCCAGATTTCCAGAATGATGAGAAAAAGATTCTATTTGAAGGGTCAGATGCTGGAAGAGATCCACTGAAGAGGAAAAAGAAATATCGTGTGGATATTCTTCGCTGTGAAAGCTTGGCTTCTCTTGCACCAGCAACTTTAGACCGATTATTTCATCGTGACTATGACATTGTTGTGTCCATGGTTCCTCTTCCTCCTTCATCAATTCTTCCTGGACCGACAGGTCCCATACATTTTGGTCCTCCCTCTTATTCATCTATGACACCTTGGATGAAATTGGTGCTATATTCAACTGTGGCTAGTGGGCCTCTATCTGTTGTTCTCATGAAAGGACAATGTCTACGGTTGCTTCCTGCACCATTGGCTGGTTGTGAGAAAGCCCTTATATGGTCTTGGGATGGTTCTACGATTGGAGGGTTGGGAGGGAAGTTTGAAGGCAATCTAGTCAAGGGAAGTATACTTTTACATTGTTTAAATTCACTTCTTAAACACTCAGCTGTGCTGGTACAGCCCCTGAGCAGGTATGATCTTGATCGATCTAGAAGAATCATGACCATGGACATTCCGTTGCCTCTAAAGAATTTTGATGGTTCAATTGCTCGTGTGGGGAAGGAATTGGGGCTGTGTGAAGAGGAAAGTTTGAAACTGAACTCTCTGTTAACTGATTTGGCAAACAAGATAGAGTTGTTGGCAGTTGGTTACATTCGCCTATTAAAACTTTTTAAAGAAAGAGAATCTGACCACTTTTCTCCTGATGATGAGAAGTATGAATGGGTCCCATTGAGTGTGGAATTTGGGATGCCACTTTTTAGTCCAAAATTGTGTAACAACATATGTAGAAGGGTGGTATCATCGCAATTACTTCAAACAGATTCACTTAGTGAGCATCATGATGCAATGCAAAATTTACGGAAAAAGTTGCGTGATGTTTGTGCAGAGTACCAAGCAACAGGTCCTGCTGCAAAACTTCTTTACCAGAAAGAGCAAGCAAAGGAATCATCTCGAAAACTCATGAACTATGCTAGTGGTAGATGGAATCCGCTTGTTGACCCTTCTTCTCCCATTTCAGGAGCCTTGAGTGAGCATCAGAGACTAAAACTTGCTAATCGGCAACGTTGCCGAACCGAAGTTTTGAGCTTTGATGGTAGCATTCTTAGGTATGTATCAATCAATACATTGTACTGTTTGCATACTGCTGGTTTTGCTTTGAAATGTTTTATGGCATTAGTCTCTATACCAGTTGCTAGTAATTTCCTATTTTAGTAATTTTTAACACAGAATATTCAGTATATACATTTTAAAAGTTTTTACTGAAGTACTCTGTATAGATAAGAGGTGGTTTTTTGGAGAAATTTTATATGGGAATATTCTTTCTTGCAATTATCTGCCGATAATATTTACTGCAGAAAGATTCGCAATTCCTAAATTGTGTAATGGTGCCTGGAGGCTGTGATATTGAGTGTGGTTATGGCAGTAGATAAAGCATCATGTATAATCATCTTGCCAAAGATTTAACTAAGAAATTGTTTAGGTTTTTCCAATGGACCTAGTTAAGAGCTTAACTTGCTAGACACCTAGAGCGGATCTATTAAGAGGAGTAGTTTTCAGGAAGTGTTATTATTTATGTGGAAATATATTGTTGATTCGTATTACCTTTTCCAATTACTCCTTTAATTTAAATATCAATAAGAAGATGTTGACAAACCCAGTGGTAGCACCTGGTTAGGTGGCAAGGAGCCTGATTAAGCTTGGTGGTTGCAGCTGTGGATTTTTTGTTGTTAGGAATTATTAATGTGGGTCAACAATTGTTTTTTTTTTTTTGGATAACCTAGGAAACCTGTCTAAAGAAGAGCCCTTTGGACTTGCCTCTAGCCAGTAAAACCTATGGGCAACTAACCACACCAGTCATAATTTTTGGAATAATGGTTACTTAAGGGCCTTTACAAGCTGCAAAACAGCTAGAGGATTTTTGAGACTGTCTAAATTTTGTGAGGGTGAGCAAAGTTAATGAGGGACACAGCTTTCTGGAACAAAGTCAGGAAGCATTTCGGTCTCTTCTTTCTTTTGTTTTGTCCTGTTGAATATAACATTGGTAGGGAGTGAATTCTTGGTACTCTTTGCTGCTATTCTGATCTGATTTGATGATATCCTGAATATAATTATTGAATAATACTTTGCAGATCATATGCTCTAACTCCTGTCTATGAGGCTGCCACAAGGCCCATTGAAGAGGCACATACTGTGAGTTCAGTAAAAGTTGAACCGGATGAAGTTGACAGCAGAGAAGTAACCCTTCCTGGTGTTAATCTTATTTTTGATGGTTCTGAGTTGCACCCCTTCGATATAGGTGCCTGTCTGCAGGCTCGTCAACCTGTCTCCTTAATAGCAGAGGCTGCAGTGGCCTCTGCATCTGTTACAATTAAATAGGGCTTTATGCTACAAAATTTGCTCCGGAACATAGAAAAATTTGTCCCAATGCTAGCAGTTAGCAATATCCTGTTCTTCATGGCCATCATGTTCAGGCTTCCTCTTAAGGTCCAAGGTAAAGAACAAACATGATTTATGTCGCCGACAAATTCTTTGTCATTATTCAATCGCTAAGATTTATCTTTTATTCTTCTAATCTTTGTCATTATTCAATCGCTAAGATTTATCTTTTATTCTTCTAATCACTCATTTTCTATTAAACGTGTCATAGCTGCCAGCCTGCCACACAATTTACTCCTGTGGCCTTGAATGTGCTAATATTTAAATTGAATTTGTATTTTGCTCTGTGTCCTCATAAAGCATGGTTACTCTGGTGTAGTTTGACACGGGCAAAGTAACTAGGAAACAATGATGTTGGCTGACTGCTTCTTAAATCAATTAGAGGATTTAGTTTAGGCTTTTGCTTTTAATTTCTGGGTTCCTTTGCCTCTATAAATTACTGGTCACTATGGAAAACATGAGTTGAAGTTAGCTGATAGCAGCAACTATGATGATGCAGGTGATTGTTTTTTCATTGGATAGAAACATTGAAATTTTTATGCTAATCTCTTTAATTCTTGAAGAAAATAACATATGTAGGAAGAGTTCTCATTTTTTTTATGAGGATAAGCTGCCTGCTCTCACAATCAAACTGTTTGATGATATGAAGGAGATTAAAAAAAAAAAGGAAGGATTAAGATCAAACAAGTAGGGTATTTGAATATTGTAGTCAGAATTCAAAACATCTGTTTCAGTATCACGTTGATAACCTTATGTACATTTTGGAAGGTACATACTGTACTTTGAAAGGAGAAATTGGAGTTTTTTAAGTGCAAATTTCTTGATTGATGCCTCAAAATCTGTGTTTGAAATGGTGCTGACGGAAGCAGATTTCTCTCTTGATCATCAACTGTTATCTCTACAATTTTATGCGGGTGGCTTTCCTTGCATCATTCCATTCTATTTGATGTAGTTTTGGTTTATTATTTTGTCTTTACATGCTCGGTAACTTATTCATGATTAGGTTTTGGGTTTGTGCAGGTGTTGTTTTCTACCCAACACTGTTAGATCGTGGAACTTCGGTTTATTATTTACAGTGGGGCTATGGTTTGTCCATATATCTTTCTGAAATAGGACATGGTGTCATAGTTTCACTGATATGCTCTCCATCTTTTTTTAAAAAAAATCTTAGCTTTGTGGGCACATAATTACAGGGAGAAGAGTAATACAGCCAAATGAGGTGTGTAATGAAGCATATTCATTTATCGCCCAGCGTTCAATGATGAAATGTTTCTTCCTCTCAAGTCATATTCCAATTTTTTTTCATTTGATGCTTTTGTGGTGATTCTCAATTGTGAGGAAAATATGCATGATACAGTAACAATTGTCAACAGCTTGTGAATTTTTTTACCTGATTGTTTTTTTAGAGAGTTTCAATCTATGACATCTGTTTCTGATGATAATTCTTTATTATCAGACTAAAATACCAATCAGTTTTTTGGTGTAAGCGGTTTAATACCTGATTGTGATTATTGTTGTTGCTTTCTTTTTTGGTTGGGCCAACTATTTATCAAACTTCAACGAATACAATTCTCTCTCTCTCTCTCTCTCTCTCTCTCTCTCTCTCTCTCTCTCTCTCTCTCTCTCTCTCTCTCTCTCTCTCTCTCTCTCTCTCGTTGTGGTGTGATGCTACTTTAGCCATTACAAGCTAATTAGAACCTATTGTTCCGTTAGAGCATTCTCATCAAATATGTCAAAAAAATAGTATTTAGCATCTCAAAATCTAATTTTATAACATAGAAGAGCATCCGTAGCAGCTGGTGTATAAATTATGCCATTTTACAACACCAAATGCTTACTTTATTATTTTACCACATCATTTTACAACATCTCATTTATCAGATGTTTTATAATTTAATTCTATACATTAAAATAATATTTACTACACATTAAAATAATATTTACTACACATTAAAATAATATATTATCCCCTCCCCCATTATCATCAACAACAGCAACATCAACAACCCACATGGCAGATCAACTGCCACAGCCCACAACCACCAGCCACCCCACAGATCAACCACCGACCACCAATATCAACCACTGCTACCCCACAAAAAAAAAAAAAAAAAAAAAAAACACTCAAACAAACACTACAATCAAAACCCGATCAACCAAAATCAGCCAACGCGATCAACCCAAACCCAAACCCGATCATCATCATCAACAACAATGGCACAACCACCTCCGTTGCAACAATGCCGACAGCCACCACTGGCACAAACCCACATCCACCAACACCACCTTATAAAAAAAAAAAAAAAAAAAACCACAACCAGAAAAATTGTTGCGGCCACAACCACCAGAAAAACAACAGAACCCACAACCCACCCACCCACAACACCAGAAAAACACCAGAAAAATTGTTGCGGCCACAACCCATTCACCAATTTACCGATTTCGCACCACCGATTTCGTCGATTCGGAACCCATTCACCGATTTCGCATCACCGATTTCGCCGATTCGGAACCCATTCACCGATTTCGCACCAACAATTTACCGATTCGGAACCCATTCACCGATTTCGCACCACCGATTTCGCACAACAGAACCCACCACCACCGATTCGCCCATCACCAGCCGACCCACCCACCACTAAATCTGACCATCACAACCCACCACCAGTGATCCGCCAATCACCATCTCAACCCACCCACTGCCGAACTGGGTATCAAATCACTGCAAAAAAAAAAAAAAAAAAAAAAAAAAAAAAAAAAAACCACAGCGACAGAGATCAGAGTGAAAGAAGAAAAGGGTGAGAAGAAAAAACTAAAGGTGATGTCTGAGAGAAAAACAACGAGATTGAGAAGAAAAAAGAGTGAAAGAAGAAAAGAATGGAGAGGCGTGATGTCTGAGGAAGAAAAGTGAAGAGAGAGGAGAGAGGAGAGAGAAAAAGAATAAAAAATGATTAAAACTTATACCACACCATTCCATACCGTTGCAAATTTGCAACAGTACTGTTTACATGTTGTAAAAATGATGGGATTTAGCACATCTGATATTTGATGTTTTTTGAGTTTGGTGTGGTAAATGTGCCAAATATTTGGCATTTGGCACATTTACCACACCTACTGTGGGTGCTCTAACACACCACTTTTCAATACAACCTATATCAAAACTTTTATTTTTTTTACCATTTCATTTAAATAATGTTTCTTTATTATTTTTCAATAATTTCTTATTTTTCCTCTGTCTCCTCTGTCTCACTCTTTCTCACAGCACCACCAGCACCACACTACCAACCACCCACCAAAAACCCACCACTCATACCACAACCACCACTAACAAAAAAAGAAAAAAAAATCATAGCAAAAAGAAACCTCCACATCCACATCCACTCACCACCACCAACCACAGCCCAAAAAAAAAAAAAAACCTCCACCATTGCCGCCACCAGCAAACCCACTAGCAGACCCATCACGCTCTCTCCTCTCTTCCTGCTTGTAGGCTTCAAATTGGCGTGGGATTAAGATTGTCGTGGGCCGGTGGTGGTCGTGGCTCGCCGTGGGTTGGTTCAGATTGCGTGAGTGGCCATGGGGCCGTTGCTCGCTGTGGGCTGCCACGGTTTGCTTGCCTTGGGCCGTCGCGGTGATGGTCGGTGGCTGATTT
This sequence comes from Quercus tomentella, assembly GCA_028535165.1. Lineage (NCBI taxonomy): Eukaryota > Viridiplantae > Streptophyta > Magnoliopsida > Fagales > Fagaceae > Quercus > Quercus tomentella. The sequence goes on along the minus strand of JAPQVY010000155.1, from coordinate 2,997,960 downwards.
GGGGTAAGTCACAAATCAACCATGGGTTTGTGATTTGGACGGTCACTAACTGTCAACCATGGGTTTGGAGGCAGAGCAGAGAGAGAGAGAGAGAGAGCAGAGAAATGGTGAGACAGGGAAGAAACGGAAATGAGAAAGAAAAGAAAGTGGGACCCACCTGAATAAAAAATATATATAAATTTTACAATTGGTGAATAGTGCGGTCTCGAATATGAGATTGCATTGTTCATCAATGCCAAAAATTATAGCATTTAAAACCCTTGATAGAGCAAGCTTTTGGGTCAAAAATGCTATAAAAAAAAAAAAGAAAAAAGCATCTTTCAGCATATAGAAGGCTTAATAGGAATGCTCTTATAAAGCTGTAGCTTTGTTATACTATTCTCGCCCAAAAACAAATGAAAAAGAGATCAGCTGTGTTGTCTATGTGGATTTGGCTTAAGGTGATAATCTGATAAATTTCTTTTACGAGGTCGTTGATAAAGGCTTGATAGTTGAAATCACCATATAGGATTTAAAATATAATTTACCATCTTTTTAAAAATAAACTAACCCAAAACACGCATTTATGGTAAATCCTTACCAAGTGAGTTTAAATTATATACACCATACGGATATCACATCAATTGTTATTATATAAAGTAGAAAAGATGTTAAAATGATCGTTAATTTTATTATAAATATCTTACAAACTAATATAACAATTAATATAAATGATGTTATTATATATCAATAACATAATAAATAAATTTCTCAATTATGATTATAATTTTCCTTTAAAATTTTATATATAGACTTCTAAATTTAGTATAATCTTTTTCTTTATAATTATCATAAAATTTAAATAATGATGTTTGCTTCACGATAATTGTTTTTACTAACAAACTTACAATTTATGATGTTCCCTTTGTGCTCAAAGTCTTTTCTTTTCTTTTTTGTTTAATGTCAAAACTTTTTCTTCATCCTAATTCGAGATTTATGAGTTTGTCCAATGATATTTATGTATTTCCCAATCACTTATATAACTAGGAATGTGATAATACCCACACAAGCTAATAATTTTTTCAATGCTCTTTCAATTAATTTTTTATTTAATTTATATATATATATATATATATATATATAAATTGATATCAGAAAGACAAATTTGACAGTTTTATTATTATTATTATTATTATTTGATGGTGTCACAAAAAACACAACTCCTGAACTCGTCCACATGGCTCGTCTCTCCAATAAAAGACCAGCTAGGGCGAACCAGGCAAACAAGGTGATTGTCCCTAGCATACGTGTTGACCTCGTCCATCTTTGGACGGACGAGGTCCCATGAGAAGCTTTTCCATCAGAATCATTTGGACAAGGACGATTCGTCCTTGATAGTCTCGTCCTTCCTTAATGAACGATGGACGAGTCCATTGGATTGAACTACTAAGTGCCAAATTCTCCACTAACTACCATGGGACGCAAGTCCAACTGAGGTAACTTCCATGGCGGTTATGTAAGTTACCTCCAAATTCTCCGGACTCCTCGACATTAGGAACGGTTATTTAAAACCGCTCCACACATGCTATATAAGCATTATTCGATGAGAAGGTAAGGGCATTCAGACATTTTTTCCAAGAAATCACTCCCTTCTTACAGAGAATTCTAAGTTCACTAACTTCACCATTGGAGGACTTTTGGCCGGTCCCCACCGGTCTCCTCTGACTTAGTGTTTATTTGCAGGATTCAGCCCTAAGATCATCAGCGCCCGAGACTAATCAACCTACTGATATCCAAGGAATTATTAGTTGGCGCCGTCTGTGGGAAGTTATTGTTTTACAGTTTTCTTCTCTGTGACAAAAGGTTGATGGTTCAGACCAGATCGAGGGCTACTAGCCCAGGCCATCAGGGAAGCAGAGATGCTTCAAGCAACCCTCACCGCGATCGCCAATCTGCACCGGTCATGCAGACATCATCTGTCCAACATGTGCAATCTATGGCGGCCGCAATGGCAGAGTTGACTCGCCAAAACCAAGAGTTAAGAATGGAGATTAATCTGAGAAGGCAGACACGTGAAAAACGTGAAGGAGGAGGACAATCACAGACTCATGATGATAGAGAGAACACCGAAATTGGAAGTCAGTTAAGAGGCACCACTTCACGAACGGTACCACACTTGAAAGAAGAGATGGACCAAATGAAGAAAGTCATGGAGGAAATGAAAGAGAATATGAGAAGGGCCAATTCGATAGAAGATTTGGTCCACAGAACTGATTCCCCCTTTACGGCTTCCATCAACGGTCACCCTCTACCATCAAAGTTCAAGTTGCCATCTCTGGATTCGTATGATGGAACACGCAACCCGTTTGATCACATTGCCACCTTTAAGACCACCATGCATCTTCAAGGGGTGCCTGACGAAATAATGTGTAGAACCTTCCCTACTACTCTCAAGGGCCCAGCACGAGTTTGGTTCAGCAAAATACCCCCGAATTCGATGAGTTCTTTTGAAGAATTGAGCAAGTTGTTTGTTAATAATTTCATTAGGGGACAAAGGCACAAGCGTTCCTCGTCCAGCTTGTTGACCATAGAGTAGGGAGAGAACGAAAGCCTACGGTCGTTCATCACCCGTTTCAACAGAGAAGCCCTGAGTGTGGATGAAGCGGATGATAAGCTCCTATTGGCAGCCTTCCATAATGGGGTGAATTCGGATTTATTTATACATAAACTCTATGAAAAAGAACCTCAGTCCATGGCCGAACTCGTCCATTCGGCTCAAAATTTTATGAATGCAGAAGACGCGATCATTGCTAAGAAGAGGAAGAGATCTGAGAGACTAGAGGCAAACCCCAGTTGTCATCCCGATCAAGGCTCTCGTCCAAAGAAGGGACAGACGGAAGAAAGGAAAGACTGAGATAATAAGAAGCCAGGCTCTTCAGCACGGAACCAGCAATATACCCCTTTGAATATGCCACTTGATCAGGTCCTTATGCAGATCAAGGATGATCCTTCCTTGAAGTGGCCGGAGAAAATGAAAGGAGATCCCAATAAGCGCAATAGGAACAAGTATTGTCGCTTTCATAGGGATCATGGTCATGATACAGACGAGTGTTTCGACTTAAAGCAGCAAATTGAAAATCTCATAAGGCAAGGGAAGTTGAGGAATTTCCTTGGATGAGACCACAAGGACGAGAAACTGAAAGGGAAGATGGAAGAATCATCGCGACCACCACTCAGAGAAATAAGAGTCATTATAGGGGGAAGTTCGACGGGCCAGTCGTCCAAGTCCAAGAAAGCATACTTGAAGGTAGTGCAGAGCGTCCAACTTTCTGGACGATCACCAAGGACAAGGTCCACGGACGAGCAAGCGATCACTTTCACAAATGAAGACGCCGAGAGAATTCACCATCCTCATGATGATGCTATCGTCATCACCTTGCTCATTGCTGACTACACAACCAGAAGAGTGTTAGTGGACAACGGAAGCTCGGCGGACATTTTATATTATCCAGCTTTTTAGCAGATGAGGTTGGGACGAGACTAGCTCCGTCCAGTAAACTCCCCCCTATTAGGTTTTGGTGGAATGAAGGTACAACCCGTGGGTATTATTTCCTTATCAGTGGTAGTGGGGGCATACCCACGACAAATCACCAAGGATGTGAACTTCCTTGTGGTAGACTGTTCATCCTCCTACAACGCCATAATTGGAAGACCAACTTTAAATAGTTGGAAGGCTGTCATCTCTACTTACCACCTATCAATCAAGTTTCCAACAGAACACGGAGTAGGGCAGGTACAAGGAGACCAACTAACAGCAAGAGAGTGTTACCTGGCCATGTTGGCCATGGACGAACAAGTTCAAGCCATGAATATTGAAGAAAAGAGAGTTTTAGTAGAGCCTACCGAAGCATTGGAAGATATTTTCTAGGATGAAAATAACCTTGAGAGGTGTACCAGGGTTGGAGCAGATCTGGAAGAGAAGATTAAGAAGGACCTCGTCCAGTTTTTGAAGAAAAATATTGATGTGTTTGCTTGGAGTCATGAGGACATGCCGGGTATAGACCCTAGTGTCATTACCCACCGTTTGAATGTATATCCTTCTTCCAAGCCAGTGCGACAAAAAAAGAGGGTGTTTGCCCCTAAAAGAGATAATGCTATCAAAGACGAAGTCCAAAAGTTGATTGTGGCAAAGTTTATTCGCGAAGTGTACTATTCGGATTGGTTGGCCAATGTAGTAATGGTAAAAAAGGCAAACAGCAAGTGAAGAATGTGCGTAGATTTCACTGACTTAAACAAGGCTTGCCCCAAGGATAGTTATCCGCTATCACGCATTGACCAGTTGGTAGACTCCACTACGGGCCATAAGTTGCTTAGCTTCATGGATGCTTTCTCTGGATACAATCAGATAAGGATGGACGAGGCGGACCAAGAGAAAACATCCTTTGTCACCAGTCAAGGCTTATTCTGTTATAAGGTGATGCCCTTTGGTTTAAAGAATGCAGGGGCGACATATCAGAGATTGGTCAACCACATGTTTCGTCCGCAGATTGGGTGGAATATGGAAGTCTATGTAGATGACATGCTGGTGAAGAGTCAGGACGAGGGAAGGCATCTAGATGACCTGCAGGAGACATTTGACACACTCAGACAGTATCACATGAAGCTGAATCCTAGCAAATGTGCTTTTGGAGTATCATCAGGGAAATTCCTTGGCTTTATGGTCTCCCACAGGGGAATTGAAGCGAATAATGATAAAATTCAAGCAATACTGGATATGAAGCCACCGCAAAATACCAGAGAAATCCAATCCCTCACTGGACGAGTTGCTGCACTTAACAGGTTTGTCTCTAAAGCCACTGACAAATGTTTGCCATTTTTTAAGGTTCTTAGAAAAGCATTCGAATGGACCGATGAGTGTTAGAGAGCTTTTGAAGATCTGAAGGCATACCTTACCATGGCTCCTTTGCTGAGTCCGTCCGTTGCGGGAAAGGAGTTGTATTTATACTTGGCAGTAACCCCGCATGCCTGAGTTCAGCATTGATAAGAGAAGAAGATAAAGTGCAAAGACCTGTGTACTATACAAGTAAGGCATTGAGGGGAGCGGAAGGACGGTATCCACAAATGGAGAAATTAGCCTTCGCATTGATAACCGCCTCCAGGAAGCTGAGGCATTATTTCCAAGCACATGTCATTAATGTCATGACAGATCATCCGCTCAAGAAGGCAATGAATAAACTGGAAGCTGCAGGATGATTGATCCAGTGGGCTATAGAGCTTAGTGAATTTGACATTAGATATCAGCCAAGGCATGCCATAAAAGCTCAAGCCCTAGCAGATTTCATTGCGGAATTTACCCTAAGTCATGATGAGACCGAAGACAGTAAGAGATGGATCGTCCATGTGGATGGTTCGTCTACACGGCATGCAGGTGGAATTGGTGTGGTCCTACAATCCCCAGAAGGAGACAAACTGAAACATAAGGTTTGTCTGCAGTACCAAGCAACTAATAATGAAGTCGAGTATGAAACCCTTCTCAAAGGGTTAGAATTGGCTAAGTCTGTGGAAGCCAAGTCTATACTCGTCTTGGGGGATTCTCAGTTGATCATGGGGCAAGTAAATGGGATGTATGAAGCAAAGGAAGAACGGATGAGGAAATACCTTAGTAGGGTAATGCGCCTTATGAAAAGATTTGAAAAAGCTGACTTCGTTCAAATCCCAAGGGAGGAGAATGTGGAAGCTGATACCATAGCAAAAGAAGCCTCGGCAAATGAATCTATGGACAAATTTGATGAAATTCAGTCTATGCCAAGTATAGATATCCCAGAAGTACAACAGGTTGAGAGTAGAGGAAATTGGATGACCCCGATTATATCATACTTGAAAGACGGATAACTACCAGAAGAGAAGGACGAAGCCAGAAAGTTGAGGGGGAGATCAGCTAGGTATGTACTTATGGACGAAGTGCTATACAAGAAAGGTTTTTCTCAACCTTATCTTAGATGCTTGGCTCCGGACGAAGCAAACTACGTACTGAGAAAAGTTCATGAAGGAGCATGTGGCAATCACTCAGGAGTCAGGTCACTTATCCACAAGGTCGTCCGTGCGGGGTATTATTGGCCAAATATGCAAGTTGATGCTAAAGCATACGTCAAGGTCTGTGACCAATGCCAACGGTTTAGTAACGTCCCTAGACAACCATCAGAGTACCTCACCCCGATGATGGCACCGTGGCCCTTTGCACAATGGGGACTAGACATTTTGGATCCCTTCCCACTGGGCACAAGGCAGATGAAGTTTCTAGTGGTGGGCATCGATTATTTCACCAAATGGGTGGAAGCTGAATCGTTAGCAAACATCACACAACAGAACGTAAAAAATTTTGTGTGGAAGAACATTGTGTGCAGATTTGGAGTACCCAAGGTATTGGTGTCTGATAACGGACGACAATTTGACAATGCACTCTTCAGGGACTTCTGCGTACACTTTGGAATTCAAAATCATTATTCTTCACTTGCACACCCCCAAGCCAACAGCCAAGCTGAAGTTGCAAACCGATCCTTGTTGAAAATCATCAAGACTCGGCTTGAGGGGGCAAACGGAGTATGGCCAGACGAGTTACCAGGTGTACTATGGGCGTATAGGACCACAGTGAGAACCCCTACGGGGGAAACTCCTTTCAAGCTAGCCTATGGAAGTGAAGCAGTCATACCTGCAGAAGTACATATGGCCAATCACAGGGTGATGATGTATCAAGACAAGGATAATGAGGAGCAACTCCGTTTGAACCTTGATCTGATAGACGAGGTAAGGGCAGATGCAGAACACAGGGCAGCAAAGTACAAGAACCTCATGGCTAGGCAGTATGATGCAATAGTGAAGCCAAGGCGTTTCAACATAGGAGATCTTGCCTTGAGAAAGGTCTCTTTGGCAACCAAAAATCCAGCACATGGGAAATTGGGCCCAAATTGGGAAGGACCCTATAGAGTTATCAACTGTAAAAGGCAAGGATCCTACTACTTGGAGGCCCTGGACGGGAGAAAATTGGAACATCCTTGGAATGTGGAGCACCTGAGGAGGTACTATCAGTAAAAGTAAGCTTGGACGAAGTATTGCTATGGACGAGCTTGGACCTTGTCTGTCTACTTACGTTCTACTTATGTTTGGTGCTGTTTGTGTTTGATACTACTTATGTTTGATGCTATTTGTGTTTGATACTACTACTTTATTATTTATTATGTTGTGTCATGATTATGGACGAAGTTATGGAGTGTACTTATTAAATAAAAAGGCATTAGTATGCATGTGCCTTATCTGTAAACGATATTTATGTTATGTACAAAATGTTGTGTGAATTTTAAATCTCCTTGCTGTTTTCGTCCAAGTTAACCCACAAGGGGGGCTAAAAGATTCAAGACGAATAAATTCTCTGGATGCAGAGATGTAACGTCTAAATTTTCCTGAGTAAAACAAGGAAAAGCCTTATAGAGCATTTTCGTCCAAATTAAAGGCGAGAATCAAAAGCCAACTGAAACAATCCAACCTCTGGACGAGTGAAAAGTTAGGCAAAAGAAATTGGATAGTATGTAGAATCAGCTTGTAAGTCTTGAGACGAATAAAGCTGAATAAAAATACTACCTACAAAGACGAGTTAGACTAACTAAAATAATATGAAGAATATATATACTTTCGCTATAGACGAGCCAAAGCTGGAGTTGATATAAATTACAGCATAACAGCATTCATCCATACAGAGAAAATAAACCTTCATTCATTTAAAGGGTGGACATCCTACGTCCAAAAGCCCTTGTTAAATCAAAAAACTGAAGTAATTGTTTAAAAACCTCGTCCTAAAACCATGGACGAGGCAACTGTACTTTGGTTACATAAAAAGGTCCCAAAACAAAGGACCAAACAGGAAACAAATACAGAGATTGTTTAAGAGTAAAAGTCTCGTCCTTAAGAAGAGGGGGCATTGGCATTGGGGTTGTCTTGGGGTGGCTGAGTACTGGCATCGTCTTCCACTTTGACGTCATCAGAGCCGGTCTAAATATGAGAGCTAGTGGCAGCAGTAAGGTTGAGTTTGATTGAGCTAAAGTCAACTTCAGGGAAGTTCTCAATAGCATCCATTCTGAAGTCCTCAAAACCAGCTGCATAATTACAATCCAGGGCGTCCGTGTACACTTTGGACGACTTGAATTCAGCCACAGCGTCCTCTTTTGCCTTGGAGAGACGAGCACTTAGCTCGTCGTTCATCTTTTGCAAATTGTCAATACGGGTATCTTTCTCCAGTGCATCAGTCCTTAACTCCTCGATCAGCTTTTTATGCTCAGTGACTTCCTCCTTAGCTTTTGCAGCAGCCCCAGCCCATTTTTTGCAGTCAGCATTCACTTCTTGAATCCTTGTCTCCAACAAGATCCTCGTCTTGTCCAGTTCTGTTGCCTGTCTGGACGCCGCCATAAACTTTGACATGGCCTATAAAAAAAAAAAAAAAAAAAAAAAACAAAGGATGGTTAAACGAAGAAAAATTGTTAAATGAACAAGGACGAGAAAGGAATATGAACATACCTTAAAGAGGTCATGGACGCCAGAGTGCTCAAACTCCTTTAAGCCCATGTTATAACACATGTTTATGTCTTCGTCCAAGACAGCCGTCTGAAAACGCTCCCAAGCTAGATCTTCATTTTCAATGATGTTTGTAGAGGGCTGGGACGAGCCAGGCATAGTTGACTTGGACGAAGGAATCTTGGACGGAGGAGTTTTAGACGGGGTGGACTCAATCGGAGTGGACGAGTCCACATCAACTATCTGGATGGAAGGTTGAGACTGGGTGATTTAGACTTAACCACCTTGGACGAGCTGTGCTTCACTCTTTTGTCTCGACGACTGGGGAGCCCTTCTAAATCAATTTTTTTTGGTAAGAACTTTCTTTTATCCCTAGCCGTGGGACGAACCTGTGTTTGAACATCAGGACGATCCTGAGGCTGAGCCTCAGGACGTTTTCCCTCACCCACAACTTCTTTCCCTTTGTTTTCATTCATTGTTGACATTCCTAAAATGAGATAGCAAACAGATCAGGAATGTATAACGGAATTTTCAAAAAAAAAAAAAAACCTTTAGCTTAAAACTTACTTTTACGCACAGTGACCTCGTGTGCAATAGCCTCGTCTAATGGCTCAGGACCCAATCCCCACTTGGCAAGACGTCTAAGAGTGACTAGAGAACGAAAACTCCTGTCTGTGTGAAGACGAGCCCTGTGGACGTGGTCACGATGAAATTTGCTTAAAGACGGACGCTTGGCGGCTACACCACAATGAGTAAACAAAGGTTAAAAGTTGCAAACAAATCAAATAGAAAGAGAAAGATAAATAAGGGGAAGGGACATACCTTCAAGACGAAGGTTCCCTAAGTCCCCAGTATAAGGAGGAAAGGGATCCCTACCAACATCCACAGGGTTCCCCGCCTAGAAACCAGAGACAAAGATGTATTCCGTCTTCCATTTTCTATCAGACAAAGCTAGGGACTTGATTAATCTACAATCATTCCCCCTAGCAGTGAACTGGTAAAAACCCTCAAACTGACCTATTCCAAAAGGTTTATAGCAATAAAGGAACTCGTCCACGGTAAGAGGACGATCCCCACCAAAAACTTCCCTCCACAAAATTTGCATGGAGATAACTAATCTCCACGCATTAGGAGTAAATTGACAAACACGTAAGCCTAACCTGACTAACAATTCTCTAGCAAAAGCATTTAATGGAAACCTAAGGCCACCCAAGAAATAAGCTTCATAGACGCTTATTCCAAAACGAGGATTACAACACCACTCTCCACGGACGGGCAGCCTAGGGTTAAACTCGTCCGAAATTTGATACCAAGATTTAAGATTATTAAGTCTTTGTTCATCCGTCTTGGAATGAACGCCTACTGCACAACTAAAGATGGTCTCTTCCTCGTCCGTCGGATTAGACGGGGGGACGCTAGACGGGGAGCCAGCTTGAGAGCCAGAAGCTCTCCTAAGTTGCTCCTGGATGACTTCAATAGGAAACCCAGGGGCCCCAGAAGAATAATTCTCGTCCTTGTTTCCTCCACTAACGTCACTAGCACTACTAGAACTAGACCTATCACTACTATCGTCATAATACTCGTCTATAGCCTTATCAACGCTATCAGTAGATGAGGAAGCGACTGACATTTTTGACAAGAAACTCAGAACCTAAAGACGGAGAGAAGAAGAATACCTGGCTCTAGACGGAAGAGAACTCTAAACGCAGAGAAACTCCTAGACGAGGCTCTAGACGATGGATGTCAAGGAAGAAAATTTCTGAAATGAGAAGGGTTAAGGGAGGTATTCCACTATTTATAGGATGCTGATCTGGGGATTTGAAACGACACCACCAATATGATAATGACACGCAGCACCTACCTTGGAAAACTAAATTGACGTGATTAGTCGCCAATAAAAAAAATGACACGTGGCGCATTGATTTATTAACCAGTTATGCACTTCCAAGGACGTGTCGGCAGGTCACCCAACTCGTTGGACGACCCACATGGACAAGGGGGCAACTGAACTGATAATTCCTTGGATATCAGTAGGTTGATAAGTCTCGGGCACTGATGATCTTAGGGCTGAATCCTGCAAATAAACACAAAGTCAGAGGAGACCGGTGGGGACTGGCCAAAAGTCCTCCGATGGTGAAGTTAGTGAACTTAGAATTCTCTGTAAGAAGGGAGTGATTTCTTGGAAAAAATGTCTGAATGCCCTTACCTTCTCATCGAATAATGCTTATATAGCATGTGTGGAGCGGTTTTAAATAACCGTTCCTAATGTCGAGGAGTCCGGAGGATTTGGAGGTAAATTCCATAACCGCCATGGAAGTTACCTCAGTTGGACTTGCGTCCCATGGTAGTTAGTGGAGAATTTGGCACTTAGTAGTTTAATCCAATGGACTCGTCCATCGTTCATTAAGGAAGGACGAGACTATCAAGGACGAATCGTCCTTGTCCAAATGATTCTGATGGAAAAGCTTCTCATGGGACCTCGTTCATCCAAAGATGGACGAGGTCAACACATACGTTAGGGACGATCACCTTGTTTGCCTGGTTCGCCCTAACTGGTCTTTTATTGGAGAGACGAGCCATATGGACGAGTTCAGGAGTTGTGTTTTTTGTGACACCATCATTATTATTATTATAATAATAATAATAATAATAATAATAATAATAATAATAATAATAATAAGTAGAAGCACTTTTCTCCTCTTCCCTCCAAATCCTAAAAAAAAAAAAAAAAACCCTTCCAATTGGACCGAAATGGACCAACAAACCAAAATAAAGTGAATTGACTGATTCATTATTTATTTTGATATTTTTGCATTATCATTGTATATCATAGGTTATAATAAATGATAGAGGACGGGTAAAGTTTAAAAACAAAAATAATACGATATAAAATTTAAAAAAAGAAAAGAAAAGAAAAAAAAAATAGTAAAAATATTTTAATGAAATGGTTCGAACTGCGAGATTAACAACATGTTGTAATTATTTCTAAAAAGAAAAATCTTAACACACAAAATTTAATTGAAAATTTTAATAAAATTTGGTCCCTGATCTTTGGTTAATGTATCAAAATAATCTATATCCTTATGTGATGATGAGGAATATTGATATATTTAATGACCAAAATAAAATATTATTTTTATGCAACATTTACGGCAAAATTTACCAAACAGTGAAAATTCTGAAAAATTTTAACCGGACAGCACGCGTTCAAACTTATTTAGTTAGTTCGACTGTTTTTGAAAGTCGAGTTTGGCAAACTCGACTTTGGGCTGGAATACAGACACAATAGTGGCGTTTTTTTTAGTGGCGTTTGTAAAAAACGCCACTATAGGTTCCCTATAGTGGCGTTTTATATAAACGCTGCTATAGCCACTAAAAAAACGCCACTATAGTGTTCGTTTTTCAGCCCAAAGTCGAGTTTGGCAAACTTGACTTTCAAAAACAGTTTACCTTACTAAATAACTTTAAACACGTGCCACGCGCCTATTTTTTTTCCCAAAAATAGTCTGTTTGGCAATTTCTTCCCAACATTTACTGTCATGGCAGCCAAAAAAAAAACTGATAAGTATCAAAAACCCTAACCTCTAGCACGAACAATTTAGTGAATCACTAAACTCCTTAAGCCTTCACTATCCCCTAACAGAGACATCGGTGAATGACGGTGAGGAACGGCAGCGACGCCCGGAGGTGATTCCCGACGGTGATGCCGATTTTGGTATAATATCTCTCTCTTAGTTGAAATGAGGAAAAGAAAGGAAGAGTTTTCTGCTATTGGTATAATTGTTCTGAATTTGTAATGGATTTTTATCTGTAAAATTTTTGGGTTTTAGTTTTCTTGTTCATCGCCTGAGTTTAAAGAGCAAGCGTTTCTTTTCTTCTCGCAACATTGTTTACGAGTGTTTTAAATTGATTTTGTGCCCTTTTGCTTTTTTGCAGGCAATCAACTATTTTTACAATAGCAGATGATCACAAGACCAAGAATGAGCAGCGTTTGTAAAAACGTCACGAGGAATTGTGGATACAAAACAGAGTTTTGGCAGGCTTGAGAGAGAGAGAGAGAGAGATGTCGAGTGGGTTTCTGAGGAGGACGGAGATAGAGGGGAGAGGGAGAGGTCTGGTGGCGTCTCAGCCACTGAAGGCTGGCGAAATTGTTCTCAGGGACTCTCCCATTCTCCTCTACTCTGCTCTTCCTTTGATCAATCAATCCTCCCTCTATTGTTCCAACTGTTTTAGAACGTTATCCTCTTCTTCTTCCTCTTCGTCTTGTTCCCATCACCATGTATTCTGCAGCCAAAACTGTCTCTCTGCTGCACTTGCATCATCCCACTCTCCTTGGCTATGCCAAGCCCTTTCTCGCCTCCGAGATTGCGCCCCTCTTTTACTCGAACAACCTGTGGAACAACAAGTCCAGGCCCGTTTCCTCGTGGCGGCGTACCATCTTGCCCTTTACTCCCCTTCCCAATTTCAGATTCTGCTCTCTCTCGAAGGCGCCCCTGACGCCACTGATACTACCACTGCCCAATTCTTGCACTCCCTCATCTCCTCCCTCTGCCCTCCTCCTTCTACTCTTCCAGTTCCGTTTTCGTTAGAGCTCACTGCTGCTCTGCTTGCCAAGGACAAGCTCAATGCCTTTGGCCTTATGGAGCCTTGTTCCTCCCATAATTCTGGCCAGCGTTCTGTCCGAGCTTATGGTATCTACCCGAATGCCTCTTTCTTCAACCATGACTGCCTTCCTAATGCTTGCCGTTTTGATTATGTTGACACTGCTCCTGACCACAACACTGACATTGTTGTTCGTATGATTCATGATGTTCCGCAAGGCAGGGAGATATGCTTAAGCTATTTCCCTGTGAACGAGAATTATGCCGGCAGGCAGAGAAGGTTGATGGAGGACTATGGCTTCGCCTGTCATTGTGACCGCTGCAATGTTGAAGCCAATTGGTCTGATCATGAAAATGATGATTATGATGATGAAGATCTTGTCCAGGAAGAGGAGGAGGAGGAGGAAATGATGGATGAGGACAACCATGATCAAATGGAATCCTCTAAAGGACAAGGGGATACCGATTTCCCTCATGCCTATTTCTTTATTAGATATATGTGTGATAGAGAGAATTGCGGGGGCACACTAGCTCCGTTGGCCCCCAAGGATGATGGTACTGCCTCTAACATTATGGAATGTAATGTATGTGGCAACCTCAAGGATGACCAAATGACTGATGCTAGTGGAGTAGAAGACGAGCATTCCATGGATGATTGAGCTATGTTACCTGCCTTTGTTAGCATTGCTGTCTTTCTAATATATGAACCTTTTCATCACGTCTTTTTCTTTCAATTATTCTTTGCATTTCTTGCTTTTCCCTCACTTTGAAATCACTTTTTCTTTCAATTACTACGATGTTATTCTAGTTTTTCATGACTTGTAAAATGAATTGCGACTCTAAGTGGTTCTTGCTAATATATATTTTTTGATAGGTAGTTCTTGCTAATAATTAATTGTGGAACCCTTCCTTTATATCTTGAATCTGTTAATATCATTGGAGGTATTTCTTTCATGAACATTGCTTTCTAATCATCATTGATATTGTTGTACGTAGACGTGACTTTGGAACTAATAATAAGTCTCAAATCATTTTTGGTGTCAACCTTGTATCTGTCATTCAAGTTAGCCTTTCTTCCCATTCATTGCAAGGCAATGTGTTTTAAATTATCACTCGGTTAATTGTTCTTTACATTGCTTTTCTTTTTTCTTAGTCAATATTTTGATTATATTGGTGTGGTTTGTATTAGAAGAGGTTATAATTATAGGTTGTTTTACCATGGTTATATGGTTGTCGTCTTCAAGCATAGTATGAAAAAGGTGTCGTGGCTAATCATGGAATATGTTCATTTTGTAGACATGTTGGAATTTTTATTTATTTTGAGTTATGTGCTATTATGGATTTATGTTTTCAGTCAACTACTAGTGTGTTTTATGCACTTTGGATGTTTGTTTTAAGTTATGTTGTGTATTGACAAGTTTGTTGTGTCATGTAATTTGACTTTTGAGTACTCTAGATGATTGCCAACAGGTTTGAATGGATGTTTTTGTTTAATGTCATTTTATGATACCCAGGTTTTTATGTATCATGTATGTTTCCTTATTGTCTTTGTGGTTTGGTACTTCTTAATGCCAAAAAATATGGATGATTGCCAACAGGTTTGAATGGATGTTTTGGTTGAGTGTCATTTTATGATACCCAGGTTTTTGGGTATCCTGTATATTTTCCTTACTGTCTTTGCAATTCGGTACTTCTTAATGCCAAAAAATATGGATGATTGCCAACAGGTTTGAATGGATGTTTTTATTTAGTATCATTTTATGATACCCAAGTTTTTATGTGTAATGTATATTTTCTCTATTGTCTTTGCAATTTGGTACTTCTTAATGCCAAAAAATAGGTATGAAGAATAAAGGTGAAAAGAACAAGCAGGGAATAATCATCAAGTCCTGAAATTGATAGCCATTGTTGATATTGTAAACTCAAAATTACATCGTTTGAAAATAGTACATTAGTTGGTCTATAAGCTATCCAACACACTACCGTATAAACTATGGTAGTCTCATTAGTTTGACTCCTCTATTACCTGCATCTAAACTATGTACATTAGTCTTCTCTGTTTTTTTGGGTGTAAGTCATTCAAGTCTGCCAACATTCACAATTTCATCTCTTTTAGGCTCACTCTCCACAAAAACACCTAGCATCATTGTTCTGCAAGCTTCTGTATGAGCTACTTGAAGTCATTTTTAACCTAGCACATATAGATAACAATTTTGTTTCAAATGAACAGCCATAAAAAATCCACAATAACAGCCATAACAATTTAGTTTCAAAGTACAGCTTACTACAATGATCAAGATATCTTTGTTCTCAAAAAAATATTTGGTTATTTACTGCTCTTACCTATTCATCAACTTCAAAGGTGATCTTTGAGAACAATAAATTGTACAGAATACGTATGCTGCCACCACTTCATTAAAATGGTCAGGCAGAATGCTATATTTAAAAGAGTGCATTCATTTGTCTCTCATCAACAACTAGATTAGCAGAGATAGCGATTGCATCTGATCTGACGTTGTCCCCCGGGCTGTTGCTACAACTATTTCTGTATCCAAATCCTGCATTAATAATCGAAAGAAAAAAAATGTATTCAGGACATAACCTAGTAGGATATATATATACCTGGCCAAGCAACCTCTTCCAGTTCATACCTTCATTCATAAGCAAAGTGAAGGAATCTTTTAGGGTACTCAAGTGACTATTTTTCAGCATGTACAACATACAAACCATTACAATTCAGAGAGAGTACCCAAAAAAAAAAAAAATGTAGAAGAAGATAAACTTACTGTTTGAGAAAGAGTTGACAAGATCGGTAAAGAGCTGAGTTTCTGATTAATTACTGCAAAAATACACCAAGAAGAAGAAGAAGACCTTTCCGGACCATGACAGTACATTCTTTGAACTAATTACTAGTTTGCACGGGTACTAGTTTGCACGGGCAAGGCACGTGCTGCCCCTTTAGTGAGAAAATTAATATAGTTTTTTTTTTTTTTTTTGTTGAAGAAATGTGAAATCATGTACTTAAATTTAAAATAGCTATTTGAATATCTATTTACTATGACAATTTCTTAGAACTTATTTACTAAATGTAATATCTACTCACCAAAAATGTTACAAAGAATGATAGTTAATATCATCATCTTTCCACAATATTTAAATTTTCGCAATGAATGTCGATGATGATATATGTTACAATTTTTTTGAAGATTTTCATCAAATTGAATACTTGTAACCATCTACAATGAAGATTTTGTTATTTATACTTTATTCTTTATCATCTTATTTTATGAGTCTAATTACAATATTTCGCTTACTTATTTTTAATGAACACCCTTTTAAGTAGAAAAAGAAATTTAAAAAAGAACAAAATAACAAAAGACATCTGTCATCAAAGTTTCTATTAGATAAAATTATAAGTCTAGAAGATTTAAATCTAATAAATTAGTATTCTCTAGGTAACAAATAGAAGCCCTTATATCATCATTCTAACTTTTCGCTTAAGAAGAAGAAGAAGACCTTTCCAGACCATGACAGTACATTCTTTGAACTAATTACTAGTTTGCACGGGCAAGGCACGTGCTGCCCCTTTAGTGAGAAAATTAATATAGTTTTTTTTTTTTTTTTGTTGAAGAAATATGAAATCATGTACTTAAATTTAAAATAGCTATTTGAATATCTATTTACTATGACAATTTCTTAGAACTTATTTACTAAATGTAATATCTACTCACCAAAAATGTTACAAAGAATGATAGTGAATGTCATCATCTTTCCACAATATTTAAATTTTCGCAATGAATGTCGATGATGATATATGTTACAATTTTTTTGAAGATTTTCATCAAATTGAATACTTGTAACCATCTACAATGAAGATTTTGTTATTTATACTTTATTCTTTATCATCTTATTTTATGAGTCTAACTACAATATTTTGCTTACTTATTTTTAATGAACACCCTTTTAAGTAGAAGAAAATATTTTAAAAAGAACAAAATAACAAAAGACATCCGTCATCAAAGTTTCTATTAGATAAAATTATAAGTCTAGAAGATTTAAACCTAATAAATTAGTATTCTCTAGGTAACAAATAGAACACCATATATCATCATTCTAACTTTTCAAGTATGACTACCAGTCTACCACATAATATTCAAAATACACGAAAAAAATTGTGGACATTAAAAATTTAGTAGGAGTATTATAGACATTGCACAATGGAATATTTTAGGAATTATAAGATTTCGTTAGGGTTTAACTTTAATTAAGAGAGTAACAATAGGAATATATGCTCATTTACAAAATATAAAGGAGGAAATTATTCAACTTTAGTTTAGGGGGGAATGAAACTACCTCAAACATAAAGTAGGAAAGTGCTACTTCGTCAATTTGTGTGTGTGTATGTGTGTAAAACAATGTTTTTTTTTTTTTTTTTTTTTTTTTTTTTTTTTTTTTTAACTTGAAACAATGTGTTAAAAAAAAAAAACCTAAAAAACTATGCATAAAACAATGAATTTTGGTTCAACAAATTAACTAAACTAAAAAAAAAGTCTAGGAACACAACAAAATGTCATGATATTTTTACACATTTTCATAATAAATCCTAGGTGATAAATTGTTACTGATTTTAAATTTGGCTAACCACTTTTAACTATGTATTTAAAAAAAAAAATAAAAACAAATAAAAAGCCAATTGAAGAAGATTGTTCCTAAAAAAAATGAATTTTGGCTCACCAAATTTGACAAAACAAAAAAAGAAGCCTACGAATACAACAAAATGTCACACAAAAAAGAATTCTAGAAACACAACAAAATGTCACAACATTTTCGTAATATTTTTTTTATTTCCAATTGTAGTAGGTCTCAATTTGATATTATTATTTTATTTTTTACATCCACAGCAAATCTTCGGTGAAAAATTATTAATGGTTTTAAAATAATGCAAAAAAAAACAAAACAAAACAAAAAAACAAAATGACAACACAAGAAAATTGTGTGTGAAACCCTGATATTTGGCTCACCCAATTTGACTATACTAAAAAAGAAGTCTAAAAATACAACAAAATATCGCAACATTTTCACAATACCTTCTGTAAGGGCGGTTTTTGGGGCCCAGGCCCAGCAAGCAAGCGATTCTGGCCCAAAAGACCCTCGACAATGAATTTGTAGAGAGTGGGTCTCAGAGCTAGGTCTTGACAGAGTGAACGTGATTATTGGTGAACCATGCAACAAATGGAACGTGGGAATGTTTTGTTAAGTTTCATGAGATAACAGTCCGTGGGGCTGTTTTAGTGTTCCTTCTGCTCTGTTTTTAGAAAGTCTTTCTTTCCTTCTTTTTTCTCCCCCTTTCTTATGGGGACTTTCTGCTCTTATATATCCTTCTTCAATTGATAATGACCTTACACTTGTTAACCATCTAGGCCTCTACTTGAGTGCCTGTCCCAAAGGACATCCTCCTCCTTTTTCCGTGAGTTGCAATGGCCGAGATAATACTATTTTCCTGTCTAATCCACATTAATGCGGCTGGAAAAGTAGCTTCCTTGCATTTAATGCGGCAGTAGTGGTTGCTCCCTGCCCGTTTAGCATTTTCCTTTCATTTAGAATGATTCCTCACCATGGACAGGGCGCGCGCTGGACTTCCATTTAGTGCGTCCGAGGAGACACTCCTCCTCGGACGACCCTTAAACAAACCCGGCCCGGCCCAACAGGATTGGGCTAAAAGTCTTCCGACCCTGTTTTCGCTTCCCGCTATGGCTGGGCTTCATCCTGGTCCCAAGGCCCACTGTTGACTGACAAAGTTTGCCCCCACACCTTCATTTTTAGGATCCGAATAAATATTTTTTTATTTTATTTGAGAGAAATGCTACATCCATAACATGTTTAGTACAAATTCTAAATGACAAGTTGTTATTAGTTTGAAATTGAGTCCACTACTGATATCACTTTTTTATCCATCAAAAATACCTTACCACATAAAATTTGTTGTAAATTATTGTGAAAATATTGTGAACATAGCATTACTCCTTAAACTTTAAAATCAAGCAATTTTTCCCTTAATATTTTGGAAAATAGCAAATATGTTATATTGTTATTCTCTCAGTTAAACCCTAATGAATGCTTATGATTCTTAAAATATTCATTTTGTAATGTCTAAAATACTCCCATTAAATTTTAACATCCCAAAAATTTTCTTTACGTATTTTGAGTTTTAGATGGTAGTAATTCTCAGTTTCTTATTTTATTATTTTATTTTGACCTTTAAAAAATTGATACCTCGATAATTGTGAAAATATTGTAAGAATGTGTTGTGTCAGTGTAACTATATATGCACATATAAATATTTAAAAGAAAAGACAAAAAGAACACAAGCAAAATCGATGTACTGTGGAAAAAAGAAAAGAAAAAAAGAGGCCAATGAACAATGTAGATTGTCAAATAATTGTGAAAATATTATAAGAATTTATTAAGTCAGTATAACTGTATATGCACATATAAATAATAAATATTTAAAGGAAAAGACAAAAAAGCACAAACAACACCAGCAAAGAAAAAAAAAGGCTTGATGAACAATGCGCACGGGTTGAACAAACCAAAGCATTGTACAACATTACTATTTGCGCATTCACGCTTGTAAGAATGTGTTGTGTCAGTGTAATTGTATATGCACATATAAATATTTAAAAGAAAATACAAAAAGAGTACAAGTAAAACCGGTATACTGTAGAAAAAAAAAAGAGGCTAATGAACAATGTAGATTATCAAATAATTGTGAAAATACTATAAGAATTAGTTAAGTTGACGTAACTGTATATGCACATATAAATAATAAATATTTAAAGGAAAAGGCAAAAAAGCGCAAACAACACCAGTGAAGAAAAAAAAAAAGGCCTGATGAATAGTGCGTACGAGTTGAACAAACCAAAGCACTGTACAACATTATTGTTTGCACATTCGTGCCTTTTATATATAGAGATATAGAAAAAAAAAAAAAAAAAAGCGAGTGAAACCGTTTGGTTGGATAAACCAAAATCATTGTAGCTTTGCTACTGTTGCTTTATACATTGAACAAAAAAATATTGTGAATGTGGAATTTTTTTTTTTCACAATATATTTATTTTTAGTTGTGATTGGTCTCGGTGTGATATTTCTATATTTTATTTTAGCTTATAAAAAATTAGCACCTCAAAAATTGTGAAAATATTGTGGGAATTTGTTGTGATAATATTTTAACAGCTAATATGGAGATAAAAGTAAAAAAGCGTGTTCAGGCGATATTTTCCAAAAAAAAAAAAAAAAGTGAGGGAAAAGTTTGGTTGAATAAACCAAAATCACTGTAGTTTAGCACATAGGCTCTTTTATATAGTTAATAGAATAGAAATAGAAATAGAAATAGAAATAGAAATGATGAAAATATGAAATTAAAAGCAGCAAAAGACTAACTAATCTAAATCATTCCTCAAGAAAAACAAAAATAAATTGTAATAATTTCATTGAGTTTTTAGGAGCCAAACATGAAGTAAGGACGAGAGAGGGAGAGAAATTGTGAGATAGAGAGAGAGACTTGGTTCTGCTAGAAGAGAGAACACGTTGTTGCCCTCACTGCTGTTTGCAACTTTGGATGCCGTATTTTAAGGACGAGGGAGAGGAAATGGAGATGAGTTTGGTTGGTGAGATCTCACGAGTTTTAATTTGGATTAAAAACTGAAGATTATGATCCAAATTAAAAATGGTATGTAGGGTCTGTTTGGATACAGTTTATTTTGCTGAAAACTGAAAATAATAAAAAAATAATAAAAAAGTTACTGTTCACGCGTAGGCTACTGTTCATTTGCCTAAATGCACTGTTCATGGGACATGAACAGTGCAAGAGGCGCTGGTTTTTTTATTTTATTTAAAAAAATGCAAATGCAGGCCAAAACATCTGAATCCAAATGCATACGTATTTTCGTTACTATTCATGGGTCCCACTGTATTTTCTTGTATTATTTATGGGTCCCACTGTATTATTTCAACTAACATTTACTTTTATTAACAGTACTTTCAGCAAAAAATTTTTAGTTTCAGCAAAATAAGCGAATCCCAAATAGATCCGTAATTTACCAAAAATTATAATTCGTATTCATGTGCATCATTTAACTATTAACTATTTTTTTGCACCCAAAAAAAAATTTAACTATTAACTATTGTAGCATGATTTTGTATAAATAAAGTTTATTATTGTTTTATTCAAAAAGAAAAAATCTATTTTTTTCGGAAAAAAAAAAAAATGATCTTGTGAGTGGTGTGGCATATTTATGATTTGAAGAGGAAAAGGACAAAGAAACGTGTCTATGCACGTGATCCAACTATTTTGTAACCGTTCACGTGGCAGACATAAAAAGGCTGGATATCCCGCTTCCATGCCGCTCTCGAAACCAAGAAATGCTTCAAGAAGATCAACAAACAAAAATGTCTCACTCACTCTCACTCAATCAAACTCAAACTCAATTTCACACCCCAAAACTTCCTTTCTCTCTCTCACAATTTCAGATTCGAATTCCAATTCCTTTTGCTTCAACTCAACCTTGAGCGCTTCCAAAGCTCAACTATGCTCCTTCATCATCATCATCCACTTCTCTACGATTCCATTGCCACCAAAGCTTCTCTGATCGCTTCAGTTATGTCCAACAACGCTTCTCGTTCTTGCATTGGACCTTCTCATGTCTCCGAAATGAGGTCAATTATACTGTTTATGCATCTGATTTTCTTTTTTTACACGTTGATTGCGTTTACGTTTTTTTGAGAATTATGAGAGTGAATTCTAAGTTCGTAAGGAGTTTTGACTTCATATATGAGTAGTTCTTTAACTTCTTGTGCGATTAAAATCGATGTTACAAAATTAGTTGCGGTTTCGACTTTGATTCATTCTTTTTCTATTCTTCTAAATACGTTTACTGTGTTTACGTTTCTGAGAGTAAATTCTAAGTTCGTATTAGTAAGGAGTAATATATAGGTTAGAAAATTTGATACAGTTTGATTCGTTCTTTTCTGTTATTTTAAATACGTTGACTGTGTACACGGTTTTAGAGAATTATAAGATTAGAGTTTAAATTCTTAGGGATTCTTGCTTTAAATGTGAGTATTGCTGAATTCTTTTGAGAATTAATAATAGTACGTCATTGGTGAAATTGATCGATCCTCTAATTGAATTGGATTATTTCATGGTTCGGATTAGATATTACAAATCAAAAGGTCATATATACAATGTACAGAATAGGCAAATATATAGGCTGAGTATAGAATCATTAGTTCACTGCACAATCATAAAGTACAAGAAGTACAATGGATCAAACTAGGCTTGGGCCTAAGGATATCATAATATAATAATTTCAAATGACGTGGCACCATGAACTGTACTTTTCAAATTTCATTTGAAATGGATGGGATCCTATTCACGTCATCGGCAGCCAGTTAAGTTAGAATACGAGTTGAAAACAGTGTTCATTGGCATAGGAATCTATTTTTCGTCATTCTGTGTTGGCTTGAAGATTTAAGTAGGTAACTAACTAGGAAATCCCCTCAGGATTGTGAGTATTTACCTTATTACATGTCAAAAAAAAAAAAAAAAAAAAAAAAACTGGGTAACTTGCTTGACTTGTGGTTATATCTCCATCAGATTGAAATTAAGTAAGCAAGCATCAGGTGGCAATGCACCCGGACTTTCCAGTAAGGCAAGTTTATTTTTCTATGGTATTATGAATAGAGTGGTGTTGGTTACACACCTCTAAGCTCATAAACGTACACACATATCACCTTTGCACGGAAATTGTGAGTTCAAGTGAAGTCATGGTTTCAGTGCAAAAAAGTGTGTTTATGTGCGTTAACGTGTGTGTAGTAGTAATTTCTTTTATGAATATCAGTTATTCTTGTTATTCCAAACTTTGTGTGCTAATTCAAGATTTGACTGGACTTTTGGCATCAGTTAGACAGGGGGCCATGTAAAGCATTGGACAACAAATGTTTATGGTCAGCGTGCCCAAGAACGTGTACTTGAGGTACTTTTTATTTGCATATGTATGTGTTGACCTTTGTTTTCTATCAGCTTGCACTTTTTGAACATGTAAAGCATTGAGAATGAACAATGGGTCTTACAAAGCGAGAAAGGTATGACTATGACTGAAAAAGTGATAGGTGGAGAAGTACGGTGATACTATACAAAAATCCTTTTGCAAAGGTGTCTTCTAATAAGTGTTAGAGGTCTTGTCAATCATCACAGTAACTTTCACTGGGTTTTTATGAGAATGACAAAGAGAATGCGTTACATTTTAGTTATGATTATATGTGATTTTCTTAATGGATTCTGTAAGGTTTAAAACCTCTTGTTGTGGTAGACTTACTGCTGTAAGTCTTATAGCTGGGAATATTGTAGTCAAAGTATGTCTTTTTTCCCGCCTCTCTAAAATAAAATAATTGTCAATGTCTTCTCATGTGCTTACATCTTTTGATTCTGTGCTGCTAATTTTCAATTGAGATTCAGTACATGTAGTTTTTGGGGGTATCAGAATTTTGTTTTACACTGAAATGGGAATAATTCATATTGTCATTTATTCACCTTTTTTGGTTGTAGGAAGAAACCCCTCAAGTGTCTGAGACCACACCATCAATTAAAATTTTCCCAGGTCAAGCATTTCCACTGGGTGTATCGGAAGTTGAGAGTGGGATCAACTTTGCTATTTTTTCACAGCATGCTTCTGCTGTCACCCTTTGCTTATCATTTCCTGAGAGGTGAAAAACAATTTCCTTTTCAATTAATAGGTTAAAATTCAGTTTGGGATGTGCATCTCAGTGTTAAAAAGGGTCAAATTCGCTTCAGGTTTAACCATTTTAAATTACTTAATTTTAAATCATTCTAAACTTGAAGTAAGCATACTTTGTGATTGAGATTTGAGACCTTGAATTTTATGCGTTGATATTCTGCTGACAATTTCTCTTTCCTTTTGGGTATTAACTCATTAAACTAACAAAAGAAAGAGCATTTGAATAAAAAGAAAGTACGGATTTCTTATATATAAGGTATGGATAAGGTCATATATGTATTGGTGATAAAAATATCCATACATACATGCATAAATACATATATATCATACTTGTTGGGTTGGTGATAGCTTGTTTGTATTATGAGAGTTGGTGATCTGGGCTTAAAAACTTGTATACTTTGGTATGGCTCCATTAAAGTTTAATTATTACTTATGAAAAAAAGAAGAAGCATTGCTTCACTAAAGGAAGTGACATGGAGATTATTGAATGGAATATGAAAGCATGTCTATGAACTTATGGTTAATGAACATGAGCTTTGTAACTACTATATAATTTGGTTACATATATACATACAAACATATTTGTCTGGTTGGTGATATCTTGTGTATATTATGAGGGTTGGTGATCCAGGCTTCATACCTTTGAGATTGGTATGTGTTTACCATGGAAGTGACATGGGGATTTTTGCATGGAAGGTGAAAGCAAGTCTATGAACCTATAATTGGTGAACAAGAGCTTCATAACTACTTTAAATGTGGTTAGCCAAATACTCTGCAGATTTGAAGGGATTGAAAGCAGAAGAATCTTGTTGTAGGTTAAAATGAAGTAAGAGTGGTTTTGGGAAGATGATTGACGTGGGACACAAAGATAGAGACTTGGACATATCTCAACTTGTCAGTTTTATTGTGTAAAAGATTTTGGTTTATTCAAGAGTCCCTTACAGATTCTCTGAAGTTGATGTCATTTAGTCACGTTTGCTCTACCTTTTTTATATTTCCTAATTCCTATATACTGCTTCTACTGTAATGGTACTTGTTGAGATGCAATTGATACTTATCTTTTGTGTGCACGAGATAAGTTTTTTTAAAGATGCAATTAAAGTTTCTTTTGTGTGTGCAACTATGTGTGTTTTCTTTGTGAGTGTAGGGGCCTATGTATCAGAATTATTTGTAATTGTCATCTTGTGAATTCTTTATACACTTAGTGTAGGATCCCTGATTATAAGAGAAATGCTCTTGATTGGTTGGAAAGTTTGGCAGGTGGGATGGTAAAATGATGGAACTCACTTTGGATCCTCATGTGAACAAAACAGGAGACATTTGGCACATATGTATTGAGGTAGTCTTGCTTTACACTTCTTTGATTGCCTTTGGTCGACATTGATAGCTTTCCTTAACTGTTCTATACCAACTTGCTGTACTAGGGGTATCTTAATGGTTTTCTTCATGGCAATGGAAATTTAATTTTGTCTGCCTATTAGTGGCAGTGTCTGTGCCTGCCTATAGTATTTACGTGTCCATGCGCACATTCCCATTAGTGTTTATACTGGATCTCATGCCTACGAAATGTTGTTTTGATGTCTCAAAATTGCGTTATGTTACTACCTATGGTCCTATAGTATTGCTTGTTTATATGAGTGTATAAGTCAATTATGATAAATGTTCTACTGCAGGTTAATGCATTTATGGTCTCATTTTTGAATTCTTACACCAGCTGTGGTGTACATCCATGTGTGTGTTCTCTTTTATCTTTGGTTTGTTTAGATTAGAGAGGGGAGAGTGCCAGTCTGCTCCTATAACTAGCTCACCTGTGGACATCACAGTGGTTCCAAAGGAGGTCTTGTATATTCCATTGTCTTCCAGTAAATTACTCTATATTCCTTGGCCAAAATCCGCTGGAAAAAGTTGCTGCTTGAGTTATCAGTGTATAAATTATGTATATGAGAATTTCATTTAAAAAATGATAAGAAATTTATGATGCCTAATCTGTGCAAAATATTTTTCTGGTGCTGAAGGTTTGATTTCAGTGGTTTAGCATGCTTTGGAATGAACAAACCTGAATGGGGTTATTGTGAAATGGGTTTTTGTTGTTTAAGTTATGAATTTTGGGTTCACTGACTGCCAAGACTGCTTTTATCTAGTCCCATGAGATAGTAATATAATGAAATTTTCACTCATGTAAAAGATATATTAAGATGGTTTTTTTTTTTTTTTTGGCAATTCACATAATTATTACATTATTCAGAAATACTTCTCTTCAGGATTTGCCTCGGAGTAATGTTCTCTATGGTTATCGCATTGATGGTCCTCGTGATTGGCATCGAGGTCATCGATTTGACAGCAGCATTGTGCTTTTAGATCCTTATGCAAAGCTAGTTGAGGGTCGCCGATATTTTGGAGATGCGAGCAAAAATTTTTCTAATTTTCTTGGAACTTATGATTTTGAGAGCTTGCCCTTTGACTGGGGAGAGACCTACAAGCTTCCAAATATACCTGAGGTGATAAATTGTCCTATTAGATGACAATCTCTCACTCACTCACTCTCCTGTTTCAAATTATGGTTTGATAAGCAGTAACTTGATAACTAAATTTGTATTTTTGTTTTCACCTTTTGAAGCTTTTTTTGTGCTTGTAGCTGAAATCATTATTTTTTCACTTGCTTTAAGTTGATAATTAGACACCCTCCTTTCTTTTGTGTCCAACTTAGGTAGTATGTTCTTTAAAATCTCAACCTTTATTATATTTGCTGCTGCTTTTGCAGAAAGATCTTGTTATATATGAAATGAATGTTCGTGCATTTACATTTGATGAATCTAGTGAGTTGGATCCAAAGATACGAGGGAGCTACCTTGGTGTGATTGAGAAGGTAATGGTATATCATTTGAACTGAATAGCATTTTAGTAGATAGTATTTGAATAGATTCAATGATGTCTTTAATTTGAACTTCTAGCAACCATAGATGTCGTAAATGAGAGAATTTTAACAGTTCTATTAAATTTTTTTCTTTTGAAAGATGTCATTCTGCAAGAAACATAATGTATCATTGACACAGGCATGAGTATGGGTGTCCATCATGGACTTGAGATGTTCAAAGCAATGACCAAGCATATATTATGAATATAGGTTGAATTGGAATCATTGTATAATGTTCAAAACAATGACCAAGCATATCTTTTGATATCAAGTTTAGGTTTGGGCCTTTTGTTTTCTTAAAAAATAGTTGACCAGGAGCCTTCTCCCCCTGAGCAATCTTTAAATTTGGGGTTAAATGTAGATAACTATCCTAAACTATTGGAGTTTTGGCAATGTGTGCTTCAAACTTTAAAAGTCACAGTCAACACCTTAATTAGATCAATGAGACAATGAGGACGCTGCCACCTAAATTAGTATTAAGTTAACAATTGCATGATTTGCACATGATCAGTGATAGCAAATGACAACACCCTCCTAAACGTCATGCATAGGCACTGCTAAGAGCCTGTTCCTGTTGTGTTTTTTTCTCTTTCACTCTCTCATTTCTCTAGTTTTGATTGGGTTTAGGTTGATTTGAAGTTTCGGTGGTTTCTGCCGGCAATTTGATGGTGTAAAGTAGTTTTGGGTGATGGACTCACAACAGCTTGGTTTCTTTGTGACAGCTTGCCAAAGTTTGGTTAGCTTGATGGTTTTTGCTCTAGGGTAAGGGTGGTTTTTAGAGGTGGAGGTGGGGTGGCTGCCAGTGTGAGTGTCTGTGTATTTTTGGGTTTTTGTATCATTGACTAGTGTTTTTGCATATAATGCCTTCATTTTCCTACCTACTACTCAGGTCAAGTACAAATCATGTCACCGTTAACTTTAATATTGATTTGGACAGCTAAGTGCTAATTGTATCAATTGGTTTAATTAGGGTGTTTGTTGCGGCTTTTTAAAGTTTGTGTTGTACGTTGCAAGTTTCCCATAGTTTAGGGTGGTTACCTTTTATAGCATGTGCATGTCTATGGACATTTAACTGCACTTTTGGTCAAAATACTCCACCTATGGTTCAAATTGCATTTATTTGATGAAGCAATTTTTTTTTTCAAACCTTTAGGTGGAGAAACCTTGATGTTTGGGATATGTAATTGTTGTTTTAATAAACTTAGACATTGTCTATAGAAACTCTAGGTTTGGTAGGTCTTTTGTTATCTTGCAAACTACTCTTTGACTTGCCAATTTCCTTTTTTGTGGGAGCAAACCATGCCTGCATAAATCGTATATTGATAAAATGACTGGAGTTAAATAATCTTTTTTTGAAGTTTGGTACGTAAATATTAGTTCTTGTTTGACCATTTGATAAATAATATTTTATGACATTTTCCTTTCTC
Organism: Quercus tomentella; assembly: GCA_028535165.1. Taxonomy (NCBI): domain Eukaryota; kingdom Viridiplantae; phylum Streptophyta; class Magnoliopsida; order Fagales; family Fagaceae; genus Quercus; species Quercus tomentella. The sequence goes on along the minus strand of JAPQVY010000155.1, from coordinate 2,969,681 downwards.
ATTTTAATTTGAAGATACCACATCTTCTAGAACTTGGTATCAATGCAGTGGAGTTGCTGCCTGTCTTTGAATTTGATGAGTTGGAGTTTCAAAGGCGGCCAAATCCTAGAGATCACCTGGTAATTTAAAACCTCTCAACTCATATTTTGTAAGTAGATAGACAGATATAGATCTCATTTTATTGATGTTAATGCATTTGAAAGAAACTATAATTTATAGCAATGTTACTAAGTTCATTTTATTGCTTAAGCATTCAAAACTTAATTTATTCATGCAAAGATTTTGGTATATTTTGATTTTGGACTGTAGTTCCACTACATTTGGATCAATGAGCTCGTGGAACACTGGAGTGAACAATTTTTGTTAATTAATTAATTTTTTTACGTACTTATTTCTATATAATGGATTTTCTGAATGATTGCAATGCCATGGTGGCAAAATGTACAATTTTATCCATTTGGAATAACACACTACTGCTGAGAATATATATACATTTTTTTTTTTAATGCTAGAAAGTATATTTTGGCGTGTGCATGTTTAAATCACCGAGCACTATCGTAATTTGTATGAACTTCATATTAATTTGTAGGAAATACATTATCTTATCATTCGGTATTATACATGACAGGAATGCCAAGTCCTTGAGATTATGATTTGGTGTTTGAATGAGTTGACTTTGGAATAACATATATCTGCAATTTTTTAAATCATAGAGATGATATAACTGGAAACACCAACTCAAATGGTGTAGAAAACATTACCATCAATTACTTAGTTCTCTTTGGAGGTTCTATTCATCTCTAAATGCAACAGGTTTCTTTGGATTATTTTAGTTACTAAACTTGTATGGAATCCTCATCATTATAATTAGGAGATAACATCAACTTGAGAGTCAAAACAATAATCTTTAGTTAATACTGGGACAATCCTGTTAAAATGAAAGAAAAAGACGGTAAAGACCTGAATAATCTTTATCTGTGCTTCTTTTGTTTGGGTATTCTAATAGTTTTTTTTTGAATGATAAACCAATTCAAAAGGTATTCTAATAATTCTATTAACAAAGAAGAGAATAATAATCAACTAACAAAGAACCGCTAAGCATATTTAATTTAGAAATTAATTCTAAGAGCTGGTTCTGTGTGACCACTAAATTTAAGTCAATGCCCGGTGGACATATAGGAGGGTAACAAGTGGGATGCACCACAGGGTACCTTGAGACAATAAAAGCTGGTAGCAAAGCTGTAGTGTAGTTTTCTAAGTTGAGTTTTTCCCCCTTCTATATTTTACTTGATTTGTGGAAGCAAATTGAACATGAATCTTAATCTTAGTCCTTTTTTTTGGGTGGGGAGGGAGGCGGATTATATGTCCATAGCATTTTCTCATGACAGTATATGTTGGGGACTCTTGTTTTTGAAGATCAATACCTGGGGCTATTCGACAATAAATTTCTTTGCTCCTATGAGTCGCTATGCTAGTGATGGTGGAGGACCCCTTAATGCTTCCCGTGAGTTCAAAGAAATGGTCAAAGCTTTGCATGGAGCTGGGATAGAGGTATATTGTGTCTTTCATTCTCCAAAAAGTAACATACGTAATATTGTTAGTTGATGGTAATTTTCTTTTTTGTTGTATCCCTGTTTAGAAGTCTCAAATACTTGTTATGACAGAAGACTGCATTGAGGTTTTTCCTTTCTACAGGTCATTTTGGATGTTGTTTATAATCATACTAATGAGGCCGACGATGCCAACCCTTATACCACTTCATTTCGTGGCATAGATAATAAGGTGATTTGCATTTATGTTGTGAGGTTTTACTAGTCTTGCACTATCATGTTCCTAATGTTCTGTGATTACAAGCACTTGGATGCTTTTATGTTTTACTACATGTTTGGGATACTTTAATGCCTATTTTATATATGGAGAAATTATTCAAGGTATTAATTTATAATATGATTTGATTACATGGCTACTATTACCTATAATATTAAAAAAAAGAAGAAGAAGAAGAAGAAGAAAAATTACGTGGCTACAGTCATGTACCAAGACATAACTAGTTATTCATACTTAGTTTTCTATAGAACAATTGAGGTAGGAATTTTGTGAATCGTAAGATAACTTCTGTAATTGGTGAAGGCCATGAACCAGTGGCTGAAATGAAAACAGATATTATTTGTATGTAATTGGAGATGATAGGGGGACATATAGTATCTCTATTAGATTTTTGCCAATGAGTTCTAGCTCAAAAGGCACTTCCTCCCTACATAATGAATGGGTTCGAGGATGAGGCCGTGGGTTTAGGATCCAATGGGTGCATGTGTAACTTATCAATATAAATTAAAAAATATTTTATTTATTTATCCTTTTTTTCTATAATATGCCACAAATTGATCTACAGGTTTATTACATGCTGGATGTAAACAACAATGGCCAACTGCTGAACTTCTCTGGCTGTGGTAATCCAAATGCCTTTCTTGGCTCTTTTCTTATTCCTTTTCCTTATGGATTTAAATTTCAACATATTACAAAAAGTAAATTATAACTTTCTTTAGATTCTTTGGACTATGGTATTCCTTATTGGATGCATACCATCTTTCATTGCTGTGATTTGTTTTCTGCTTCAAGGTGCACAGTGGCCAGCTCCATTATGTTAAGCTGTGTTCTGCTTTGAAGAACAATATTCCAAATTACATTTTACATAAAATTGTTGTGCTGAAAGCATGATATGCATTCCTTTGCTACTTATATCCAACAAATATATAAAATTATTCTTGTGAACATATAAATTTCTCTCAGTGCAATATTGTTTTGGTCTCCAGGAAACACATTAAACTGTAACCATCCCGTGGTCATGGAACTGATTCTTGACAGCTTAAGACACTGGTATGCAAAAATTTACAAAGAAATTATTTCGTAGCACATTTTTAATGGCATATATTTTGTTTTATTGGAAGAATTCAACTCCTATGTTGTTATCTCTTGAAGTCATCTCCTCACCAACCATTTGACAACAAATTACTCTTATTCTTTGGTTGAACCATATCTTTTATTGTTTTGCTCATTGAAGTGTACCATTTAGTACTTTGTACCAACTTGTTAGCATAAAATGGCACTGTTATCCAGACTTGTTATCGGAGTTTCTTCTTGAAGCTTGTCAAGTCCATCTAGTAATTTGGACTAACCAGTAGATGGGTTGAATACTTGATTTAGTTTGATCAGTATCCTCCAGTCATCCCTGAGAACCTCAGAATCTTTTCTTTCAATATATTAAACAAAGAGGTGATCCTCCTTCATTCTGTCAACAATTTCAAGAGGATTATCTGTTGTTACTGTTATCTTAGGTCAGAATAAATTATTGGAAGTGGGAAATAGTTAATATTTGATTAAACTGACCTCATGCTTCTTTTTGATGGACATATTGTTTTCTGCTGTGCATATGTTGTATTTGTTTGTTGATTTGCCTACCACTGAATTTCTACTTCACATCTCAAGTTCATCATTCTTTCACCAATTTGCAGGGTTGTTGATTATCATGTGGATGGATTCCGGTTTGACCTTACTAGTGTCCTTTGTCGAGGAACAGACGGTTCCCCACTTAATGCTCCCCCACTAATTAGGGTAAAAAATTATATGAATCTTTATATATATTATCACAGGGAAGAATGCAACACAGCAGTTTTGTGAAAATTAAGGATACTTTAAGGAAAGATGTAAAGTAGTGGAAATTTCTCTACAAGAAAGAAAATTGTTTTGTGATATCTCAGATACATTTTCCATATTATCATAAACGTTATCCTGAAGTAAATTTTTAGTCTGGTTTTTAGAGTTTTTGTATCTTATATAAACAGAAGAATTTCAGACAACAGCAATAGGATGCAGCTGTAAATACCTAATTGCATACATTTCAAAATCGTTCTTGTGGATATCACACATTTAGACATACCATTTTTCATGAAAAATGATTACTATATTTCAATTACTAATTGTGTACCTCAAATTATGCTTTTTTGATATATTGATTTGATTTTTTCATAACTAAATCTTCAATTTAAGAATGCTATGTACTTTTGAGTTCTGATTAATAAAAAATTCTCTAAATTCTTTACATCTTGGTGAATGTGAATCCCAAAACAAATCCCCGGTTGTTTGTCAGTTTTAACTTTGTTGTTCTCTTAAATGAATGCATTGTATATGGCAAGTATACAGTTTTTCCTTCCTACTCTTAACAGCACTGCACAGTGTATGCAGAGTTTCCTTCTACATACTCTAGTAGAACTGCATAAAGAGATGGTATCTTGGTTTAGTGACTAATCCTATCATTGTTTATTGGGCCAGGCAATTGCCAAAGATTCTGTCCTATCAAGGTGTAAGATTATTGCAGAACCTTGGGATTGTGGAGGTCTCTATCTTGTTGGAAGATTTCCAAATTGGGACAGGTAACTTACATCTTTTTAGGAAAATAAAAAAGGGTTTGCAGGGGGGGGGGGGGTTGGAAGGTATTTGTCAAATGTGATAAACTAGCACAGTTCCTAAAAGTTTAGCCTGTTAAAAAACAGTGAATTCAATCATTTAACCATTATTGTAACATTCCCTTTAATAAGTGAAGCCCAACACATGAAATTTAACTTTTTAAATGAGGTAGAGTGGATTTAACTTTATCTACCAATGATCCAAAAAACTTAAGCTATTAGGAAAATATGAATATAATCATCAATCATTATTCTAACAAAATTAATAGGTATTCAGAATCTATCACTACATTTTGAGCAGATGACAATTTGTTGCTTTGTTGAGGTCGAACTTGTGGAATTTTTAACTTTTAAATGGGAAATAGAGTGGATACAGGGTTTGAATTTAAGAATACTTGCTATTTATCCAAAATGTTAAGTTGAGAGGAAATTGTGGTTTAATCACTTAACCATTATTTTAACACAATCATTTTTGGATAACATTGTCTCTATACATCTCCTTCTTTCTTGCAAAATATCAACATGATTAGGATTTATAAATATTTCATCTATAAAATGTTTAAATTTTAAGTTTTTGTATTATATAAAATATAAGTAGATCATTAATTTATAGATCATAGGGTAAATAGCATCGTATTGATATGAAATTTGGAATGCATATTAATTACAATTAAAACATGAATCCAATGGTGGGGTTTTCAAAATGTTAATTGAATAAAAAGTTATTAAGCAGTATGAAATGAACAAAGAGTTACACCAAATGTAATTGAATTTGACCTAAGTTACTGAAGAAAATTTGTGAACTAGGGCTAACCGCTATCGGTATCTGAACTGTTTACTCCTGGAATGTGTTCAGATGCACTTATTTTTTTTTATAAAATAGGGAACCTTTCTAAAGAAGAGCCCTTTGGACTCACCCTTGTCACTGAAACCTATGGGCAACTGACCCTACCCTTGAGATTTAGTTGCTGGGTAAGCCAGTTGACTGGCTAAGCAAGTTATGCTAACGCCTAAGAGCACAAACATTGGTGATTGTTCTGAGTAGGGTGACACCTCCTTGAGTAATAAATAGTATAAATCAACATTTGATTCGGATCTTCTAAATTTGGAGTTGTTTCCCTACACCAAGATATTGTATGCAACTGTGCCTTACTTATTGGTACAAATATTTGACCTGCATTATTTTTGAGTTTCTTATACAGATGGGCTGAGTGGAATGGGAAATACCGTGATGACATAAGAAGATATATTAAGGTAATGCTAAAAGAGAGTAATTATCCTATGTAGATGAGTCTATATCTTGTTGTCCTTAGTTTTGAGAATAGTTTTAAAGTAACAATGAAATGTAAACAGCTGATATCAAAGTATGAAATGTTTGAAAATGAATAGTAATTCAATTATATGATTGAAAGTATCTCCTAGTATCAATTGCAAATTCAAACAATGGGTTAATTTTCTTTAAAGGTTTCAGATTCAAATTGATTTTTTTGATGAGAAACTTAGAAATTTCATTGCATAAAATCAAGGAGATGCATCAGATTCAACAATACTACCCAAACCGGGTGGGACCTTTTCTAACCTAACAATTTCAAAAGGTATATTACACGCCATTTGTGCTAAAGTAGTAGCAGCTCTGTTTGCTGCTCGTGGAACCTAGTGGACACTACAGATTGCAAAATTCTGGAGCTCTAGCTTCAGTTCTTCCATAATGTGGCCCAAAGGTGATAGATCTTATGCTATGTTGTTTAAGCCAGTGATAATGTTCTTTGCATCACCTTCAAAGCATACATGGTGCAGACCAATCTCCTTTGTGAAAAGAATAGACCTCTGAGCTGCCAAAAGTTCAGCTTCTGCAGCACTTCTCCCTTGTCTTTCCTTCCTACTCGACGCCACTATGGGGAAATCTTCAAAATCTCTCACCATAATACTGGATCAGTTAGAATACCCTCCACCCGTGCACGATTGCTGTAAAATAGTCTGTCTCATCCCTTGTCAGGCGGCAGAGTACCTGTTCCACAGTTGTTAAAAATCTTGCTTCACAGATGGCATTTTGCCTAAACCCAGAGAACTAGTCGCCCAAATAACTTGTGCCCAAGGACAACCCCATAAAGCATGCCCCACAGATTCAGATTCCCTGCTACATAAATCACATAGAGGATTTGATACAACTTTCTTCATGACCAGTGATAGCTTGGTAGGAAAACTTTTGTGGCAAGCCCTCCACATGAGCACTTTAACTTTGCAGGTTACACCAGAATTCCAGATAGATTTCTATAAAGACTGTCTGTCTAGACCAGTGGAGCTCTCTGCTTGGTATGTTTGCACATTTTGATTAAAGGCTAGATGATACGCATTACAGAGAAAACACCATTCCACGTTAGTACCAAACTCGACAATCATCACGGAGAAGGGAACTCAAATTGATTTTAATGAAATTGTTAGATGTTTGAAGCCACAGCTTTTTTTTTTATAGAGAGTTTCAACTTATGGCGTCCGCTTCTGATGATAGCTCTTTATCATCAGACCAAGACACCAATCAGTTTTTGGTGTAGGCGGGGATTGAACCCCAGATCTCTTATACAACCATCAGAGACTTTACCAGTTGAGCTAACTGGAACCCACAGCTTTAACTACTCTAGACACGGGTTAATTTAATAATTTTATCACTTATAATAGTACTATATGTTATTAATTGTCCTATCTAGATGGGTCCTGTAATCAGCCTCTCCAAAATTTGGGGTATGGCTGTCTTCCAATTACCTCTCCCAAACCCTGTAAAAGTGGGAGCCTTGTACGCTAGGTATGACCTTTTAGCATACACACGATAAAGTCCAATTAGGAGAAAGAATAATTATATCATTAACATGTCATTGCTCCTGTTTTCTAATATTTTCTCTGTTGTACATAATATAGGGTGACACTGGTATGAAGGGGAGTTTTGCAACTCGTGTTTCTGGATCTGCTGACCTTTACAAAGTAAGCATCATTTTGTTTGCATTTATTATTTTCCTACTTGTATGTCTAATTCCATTTTCTAGTTTTGTTTATTAACTTTACATGATTGATCTTTCTGCAAAATACGAAACTGATGAGTGGCATTGACAAGTCATAGAATTAGGCCTAATTTTTCTTACATCATAATGTCATATTCTTTTAACGGTAAGATGTTTATTAAAATTGGGCAAATATAAGCACTGACGTGAAGAACTTTATTTCTAGTATTGGTGTTTGGAGGCATATTGAAATTCATTTCTACGCAAAATACTCTCAAATTCAAAGAACTAGCCTACCCTTTTTTTTCCCAAATAGTATAAATTTCTTTCTGCAAACTGTCTTGATGAACACTGTCACCTTAATATCTATAGACTGCTGAAGTCATAGACTAAATACTCATGACCACAGGGTCTAACACACTGCTACCCATGCTCAAACAATTGATGTTATTTAGAGTCAAAAGGCCCTATTTTCTATAATGATCAAATTGTCATGATATTCTATGACTGATTTGGGGGAGATTTTTTATTATTATTATTTTGTTTCTATAGCATCCCTTGTCATGCAACTTGTTAGTTTCAATTTATAACTAAATACGGGATGTCCTTATTGTGATATGGGGCCAAGATATGGCGGAATTAAAAAAAAAAAAAAATTCGTGGTCTTGGTCATAGATATTGTTTTTGTTGAGCATGGATGGGCTTTTTAGTGCTTGGTGCTACTAGCTATGAATATTATTAGGAATTAGACTACTTTTGTAGTAGTAGTACATAATAATATTTTTTCCCCATTATAATTACTGTAAAACTGAAAGTTAAGTGAAATTCTAAATTAGTTTTTTCCCCCTCGGCTCAAAATTATTCTTTTTAGTGTTAGTGTTAGCGTTAGAGTGTGTATAAGCTTGGTAGATATCATTGGCTCACACACTGAATAGCTTGAGCTTTTAGGAGATGGTTTTTACAGTTCTTTTATGAAAATTATCTCACTGACTATATTTAAATCAAGCTGTGGCTACTGTTCTTATATTTTTATGCTTGATTTTACAGGTGAATAAGCGCAAACCTTATCATAGTGTCAATTTTGTCATTGCACATGATGGCTTCACACTGTATGATCTTGTTTCATACAACTTCAAGGTATCTTCAAATTTTCAATCCATCAGTTTATTTTCTATTGAATCCTATAGCATGTGGGTATTCTCCTTAAAAGTTTTGGTTTTTTAGCACAATGATGCCAATGGAGAAGGTGGAAATGATGGAGGCAATGATAATTTTAGCTGGAATTGTGGTTTTGAAGGTAATATAAAAATTTGATGCTTCTTAATATTAATCATTTGTTGTAGTTTTGACTTCTGAATAAGTGATATGATAAGAGTCCATATAGTCTCTCTTTTGTCTATCACACCACTACACAAGCATACATTAACTTTCAAAACTACCGATCATGTTTCAGTTGTTCCAAGAATGCTTTATTACTGCAATCATGTTTCATATATCTCTTACTGGAGATGCTTTGTTGTTTTCTTAACCTGTCCATATTCTATTTTTTTGGATACTGCAACCAGAGATGCTTTGTGGTTTTCTTGACAAGTCCATATTGCTATTTTTTTGGATACTGCAACTGGTTCATGTTGTTGTCTTTGTATTGACTAGCATTGCCAAATGTATAAATTTTCATTATTACTTTTAAAGGGTATTAGATGATTAAATTAGAGTAACCAATTACTACTGAATCTGTCTTTATCGCAATTGGCTAAATGCACTAACATCTGTAAATCTGATTTTCAGACAGAGAGAGAGAGAGGGAGGGAGGGGGGGGGGGGGGGGGGGGTGGCAGGTGGGGTCAATTATGGGCCCTGTATCTTGTGTGTTAACTAACAGTCTAACAAGAAGGGTCACCTCCACTAGGGTTATTCAATCGTCTAACATAGAACCTATCTGATGATGTTGTGTGATATATTAGATTTTTTTTCTTCATTTCTAGATTCACTGTTTTGATCTTTGTTGATTTGATAGGAGAAACTGATGATATCAGTATCAAATCTTTACGCTCCCGGCAAATGAAAAACTTCCATTTGGCATTAATGATATCTCAGGTAAATATATTTGAAAGTCTTTTCATTTGTCTTTTCTGTATGTCTTGGCTATTTATTTGACGTTTCTTTTTTATGCTGATTGTTGCGTATTAAATAAATTTTGAAAACCCCCGTCCTCAACCATTTTTTATCACTAAAACATCATTTTTGGAATTTAGCAACTTTGTTGCGAGTTTTCTATGGTTTGTTTCATGCTAGCAGTGAATCTGCAGCAATGATATAACTGTATGAGTGCATATGACTAGGGAACACCGATGATGCTAATGGGGGATGAATATGGGCATACTCGCTATGGAAATAACAACAGTTATGGGCATGATACTACTATTAACCATTTCCAATGGGGACAGGTGATTTTCTGTATTATATTCTTTCTTTTTGATAGCCTCAATCCAGATGGTGACTAATTATTAAATTATTTGGTAAGACAGTTGGACACACGGAAGAGTAGTCTTTTCAGATTTTTTGCAAAGGCCATTCAATTTCGCCAAACACATCATGTATTTCATCGGGAAAATTTTCTCAACAAAGTAATCTCTTTTCTCTCTTATATGAATTAAGTTAATATTGTCCATTTATATTTAAGTACTTGATTCTTGTGAGGCTTATGGAACGCTTATTGTATTTAGGGTGATGTGACGTGGCATGAAGACAATTGGGATAACTATGAAAGCAAATTTCTCGCATTTACGTAAGAAATTATATGTATCTTTTGAGTAAAATATGTATATTAACATCAAATGACTTCATGATACACAAAAGAATTTAGTTGGCTTTAGAAACATACACCTATTCCATATTTCTAAATTGAAACATGACGGAGAGAAATTTTATTTAAATATTATTGTTGCAGGCTTCATGACAATAATGGAGGAGACATCTATTTGGCATTCAATGCTCATGACTATTCTGTTAGAGCCTCGATACCCCGACCTCCAGTAAACAAGAGTTGGTTTCGTGTGGTTAGTTTTCTGCCCCTCTGGTGCACATGCCAAACTTTTTACTGTTGTGGATTGTTAACTGCATATTTTGCAATATTGTGCTTTGGAAATGCACTTCAAAATCACCAGATTTCCATTTGTTAATTCTAACTATCATGCATGGGATATCTACTTGCTAGAGCTGGCTGCCAATTCTATAAATTCGTTAGTCATTGTATTGCAAAAACAATTTTGCATGATGGCACTGTGATTTCTCACCAGTTTACATGTTCTTGTTGTTCCATTCGTTTCTGTGAATCCATTTTTGAACCAGTTGATCTTCAGCACATCTAGACCACAAGTCTGCTTGACTGCACAGTAATAGTACATTAGTACTTGAACTTTTTTCACTTACTTGATCCCTAATTGTCTATTCTTCCATCTGATTTAATTTCTTTTATTTAGTATTTAATAAATTTATGTCTTTGGGGACTCATGAAACTTTGAATTAGATTTTCTGGTTTATGGAATCTTATTGGCTTTGATTCAATGAAAGGATACTTGTATTAGAGGCAAATCCACACGACAAAGCTATGCTGTATAGGGGTTTTATATTTTTGGGAAGATTATTTTGTAAAAATTCTAGGATGCCTTGAATTAATGATTTTATATTGACTAATATTCCTCGTTGTTGACTTGCAGGTAGACACTAATCTTGAGTCTCCTGATGACTTTGTCACTGATGGCGTCCCAGGCATTGGAAGCACCTATAATATTGCTCCCTACTCCTCAATTCTTCTTGAAGCAAAGTTATGAGATGATATCAGGAGCTACTTGCTTATGAAGTTCTCAAACAGTCTGTTCTGATCTGGATGTCAATTGGTACGTGAAGGAAGATTCAGGTTCCATGCATCCAGGACATCGTTGGAACTAAAGATGTGGATGAAACAATGCCATGGAAGGAATGCAGGCATGCATTAATCCCAAAGCAGAATTTTCGGTAAGCGAGCATATAGTTCGTAATTGTATTATACTCTACGAGAGGAAGAAAGTATAACCTTGTACCAAAATAAAGAAACAACTTAGAACTTGGCAAATCTTATTTAGGATATAACCTTGTATCAACATAAAGAAACAGGTAAGAACTTGGCAATCTTACTTAGGATACGCTTAATTATGTTTATACACCAATCATGACTACCAACATGGTTGGTTGGTCTAATAAGTTATACAAAATTATAAGTGATGTATCTTTCATATTTCATAAATTACTGCAGACCATTTCTCTTCTCCAGTGCTTGCTATGTACATGAAATGAGCTATGGAAAGAATGCCACTCAACCTTGCTCTACAAATTATTGAATCTGCAATTTATTGAATTTGCGAAGACAATGACCCTAGCGGGCATCCATTTAATGCTAACTCTTTGGGCCATTGATTTGGGTAGCATTGGATTCACAGTGAAGGTAACCTCTAAGAGAGAAGTGGAGTTGGGCTGCTTTCTTTTCTTTCCTGAGGAAAGGAATTAGGGCTGCCTCATTGAACCTGCATCTTTATTTCATTGTACCAGTGCACTTGCTTACCTGAGACCAGAAGGTGAACCAGTGGGACTTCAGAAAATCTTGTAGGCCCGGGTCTCATGAGACCCACGTCTCACATGAGACCGGCGCACGAGATACTTTCTCGACTTAGAACCACCAGCATTAGTCAATTATGGTATGGGCAGGCTGATACAGTATCCCTTCATTTCAAGTATAAGAAGGGAGTGAAAGACATTCTTGGTTAGAAAAAAATGAGACATAACTTCAATGTCATATTAGAAAATGTGTTATGAAGAAAATAAAGAAGATAAGGAATTTAATGCATTTGATGTGGCTTAGCCTTGGAAGCCTATATTCACATGGACTCACCACTTTTCTCTCACCAATCACAATTAGTCACATAAAAAGTTATAGCAAAAGTTGTGCATTTTTTTCTGGTACTAGATTTTTTTTTATCCTACATCAGTAAATTGAAGGCTTTTCTAGTTTTCCTTCTCTTCTCAGTCTGACCTACTATTTTTATTTTTATTTTTTTAAAACCTTTTATTTTAAATTCAAATTTTAAAACATCCATGTTTTATCCTAAATTCTTAAATATTTTTTTGAGAAGATAAATTCTTAATCCAAACACTCACCTTATATATCTTCTCTATATATTAAGAGGATTCAGAAAGTTAGTTATGACTTCAGAAAATGTCAAAAACACCCCTAACCTAATTAGATAATCCTTATTCTTAAAAAATAAAAAATGGGGTTAAAATTATAATTTAATAAAATTAAAAAAAAAAAACTACCAGAGAAACTTTTTTCCTAAAAATTAGCACACTTTCTATCTAAACATATCTCATGCACGTTTAATATATATTTTTTCCTAAAAACTAGCACACATTAAATCGAGCAGTTTACTCTATTTCAAATCCTAAATTTTAGTTTTAAAAAAAATCTTTTCCTATGTAAACCCACTAACAATTGATAAATTCAAATTGAAAAATTACATTAAACTTAAAATAAAAAAAGAACCTCATTACATGTACGGGGAGCACGTGTGATAAGGCTAGTTTATATATATAAATAAATAAATAAAACAACAACAACCACGTTTTCTATTTCTAAATTTTATATAAGAAAATTCCATCAAAAAAACCTTTTATAAAAGAAATTAATAAAACCCGCATTTTCTAAATGTTCTTAAAAAATCTTTATTAAAAAAAAAAAAAACCAACACCCATGTTTAACTAGAATTCTTAAAAAAAAAAAAAAAAATCAATGCTCTTTTTTTATCCGGGACATTAAATAAGATAAGTACTAAAACCAATCCAAATTCAAAATTTTTTTATTCTTTATTTTTTCCAAACAGTAAACCAGTAACAAAATCCTACATTTTAGGTCATTTTAAACTTATTTTTCGGATTACTACTTCAAAAGTTTTAACCGTTGTCAAGTTTGCAACCTTACACTCTTCTCGGTAATCCATTAGCACACATCTCCATTCTTCTACTCGTACAAATCACTCAAAAAATTTAAGATTATCATAGATTCATTGTCATTCACATACTCGAATGCATTACCTTTGAAGCTTCATCGTGATCATCGCTATGATTCCTGCTCTCACTCAACCTTCTACTTTTACTTGGTGGGTCTTTTGGGTTCTCAAAGTTTTCAACTTCTGTAGGTGGTTTTCTGCTTTCTGATTTAGTTTCTCTTATTGAGATTATCATTGTTTGATTTTGAAACAGAGGTTATAATTCAGAATCATACACATCCTCCATCTCCCTCTCTCTCTCTCTCAAGTCTCAACGGTACTAATAGTAGGTAATGCATACCTACTATGACACTCATATATAACCTTGAAAACATTAAATATTAAATATTTGCAAGACATACAATTGCGTTGTAGTTGCTATAAATTTAGAAGATATTAACTCTGCACAGTGCATGGTTTGATGTCCCATGGCTTTCTGGATATGAATGTATATACTAATAAATCAGAACTACACAAGTTTAGTGTTTTTTTTTTTTTTTTTTTGAAGGGTTGGAGATATAGGTCAATTGTGAAGGAAACACAGCTTATTTCATTGCCAGCAGTGCTTACTAAGAACTCTCACAGGGATCGGCTTTGTTAATTTTAGTATTCAGTGGAGGTATCACAAGATGTTCAGCAAACAAAGCACAGCTGAATCATCTCGGTAAGGATTCCCCCTCCCTTAGAGCATTCCCATTAGCTTCTTTAAAAATATATGTATTTTGCACTACCAAAACACATTTTATTTATTTTACGTTACCACTTTAAAAACACACCCCACATCCTGATCTTTATTTTATGACCCATCACTTGAAAATGATATATTTTCTCTCTCTCTCACATTTTTATTATTATTTTCTTCTTTTTGGAAGAGAGAGAGTGTATAAAATAATTTTAAAAATCAAATACATTATTGTTACAGTATTCTTTATCTTTAGATATTACTGTTGCTACAGTAATATCAAAAGATGAGCTGATATATTGAGTTTTAAGTGATTTGTTTGCATTACCCAATGAGAATGCTCTTATAATCAATATTTCATTCAATAGTATGATGACACAAGTTTCATAATTTTTTTTCACAATTATTGAGGTGATAGATTGTGATCGGTGTATAACAAAAGTGAGCGTTATTGCTCCATCTTTTTATTTGCTAAATTCGTTTGTAATATTCTTTCTGTTTTGTCCCCCCGGCCCTTCTTATTCTCAGGTTGTCCAAGTCTACATCTTCAAAAGGTGTCCAGCTTCTTCATGTCCATGGTGTGCCTTGTACTTTGGACATAGTGAGAAAAATATCTCTCTTTTTTTTCCCTTCATTTCTCTACACTTATTTTATTTCATGATATCTTTTTGTTTTGATCATGATAAAATCCGTAGTGCTCATAATTAATATTTGTGTAGGAACTTCTTGCTGCAAGATCAGGCAAAATAGCTGCATTTATTAAAGAGAACTCCCAGGAAGATCTTTGTCATTTCCTCGAAGACATTCCAGCTGACCCAAATACTTTTGAGCTTATTGCCAGATTCTGTCATGGGTTTGAACTGCAGATTTCAACCGAGAATGTTGTACCCCTCACTTGCCTTGCTTACTACTTGGGGATGAATGAAAGTCACAGCAAAAATAATCTCTTAATCA
Organism: Quercus tomentella; assembly: GCA_028535165.1. Classification (NCBI taxonomy): domain Eukaryota; kingdom Viridiplantae; phylum Streptophyta; class Magnoliopsida; order Fagales; family Fagaceae; genus Quercus; species Quercus tomentella. The sequence goes on along the minus strand of JAPQVY010000155.1, from coordinate 2,954,510 downwards.
AGACTCTTACCTTCTTTGAGCAAAGAATCCTACCCAGCTGGAATGAAACCATTAAGGCTCTCATTGCTACAGAAAATATTTTGCAACAAGCAGTGCATTTTGGCATAGTTGATGCCTGTTTAAAGTCTATTATTGAAAAGGCACTTGTTGACCCTTGCCTTCTTGGTGAACCTATCAAGAATTTGACCCATGCTGATAACAATGAGGACATTGATGATGTGAATAGGCCAAATGCTAGGAGAAGGCTATTTGGATTTGAAGGGAAATCAGAGGATTTGACAATGCTGCCTCTCCAGCTATATGAGCCCATCATTATTGCAATGAAAAAGCATGGAGTCCCATCAAAGTATGTGGCTGCATCCCTTTGTAAATATGCAAAAAAATGGGTTTTATACAAATCTACAGGATGCGAAGAAATGACAATTCATAGGGAAGTCATTGAAACGGTGGAGAGGCTTCTGCCTGATGAGAGAGGACTCATTCCATGCACGCTATTGTTTGACATGCTTCAGTCTGCAATTGTTTTGGAAGCTGGTGCTGATTGTAGAAATTGTTTTGAGACTAGGATTGGAAAACAACTAGATGAGGCAACAGTCAAGGACCTCTTAATACCTTCTCAAGGCTATGCTAAGGAAGTACAATATGATATTGAGTGTGTGAGGAGGATACTGAAAATTTTCTATACAAATTACACTTGTTCAGACGTGTCAGGGCTAATCACAGTGGCGGAACTCATTGAAGAATTCTTAGCTGAGGTTGCAAGTGACATAGATTTGAAGCCAGACACATTTATTTCATTAGCAGAAATGTCAATTGCAGCTTCATTGGGAACTCAACGAGGCGCTGATGGAATATACAAGGCTATTGACATCTACTTGGTCAAGCATAGATACCTAACAGAGGCAGAGAGGGAGGAAGTGTGTCGGGTTTTGGATTGCCAAAAGATGTCCCCTGAAGCTTGTGAACATGCAGCCAAAAATGAAAAGTTGCCGCTAAGGGTTGTGGTGCAGGTTTTGTTTATAGGGCAATTGAAGCTACGTGACACGATCACACAGGAGATGCAGGCTTCTTATGACAAGTTGAGAAAGGAAGAGGAGGATCTAGCAAGGCTAGATTGTGGTGAAGAACAAGCAAGGACAGGAATGGAGAAAATGAGCAACAAGGTGATGGAGCTAGAGAAGGAATGCAATATGATAAGGAAAGAGATTGCGAGTGTATGCAACCATAATGTGAAGAAAGAGAAGGGTAGCATGTGGAGAGAAATGAAGAGGAAGTTTGGATGTGTCACTACCATGCATCATCCCAACTGCCAAATAAAGAAGATGAAGAAGGTGAATCCAAATATGGAGTATGACCTTTAGATGGTTGTTCCATTTCTTATTTCCTTTCCAAGTAGTTAGGCTTTCTTTCCCTCCCTCATTTTAGCTTCCATGATTCCTTGAATAACATGACCACAGTCCTTTGTTTAGTGCCAATAATTTCTGCAGTTTTTGAGTTCCAAGTACTCTTTTAGATTTTTCAGTATGATCATCAAATTTTATATTCAAAATTTCAAATTAGTGCGACTAATATTTCACCAGTGATGATTATGGGAAAAGCTATGGAAGCTTGGAATGAAAGTTTTAAGAACATGTTTACGAGAATGAATTATTTGAATTAAGCATGAAGATAAACATACAAACTTTTCCCAATTTAAAAATCATTATAACGTCAAACTTTTTCCCCTTTTTAAATAAGACATTAAAAAACATTATAATTTCAAATTAGTAATCCGCATTCACACAATATTTACTAGTTGCATACCTTTTTTTTTTTTTTTTTTTTTTTAATACAAGAATTTCTCCTCTAGCCTAATCTAAGTATATATGTGTGTGAAGCTCCTTCCTGGAATTTGAACCCCGGCCCTTGCCCCCCACATTCCCACAAACACTTATACTTATGGAGTGACCATCGCATCAAGGGTGTGAGGTGGTACTAGTCGCATACCTGGGTGTAATATAATTTATTTTATAAAAATATAATGTAAAATTTCTTGGGTATGTAATGCATGTGTTATTTAAAATTATTTTCTTTATTTTATAAGTTTTAGGTAATGAAACATATAATATATTTTGCATTCAACAACGTAAATGAAAAAGGTAATTTAATAAAAATATTTAAATTACAGAATTATAATATTATTTTATATAAATTGAGAAAATGTTATTAAAATGACTTTCTTAAAATATACCATAATCCGTTGACTAATTTGAACACATCCATGAATATATATATAAATATATATATATATATATATATATATATATTTTTTAAATGTACAACCTCATTCCATTGAACACATGTTACAAGTTACATTAAATTTAAATTATTATACAAGTATAATGTCTATATTATTGAAACTTGAATTTTAAGGTAATCTTGTGAATATTTATCATTTTTTAGGGTCCATATCTCTAATTTCTAATGTGTGTGTGTATTGTATTTTTTAGCCCAAAACTAAATAGTTTGGCCCAAATATATTAAAATTTTCATACTTTTCAACTCAAAAATTAAGGAAAAAAAAATTGAGTTCAAAACTGAAAAAGCAACTTATAAAAAGAATTAATTTAATGCACAATTAGTCCAAAATGGACCAAATAGGCAGAAATGGACTGAACTAGATCAAATTGGATCAAATAAACTGAGGTAGATTGAAATAGACCGAATACACAAAAATAGACCGATTGGACCAAAGTGGACCGAAATATGGTAGTAACAATAAATTCTACGCTTTAGCTTTTACATATATATATATATATAAATATTAATTTCTTAAATATAATTTTATTTAATAATAAATGGTTGCTAGTTATGTATAATTCATTTAAAAATTATATAATTAATAAATAAGTCACAATTGTCTATACATAGATGATACAACTATTGATTACGTTATGGAGGATTTTTTCAAACAATAAGTACTTCAATCAATTATACAATCAACACGATATTGAGCAAATTTCCTATATATTCTTTTCTCTAAAAACAAGTAACTCAACCATTCAATCAAAACAATATTGAACAAATTTGCCATTTCTTCTCTTCTTGAGAAACAAGTGGCCTAATTTTATTTTTATTTATATGTAAAATTATGTTCAATTTATGATTGGAAAATAACATATTAATTCGATTGTTGTGAATAACGGATCAAACCTACCTCCTCAGATTTCTATTGAAGATTGAATTGGGTCAAAGCTACCTCGCCAGCTTTTCTATTGAAGATTGAATTAGTACGCAACACAATAGAAAATTTTCATTCAAATGGGAGTTATAAAATAAGCTTAGGCCTTTTGATTTATAATATCTAACACTTCTAAAAGGAAAGAATGCCAATTGGTTGTGGCTGACTGGTAAAACAAGCAAAGACCAATTTGTCGTTGATGTGGTTGATATTTGCAATGGTAATGAGTGCTGTATAGCCTAGGCTATAGTGAAACATCTCATCTTTTAATTTGTTGTTTACGTTTGTACCTGTTTGGTACAATTTATTTTTCAGCACTTATTTTTCTGTCATTAAGAAAATGAGATTATTTGAAAAAGTGCTGCTTAAACCACTTTAGCAAATAGGCTCATGGTTTTATATAAACAAACCACAAGATAAGCATCTATATGATTGGAGATAATTAAGTATGCTAGCCCATAATGATTGAGCTCAAATGAAAATTATCACCGAGAGTAGTGGTTCAATAGTCACTAGAGATACTCCTAAAATGGTTTGGTGGGTATTAGATTTTGGGTTCAACTCTTGCAATAAGAAGCGCTTAGTTATCATTGATACTTTGGTAAAGTCAGGATAGTTATGGCTCACTAAACCTAACGAGTATGATGTTACTATGATCATGCTTAGGTAAGAAAACCACCTTAGCTGCCCCTATAGGGTCTATACCCTTTATTTCCATTACCCAAAAAAAAAAAAAAAAATGCTGAAACAAAAATTAAACAATGTAAGATAGCTGTATGGATTCTTTTTTGATGAAATAACTGTATGGATTCTTGGACAAAATAAAATACATAATTGACATAGTTGTATGGTACTACTAGTACTTAGTACCACCCTCACAAGCAAAGCAAGGATCGATCTCTCTCTCTCTCTCATAGAAGCTTTTTTTTACTTCTCATTAGGCCCATTTTGCGTGAATGTGAGTGGAAAGTTCATGGTTGGAACTTGGAAGATTGGTCTTTTCTTTTTTTGTGTGTGTGCGCGCTTCACGTTGGAAATATTTATAGCAATGACAGGCATATAGAGTAGTAGTGATGAATAAAAATCTCAAAAACATGAAGATGGACCCAAAGTCCAACCCTAACATCGTGACAACCAAGAACGGACAACAAATATACTTCTCCCACAAGCAAACATTCTTTCTTTCTTTCTTTCTACCTTCATAGCCACAGCTTTAAACAGACGTGGAGTACTCTGTCTTTTTTTTTTTTTGGTAAACACTCTCTTTGACCATACACTATTAGAACTTTTTTACTCTCTTAGTGGAATCAAATATTTCTTCCCTCCCGTGATTACTTTTTTACATCCAACAAATTAGCTTCAAATGTCTTTATCATCTCTGCTTCAAATACACCACAATATAGACGTGTGGAATTATATTCAAAGTCAAGGTCTCATAGGACTAGGAATAGAGAATTGTTGGTTGGAAATTGCATATGATCTTATGTTCATAGGAAGCATCACAAGGCACTTAGGCAAAACAACTGGTCAATTTCACAATTAATGACTCCAAAGATTATATATTTATTAGGGTAAAAGGTGTTACACACGTTTCCTATTCACATATTTTGACAAATAAGAATATCTAGATCTCTTTAAATATTTGACTATTTTTTTGAACATGTGCAGTTTTTCCTTCCCACGCACACCAAATTATTTTGTATTATACAGACGTGTGTATAATAAACACTACCTTATTTATTAACCTCTCTCAGTGCTCTCCCCAAAAAAACCCAAAAGAAATGGAGTAATAGAAAAACACATTTGTATTCATGCTTGAGTAAGATCTCATTGTATTTCAATTATGGCTCCCCATTGAAATACAATGAGTTGTTTGTATGAACTATGAAGCAGGGGGGTAAAAAAAAAAAAAAAAGGTACAAAGCTACTTATTTCGGTCATCCAAAAATTGGGAACAACAGGGTCCCAATGTCCCATATCTTATTCCAAATGTCATATATGCCTGTTCTGTTCTAACTTCTTCTAATGCTATTCTGTTTTATACTTTTTATTTTTCTTTTTTTAACTTTGTTTGCCGTGACTTTAAGCTGTCAATAATTATTTGAAACCTTAAAAAAGCATCATGATTCATGACCCAAAAACCCCGTCAAATGCGTTTTGCTTCCATTTTGAAGAAATAATTCAAAATGTCTCCCAATAAACTGTAGTGAAAATTGAAAAGCCAAAAAAAGCCACCTCCCATTGACTAGTCTACAGCTCAAGTATCTTTCAATCCCAAATCTCAATTGAGATTAACAATTTTGTACGGGAGTGATTAGCCTGAAGGTCCTCAACAACTGTGGATTTGAAAATCAAGTTTCTTTTTAATGTAGAGTTAGGCTCAGAAAATTTGGAATAGAAAAGACTAATTGCAACTAGAAATTGGTTCAGAGAAATCTCCTTTAACTCTTTTAACTCAATACATGAGGATTTATAAGACTATTTAAGTATATTATTAAAAAATAAAGTTTAGCTAAAAAATTAGTTGTAACTTAAGGCTACAACTTAATTTTAAAAAAAATTAACATTACTATATATTTTGAAAATTTAACCGTTAGATTGTATGTTCTTTACACTTTTAACATACATGTCAAATTTTGTGTCAATCAGATATTATTTGCTATATGATCCATAAACATATTTTTTATGCATAATTTTATACTACAAAAATTTGTAATTTAAACAATTGATTGATGACATATTATTAACTTTTGATCTTTTAGAAATTTTGTAAGCATGGAAGATATAAAAAGAAAATGTAATTTAATAGTGAATTTGTTAAAATTTACGTCCAGTAAGAATATATTGAGTGAAGTTATAGTCTTAAACTACAATTAATTTTGTAGTTAAAATTTGTCATTATTTAAACCAATTACATAACTCATTAAATGTCATATGATGAAAAATACATATAAAGTGTCATTTTCAATCATCACGTAATGGTTGGAGGAAATTTCATCTAAAGTCAAATTGCACCTAAACAATATGCCAATTCACCCACACAAAATTGGAAAGTCTAACTTATGATGTAACTGCGAAAGAGCAAGGGTATTTTGAATCAATCTAAAATTAACCATTCTTACTTTGCATTATAATCTAATCGCATTCGAATCAAACAACTGCAGCAAATGAATTATTATTATTATTATTATTATTATTAAGAAATCATTAATTATAATTGAAGTGGGTAAGATTAAAACCCAGGATTAGCTGGATATAATCATATATATTACATTGCAGTACTCATCTGGGGTGGTTCCTATGTGAATCGAAAATAAATTAGGTGGGGGACCACAATTCAACTCTGTACAATTACTCTAAAAACGGGTTCACATAGTGTAATGTCGAAAGCCATAAAAAAATTGAGTGTATCTTTTTCATCATCAATTAGTTTTGAGGTAGAATAATATAAATCGCGGTCCCGACAAATTATTTAATGAATTATTGAATAATTCATTAAAAAAATGAATTAAAACAATTTAATATTACCCTTAGCACAAGCTACAAACTGTTTAATTTCTTTATTATACTTAAAGCTGAGAAGGACAGTGGTTAAATACGACAAGTAAATTGAAGACAAAGGTCAAGGTGTGATCTGTACGTCCTAGATTAAGTTGAAAAAGGTCGTCCATTACTGTTAATTAAATTGAAACAAGAAAGTGCACAATAATATAACAAAGCATAAAATTCCGGTTCATAATTTAGAATTTTAGGTGGTAGGCATAGAATTCTCAATGCCCCAATAAAAATCCATCGCAATGTATCAGTCACCGTCCAATCTTATGACCTACTAATATATTTTCAAATTTAATTGAATTATTCAATAAACCATTTCTTACCCTTTCCTTAATCATTATACATCAATCAATGTTGACCATAAAACGTGTTGGCTTGTTATTTTTCAATTTTGAATAGCTTTGAACAAAACACAGATAGGAGAAAATTCTTTCTAAGGTTAGGCGAGCATTCAATACATCATTTATGTATGCTTTTAATTATGTATATTTTATTCAGGGATTATAGAGTTGGTAAATACTAGTTCATAATTACTTACCAACAAAAGAGTAAATAGTTCTTTTCAAAAAAAAAAAAAAAGAGTAAATAGTTCGTCATTAATTATCTATGGTCAGATTGATGATACGTGGAGGATTTCTACATGGTAAGTACTTGAATCAACTATGACTGATCCCCTAATTAGATATTTCTAATTCCCCTCCATTCTTAGCTCGATGTGTGATACATAGCATTATTGAATTTTTAAATTTCATATGAGTATTGTATCGAAATAAAAATTGAAAGAAAATGAATCATTCAATTAGAGAAAATCTTATCCCGAGTCGACAATTCAATCAAAATGATATTAAGTAAGTTTCCTATTTCTCATACTCTTTAAGTATAAAATAACAAATCAACTATTCAATCAAAATATCAAGAGTCTTGTAACTTAATTAACATTTTATGATGTTTCTAATGGAGATGTTCAATGTTCAAATTCCTTTTCATTTAATTATCAAAATAATAATAATAATAATAATAAAAAACAAACTATACCAAACAAATTGTCTATCTCTTCTTTTTCCAAAAAACATCTCGACTATTTTTGGTTAAATTATGTTCAATTTATTATTGAAAAATAACATACTAAACATTTTTTTTTTAATTTGATAATTACAATTGGGGAGGAGAAATTTTAATTTTGAACATTATGGACACCAGGAAGTGCTAGCCAATTAAGGTATAAAACTATTGACAACACGTTAATCTTTTAAAGGAAATGCCAACTGATTAAGCTATAAAACTATTGATAATATATTAATCTTCTAAAGATTGAACTACTGCACCACACTACATATTTCAAAATGGTTAGAAGAAAATTTTATTAGTCCAATAAAAATTGTCTTTTAGTTTACTTATGTTAATTTAAAAAAGAAAAAAACAAGAAACTTAAATAGTTCAACTTCAATGAGATTGAGATTATCCCAAAAAGTTTGAGCTAAAATTTCCTTATCTCACTTATAATGAATTTTCATTATTATCAAAACATGTTGATACTTTTAATTTAAAATAGAAATTTATTATATTCTTGAAACAATCTTGAAAACTTTAATGTGTTGCAAAATATTGAAAAAACCAAAAAGAAAAAGTCCATGATAAGTTCTACGAACCCCACTCACATATCTTATATTACCCACACTCTTTTGCTTTATAAGAAATAGTACACCCCATTATTTTTAACCGACTTAAAATTAATAAGAATTTTAAGAGACAAACACTTCTCTCTCTCTCAAGGAAGCTTCTCAGTACTCACCTCTCTCTCTCTCTCTCTCTCTATATATATAAACCCCTTCACCACCTTCTCTCTCTCACAAACCCGAAACCCTAACTCTCTCTCTCTTTCTCTCTGTTCTCTGTAGAGGCTCCTCTGTTTTCTCACAACAATGGCTTCGTCTACTTCGAAGACCCTCATGATGACTCTCTTGCTTCTCACCTTGCTAGCCACCTCGGCTCTCGCTCAGGCTCCAGGATCCGCACCATCCTCATCACCAACCAAGTCTCCATCTCCGACTTCTTCTCCACCAGCCTCATCTCCTCCACCGTCTCAGGCTCCCGCTCCCACCACAAAGACACCAACTCCCTCTTTGGCTCCAACTCCATCCGCCACCACTCCGCCGTCGCCTACCTCCTCTCCGACAACCTCGCCTCCGGCTCCTCCCACATCGCCCGCCCCAGGCTCCTCCAAAGCGCCGGCCGGTACTCCCACCTCGATCAGCCAGCCTCCGGCTTCGGCTCCCACCGGCAGCGGTGCCGGTTTGAACAGAGTCGCCGCCGCCGGATCTGTTGCCTCAGTCGTCTTCGCGGCGGCTCTTTTGCTTTAGATCACAACATCGCCGGAGTTCGTTTAGGGTTTGATTCTATTTAGTACTAGTTTCTATTTTTAAATATTTAGGGTTGATGGGTTTCCTTTTTTATTTTTTTGTTTTGGTTTAATTTAATTATCATCATCATTATTATTATTAGGTCGGTGACAGTGGTGGATATATGTTCATGAATATCACTTGGGGGTCTGTGGTGTTTGATTGGATCGCTTTCTATTATTGTTGTTATTATATTATCATTTTTATTATTATGGATTCTTTTTTATAATTTTTTTTCCTGCTTTATATTTGTTTATGATTAGTGTCATATATTTTGTTTAACGTGGATACCAAGTCTGAGAACAGTTACATTATATTAACGATCAGCGTAAAATTTAATCACGGGTTGAAAATTCATAATTAATCCCAAAATTTTGGGACTAAGATATCGAACATTGGCAAATAACCTTAAAATTTTGGGACTATAATTTTGTGGATGTGTATGTTGTATCAGATTTTGTTTTATACATGGGATCTTTGTAAATTATGACTGTGTTATTTAGTGTGTTACAACCTATAAGAGTGATAGTGATTACTGATTTGAGTGACAAAGAAAGTGAGACTAGTGATTTTTGGTTAGAGAGAGAAAGAGAGAGAGAGAAGGGAAGGTGTGAAGTGGTGGAGGTGTTTTTGTCTTTTTATGATTGGATGGGATAGTGTGGGTTCTCAGAGGGGGACAGCTGGAAAAGAAGTGAGAAAGTCATATGAGTGTGCTTTTCCTGTTCTAGTTTTTTTCTTAAATTAAGTAATGGGTTGTTTGGTTTGGTTGGAAAAAAGTTGGAGACTTCTTTACCTGAGTCACATGCTCTCACAGCTGTCTTTAGAAGCCCCATGTGCTTTTGCCACAGACACAAGAGAGAGAGGCAGTAGAGTACTACTAGTCTTTCTTTTAGAAAGAAGAAAAAGTTCAAATAATTCTTTTTATTTCTTTTAGATTATAAATTATAGTATATTTTTTCATAAAATTGTGTTAATTTGGTCTCTATAATTTTTCAAATGAGTTATTAAAAAAAGACTTTTAGAAAAAGAAAAGTTCAAATAATTCTAATTTTTTTAGATTATATATTTTATTTTTCTCATTAATCTAAATTTTGGTATTGCTTTAATAAAATAGTGTTAATTTGGTCGCTTATGTTTTCTAAATGTACACTTATCCTTTAAAGCACTGGCTGGCCTTTTTTCACAATCATGATGATGTAAATGACAGACTTAAAAGAAAACACCTGGATATTGCTTATTTGCTAAAAATTTGTTATTGAAAATTCTGTAACAAAATAATTTTTAAAGGTGTGAATAGTGTTGTGAGATTTAAAAATGCATGTTTTTGTGTTTTTGGTTGGGTTGTGTACAGTGCTATAAGATCCAACAAAAAATGTAAACGCTGAATTGCACGTGGAAATGTGCAATCCAAACGCACACCTAACAATTTAAGTGGGGATTAATTAGTCATACGACTACTAGCCTTAACATTAGAATTGTTGTTGACTCATTACTAGTCCTAGTCTCTCTTTTCTTTTCAGTAAGTCTGAGTCTTCAATTAACTGGTCAAAAGTCTACCCATGTGAGGGGGAGGACTCCTGTTACAAAAACATGATGTATTTTTATCGTTAAGAGGAGGGAGAAGGATATTGAAATATATATTAATTATATTAGTGGAGAAATCTTGGTGAAGAAAGTAGGATACTGTTAACCGTTGTTCACCCTTATTAAAGACCGCTTGATACATGTTTTTCCTCACAAAATGTGTGAGTCCTATAGCTGTGTGGGCTGTAGAAGGCAAGATACATAAATCTATTTAATTTATCTAATACATGATGTACCGAAGCTTATGTTTAAAAGGTATGGATATTGTCTACGAAACACTCAATTTTAACAATACGGTCCTGCATCATTAATTCAACCATCTTTCAGCACTCTCGTATATGGTCAAAAAATATAGGAAAATGTTGAATCTATTACTTAAGTCCGTAACTACTAATAACAATAACTGGTTTAATCGTGTGACTTTCAGAGAATGCTTTGCTACAGTAAAGCCATGCCTTGAAAATACAGATGCATGTTAATGGTTAACCTATTGTGGTTTTCTCAATCTGGTTAAACAACAGCAATCGCCACTAAGTTTACGTTTCAGCAAAAACAAAAACAAAATGCCACTAAATCCTAAAAGGAATTAGACCATTCTTCCAATTAAGGAGAATAATTGAGTCCATCACGGCTTTAGCACATCTGAATTACTGAAGCTGGCCCATGGGCCAAGGAATTCACGTTAGCAGCCCACTCTTACAAAATGCTGAGTTGCAAGCCCAGCAAGCTCGCACCTTGAGTAATCGACTATTAAATATGATAGGCAAGAGAGAAACCTTGAAGCTTGATCTTGGTCATGAATAATGATACAATCTATTGAACCAAAAAATTGTAAGCAACGATGTAATATGCGTTTGAATGATTGCTTAGTGTAAGTAACAGCACCCTCTATGATGTTCAGTTTCTATGGTTCAAACCTTATCTCTTTCCTTCCCCACTATACTTACCTAGCAAATTTTTTTACAAGCAACGCTGATTAGTCATTCCTAAATGGTGGTACATAATTTGTGTTTATGCTACTACGCGTTCAAGCCTTCAAGGATTCACACAAGTCTCATTGATACTAGAGATGATAGAAGCGTAAATTGCTTCTTTTAAGTAACAGTTGCGATGCACTAGCCACTTCTTTGCCAAGAAAAGAAATAGCTTCCTTTTTTTTGGGAGGGGGGTTTGAACTTGATTGTGTTAATAGTTCATTCACAATAAAGCTAAAGAATGATATAGTACATGATATTGATGGACCGAAAATGACACAAGCTGCAATATTTCCACTGCAAAACACATGGGCTGTAGCCTGTAGCTACCAAAAACTAAAAAAGACAAAGCTGCATTGCTGTCGCAGAACACAGCCATAAACAGCAAGATGTCCTCTACCTGCTACAAATCAATTCCAGCTCTAATAATATAAACCAATGGCCCATATGACCTAATACTATTCTCTGATCTGTCCCTTTATGTGGGTTAGGTCCAAGGTCGAATCCCATCGCTTACATTATTCAATCAAACCAATTCAGCTGAGCCTATTAAGCACAAACTTAATACTTGCTACCATCTTCTAAGCTGTTTTAAGATGTCTTTGTTTGAGTTCTAGCTAGCAGCCTTAGCTATTGAGAACAGTTAGTTACAACCATTTTTGTGTCCAAACAGGAGCCTTAAGGCAGTTAGCTTATATGGCAGTTATTCTTATTTGAATTAGTTAGTCTTGTTAATGAGTTGGTTACTTGTATTAGATGTAACCAGTGTTAGTTTGACACTTGGCAAGATACTAATGGTTGTTAGTTGTAGAACAAATTGTATAAGTACTCTTGTACTCTCATTTTGTAACTAATTCTTGAGAATTAGTGATTTTAAGCCTTTGTGTGCTTTTCTTTGGAACTTTGTGTTCTTGTAAAGGTGTCTAACCACCTACTAAACGTTCTAAGCAACTCTCATTGCTAAACAAACCCAAAACAATTCAGCCTACACACATTCCCTGCATCAACTCTCCTGATGAAAGACTATTCATAAAACATATGAGCCTGCACTCCAAATGGTTTCTTTATAATAAAGGATTACCATTATAATTCAATTTGGCAATAGTTATGTGCATTTGGATCTGCTTATTTTTATAACATTATTTTGTTTATTGCGTAAAAGTATAGTTGTACCTTGAAAAAAGTGATATCTTTAAAAAGTTATACATTATTTTTTAAGATGAAAATAAGTTCAACTAAATAGACCCTTACATAGAGGGATGTTGGTAGCTAGAAGTAATTGAGACTGATAGTAATTTTGATCTTTGATTTATCCAATTAGTTCCCCATGCTGTTGATTTTATAATGGATCTTCATCTGAGCTTACAAAAGTTCATAAAGAGTTGCTCGTTGAATGTCAAAAGCGAGCTGATTGAAACACTGAAACATATGTTCTATTAATGTGTGGAAAATGAGTGAAAGTACAGAGTTCGTGGAAAGCCTTCATGTTAGAGTAGAAATTGAGATTAATTAAAGTTGCTCTTTGAAGATGATGTTAAAGCAACCATTGAAAGTCCAAAAGGGAAGGGAGTGGTTGAAAAAGCTATAAAGTGAGATGCAAATTTGTTTTATTCATGTTAGGAGTCTTTCTCATGGATGTAACTTCTCATCAATTAGTTAGGTAAGCTCTTCATATCAGGAGTTAATGCTCTAGTTAGAATTATCATCAAGGAAAATATATAGGCTTTCATTGGTAATTTTTCGTGTTGTTTTCTAAGAAAATTTCTTAATCTGTAAGAAAAAAGAAAAGAAGAAATATAACAGTAGAAACTGACACATGGCATAAACATTATTAATCCACTTTTGCTAGGTAATCAGTCCAAGAAATCAATTAAGTAAATATAATAGGGAGATCAAATTTTTTTTTTTTTTTGGGGTTAAGTAACACACAACTAACCAGTCTTGATTCTTGAACCCACAATTTAACCCTCAACCTAGAATGTATAAGGGGAGGAGATGCAATTAAGCTAGAGCTCATTTGGAAAGTGGATTTGAATTTAGGTTTTTCTTATGAGAAGAATCAGACAATTCAATTGAATTACGAAGCTTTTGATAGAATTATATATGAAGGTGCGGCATTAATACAGAAAACTCCTTAATAATTTGTAGTTTGTCACTTATTTAAATTATTCCTACTCTCTTGACCTGGAAATATAACAAAGCTGCCTTGCACGAGTATACCAACTTAGCTTCCCATTCATTTCAAGTCTAATTACCTCCTTTAGTAACTAATTTTTTCTAGTGTTCTCATCAATTAATCGTACATTAACAATCAAGTGTATGGATTCGCATCTAAAAGTACCGTGTTGCTTATGTGAGTGTGCTGTGATTCCAAGAAATTAATATAGACTCAGTAAACATGAATGAACCTCAATGATCCATCATGGTTTAACATACTCAAATACTCTACCGTAATCTCTGAATTTTACATAACCTATTCATTCATAAAAAGTAAAGAAAAAATCTCAATACAAACATGACTGACACCAAAAGAAAGAAAGAGCACTGCCTCCAACCTGGCTAGAAGCCTAGAATTAAGAGAGAACCAACAAAGAAAAAGCAAACCAAGTCATAGCCAACACAGCCACAATTGGAGAAAGAATAGTCCCCGAAGATGAATTAGTTGAGGTGGTGGTAGTAGTAGTAGCAGGAGTAGGAGTAGTGGTTGTGGGTGTGGTACTTGTATTAGTACTTGGTGTTCCAGCTGCTGGTGTTGTGGTTGATGCTTTAGCAACTGTTACAGCAACCTTCATGCCACTTCCACAATGGCCAACAATACCACAAATGAAGTAGCGAGTCCCAGCAGTTTTTAGAGGGATGGTGGTGGCTCCACTGCTATCTGAGCTAAGAGAATTGCCCACAGTGCAAGTGCTGTAGTCACTAGAGCTCACTTCATCAACAGTGTGCCCACTCGCATAGTTGAACACTACAAGAACAACAAAATCAACCAAACTTTATATAATCTCAAAATTCGAAGTTTTTTATGGATCTTAAGAAACTAGTCAAAATTGAACGGTATCACAGTAAGATTTTGGAAAAATGTAAGTTTAATCTTGGTTCAAAAACTGTTTTATCTTAAATAAATTTGTCGTTTTGATTTGTTATTTGCCTGTCTTATATGTCAAAAATACTAACTACAACTTCAATTTTGGGATTATTGCATTTGAGGTATATAAGGCACAACTAATTATTAGTACTCGTACAGAAACATGTTTCTTCTTTCTTTCATGTAATAGTCAGTCTTACTAATTAGATCCATAGTGGGATTTATCATTTATATGAGAATAGGAAAAAACACATTGTAATATTCCTAAAATATCTAATAACTTTTCATAAGACACTTTGATTTCTTTAATACTTGTCATCTATTTCCATAATTGAATACTACTATCACATAAAAATTTGTAAAGGTAACTATGGAACTTTATAGGGCAATATTTCACATGAAATATTGTGCCTAACCCAATTAAAAGTGTCACATGAAACAGTTCCTTTTGAAGCAGTTAGACAAGGAAATTTTGTGTGTTTGAAAAATAAAAACTTACCAAGGCTATCGCCAACAACAAAGGTCTTGCCACTAGTCCAGGTGGTATAATCATAATTAGTGACCCAACCATTGGTGTCTCCAACAGTGTAAACAGTGGCCAAGCTTGGCACGACCATACACAAGGCTAAGAGTGCACACACAATTCCAGCATTGTAGCTAACCATTTTTGTGGAAGAGAAGAAGATAATGAGGCTTTTTGGATAGTAGCTGAGGAATGGGGTTCCTTATATAGTGCTATTAAGGGGTCGGAGTCAGTAAAGTTTGGCCTGCTTTTCATGAATAAGTTTCATGATAGGTAATTCTGTTCTATGGGGTTACTTGAATCATACCTTATACCTAATGCTTAAGTTAGTGGGCCCTCCTCTTTTTTTTTTTTTTTTAAAGGGTGTCAAATAAAGTTATTCTTGTTCCATTGTTTTTATGTTTTTGTCATAAATGGCTCCATATTATGATTGTTGTATAATAAAAGTGGGGTTAATAGTAAATTCATATAACTATAACGTTGTTCTAATAATAACTTTTCGCCTAAACAAATTGTAAAAAAAATAGTTATATTGATAACATTCAAGTGGTTTTTTTTTTTTTTTTTTTTTTTTTGAGAAACGATTATTCAATGTGGTTAACTCTTCATTGCAATGTCAAATTCATATTTCACAATTAAATAATTGATTTTTTTTTTTTTTTGGAGAAACAATTTATTCAATGTGGTTTAACTCTTCATTGCAATGTCAAATTCATATTTCACAAATAAATAATATCAATTATCAAGGCTACAAGTTTCCTCTGGCCCAAAAAGTTGGTTGTCTTTTTTACTTTTTCCATAACCAAAACATACATTATCCTTTTATGAGCAACCTTTTGGTTCATGAAAGGAGAAATTAAGCAATTGCTTATTTTCTTTCTTGGCATTCTTGCCCATTAATATTTATAACTAAAATTTGTTGCATTCGATGTTGCTGTTATGGTCGTAAAACTGTAGAGAGTTGATGACAGACGCCTCACAATTGGTTGGAAGAGTCAAGAGATTCCTAAACATCATAATGAGATTGACATTATTAAGCTCAGGAAATAGATAAGATTATAATATGTGCTTGGAATCTACTCAATGTAGTGAATAAGTTAATAAAAATGTGAGCTGTGAAAGCATAAGGGCATCGACTTCTTTGATAAAATAGAGCCTTCCATGACCAGCCAGGGTTGTTAGGTGGAGACATTGTATACATGTAAATGGGAACTATAATTCTTTTTTTGGCCAAAAAAAAGGAAGGTCTTAATTGAATGATATCTCTCTCTGTTTTTATAATCAGGGCAGTCAAGCTCACCTCTTTGGAAGGTGTCTAAGAAGCTACTAGATCAAGAGGCCTTTGACAATTGTGATGATAAAATCTCTGACTTCAACTAAACAGCATGGAAAATAGTTTATTTTAAGCTATCAACATCCATAAGGGGACTGCCTCTAGTGTTGTTTACCAAGTTGCCAAAGAAGATAGATTTACTTTTAAATACAAGATAAAAAAGATATTAAGAAATTAATTCATCATATTATTTATATGGCATCAGACACATTTGTCAATTCATTATTGCCTTATTTTGTAAATTTTTTATAGTAAAATTATCCACTATAAATTTTGATTCACCATATTAGAAATGATATTAAGTTATGGTAGGTTTACATGTCAGAGGCGTTACATCTATTTCCATTATGCACATAATTTTCTCATTAGTATAAAGTGGTCTAGAAAATATAATAGTCATCAATGACATCATGAGGTGAACTGTCAAAGATCTCATGGATCTCAAAGCAAACATAAGTTGAACTACTTGGGTTAAAGGTGAGAACAATTAGAAATTAAATTTGGTGGAATGCCAAAAGCAGCCGATAAAAGTTGGCGAGGCACTTAAATTAAACAACAATAGTTATAGTGGGTCTAGAAACAATTACGATGGGTCACTGCCAAAGAGTTTTACCTCACTTCCCTAATAATGATATTTCATCTCTAATCCTTTCAATGGGATTTGGCGGATGTCGGCAACAAGTAGTAGAAGGCATAAAATTCATATCTCTGAACTGTGCTAATTTTTCTTCCATTGTTGTAACTTCAAAAGAGATAGAAAAATATTGGGCTCTAGTTTGTTAAGTTTGTCGGATGTGAGACTTTGAGATCAAATATCACCAACATAAAAATGAAACCCCTGATGGTAAAAGGTAATCATCTTAAAGTGAAATATAATAAGTTTAAATCCTATCGTATGTTAAAAAAGAAAAAAGAAAAAAGTGTTTGATTTATATATTTTTAAAATTTTCCTTTTCGTGACTAATTTTGAAAAAGGTCTCTACACTTTCGGCTCAGACCAAATAAATAATAAGTGGCAGCCCTAAAGGGACTTTTGAGGAAATAGATAAATCCTCAAAGGGCCACTTCTTGATGGACAATGTCTGGAGAGCAATTCTTTCAATATCAGGGTCAGGGCCAGAGGGTTAAGCATATTTAAAAAAAAAAAAAAATATATATATATATATATATATATATATATATATATATATTTATATAAATTGGAGTGTTGAGGATTCTTCACACGAATGTAAAATAAATCGGGTTAGAATTTTGTTTCGTTTTTTTTTTTTTCCAAATCCTTCAATTTTCTAAATTTTATATATATTATGGGTCAAGTGGCACAAATAAATTGTAGGCCCATGTACTTGTAAAATACTAATATTAATTTTAGGTTAGTCAATGATTAACCTAGGTTAATTGAGTATTTTTAGTAAATTGATCTTATATTAGATTCATTGTAATATAAGTGCTTAAAATAATATGTAGCCTTTATCATTATGAACATAGGCCGTTAAGTCAAACCACGTAAACCTTTGTGTATATTCTTTCTTTTGTTCTTCCACTCATCATTAAATTATCATACACAATCATACAACAACTTTCCAACTAAAAATATTAAAAAGAGATCAAACATATTTAATGCATTCACAATTCGCAACACGTGTGTGCTCTTTCTTTCATACTTCTGCTCATCATCAAATTATCACACACAATCATACAACAATTTTCCCACTAAAAATATTAAAAAGAGATCAAAGATATTCAAGGGCATTCAAAATTAGCAACATATTAGAATCAATCAGCCCATAAAAAGCACGTACAACGTATGGCATAAATTGGTAACATGAGAACTGAGATTCGATTAATCCCTTTAATTTGAAGCCAAAAGGAAATCAAAGGCAATGAAATTGGTTAGTGCTAAATTTTATTATTTATTAGTGGAATATATAGATTGAAAGGTGGGATGTCCCAATTCTGATATAACCCCTACACCTAACCAGTGATGAAAAGTCGTAAAGTACATCATGTTCTGAAAGTGATAAAGCCATTGCATAATTACTCAACCCAGCCCGAACTCATTCCAAAGCCAGAAACCAACGAAAGCAAAGCATACAAAAACATCTCCTAAGTCCTAATTGAAAAGGTGGTTATGTTATGGGTTCGACAACTTTTGGAATTTGGTTGGACCCTTTGGGGTCCGTCATATTCTGGCCAGCTACTCTGTTGGGTTAGTCCATTTTACCCGCACCAACCACTTCCCTTCATAGGATTCCCCCAAGGAAGGGGGAGAAAGATATAAAATACACAAAAATACACAAATAAAATAAAGATGGCAACGGGACGGGACAAGGATAGGTCAAAGGCTTGATGATGGGTCCCGTTCTCTCGGGCTAGGAATGGGATAAGTTAAAATAAAAATATTTTACGATCTTTAATGAGGCAGTTCTAACAGCATTGAGAGAAATGAGAGGAACATGATAGTCCCGGTTGGGACATTTTCTTGCCATCCCTTAAATGATGCAGCATACCTTCTTTTCTATGTGAGTTATCTTCGATCGTGTCTTATTCCTGCAATGAAGTTTAAGGCAACGTAGTTTTGTAGTTTCGTATTGAACAAAATTGAAAGCTAACAGCGTAATTCAATTTTTTAATTTAGCCAAAATATAATTACTAGACTACTTAGACATTGGCCATCGTTTCTCAAAAAAAAAAAAGACATTGGCCATCAAGCTTGTTAATATCTCACAGATCTCAGCTGGTTCTGACGTGGACAATCATACAGTTCACGCGTAGACCACACATACGTATTATTGTTCTGTCAGTGGGTCAGTGTCTGTTTGTAGATTAAAAAACAAAAAAAGTGAGCAAAAGCTTACGCACCTAACACGTCAATAAAGGGTTATGTGGCAACTTGAATTGTATCCACTGCAACTATTAATAATCTTTCAATGGAAAAAGTGACCTGGGGGTTGTTGAAGATATAAAGTATACAACAAAACAATGATGATAATAACATAAAATGATAGAGAGAGAGTGTGAAACAAGGAGAATTAGCATGGTTTGACATGATAGCCAATCTTTGACAATAGAAAAGTCTTTAAGCAACTGTATCTTTCTTATTTGAATTGTGTGTTACAATAAACACAATGCATAATATATTACAAAACCATAGTCTACACATGTAGGAATATATAGAAAATCATTATTTACCTATTCTATGATAGTGACTTTAATATATTCTAGCAGAGATAATAGGGCTTTACGGGGAGGATGTATTATCAAGTTGGATTTGGTGATCTGCATAAATCTCTCTTTGTTTTTCAGGGATTTAAACCGTTTGTAACTTATAAAAGAGACCAATAAAGAGGTAAAGGATAAAAAATAAAAGAAATTGGAGATTGACAAGAGACCAAAAATTCCAAATGGGTTTTTCCTCATATGCAAGTCACCCTTTTACTTATCCACATCATAGATGAAAACTATAGGTATGGCTTAGTAGCATTGCAAAACGCGTACTCCTAATTACGCAACAGCCTGAAAGAACAAGTAAACTAACTAAACACGTGAGTAGCATGAACCTGTACTTACTACGAATAATTTGATCAGAAAAGGCGTACAGAAGAACATGGTATGCATGAATATGATGTATTCAAAGCTATATGCCTATATCTAATCCTTAGGTAGAATTTCAACATCAACAGGATCTTCTCTTCTAGTTTTCTTTTCTTTTATTATTTTTTAATTATTTTGTATTCCAAGAATAATGTTTCCTCCTCTCATATTACAGTTGATCCCGCTAATTAAATTAACGGTGGAATACTCCATTCATGTAATAGGAGGAAGCTTTGCTCTAGAAGTATTGAAATTTTTTCCAAAGATATAGGTCAAAAGATTTAGCGTACAATGTCATAATAGTAGTGTAGTGATTTCATTTTCTGCATGCACAACATTTTATGAAACTGATAAAATAGAAAAATTCAACAATCACTTAAACTAAGAAGACAACCCAAACAAAGCATTCTCCCAGTCCCAGCTATCTAGAATCAGCTATGGAAATCTCATTTTGTCATTCTATTCTCAGGTTTTAGCAGTACAGCACAAATTTGCCTATAAACTATTGCTGCGCCTCTTAGTTTTAAAAGGCAGTGGGACAATATCATGTATTATTCAATGTGCTACCTATGTTTCTTGAATAGACATACAACTTTTGTCATGAAAGATGAAATTAAATAGAGAAAAAAAATGCTTAAGCAATTAGGAACATCCAGAAAAATCAAACAACTATAACACTCGAATGAAGGGATAGGGTTCATAGATCTGACAAGTTCATTATGCAGTTATACAATAACAAATTATACTTAAAAAAAAATAATTAATAATTTTTTATCCACCAAGATTTTTTTAATGTCACTAAGTGATAAAACTCAAACTCTTTATACTTAAAAGATTGATAATGGTATGAATATTCTCTCTTTTTACAGCAACTACTCTAAAACACTTCTAGCTATGCTCCCATGGAACACAGGCATCTACATATTGCCCCCAGTGTGCAAGTGATTTGTGGCCAACATATCTTCAAAACAGAAGTTGATACGAGTTGTTTGCAAATGGGTAATTAACATCCAGTGTATATGACATTATCAATAGCAAAGGCTGGATTTATAAACTAGAATTTTATTTGTATAACTCCACCCTTGTATTTGAAGGACTAATTTTCACATAGCTGATCTCAAACTCCAAAAAGAAGAGGAAAAGGACATTTGCTGTGGACGTGTCAAATTCAATAGCATAAAAGTAAAAAAGAGGGTTAAAAGAGACTAATGCAGCCAATGCCAAATAGTTGAGAACAATGATTCTTTGGTAGTTGAGCAATTCAAACATCACATTAGAAGTAGCTTATGTTATCTCAAAGCTGAGGAAAAAAAAGGGGAAAGGAAACAAGAGAGAGCTAATAGCTTAATTTGTAAATATAATTTGGCGTAGGATAGATCAGATTTTTTTTCCTCCCAACCACCGCATTACCATAGCCACAACAAACATCATGATGGATTCTGACATAATATTTTCAAGGCTTAGAAAGAAAATTTTAGAAGAGGAGATTTGATAAATGATAAATTTTGGCCAGGTGTTTGACTACAGAAGAGAAGCTATTGGAAAATTTTAGGTTATCCAACGTATAAAATATGGAGTGGACATCTGAGTTTTAAATTGCTTCTGCTTTGAGTAACATTTTGCCATCAGAGGATAGTTTCTATCAGCTGCATCAGAAGGATCTATAGATTAAAAGGTCTCTCTCTCTCTATCTCTCTCTCTGTGATCAGATTCAAAGAAGCTTCAGTGTAACTGTGGTCAACTTTGTTATCAAACAAATTTCATAAGCAACATTGAGGACACACAAATTCAGTAGGAAAAACAAAAACAAAAAACAAATAATTGAGGACACAGAATCAACTATCAAGATAGAGAAATGTACACATGAAACCAGCAATGATCTACAACAAATAAGCATAGGTAAGCCAACATCAAAGAACATGGAAGAAGTATCAACATAAAATAAAATACAGATCTAAAATGTGTATAAGAACATCCAGGAAATGAATGGCCCTAATACACTGGTTTCTGCATCGCCATATGAGAAATGCACTGATGTAAGCATGAAATCCAAGCATTTGTGCACACACATCCCTGCAAGCAAGGGAGAGGGAGAGAGATATTATATACTCTAATAATCAAACAGAAATATCTGTTTGAAAAAGTTCAGCTGCCAAATTTCCCCCCTCCCACATGCACAATTTTCTTTAGGTTTGAGCATAACACTTAACAGTTGAATGAATCTATCGGATTTCAAAAACTTTTGTTCACCTTGCCTCTCTTACCCACCATGAGCTATACAGATCATATACCCTGAACATGAATTATTTTATAGGAAGGAAAAAGGGAGAGACAAGCAGAAGAGCCAAATATTACCAGGCAAAACCATCTGAATGTCACACCAGTATATTCAACAGGCTAAACTATCAACGCATGTTCATGTCATTATTACACAGAGGGGAGATGAGTGAAGATGGTATTCCAGTCCAAAGGAAACTTGAACGAGGTCTTTAAATTTACCACCATAGCATGCTACCTAGCATCTTTTAGTTAAGGAATGTTCACCTCTTCAATATGGATCTTCTAGAATTCAAAATTATGAATATATATTTATGATAAGTAATTTAATATATAAAAAGAAAGGCACAAAATGGGCACAAACAACATAAATTGGACATATACAAGAATTACAACAACAAAGCCCCACCCAAAACTATGGTTTTGCAATAAATCCTCAATAAACTAATTGTGTTCACATGTATTCCTTTCTACCATTCCATCATATCCAAAATCAAACTCTCTATTACCTTCTTAATCAACATATCCTTTTTTGCTACTTTTACTAATGTTATTTAGGTCTTCCTCTACATCTTTTTGTTTCCTCGACTTGAATCAAATCACTCTTCCTTACTGATGCAATAACTGTAGAATAATTTTTAAAAGCTATAAGTAGAACAGTTGTGGAAAAGATGAGAGAGGATCCTTCTAAAATGGCCTGCTGAAGCATGAAAATCAATATTCAAAAACAGAGGAGAGCTTCAATTCAACTTGAAGGCACCACAAGCACAACAAAGGACACAAGTGAATTTGAATCAAGGTATTAAGGTGATGAGCTCTTGTTAGATAGCGGATAGGATCCAAGATAGAGCTTGACTAGAATACAAATCCAAGTAATAGTCCCCAAGTTTTTGATGGCATACCACATCAGTATCTATATTTGTTTCTTATCAGCAGCATTGAATTTAAGAAGCTTTACCTACTGAATCACAAAAATGAAGAAAATGAAGCGAATTCACTGTCTCTGAAAATTCACTTTCCATTCTCATCAGCAGTATCTGCTTGCTCCACACTAGAGTTCAACTCAGTCGATGTATCTCCAGACTCTGCACTCTCTTCCATAGTTGATGTATCTCCAGACTCTGCATTCTCTTCTGTAGTTGATGTATCTCCAGACTCTGCATTCTCTTCTGCTCGTAGTTTAACAAATTGTCGACTATGTGCTATTCGAATTGGTCTTCCCATAAATATCTGCAGTACAGAAACTTCTCAAATGAAATACAATCATATTCACTAGGAATAGTCTTAGAAAATTCAAGCAGAGAATGCAATCAAGCATTATAAACACACCCACAGTCATAGTCACAAATCATAATGATTCAGCACAGTTATCAAGACCAAATTACCTTCCCTTGGAAAGAAGAAAGAGCTTCGTCAGCATCTTTCTTGTATTTGAAGGCCACAAATCCATACCCAGAGGACTTTCTAGGATTCTCATGAAATATAACTTGAGCAGAAACAAGACTACTGTTCTCTGAACCAAAGAATTCTCTGAGATCTTTAGACCTTGCTTCAAATGGCAAATTTGCTACAAACAAATTGAATGTTAATGGCTTTGGTTGCACAGGGGGAGGGGAAGGTTTCTTCTTTCGTGCCCTGGCATAATTGATCTTTAAAGTGCGGCCCTCGAACTCCTAGAAAGCAAAATAGAAAATAAAACCAGCAACTCCACAAGATGGCAAGTTAAAGACAAAGATCTTGTCCCTTATGTGCTGCAGATATAATGGAAGGAAAAAAAAAAAAAAAAGGTGGAAAAACCAGCAGAAATGAACCTAACAACAAAACAAAAACACACAGTGATACTAACTAATGTAACAGATTGAGTAGTGGAACAGTTTGCTAGTAGTGGATTAATTTTCTAAAATATTCTTTAATTACTTTTCTCTAATTTGGTTAAGAGAAATAAAAAGACTGAGGTTTGCTTCAAGGGAACCCTAGAGCTCCAAGTTAGACTAGCTAACATTTTGTAATTTGGGAAACCATGACTCTATTTTCATTGTCTCCATCTAAATTTATCCATGAGCTTTCAATTAGATAAAGATAAACTTCAACTTCTAGAATTTATCAACAAATGACTCAATTTATCATAATATAGACTAATATAAATCATCCTACAGACTCCAAACTAATTTCTTTGAATCCATACAACAATTGCAGATCATTATTTACTCAATACTGATCAAAATAAGCTAGACACATGACAAATAGCCACTAATGACTGAATGTGCCAATTTGTCATATACACTTAACTTGAGGAAACCTGCTGAGTTTTCTAAGGTAGCCAACAATGACAACCACCAAGCCTTAGTCTTAAGATTTTGGGGTCGGTTATCGACTTTTCAACAGACTATTCATGGTTGACCATATGTATTCTTTTCTCACATTCTATTCTATTTAAAGTCATACTCTCTGTTACTTCCTTAATTGAAATGTCATTTTTTACTACTATTAATGTAATTTTTGGTCTTTCTCTACCCTTTTTATCCCCCATCTTTCTTTTGATAAGTCTATCTTACTGGTGCATTGCTCTCCTCTAAACATGACAAAACAATGTCAAGTGACTCTCTCACACCATTTTATCAAATAGGGGTCACCCCTATTTTTAAAGGAATTTCTGCAAATCCTATATTTCTTCGTATTTCCACTTATTCATGTTAACATTCTTAATTCAATACTAATCAAAATAAGCTAAACACATAAAACACAGCCACAAATGAGACAAATGGTCATATACACTTATTAAGGAAGTCTGCTAATTTTTTTTTCAGGTAGCCAAATGATGTAAAATATGAAACTCAAGATACCAATTGCTTTCTTTTCCCTATATCATTTTCATCTCAGCAACACAACACTATTGCAAAATTACAGGCATAAAAAAATTAATTATTAAAAAAAAAAAAAAACCCAAAATGCTTACATACGAGTCGAGATTATTGAGAGCCGTGAGGGCCTCCTCAGGCGAACCCATTGTGACAAAGGCCAAACCTCTGTTTTTGACCTTGTTATGCATAGAGAGCTTAACCACCACACCCAAAAAAAAAAAAAAAAAAAAAAAAAAAAAAAAAAAAACCACAAACCCATATCAGAAAAACCAACAAAAAACAAAACCCACAAAATAAAATTGCTCAAAACAAATTAAAAAAAAAAAAGAATAAAAACCTCAACGTCTAGGACCGTCCCATGTTTCTCAAAGAGAGTACGAACATCTTCAGCGGTACAAGACCAAGGTACGTTCTGGGCAATCAGTCTGTCTCGTGAAAACTCCTCAGTTTCTGGTTCCAATACCTGGGTTTCGGTTGAAACATTGGGTGAAGAAGAAGAAGAAGAAGAAGAAGAAGAAGAAGGAGCTTGAGCTTGTTCTTGGGTGGTGGAAGAGAAGCGCAAAACGAAGTTGCTAGTACTAAGTCTTTTGGTTTTAATGGAAACGGAGTGAGAGAGATTGTGTTTGTAGTTGTAGGTACTAAGATTGGACAAAGGCGTGCGTGTGAGTTGTTGTTGTTCAGTGGGGAAGTTGTGAGTTAGAGATGGAGAGTGTAGAAAGCGTAGAAGAACTGCCATTAACGTTTGTTTGTACAAAGTTGAGAGTGTTGCTTTGAGATTTTGAGACGAGAGGGTGTCTGTCTTTCGGAATTTGGATATTAGATAAGAGTGGGGACTACTTGGAGCTGAGTTTATCTGTTTACGAGACTGGCAAATTGGCACGTTTGATTGGGCCGGAACGTAGTCGTTTAGCTCATTGATTTTTTATTTATATATATATATATATATATATATATATATATATATATTAAAATTTGGAATCGTTTTCATTTTAGTTTTTACTTTTCAAAATTTTTATTTTGGCTTTTCATGTTTTCATATTGACCATTAATGTTTTAAAATTTTATTTTGGTCTTTCATGTTTGATTCAATTTTCTGTTTGATCTTAAAAATTTCAAAATCTTCATTTCTATAAGTGCAAAATGAAAAATTGAATCAAATATAAATAACTAAAATGAAAAACACAGGTAAAATAAACAGGTGTGCGTACTTTTTCAAAAATTATCTCTAAGGTCCATATAGCATCTCCTCTCACAAAATATGGATTTGTGGCAAGTTTTTTCAATTAGCATTAGCTCAATTATCTACCCCTTTTTCTTTTTGGTGCAAACAAGGTGAAAGTCAAGTTTTCCCTAACCTTCTATAATATCTCTTATAATGGTTGTATAGCATCTCCTCTCACAAAATATGGATTTGTGGCAATTTTATTCAATTAGAATTAGCTCAGTTCTCTACCCCTTTTCGTTTTGGTGCAAACAAGATGAAAGTCAAGTTTTCCCTAACGTCTATAATATCTCTTATAATGGTTGTATAGAGCACCCTTCTTAGAGAATGTAACCCAAAAATCTATAAGGCCCACATTATGTGACAAGGGCGCACCATGCAATTGTTGCAGAAGTTACCCCATGTTGCATGTTGCATGGTATGGTACATTGATTAAAATTCTAGGCAATCTTTGTCCATAAAACGTAACCACAATTCTTTAAGTGTATGCAACTCCTGTAAAAATAAAAGAGTGTGCCCATTTGCAAGTGATAAAACTACCCCTTGTCACTAAAACTTAAGTTAAAAAGTTTAAATTATTAAGAAATGATGAATTTAATCACTTAATCATCATGTATGAGTCCAAAATCTCATTGTGAGACCTAGCATGTGAGATTTTTAAATTTAAAATAAAAGGTAGAAAGCATATTTGAACTCAAGATCAGGAGAAGGGGGGGGCAGCACATGGAGCATGCAACAAGAATACGGATTACATGACACCGCAAGATCATTTTCCAACACTAAGAATTCATGGGGAAGAAAGATACATCATGTCCTAAAATTCTCCACTAGGAGCTAATAGGAAAGCAAACAATTTCCCTGTAGTATTATCTTAAAAATACATTGACAAGATTTCCAATCTTTCTCAGCAACATATTACTCAAAGTACTCTTAAATTTCGTTAGATTGGTGTTGTCTAGAGTCTAGACAATCCGACTAAGAAGAAAGCCCTTCCTTTCCTTGAAATCTTAGCGGCAGAGAATAACAAGAAAAATTAGTTCCAAATGGTAAAATTTGTAAACACCATCCTGTTTACAAAGGGGGAAAGAAGAAAACATCAACCTATTCATGAAAGTTTGTTAGAATTTATGCATTTTAGAGTCAGGGGAGTTATTTCGCAAGGGTGAAAGGGGATGTCTTGCTAAATCCACATCATTAAAATCAAGCTTCTTCTCAACTGGGCTGCTTATCTTGGGGCTTGATTTTCGCTTGTTTGACTGCAAGGAAGTCATATAGAACATTACGGCAGAGACCAGAAACAGTACCAGAAGGGATTCAAAACACCACACAAGCTTTTTCTTTTTTAAGTAAAAAAAAATTGTGCAAGTTATTCTTCTCTCTTTCTCACCTTCGCAGAAGCAGTGCCAGTGTGTTTCCCACTAGAACTATGATGGCTTCTTTCTTTCTGATATTTCCTAAGCAACCTCTTATTTTCCTCATCCAATACATTGTTTTCTTCGAATAGCAATTTGACCTACATTTTATCATTAATAATTTAGATGAATATTTGGAGAACATACAATCCAATGCATGCAAATGAGAGAGAGAGAAGCAGGGGGTGGGGGCTCATCTGGCAAATGGGTTTTACTACTCTTCTCACCTCCTCTTCTGCTCTAGCAAGGTTGATCCTTAAATGTTCCTTATCGTTCTCAAGTGTCTTCGCTTCAGCAGCCAGTGATAGAATCTTCTGAGTTGATGGCCTCAAGCTACCACAATATCACAAAAAATGTTTTTTAAGTAACAAAGTGGCAACTCAAATATGGGCAGCAAATTATGATGGTAAAATTACATAAAGGCATATTGTAATTGTACAAACACAAAGTCACCACTAAATAAATCAGCCGAGGAATTATGTCAAAGTAAAAGAAAAAAATACTCACCAATTCCACATTTTAAGCAATCTTTGACATGATTCATGACTGCTATTGGCCTCCAAGAATGCATGTGCAGATGAAACATCATCTTTACTGATCAATGTTGCTAACACTGACTCAAGTAAACTGTTCTCTATAATTGTGTCCTCAGCAGAAGAATCAACCTTCAGGTTAACAGAAAATTTAGGTTTGTCAGCCCTAATTCTATTTAAGATAGAATCAAGCTCTCTATATTGCTCTACCTATTACAAACTCATTATCAAAACAGAAGATGAGAAATATCAAAGAGACAAAGACAACTTACTAGCAAATTGTTTTGACTAAAGTCAAATTCTTTTATCATAAAAATATAACACCGATATTAGTCTCCTTTGCACAGTACATTAAGAAACTTGTCATTGTAAACTGTAACTATGAATTGTTCCTCTGTTGTGCATATGCAGACACTGTTACTGGGTTTGGCAAAACCAAAACTCAGTTGTCAATGAACTGTTCAGACATTATTACACCATAAGGGATTATGTAGATTTGAAAAAGAACTGTTTTTATCATTTAGCTTTATAAACACCATGAATGCAGCATGACTGCTGGATTAGTAAATTTCATACATTAAGATATTTTGAAACTGCAATTCCCACATACCACAATAACTCATCAAATTCACCTTCCAAGCATTTTTAGATGAAAATTACATTGAAAAGCTTAATATTCATGAAAAACAATGTAAAATTCACCTTAGAATAAGTTTAAATAAAAACAATGTATTAAGGGAACCTTCTTATAGTCAACAGGATACATGCAGCAGCCCTCAACCTTAAACAAAATTGCATGGATAATTAAATATGCTAGGACATAATATAATACACCACACTCTTTTTCATCCAAATTACCTCCAACCAGCTTCACACAAAAATGCTTCCCTACTTTTATCGAATAAAAAATATTGATTCAATTTGAGAACAGATTTGCACCCTGCTATCTGCATCTTATCTGTTCTGTACATCTTTTCATTACTGAAAGCACATCATACCTATGAAGCACGGGTGCGTTTCGGGACTCGGGTGCGGGTGCGGGTGCGGGTGCGGGACTCGGCAATTTTTGAAAAAGTAGGGTGCGGGTGCGGCGGGACTCGGCGATTAAAAAATTATTAAAAATATTTTTATTTATATTTTCTATATATTTTTACTATTAAAATATTCTTAAAAAACACATTAATATACTTGATTCACAAAACAAAGAAAGAATAAGGCAAGAAACGCATCTGAGGTCAGAATTTCGGCCTCTCCGGCGATTTTAACGGCCGATTTCGGCCTGTTTCGGCCGATTCCGGCCTGTTTCGGCAGATTCCGGCCTGTTTCGGCCGTATCGGACGTATCGGTCGCCGGCCGATATTGACCGATATGGCCGATACGGCCGATACGGCCCGAGTCGGCCCGATTTGGGCCGCGTCGGCGCCGATTTTGGCCGCGTCGGCCCGCGTCGGCCCGAGTCGGGATCCGCCACGTGGCGCGACGCGGCACGACGCGGGACGGACGCGCGGTCTGCGGCGTCCCTCCCGCGTCGCCGCGTCCCGCCGCGTCGGACGCGGGTGCGCCGGCCTGGGAGCCGCGTCCGTGCATCCTTGCATCATACTGAAAAGACTACTACTAATTCATGACTACTGCATCATATTATGGGTATAACCAGCTGCTAAATAATTTTCACTCGAAAGACATGACGGCTTCATCGAAAACCACTATATTGTTTTGAGTTTGAACAGGATTTATTGTTAATTTATATTTTTACTGTGTTTGTCAACACATTCATTTCCAAGTATTTCTGTTCTTTGAAGTGCCTGAAAGGGATTGCCCAAGATAAACAGTGAAAAAGAGAGAGAGAGAGAGAGTGAGTAGAACAATTTTTTTTTTATTAAAAAAAAATTGAAATCATAATCTATTTTGGAGATTCAGATAACAAAGTTGATATTTCAATGTAAAGAATACAACTGAACAAAAAATGGGTTCAGTTTAATTCGGTTTAAACTTTAAACTGTGGAAAGAACACCAAGCTTCTCAAGAGTGAAACTCTTGCATGCAGAAACATCTGAACAACAAACAATTTTATTTATTTATTTGAGAAATAAAGGACCTTCCTATCAATAACAGTCTCAAGGAAAAGACAACACACACACACACACACCCACCATACACACAAAACCATTGCATATAAAGCAACCTATTTTGAATGCAAATATCATATACAAATCATAGAAAAACACACAGAAACTATAGTATCTAAATGTTCAACTTGACAGAATTTAAGTCACCCAAAATATCCTTACTGCAGATATCACAAAATTGACAAGCATCACACCGAATTCTCTACTGGCTCAATTCATTGAATAAAAGAAAAATAATTCCACTTTATAAACCAATCTTCCCTAATTCACACTATAAAAAAATTAAAATATCCACAAATCCACTAAATACAAAATTAATCAATTACCCAAGTACCTTTCTCTTTCAATTTATCAAATTTAACACAAAAATAAGCACATAAACAGATCAAGTAAAAATAAAACAAGGAAGATTAAAAAATAATTACCGTGCGCATTTCACATTCACACTTGTAGAACTGCAATTCCTCCGACAACTTTCTGACCTCCTCCTCCAACTCATGGACTCGAATCTCAGCCTCCTTGGCACGCTCATCAGCCTCATTCCCAAAATCCATCAAGGCTTCCCGGTCACGATCATAAAGCGAGCACTCCCTCTCCCACTTATTACACTGGCTCAAAAGATTTGCACACTCCAAAGCCAATTTATGATTCTCCTCCACAAACTTTTTCAATGCTTGCGCATTCATACTCGCCTCAGCCTATAACATTTCCCCCAACAAAAAAAATCTTTTATTCACCAAATAAAACACACATACATATAAATATAACCACACATAACAACATATATAAATACATACATGAATTATAATTCAGCCAACTACATTTTCAAATCAAATAAAAGACACACACATCAAATATATATATATATATATATATATACATATATTTGATGACAAGGAACCACTTCAAGGCAGGGTCACTTCGTGTACCCACCCCTGTCGAGTAAACCCTGGATACACGACCCTGCCCATACATAACCGTGTATCGGGTAATTATATATATATATATATATATATATATATATATATATATATATATATATAAATATATGTATGTATGAATTAAAATTCAGCCAATTACATTTTCAAGAACACTACGAAAATCTGAAAATCAACAAACGCACACATACAGAAACATAAACATAAATACATACATACATACCAATTAAAATTCAGCCAATCACATCTCCAAAAGCATTAAGGAAAAAAAAAATCTTTAAATCAAGAAATAAAAAACATACATACATACATACATAAAATGGGTAAAATTGAAAGGTACGAACCCTAATGCGGTCGATGAGTTCGTCTTTCTCTCGAAGCTTATACTGTAAGGAAAGGCACCGGTTGCGAAGTCGGCGCTGTGCTTCTTGGGAGACACTAAGCTTCAATTCCAGAGTCTTATTCGATAAAGGGAGCCCTAGTGAGTGATCAATGGAATCTTTGATGTAATCATCGATTTCTTGAGGAAGATCCATCTTTTCTTAGAAATTTTTTTTTTCTCGGGACCGATCAAAACCCTAGAATTTCACAATTGGGAATTGAAATTTTAGGGTTTTGGGAGCCAAAAACGAGAGCGTTTTGAAACCCTAGAGAGAGAGAGAGAGAAGAGTTTGGATTTGGTGTGAAGTCTGAAAGATCGAAACGACGGAGTTTTAGATTGTCTGAAAGTTTTCTTTGTTTTTCTCACTCTTTGGGGTGGGGGGTTGGGGTGTTGGTTAGTTTGTTTGTGAATTGTGAAATCTCAGTTGGGTTTTCAAATGTGAGGGGCTGGCTGGGTAGCCGTTAGGGCGAGATTTCAAATGAAACCAAAATTTAGCTGGGCCCCACGTGGATGGTGATGATGAGTATGAACGAGACATGGATGGCGCTCCGGTTTAAAAAGTGAAACGTAAAACATATTACGTGGCCCGTAATAAACCATTGGAGATTACGATTTTTTTTTTTTTAATAAAAAATTTGATAAAAGGTATTGCTATGATCTGATTGGATAGTGAGGGAGTACATGAGAATAGAGTAAAGTGTTTTTTTTTTTTTTTTTTGGAGGAGAGTAAGAGTAGAATAGAATTGGGTCGGGATGGATGGATTTAGGACTTGGAGTTAGGAGAGGCAACTTGTTGCTGTCCTTTGGTTTTGTTGCTTCTTAGCTACCAAGGGTCCATTTGTTTTGGCTTCAAACCATTTTAGGAAATCATTTTCCGTAAAATCGTGTGTTTGGTTACGCATGGAAAATAGAATTTTCCGGAAATGTATTTCATTTGACCGTAAAAATAAAAGCTTTGATCTGGAAATCATTTTACGTTTCTATTTTCACTTCAAACTATTTTCGGACTCAGACGCGCAAAGAGAGAGAGGAGAGATCCCGCCGATCGCAGCACTGCGTCGATCAAGCAAAGATCGCACCGGTCTCGTCAATCGCAGCACCGCGCCGATCAAGCAAAGATCGCAATGGATTTGATGAATTTTTTTTTTGGGTTTTGTTTCTTTTGTGTTTGTGGATTGAGAAATGATATTATATATTTGTTTGGAAGCTAAGAAAATGTGAGCAATAAGTAGAAAATGTGTTTTCGATAGTATTTTCAAGAACACAACCAAATACTAAAAAATATTTTTCAAAGTATTTTTTAAAACACAACCAAACACCGGAAAATATTTTCTTTTCCGAAAAATATTTTCACTTGAAAATATTTTACACTTGGAAAATATTTTACATAGAACCAAACACAGCCTAAGTGTGTGTGTGTCTGTGTTTTGTTTTGTTTTTTTTTTTTTTTTTTTTTTTTTTTTTTTTTTTTTTATTGGTAATTTTTGTTGTTGGACTAATTGTTTTGGGCTTGTATATTTTGTTTTAGATTTTAGATCTATAAATTTTTTTTATGGCCATTAAAAAGAGGAAAAATGTT
Source organism: Quercus tomentella (assembly GCA_028535165.1). Lineage (NCBI taxonomy): Eukaryota > Viridiplantae > Streptophyta > Magnoliopsida > Fagales > Fagaceae > Quercus > Quercus tomentella. The sequence goes on along the minus strand of JAPQVY010000155.1, from coordinate 2,920,913 downwards.
ATAATTACAATTTTTTTTACAAATTACTGATATGATGAGTGATTATTGGTAAGTAAAAAGTGATGTAAGTGGCAAGCCCAGATGTAAACTAATAATAATTTGTACTTCAATAGTTTGTAAAAGTGTTGTAGAAAAGTTTGTGCTTGTAGCATTACTCTTAAAAGAATCAATGATATTATTTAGGGAGGCAAAGTGTAATTTTATAGAATGGAATTACTAAAAGTAGTACCTATATTTATACTAGTAATTTGAAAAAAAATAATTGGGGGGAGGGGGGCATTACCCCCAAAGCCCAAGTGTGCCTCCGTCCCTAAATTGGACTGCTAAATTGACTTGATAATAAATGTAAGCAAAATAATATTTATATACTAAAATATAATAAATAAGATTTGTAATTAATTTTTTGTGTTATTTTTAAAATTTTATGCATTAGTCTATAAATCTATATGGTAAAATTTCTAACATCACTTGAAAATGTGAGGATAAGTTCATCTTATTATTTTATCTAAATTTAGGATTAGGGGGTCTTTCTTTGACTTCGTTACGCACTTTTTTTTTGGTATGTATCATCATACTTACTTATAAGAGAATTCTCGTAGCATTGTGTGGGTATGATTAATAAAATTATTAACTAAAGAAGTGTTTATAACAATGGTCACATAGTGAACCTAATTGCCAATGATGAGATAGAGGGTGATCATGGGTTGGTCAATCTCATGTTGGTTGATCTGATCACATCAGTTTGAAATTCTTCCAATCATTTTTGACCACAGACATGTGGGTTGTAGATCAATTTGGTAAAAGATTAAATCGACAATTGGATCAATTGAACTCGCAAGTCTCTCGTCAATGCTAGCAATTTGAGTGGTGTTACAATAGGTGAGTTGATGGAGATCTCAGTAGCTAGTGAATATGGTGAAAACCTAGGTATGCCTGCTAGGTTTTATAAAATAATTACAATTATTCATCCAATACATAGGGAAATATGATAATCCATCACCAAATGTTCACATTTATGTGTGTTCTATAAGTAGCAGGAAGTGTTTATTATGCCTCAGATTTTATGCATATTTATCTTTCACATCTTAATCATTCACAATTTTGATGCCTCAATTTCAAGAGTCGCATAATAGTTTAGTTTTCGAATTTCTAGTTTTTCAAATTGAATCGAAGTTACAAATAGAGAAAGAATAAATAATATTGTCTCATTTAATTTGAGTTTGTGTTCAACAAATTACAAGTCAAGGCCCACATGGCCTGCCCTAGAACTGTATTTCACCAAGTCTTAACTTTGGCTATTTTCTTCTTTAGATGTCTTCTTGGCTTGATCAATGACAGGGTCAATTAATGATTCCACATCCTTCTCCACTGCTTCAACCTGCAAATTGTATTTGATTAGTTAACTTCCCATAAACAAATTGTAAAACAAACACCTTTTACTTCTACTGATAAATTGAGGGAAATATAGACATATAACTGTTAGGAAGAATTGACACTATTACTTTTAGATTCAAATCATAAAATGAGAATATGGGTCTGGTTCAAATTACATCATTCAATAACATTGTATTAAATTATTTCTTTGTCAATTTTTTGTTTAGATCACATAATCTCTTCATACTTATCATGAATACCAAATTTCCTATCATCTAATATTATTATTTTTATCTAATCTATATGCATTTAGTGTATTTTTATATAATCTATTTGATGATGTGATATTAACCAAAAGTTATACAATGTATAACCTAAATTAACACTGTTAAGAGATGTTTTGGTTCTACGAAACTGCGTGGCAACCGCACTAGAAAACAAAATTAGAAAAATAAACAAATAAACAAGTGGCAGGCTATATAATATTCTTCTTATTGATAACCATGTGACTAATAGTTAACCTAACCACAAGACTTAGTCAAATTACAGGATTGCAAATTGCAATAATGAATGAATTCTCCATAAACTACAATAATAAGAAGCTAGCATCTATGAGATCAGAAGCAAGCAAACTGGATCACATGGACCCAGTTAATGCTGATCCTAACCCAATCTGTTTCAATTCAAATACTATAGCGGTCAATTTTTTGCATAGCCTAGGAGAAGTGATTAATGAAACTTAGAGATAATGAAACAAAAATATAATAAAAGATTATGCAATTGATAGTTTGATACTATTGGTGCCTTATTCACTATGACTTCAAAAAAAGAAAGGGTATTAGGTATGACCTTGTCAATGACATCTTCTACTAGCTGGGCATCCTTGGCTGTTTTTTCTGCTACTTTTTCAATAATTTTTGCAGCGACTCTAAGTTTTCCTCCTTCTGGAAGGTGCTCTGAAATTTCTTCTGCTACTTTATCCACTTCCTCCGCCACCTTTTCTACGACCTCCGCCACCTCTTCTGCAGCCTCCACCACAGTATCAACTTCCTCTGTATGTCAAATCCAAGCACCAAATTAAACCCCCCATTAACAATGACGATGTAAACCTTAGTCTCAAAAAATTTTGGGGTCAATTATGGATCCTCAACAGACTACTACAAGATGCATAAGTTATGCAGATATGCATTATAATTGACAAAATGGAGAAGAACAGGTTAAGTTTCCTTACGTTTTAGCTTGAGTAGTGGCCCAAGTTTGATCCCAAAGAAGGGTAGAATTGCTGACACTATCAGTCCAACAATCCAATGTTTCCTGCTAAGATATTGGCATAAACTTTTATTGTCTCACAAGGGAGAGGAGAAAAAAAAGATAGAATATTACAAATCAAAAAGATTATATGATTTTTCTTACCATGGACCAGGAGAAGCTGGATTAGATGGAATTGGAGGTACTGGTGGTATACTGCTATGGACAGCCACATCCCTGCACCAATACATTCATATAGAATTACTTGAGCTGAAAAACACTTGTATGAAAATAACCCAGAAATTGTTCGGCAAAACCAAAGAATAAAAAGTAAAAACTAGTACATCTTTCTTTTGCTGACAACTAGCTCTCTCGGCCCAGTTTTGAGAAACTGTAACCTCTGATCAGTACCAAGAAAAGACCTTTTCTCGTTGCGTTTTGAGATAAGCAGAAGCCGATAAGGATTTGGAATTAATTGGTCTCTGCGAGAGGCACCAATAAGAGTGCTGGTGCAAGAAAGAATTGATTTTGATGCAGACATATAGAACCTACTTTGTATAACTCTTTACAACAAGTGCTTGCTGCTGTGATAATCAATCTAATCTTACAAGTTTGTGTTAATAACTGAAAGGGTTTCAATCAAGAAGAAGACTTGAAAGAGGTTTGAACTTTGAACTTTGAAATACAGATTGGCAAGAACGTGCCTGTTAAACTAAGAAATGGAAAAATTAATTAATGTGACTTGGAGGAATGGTTAAGGCAAATATATACTAGTTTCCCAAACACGCTTTTATCATGGATTTGTCACCGAGTCAATATTATAACTTTTCCCAGGTCAAGTTCTGTATAATCCTCGTTTTTCTTTTTTGTATTTTGTTGCTGAAAATACTCTAATTGTTTGCTTCACGTTACTTGTTGCTTTTAAATTATACATAGATTTAACACTGTTTAGAAATTTCTTGGTTTCCTCGGAGGTTGTATATTCTAATAGACCTAGTCCATTTTGGTTCTAGATAATAATAGACCATGCCCACCTATCCACCAATCTTCGCACAAGTTAATCAACTTGCACAATGTTAAAATTTAGCTTGTTTGACCAAGACTATTTGATGGAATCTTCTGGGCATAATTTTCTTCCTTTTCACATGTGCATGAAGAATTATTCATGAGTTCATCAAAAAAAATGAAGAATTATTCATGAGAAGAAAGAAAAGGCCAATTCTAGATTCCATCTGTCTCGTACTTGGGCAATGTACTCTAGTACAAGTATTTGCCCACGTTTAAGTCACATTGGGCATGCACAATACAGTAATGAGATTATGACTGGGCTTTGTAATTATAGAATAACCTTTGTTAATGTTGCGCTAGTGACATACTTAAAATCTCTGCTAGTCCTAGGATTTTGTCAACATTTAGTAATGTCATCCTAAATCAATATTGAGCTTTGTTAAAATAAGTTTGGTATGAACCACATGCACTTATTATACATTTCTGTTCGGATATTCTCCTATAAAGATTTCCCAGCAAATATAAAATAAAATCCTTTTTGGGCAGTCCCTTCAATCTATAGAAAGCTCAAAACTTGGTAATGGAAATTGGAAATGGAGGAACTATTATTTTTCGCTTGCAATATGGATAAAAGTGCTAAATTTCTAACTAATTCAAACTGATGGACTTGCTTCATATTTTTATCATAAAAACTTTTTTTTTGAGACACTAGCTCTGCAAAACAGGGTGGAAAAATTGGATTAATTAAATAATCACTCTTGAAACTTATTTGCCTTAATTATAATCTTATAATAATGCTATAAACATAATTGTAGGGATACGATTATTTAACGGCCCAAGAATGACATTGGGCTCGTAAGTAAAGGACCCTAACAATATGATTTGTAGAGAGTGGGCTTGAAAGGCAGGACCTTGGTCACAGGTCAGCGGTTTAGTCGTGGTTTTTATGGAAGCTTATATATGGGTGGACTTGGCTTGACTAGCTAAGCCTTCCCTTAGTGCGGGTTGTAGGATTTAAGTCCTCGGACAGTGTCCGAGGAGCATAGTATCCTTCCCCTTCTCCCTTTTGCAGGATTTTCCCCTCCTTCCGGGGGCCTCCATTTTCCCTTTGCTCTCTTTTCTTTTTATACTCATGTTCACCTCCCTTTTAGTGTCCACGTGTAAGTTTTACTTTTTGGGGTGCAGACCTGTCCTATCAATCCATACCCCGAGTGGTTGGGGATGGTTGGAAAAGTTAAATAGCATGGTTTGGAGTATGGGCCTGTCAGATGCAGGATTCTATACTACGATGTTGGCAACTTTCTCCCTTGTCCTGCCCCTGTACTGAGATTGTCCTTTTTTTCAGGCGTTTTGTGAGGTGCTGAGCATAAGATCGTCCTCGGCCATATCCTTGGGCCTTTTTTTTGGGCCTTCATAATGCGTCCTCGGCAATAGCTCTCCTCGGCTTAGGCCTTGGGCCCTAATGTAGAGTGGGCCTGGGCCACGAATTCTCTGACCCCACAATAATAAACTTCACAACTTGTTAAAATGACAAGTTGTAATTAGTAAAACAACATTTTCATTAAGACAACTACTAATCAGTAATCACTTTTATTATATATCAATTGCAGTCTACTATTTTAAATATTAGTATAATTTTTTTTTTAGATAAAAGATAAAAAAAAAAAAAAATTTATTGTGTCGCAGTACTTATTGACAATATTATACTTATATTAGACGCAATGATAGCCAAAATTAGGTATTGCACCTTTCTTTTCCTTGTCTCTTTTTGCCTTTTTGGTGTATATGGTCAATTACTTATGAGCTGCCTTACTCAATGGGCCAATGACTTCCGAGGACATACATGGTTACATTGCTAGAGTCGTCTTCCATCCTCTTACAGAGAGTTTGGGTCCTTATCCTATGGAGCCAGAAAGTTGATTAAACTTGAGCATTCACGCTAAGTTTAATACGCTTCTACACAAATTTGGTCTTAAAAACACACTTTCAACGATTTTTATATTTTATCAACTAGACCACGTGGGCCTAGTACATTTGGCTCTTTATTTCTTCAATTCTTCTATGATCACACTACTGAAATTGTCAACTTGAATGGTAGATAATCACTTTCACTTAATCCTACAATTTTTTTTCCACTATTTATAGTCAACCTTATAATTATGATGAAAGTTGTAACAAAAAAGTTGTATCCCTAAGCAAAGGGTTTGGCTCGTTATTGAACCTAAGAAGAAGGGAATCAAAGGAGTGGCTCGTTGAGGGTTGCATGCCATGAGAAAGATATCTTCACAACCTTTTTTCTTAATTTACTAAGGTAATAAGTTGTGATTCAAGTAATATCATTTCTATATGAACCCTACCATTAACAACATCTTTATTATACTCTAATCACAAAAAGTCATACTAAAAAAAAAGAAAAAAAGTTGTGAAAAGTGTTAGTGTCCTTAAACTTATTGAAAATGCAAATATAGTGAGTCACGGATATACAAGAGATTCCTGATAACTTACCTAATAGTCATGCTCTTGAATGCGATTTCTTGTAAAAATTATAATTTTCATTGCTTCAAACTACCACTTCTGTGAAAATTAAGTGAACTTTATTTCACATTCAAGCCTTTTTTTTTGTACCTGGTGCTGTTGAGATTTAAGAGTTCAGACTAATAAATGATGTTCATTGCTAATTGTTATAAAGACAAAATTTAGTTTTAAAATTGGTTGTAGCCTTGAGTTCAGACTAATAAATGATGTTCATTGCTAATTGTTATAAAGACAAAATTTAGTTTTAAAATTGGTTGTAGCCTAAGGCTACAACCTTGTTTAATATCTTTTTATTGGAGGTAAATTTTGACAAATCCAACATTGGATTACATTTTTTTCTTATATCCTCCATGCTTGCAAAATTTCTAGAAAATTAAAGATCAATAGTTATGTCATCAATAAATTATTTAAATTGCAAGTTTTTATAGTTTAAAATTATGCATAAAATATAAGTTTATAGATCATATAATAAATAAGTTTATAGATCATATAATAAATAATATTCGATTGACATAAAATTTGACATATGTATTAAGAGTGTAGAAAACATATAATTCAACGGTTAGATTTTCAAAATATGAAATAATGTTTATTTTATTAAGTAAGGTTGTAGTCTAAGCCTATAACAAATTTTGTAGCTAAACTTTGTCCTTATTGTAAATTGCTTCACTAGAAACAAGTCTAGCATAAAATATTTAGCTGTAGTATCCATGACTATGAGCATCCCATTCTTAATAACTACTATAGTAGAATTGATGGGATAATGAACGACAGAGATGAAAAAAAAAAAGTAAAATATAATAAATAAGATTTTTATTTAATTTTTTGAGTTATTTTTAAAAGTTCATACGTTAATTTGTAAATCTATAAAGTAACATTTGTAAAATTTCTAACATCACTTGGAAAGGAGAGGATAAGCTCGTCTTGATATTCTATTGAAATTTAGAATTATGGGTCATTCTTTTTTGCACACTTTTTATGGTATGTGACTATGTGTCGTACCTACCTACTGGAGAATTCTCCTAGCATTATGTGTGTGATTAATAAATTTATTAACTAAAAAAGTGTTTATAACAATGGTCACATAGTGCACTCAAATTGCCAATGATGAAATAGAGGGTGGTCAAGCTCATGTTTTTTTTTGAGAATGAGAATGTTTTTTTTGAGAATGTGGTCAAGCTCATGTTGATTGAGCTGATTACATCAGTTTGAAAATTTTCCAACTATTATCGATCGTGGGCATGTGGTTGTAGATCAATTCTATAAGAGACAGTTGAATCAATTGAACTCGCGAGCCTCTCGTCAATGTTGGCAATTTGGTTGATGTTACAATAGGTAAGTTGATGAAGATCTCAATAGCTAGAGAATATGGTGAAAATCTAGATATCCCTACTAGATCTTATTGAGACCTCAAGAAATCCATTGAAACTCATGTAAAAATTAAGTCGTATAGGGGAAAGCGAGGGAGGATGACACGTGAAATAGAAACAAGGCATGGCAGTGACTTGCAGAGACGGAACTATACTTGGGCTGGGGGGGGCCCTTCAAATTTTGAAAAATTAACCAGTAGTATGTATAGGATATACAAAAATTCTAACTTTTGACCCTAAATTGTATATACTTACCCCCTTCTCCAAATATTTTTACAAATTGACCCATGAAATTTCCCAAATTGTTTTAATCAAACCATCCATTTGCTGTACTGCCCCAAATATATCAAGAAAATCCATTAGATAAACCAACAAAACAATTTATAAACCTGCATAATCAAAAAAATATTTAAACAATCACAAATCTAGTATAGAAAAAAAAATACCAACAAGATAAGTACAAATGACAAATCCTTAGCAAAACAATCCTTTAGTGCTACACCACCACCATCATCTTCTTCTCTGGCCGGCTGCATCTCTGCTGCTTTCTTCTTCTTCTATTTTTTTTTTTTTTTTTCTAACTTCACAAACTCCAGTGTATGCCTTCTCTCTATTTTGCAAAATGATGATTGACAAAGGCACCTTGGAGATTGTGGCAAAGATGGCTACATTTCATTGTGGTTCTTGAGGCCAACATAAAGCCACGTGCACTTAATTGTTTCTTTTCTTTTTTCTTTTTTTCTTTTTTTTTTTGGGACATATAGTATATACTACCTTATATTCATAAAGTTATCTTAAAATGAATGTAGTAGTATATTACCTTATATCCATTAATTTTGTTATAACTTTATTGTGTTAATAAATTACTAATAATAATATTGTTGTGGCTTGTGGGTTATTTTTTTTTATTTAAAATTTTAAATTAAAGAAATAAATATCAAAAAGAAAAATAAGAATATATTAATTTTTATATAGATTAAAGATTCTTGACTTTGCAAGTCAAGAACTAATTTGCATCGTTACATAGGATAAATTTCTAAAAATTAAAATTATAATACATCCACAAATATGATATTATGATGTGTATGCATTTTTTGGTCGGCTAAAATCAATACTTGCGAAACTTTTTTTGGGTTATGCTTGCCCCTCCCAAGTTCAAATCCTGGTTCTGTCCCTGGTGACTAGGGAAGTATGGTTTTGGGTGAATCACTTTCGATGGATCGAGTTTATTGAATTCTGATACTGATTGGGTTTCATTGATGCTAAAAATTGTGTGATTAGGATTTGAATTAATTTAGTCATGTGGTGTCATATTATAGATTGGATGTACTAAATAATTTCTCTCATGTTTTAGTTAGTAAAAAGAAAATAAAGTCATTGGTTTGATGAGATTAGATTCAAACAACTCATGTCTCATTGATTGGATTTTTTTAATAGCTTATATTACAAGCACTGTTTCAAAAATTGGACTGGACCGGTCAATTCAACTAGGAATCGGGTACCAGTTTGATCTGGTAAAATGCCCTAAAATCGATCAAAAATCAGGTTAAACTGAAAACCAGGGTTCAAACCGGTTCTTTGACCATACTGGTTTTTAAAATCAAGATTAAAAGTCATATAAAGCATGATAACAAACTCCCAAACAAATTTCTCACCCGACAAAGAGAAAACTTTACATTAAGGATTTGAACTCTAGATATAATGGACATACCAAGAAGTGTCAACCAATTAAGTTACAAGAATTTTTGCTGAAAAATATTATAATTAAATATCTTTTTTGACCAAAGATATTATAGTTAAATAAAAACACTTCATTTCATGCACTAAGAAAAAAAAAAGGTGGGTTCTAGTTAGCTCAAATGGTAAAATCTCTGATAGTTGAATAAGAGATCTGGGGTTCAATCTCTGTCTACTCCAAAAGTTTATTGGTGTCTTGGTCTGATGATAAAGAGCTATCATCAGGAGTGGACGCCATATGTTGAAACTCTCTAAAAAAAAAAAAAAGAAGTTACAATTATTCATCCAATACATAGGAAAATATGATAATCCATCAATGTTCACATTTATGTGCATTCTATAAGTAGCTGAAACTTGAAAGTGTTTATTATGCCTCAGATTTTATGCCTATTTATCTTTCACATCTTTATCATTCACAATTTTGATGCCTCAAATTTCAAGGGTCGCATAATAGTCTGCTTTTTCTAATTTCTAGTTTTTCAAATTGAATTGAAGTTACAAATAGAAAAAAGAACTAATAATATTGTCTCATTTAATTTTAGTCTATGTTCAACAAATTACAAGTCAAGGCCCACATGGCCTGCCCTAGAACTGTATTTCACCAAGTCTAATTTAGGTTATTTTATTCTTTAGATGTCTTCTTGGCTTGATCAATGACAGCAATGAATGATTCCGCATCCTTCTCCATTGCTCGAACCTGCAAATTGTATTTGATTAATTAACTTTCCATAAACAAATTGTAAAACAAACAACTTTTACTTCTACTGATGAGGGGAAATATGGACTTAGTTCTTAGGAATTTGCACCGTTACTTTTAGATTCAAATCATAAAATGGGAATATGGGCTTGAGTTCAAATTAGACCATTCAAGACTCAATAACTTTGTATTAAATTACCACCATGCACCCTTAGTGCAATGGTCACTCCATAAGCATAAGTGCTTGTGGAGTGTTGGGGGGGGGGGGGGGTAATAGCCGGGGTTCAAGTTTCCAGAAGGGAGTTTCACACACATATACATTTAGATTATGTTAGAATAGAATTTCTATCTTGTATAAAAAAAAATTAAAAAAAAAAAAACTTTGTATTAAATTATTTCTTTGTCAATTTTATTGTTTAGATCACATAATCTCTTCATACTTATCATGTTAGGGAGATAAACACCTTAGAGAGACTCCTTGAGTGATTAAAATAACATATAGAGGCACTTTAACCTAAAAGGCCTAAACCTAATGGGTATGTGCTCAATTATATTATATTAACCACTCATTCTTCTCATCATTATTCAATGTGAGACCTCACTTATACGTGTACACCTAACAATCTCCCCCTCACGTGTGAGTCTCTACCTCTTGTAAGTTTCAAGACCTCTCTATGGGCCATTGACAATTCCTACTCACTCTCCTTTACCTTATGAGCTTTTTCCTTCACTAGTGCATCATCCATGGGTTTCCACGTGTCAACCCCACGTGTCAACCCCGCATGTCTTTTATCCTCCGTAGGAACCTTACACTTTACCATTGTCTAGCATCATCGGCAATAATAGAAGCATTCTCTAGTTTCCTTAAACTAAGATTTATCTCTTGATTGTGACCTATTATTGAACTTAGCCATTGTGACCTATTATTGAACTTAGCCCGATCATTAAGTCCTCTGCTTCTACCTCTACTTTTGAGTGGAGTTTGTGGTGTGTTTTTGTATTAAAACTTCATTCTCTCTCCCTTGTGGGTGTGTGTGTGTGTGTTTGTTTGTTTCTAAAAATACAAATGAGAGTAATAGTTAACGATTAACTATTTTTGGTCATTTTTTTAGGTTTCAGGGTTTTTTTTTTTTTTTTTTTTTTTTTTTTTTTTCATTTTAAAGTTTTAGGAGTATTTTTGTCATTTTTTAAGTTTGGGAGTATTTCGGTCATTTTATGGTTTGAGAGTATTTGGCAATTTTAGATGGTTTTAGCTTTTAGGATTTTTTTTTGTCATTTTCAAGTTTTAGATGCATTTTGGTAATTTTGATGATTGGGTAATTAGGTGAGTTGAGATTTACTCGTAATAATTTGGTTTGGTTTAGAAGTAATTGGTTAAATGGGTAATAATGGATAAATGAGTTTTATGTCCCCAACCCAATTATGCCCACCCCAACCTAAACCCACCCATACCCCTAACTTTAACCTAACTACAAGACTTAGTCAAATTATAGGATTATAAATTGCAATAATGAATACTATAAGATTAGAAGCAAGCAAACTAGATCTGGACCCAGTTAATGTTGAACCTAACCTTATCTGTTTCAAACACTTTAGCGGTCCATTTTTTGCTTAACCTAGGAGAAGTGATTAATGAAACTTTGAGATAAAGAAATAGGATATAATAAAAGCCTAACTATACAATTGATACTATTGGTGACTTAGAGCATCAGTATCCGGAGTTGTAAAACTTCAAATATGCTAAATTTTAGCATCCAACCACTAAAAAAATGCATTATTAAAGCACTAGCATTAGGGGGGGGGGGGGGGGGGGTGTAACCCCCCAGTTGCTATTTTACAACCAAATCCTCAAAAATGTTGCTCAATTCGGGTATAGGTTCTTAAAAAATTTAAGAACTTGTGAACAGTTGGTTCTTATATATAGAACCAACTGTTCACTTGGATGTAAATAAAATAATATTATTTTAATTAAAAAAAATGATCTCCTTTCTCTTCATTTATGGCCTGTTTGGATGTTTTAAAAAGGAGGGGGAGTAGAGTAAAGGGAGGGAGAGTTATTCAATTACCTTGTTTGGAAGTTTTTTAAAGAATGAGGGGGAGGGGCTTGGAGGGGTTTAGAGGGGTTTCAACTACCTCTAACCTCTCATTTTTAGTTCCCTCAAATTGGAGAGATTTGGAGGGAGAGTAGAGTAGATAAATTATTGACCAAATGAATTCTCCCATTTACCTTTTTTAAATTAACAAAATTACAAACTGATTATAATAATCTTTGTCTGTTTCTTGAGAAAATTTAAGGTGAATGAAAAAAAAATTGAATCTCAATCGTCTAAATAGTGACTGTTTCTGTGACTGTTTCTGGCTGATTTTCAGTGTTCTTTTTGGCTTTGGAGGTCCAAAATTTCACTATTTTTCACAATATATTTCTGAAATTCAATTTACTTTTTTATTTGTTTGGAATTGTGTTTTGGATCGTGTTTTATCAATGTGCACTGGTACTTTTAGCAGTGCTCTGCTCTGTTTGGACTCTGAGAAAACAGAGGAAAATGACAAAAACTTGTATTTAAAAACTGTTATGTATACAAGCTTTTTACAATTACTTACTTGGCTGCCTTGGATTGAAATTTTTTATTTTCTCGGGAAAGCAAGTTAGAGTGTTATATATGGCCAAGAATTCCTAGTCTGATTCTCAAGAAAAAGAAATATGGCCAAACAGTATCTATGTTTGTGTCTCGTGGTAGTTGTCTTCTCGGCAACTCTGCCTTCACAAGCTAAGGCATTTACCAATCCACTTGAAGGTAATTCTGTGGATCCCTTTTTTTTTTCTCTTTAATTCTAGTTCTTGATTTTCTTGCGTTTTATCTTTCATTGGATTCTTTTATAGGAAAATTGATATAGTTTATGTATTTTAGTGATAATCTGTGATTAGAATGTTCTTTATTCTCTGTTTGGTTAGTGAGAAAATGGAGGAAAATTTTAAAAAAAATCAAAGAGAATAGTACAACACTCGCGCTTCCATATTGTGAAAGCTTCATTGTCCGTGCTCACAATTTTTGGCGGGAAAATTGGGCCCATTAATCATAGACCAATGATGCAAGTTCATTTTTAAATAAGGGTAAATTTGTCTATTAAAATCATTTCCTCTTTTCTTCATCCTAATTTTTAAAACATTCAAACAAGAGGAAGGGCTAATTACTCCCTTTTCCCTTATTAATTTTAAAAACATCCAAACAAGATAGAGGATAATCATTCCCCTCTACTCCCCTCCTTCTCTAAACTTCCAAACAGGCCATTGGTGACTTTGCACTATCTCAGTCACTCTTCTCTCTCTCTCTCTTCTCTTCCTCACTCAGAATCTCTTCTTCCCTTACTCCTTCGGATCGACATTATTACAGAGGCTAAAACATAAAAAATAGAGAATCGGCATTTCTACCCATCGATTTGGCGATTTGTGTAGTGGGTTTGTGTAGAGGTGGGTTTGGCTAGTGGGTTGTTGAATCTGTGCGGGCTAGGTTTGAATCGGTGGTGGCTGAAGCTTGTTTGTATTGATGTGGGTTGGGTTGTTTCAGTGGTGCTAGGTTGTTTCGGCGATGCTTGGGCTTTGGTTTCCGTGGTTAGGCTTGCAATTGAACCGATGGAGGTGGTGTTGGACGGAGCTTGAAGGTGACGACGATGTTTGAAGGCGACGTTTTGCTCGCCTAGGTTTGTTGCTGTAGGTCATGGCTTTCACTCACCAGGGTTCACTTGCCGTGGGTCGTGGCTTTTGATCGCCGGAGTTTGCCGCCGTGGGTTCTTTCCCCCTCTATTTTTTTTTTTTGTTATTATTTTTTTTGTTTTATTCGAAAGCTCCCTTTTTTGTGCTTTTAGATTTACTTGCTCGGTGCTTGTGGGTTTTGTGTGGATTTTTCTTTGATATTTTTTGTGTGTTTCTGTGCATATGGTGTTGGGGTGTTGCTGTGGTGGTGAGGTGGGTTGTTATTGTGGTGGTGGGGTGGGTTGTTGCCGTGGGTTTGTAGGTTCATGGTGGTAGGGGTTTGCGGTGGGCTGTGGTGGTTGGGGTGAGTTTTACTATGGTGGGTTTATGGTGGCATTAGTTTGTGGTGAGGTTGTGGTGGCAGAGGAGGTTGTGGTAGTTTTTTGTTTTGGGTTTTTGGTGGTGATTTGTAGTTGTTGTGGTTGGTGGTGTGGGTGATTGTGGTGGTTGTTGGTGGTGGTGGCAGCGGTTGAGTTTCAGTGGTTGGCTTGATCTAGGATGTTCTGTTTTGGGTTTGGGGAAGATGAAAAAGAGATAGAGAGAGAAAAGAGACCGGGGAGAGGGGAGAGGGGAAAGGGGAGAGAGCGGGTGGTTTTATTTTTATTTTTATTAAGAAATTTATATTATTTTATTATGATGTATCTAAAAATAAAAATTAGAATGTTGAGAGAGTTATAAAATAAAATAGCAAAATAGATAAAGTAAATTTTTAAGGAGCAAAATAATATTTTTTTTTTGGCATCTCGGATGCTAATGCGCTTAGGACTTTTAAACTTGAAAATTTTTACAACTTTGCTACACTGGCATCTTAAATTTAGAAACTATTGTCTCAATTGTAAACCTAAAAAATTCTTATTTTATTCTCTCTTCCTCTGACTCAACACTCTCTCTTTCTTTTCTTTTCTCTCATCTGTCTCAACACTCTCTCTCATTTTCTCCCAAATCCTCCGGTTTCTTTTCCCTGAGACTCCATGACTGAAGCTAGCTTCTCCTATAGTTTATTGATGGGACTTTATTGCAGTGGTGGCTGAATTTTTCTGGTGTGGGTGTGGGTGGTGGCTGGGTTGCTGGCAGATCGGGGTGGTGGTGGCAGCGTGGTTCTGGTGTTTATTTATTTTTTTTTTTTTTGAGAATCGGTTCTGGTGTTTATATGTGTGTATAAACGTGAAGTTTCACAAAAATAGAAAATGGGTGTGGTTTAGTTTTGTTTGTTTGTGTATGGAATGGGAAAGTTGGATCTGAAAGAAGCGTGACCTTGATGGTTTTGGGTTTTATTTAGTTTTAGGTTATATTATTATTTTATTACGAAAATATATTATTTTAACATGTTGTATAGTAAAATAAAATTTTGAATATTCAGTATATTATAAAGTGATATGACATAATAAATAAATTAATTAATTTTTAAGATAATAAAATGAGATTTTTTTAAGGTGACTTATGCACTAAGGCTTAAAAAAGGTATTTATTAGGTTTGACCTTGTCAATGACATCTTCTACTAGCCGGGCATCCTTGGCTGTTGTTTCTGCTACATTTTCAATAAATGTTGGAACAACTTTAAGTTTTCCTCCTGCTGGAAGGTGCTCTGCAATTTCTTCAGCTACTATCTCCACTTCCTCGGCCACCTTTTCTACGACCTCCGCCACATCTTCTGCCGTGTCCACCACAGTATCAACTTCCTCTGTATATGTCAAATCCAAGCACCAAATTAAACCTCCGTTAACAATGACGATGTAAACTCTAGTCCCAAAAAAATTTGGGGTCGGCTAGAACAGACTGCTATAAGATGCATAAGTGATGCAGATATGCATTATAATTGACAAAATGGAGAAGAACAAGTTAAGTTTCCTTACGTTTTAGCTTGAGTAATGGCCCAAATTTGACCCCAAAGAAGGGTAGAATTGCTGATGCTATCAGTCCAACAATCCAAACTTTCCTGCTCCTGATATTGGCATAAACTTTTATTGTCTCATAAGATAGAGGAAAAAAAGAGAAGAAAGAATATTACAAATCAAAAAGATTATACACCTATGATTTTTCTTACTGTGGACCAGGAGAAGCTGGATTAGATGGAATTGGAGGTACTGGCGGGACACTGCAATGGACAGCCACATCCCTGCACCAATACATCCATATTAAATTACTTAAGCCGAAAAATACTTTTCTGAAAATCACCCAGAAAATTTTCTCAAGAAAAAAAAAATCACCCAGAAATTGTTAAGGCAAAATCAAAGAATAAAAAGTAAAAACTAGTACATCTTTCTTTTGCTGACAACTAGCTCTCTCAGGCTCAGCCCAATTTTGAGAAAGTGTAACCTCTGATCAGTACCAAGAAAAGACCTTTTTTCGTTGCGTTTTGAGATAAGCAGAAGACGACAAGGATTTGGGATTAAAGATTGGAACCTGTGAGAGGTACCAATAAGTGCTAGCTGCTTTGATGCAGACATAAAGAACCTGCTTTGTATAACTCTTCACAACAAGTGCTAGCTGCTTTGATAATCAATCTAATCTTACAAGTTTGTGTTAGTAACTGACAGGTTTTCAATCAAGACGAAAACTTGAAAGAGGTAAGAGGTTTGATCTTTGAACTATGAAATACAGATTGGCAAGAACGTGCCTGTTAAAATAAGAATTGGAAAAACTAATTAATGTGACTTGGAGGGATGGTTGAGACTAATTAATGTGATGAGGGATGGTTGAGGCTAATTAATGTGACTTGGAAGAATGATTGAGGCTCGTGTAGTAAACGATCCGAGCTGCGTATTAAATGTTCAAGTTTGTTCATTTAATTTTATTTTGAACACGAGCTGAGCTCGAGCTTATTATTAAATAAGATTTTATGTTCAAGCCTGACTCATTTTCTAGTCGAGCAAATTTGAGCTTGTTCATGACATGGACAGAGTTAGATTTGGACATTATGGGGCAATGGCGCCCCCTAATTTTTTTATAAAAAATATTAGTATATAAAATTATTACAAACTATTTTAGCAATTTTAGTAATTTTGATCTATAAAATTACACTTTTCCCCCTTAACAATATCATTAATTATTTTAAAAGTAATGTTATAATCACAAACTTTTCTACAATATTTTTATAAACTATTGATGTAATAAATTTTTATTGATTCATATTTAGACCCACTACTTACATAACTTTTTTACTAACTAATAATCACACATCACATCAGCAATTTGTAAAAAAAAATTATAGCTCTAATATTTTCCTCTTTTTAAAAGCCATAAAAATTTTATAGTAATAAAATCTTAAAAAATATATATACAAGCCAAAAAAAAAAAAAAACTTAACAACAAAAATTACCAATAGTAAAGCTAAAAACAATTAAGCTCAATCAACCAATTTTACCAAAAACAAATAACCCAATCCTTTAAAAAAATTTAAATAAAATAATTTTGTCCTTAGCTAGCATCAACAACACACACATCAAAATCACAAAAAAAATAAAAAATAAAAAATCATTTAACGGTTAAGCAACAGAGTTGGAGGCCGAAGTTGCCGCACATAGCCAATAGCAAAGCCGTTCCCCCTAACTCTAAGTCCTGACTCCGTCTATGGTTCACGAGTTACTTGATTAACTTATTATTTTCCTATATAGTATGAAACTATGGCTAAAATTTAGCTTGTTTGACCAAGACTATTTGATGGAATCTTCTGGTTATAATTATCTTCCGTTTCACACATGCGCATGAAGAATTATTCATGAGAAGAAAGAAAAAGCCAATTCCAGATTCCATCGTCCTCATACTTGGGCATTGTACTGTAGTACAACTGTACAAGTATTTGCCCACGTTTAAGTCAACATTAGGCATGCACAATCCAGCAGAGAGATTATGACTGGGCTTTGTAATTATAGATTAACCTTTGTTAATGTTGGGCTAGTGGCATACTTAAAATCTCTGCTAATCCTAAGATTTTGTCAACATTTAGTAATGTCATCCTAAATCAATAATAGATGCATGTGGTATGAACCGCATGCATCTATTATACATTTCTGTTCGGATATTCTCCTATAGAAATTTCCCAGCACATAAATAATAAAAATCCTTTTTGGGCGGTCTCTTCAATTCAGTGACGAAGTCAGAAATTTAGATCATGGGGCAAGATTAAAAGACAAGATTGAAAGTAAAAAATTAATTTAAAAAAAATTAATCAATATTAATAACAAAATAAATAAACAACTATATACTAATGTAATTGTCATACATAATCTAACATAAAGTATAAACTTTAATTTATTTTTTCACACCTAGATTAATTTACACCAATTGTCCTCGACGATTTTTCATATTTTGAAATCGCTGCATGATTTCTTCACACTCAATAGTCTTGAATATATATATATATATTTCTCAATATATGTGACTAAGCAATCATTCATTCATTGATCTCTCATTCAATTTCGCAATCGACTTTTAATTATGTTCATTGCTGAAAAAACTCTTTCAACAGTAGCTGTTGCAATTGGTAAAATCAATGTCAATATCACTAATGAGTAAACCAATGGATATAAAACATCAATTTTCATTTCTATCATCTTTTTAGCAAGCTGTCCAATTCCTTTAAGAGTTGAAAAATCTTTAGTGGACCGCATGTCATGGATGTATGTCTCAAGTTGGTCATCCAAGAGAGCAGGAGTCTAAGTCTATCAGTATTAGAGGGTAAGAAAAGCTGACGTGACCTGTGAGAATTGAAAAAAAAAAAAGTATGACAAAAGTAGGATTGAGATCAAAAGTAGGATTTAATCTCAACCATTAAATATAAAAAATAATAAAAGTAAAAGTAAAAAAGTAAAAAAAAAAAAAGTTGTGAGGGAATTGGGGTGAATTGCACAATGCAATCGCATTTAGCAATTGTATCGGATCCCAATCCGACAAAAGTATGACAAGCTAGTACAATAAATAGAAAAATTACTTGTCCTTGGTGTTAGGGGGGGCAAATAAGACATTTTAGTTCAATATAGTAGTATTATTACAGAGGTTTTTGAGAGTTTTAGGGAGGGCACTTGCGCCACCCTCACCCCCCCCCCCCCCCCCCCCCCCACCCCTTCTCTCGGGGTGCTTCAATCTATAGAAAGCTTAGAATTTGGTAATGGAAATGGAGGAACTATTATTTTACACTATGTAATGCCACAGACACAAAAAATTTTACAACATTTTTACAAGTTATTGATGTGGCAAATTGTTAGTGGTTCTCAATTGGACTCATTACAAACATCACTTTTTTACTTCTCAATAACCACTTGCCACATCAATAATTTGTAAAATAGTTTGTTGTTTTAGTATTTTCCTCTTGGACTTGCAACATTGATAACAATTCTAAATTTCTAACTAATTCAAACTGATGGACTTGCTTCATATGTTTGTTTAAAAAAACCTTTTTTTTTTAAAAAATATTTTAAGACACTAGCTCTGTAAAACAGGGTGGAAATATTGGACTAATTAAATAAGCACTCTCGAAACTTATTTGACTTATTTATAATCTTATAATAATGCTATAAACACAATAAATTTCACAACTTACTGAAATAACAGTTCATAATTAGTGAAACATCATTTTCATTAAGACTACTACTAGTCAATAATCACTTTTATTATATATCAATTGCAGTCTACCATCCTCTTAGTGGGAGTGTGGGTCCCTATGAAGCCAAAAAATTATTTAAACTCCAGCATTCACGCAAGTTTAATACACTTTTACAGAAAATTGGTCTTAAAAACACACTTCTACTATTTTAATACTTATATATTTTAGCAATGGTCCTACTACACCAGGCTCTTTATTTCTTCAATTCTTCTATGATCACATTATTGGTCACAATTTACTGAAATTGTCAACTTGAACAGTGGGCAACTTTCACATAAATTAACTATTTTTTTTTCCACTACTTACAATCAACAACATCATAATTATGATGAAAATTGTAGCACAAAAGTTGTGTCCTAATGCATAGAAATTGGCTTGTTGTAGTTAAGTTGAACCTTAGACAAAGGGATTGGCTCATTGTGGGTTGCATGCCATGCCCGAGAGAGATTTCATTACAAACTTTTTTCTTAATTTACTAAGGTAATAAATTGTGATTCGAATAATATCATTTTTGCATGGATCTACCATTAACAACATCTTTATTATACTCTAATCATTAACTAAATCTTTATTATACTCTAATAACAAAAGGTCATATCAACCTTTGTGATATATATATATTTTTTAAAGAAAAAGTTGTGAAAAGTGTTAATGTCCTTAAACTTATAGAAAATGCAAATATGGCGAGTCATGGACATGCAAGAGATCCCTGGTAAGTTACCTAAAATAGTCATCCTCTTGAATGTGTTTTCTTGTAAAAATTATAATTTTCATTGCTTCAAACTACCACTTCTGTGAAAATTAAGTGAACTTTATTTGACATACAAGCCTTTTTTTGTACCTGGTGCTGTTGAGATTTCAGAGTTCAGACTAATAAATGATGTTCTTTGCTAATTAGTAATTGCCATAAATTGCTTCACTAGAAACACGTCTCGCATAAAATATATAGCCGTATCCATGAGTCTATGACTATGAGCATCCCATTCTCAATAACTACTGTATCAGATTCAGCAAAAAAAAAAATGACTACTGTATCAGACACCTCCTAATTAAGTCACACTGGCAAGTGGCAACCTTATCTACAATTACAAATGTCAAACTTGGTTTACTTCTTTAAATTTATAGTAGTTTAGAAATTAACGAGTTAGATTAGTTAGGCTGTTGCTTTCTTTTGCTTCATAAGGATCCATATGTGCCTGCTACTCCAAGGCTATTTGACTATTTGGCTATTATAGCTTAATTCTTACAACTCTCAAAATAAAAATATGAATTTTGTCCATACGTAAGGATAACATGAATCCCACATAAATTTTACGTAGATTCATATATTTTTAGATGGCTGAGAGCCTGAGATTTGTGTAATTACAAGGTTTCATTCTATAAGCGATGGGTCCCCATTACAAAATATGTTACTTGCAGCAGATAATGATGCTTTTTTTGAATGTTCTTGTTTTTGATAAACAGATAATGATGCTTCTTGATCCTTAAACATGGAGTTAATTTCATTAATCATACCACTAAGTCTTAGGTAACCTCCATTTTTTTTCTTACAAAATGATGGACTTGGAGATAATATCAAATCCTACCAGCCCCACACTCTGCACCAGCAAGGTTACTTACACGTTTATAAAAAGAATCTCAGGCATATCTAAAAGGTGAAATTTTTGCCCAGGTTGGCGCAAATCCACTCTGCAATTTTTGTTTTTTCCTCTCAATAATCCACTCTGCAATCTTGTTAATATCTAAGGTAATTTTTTTTTTCCACCAAGTTCATTGCTATATAAATTTTGTCTAGTTTTATTTATCACGGAAATAAAAGTCTTGAATAGTTTGACATTTGAATAAAAACCCTTTGTCCTATATTGTGTTTTCTTCTACTTTATGCTTCATCAAACACACTGTACCATACGTCTTTCCCTCCCTCCTATAAAGTAATAAAAGTTTAAAATGGGAAAAGTAAAAAATCATAGCATAGAGTGAAATATACGAATTTTCATTCTTATAAACAAGCCCTTTTATTATCCCTCTAGTAAATAAAACAAGAAAAAATTTTTATAGAAAAGAACTTGGGGAAAAAAATCAACTTAGATATTAACAAGATTGCAGGGCGGATTTACGTGAATATTGGCCCTCTAACTCTAAGCACTTTTGTGTTTCTTTATGTTGTTTACAATTACACAGCCAATTCCATGCAGCAAAAAGGACAACCAATTCCAACTTAGAACAACCGCATCATTTTGTGCAAAATTTTTATCTATTTTGTAAGAAAAAACATACTTTTTCTATTTTACACACCCACTTTTACAAAACACTCACATCAGTTTATCTATTCTATAATTTGTTTTATTTAAATAATAATATTTCTTTAATTTTTTATTATATCAAACAAACCACTACCCACATGACCCCACCCACCTCTTGCTCTAATAGCTAAATACTCTCCAAATAAGTAGACAAACATTTGAACTCTTAACAATTGTGAAAGTGACAATAAAAAAAGAAAAAAGAAAAAGAAAAAAGCAAACAGTGGTGAAAGAGACATTGGGCTTTTTATCATAGCGTTGAATTTTAAATTGGCTTAGCAAGTCTTATAAACAACAAAACACCTTGAATAAATGGCAAGGAAAGGGTTATAAATTTATAATTAACATTGCATTTGTGGATTCTAATTAGTTCAATTGGTAACAAAATTTATAGTTCAATAAGAGATTAGGGATTCAATCATCCCTTACCTCCAAAACCAATTGGTATTTTAGTTTGATAATAAAGAGCAATCATTAGAACGGATGCCATTAGTTAATACTGAAATAAAAAATAAAAAAAACCTCAAAAAATGTCATTCTCTCTTTACAATCTTTTCTTATTATAGATTTATAGTCTAATAATCCTTTTGTCCACTCCATGGAAGAAACACCGGCATGCATCATTGGAATCATAGAAACACCATATGAAAGTTGTATGTCATTTACATTGAATGTTAAATTATATATGGAGGCCTAAAGTGTGCACACAAGGTCAGAAAGCATATCTCACATGTAATTTTCTTCGAATTTGCTAATCACCTTCACACGCATTCAGCCATGAAGCATCAGCATAGAAATTTAAAAAGGAAAAGGAAAAGGAAAAAAAAAAAAAGAAAAAGAAAAAGAAAAAAAGGAACCGAGTAATGTCATATATATCTTTGCACTTTTATCTGCCACCGTGGTACATGCTTATCCAAATAACATCGTCACAAGGGACAAAGGGTTAACGATTTGACTTGAAAAAAGAAGAAGAAGTCGCAAATGTACATTCGTGGAAATACTGTCTAGAACAATCTTTTATTGGCCATCTGAAAAGTATATTGGATAGGTAATGTAAAATTAATGATCAGAGAAGAAGTCAGGATAATTTTTTTTTAAGTGAAATATACTAAAACTAATAGCAAGATTGGATTGAATTTTATGAAAAAAGTAATTTGAACACCCATTCAATTGAAAATATATCAAAGTTAGAAGGTGTAATTTATAATTTATTTTATTTTTTTCAATCTTATGAAAGCTGGGACTATTCGTTTCACTGGATCCACACAAAATCAAACGAATTGATAGTCTTAAAATAAACTAAACCATAGTTACTAAATTTTATTAAGTTCTCTTTTATCTTTGTCTTTTTTGAGATAGTGTTCACTTTTAATTACGAAGATTAAAATAAATAAATTTGGAGTAATATAATCATTTCATCTAAATTGATGATGGTGTTAGAACTTAGAACTCCTTTCTCTCTCTCTTGTGTGTGTGTACGTGTGTGTTTGTTTCTCAAAAAAAAAAAAAAAAACTAAATTGATGATGTGATAAATGTTAAGATAAGTTACGTTACTAATTTATATGGTGAAATTGTTCAAAATATTTTTTAAAAATATAATGATTAATCTAGAACCTTTAAAAATCCAAGTATCAAAATTCAATCAACTCCATATTTCAGATGATCAAAACAAAGATTTAGTTTATTTTTGAAATCCAGATCTATAAGCCCACTATTCAATATTGGGCCAAGTGGTTGTGGAGGTACAGTGTTTACTATCTAGAAGCCCACTATTTAAGATTGGGCCAATTGGTTGTGGGCGTACATTGTTTACTCTCTACATGCCCACTATTCAAGATCGGGCCACTTGGTTGTGGGCGTACATTGTTTACTCTCATAAGCCCACTATATATATTGGGCCACTGCCACTTGGTTGTGGGAATACATTGTTTACTTTTATTTGACTGCATGGCCCAAAAATATAAGTTGCATATAAAGAACAAAAAAAGATTAAAATTGCTAATCACACAACTTTTTCATAACTTCCTAAGTAATATGTTGCGATTATCATCACTTTCATATGTGTCCATTATTGACACCATTTTTTTTAGATTATGAGTGTTGAGGGCCATTTGTGGAAGCCCAGGCAGACAGAAAGAAAGCCCAATAATGAGGGCAACAAAGAATTAACAAAATAGATAGCAAAAACCCATTAGGCCCAAGCGGCAGGAATAATGGATCACAGGCCCAACAAATAAATAAATGGGTCTTGAAGAGGCAAGCGGGCTCAAAATAAGCCAGGAAAGAAAGAAATAGCATCCCATGGGCAGTGTATGAGGTAGAAAAGTGAGAAAGGGCCACCGCAGGCCCAAGACAATGCAAACTAAGAGAGTAAGGGGTTTATGGCAGGCCCATGAACCCTAAGGATAAGAATAAGGTTATTGGGCCGGGGAAGCCCAATGAAGTTAGTAAAAAGCCCATGGGAGTGTGGAATTAGCAAACGGGCCGAGGAAGCCCAAAGAAAGCAATCGGGCCGTGGATGCCCAAAGGAAAGCCCAAAGGGACATAGGAGCCCATAAGTAAAAGCAAAACAGTGTCCGTGACAAGCCATTGAGAAAAGGAATAAGCGGCTGACCCAAAAGAGGTCCAGCAGGATTAAGTTATTACGGCAGGAATAACAGTTCAACGTTGTAGGAAATAAAGAAAATCAAGAGAGGACCAAAGAAATGTAGAGCCCATCATCATACAAAGCCTAGCTCCTGAATGGAGCGGGAAGCCAAAGAAAAACCCACATGAAAGGTTAGAAAACACAAACGGAGAGTCTCCAGATCATGGCAAACTCATAAGCAGCAGGCGGACTCTTGGACATATCTGAAAGGGAAGCACGCGCAAGGCCCAAGCACCACCAGCCTGTACCCAGCCAATATAGGACGTGGTGGGGCCATGGGCCAGAGGTAAGAGGTAAATGGGGTATGGTTTGGTGGTGGGAAGAGGGGAAAAGATCTATTTTGCGGCTCCTGCCCAAGCCCTTTTGGGAGGTACGTCCTACTGGGATGACAGACCACTCAAAAGAGGCAAGTTTGAGGGGGGACCGTTGGATGCATGCCTTGAGAGTAGAGAGAGAAAGCATTTATGCCGTGGCAGGAAAGAGTGCTACGGTGGACTAAAGAATGAAACAAACCTGCCTTTGTCTGGCAAAGGTAAGCGTCACACACCTTTGGTGGTCGACAAGTACGCCCAGACTAGATAAAGGCGGTTAAGGGGCAAAATGGTAAAAACTGTCCACGACAGGCACTATAAAAGGACCTTTGTCGTGCCCTGAAAACAGAACCGAAAAACAAAGCATTCACGGAGTAAAAAGAAAAACAGAGTAAAAGGAAAAGAAAAAAGATAAGAAAAAAAACAGAGAAGTAAAGAGAGGAGATTGAGAAAAAAAGAGAGAGATAGTTCAATGGGCATGCACCAGTAGGTCGGTTTCCCTCTCTCCCCCTTCAAATCCTGCTCTCTTCCAAAACGTAACAAGGACTCCTTTTGGGCAATAACCATTCAAGTCCGACTCCCTCAAAACCATTAATCCCCACGGTAGGATTTTTTTCTGGGAGATTATTTACATTGAGAAG
This sequence comes from Quercus tomentella, assembly GCA_028535165.1. Lineage (NCBI taxonomy): Eukaryota > Viridiplantae > Streptophyta > Magnoliopsida > Fagales > Fagaceae > Quercus > Quercus tomentella. The sequence goes on along the minus strand of JAPQVY010000155.1, from coordinate 2,895,687 downwards.
AGGTGTTCTCCCCTCTTTGGCTTTGTTTCGGCAGACCAAATTTAAAACTTGATTTATGCCCATTCTTGATTAGTTTATATTATTTTCTTTCCCCTTTACTTTCTCTGTGAATGACATTATCACAACTGTAATCATGTTCTATAAGTAGGGATTACTTAGCCATTTATTTAAATAGTTAGAATACCCTGTTTTGGTTATTATTATTATATCTGCCTGCCGTAACTCATCTGAAACAGTTCTGCTTGTCGTAAGCCTACTCCTGGCAGACAATGCATAAGTTTGTGCACAAACCGGCCCAAGTTGAGTTCCAATTGGACTGGCCCCAACTCCCTTACTCAGAAACATTCGGGCCCATTACAACAGGAGACAACCTAGCCCAACGCACAATACACAAAAAAGGCCCCACACAATGAGAAAGAAGGAAGGTGAGGTAAAGTTCGAATCACAAACATGAAGTATCACAAAAGATATCATTACCATTAGACAATCCCTTAAATCCTGATATCATCTTTATTGTTCACAAATCACATCAATCCAAGTCAATAATTATAGAAAAAGTTGTGAATTTTTTTTTGAAACAATGAACTTATATAAAATAAATAAATAAAAAGCCAGCCTAGAGTTCATACAAATAACCTCTTCTTAAAAAATTTACATACAAATTTTTACCTTTTTTTTTTTTTTTTTTTTTTTTTTTTTTTTTTTAAAGAAGGAAATTACAAGAAATTTAAAGTACTATGTTTGCTAGCACTTTCCTAAGATGATTTTTTTTTTTTTTTTTTTTTTTGAACTTTCCATTAAGATGAAACTAGAAGAATAAAATTAGGTCACACCACCACCCCCATTGGCCCACAATTGTGTTTTATCTATAAGAGTAACTTCTCCACGGCAACTATGAGGTTCAAAGAAGGGAAGAGTTATAATCAACGTTACATTTGTGGGTAACTTTTATAGTTAAATAGTTTCAGTTTCAGCCTACATCTAAAATCAATTGGTGTTTTAGTCTAATGATAAAAAACAATTATCAAGAGCGGACGCCATTAATTAAAACTCAAAATAAATGTCACATTCTCTCATTACAACCTTCTCCTATAATAGTCCGATGATCCTTTTGTCCATGGAAGAAACATTGACATCAAGAACGAAGCTACATATGGACTAGGGGGCAATGCCCCCCCCCCCCCTCCCCCCCAATTTTTTATTTTAAAAAAATTAGTATATTAATAAGTACCAATTTTAGCAATTTTGTTCAATAAAATTACACTTTGCCCCATTAACAAATAATTATTTCTATAATCTAATCTTTTATTTTATTATATATTTTTTATAGTAATAATTTTATAGTAATAAAAAATTAATACCATTAATTCTTTTAAGAGTAATGTGGGGCCCAATAATTTGTGGGCCAGGCCCATTCGCTCATGGAGAATCCGAAGGCCCAAGCCGAGGAGAACTATGGTCCAAGCCCGATAACAGAGCACAAGACTGTTCTTGGAATACAGCCGAGGACAGTTCAGTCCTCGGCAGATCCAAAATCCCATCGGAATAAAGGGGTAAAACTGGCACAGGAACAAATTTGTAAGGAGATCTAAAATATCTTGGGGGGAAGTTATCCTTACTACCCTTCCGGATAAGACCCTGCACCTAACATAGCCGTACTCTGCAGCTTTACCAACCATCCCCAACAATTCTGGGATTGGACTGATGGGACAAGTATCAGTGTTGTAAAGATCGACCCTACACGTGGACGAAGGACAGCTAATGCGGACAGGTATAAAAGAGGAAAGGAAGTAAACCTGGATCTATCGATCCCACCGGGGAAAGAGACTACATGGGGCATAACCTCCCAAGAACACCGGACCTCATGAAAAAAGTCCATCATTGGGTAACCGGGGTAAGACCTCAATGGTCCTCGGATCAACTCCGAGGAGCCCCATCCCATAAGGTGCGACACCATAAGGCTTAAATGTTCAAACCCATCCCCCCTTTTCTATATGAATTCCTCCAAAATCAAGACCGGAACATCGCCCCGTGACCAACGCCTAGCCTTTCAAGCCCATTCTCTACAAATCATATTGTGAGGGATTTTTTCACATGCGAGCCCAACATCATTGTTGGGCCGCCAAGGAATTGTGTCCTTACAAGTAATATTATAGTCACAAACTTTTTTATAATATTTTTACAAACTATTGAGATAACAAATTCTTATTGGTTCGCACACTTGCATCGCTCTTTTACTTACTAATAACCTTTCACCACATTAGCAATTTGTAAAAATTTTGTAGTTTTAGCATTTTCCACCTTTTAAAGACCATAAAAAACTAATAGATTAAACCTAAAACAAAATATACAAGCCCAAAAAAATTTGCCCAACAACAAAAATTACCAATAATAAAGCTTAAAAAATTACCCAAAACTAACAACTTGACCCTTTAAAAAGTTTTAAATAAAAATCCTTAGTGATAAAGCAATAAAGTGAAAGGCTAGAGCCGTCGCACACAGTGAGTAGCAAAGTCGCTCCCCCTAACTTTAAGTCTTGGCACCATATGAAAGTTGTATGTCATTTACGTTGAATGTTAAATTATATATGGAGGCCTAAAGTGTGCAAAAAGTTCAGAAAACGTATCTCACAAGTAGTTTTCTTCGAATTTTCTTATGATCTTATCACCTTCATACTCATTTAGTCATGAAGCATCAGCATAGAAAATTAAAAGGAAAAAAAGAAACCGAGTAAGGTCATATACTATATATATCTTTTGCACTTTTGGCTGCCAACGTGGTTCATGCTTATCTAAATAACATTGTCACAATTAACGACTTGACTTGAAAAACAGAAGAAGAAATCCACTCTTTTCCTAGGACCTAATGCTATAGACTAAGTCAAACAGAAACAAAGCTCAGCTCTTGGCATTGCTATCAAATGCTATCAAATTCAGCCTTTTAAATCGTTGAACCCATACGTTTAAGTCTACATACCAAAATAACATTGTCTTGAAAAGTGAAATGTGCTAAAACTAACACCAAGATTGGATAGAATTAGATGAAAAGGCTAATTTGAAGTCTGAACAAGTATTCAATTGAAAGTATATCAAATTTAGAAGGTGTAATTTATAATTTAATCTCTTTTTTTTCTTTCCAGTCTTATAAAAGTGAATGCTGAGATTTTTTGTTTCAGTAGATCTACTCAAAATCAAACGATTTGATAGTCTTAAACTAAACTATATTTTTGGTCCTTAAAATATGGCTTAGGTCCACCATGGTGGTTACTAAATTTTATTTTCAACTTTTAATTATGAAGATTAAAATTCAATTTTTTTTTTTTTTAAAATTTGGAGTAATATAATCCTTTCATCTAAATTGATGATTTAATAAATGTTAAGATGAGTTACGTTACTAATATATATGGTGAAAATTGTTCAAAATAAAAATTAAAGATTAATCTAGAACCTTTTATAATCTAAGGATCAAAATGCAATCAACTCCATATTTCAGATGATCAAAACTACAATTTAGTTTATTTAGCAATCCAGATCTATAAGCCCACTATTCAAGATTGGGCCAATTGGTTGTGCTCGTACATTTTTTTTTTTTGGTTTTTGATGGGAGGTTGTGCTCGTACATGGTTTACTCTTTATAAGCTCATTATTCAAGATTGGGCCACTTAGTTTGTGGGCGTATATTGTTTACTTTTATTTGACTGCGTGACCCAAAAAAATATAAGTTGCATATATATAAAGAACAAAAAAAATATATATTAAAAATTGCTAAGCACACAATTTTTTCATAACTTACTACGTGATAAGTTGTGATTAATATCACTTTTATATGTGCTCATCATTAAAATAATTCTTTTTTAGATAAGTAGATAATGAGAAAGAGAGAATGTGAGGTAATGTTTGAATTACAAACATAAGGTATCATAAAAGATGTCATTACCACTAGATGATTCCTTAAATTCAACACCATCTTTATTATTCACAAATTACATCAATCCAAGTCAAAAATTATAGAAAAAGTTGTAAATTTTTTTGAAACGATGAACTTATATAAAATAAAAAAGCCAGCCTAGAGTTCATAGGAAAGTGACATTTTCCTACCCACCAATAAGTAAATAACCTCTTCTTAAAAAATCTACATACAAATTTTTAATTTTTGGAAAATGTTAACAAGCACCGTGTAGTACTTGTCAAGATTTCCTTATATGGGTCTCACTTAAAAAAAAGGAAAAAAGTTGTCAAAAAAACTGCCAAAAAATTTGTTGTTACTGCCAAAAAAATTGTTGTTAACGAGCACCTTACGGATGGTGCCCGTTAACACAACCCTTAATTTTTTTTAAGTAGGAAATTACATGAAATTTAAAGTACTATGTTTGCTAGCACTTTCCTAAGATGATTTTTTTTTTTTTTTTTTTTTTTTTGAACTTTCCATTAAGATGAAGCTAGAAGAATAAAATTAGGTCACACCACCACCCCCATTGGCCCACAATTGTGTTTTATCTATAAGAGTAACTTCTGCACGGCAGCTATGAGGTCCTTCTCTGGATTATTACTTATCCTAAAGTGTGACTGATTTTTTTCTTCTCAAAAAAACAAAAGTGTACGTGACTGCTTTTGGCAAATCTTATTATTCATGAAGTGAACATACCGACTTCAGGATAGACTGTAATCGTCATGATTAGGACTTGGAACCAAGAATTGTGAGACTAAAATGAAAACATTGAAAAGAGGGATGGGAGTGGAGGAAGGGAAACCATAAATCACAATTCAATAAAAAAAATTTGGAAATAAAAAAAGCCAGTAAAAATTTATCATTTACCTTGGTTATATATGCCGGGTTATATACTTGAAGGGAAATATAACAAAATAGTAAATACAATGGAAATAATTTATAATTTTTGTTAGAAAAACTGTGACATATGCATTTATGATCTATCTATTGTCCTTATACCCTAATTTGTATTGATTATATAGACGTTATAAAATCTTTGCCAATCTGAGATGTAAAACTAAATATTCATAGATTTGCAGGAGGTTTATTTTATTTTTAGAAAAAACATGTATATTAATTTTGATATGTGGACCAGTTTGGTGGTTGTCTAGTTGACCAGTTCAATTTAAAACCAATCATGCATCGATAATGAGTCCAAATTATATTTGTAAAAAAAAAAAAAATTGTACTTATTTTATTGATCAACTCAACTAACATAAAAATACACCCAAATAGGATTTTTTTTTTTTTTTGGGGTGAAGAAGTACACACAAATAGTTGATAGAATTCGAGGTGAAATATAATGCTTTTAAAGTAAGAACAAAACTTAGGTGCAAAAAGATCTTGATTGCAATCAAAATTTTAATTTTTCATTATTTTCAAATACACTAATAAAGTGCTTGACTTTATGGACTAAAAGAGTAAATAGTATTCTGATATGAAATTCAACATGAGCATAGAGAAAATCTATGATTTCACTGTATTGACTGACATATTTCTTTAGTGTAGAATACTTGAATTATTAAGTAGTGTGAGTTTTACTAAAATTAAACTAAGCGTAACTTTAACACTAACAGTCTAACACACCAAATCAAAAAAAAAAAAAAGTCTAACACGCTATGTAACCTTTTATGAAAGTCACACCATTAAATAAGTTTTTTTTTTATTAGATTATTATTTTAATATCTTATTATTAGATTGCATGAATTCATTATTTTATAATCTAAGGTTAGTTATTATTTGATCAATAAATTCATGTTTTATTTGTAATTAATATATATATTGTGGGAGAGAAAAGCCTAGGAATACATCTCTGTACATGTATTGGGCCAGGGGCCCAATCCGAAGATGTAACTAGTCCGAGGACAAATAATTGCTTGCATGAGGGTCAGTGGTAGTAGGTAAAGGGGAAAAATCCGATTAGGATCACCTAACAAAGGTCCAAGGAGGAGTGTCATCTCGGCAGAGTAAAGCCGAGGTAAGAGGAAGTGTATTGCCGTCAAAAGCAACATTCCAGACCGTTCCATAGATAAGGATAAACATCAAGAAGGGACATGATAGAGGAAAGCTACAAGTATCTTGGGAAAAGCTGCTACTACCGTATTAAATATACCACAGCTAACTCTCTGGCTGCATTAATGATGAAGTGATCCCTGAACAGTAATTTTCAGCCTTCCAGCTACTACCCAAAGACTTTAGGGAGGTGTTGATAGGACAAGAACCAACCCTAGAGATCTGATCTGCACGTGGAGGGTAGGGATGTTAGGGGAAGATAGTATAAAATGGAATGGAGACCCTAAGAGAAGGAGATCGGAAATTTGTAAGAGAAAGCATTGTAGTAGCTTGAACCATATCTGTAACCATTTTCAATCAATATATACTAGAATATACCTCATTGGATTGTGCCGAGGACAAATTTACTTAGATAAATCCAGTCTATTTCTGTTTGATTATCTTTTAAAATCCATTCTAACCGTTAAGTCATTCATTAGAGCCTAGTTTTCCAACCCACTCTCTACAAATTTATTGTATTGGGCTTATTGGGCTTGGATCCAATCATACCTTGGGCGAAGGATCCAAAACGCGCTCTTACATATATATATATATATATATATATATATATAAATTTAAATATTTTGTATATGAGATGATTATTGATTTCTAATCATCTTTAAATTTCACAAGTGTGAAGAGAATAAGGAGAAAGCGTATAATCCAACGATAAATTGGTAAAAATTCACTTAAAAATATTGAGTTATGCAAATTTTCAAATGTATGTACAAGACATAACTTCAACTCAACTCATATAAGTTTCTCACAAAAAGAAAAAAAAAAAAAACTCAACTCATATGATATATAACTTCAACCCAACTCGGATAGGTCATTGATTCTCTCACATTTAGTATTGTACATCATCCATAAACCTCACCTATTTCACATTTTAAACATAGACATCAATTAATCTTGTAAACATTGCAAGTTAAACTATAAACATTATAAGTAAGGAGCGCGCACCAACAGGTGCAGGGACAGACCCAAGGGGGGGGGGGGGGGGGGGGGGTATTATGGCCCAAAGAAAAAAAGAAAAAAAAGGAAAAAAAAAAATTGGCCCCCTAGCTCAAAGAAAAAAGAGAAATTTTTTTATTGGTTTTATATATATATATATATATTTTTTTTTTTTTCCTAGAATTGCACTTCCCTCTTCCAAAAACTTAGACCCCCCTCCATTTTAATTAGCCTAGCCCAACTAACAATTATCAAACTTGAAAACTTAACAAAAACAAAACTTTAAAATAAAAAATAAAAAATCATAGTTAACACAATATTAGAATACTAGCATCAGGTGTTCAAAATGATAAATATTTAGTATTTAGAACACCAAATATCAAAAACACTACTGTACGAAATATTTCAAATGCTATATTAAAGTAGTAAAAGTAAGTTTTGGTTTGTGAATTTTTTTTTTGACAACAGCTGATACTCTTAAGAAATAATATTATTTTGTATTATTTTGCCTTTATTGGTAAATGATTACATTTTGAATTAAGAAACAATGATTTTATATATTTATCCTGGTTGATAGTTTATTAGTAATACATGGTACATGAATACCTATTTGAATTTTTTTTTTCCCCTCACGTTTTGGCCTCCTAACTTGAAATCCTAGGTCGGCCTAAATAGGTGTGAGATAACAATTACCTGCCCATATATACTTGTCTCTTTCTACTCCCTCAACTTTCCCTACCTGTGTCTTACCTTATATGTGGTCCATGCCGAATGGAGCTAATTGGAGGAATTAATACACTATAACACCTATACGAAACCATGGTGATGCAGAGGGTTTAACTTGGTGTCAATCACCAAACACAGAAAACAAATCAAGATCCCCCACTAAACCTTTGAAAGAGACATGTTAACTTTCTTAACGTCTTTCATTTCGTCCCTTCCAATTCAAACAAAAGCTAAACACCTCTCTCTTCAAAGTGCCACTCATTCATGTATCTTGCTTCTCTTTCTGCCTCTCTTGACTCTCTTTTTTTTTAATCTCCTTCAATGGCTAGAAATTATAGAATACTCTTCCCTACACTCACTGCAACAAGCCCATCCTCAAACTGTGAAGGTTTTTGTGACCTAGCTTGCCCTTTTAACTGTCCACCTTTCCCAGACTATAGCTATTTCTCACCACCACCTCCACCACCATCTCTCACAGCCTCTCATAGCTCAAAATTCTTAAGCCACCACTTCTCAACCTTCCTTATTATCTCCCTTTCTGTCTTAGTCGGCCTTCTTGTTCTTATTAGTTACTATGTTCTAATAGTAAGGTCTTGTCCAAGTTGGTGTAGCCGAAGAAATAATGGACGTACATCCTCTCAATCAGACGGTACAGATGAAGATTTTCTTGATGAGAATCATGTTGATCATCCTATATGGTTCATCACCACCGTTGGTTTACAACAGTCTATTATAAGCTCGATTGCGGTTTGTAAGTACAAGAAAGACGAGGGTTTGATTGAAGGGACCGAGTGTTCTGTGTGTTTGAATGAGTTTCAAGAGGATGAAACACTTAGACTCTTGCCTAAGTGTAGCCATGCCTTTCATATACGTTGCATTGACACTTGGTTGAGGTCTCATACAAACTGTCCTCTATGCCGTGCCAATATAATTGTGAGTGATACCGTCAGTTTAGACCTTGTTAGTCATCTGGGTTCAGTGGATCAGCATGCTAACAATTTGGACAGAAACCAAGAGACCACTATGATGAACTCTGGGAATGATGGTGACATCTCTGAGAACCCAGCTGGAATAACTGATGAAAGCGAATTACTAGAGGTTAATGGTGAAAGAACATCAAAAGAGGCTGTGAATTGTAGTGGGAATAATGATTTTCAGGCACTTGGTGATGATTCAATGGATAATGGTATACAAGTAATAAGGTCTATTTCAGAAGGGAGCTTGGTTATTGAAATTGAAGATGCTGAAAATTCACAGTTAGATATTGTACCAAAGCAAGATGGTAGGTGCTCAAGCATACCTAGATTGATGGGTCATTCTTCAATTGAAAATTTTCTGCATATTAGGCCTGTATCTATGAAAAGATCGTTTTGCAGTGGTGGGAGGTTTTGGTCCTCAAGATATAACAAGAGCTTGAATTCAATTCTACTCTTGTAATAAGTTGGGGGTGTACCAATTCTTCTCCTACTACCGAAGCTATAAGAAAATATAGATGAGTTCCAGGACGAATTGTCCACTTTAAACGAATAAGTTTTCGTTTTTGTGCTGCAGTTTCAAGTTCTGAAGTGGAGCTGGAGTAATTCTTTTTGTATCCCGAAGTGTGAATATTGCAGGACAGAATTGATGCCTCAAAAGGCAAAGGTATCACCTCCACTTGCAAGCACTAATTACTTTGTAATTCAATTTACTTGGCTATGTTTCTGCAAAGGGATAAACCATTTGATTTTGGCTGTGCCTACAAATATATATATATATTTTTTCTTTTTTGAGAATGCATTTCGAACCCTTCATCCATTCAAAGATAAAGGGGTTTGTAGAGGTATTATCAATATATGCGTATATACTCTTTTTTTGTTATGTTTTATTGGTGTACTGTTGTGGTTCGTGCCATTAGCAGTATATTAGTCTTATTCTCAATATCTTTTACTAGAAACTGAACCTCTTTATCAATGTTCTTTGACAATGAGACCTAATTGCAATGGGATATATATTAATTTAAGTGTGGGGGTTTATTGCAATGTCTCTTTCTGTTTCTCAAAAAAAAGAAAAAGAAAAAATCCAATAAAAAAGTGTGGGGGTCCATTGCAATGGGATATATATTAATTTAAGCAGAAGTTAGAGAGTTCCAGCTAGATAAACCATGCACCATCCTGGAAAGGTAGCTGTTGAGAAAAAAATTTCAAAATGTAGGCATAATGGCATATGTAGTAAGTAGTAACCAATGGAAAGAGGACATTGTAAATGCTGACTAGTGACTAGAACTTGGTAAAATGAAATGGTTTTTTTTTTGATAATTCAATTATTACAACAAATGATTATGGGAAGATATGAAACATGATTCTCCTTATAATATGAAATAGTTAAATAATTATAAAAGGAGATTATTAAGGAACATAAATTTTCTATCACTTTTTATGTTCTATTACATATTGAATACTAAGATTATGTAGCTTACCAAACCTAACATGTGATTCTTTTTGTTTAAAAAATAGCTCAAATTGAATAATCAACCGGCCCAACTTCCCTTCAATAGGTCATCTCAAGTATTATATATATAACATCATCTTCAGTATCAACTAATTTAGCCTATCTTGCTTTTAGATGTAGCAAACCATTTGAATTTTTATAAGTTATGTACAAGAAGCGATTGATCTAAGCGAATCATGTCAATTTTGACAAGTTTTCATGTCGAAATCAGTTGATAAAACCTCAGACCTAATTGCTCTAAAACCCCCTCAGTTTTTGCTCCAACTTTTTCATTTAAAAAAAAAAAAAAAAAATTAAGGGTTGAGAAATAATTATAAAAGGTTAATCAAAAGTGATTGTGATGAATAATCTGTACGGGATGAACTTTGTCTTTTTTTTTTTTTTTTTAGAGAAGATGAGCATGATAATCCGACCCCTCATCCGAGAGTGAAGAGTGGATAGTTGCTTTTGATCCATTGATAATGAGTTATAACAACCCTTATCTGACATGCTTAATTAGGTCAAGTCATTAAACCCAAACCTACACCATGAGCCCATGATCAAGAATCTTTAGGTAAAATTTGATGGTAATGTCAATAAGTCATTGAAGGAACGCATAGTGGAAGATAATTTTTCAACGGGGATTAATAATTATTCAATACTACTTTCAGGCAAGAAGTCATTATCCTTATTAAATTTTCTTCCAATCGGAGGCATACATTTTTTTGTAAGCATACAAAATTCACTAACTTGATTCCCAATCACAACATAAAGGCTATATTCTAAGCTAGTCGGCTATCTCTCAACTACCACGCCTTCCTAATCCCATTGAAATGGAGGTTACTTCTTTTTCCAGATTGCTTATAGTGCCAAACAATGAATCCATACAATTTAGGCTTTTGATTTAAACACGTTATCTGACTTTCAAGTCTCAAGCTGATGTAAGCCTAGCTACCTGCTCTATCTATGTGCTCTATTTTACCAATATCTTGAGCAAACCAACAATAACGGCCTAACTCTATGGTTCTTGCAGCGAATGAAAGCCAAGCTCAAGTACGAATTACAGTACTATAATTGCTGAAGCAACTCTCAATGTTGACTTGACCCTATTTAAATTTTGAGTTTTATTTCTAAGCAACACTTTTTCTTTCTTTTTTTAAACAATTTGGTTATATTTCCAGTTAGGAAGATGCTAAATTTACTGTAAATTTATTATAAAATGCTAATAAATTAATTTGCTAATGAATGTAATTGAAATCATGTCAATAATATAGTAAATAAATTATTGTTAATTCTCTAAATTAAAACTTGCAGTAAATTCATTTGTTAATCTCTATATGAAAAAGGGCAAAAAGTGTAACGTTGTCAATAATTTAAGAAATTCAAATTTAAGGATGAAAAAACAAACTTCAAGCAAACTTTATACAGAAGCAATACTTTTGCCAAATTTTAAATTATTTTTCTTGTATTTGAAAGTTCCTAATAATAGCTGTAGCATCATTATTTCAGCAAAATAGTTGTGTGTACGGTTTCTTCATCAATCTATGACTAGTCATGACAAATCATGTAGTTCGAAAAACATGAGTGAAGTGTGTGTGAAACCAATTTATTAATTTAAAAAAAAAAAATACAACCATAATTGTTATTTTACACCGAGATGCTTGCTAAATTATAAAGATATTATGTATAAAATAAAAAGAAAATGAGACAGAGAATTATGTCGGTATGAACAAATTTTAAGATAGTTTTTAATAATTTTTTTTTTTTTTTGAAAAGCTTGAACTCCTATTCTTAGAGCATTTCTAGCAGTTTCTCTATATTTTTGTATTATTTGGATAGTGAACAGTAACATTTACCTTTTACTTACATACTTTTTCAAATACATCTTCTAACATATTCTCAATCATTTCTCTATCTTATTTAAATATTATTTCTTCATTCATTATTTATTCATTTTTTAACACACATATTCCCATACCCCTATCCCCATTCCTTTCTTTGCTAATTTTTTATTTAGTTTTATTCTTTTGCTAATGTACAGTAGCCCATCAGATTTGATGAGCTACTGTTCATGAGCAAAAAAAAATCATAATTTAGAAAATTCATTGGAGGCCATTTTTTGATTCTGATTTTCTATTATAGAGATTATTTTACTTTTACCTAATCTATTGGAGATGCTCTCTCTCTCTCTCTCTCTCTCTCTCTCTCTCTCTCTCTCTCTCTCTCTCTCTCTCTCTCTCTCTCTCTCTCTCTCTCTCTCTCTCTCTCTCTCTCTCTCTCTCTGATTGCTCACTTTCTTGACGTACGTGGGCCAATGCATTTGAACTTTATCGATAAAAACACTGAATGTCACTCCAAGCCCAAATGATTCAGTCATGTACTTTGATTGATTGGACTAAGTTTTAGCTCTTTACTGAGCAGGGACGAAAAAGCCCGCAAAATTGGTTGAGCCCAATTCCACTACTTGTCTCCAAATCCAACCCACCTTTGCGGCGCGTGCTGTACACACACACAACTCCAGTGATTACACAATAAACACTTTCAACTTTATCTGGTACAAATCAACAAAAGCTTTTCTATATTTTATACAAGAGGTTTACTAACATAAGCACTTAGGCCATATGTTAGTAAATCATTTTAGAAAAAATTTAATTGAGAATTGAAAAATTTGTCAAACATTTTGATAGCTTTTCAATTCTCGATAAAAAATTTTCTAAAATGAATTGTTAATATATGCTCTAAACCGAACCCTTTATACAAAACCAAATAAGATGAAATGTGCCAAACAAAAGAAACAATTATGTCATTTATAATTTTATAGTAGAAATTCACATAAAAGATTTTTTTATTATTTATTTTAAGAAAATGTATCTTCTTTCTTTTTTCTTTTTTCTTTTTTGAGCAAATAAGAAAAAGTATCCTTTACCATCGCTATCTTGACTTCTTTTCATCACTTTGTGGTTACCCCTATGTTACACTCAAAAATCGGCCTGCTTCTATGGTTTCCCCATAAAATGTAGAACTGTCTCAAGATTTTGAGTGTGACATTTAATTCCTTTATTTTATGTGTAAGCCATTAATTGTGTAACACTTAAATCCATTAATTTTTTTTTTAGTTTAAGTGTAATAGAAAACTCACATGTGGTATTGTTTTATGTAAAATGCAATTCTAAATTTAAACATGTTATCAAATGAGAAAGTCTTTTATTATTTTTATGGAAGTTTAATGCACATAAAATAATACATATTACATAGAGATTAAATATATCTATCAAATTTTAGGGGACTACGTGTTTTATTTGTGCTCTTTTCCCTATATTTATGCTTCCTGTTGGAGCATTTTAATATTATTTAATTAAAATTAATAAATATTACGACATAAATATAATAATATTGGAGTTAATATGGAAGATAAAGAGTCATATTAAAAAAAGAAAGAGACTCTTTTATTAAATTATTAGTAACATATAAGTTTATTTGTTAAGGTTGTATCAAGTTTATTACGAATGCCACCTCTCTTCTATCAACATTTTTGGGGATTAGTAGACAAGGATGTGACCTCCTCCATTTTATCTTGGCTAAACACAGGTACCTTACCCCACCCTGTTAATCATACTTTTATCACACTCATTCCAAAGACTGAAAATCCTGAATATGTTACTCATTTTCGTCCTATTAGTCTTTGTAATGTGTTGTATAAAATCTTCTCTAAAGTTTTAGCCAATCAATTAAAAAGTATCCTCCCCACAATTGTCACTGAGCACTAATCAGCGTTCACCAAAGATAGATTGATCTCTGACAATATCTTAGTTGCCTTTGAAACACTACATGGTTTACAAAAATACAAGTCTGATTCTTCGGGATATATGGCTCTTAAATTGGATATGAGCAAATCATATGACCGGGTTGAATGGATTTTCCTAGAGGAAATCGTGAGGAAGATGGGGTTTAATGAGAGATGGATTAATCTGACCATGATTTGTGTTAAAACAGTGACATACTCTGTTTTAGTGAATGGAGAACCAAGAGGCCTTATTCACCCATCTAGAGGCATTAGACAGGGTGACCCTCTATCCCCCTTCCTTTTCTTGCTGTGTACTGAAGGGTTGAATGGGTTGATCAAAAATGAAGAATTAAAGGGAGATATTCATGGTTTCTCTCTTTGCAGGAGGGGTCCAAAACTCACTCATCTCTTATTTGCAAATGATAGTCTTCTATTTTGCAAGGCAACAGTGGAAGAGTGTGCCAATGTTCTAAATATTTTGGAGGCATATGAGAGGGCTTCAGGTCAAAAGGTGAACAGGGACAAAATAGCTCTCTTCTTTAGTAGATCTACTTTGGATGATGTTAAATCTAGCATCAAACATATCCTAGGTGTGCAAGAGATCCTTCAATATGAGAAGTACTTGGGGCTGCCTTCTTTGGTGGGGAAAGGAAAGAAATCAAGCTTCAATTATATTAAAGAAAGGGTGTGGAGAAAGCTTCAAGGTTGGGAAGGTAAATTACTCTCTCAAGCTGGAAGGGAAGTATTAATAAAATCTGTGATTCAAGCAATCCCAACATACACTATGGGATGCTTCAAAATTCCTTTGGGTTTGTGTCATGATATTGAAGCAATGATTAAAAATTTTTCGGGGGGGCAAAGAGGTGACCGTAGGAAAGTTCATTGGGTGAAGTGGGATGAGTTGACAAAATCCAAAATGGTGGGTGGAATGGGATTCCGGGATTTGGCTCTATATAATGACTCTTTGTTGGCAAAGCAAGCTTGGCACCTTTTACATAATAGATCATCTCTATTTTATAAGGTGTTCAAAGCTCGGTTTTTCCCTAATTCTTCAATTATGGAGGCTAAGGATTCGAGGGGAGGTTCGTATGCTTGGAGAAGCATTCTTAAAGGGAGGGATGTTATTCAAAGAGGGTCTAGATGGAGAGTTGGGGATGGGAAATCAATTAATATTTGGCAGCACAGATGGATTCCAAGGAAAAAATCCTCCCTAGTAGCTTCATATCCAATTGAGTCCATGGAGAATTGTTCGGTGGCAGTGTTGATTGATGAAAATGAGAGGAGGTGGAATGAGGAAGTGATTGATGGGATTTTCTCACCAGAGGAAGCTGCAATTATTTAAAAAATCCCACTGAGCCGTAGGGTGGCTGAAGATGTCCTGGTTTGGCCATATACGCAGGATGGACAATATACATGTAAAACGGGCTATAGATTCCTTAAGGAAGAAGCTGAGATGGATTTTGTGCAGCTGGATTCAGGTACAGATACAAACCTGTGGAAAGGGATTTGGTCTCTCCAAATTCCCAACAAAGTTAAAAATATGTTATGGAGGGCTTGTAGAGGTGCGCTGCCAACAAAAGAAGCACTAGTCCGACGTACAATCATCGAGGACCCGTTATGTGATTGCTGCCATGAAACTCAGGAGACTCCGTTGCATGCTCTATGGCTTTGTAAGGAACTAGACACGGTCTGGGAGAAGTCTACCCACTGTCGAGAGCGTAGAGAAACCAGCTTCCTGAACTTCAAAGAATTACTCTCTTGGATACTCACACAGCCAAGCGAAGTGGAACTCTTTGCGTTGGTTACGTGGGGGATATGGAATCAACGTAATAAAGTCCGCCTCAACCATGTTGCTGCTCCACTCCACCAAAATTTTCAGATTTCATCAGAGAAACTTGCTAAATTCACGGCTAGTCAACCATCTGCAACACTGATGATGGTACGGCGGGTCAATCGCAGAACTAGATGGCAACCTCCTCCAGCGGATTTAATGAAGATTAATTTCGACGAAGTTGTTTTTTCTAGTGTTAATGCATCAGGTATTGGGGTGGTGATTAGAAACAATTTGGGTCAGGTTATCGCATCTTGTTCTCAACGGTTATCTCAAGCTTACAGCAACATTGAAGTTGAGGCTCTGGCAGCAGCTAAGGCGGTGTCTTTCGCGGCAGAGATTGGCATTACCAAAGTAGTGTTGGAAGGTGACTCCCTCACGATCATGAAAGCTCTATCAAGTGACCATCATTCCTTAGCCCCGTTTGGGTTGATAATAAATGACGTTAAGTTTAGTGTAGAAAATTTCGATCAATTGCATTACTCTCATGTAAAGAGAGAATGTAATACTGTAGCTCATTGTTTAGCAAGACATGCTTTTGATATTTCGGATTTTTTAGTGTGGATGGAGGATGTTCCACCACAATTTTCAGTTGTACTTCAGGTTGATTTAGCCAACTCCATTTAATCAAAGTTTAGTCTGGATTCTCAAAAAAAAAAAAAAAAAAAAAAAAAACTTGAATGCTTGATATGTTGCTTGGAGCTCATGTTCCTTAGAGTTCTCTCTAACTTGATATGTTGCTTAATGAGGAGCCTTGGTAAATGGTGAACATATTGCGAAGACATAAGAAAAAGATGCATGAAATTGCTTCCTTTCATTATATGGAGATGCAAAATTAAATTTAAAATTTAATAGAAGAGCGGTTGGAATGAATTGCAAGTTTTCTTTGCACCAGTAGAAAAGAAACTACTTTCACAACATTCTCTTAATTTATTTAAGTGGTGAGTTTCACTTTTATTTAGACCTATCATCAATGTCATTTTTATTATAGAATATGCTAAATATATTATAAATTTACTACATATCATTTTCAAAACGAGATTCCTAGCATCACTTTTTTATTATAAATAACGCACAACAAGCCAAGTTTACATTTGTTAAACAAGTTTGTGTCCCATCAACTTATTGGTTTTATACTACTTTGTCAAAGTTAGTCCCACCAACTTCTCGTGTTATATACTCATTAACAAAAGATGATATTATCTCAAATAGCACATGTTATTATTATTTTGTTTTTCGCTTTTTGGATGAATAATTATAGAAATGTGATATTTTTACAATAATTTCACAATAAATTTTAAATGATACATAATTACTAGTTTTAATTCGAACTTTATCATCGAAATTATTTTTTTACCTACTAACAACAATAAATAACAATCTACTATATAAAATTTATTGTGAAAATATTTTGTACATAACATTTTTCATAATTAGGATTTCTCATAATTAGAACCATAGCATTTCTCATGATTAAAATCATAGTTTTTTTTCTTCATATTTCAACTCTCAGAGTCAGTCTTTTTCAAATGATTTTCACAACAAATTTCACTACAATTGGTCGGCTCATGTTTACAAAGTGGGCTACTTTTTGTAATAGAAATGGGCCTCCATCCTTTTCTTCTCTTCCTCATTAATCTTTTCCATCGAAGAAGAAGAAGAAGAAGAAGAAGAAGAAGGCCAGGATCCTCATAACTGTTATACATGTTTTTGTTGTTTGAGAAAGGAAAAAAAAAAATTCTTAGTTCTATTCAAACAAAAAAAAGATACTAATAATTACACGTCCAAACAAAATTACTTTAATCATGGAACCAAAAAATAAAATGTTGGGAAATGGTACACCTTTATGAGATATGTATGTATTATCGTTTTCAAATCAACAATGATTTTCAATTTGCTATCATTACATTCACGAAACTTCTTCGATACTACCCAACATATATATATGTAAAAGTACTTGTCACTAAAAAGAATCTGCTAGCTTTTTATATTTGACAACCCCATGTTCCATGAACCTGCTGTCACTGTTTACTCTATAGTAATTTGATAATCTCATGCAACAATGCTACAAATACCATAATTTTTTTTTTTTTTTTTTTGAGTTGATAGACTATGATTATTGATTAGTTGATAGAATATTACTCAACGTTAAATTTAGGGTCCCAAAATCAATGCATGGAATGAATGGATATAAAGATCTGGGCTCTTGTAAAGCCTTTTACGGCAAGTAGGTTTGGTTTTTCAGTCTTTCACTTCCACTAGCTACCCTTTCGGCTTTTCTAGATTTCCTTTTTTCCCTAAAGAGAGAACACAAGGGATCTTTGTGCTACGGATTAATGCTTTTATAATGTGAACGTTTTAGTGTATATCATGCATAACTTCCCGTCAATTAATCGTTCAAAAGAAGTTAATAAAATTCTAATAATTAAAATGGATTAAATTCTAATTGTATTGTTATTTTATTTATTTAAACTCTTATTCTATTGTTATTAATCATCAATCTTAGCCATCAAGGATATTCGAACTCAAAATGTTATTTAATAATAAATGATTATTTAGATAGTTAAGCTAATTCGAATATACAAATTCATAATGTTAGACTATGTCACAGTTCATACATGTATGAAAAACATTATAATTAAACCATCTTTTATATTTTAAATAGGATAAGTGAATTGGAAAAATATATACTTTGGTTGTATATGTGTTATAATTTACAAAGAGAAGTGGAATTTTCAAAATAATAAGAATAATAATTTGAATTTTGAAGGGGATGTGACCTTAATGAACCTAAAACTAAAAAGCGCAAGATTCATGTGCGGTTTTGAATTTTCACAAAGATAGTTTTGTTGTAAATGTCCTGGAACAGAATATTGTTGCAATAAAAAGCAAAGAAGTACATCAACTCGCCGCATCATAGCTGCCAACACAAGACATTAGCATTTATCATCATAGTAGATAATGTGGATCCAACGTGTTTAGAGAGGATTTGTCAATGCCTAAGTACTTGCTTAGTAACCAAATTCTCAATTTTCAACTCTTGAAATGCCCCATCTGTGTGCTTTAGGACTTGATCCGTAGCACCAAAAAAAGGCACATCCTTAATAAAAGGGCTAATCATTTTATATATGACAAAACTTATCTAGGCAGTAATTTTACCCTTTTACATATTGCATAGCAGTTTCTCTGTAACCCATGCACGCTTATCTCAAACATTAATTAGTTGATTATATGGAGGAATTTCTTAAGGTGACCCCAAAATAGTTATTAGAGGTTCTAGAACCTCATTGATCTCATGAGGTGTTAGGAACAACTAGTTAGATCATTAATCTAATCCTTTAGGTTTAAATTTAGATTTCTTACAATACAACTAATTCTTTGAGTTCGTTCTTTACTTTTTTTTTTTTACTAGCAACTTTGTTCCCATAAATAAAAACTTGAAAGTCATTGAATATATCCAACTCTTCTGACCATTTAAGCAATGACACTTGCCCAAACATGCATGGGTCAAATGATGATGCAAAAGACATGCATGTATGGTAAGTAATGGAGAAGGAGAGCATCATTCTGTACCATTCCAAGGACATCATCCTCTGATACATATATATTACAAGGAGACAAAGAGGAAGAGAATCAAGAACTCAGAAGTCACAAATCAAAGGGAATATGCCGTGGGGTATTATCATGAAGTCCTCTAAAGAGCCTACGAAGAAGAATAGGATGATATCCATTTGGAATTACACTATATCCGATATGTGGAACCCACTGAATATTTGCAACTTGAAAAGCAAAATTATGCTCCATTGATTCCCAAAGTAAATACACAGAATGGTTAAAGGTGGTAGCTGTGCTTCTTCAAGGAAAGAGCACAATATGTCGTTAGTGAACTTGTTGGTTTCTTCTTCCTGCTTGCTCTACAATATTGGGCTTACAATAAGTTTGAGTCTATTGAGTCATAATATCTCTATTAATGGAAATGTAGGATGTGAACTTTGGTAAGGAGAGCAGACTAAGAGTGTGTTTGGCACGAGTTTATAAGTTCAGTTTTTAGTTTTTAGTTTTTAGCTTTTATGTATAACTTTTTAAAACCTCACATTTTTTTGCATTTTCTCACATTTTCAAAATTTTTTCAAGATACAAGCATACTTTAGCATACTTTCAACAAAAGTTTTCAGTTTCAACTAAAAAAGTTGTTCTCAAATAGATCCTAAGTTACTGAATTACAATACTCTTAACATCTCTATCACTTTTTAGAAGAAGCAAGATATGGGCGGAAGAGGCTATAAACTATATATGACTATTTGGATTGGTTTTTAACTTTTAGCTTTTTAACTATATTTGTTTATATTAGCTTCTTCAAGTATAATTATACTTTTATGAAATTTTAACTAATTAACAAAATACTAATCCAACCACACGTTAAATCCACATATGTGCAAGCCTCCTATTGTAAAGACATTAGAATGATCTGGTACCACTAAAAAAAAAAAGGTAAGAATTTCGATCATTCAATGGCTCCTTAATTAAACAAAATGTTTGTATAAGAACATTTTCATGTTTTTAGACAATCTAAATACAATTTATGCCTTTCCCAACAAGGAAAAGTGGATGAGCGGGTGAATTTCGCAGGTCTACATTAGTTCCTTTGCAACTTACAAAATTTGTTGTATATTCATGATTTAGTCTTAAAATTGATGAGGCAGTTAGTTCAACTCTCAAGGGAATTCTCTTGGGGAAGATTTGGGAGAAGCTAAGGTGCCCTTTTTGTAGTTTCTTCATGGCCTTTGCATTCACTAGGTGGGTTGCCATAATATAATTTCTGATGCCCTCAATGTCCATAAGAGTGTCTTTGAATCTAGAAGGAAAAATTCTGGAATCAATCAAATAAATAAAATTGTTATATTTGTTCATATATATATATATATATATATATATTAAACATTTTGCAAGCATATTAAATAACTTAATTTATACTTAAAAATGACCTTAAATGGACTCTAACTGATATAGTATCATTATAGGACTCAAATTAGGTTAGGAAAGTCTTAAAAACACCTAAAACTTATTAAATAAAACCCTAATTCCTAAAATTCAGAGAAAATTACATAAAACATTAAAATTTCCAAAAAAATAACAAACGGGAAAAATCAATACCCTTATTTTGTCTTCGTAGTGGAGATGGTTAACACTTAACAGTCCTCTCCTTTTGTTTCGGCCAATAAAGTTCATCATTTTTTGGGCAAAAGAAAAGAAAATAAAATCGTATATATAGTATCTTAATCTTCAAATTAAAATGGGCACAATGCCACGACTGTGTTTGTTCCTAACTGGCTAACACATATAAGAATTATATATGTTTGCAAGAAGGAATTTAGATTTTGTTCTACTTTTATAAAGTGCGATGTCAAACCAAAGATCATACACCACTTTCGAAGGTGGAATGTCTTAATATAATAAATAAAATAACAATAAGTTGCACTTAAAAATATATATAAAATTGTAAAAAGTTGTATAGTTAGATTAGTTAAATAATAAAAAAAATTAAAAAACAAACAAAAAACTTTTTGTGTTATGATTTTCTTTCGTTCTAGTGAATATATTTGTACTTTTTAGTAATTAACAGGGGGGGAAAAACTAAAAAGTCTTATTCAAAAAGACTTGGGAAAAACGCTAATGTTCTTGCTTTTTTACAAGTTTGGTGGTGCTGATGTTACGTTTATTAATTTATAATATGATAGGATTTTTTTTTTTTTTGAATATTTATATGATAGGATATGTACTATAGAGTACTCCCTAATTCAATAATTTAGGCATCAAAATTCACCGATGTTATAGTTTCGTGATATTGATACCCATGATACTTATAATATTTTTATTTTTATTTATATATTATTTTATGATCAGCGGGAAACATGCATTGCTTCGGGAAAATTTTTGTATTCTCTCGTTAGATAGATAACAGAGAATAAGGAAAGAGATACAACAAGAAGAATGGAACCAATCATTCTGATAGGCATATATGATATAACCCCAATTACAAAATAAAACGATTAAAAAAAAAAGTGGGGTTTTTTCATATTATTTCAGCTGAAAGCAGACTCTTCTTGAATTCTTCTTAGCATTTGATTAACTGCTGTTGCTATTTCATCCACTGTATTCAGCTGACACCCTTCCTCAACCTGTCCCACAAATTTAACAAAACCATTATTGATATAATTTCTAAATGGGTCTTGTTAATCAAATTAAAAATAATAATTAATATTCAATTATAAGTCAGAATGCATACTTTTCAATTAATATTCAATTGTAATCTTGTGTAACACTATAGCTTACAGTGTTTAGCTACACAGTAATTGTTCTTTTTCATCACGCTTATATAGAAAATATGTATACACTATTTAACTTTATTTTAAAAATTATATTTATATATAAAAATATCTGCAGCATTAAATGTACATTAAGTACTTATGTTCTTTTGATACTCACTTTTAACAAAAACTTTGTAAAATTGACAAAAGAGAGAATAGTGATCGGCTAACTTTTCGTTGTACTGTACCAACCTTAACGCTAACGGAATAGAGGACCATTTGATCAATAGTGGTAACGTTAAGATGGAGAATAGTGAGTCTCAGACTTTGAAGCCCAGCCACCATTTTCAAGAGCTGTCTAGGCTGTTGCTTTGAGAGTATCTTGAGGTTGGCATGGCTCTCCACCATAGTGACTTCTATGTCTGCCACAGCCCATTGATTCTGTAGCTGCTGCTGGGCCATTGATTCGTTTGCTGTAGCAGTGGCAGGTGAGTCGTTGCACTGAGTTGCACGTGTTGAGTACTGAGGGAAGGAGAAGAACTGAGCAAATGGTGAAGAAGAAGAAGAAAACCCATTAGTGTCTGGTTCTTGCTTTGTCCTTTTATGGACCTCCATGGACTGCAACAACTGCTCTAGTTCCTTCACAAAATTGATTGCTCCTCCTATTATAGACGCTTGGTCACCCTATAATACAACAATTAATAAGTCAATAACAACAACAACAATCAGGTTTTCAAAGCTTTGGAGTCGCTATGTTGTAAAAGTACAATGTTTTGTATGAATTTTTACTCACATAATAATCTATTAAGTGTAGTAAGTATGTATTATATTTATATGTTTAAAGACTGTAATTCAAAAATGTCAGAAAACTAAATATAACCGATAAGATAAATTCATTAAAATCAGTTTGATTAGCTCAATAACTATGTATACATCCTCAAAAATTCTCAACATATACTAATCAGAATGGCCTATTATCCTTCACCATATACCTAATTTATATAAGGAAAGTAAGTATGAATTCATACCAAAAAACTTTAAAAAAATGATGTGATGAACATGCACAAGGCCGATTGAGCATGTATAATATATTAACAGAAAAAACAAATATAAAGTGAACCAATAACAAAGTCAATATATTACTACATAAGTGGTACAATTATTGAAATCTTGGGATTCGTAAACATTTGTAGCCATCATAAAGAAATCAAGTAGACTCCTGGAATCTTGATAGGAAAAAGGAGAAAAATATAATTAGGGTTTAAAAAATAGTATTGCTAAAAAGAGTTTCATTGGGCAAAGGAAAAAAGCGAAAGAGAAAAAAATAAAAATAAATATAAAAGTGACTGACCCTTTGAACATAAGAAGGTGGCATCAAAGACCTGAGCACAGAGAGGTACTCATTCATCTGTTTACGACGATTGCGCTCAACAGCAATGTGGGTCATCCTTTGATTCTCAATCTCCTCCTTGTTTTTGCTACACTTGGTGCGTCTTCGCTTTCTACGACCAGTCGTTGTTGTTGTTGCAAAAGCTTCCTTTGAAGGAAGAGGGTAAAGTTGTACTTCACCAGGGAAAGAATATTGATCAATAGTATGATCTGTGCAAGCCTCAGGAGAAGAGGTGTTTGGGTCATAGTACTCTTTATGAGAATTTTGCATCACTGAAGGAGATGAGGAATAATCAAAGTTTGCATGGAAACTTTGCTCTAAGCTATGGATTCCAAGAAGGGCTTTATCTTCTTCTTGTAAAGCAAGGTCATAGCTCCAAGAGTAAAAATCTTTGCAAGCAAAACTAAATGGATCTTGTGGGTAAACCACAGCTTCTAATGCCATTTTTGATACTAGCTAACACACAAACAAGTGATAAGACAGGGCTTCTAGAGAGAGAGGGTTTGTGAGCTGAGAGTGAGAGAACTGTTTCGTACAATACAAAGAAACCCAAATGAATCTAAGAGGAAAGGCAAACGAAACTTGTTGGTATAAACCCAAAGGAAAGCACTACGTACCCAATAGACCAAACAAACTCACCTTTTTATCATATGCCACCAAGAAGGTAAGCCCAGAGGGCTTTAAAGACATCTAATCAAAGATATAAACAAAAGCTACAGCGTTTTGCACGTGAGATTGCATATATTGTAGACTAGTCACTAGTCAATACTTACTAATCGATTAACAATGTGTGAGAGAGAGAGAGAGATTCTATTTCTTTTGGCAATTAGATAAACAAATCAGTCTATATATTAAACTAAACTAGACAACTATAATTATTAATTTATAAGATAGTTTGTTTCTCAACCACACAATTTTTTTTATTTTCTTAAAGTTTGGTGGGTAATTTGCTGGTCCCGGTTGTAATACCTACAGATACTTGACGCGTTGCGTATATAGATGGATGGACCTAGACCAGATGTTCAGTAAGCCATAAGTTTAAAACAAATCTAACTGTTGATGAATAGTTTGAGTTCAGTTAAAAAAAAAAAAAAAAAAGTTCGTACAATTGATAACAACAAAACAGCCTGCTAGACTGACGAGACAACTATAATTCTTAAATGGAGTACTGTTACGAAATTTTATAGTTATACTATTTGTTTTGGGGAAAATTTTAAGTAGATTCGATATCATCCAGTCACTGTTACAGTTTGGAAATTCCATGACACTATAACTGTTAAATGAGCTTGTAATCAGTTCTCAATCGTGTTCAAAACCATTTGTGGAAGTACCCTGAGAAAAGCAACTTCATGTAGAGTTCAACAGCTCCTTAATCGACTTTCGAACAATTGAAGCTTGACTGTCCCTCGGTCAAGACTTAATCGCTAAAGTTTGTTTGCTTAGAATTATGTGCCTTGCCTACATCAAGTATAAAAGGTACTGTATAACTTGACTCACAAGGTTGGGGTGGCACTTTGCCGTGAACCCTAGATAGAGATATCATTCAAGCCTATTTCCATACAACAGTGAGTATAAATCGAAAGAATATTCAAGACGAAATTGGCGTGATCAAGCTAAAATCGCAGGAGCCCAGTTGTGTTGCTGCAGTCAATTAAATCTTCAAGAGGTTTTTGGAGAAGGTTGGAGGTATACATTGTAAAGCACAGGTGCGTTATTCGTGGAATATCCATATAGTTGTAAAGATCATAAATTCTAAAAATATAAATTTGTTTGCAATTAATCCCATTTATAGTGGATTGTTTGTTTGGAATAAGTTATCCCTTTAGTGGTTATCTCTTGGAGAAGTTTCCACTTCATCACCATATAGCATGTCTCTTATTTATTTATTTTGAACGCATTGCAATTGGTAACAACATATGTTTATATTGGCTTGATTGTTTAAAACCTAATTAGCATAATTCGACCTAATTGTATTAGCTGCATAATATAATTTTAGGGTCTAAATATCCTTTTCAATAATAATACATAGAAAATACTTTGGCTAATAAACCACAAGATTATTCCCTTAGCCAATAAACCACAAGATTGTATAGTACTTTTTACTATATGAATATATAGTATTGTCGAATTTAATTTTAAAACCTAAATTACAACATTTAAGGAATTATACCTAAATTTTATCATTTATTTTTTACAATAAAAAAATTATCTATGATAGTAAGTAAATTTAACTTGTACTCAAAATAAAATTAAACAAATTGTGAAAAACATTGCCTTTAGATGATCCTAAAATTAAGGACATGAAAACCTCTTTTTTTTCCTTTCTTGAAGAATCTTGTGAAAAAAATTATCCTATGAGAATGGCATGGAGTGCATCCTTCACAACATGTGGATCTCACATGCCTACAAAATATGAGAGAGATGCTCAATGAAATGGTCTTGTGAGATACTTTATCTATAGACATATCTAATTTGTAATTTGGACATTAATTGATTTTTAAGGTTGTTAGGTTCTAAATATTTAGGATTAAATGTTTAGATTTTAATTTTATGTATGTTGGCAAACCAAGTACAATAATATGTCTAGTATAAGATATTTATATCTTAGAACAATTTTAGATATTGCTCAAGTTGATATAAGTCAAGATTTAAGAACAAATAAGCTACAGAAAAAAGAATTCAAAAACTGCTAAGCTTGACCGATCGAGAGACAAGTTCAACCAATCAAACTGCGATTTTTGTAGATTTTAAATCAAGCTTGAAAGCCTGCAAAATGTTTAGGGTTTGAGTCTAACACTGCTAGGTATAAAAGCAAAACCCTAATACATGTTTTTCAAGACTTGTGAGTTACTCCTGTGAGATTTGAGAGGTCCTGTTACCTTCTAACTCAATAAGCATCTAACAGAAAGAAGATCCAAACACAAGTACCGGTGGAGATAAGTTGCTGCAACAAGATCAACTACTACTGATGATCTAAACCTTTGAGTGCAACAAATTTAGAATAGAAGAGTCAGTGGATTCGGAGTTGCGTGTGGTCACGTGAGTAAGTATTACAAGAAATATCATTAGATTTAGGGTTAAATCTATTGTAAACACTTCCATTCTATTTGGTGAATTTGTTGCCTTGTGGATTGTTGAGATTAAATTCTCCACAAGTTTTTTATCTTAAAACTGGACGGTTTCATTGGTTTTCCTGAGTCATCATATCGCTTGTGTTCTTTACTTTTTTGCTTTATGTGATATAATTGATATTTGTTTAACCTAGATCTGTTTAATTGAACTAAGCAATTGCTTGGCTTTAAATTAGGTTAAACAATATGAGTTTACAGGGATCTAAATAAACAAACAAAGGTAAAGCTTTAATACAATTAATTAGTGGTTTCATATCAACCATATGACTTATTGAATGTAAATTTATTTTACTGTTGTTAGGGGAAGATAACACTATTGGTGATGTAATAGTCAATAAGCCATATGATTGAATTTAATTGGAGAATATATGTTATCATGAAGAAACTATAACTAAATTTTATCATTTATTTTATGGGATGATTCTACTCCATTCTCATTTATCAAATCAGATAAGACCTATTAAACACAATTTTAATTCAGGTTAAAACTTTTAAGGTAATTGAGGTATTTATAAATTATTTTATTATGTTATTTCCTTCTTCGTAACATGAAAGAATATCTATATTAGTAATAATTAAGTTCTTTTTATATAATAAAAAAAATAGATGAATAAAACCTTTTTCTCAAAAATTTAATATCACAAATAGTCGAATTTTAAACATATTGGCGTGGTGATAATAAGGTATAGATCGGGCATTGTTATTCACCACAAAGATAGTAGCAATAAGATAGAGTAGACCACAGAAATTTGACAAAAAAAAAAAAAAAAAAAAAGGGGAAGAAGAAGAAGAGGAAAGTAAGATCTACGTAGACACTACTTTTCCCCTCTTCTAAGTACTTTTTGTAAGTTATTGGCGGTGAATTGTTTATTTAACATTTTTGGTGTTCGGGAAAACCCATATGATGCGACTGATACTGGTTCCATTTGGTCATGATGTGGTGGGACACTTGGACGTAAAAATGAGAATGGTGACAAAAAAAGCTGTGAATAGCCAGAGATTCTGATGAATATCTATGACGGAGAGAGAGAGAGAGAGAAGTAAACCAGCTTAGTTCAGGTGTCGGACATGCTCAGAGGAATCCATGTGACCTTATGTAAAGCCAATCTTTAAGCATCTACGATGAAGACTACAATCTACAAACATATTTTTTGGTGTTTTTCTTTTCAATAAGTCTAAGAATACACAAATTTCCATAACTCTCTCCCAAACTTAAATTGGTGTGAGTAACAACTAACAAGTGCATATCAAAGTAATCTCACATCAATCACAATTTATCACCTTAATAAATTTTCTTAATTTATCATCTTAATGAATTTTCTTTTAGGTTCATTACTGATACCAATTTCACTGTGCACCAATCAGGTAAAATTATTTTTAGGTTCTCTAATTTAGAATTTTTTTTAAAGGTAATTTTTCAATAACTATGAAAAATATTGTCCTCGTTGCTATTTTATTGTATTTTATTTCTTGTTTTTTAAGTAACTATGCCCTTGTCACGAAGACATTCTTTTTGGTTTCTTCCCTTTTTTCTTGGGTTCTTCCATGGAATATTGTCTAGTTGTTTGTACCAACTTTTTTTTTTTTTTTTCATAGTTGTACCATAACTTATGGTACATATAGTTTAATTATTCTGAATTTTTTTAAGTTATTCCTTTATAAGATATTATATTTTATTTGTAAATCTTTGATCTAACAAATTTAGAGATTAAAGAAAGATGGAAAAATCCATACCCAACTGGCATTCCTTTGAATGTATCACCAAAATGGTAGTTTATGAGATTCGAAGACTGACTGGTCTTCAATAGAATGCCACTACTCGCTATTCTTATTTCTTTAATACAGTCATTTTCTTCCTTAAAATCTCATTGGAAAGCAATAAGTAACTCAGTAAGATATTATTAACATTTGCTTAAACTTTTTAGAAAAGGGTCACGAATCACGATCAAACTTGCTGTATGTTTTCGAGGGAGGACAAAAAGTTTATTGTACGTAGCAAGTATCATATTGCACATCAGCATGGTTTTACGGCTGAGAATGGATCCAGTTTATCACAGAATACTCTAACTTCAATCCCACCCCATTAAAAAATTTGTATATCATTCTCGTGGATACCTGGTCGGGTTGTGTTATTTGTTCTTAAATTAAGCATAACAAAATATGTTTTGTGACTTACTAACAATACAAAATATGTATTGTGACATAAAACCAATAGATTAAGCATAACAAAATATGTATTGTGACTAACTTTTTGTTGAAAACTTAATTGTTTATTTGTAGAAAGTGTGTAAAAAAGACGAATATGCTTTAAAAAATTGAAACTTTTTTAAAATTTGTACATCAACAAATAAGTTAAAAAGTTCAAAGAAAAAAAAAAACTAATACAAACTCACCCTTTGCAACCCATATCCCAGAAATAACAAATTTTAAACTCCGAAGCTCCCTGCCCCGGACCCTATTAGTTGATGCTAGGTTTTACAAACCAATGTACTAACTTTTAATCACAATACAAAGATGTAATTAAAAAATTTATTAATTACTTAATGTAGCTCCAATCACATTAATTATCATGTCAATTTGAAATAACTTTTAATAAAATTAATAGTAACTTTAGCCTTTCTAATTCAAAATAAACTTATTTCAAAGTTTGTTCTTCTATCCCTAAGAGACAGGATATTGAAGCCCAAAAAAAAAGATTTAAGCTAAAAGATTGCAACGCATCAATTGATCTAGGTCCCTATATAGATTTAGAGGGTTCAAGGTGGAGTTTTTACATTGGAACCTTATATGACATGCATATTTGTCGTAATCCAGACAAGGCATGAATTGAAATGGACGTTAATTATTCAGGATCTAATTAAATTGAGCTTTTGTTAAGAACATGGCAACACAGCCTAAGCCCCTAATATTTTCATGTCAAAGGCTAAATTTGGATTTTATGGACATATCCAATCGAACCTAGAGAGAGTACAATATATTAGCACAACTCATCAGCTAACAAAACACCAATCTAGATTTATATGAATTTAAATTATCATTATGTCTATTCTAATTCCATGTGCTTAGAGCGTAATGTACGCCAACAGCAACTCTAATTAACCTGCTCATGTGGGCACAAGGTACAACTCGATTTGTATATAAAATCAGTTCCATATTGTGTTAAATAGTATTATGCTGATATGATCTGCGATTTGGGTTTTTATTAAATTCCTAAAACCGTGTTATTATGTAGGTTTTGTTGACTCGTTCAAGAAATCAATCACATACCGGAGTACCTCAAATTTGGGAACCTGCAGCCACTTGTTGTTTGTTATTCTCCTAAGGGATTTTGTTGCTATCTGATAAGTGTAGATTAGCTTGGTAGCTTCAAGTTCCAACCAGCTAGATCCTGCTATTGGCTTAATAGTGTCGCTTCACGGGCTAAACCTGGATTTGGCATGCTAATTTAGACTTAATTATAAGGCTAATGATGGTCTAAGATAGAACATTTTAGGTACATTTAGTGTCACAAGCTTGGACCAATTTGTTAAGATTGATTTGATTTTAGTTTTTATTGCTTATGTTTGTTGAAAATAAAGCCAATGATTGAGTTGGTCTAATGCCATTAGTTCGTTACCTTTTCTTATAAGTAAGGGAAAGTCTCTAAGTCAATCAAAGGTTTTGTAACTTAGTGATGACTCTCCTTTCTTTCAGGAATGAGATTTGGGGTTCATTGACTCAATCTGCTACAGGTGTGAAATTTTTAAGGGGTTAAAGTTTTTTCTATTGCTCATCTTTGTAAAAAAGTATGGAAAAATCTCAAAGTCAATTAACGGATAGTTCTCTTCTAAATTTCTAATCCAGGAATAAGGGTTTAAAGATTCTCCTATTGATTGTCCAAAGAAAAGAAAAGAAAAAGAAGAAGGAAAAATAAAATAAAAAAGAAGAGAGAGAGAGAGAGAGAGTTTTCGAATTACTCTACCAAATTTCATTAATTAGTTTATTTTATCTTATGAGATGCTGCTTCGGTGAATTTAAAAAGTAATTTAATAAGAGGACTTTGAAGTTATCTTCCTAATCCATTATGTGACAACAATTGAAAATTATCTATATTTAGTTTTAGTCACATGAATTTTTTTAATAAGTAATTTAATTTATTTAAATAATATACATGCATAGTCCAATAAATTGCTAAGTAGTAGGTTGAACGAGATTCCTCCAAACTAGTTGGGATCTCAACTTTGTTCTTAACTGAGTTACATTTTTTATTATTATTATTCAATTACAAAGTAACACTACATTGGTAAGATGCGGAATACAAAAACTTTTATGGTATACAACTAATAAATAAGAGAATACAAAATATTCCAATGCAACCATTCTCAATTCTGACACAAAGGATTTATTTATATAATGTGAAAACTTATCAAATTTTTAATTTTAATTTTAATTTTAATTTACACTTACATTTTTTTGCCAAGTATTATTTAAATTGAATTTATATTTGTTGGGTTAAAATAGATTGATCCCGGTTAATTAATTTAATTATCCAAGATGATTAATTAAATCAAATTACATGTAAATCGTGGAGGCACCAACAAATCACCAAATAAACTAAATGTAGCGAAAAAATGAATTAACACAGTGATTTGTTGACAAATGGGGAAAACCTCTTGCAAGGCAAAAATCCCAACAAATGAATTTAAGGTTACTACTCTCAAGAATCTACTAATCAATAATCAAGCGGTTACAAGTATGAGAAATTTTACCACTACTCTGGCTTATCCCAAAATACCAACCTACAGTTGAACATTTGCTTCAATACCAAATTAAACTTGATCTTGTAGTAGATTTATTTACTTTGCACAAATCTCCAATCTGTAACTAGCTCCTTTTCACGGATCCCAAAACATGACTAATTCCATCAATTTGATTGATTGTTGTTGGTTGCAAAGTTCTTCGCTTCATAAACAATGAAAATTATGAAGCACTTTGTTACAAAACCCTAAGGCGTACAAACGCAATGGCTTCACATAGAGTGCATGAGTTTTGGGTCTCTGTTTCCGTACTAAATGACTTTTAAAATAAGCCTTATATATGATCAGAGTTGTAAAGAGAAAAACCCTAATCATTCAAGTCATCATAGGCCAAAATTCAAATTTGAGAAATCTGAAATTTTAATTCTCAATAGATCGAGCTTATATCGAGCTTCTTCATTAACCTTCAATAGCAGCTAGTGTCGAGCTTTAATAAAACAGTTTTTCTTCACATGTTTCTTGGATCAAACTTCATGTCTTTAATGATACTACTTGATATGTTTGAACAACATACTTTTTGATACATTAAACCCAACTTAGATCTACCCAGTTACAAGTAAAGCGCGTTTTGTCAAATGATTTGTCAATTACATAGAAAATATTACCCTCATAATATTTTCTAATTTTCTGTCAAGTGTTGCTCCAATATACACTATTTCAAGTTCATCTACTTCTAATCCATTTTACTTTGAAGTTCATTTAAATTACTTCCAATCCATTTGAAACTAATTCAAATTTTCTTACCTAAGCTTATTTTTGTTCAAATATTATAAACATAAATTAAAAATTCTACCATATTCTAAAAAATTGACTATTCATTTTCAAGCTAATTAATATCTTTATTATTCACTCAAGATATATAACTTACACATTATATAAATTTATTTTATTACAATAACAAAATTGATGTTAAGATATAGGTAAAAAAAATTACCTTTAAAAAAATCTAAACTAGAGAAATTAAGAATGAAAATTTTACATAGCCCTTCTAAATGTATTTCGTATAAGATTTTTTTCCAAGGATTGGCGAAAATTGAAAAACAAAAATTGATAGTGTTAGAACTAGATGCAAACAAATATTATATGTTTAATTAAGTTTATTATTAAATGTGTCCAAACTAATACTAATCCAACTCATTTCACAATTAAAATGAGACCAACTAATTAACCAACCAACAAAACTACTTGATGAATGAAATGGTTGAATATGGTTTTTTTTTTTCCTTTTATATATTTTTTGTTGGCTAATTTGTAAGGTATCAGAGGAAAAAAAAAAAAGAGGATAAAAAAAGAAAGAGAATAAGAGAAAAGGTGGACAAAGTATATGGATTATTGCAGTGACTGAAAATTTAGGTCACTTCACTTGGTTTTAGATTGGACAAATACATCTGTAGTCATTTTGGACTAATGAATTATCGCCCTAAAATTTCAATGATGGATGCAGCTTAGAGAAAGGCTGATGCTATGTTTGTCTTTTAACATGATAATATATTATTAGTAGGTTTAATTATATAAAGTTTTTCATAACTTTTTATAAAAAACATGTTAATGCATGGTAGAATAATATGAAAGTGATGCTGAATGTTGTACAGTTAAAGTCATAATTAACTTGCCAATGTCATGAGTTGTGTTAAAAATTGTAAACAAATTTGTATTCTTATTATTAATCTTACATGATAGTTATAGGGTTACACACGATGAGCAATCTTGTCCCTGCACTACCAATTTCTGCACCCTATGAAAATAATATATAGCTCAGGCCCTGCAAGTTGCTAGATTTCTCTATTAGATATTCCGTTGGCCTTTTATATATAGGTTAAGCCAAAAGCTCCATATAACGTTTACGAGCCCAGACAGACCCACATGATCATGTCCGAAGAACAGAAAGATATTATTAAGAATGTTTTACACTTTTACTCTTTCTTTCTTTCTTTCTTTTTTTTTTTTTTTTTATAAAGAGTTTCAACATATGACGTCTACTCTTGATGATAACTTTTTATCATCAAATCAAGACACCAATTGGTTTTTGGTGTAGGCAGGAATTGAATTTCAGATTTTTTATTCAACCATCAGAAACTTTACCAGTTGCGTTAACTGGAACATACCACACTTTTACTTAATATAAGCTTACTTGTCAATGTTCTTTGAGTTTAATGTGGTAGTATGGCATTTACATCGTTATAAAACATGGGATAATGAATGAAATATTGGTTATAAAATAATAAAAAATAAAACAAGAAGAAAAGTTCAATTGTTAAAAGAGGTTATAGGGAAGGAAAAAAAGAGAAAGCAATCACCATTCTCATATAGACCCTAATGATTCATATATAGCAGTTTTATATAGGAAAATGGATACAATACTTATACATAAAATATATGTATCTTTCATCTCACACTATGTAAACCTCAAGCATGTGAGAGTTATATCCTATAAGAGAAATGATGCATAATCTAAGTATATATATATATATGTGTGTGTGTGTGTAAAACTTTCTCCTGAAGACTTGATAGTTAATGTTAGTAATTGTACAAAAAAAATTTAAAAATTTAGTTTCTTTTGATTTATTGAATATATTTATACGTACTATGTGTTTTCCTTTCACTTATCTAATACATAACACCCACAAATGTTTAAAAGAAATTCTTCAATTTCTTAATTTTTAATTTTTTAGAATTATTCAATTATTAATTTAAGTACCTGGAATTCCATATCAAACTAGTCATTTTTATGCATAATTTTGAGCACATGCGTTTTTATTGTCGAGTCACAGGTGCCTAGATATGGCTTTATTATGCTTTAAAAAAAAAAAAAAAATGGTATGGCTTTATTATCAATATCGTCACACTGCGAAAGTACTAGAGCAATGCCACCGTGAAGAAGTCACACTCCAGTTCCCATTTTGTCATTTTCGGGGCCAAAAGTCACACTCCACCTCGGCCTAATAAAATGCAATGAACCTAATTAAACCCTGATCGATATAGGTGTCAAATAAAACCAAAAACCATGGGCAGATCAGAAAACTACAAATTTCATACCCTAAATGAACAATGCAGTCACTTTTCAGTGTTCAAATATATACTTCATCTGCTAGTGCAATTTACTTTTTCACAGTGTCTCCATCCTTTCTTCTAGTCAATATAGCATCTTTATGGTAAAGAAGTAGAACAAAGGATATAGTTTTTGTTAACGTATATTATCTTATGGGCTTTAGGCCCAGCTAGGTTACTTGTATAGCACACTTGTACTTGTACTACACCTTACTTGTACCGCACACATATGACTCCTATATTAAGGCACTGATATATATTCTTTGATTTATGAAATACAATACATTCATTCTGTATTTCTAACATGGTATCAGAGCCACTGCTCTAATCCTTTGGTGTGCCGCTCTTAAGCAGTTTTGTCTTCTTGGGTATCATCTGCAGCCGTTTTTGTGAGCAGCACCGCTGCCTCCACCGCGACTTCAGTACATCAAAGACCATTGCCTTGCCGCCACCACCGCTTCCGCTTCTCCGATCAGACCACTAATTGTACCATTGGAAAGTAATCACTCCGATCTGCCTTTCTGTGAATTATCATCTTCATCGGACCTTCCACGCGCCCCCACGCGCCACTATAATTCTCGGCGTTACAGGCACGAGCCTCCACGCGCTGCCAATACTCTTCACGCGCCGTCACGTGCCTCCTCTATCTGTCACGCGCCTCCATGCGCTTCCACGTGCTCTCATGCGCCAGAACTTGGTCCGCTGACGTCATCATCAGTGCCACGTCAGCCCTAGCTGCATCAGCATCCACTCATCTGCTGACGTCAGCGCCACGTCATCCTGTGACGTCATCTGCTGACCGTTGACTTTGACCGGCCGTTGACTTTTCTCCAGGGTTGACTTTTGCTGTCCAGGTTCTCCTTACCCAGTTTTTCGCGTAGATTTCATTTTTGCAGTCCATTTTTGCATATTTTGCTTCGAAATGAAGAATAAGGACAAGTCTTCTTCCTTTTACAACAATCGTCGCCGACAATCCAACAAACGTTTTTGCAATTTTTGCAAACGTTTTGGCCATAATATTTAGACTTGCTATCAACGCAATAAATCAGCTGTTTCCATTTCTGCAGCTATTGTTTCTAACACTGAGAGTGTCCAACCTATGGCTCCCGTCTCTACAAAGTCTCAGTCTTCTGGATCCATTTTCACCATTTCCATGACCTTATAAATATCATCGTCAATGTTATTCGTATGGTTGGTAATGCATTTTATTCCTCTTCTCTCTCAGCTTTATCTGGTATGTCTCCTACCTCTTGGCTTATGGATTCTGCTTGTTGCAATCACATGACACCTCACTCGTCCTTATTTTCTGACCTTAAACCTGCACCGCACCCTCTTAATATTCGCACAGCAAATGGTTCCACAATGTCTGGTCATAATATAGGTTCCGTTGCAACCTCCAATCTCTCGGTTCCTGGAGTCTTTAATGTTCCTGACCTTTCTTATAATTTATTTTCTGTTGGACAATTAGCTGAGTTGGGTTATCGCATTATCTTTGATTATTCTGGGTGTATTGTGCAGGATCCGAGGACGGGACGGGAGCTTGGGACCGGTCCCAGAGTTGGGCGTATGTTTCCCGTGGACAACCTTCGTCTTCCACTTGTTGCTCCTGTTTCTGTTGCTGCAGCTGCTATAGCTTCTTCAATTCCTTCCCTTGCACTTTGGCATGCTCGACTTGGTCATGCATCTTCCTCTCGGGTACATCAATTAGCTTCTAGAAGTTTATTAGGTTCAGTGTCTACAAAAAATTTTGATTGTGTTTCGTGCCAATTAGGAAAACAACCAGCTTTGCCTTTCAATACTAGTGAATCAATATCCACTGATATCTTTGACCTTATTCATTCTGATGTTTGGGGGCCTTCCTCTGTCTCTAGTATTGGTGGGTCTCGATATTTTGTTGTCTTTGTTGATGATTACTCTCGCTATAGCTGGATTTTTAATATGAAACATCATTCTGAATTATTGCAAGTATATTCTAATTTTGCAAAAATGGTTGAAACTCAGTTTTCCAAACGCATCAAAATTTTTCGATCTGATAATGCTCTTGAATATACTCAATATGCTTTCCAAGCTGTTTTGCATTCCTATGGCACTGTTCATCAACTAACTTGTCCAGGTACCTCTCAGTAAAATGGTAGAGCCGAATGGAAACTTCGTTATATTCTTGACACTGTTCGTGCTCTCCTTCTCTCTGCCAAAGTTCCTGCTCCTTTTTGGGGCGAAGCTGCTCTTCATGCCGTTCATGCTATTAATCGCATTCCGAGTCCAGTTATCCAGAATCAAACTCCATATGAGCGCCTTTTTGGGTCATCTCCAGACTATCACCACCTTCGCTCCTTTGGTTCTGCTTGTTTCGTTCTTCTTCAGCCACATGAGCATAACAAACTTGAGCCTCAGTCAAGGTTTTGTTGTTTTCTTGGCTATGGCGAAACTCAAAAGGGGTATCAGTGTTATGATCCTGTCTCTCATCGTCTTCGTGTTTCCCGCAATGTTGTCTTTTGGGAACATCGCCTCTTTGTCGAGCTCTCTCACTTTCGTGCCTCCCTATCTTCCTCATCTGTTTTAGATCTTTTTCCAGATGAGGCACATATTCCTTCTGTAGCTGCTCCTGATCCTCCTGTAGTTACTCCTGATTCTCTTGTAGACTTCTCTGTCCAACCACCATATATCACTGATCCCTTTCCTAGTTCACCCTTTAATGAACAGGTGGAAGATGAACAGGTTGAAGACGAGCTACCCAACCCCAACCCTGAGCTTGGGTCCCCTGCTCCTGCTCCGCCTAAAGATCTTGCACAAGATATTTCACCTCGTCACTCAACTCGAGTAAGATCTATTCCTGCACATTTACTTGACTATCATTGTTACACTGCTCTTGCTACACCACACGAGCCTCACACCTATCATGAGGCTTTTACTGACCCTTTATGGCAGATTGCAATGAAAGAGGAACTTGATGCATTATCTAAAAACCATACTTGGGATTTGGTGACACTCCCCCCCGAGAAATCTGTAGTTGGTTGTAAGTGGATCTACAAAATTAAGACTCGCTCTGATGGGTCCATTGAGCGCTACAAAGCTCGTCTTGTTGCAAAAGGTTTTACACAGGAGTATGAGATTGATTATGAAGAGACCTTTGCTCCGGTTGCTCGTATCTCATCTGTCCGTGCCCTCTTAGCTATTGCTGCTACCCGTAAATGGGATCTTTTTCAGATGGATGTCAAAAATGCATTCCTTAATGGGGATTTAAATGAAGAAGTTTATATGCAACCTCCTCCTGGTCTCTCTGTTGATTCAAACAAAGTTTGTTACCTTCGACGTGCACTTTATGGCCTTAAACAAGCTCCACGAGTTTGGTTTGCCAAATTCAGCTCTACCATCTCTTATTTGGGTTACATGGCCAGTCATTATGATTCTGCCTTATTTCTTCGTCGCACTGACAAAGGCACTATTTTACTTCTCTTGTATGTGGATAATATGATCATAACTGGTGATGACCTCAATGACATTCAAGAACTCAAGGATTTTCTCAGTCAGCAATTTGAGATAAAAGATCTTGGACATCTCAGCTACTTCTTGGGTCTTGAAATCACTCATTCTACAGATGGACTTTATCTTACTCAAGCTAAGTATGCTTCTGAACTCTTGTCTCGAGCTGGACTCACTGATAGCAAGACTGTTGACACTCCAGTTGAGCTTAATGCGCATCTGACTCCCTCAGGGGGAAAACCATTGTCTAATCCCTCTCTTTATAGACGATTGGTTGGCAACCTAGTTTATCTCACAGTTACTCGTCCAGACATCTCCTATGCTGTTCATCAGGTGAGCCAGTATCTGTCTGCTCCACGATCAACTCACTATGCTGCTGTTTTGCGCATTCTTCGATACCTGAAGGACACCCTCTTCCATGGCCTTTTCTACTCAGCTCAGTCTCCTCTTGTACTCCATGCATTCTCTGATGCTGATTGGGCAGGAGATCCCACTGATCGCAGGTCCACTACAAGTTATTGTTTTCTCCTTGGTTCTTCTTTGATTTCTTGGCGAAGTAAGAAACAAACTTTTGTGGCCCGCTCTAGTACTGAAGCAGAATATCGTGCCCTTGCTGATACCACATCTGAGCTCCTTTGGCTACGATGGCTTCTTAAGAATTTAGGTGTGTCCACATCCTCTGCTACTCCTCTTTATTGTGACAACCAGAGTGCCATTCATATTACTCACAATGATGTCTTCCATGAACGGACTAAACACATCGAGATTGATTGTCATTTTATCCGTTATCATCTTGTCCATGGTGCTCTCAAGCTTTTCTCCGTCTCCTCCAAAGATCAACTTGCAGATATCTTCACCAAGTCACTTCCTAAGGTACGCACTCGTGATTTGGTTGACAACCTCAAGCTGGTCTCACATCCATCTTGAGTTTGAGGGGGGCTGTTAACGTATATTATGTTATGGGCTTTAGGCCCAGCTAGGTTACTTGTATAGCACACTTGTACTTGTACTACACTTTACTTGTACCGCACACATATAACTCCTATATTAAGGCACTGATGTATATTCTTTGATTTGTGAAATACAATACATTCATT
This sequence comes from Quercus tomentella, assembly GCA_028535165.1. Taxonomy (NCBI): domain Eukaryota; kingdom Viridiplantae; phylum Streptophyta; class Magnoliopsida; order Fagales; family Fagaceae; genus Quercus; species Quercus tomentella. Next base: position 2,856,634 of record JAPQVY010000155.1, on the reverse strand, counting down.
CTGTATTTCTAACAGTTTTCAAGTTCTGAATGAAGTTAGATATGGGGAACAAAATCATGTAAAGAAGAATATCTTTGAAGATCGATCAAGTTTCTCGGTCAGTACTATTACCTTAATGATTATCCATACCCAGTCCTAGCATTCATGACATTAAATTCAGAAACCATATAATTCGTTTTTAGGGTTGTATAAGATAATAACCCTAACTATAGGGTACGTACTTTTAAGGTGCACTGCTAATTAACTTTAAAACGCTGCAATTAACACCATAGTTCAACTTTAGCACTGATTAAAATGTCATGATGTTGGTTATCATAGTAACATAACTTGGTCAAAATAGGGTGTTCATTGCAACATTTTAAAGTTTGGGTGTATTTAAGAATAAGTCACACTCCAGTTCCTTTTTTGTCATTAAGGGAAAAGAAATTACTTTCTGGAAAAAATAATTTAATATGATTACTAATTTTTTTTTGGAGAAGAATATGACTACTAATTTGAGTACTTAAAAATTATCTAATATTTTTCTTCATTCAATATAGTATGCAAATTGGTCTCATTAATTGCTCCACCTTAAAAGGAGAAAGAGGTAGTTTGTATACTTGGATTTTACGTCTTAACGTAATATTAGTAAATTATTTTTATTTTTATTTTATGTATCAAAAAAATTATTGAAATTAGTTATTATAAAATCTATTGAAAATGCATAGTTAACTTTTTGGGAATTTACTGATGTAAATAAAACTTTTATTGAAGTATGTACTTGAGTTAAAAATAAAATTTGGAATTTCAAGAGAATTTCAATTAATTTCAAATGGGTTTCTAATAGTTTTAAATAGATTGAAATTAGTTTTAAATGGACAGGAAATAGTTTCAAATTGGTGAAATTAAGAAAAAGAGATAGTTGTTTGACTTTCTTATATTCTTAGTTCTTTTACATTTTAATGTAATTATTTTTAATCTTTATTAAAAATTTTAGAGAAGTCATTCAAATTTTGTTAATATGAAAATTTATTGAAAATGTATAAATAATTTTTAAAACAGTATATTTTCAATATAATTTTATTAAAGTTGGTATTTAAGATAATGAAAATTTTAGGAATTGGAATTAAAATTTGAATGAGTTATAAATGGCTAAAAAGTAGTTTTAAATGGATTTTAATTACTTTTAAATTGAATGAAGTCAATGAAGGTTAGCACAAGATTTTTTTTAGAATAAATGCTTTGCACAAGATTGGAGTGAATTTAAAGTCTAAAAGAATGGTACAATACCCACACTTTTTTTGTGTGTGGTGGTATGGTACCTCTGCTATGAACATGGTTACACATGATAATAATTTTGTTATACCATCTGTCAATGACTCATTTTACAATGAATAATAACTTTATAATTTTCTAGTTGTTTTATTTTATTATTTCATGTTAGACCATTATTATGCGATAAGGTTAAATAAGATAATATTTACGTCAAATTAGGTAACGGGCTGTCAGGCTTTGCCACATCATACGATAACCATATTTTTTTGTCATTTTGAACAATTAAAATATGATCGATATAAAATAATAATTCTATCATATTCGTTAATACGTCACGATAAATTAAACAGTAACTCCAAGTTGGATCCTACCCTAAAATTATTGAAGGCAATTGAAGGTAGGATCATAACCTAGTGTGAATTAGCTTAATTTTTTTAAGCTACCATCTTTAATTGATTGTAGATTCACCATTTTCAATCCATTATAATAAAACACAAAAATTGTTGTGTTTTGTCATGATTAATAATCTCAGCCCAACAAGTTGAATGTGGGGAAATGTGGAAGTTGATGTTATATGCATGGAATCAGAATTCACAAACAAAATTAGACAAATTAAATAAGTAACAAGTGCAAACGCCAAAAAAAAATTAAAAAGAAAACATCGTCAGGTATGGTACTCTAGATTTCGGCATTATGATTCGTCTGATTCGAATGGACAAGAAACACAAGTTGGCTATTAGTAGCCGTAGACGTGGTTCCAATTACTAAACCCTGCTGCGCAGCGAACCTGCGGGCCCACCTCCAATCTGTGGGCCTCGTTTGCATGTTGTGTCCATATTGATATATGCTATTTTTGTTTTTAATTATTCCTCGTCACGCTCGAATAATTAGGAATTGAATTTTAATGTCTTCAATGAAAATATTCAAAATATCGGTTCAATTATAAGACTTTTGATCTATATTAATATATATTAAATCTTAAAGCTATTATCAATTTTATAATTTATAAAGAAATAAAAAAAACCAAACTAAATCTTTGTTTCTTAAAGTTTGGGGTTGTTTTCATTTTAATTTTTTATATCACAAAATTTTCAGATTTGCTTTCATATTGGTTCTTTACATTTCAAATTTTCATTAACCCCTTATGTTTGATTCAATTTTGAATTTTCTTTTTGGCCCTTTAAATTTTAAAATTTTCATTTTTATGAAGGGTGAAATGAATAATCAAAATGAAAAGAGCTAAAAATAAAATCAAACATAAGGGGCCAAAGTAAATTCTTTTTATATATAAAGGTCTAAATTAAATAAAAACAACCCCAAACTTTAAAGGCAAAAGGTGTATTTTTTATTATAAAATTTATAAATTTATATGAAAATAAATATTGAGAAATGTTTCAATAAAAAAAATATTGGGAAACATTAATCTTTAATTACTGATAGAAATTTACAAACATAAATGAAAATAAATATGATTATTGTCAAATAACATCAGAAAATAAAATTTTTAATTATTTTCTATTTAAAAAAAAAATTATTATATCAATTTATAAAATTTATGTAATAAAATTATAGTAACCCTATCACTTATTCAAGATTTGTGTTTTTTCTATCAAATCTTAAACCAAGATCAGTTTTTTTTGGCTTGAACAAACTCAGATCATAAACTATAATAAAATTCCAACAAAATAATGATGACAACAATAATAGCCACAGAAAAAGTATATTTTTTCGGCTGCTGCGAGATAAAATATATTGCCTTTGTCTTTCCTAGGAAAATGATCTAAGACTACTGTTTATTCTCATTTTTATAAAACAAATGAATTTGAGACATTCATCTGAATATTCTTTACAAAATTATTCCCGTGATCACTAATCAATTCCCTAACTCTGCAAAAATAAAATGTAGTGATGGACATAGGCATCGTGACAAAGAGAGATTGTACCTTACGGGTGTTAAGTTCAACTTAACCAAGAAGGACAAATGCTATAGGTATTTTCATAATGTTTGATGTGCGACCAACCCTAAGGAAGAATAATTCAAAGGGTAGGAAAATTGGTTGAAGATTAAATTTATTGGTGCTGATGAGGTTATTTGTTTGAATCTTTCAATCTCTCCCACTAAAATTAAATTTACACATTTAAGAAAAGAAGAATAAAACAAAACCTTGAGGATCCATGTTCTTTTAATAATTAGTTGATAAGTTTTTATTTTTTTTTTTTTATTTTATTTTTTTTTTAAGATTTGAGAGACTCAAGAAAAACTAGGTATATGCTTGTGAATTATAAGTGTGGGGGGCGAAAAGTAAATCAGATAATTAATGTTGGTTTTAATCTAGTTACTGTTCACTCACGCAATTAATTTTTGGAGATGGAATGCAATGTCAACCTTTAAGTACCCGTTATGTATGATAGGCCAAGAATGTATTGACCCCTTTTCGTAAATTAATCAATTAATTATTCAAGTAAATTAATTAGATTCATTTACATGTAATAAACGTGGTAGCACAAACAAATCACCAACTAAGTTAAACGCAGTGGAAAATAAATTTGATATAGGTGATTTGTTTACGAATGGAGAAAACCACTGAGGCAAAACCCCACCAAGTAAATTTAAGGTCACCACTCCCGAGAATCCACTATTATCAAAACAAGTGGTTACAAGTAAAAGGAATCCTAGTACCTAATACCAACCTACAGTTGAACCCTTACTCCAATACCCAATTGGACTTCTAATGTAGCGACAATCTCTCCTTCCAATGCACGGCTCCCAATGCGTGACTAACCAATGATGCATGAATCCTAGTACGTGACTAACACACCAACTTGAGGAAGATGTTGACTGCAAAGTTCTTCAATTCATCCAACAATGATGATTAAGAAACTCCTTGATTACAAAACCCTTGACGCAAAGACGTAGTAGCTTCTAAAGAGAATATGATGAACTAGGGCAAATTGTCTCTAGTCATAATATGCATGTATAATCACTTTGCATCAAGTTGTATAATCTATGACGGCCCTTAAAATAATCCTTATATATGTCTAGGGTTGTGAGAAAAAAAAAACCCTACATAAATACTCATGGATATGTGTAAAATCAGATCTGGAAATTCTAATTTCGTAATTCTCGACAGATACAGCTACTGTCAAGTTTCAACATTAAACCTCGATAGATATGATTTTGTCGAGATATGATTCTATCGAGATATCTATCGAGTTTTAATGAACAGCACTCCTTCACTTATTTCTTGGTCAGATTTGCATAGTTTCAATACTAAACTTGAACACTTGTTTTTTAAAGTACTAAACACATCTTAGATCTACCCAATTACAAGTAAAGTGCGTTTTGTCAAAAGATTAGCCAATTTACATCACATATGTTTCTAACACATTCCACATATGTCCTAACAATGTAACAAGAGATGAAAGTCAGGCTAAAAAACTATAGGCAAAGTGGTAACATTTAATTGGAAATAGCTTGAAAATTGGCTAAGTATTCGTCCTCGGGTTTAGTCCGAGGAAGAAAGTACAATTGGATGGTTTTTCTCACTTTTTCTTTCTCTCCTAATTTTTTACGTCCCCTTGATCCAGGTGCTTCTTGGTTTTATATAACTTAGCAAGGATGCATTTGGATCTTACATTTGGAGGGTTGTGATCAGATTTTCTTGATACTTGTCCCATCAAGACTTTACTAGAAGGTTTTTACACCATAATATGAGTTATGAAGAACACTGTTCATAGTCATTTCTCCATTAATGTGGCCAGCTAAGTGATTGCAGTGCATTTAATGTGGAGGGGATGGCTGCCTTGTCCTTCCTTTTTCTTCTCTTCCTTGTTCAATACCAAGTTACCTTTCTTCCCCCTGGGATTGCACCATGCTTCCTTCATTCCTGATTCTCGGCCTTCCGAGGTTAAGTAGGAGCCCTCGGCATCTTCATCAACGGCAACATCCAAAACTCCTTATTAGTTAAATAAGTCCTCTCTAAGGATACTTCGTGAAATTCCCTTTCTCGGAAATACCCTTGCCTACTTTATTATTGCCTATGGATCCTCGTCCCTCCACAATAAGGAAGAATGATTTCAAGTGTGAAATAATTAGCTTTTAGTCTCTCCCTTGATATCAAATTTAGTCATAAAAACAAAAAGATCTATAGGACAGACCTATAGTGGCATTTTTGTAAAATGCCACTATAGCAAACGCTGCTATAGCTCAAATGGGCTTATAGTGGCGTTTTTAGTACCTATAGTGGTGTTTCACAAACGCCACTCATTTCATCAAGTTAATATAACTTTTCTTAAAATATAAAATTTTCTTAATATCATTAACACACTATTCCTTTGTGTGTGTGTTTGCTTCTAAAAAAAAAACTGGTTGGAAATGACGTTTCTTGAAGCAAAGGTTGTTGGTTCAAATTTACTCATCCAAAACAAAACGAAACCTTGAACAGAATATTCTTTCATCATATATGTTAATATAAATTTTAATGGACACATAACTTTGAAAATCTCGGGGCACATAGCTTTTATGATGTGCTTTTTAGCTGAAAATTTTTATGTTTTAATTGATGTTATTTTGGATAAGTGTTATATATTTTAATTCAGCAAAAAAAAAAAAGTTTTATTATATCTTTATTTTTTTAACTTTTAGTCTTGTATAAATCATACAAGTATTTATCCCGAAGTTTATTGGCTTTCACTAGGTACACTATCTTTTTATACCTTTTGATTAAATTTTAGGTTAACCAACAAGTTTAGTAAACTCAAATTAACACCCACAAATGTGAAAATATTTTATGAATATCAATTTTTGTCAAAACAAATTCAACTTTCATTTTTTTTTTGAAGAGTTCTACAAAAGGCCTAGAGTATCATGTTACCAATTACGTTATGGTTTTTTTATTTTGTCAAACAAAGTCTCAAATTTATATGATCGTTTCAATTCAAAGTCTCTATCCTTATTTGTTATTCATTTCCTTTTTCTTTTTCTTTTTCTTTTTGATAGGACATTTCCATTATTTTGGGTACGGAGTAGAGAAAAGTGGAAACCCATTAATTAAACTCCACATTTCACATTAGGACTTGTTTATAAATTAATTTGGAAGCCATTTAACAGAGAGAGTAGACAAAAAAAAAAAAAAGTGATTATAAAAAATAAAAACTAATTACCTACTGACACACAATTTTATCTACAATTTCTCATTTTCCTCTTCACTATTATAATTCAAAAAAATGAATAATGCAGATAAACAATGAGAATGAATTAAAATATTTTCAATTATTTGAAAGTTAAAATTAATAACTTAGGCGTAGGACCTAATTTAATATTGGCTATACATTTTGGGCTACACGTCTGTAAAAGAACTAGGAATGAACTAAAAGCCCGGCCTACAAATATATAGAGGACACATTTTATGATGGCCGGCTAGATGCAGATGTGTCCAATCCAGCTATTTCCTCTATCCATTTGAAAGAGTTCACGTTGTTTTAATGTTTTATACACTTTCTATCACAATCTAATTAAATGACAATTATATAACTTCCTAACTCTATGATCAAGGATGAGAATTTTTTTAAAAAAAAAAAAAAAAGTAAGCAAACAGACCTTTCTTTTGGTATTGTTTTGGGTACGTACTATAAACAGAAATTCTTCCTTTAAACATGTTTACTTCATTTCTTTGTTTCTTTCTTTTCTTTTTTAAATTTATTTATTTTTCGCAAAAATATATATTGGGAGACCAACATCTATTTTAGTGTCTTATTTATTTTTGATTAAAAATAATAATGCAAAAAGAGAGAACCCACACGTCCTAACTTCTAGACTTCTAGACAAAGAACCTACGTAAGAAGAGAAAAGAATGTTAGAGGCCCATCCAATTTAGAATATGTGGCCCATAATCGGCATCTACTCATTTACAGTTTTCAAAAGTTTTGTAACTCAACTGTCACCTTTTGATATTTCAATTAAAGATATCAAGGGTTAAATCTCCTCTTCCTGACCTACCGAATTATGATATATATATATATATATATACACACATTCATTGGCAGTGCAGCATAACACCCTATTGGGCTGGACCGTTTAATCATTTTAGAGAATATCTTAGCCTGACCCTTTTTAATTGAGATTGGACCTCATGGCTCCGCTAAAAAAAAAAATGCTGCTTTTTGAGACTCGGTATGGCCCAACGGGCTCAGAGAGGAGCTTGATCCAGTGCTGACAGTTGACAACAACGATTTTCCCTTTTACCTTTTATTGCATGAATTTTTGTTATTATTTATTTTTTATTAAAAAAGTCATTAGTAGAGGTGTGTAGAAAACCGACCGACCCGTCAAACCCGATCCAACCCAACCTGATCCGTCGGGTTGGGTCGGTTTTTAAGGCTTGGTGGGTTGGGTTGGGTTGGGTTACAAAAAAAAATTTTATAGTGGGTCGGGTTGGGTTTGAGTCATAAAATTACAAATCCGCCAAACCCGACCCAACCCACTCATATTTAATATATATTTAAAATATATTTTATATTTAATAAAAATTTTTTAAAATCAATTGTAGGGCACTTATATATATATATATATATATATATATTTAAATATATATTATTTACTAAATATTTTTTTTTAAAAACCAGCTATAGAGCAGTATTTCCTTAGTTCCTCCTACTAATACTAATTTAATATATATATATATATAATATTATATAATTAATAAATTTTTTTAAATAACCAGTTCTTCCTATCCTATATAAAAACTAATTAGTTCACACAAATCTTAATAAATTACTATTGTTGTTTAGTCATTAGTGTTGTGGGGCCCGGCCCAAAAATAATGGGCTATTCCAAATCCAGGCCCGTCCGAGGAGCGTCCTTGCCGAAGAGAAACCACATATGAAGCATTACTCAACCCCAATAACGCCACGGAAACCTGTCCGAGGAGTAACTCCTCCTCGGACATCACGAAGTCCATACGAGGCACTCCCATCCATTTCAGTCCGTCCTCCCAACATATAAAATGAATAAAATCCAAAATATCTCATGGAAAGCTGCCACCACCACATTAATTGCGCCCCAACCATCCTCTTGGCCGCATTAATGAGGAAAAGACCCCTGAACAGTACCACCTTGGCCTCCGCAACTCACAAAGGGAAAGATGGGGGCGTCTGATGGGACAGGTGCTCAAGTAGGTGCTTAGATAATCGACAAGTGTAAGGCTGAGATGAGAGGAGAGGAACTATATAATGTAGTGAAATCCCCCAAAGAGGGGGGAGGAAAAATTGTATTAAGAACGAAAAATAGAATCACACGTGGAGATCTTTTCTGGTGTTTTTATCTTCTGCAACTACGTTATCCATGTACAAGACCGAACAAGCTCACTGAGGCAAAGTTCTTTGACCCATCCTCTACAAATATTTATTGTGGGTTGCGCCTTGGGCCAAGGCCAGATCAATAAGATTTGGGCCAGGAAAATCGTGCAACCACAATTGGCGCCGTCTGTGGGAAGAACTAGGGCATCAGCTAGCACAACGGTCAAGCATGGCAGAACTAGGTCCGCACCCGGAGAATCCTCAGCAGGCTAACCCCCAACAGGCACAGCCCGCCGAGTCCTAGAGGCAAAATAACCCCGTCAACCCAGGCCACGGGGGAAATCATGAGGGAAGTATGCATACTACCCGGACAAGCCAGAGTCACGTTCAGAAAGGTAGTCACGTCTCCCAAAGGCGAAATAGTCACCAGGCCATGCAGCGAGAGATAGACGATCTGAAGAGGGAGCTACGACGGGTACAGCGAAAGCGATCTCCTTCAGACTCAGACGGGTCTTCTAATGCGGAGGATGCGAGTTACCGCCGGAGATCAAGGACCCCCCCAAGTGAAACCTTTTCCTATGAAAAGGAACCACCCCCTGTGCGGAAATACGAGAGCACATCTAGCAAGGGTTCGGGAAACGATGCCATGAAGAAGGCGTTGGACCGGGTTTCAAGGTCCCCCTTCACGCACAGAATTGAAGGGGCTAAGCTGCCTCGACGGTTCAACCAACCGGCCTTCGCCATCTATAACGGTCGAACAGACCCGGTAGAGCATGTGAGCCAATTTAACCAAAAGATGGCGATCTACTCGCAAAATGAAGCCCTTATGTGTAAAATCTTCCCGTCCAGCTTGGGATCAATGCCGATGAGATGGTTCAACGGCCTGAAGACAAATTCCGTAAACTCATACAAGCAGCTCACTCAGGATTTCTGCTCCCGCTATATCACCAACACCAGAGTCCCCAGGCCCCTCGGTTCGCTGTTGTCCTTATCCATGTACGAGGGAGAGACTCTGAAAGCATATTCGGATAGATACTGGGAAGTGTATAACGACCTGGATGACAACCATGATGTTGTTGCTATCAGCACATTCAAAAGCGGGCTCCCCGCCGACCATGGCTTACGGAAGTCCCTCACTGGCAAGCCGGTTGCCAATATTGATCAGTTGAGGGATAGGATCGATAAATACAAAAGGGTGGAGGAAGATCAGCTGCAAGGGAGGGGAAAGGAGAAGGTTATCCCCCCCAAAGCGACTGATTTCAGGTCAGAACAACACAACCCTGGTCAGCCAAGGAGAGATTTTTCGCGACAGGCTGGGCAGAGCATCTCGCAAACAGTAAATGCCGTATTCCGAGAACCAGTACAACAGGTACTGGAGAAAGTAAGGAATGAGCCCTATTTCAGATGGCCAGGGAAGATGGCTGGAGACTCTTCCAAACGTAACCAGAACCTGTACTGCCACTATCATCAGGACAACGGGCATACTACTGAGGACTGCAGGAACCTATGGAATCACCTGGATCAGTTGGTCCGAGAAGGAAAATTGCGCCACCTGCTGCACCCGTCGAGTGGCCATCCCGGCCAAGCAACACAAGAGCCTCGAAGGGACGTGTCCTTAAGACCCCCCACCGGGACGATACATGTCATTCTCGCTACACCAGGAAGAACGGGGCCACCCATCCCCAGGGTGTTAGCTGTGGATCGGCTCGTCTCCGAGGGCAGGCAAAGGGAACCCAAGAGGTCAAAAAAGCGAAGTCCTTTGATACTGGGATTCTCGGACGAGGATAAGAGAGGAACTATTCAACCTCACGATGATGCCTTGGTGGTCACGCTG